>OX101746.1:15211275-16680731 GCA_944452665.1 Stenoptilia bipunctidactyla
TTTTGTTCTGTGATTTTCATTCCCTACTATAGTATAACACTCGAATTTAAATGGGGCAAAGAACATCGTAAATGTGTCAGAAACTGACTGATAATTCTTTGTTTAATTGAAAGAAAAATATTATATTGTCTTTCATTTAGGATTCAATTTCAAAATGGAATAAACAAGTTGCATGTGAGATATTAACGAAATTATTCTATTATTTGAGAGACCCATTCATGCCATTTTGTTTTGAATATGAAATAATTCAAATGTCCAATCCCTATGACTTCAAAAACCCCTACAAGAAAAGATCAAATCCATCAAATCGCTAATGATTATTTATCAATTATGGTAACCAATTTACATCACCTCTGCGTGAACTAACTCTAGCTTTCATGCAAAATTTCCATGGTGCTGTGCCATGATGCTGGAAACATGTCATCCACAACCATATTGTTAAATTTAAGCTAAAATAAATGACCATTTTGGATCTGCCTGTTGATTTTTGTCTGTCTGTTGAAAATTAGACCTTGGCCACCATTCCATTTTGAGAATTTTATTTATTTATTTATAATTGGCTCTTTAACAATAGGAACAATGGTACACTTACAAAGAAAGCTATTTTAACTTAATCTAAATGCCCCCATTAATTATAAAACAGCACAGCATGCACTAGATACCTAAAAAAACAAATATGCTGCAACAGTCTTTGGGTGAATTGACTAACTTAGTTATTTTACAATAAAAAAAATACAATCTACATTACAAATATAAATTATAAAAGATTTAATTTAAATGAATGATGCCATAATCAAAACAAAATGGCACGAATAGGTCTTTCAAATAAAATAATAATTTCGTTAATATCTCACATACAGCTTGATTTATTGCATTTTAAAATGAACCCGGCCTTTATTGAAAGACCCTTTAGAACAAGCAACATGGAAGTTGAAATATTTTATAACTTGGTATATTCTTTATAACTATTGATAGGTTTTATGGGAGTGATTACAACATGTGGTAATTGCACCAACCATGACGCCTCAAAGTATAATTCAATGCAGTAAACAGACAGGTCGAAATGTCTAACAGAAAAATAATGAGACCAGTTCAAATCTTTGTAGTGTTAGGTACTGAATGAGAATTATTGAAATTTTCGTTCATTAAGCATAAAATTTTAACGCAATGCAGGAATACGTGAATTTGAGGTGTATACTTTATTATAATTACTAATAATTAATTACCAAACATGTTCAATGCTTAAAAATGGTCAAAATCTGTTTTTTTTCCGCACTTTTTTAAAATCATGAAAAAGTAAGATGCGTAAAGCATTCCCACTCTAGAATCAAAATTTCTTTTTTCCTAACTTAACGATATTATTTAACAAGACCATTCGTTCACTTAAACCGCATCCCTATATTTTATATTTTTTTAAAGTGGGCACACTGGAACTGCATTTTACTGCATTGAATTATTTGCCAGGGTATAAGTATAAACCCAGTAAGTAGGATGTTGATTGATTCATTTATTAACAAAGGTATATCAATAGATGTCGGTACATACCTAGCCTGTCAAAGGCGGATTGAGTCCAGATGATGAAACGGCCGACGTGACCACCGGGTGCGAGTTTCAACAGGTTCAGTTTGTTCACATTTAACATTTCAATACCGGGGATGTTGCGGAAAGCGCGAGTTAGGCCCTGCAGGAAAAATAAGATAATTTTTTAGTCATGTTATGACATCAGAATGAATGAAGTTAAAAGTGTAAACAAACAGAAGTAAAAAATATAAAGTGAAGGGATAAAAATTAAAAAGTATATTTAAATAAAATAATAAAATTAAATAGCAAAAATATAATATATTATAGGGATAACGTACATTGCCTTCTATGCCAGAGGCCCTGGGTTCGAATCCCGGCGGCGACGAATATTTGTGTGATGAACACAGATATTAGTCGTCAAGTCATGGATGTTTATATGTTTATTTAAGTTATTTTCTAATAAAAAATATGTATTTATTCAATATGTATGTTTATATATTTCTTAAGTATATCAGTTATCTAGTATCCAGAATACAAGTTCTTTAAGAAACTTAATTTGGGCTAGATAATGTTGTGTGGGGGTGTCAGAAATATTTATTTATTTATTCTTATTTTTTCTTATTGCATGTAATCAATGAATACGTAAGCTGTAACGAAAATCCATTTTACAATAAAAATAGCCTTTAGCATTATTAGTATAACTGAGTATGTTGTGTGTCGCTGTGACACTAGGCATTATACTATACAATGTGTCTGTGCACCGGTGTCGGAGACTTTAGGGGGGTGAAATATGGGGATTTTTATCGACAAATCACTATCCCAATTTTCTCTTGGCCCCTCCATACTATAATGACGACCCAGGTGACATAATTTTATTTCCACCTGAAGATGGTGGAGATGAAAATGAAGCTAATATTCTTCAGTCGTATGCTACGGTCTCATGTGGAACTACAAAATAGACCTTTGACTTCAAGAGAAATTAGTTCACGTGACCTGGAAGAAGTCGAAGAAATCGACCTAGCTGCCCAAAGAAAAAACAAAAAAAAAATTGCTATAAGGAAATGGTGTGCCAACGACAGCAACATTTCTATTACTTCTTGCGGGAAAGGAGACTGACGAAGATGTTTTTAGTAGCTCCCAGGAGGAGATGACTCCCGTGAAATGTTTTGAGCTGCTCTAGGGTAACGACATTGTAGAGTTTATAGCTGACATGAGCAATTTATATGCCTTACAGAGAAATCACATTCTAAATGTGACTAGTGAAGGAGTATATATTGCAATAGCAGTATTTAGCAGTATCCCGTACTTACGGGATATTTGGCGCCAAAGTATATGCGAATGTTCTGGGAAGTAAAAAGTGACACGCACAATGACCTAGTACCATCCAGCATTAGGCGGAATAGGTTTTTTCGAAATCCAATAATACCTTCATCTTTCAGACAGTACATCTTTCCCTCCCAACGATAAATTTGCTAAAGTTCGACAGTACTTCACGAAACTGAACGGAAATTTCGTTGCAAATTTCAAAAGAGCTGGTACCTCACATATTTCGACAGATGAAACTATAGTACCATACTTTTGAAGACACGGCACAAAACAACATATACCTACTGTATTAATAAAAAAGACCGCGTGTTCTTCTGAATTTTAATTACCATTTTCACCTGTAGGTGACCCCCTTAATAAAATAGATTTTTTTTAGTGGCTTATCCCATCACACTTTAGTGATGTTCTATAAAAACAATGATTTATTTTTCAGTTATTTGGACATGGGAATTGAAGAGTTAAACTGTCGGATGCAAGGGACCGGAACGATTGTCAATAGGGATTGACACTGTTGAATTAACACCTATGAATATTAGTAATTGATTCGTGAATGCAGAAAATTTTAATAAGTTAAAAAACGCAGCAACTTTTACTTCACTTGGAGACAATATAGGTAACAAGTTCTCTGACGACAAATGGTGACGGATTAAATTAATGATTTGAAACCAATGGTCTTTAATCTATAATTTATTACAATTTTAGTTACCCGTTTTATAAGAAATATAAATTCTATAATGTTTTATCCCCTTTGTTTTACCAACTGAATCGGTATTTTGAAACAATCGAATTTAAAATTAACAATTTCATTAGGGCAACTTTACTATGATTGAGGATTTTGAGCGGTCACGAAAATCATTTGAAAAGAATTAAATTCAATTCTTGACAATTTGGCAACCAGCCGTCGATATGAGGCGACAACTATTACAGCCAGTATCATGTGATGGGATAGACACGGTATTAAGAGTAAAGGAATTAACACTACAAGTGGTGCGCGACGCACACCGGACGTTGAGTTAAATTCAACTATAAAATGTGGCAAATGTCATTGTCAAATATTGAAATCATATCCTATTGGACGAGGGCTTGGTGTAAATAACAAAAAGATGTGACATTAAAAAAAATTGGTGAGGAGTGGGTAAAAAATGACACATTGCAGTGGTATAAAAATATTCTTATCAATGATGAGAATTTTATTGTTGATGGTGAGGATCATGTTCATGAGGATAAAGCATGTAAGGTGGGGTCTTGTAATTGTAACTATCCGGTAAATGCAACTAACTTCAATAACTCCCTCTAGAGTTACTTTATTGTAAAACGACAGAGATAGTCCACTTAATACTAAAAGTTATACCTCAAAAATGTAGATGGCGCTGCTAGCTCAAGAATTGTGGGAGTTTGAAAGGTTTTTGTCATCCGCCATTTTGAGTCTGCTGGCGTCGGATGGATACGGTTCGCATTTTTATTATAAAAAGTAGTTTTTAGTGGTTTCTTGTAAGGATTTTCACAAGAAAAGTTAAAACTAATCACGGTAAGTTATTTTGTAAGTGTTTGTTTTATTCTACGATGAATATTTTCCGAGTATTTTGTGTAGTTACATTTATCAGACAAAAAATGCTAAGTCTGGTAAATGTAACTATTTTGCAGTTTTTAGGTTAGTTACAATTAGCTGCCAATTTTTGTATGAAATTTGAAAAAGCCAGTGA
The DNA here is from genome assembly GCA_944452665.1 of Stenoptilia bipunctidactyla. Classification (NCBI taxonomy): domain Eukaryota; kingdom Metazoa; phylum Arthropoda; class Insecta; order Lepidoptera; family Pterophoridae; genus Stenoptilia; species Stenoptilia bipunctidactyla. The sequence goes on from OX101746.1 coordinate 15,215,826, forward strand.
TGTGACAGTAAACATGAATATATCGATACAATTTTTTTTTAAACCAGCAGACCTATACAAACATAAACACTTTATACTTAGTAACAATAACATTCTTTGTTTCTACCGCTTAATGATTGGATGGATTTTGATGAAGATAGGCAATAATATAAGTACTTGATTCATACAACTCGTTTTTGATAAGTATATTATTTTTTTTTAGATGACAACACGTAAAAAAAAAAGCAAATATTCTCTTTCTGACCTAATGGAAGCCGTCGAAAATGTAATAAACAAAAAAATCAATAGCTATCAAGCTTCCGAAAGATATAACATACCAAGATCAACTATAATTCACCGTGTATACGGAACCCGTGGTGCTAAAAAACCGACGCCTGGCAGGCCAACTGAATTATCTACAGCTTGGGAAAGCAGAGTGGCTGCTCTTCTTCACGAAATGGAAAAGTGTGAGTTTCCGCTTACATCAAAGGAGATTAAAGAATTAATATGTGTTTATATACAAAAGAACGGACTCATAACTCGTTTCAAAGATGATTACCCTGGCAAAGAATGGTTTCGGGGTTTTAAAAGGCGACACAGATTAAGTGTCAAAAAACCACAGTCCGTAGAGGTAGCCAGGAAGAAAGCCAGTAATCCTTTCATTCTTAATAATTACTTTGATTTGTTGGAGCGCATAACGAAAGAACTAGAACTAGAAGACAAACCCCAACATATATATAACTTAGATGAGACCAGCTTCTGCAGCGACCCCACCAAGACTAAAGTTGTGGGCCTAAAGGGGTATCCTTCTACTAGAACAACTGCGTCCCCTGGGAGGAATAACACCACTGTACTGTTAGCTTCAAATGCGCTCGGTAAAAAGATCCCTCCCTTGATAGTATTTCAGGGGAAACAACTATGGTCAAACTGCTTTTTTGAAAACGAAAATGTTAATACTGCGTACGCTTCCAGCCGTAAGGGGTGGATGGAAACCAAAATATTTGAAAATTATATCAAAAAGGTTTTCATTCCAGCAATTGGACCGGAAAGGCCAGTCTTATTAATATTTGATGGTCATTCAACACATGTAGACTTGAGTGTTATAGAACTTCTAATGGCCAACCAGATAACTGTTCTCAAACTGCCGGCTCACTCGTCCCATATTCTGCAGCCATTAGACTGCAGCACAATGAAACCTATGAAAGATAACTGGGACAGTGAATTGGTGAAATGGCAAAGACTCCATGTGGGTGCAAAGCTTTCAAAATCAGAGTTTGCTAGAATTATAACCAAAATATGGAATGATTTAAACCCTGTTATAATTCAAAATGGTTTTAGAAAATCTGGTATATATCCGTTGAATCGTGATGAAATCAAAATTATTCGCCAGCAAAAAGACAGAGAACGCACAAATGAAGACAGAAATGAAGTTGGAAATGAAGACAGACAGAAAGACAGAAAAGGCAAAAATGAAGACGGAAATGAAGAACCACCAACACTCATGAGTATGTGCACGAGTATGTTGCTTAAGATTTTTAATCGTGGGAAGAAAGAAATTCTGATTGAAGATCTACCTAAACGCGTGAAATATCCTTCAAAGTTCATAATTTCAGTTTCTCAAAATACAAATTCAAGTAGTACCAAAAGTGGCTCTAGTAACGTGAAAATATTAAGCAATATTGAACTCACTCCAACAAGCTATCAAAAAGAGAAAAATGAACGTATTTCATTTGAAGAACTACTTTTGGAGACTATTTCACGTAGCAACATTCCTAAAACTTCAAGAAAATGCGTTAGTAAAGAAGCAGAGATACTAACTTACAAAGAGGCTATTGATCGCATGAGAAAAAAGAAAGATGAAAAAGAAAAGGCGGAAGAAATTAAAAGACTAAATAAACTCAAAAAACAACAAGAACGTAAAGACAAAAACAAAACTAAAAAAGAAGTACAAATGAAAATAAATATAAATGGAAACAAAGAGTCACAATGTAAAAAAGATAACCAGGTAAAAAAACGAACCATTTGGAAAGCAAAGAAAAAAAGAAGAGACTCCACTTCATCAAGTGAAGACGAAGGTGAAATAATATACAATGATGAAAGTGATCTTGATGCAGAAGAATTTTTAGAACAACTTAAAAATGAAGATGACGAAGAAGAAATTATTGTTGGTATAAAAGAAGAATCGGAGAAAGGTATTACACACGACGACAGAAAAAATAACAACACAAGACAAATAACAGAAGAAAGGGAACAAGGCTGTTTCTTGATAGGAGAGGAAAAGTTGAATAAAAATAAAAAACGACTAAAACAACTAGATAAGAAAAATGAAAATGAGGCTATATTAAATAATAAGAAACAAAAAAAGATACAAAACACAATTTCGGAAAATAGAACACATAAAAAAGAAAAACAGAAGGGTAAGAACACTGCAAAAATTTCAAACAAAAAAAGTATCGAAAAAAATCCATAGATGTTAGTAGCAATTCTTCGGGATCATATCAATCATTGGATGAATCTGATTGTGAAGACATGGATACCTTTTTCGAAGAAATATTAGAAAATATACGAGATTCTTTAGTTGAACTTGCCAGTAAATCAAAAAATTCTGTATCCACAAAATCAGTCAGAACGGCTGTAAAAGAAGGGCGATTTGTCCTGGCCAAATTTCATTCTAGTAAAGGAAAAAAAACATTTCAGTATGTGTGCAGAATTGAACACATTAACAGCAAGAAAATTGTAGTTCAAGGATTCCATTCCTACAACAAAAGCAAAAAAAAATTTAGAGTCATTGAAAATGATACTTCAATTATTGAAGAACATGAAATTATCAACTATCTTCCCGATCCAGTAATAAATGGCAAGGACTACATATTTCCAAACGATGTGGATATAATAGAATTTAAGTAGATAAATCCTATTATATCCACATTGTTTAAGTAGATTCCTTTTGTTAATTTCTTTACATAACAGAATTAGGTAAGCTGTTACTTTTTTAGAAGTTTTTGGTTAAAAGCAGTAGAAAAGCTGTTGATTTTTTTAAAAATTTTAAATTAAAAGCAGTGAGTTGTTGATTTTCTTTACATGCTCATTGTTAACAGAAATAGGTAAGCTATTATTTTTTAGTTAAAAGCCGTAGAACAGCTGTTGATTTTTGTGATATTTTAAAAGCATTAGGTAGGTAAGCTGTTGATTTTTTGTAGTATTATTGTAAATTTCGTCTGAACGAAGACTGAATAATTAATAGAAACATTGCACTTTAAGGTCCTTACTTAAGCATGTTTAATTTATTGAGATATTTTCTATTTTTCTAAGCCACTATGTTCCTTAGTTATTATTAATTATATTTACCTAAAACCATGGAAGACTGAGTACGTCACACGAATTAAAGACTGATTATTTGATAATAATTAAATTCTTCATAAGTCGTACACAAATAAAAACACGTAATAATTTAATAAAAACGGTAAAAAATTACCAGTTCGTTTGAGTTTACAACCCCTGACTTGACTCATATTATGTTCCTCTTACCACAAATTTGATTTTTGCATCTTGTATTCGAAATTAAATCTTATAACTATTATCTGAAGAATTATATTGCCATTATATGGTTGAAGCTAAATATATTTAACGGTCGAATTCAAATACACATTAATTTAAATAAAGTAAATAAGACTGTGTCTCCCACCCCAATACACGGGGTGGAGACACAGTCTTACCCAATACACTTATTTCACTTTTCGACAGGTATTTCTGTAAGAATTAATGATAATGTAGAAACTGTTAATACATTAAAAGCATATACAAGGAGATATGTTATGATATACTTAAATAAACATAGCGTGTCATATAAAATACACTTTCAAGAGCATCCAAACATTTAATGAAGTATGTTTCTTTTCCCCCACCTGACCTTATAAAAAATATATGTCTTTATAAAATAACAGCTTATACCCGAGTTTTAATTCTGCTACCATGGTCTTCTTGGCGTGTCGATGGCAGATACTACATGACTGTCGATAAAATTACGATAAGGTTCCCATCACTATTATTGAGGAAATAGTTGCAATTACCAGACCCACGGCTAAAAAGTATTTTTGTGCGAAATTGGTCGTAGTTACAAGGAGATAAGTGTTACAATCCTGTGAAGATTCCTTAGTACTTGTGTTTAAAATACACACATACACAACACACATACAAAAATGTGGAGACATAGCGATTAGTTGCAATTACCCGCCAGGAGGGGTAATTGCAACTATTGCTGCCTTTGTCAGAACTTTTGGCAACAGCTCCTTATTCTTCAGAGTTTTTCTTTTTTATGAAAGTAGAATAAAATCTACATAAAATTTGACTTATGCATGATTTTACAGAAAAACATATTTCCTTACACATAAAGAATTATCAGATGATGAAGTTATGACTTCAATATTATTAGTTGCAATTAGAAGACCCCACCTTATATGTAAGGAACCCAAAATGGGAGGAGTCAGGGTGTAATTTCTAATTAATAGTGTGTTATGAATAAATAAATAAAATGTACTTTCAGTATAAATTTTAATTTAACCCTTAAAAGAGCATTGTAGTTTAAAAACAACATTATGATTAAAACAGCATAACGTCGGCATTAACTTTTTTTTTTAAATATTTACCATAAATAATATTTCTTTCTGAATATTAACACATATTTGCGCTAGCAACATTGATGACTTTTTATTTTTTGATAACTTTTTAGACTGTCACTTTATTGGCGGTAGTCTGATAAAAGTTTGTCGAAATCATCTTGTGTTCTTGTGCAAATAAAAGTTGTGATTTTTGAGGTAAGTCCCATATTATGTTTTGTTATTGATAAATAAAGGTTCGTTTAGTGATTTTGATATTTAGAAAACATAAATATGCTACGCGATGGTGTCAAAAATGAAGAAACTTTTGTGTTGTGTGAAAACAACAGCGCGCCTTCTTCACATATTGTGAAGTATGGGCAATAGACTTTATTGAAAAGTTTATTATTTTTTTTTCAGTATGGCTGGTTTATCGGAAAAAAATATTGCTGATATGTTACGAAACTGGGAAGAATCTGAAGATGATTCTCAATCTTCAGACTCTGAATATGAAGATGAGGGTAACCACTACAGGTCTATACGGGAAATTCAGCAAGACCTTGAAGATGCAGTATCTGAAGATATCTCTGAGGATTTCGAAGATGCAGGCATCACACCGGAAGAGCAAGATCCACCTATAATTTGTGGGGATGACCAGGTGGGTTCTTCTGATCCTCCTCTTGTCAATGATGGAAACCAGCTTGACTGTTCTTCCGATGTTCGAAGTAAGTCGAGACCTGTTATATGGCGCAAAAGAAATCTAATTACTGCCGCAGAAGACCTTACATTTAAAGGTAATATGCAAATGCCATCTGATTTATTAGAATGTCAATCTCCGTTACAATTTTTTCGCTACTTTTTTAGACCTGAACTAGTAAATAAAATAGTTGAAGAGAGTAATTTATATTCCACTCAAAAACAAATTTCAAATCCTGAATGCATAGATGAAAATGATCTTAATAAATTTCTTGGTATTCTTATCTATAGCTCAATAATCCGTTTTCCAAATAGAAAACTGTACTGGAATAACAAATTTGGCTATGAATTAATCAAAAATACAATGCCTTCGAAGAAATTTGAAAAAATGTGTTCAATTATTCACTTCAGTAATAAAGATAACAACTTACCTAACACTCATCCTGATCATGATCGACTTTACTTGGTTAGACCTGTCATAGACTCACTCAACGAAAGATTCAGCTTAGTACCTATGGAACAAAGATTGTCTATAGACGAACAAATGTGCGCAACAAAGATGAGCCATTATATGAAGCAATATTTGCCTAATAAACCCCACAAGTGGGGTATTAAGCTCTTCCTTATTTGTAGTATCTATGGATATGCCCATAGGTTTGAAATTTATACTGGTCGAGGAAAATTATCTCCATTGCCAAATGAACCTGATTTAGGTGAATCTGCAAATACAGTAATAAGGCTTTCTCGTATGGTACCACGAAAGGCGAACCATATAATATATTTCGATAATTTTTATACAAGTCTTCAACTTGTGACGTACTTAGCAAAAGAAGGTATATTTTCCCTTGGCACAGTGCGTATAAATCGCCTTCGTTTGCAAGCTTCCAGATAAAAAAGAAATAATGAAGAAAACAGTTCCAAGGGGATTTTACGAGGAAAATGTAGCTACAGTTGATGGTGTCGACGTCAGTGCCATAGTTTGGAAAGATAATAAACCTGTAAACTTAATATCAACATACGTGGGAGCTGAACCTGCTACGACTGTCACTCGATTTGATAAACAGAAAAAAGAAAGGACTGCCATTCCCTGCCCTAAAGCCATAAGGGAATACAATATACACATGGGGGGAGTAGATTTATTAGACTCCTTCATTGGTCGATACCACATTAAAATTAAAAGTCGTAAATGGACTATGCGACTATTTTATCATTTATTGGATGTTGCTGTAGTAAACGCCTGGCTAATATATAAAAAAGTGGAACAAGAAAATTGTATGTCGAAATCAAAACCACTAAACTTATGTCAATTCAGATTAGATTTGGCCGAGTCACTTTGTAGGATTGGCTTGTCAACCAATACTGGAAAACGTGGTCGTCCTTCTAGCTCTAATCTTCAAGCTGAAATAGAGCAGAAAAGACGCAAGGGTCAGGTACAATCTGCTCCGTCAAAAGATATAAGATTGGATCAAATATCTCATTGGGCCATTTGGAATGAAAAGCAGGAAAGGTGTAAATATCCTAGTTGTTCAGGATTTACGTACAGAAAATGTATAAAATGCGGTGTTTCATTATGCGATACTAAGAGTAAAAACTGTTTTTTTAGATATCATAATGAATAAAATTATTTTGTATTTGCCATACTTCGTGTTCTCTATTAAGGGCGCAATGTTGTTTATAGACAACATAAAGTTTTTTAATAAAAATTAACACTTATTTTCAATAAATATTTTTTTTAATATTTTTTCCTGTCTTTTATTGCTATGAATAATTACATATATTTATTACACAAAGTTTAAAAAAATCGCTATTTTAAGGGTTAAAGAAATATTTTATTAGATATTATTAGTAATAACCAATTATTTTTTTTGCAATATGCATTGCAATGTATTTTGGTCAAAAGGGCAATGGGTTCCTATAAACGGCCTGTTGGAATAGCAAAGCATATATCACAGAAAATGTGCAGTGTGTACCGAGGCTCTGGGGCACAAAGACATCATTAACAAATACTTACAATTTCCTAACACTACAACTGCCAGACAGGTAGAGTTGCCCAAAGATAGGTGTTAATTATGTCAAGATGTAATACCTGTCTTAATTAATATTATTTGAATGTAAAATTGATTTCTTATTTGATTCAGTAATAACTCACAATCACTTTAGCCGGTTCTAGGAAACACAATAACATTTAACATAAACAAAGTTTCTATAACCCCCACGATTTACATAGATGTGCATTTCGTATTAGAGCCGGTATGAGAAATACTCTCCTGAAATGGGTTGGTTTATTTCACGACGTTTACGGAATGCCAACATAAGATAAATAATAATCACTTTTCAAAGTGAGTAAACGCGATTCGATCGGTTAGCTTGGGTTGAAACTCACACTCGCAAGTTTTCGATAGTCGATACGTGTAAAGTAAGCTCGATTAACGCGATGGTAAAGTCATTCGCAAAACGTTTTGCAACTCGCACTAGGCACACTGATGAAAAAAAAATGGAAAAGGAACACTGGTAAGACATTACGAGAAGGGGGAGATGGGAAGAAAAAAGAAGAAGCTTCATGGGTTTACGATAAAATCAAAAAGGAAAGAACTTTGAAACCTAGATGTAATTGTAAACTAAATAGCCTAGAATCTAAATTCAAATGCTTAACTATTACAGAAGACAAGAAATAAGATTTTCAAACATTTTTGAAGTAGCATGTCACGCATAGAGAAGAAAATGTATGTTAAAACGTTAATAATTACCTTGGCTATTGGAGAGTGGGTACTACTAAACTGGACTAGGCAAGACATAGAAAATGAACGAAACTGGGACAAGAAAAAAAAACAAAGAATCAAAGAAAGAAAAGATGGTCAGACAATTTTCAATGGCTTGCCGAAACTGGAAAGCCATTATTGCAGATCGCAGTCATCACAATTGTATTTGACACATAATACAATGTGTTGCCAAAGAGGACGGGTATGACCCTGTTTTGATTACAACTTTATTTGTATTTCAAGACATGTTTTTTTTTATATTGTAAGGATAGTATGTTTGTCTTCCATGCCACCTGATAGAAAGTGCGCATGAAGACTATAGTGGTAGACGTCTATCCACGAGAAACCCATCGACGCTTAAAAGTTCCAGGACTGTAGTGGTCAGGAAAAACAGACACAGGCAGATTGTTCCACTTCTTGGTAAATCCACTACATATGATGGAAGTTCTGTCTGCGTCTGGTAGTCCGGAGGTAAAAAGGAGTGGGTTCAATTTGGTCAAAAAGAGCACTCTCACACTCACCAAAATGTAGCCTATAAAATGCTGACAAACAAGCAACCTTTCGACGATGCTCCAGCGTCTGCAATTTTTTATTTGTAAGGTTGTTATTTATGAGTTTACTGTCTCTTCAGTCAACAGAGTCTATCTTGGAGCTGGTATTTGGCAGAACCATCCCAAAGGTGACTACAAGTACTCCATGTATGACCGTTTATCGTTGTTCAGACCGAAAAACGGCCTTTGAGACGTCATAAATGTAAAAAGATTTTTGGAAGAAAAATACATAAACCAACGGAGAGCAGAAAAAGGAAGCTGATAAAAAAAATTACAAAGAAGTTCTGACAATGGACTTACAATCTGTTTTGTTGTGTCCAAAATCAAATGCTTCAGCTATGTATTACACAAGTACATTGATTGTACATAACTATACAGTTTACGACATAAAACGAGCAGAGGGTTAATGTTTCTTGTGGAACGAAACGGGGAACGAATTAACAGCCAATGATTTTTAATTAAATGAATAAAAATGTTGAGTTATTTATACAGAAACATAATTTGATAGAGGGTGCAGAAATTATTATATTCAGGGACGGTTGCACATATCAAAACAGTCATCTCAGTCAAATGCCCTTCTCAACTTTGCTGTCCTAAATAAAATAAAAATTGTGCAAAAAATTTTAGAAAAGAGCATACATTTTTCAATCAATTTGATAATTTGAGAACTTATAAACTAGAAGACCAGGAAAAAAGGCAGGGGATCCTGTCGTAACAGACTTAAAGCAACATATTTGCCTGAGGGTAAAATCTTTTACCATCTGGGAAGTCTAAATTTGAACACTTTCAACAGTTAAAAATGGTCATGGAGGCCGATTACCATCCATTTTATAATGCTATTCTTTATGAATTATTATATATTCTTTATGATTTTAATTACCTGTTTGATTTCATATTTTTTACCAGTATTTTTTTTTTACTTTAGAGTCAGAATAAGTACAACTGATAACAAGACTGATTAACAAGAAACTCTCCATTACCAAGTCTTATTTTGATAGATATAACCATTTAAAATTATCATTACAAGAAGTTGAATTTGCTGTCATTGGAAATATTTAACCCTTCTTTGCATACTGATGGATATTTCCATCAAACCATTCAAAAGGAAAAATTGCACCCAAAACCGGTTGCTGGTCAAGATATTTCGTCTGTGGTAACTTTTTAAAATATGTCTCTCCATGAAACGAAACGCAACTATTAAAAAAAAAAAATAACGATCTGTCACACGTCAATCAAAAATTAGTTCAAACTTATGTTGCTTGTTTTGTTCTTACGGTGTATTTATTTATCAAGTATTCTAAAAGTTTGTCTACAGAAATCGCTGAAAATATCTAAAATGCATAAAAATAAGGTAAGTGTTGTGGAAACTGCTTATATTTGTGAGAAAAACATGTGAATTATTACTGAAATAACGTCAAATAGGTATGGTGTAAATTTACATCATTATGCAGTACTGTCATCCTTGATTTATGGAGAAATTTTGGTTCATGTAATTTTACTTTATTTACTTATTTTCTTGCTTTTTCAGAATATTATGAATGAAAAAGACATAGAAGACTATCTAGCACAGCTGGAGGATGGTTGGCTGTCCGAAGATGATTTGGAGTCTGATGTTTCTGACGATGATTTCTTACCAAACCCCCACTATACTAGAGATGAACTTCTAAATGTATTAGAAGATTGGCATGATGATGAAGACTGTCAAAATGTAAATGAAAATGACCCTCCTCTTGTTGAAGAAATGGTGGAAGAACAAGAAAGCCGGAACAGAGTTCCTTCTGGTAATATTTTCACCTCATTATTGGACAAAAGAAAACTTATATGGAAAAAGAGAAACTTAGAATTCGATGAAGATAAAGTTACTTTTTTAGGCAGCTCAACTTTTCCTTTAGAAATATCTCAGCTTGAAACTCCTTACCAATGTTTTACATATTTTCTTGATGAACATTTCATTCAAGAAATTGTTGATCAAACTAATTTGTATATCATGCAAAAGGATACTAATAACAAAATAATTTATACCGCAGCAGATATCAAGAAGTTTTTTGGGATATTACTATACATGTCTGTGCAAATCTTTCCAAGTACCAGATCATATTGGTCTCCTGCTTTTGGTTATAGTCCAGTTTCATCCACAATGCCAGTCAACAAATTTGAAAGAATCAAGCTTTCATTGCACTTTCAAAATAATGATAATCACAAACCTATAGGTCATGCTGATCATGACAGGTTATTTAAAATACGTCCAGTTATTGAGCACCTCAAAACTAAATTCTCTACTATACCAATGGAACAAAGACTATCAGTAGATGAGCAGATGTGTGCCACAAAAGTGGCTCATTTCCTAAAACAATACTTGCCGAATAAACCCCACAAATGGGGGTTTAAATTTTATGTACTTTGTGATTTATCAGGATATGCTCACACATTTGAATTGTATTCAGGGCAGGAAAATAAAGAAAGACTAGAAGGAGAACCTGATATAGGAGCCACAGGGAATGTAGTCATTCGTTTGCTAAGAGGTGTGCCAAGACATCAAAATCACATAATTTATTTTGATAATTTCTATACATCATTGCCCCTGGTTTATTATTTAGCCAAGCAAGGTATTCAATCTGTGGGTACAGTCCAACAAAATCGGATTCCAAACTCAAAATTACCAGATAAGAAGGAATTTATGAAAAAGTCAGTACCACGAGGAAGTCATGAAGAAAGGACATCTACATTTGATGGTATTGATATGTCTTGTGTCACCTGGAAAGACAACAAAATAGTGACACTGTTATCCACATATGTTGGGTCAACACCAATATCTAGTGTCACTAGATATGACAAAGCAAAGAAGGAAAAGGTAGAAATTCCTTGTCCAAAAATAGTATTCGAATACAACAAACATATGGGGGGGGTTGATTTAATGGACAGTTTTTTGGGGAGGTTCCATATTCGTCTTAGATCAAAAAAGTGGTATTTACGCATATTCTTTCACCTGCTTGATCTTACGGTCATAAATTCTTGGATAATTTACAAAAAAAATGCAATCAATCAAAATGTACCTAAAAAGGATATACTTTCCATGGGGCAATTCCGTAATGAATTAGCTCAAGTTTTGTGCTCAATAGGACTTAACACTGAAGTCAGAAGAGGTCGTCCTAGTTCCAGCTCTTTGGAACATGAAATCCAAGCAAAAAGGAAAAGAGGACCGGCAGTTGTTCCTCCCCCAAAAGACATAAGAATAGATGGTAGTGACCATTGGCCACAAGTTGGAGTTTCTCTGCGATGCAAATACCCACATTGTAAAGGATACTCCACAATAAGCTGCAATAAATGTAGGGTTAACTTGTGTCTCAACAAAAATAACAATTGTTTTGTTAATTTTCATCAAAATTGAAATAATTAATCATCTCTAATATTATTTTGCTTTTGTACTAAGCTCAAGAGTGCATTCTGCATAATGATGGAAATTTACATCAAAGCATTTTTTTTTAAATAAAAGACTTCTGTAACTCTAAGATTTTTTTTATTATTTTTCCCGTTATCTAGAGGTCTAATTAAATGCCTATGATTTTTCTTACAAAAAAAAAATTTAATCATGCAACCAAGGGTTAAAAATTGTAAAGTTTACCTTGTCTGGTCACACCAGATTCTAGAGATAAAGATATTCAGATTTTTTTAATGTCTTGGAAGATGATTATTTACTACTAGTCATTAAGATATGACGCAAAGTTTATTTATGTAAATAATTTTATTTTCCTGTTTATACCAATTTCTAGAATTAAGGATTAGCTATCTAAATTGTTAATTGAAGGTATCGCTCGAATAATGTTGCAACTAGCAAAATTTGATTTCGCGTTTTTATTGTAGAATTACGTTGCAAGTGTTAACAGTGTCACGTCTCATTCATTCATATAACTCTGTGGCGTATTGTTTATCTGTAATTGGGTATGGCCTACCCCCGTCGTCCGCGCGTCAGTGGAACAACGTTTCAAGCGCAGACATGTCGTCGCATGCGCAATTAAGTCCGGGTGTTTTAAAACAAATAAATAAGTCGAAAAAACGCAAAATTAATTTAGAAAATAGAAAAGATAATAAGCGTAAAGCATTAAGAGATGCAGGCAAGCAATATATAAATCGCAAAGGCAAATTAATTAACCAAAAATTGGAACCAAATCAGGTGGGTGGAAAAACGTGCTATCTGCAGTCTGTTCGAAATGAGACTACCTACTTGTTAGTTTTTGTTTATGTAGGTAACTTTTATTCACTATAAGTATTTATTTTGTTTCAGAATACAATTTGCAAATGCAATTATGATTGTAAAACTATAACATTCGAACAGAAAATGTTAATGTTTCATGAGTTTTATAAAAAATCGTATAACAATCAGACACTTTTTCTGAGATCTAGCATTGAGTTACGTGAACCTAAAAGAAGAACAGTTCCTGAAGGCATATCAAAACGGCATTGTTCTGTCATGTATTACTTATCTTTTGTACCTGAAAAGAAAGTCCAAGTTTGTCAAAAATCCTTCTGTAATATTTTATCGGTGACACGACGTCGAATTCAAGTTTTAGTTGACAAACTAAAATTTAACAAGCCAGTGGAGGATCAAAGAGGCCTTCATGATAACAGACCTCATAAAATACAAGATACGGTTATTCAAACTGTCAAAAACCACATCGAAAGTTTCCCCGCCCAAGAAAATCATTATTCAAGATCCTCAAGTAAAGCTCTTTGCCTCCATCCATCACTATCAATTCTCAGTATGTTCCGATTATTTCAAGAAAAATATCCGGAAATAAGAGTTAAGTACGATACTTATAGAAATATATTTCGTACAGAATTTAAATTAAGATTCGGAACACCACGAAGCGACACCTGTAAACTGTGTGACAAATTTTATATTCAGCTTGCAGCAGCTGAAAATGAGGAAAGCTACCAAAAACTTTACAATGAGTCCAAATTACATCACATGAAATCCGAAAAAGCCTACAATCAGTTAAAAGCAGGGACCGGAAAACCCCTTTATTTGATTAAGCCTATTGATAGGGTAACCCTATCAAAATCTTACCATATGGAAGTGTAACCCTATTGATATGGTAAGCCTATCGACGTGGTAACACTTTGAATAAAGTTAACTACTTTCGGATGCGCTTACCCTGTGATAGGGTTAGCCTATTTCTATCTCTTTCCGCGCATGCTGTTGAATTCGGAAGTATAATTCGAAGTGCGAGATTGAATAGATGGTGATATTTTTGATAATTTGATATTCTTAGAGATTAAATTTGCCTGCAGGTTTTAAAACCCTATTGAATCGGTAACCTTCAATAGGGTTTTCGATAGGCTTACTGCTTACATGAAGCTAACTCTATTGATATGGTAAGCCTTAAATTAGGGTAAGTCTTCGATACGGTTACCAAATTGATAGGGTTTTTTAAAACAAGTCTATGAAAAACCCAATCAAAAACCTCTTTAAGGGTAAGCGGTTCCGGTCCCTGGTTAAAAGAGGACTCAGACATAGCTCGCCTGAACAGTAAAAATATCATATTGTGTGTAGATTTACAACAAGTTATTTTTACACCTAATCTTTCCCATTCTGACGTGTTTTATCAAAGACAATATTCCAACTATAACTTTGCAGTTCACAATATGGGTACCCAACAGGTGACTATGTTCACATGGCTCGAATCTATAGCAAAACGCGGCTCATCAGAAATAGCTTCATGTTTGCTTCAATATATTCTTCACAATTTTCAACTTCTCGAGATTGGTGAAGAAAGAAAGCTCACAATATGGTCCGATAGATGTGTGGGACAGAACAACAACTTTAAAATGCTTGTCTTATTCGCTTACTTGATTCAGTTAAAGTATTTCACAGAAATAAATCAAAAGTTTTTGGTCTCTGGTCACAGCTTCTTGCCATGTGACCGAGATTTTGCTCTCATTGAAAAAAAGAAAAAGACCACAAAAATATATGATCCTGATGATGTGATAGAGATGATCGCAAATTCTCGAGTTAACAATCCTTTTCAAGTTTTTAAAATGACGCAAAATCTTTTTTTGAACCTTTCCCCTTTGGACAGTGTATTTAAAAGAGATCCGGAGCTAAAAGTTACTCAAGCTAGATGGTTTCGACTGACTGCCGATGAACCAGGTTGTATTAATATGAGAACGTGTCATAATGTAATGGAGGGTTGGAAGAAATACGAGATGTTCAAAAAACAAAGAGGGAGGTTCAGGCAAAGAATTGAAGTACCCCAAGTAAATGAGCTCCCAATATTATATGAAATGATTTTACCCATTACAGCAGCTAAAAAAAATGATTTAATGGCCATGAAACAATACTTACCACAAAATAAACAAGCATTTTATGAAAACTTGTTCTAATGTATGAGAGTCTTGGAAAAAACGTTGCAACCGACATACATTTGCAACGTTATTCCAATTTTTTTTTGATTAAAGTACGATTATCTTCAAACTTGTAATCTTTACTTTAGTTTTTTTTTTATCTTAATATGTATTTCATAATAAAGATAATCCTGGCAAAATTTGGTTTCATTATTCCCTTATTTTTTTTTCAATAACTGATAAAACGCTAATATTTCGCAAACTTGTTTTTGTCAGTTGCAACGTTATTCGAGCGATACCTTCAATTGATTATAGGAAATTAACAGATAATAGAAGCGGTAGTATTTGATTTCTTTTAAATAAATAAATACTTTGTAATATAGTATTTCTTTCATCCAAACTCATATCTCCCTAATTATATGTAGAATTATTTATTCAGGAAAATCTCGTAACTCCATCTTGAGACACATCCCGCGAATTTTATAAAAAAAAATATTTTGAATATTTCTACTAATGTGACATGCACTTTTTCATGGTGCAGTTTTTGGCATCAGATCAAGCGTTACATTACCTGTCAAATTTCGAGTAAAAATTTTTGAAAGATTTCTCTTGATCTGTCTTGTGTACAGAACCTTCCTTGCTTATGTTTGTCTAATATTATGTAAACTAAGCGACTAGCTATTACTGCCAGTATCCTGATATAGAATAGGTTACGGGCACATACCTGGTCCTTATTGTAGATGATGAGGGGTCCCTTGCGTTGGACGCGACGACGGTTGCGCATCTTACCCTTGCCGGCGCGAAGGCGTTGCGATTTGTATACCTGTATACATGATGATAGGCTTCAATTAGTACTGTGATTATAAATATAAATTTATATTTTAGATTTATGTCCTTAAAATTAAATGGGAGAAATGTGATCCACTATTCAAGTCTAGTGTAATTACCTGTATTATCTTTAAACAAACCCTGTTTTATAAGCTTCAGTACGGTTTATAGACTTAGTTCTCTATTAAAAAATGACTAGGCGGAACTCATGTTTACCCATAAACTGGGTTAAATTTAATTGGCGCATCAACTCTTACAGACATCTCTCCACATCAATCCCAACATTTGTTATAAGAGTTTTTGAAATTAAAAATTTCAAAAATTTTAGTTTGCCCATAAAAAAAATTATAGCCTAGGTTTAGAGGAGTAACTCTATTTACTTTGAGCGAAGGTATGCCACGCACCTTGCGTTGTAAAACATCGCTTCATATTAATTAACAGGTACTGACAAAATATAGAGTTAGCAGGAAACATTTTAAGCTATTGCATAGCTTCTATCGCGGGCCTTGAGCGTGGGGACCGAATCCAGAAATTCCGTAACGAAAAAAACCTAACACCCCCATTCCGACCGGCACAGCGGTGATACTTTGATTTCATAACTTTACATGCGGGCTTTAATAAACAATCAGCGCCATCTACTAGGAACTTGTGAACTTCATATTAGATCAAACATTACTGCATTAATAAAATAAATAAATAATTATAATTGCATAAGTTGATAAAAAATGCTATGCAATAGCTTTACCGCGGCAGTCTCCGAGTGCCACACGTCTTTTTTTTTTGTTTTTAATTTTTGTGTTTGTAAAAAGTCGTAGAACAAATATTGTTGGGATTGATGCAAGAGGTGATGCGCTAATTAAAATTAACCCTGTAGATAAAAATAAAAATTTGACTTATAACAAAGTTTCAAAGATTTAAAGATTTAAGACATTTGTTTTATAATACAGTTATACATATGTATAGTGGAAGTCATTTTAGGCATAGTTTTCACTAAGTTCAAAACAAATGTCTTAAACAGAGAGGTTGCTATAAAATAATAATAATAAATAATAAAATCCCCAGAAAATCACACCAACTACATGGCCCCAAAGTAAGCATAGCTTGTGTTATGGGATACCATATAGCGAACTAGGGGGGAACCTAGAATATAAATACATAAATAGATAAACACCCAGACATGGATTTTTTTTTTCTGGTTCTGTGCGGGGATCGAACCCGCAACCACTGGCGTCTGAGGCAGATAGGTTTACCCCAACGCCATAGTGGTCGTCGAATGATTACTGATTTGAATTGCTAGTGATTAGGTGCTCAAGAGCTCTTTACTCAATTGTTCCTCATGCCTCCACTTTTGAGTTCAACAATACATAATAACTCAATATTTTTTTTGTCATATTAGGCTATGGCACCTGAGGCCTGAATTACTGTATTCTGATGTCTATGTCACAATGGAAATGATTCCATATGGCTGTTGTCATAGAAACATTGCTCTGGTCCATTTGTGTAACATTACTCAATAAATATAAGTGCTGTTAACATAGGACATAAGCATGGCATAATAAGAATAGGCAATATTGTGCTTGACATGTGCATAATGCAATATAGAAACAACATCATCAATTTAATTTTGATAAGGATTCTTGCTCCTAAATATCTGTATGAATAGCATTCTATGGAACTACAGATCAAATGAAGGATTCTAAAGATGTAATAGTAAAACACATTAATATCTTTTTTAGCCTCACTTCAACATGCTTAAAGTCTATAAAAACAACATAGACTTTTAGCATGTTGTTTTTATAGACTTTTAGCATGTTGCTTGGTGGTAGGATCCCTTCTGGGTCCGCCTGGCTGGCGACCACCCTTTATATAAAGTCTGCCGCCAAATGTTACCGCTCCGGCGGTAATGTGTTCCGGCAATATTGTATAAAGAGCCAGTTCCTTCCTAAACTCGTGTGCTTTCATCTTCGACCTCATCGTCACTTACCATCAGGTGAGATTGAGGTCAAACGCGGGTTTAGTCACTTATAAAAAAAAAAAAACATACTTACAGTACTGTAGAATATTATTTCTTTAAATGTAAGACTTAGTTAACCCTACAACTTAGTCAAATAAAATCAAAATAAATGAGATGCCTTGGAAACGCAAGACACTGAATACAATTGCATAATTCTAAGTGAACAAAAACTGTTCATTATAATCTAGACACTGGTCATAAAAAGGCATGACCTTGAAAACACACAAATGAAGGTGGGTGATTAACATCCGCTTTCAATAACTTAGCAAAAAGTGAAAAGAAAAGTAAAGATAGAAATTCCAATACTATTTTGAGCTCAAGTGACATATTTGACACTAGATACTATAGGGATTTGCTCTTTACTTCTACTTTTAGTCAAGCTATTGAAACCACCTATTAGATAATTTCTGGACTAACCTTGAGTACATCAGACCACGCTTTCACACGACGGAGGAAGATCACAGCCTGTTTAGTCTTGTTAATTTCTTGGACCTTGTCGGAGACCACCAAAGGCAACTCTGGGACCTTGTCGACAACGTGACCTAGTGGACAACGAAGGATACTTGTTAGATTTTGAGTAGCTTATTTTGTTAAAAAAGGAATTTGAGCTTTCCTTTTTTTGTTACAATTTTTATTGTAGTTTGAATATTACATGTATTTTTTTTTTTTTATAAGTGACTAAACCCGAATTTGACCTCTATAAATAAGTTCTATCAGAGATGAATATTTAAATTACAACAAAATCAGCAGAGAATGAATTTATATTTACTCATCTTTCAATGTTTTTAGCTAGCTCTTAGACTTTCAATGAAAAGAACCAAAGAAAGTTATGTTTATAAATAATATGCAAACTAAGTTGTAGCGT
The DNA here is from genome assembly GCA_944452665.1 of Stenoptilia bipunctidactyla. Classification (NCBI taxonomy): domain Eukaryota; kingdom Metazoa; phylum Arthropoda; class Insecta; order Lepidoptera; family Pterophoridae; genus Stenoptilia; species Stenoptilia bipunctidactyla. The sequence continues at coordinate 15,234,455 of OX101746.1, forward strand.
CAACTCTGCACCCGTCCCCACCACAGAGTAGGACCAGAACGCCATGTTGATGCATTGATGTTGCACTGAATCGCAGTAACACAAGTTAGCATTGTTGGCATACAAGTGTGGACATAAGTGCATTAGTATACAAATTTAAGTTATAAATAGAATGATGTAAATATGATTGTGTAGTAACAGCCAGGCTTATGACATATATATGTACAGCGTACATACAAAGCTGGAATTGAACTTGGAATTGAACATAATCAATAAATAGAATTTTAATTGTTGACAATTGGTACATGGTCATGAAGTTATTAAAAATAAATATCTTCAGAACAATTGGGTTAAACAGATATTTTTAGAGGTTCTTGCACGTCATTAGTCTAGCTTTTTATGCTGAAAACAGTATTTTGTATACTTTTTTTTGTTCAACAGTAAACAGTATAATGTAGTGAAAGCCAGTATAATTGGCAGTATGTTTGGCAACCCTATAAGCATCTCATCTCACCTCTAGCCTGTACCAAGGCGGGCACTCCGGCGGCGGCGACCGCGGCGGCAACAGCCGCGCGGCGCTGGCGCAGGTTGATGCGGCGATGCCAGCGCCTCCAAGGCTTCGTGGGCGCAAACATGCGACCACCACGACACATGTTACCGAACGCACCCTGACCCGATCTAGTTTAGAAAGAACCAAGAAAATAATACATACTGAATTATTGAGAAATAAAGTAAACACCATATTACACCTAATATCAGTAACACAAAGAATATCTTCTAGTTTGTCCAAAAATGTTTCATTTATCATATTTCTATTAAATCTTTGTAAGTTAAAAAAACAAATAGTTTACAATAATATTCGACACAGTTAAGATTGTAGCGCCAACTCTGCACCCGTCCCCACCACAGAGTAGGACCAGAACGCCATGTTGATGCATTAATATTGCACTGAATCGCAGTAACACAAGTTAGCATTGTTGGCATACAAGTGTGGACATAAGTGCATTAGACAATTCATAAACATGAATAGAATATGAAGGTAAATAATCTAAATTTAAAATATTATTGAAGGTAGACTCACCTGTGGGTACCACCACCACGGACACGGGGAATACGAGCGACGGCGCGCCCGGTGCCCCATGACTCAGCACTGGTCTGGTGACCTGATCAAGCAATACTAATATAGTTAATTGTAAAAAGTTTCTCAAAAGTGTGAACCTAAATTTTAAGTTGCCTTGGTCTCAATGTGTATTTTCTTTGACAATTGAAAATAAAAATAATGGATTAATTAAAATTAACTTCTACAAAGATCTCATAGTAGTTGTTCTTCATGTTTACTATGGTAATTTAATCATAAAGAAAAACTACTATGATATCATTCTGAATACCATTGTAGCACCAAATCTGCACCCGTCCCTACCACAGACTAGGATCAGAATTCCAAGATGACACTTATGTTGCACTTAATTAATCACACTAACACAAGTAAGCATTATTGGCATTCAAATGTGGACATAAGTGCATCAATAGAAAGGATATAATTGTAAATACAGTGTTTATTGGAAAAGACTGTCGAAAATAATAAATGGCTGTTGACTAACTAAATAATAAACCAATATGAAACAAAAAAAAAACATAAATGAACCCTAGTAAGCACATCAAATTTTGATTACATACCTGCCTCTTTGCTCACGCAGTATGGTTGACGAGCATTCTTTGACATAGACACATGCACCTCATTCACAAGGTCTGGCCTGATTGGTGCCTTGAACACAAATGGGAGAGGCAGGGAGGCTCCCTGCACAATCTCACTCTTTTCAGAGTATACCGACACAAGCGGTCGGGCTACTGATAGACTCTGCAAATTGGAAAAGTGTTTACTGAATAAAATGGTCAAATAATGAACATATAAAGAATTTATATAGATTATTTAAGAAGATATCACATGAATATGAGTATTTCCACTACAGCAATAGAACTGACAATGATCAAGGAAGAGTATCACAGAAAGTCAGCAACATGAAAACAGAAACTCAGATAAACATAAAAACAGAAACTCAGATTACACCCTGTATATTAGTTATTAACAATGACTAATGTAAAAGCCCAGTCTTCAGGTTATCAAGTTTTATCAATGTTTCACATCTCAAGAATTTATGACACAATGGTTATTTATTGACAGTAACCTAACATTCATAAAATTCAGGACAACTGAAAGACTCTAATAGCACCTGCCAGTCAATCCAAAGTAAACATTATGATTCTAATTGTACTAAGAAATGTCTTCCACAAGTCGACACTTTGCCAATCGTCAAGATTATGGCAATGTTTCCTATGGGAATGATAATATACCCCAAAGATTGTACCTGAAAGACCATTAAAAGATGCAGTCAGGAAGAGTCAGGGGTCAGCAAATGAAAAGGCACCCGAAAGCTAACCTATATATTACACTTTTCACACGGCTTGATGTAATGAACTGAGCGAAACATAACCTCAAAATCAAAATTTCCAACCTTTTTAACACTAGTTAAGGAAACTTAGGTAGGAGGACTAAATTAAATTATTCAAGTAACGCTAAGCACTTCATGAAATTGAGCAAACAGAAGGAAATTGTTGACAATGGAAAGTAATCATGCGTCGGTGCAGCATGTATTACATACAAAACTTAGTCATTTAATGAATTGTCGGATTAAATTAAAAATGTAATCGTTGTATCCTGAATAATTTCGCTGGATCAAACATTTAGAATAGTGGCAGATCTTTGATATTTCACTGATTCTTTGATTTAGCACGTGGACCTACCAGTCACATTTTGATCTTTCAACAATCACTTTCACTTTATAATAAATTATCACATATTTCATTGCATTAAAACTAGCACTGATTTTAATATTCGCAACTTACCATGTCGCTATATCAGCGAGTATTTCCTCCAAAAAACACAATTAGTGGCGGCGTAAACTATTCGCCATGCCACGGAGGAGTTAAAAGACAGGATATAGCAAATTTTGACGTCAATAGGAAGTTGTAGTTGCCAGTACTAAAATTTAAATTGAGACGGCACTGACAAAATTAAAGCAAAATAGTTATAGTCTGTCTAATGAAAGTAGAGACCAGGGTTCAGACTATAGTTGTAAAAAACCCGTTAGCTACCGTTACTTAACCAAAATTATGGTTAGCTACCGATAAAATGCCGTTATTAACGGTTAAATATCCGACTGCAAAAGAGGGTAACGTTTTTCTTTCTTTTCTTGTATTGTCAACCTCCTTGCTGAAGAATAAGATCGATACCCGAAACAGGTTTTAAAATTCGTTTAATTTGTAGGTGATATAATAATTTTTAAAGCGACATATATACATAGCCCAATTCTTCAATTATGTATGAGTAATTTAATATAAACCTAAATAATTTACGTAAATAGGTATAGGTTATTGACTTGACATTGTCGCTTTGTTTGAACAGAGTGGCATCGATATAGAAAAAGCTGTAAATGGCGACCGATGTCATATGCCGATATGTCAGATATTTAATGTGGCAGTTACAGTCAAATGTATTATAATTGTTGTTGCGGAGCTCGAATTGAAAATTTCACTAAATATTCCGCGCTGACAGCGACAACGAAAAAGGATAGTTTTTCTTTCTTTTCTTGTTAACTGACTTCAAAAAAAGAGGTTATTAATTCCACCCGTATGTATGTATATTTCCAGAATTGCCCAGTTTTCGTATATGTTAGTCTATATAAACATATGAATGAACAAATGTGCCAAATTTCAATAGTGTATGTATGTATTCGCATATCTCCGGAACTACTTACACGTTCGATTTAAGTAATTCTTTTTTTGTTCAACTTAGGGTATATCATAATTATATATTAGGGTATATAAATAAGAATTTCAACCGACTTTTTTTTGCCAGTCGAAGCTGGCATCATTGCGCAACTTGCGATTCACATTTCAATCCATTAGCGACATCTCGCGGTGGTATTTAACCGTAGTAAGCATATAATGCGGATAATTAACCGTTAATAACGAAAAATGCATATTTAACCGCGTGGTTAAAATCGTTAATAACCAGCTTCGCATCTATAGTTCAGACACAACCCATGCCCGCCTGCGATCCAACTGTGACCGCATATTTGCAATTCTATATCTTAATTGATTGAAATAAGGTTTTATTTTGAATAGGTTATTCTGATATTCGGGATGAAGTCTTTAAACTTTGTAAACGTATAGCGGATGATTCTGCTATAAGGTTGGCACCCGGAAGTCGTGCTAGAATCGCAATGTGTATCGAAAGGCCTTTAAAGACGTTTGACAGTAAAAAAAAACAGTTTTGTCTAGTCTATTAGATATTTGAAATTGTCAAAATGAGACGATGACAATTTGTCAATTGATGTCTAAATGAATTTAATTATAAATAAATTATTTTAAAAGTAAATTGTTTTAAAAATAACTAAATTTTAGCTGGTTGCCATTAAACCAAAAGAAGAAGAACTAAAATTTTTCAATTCATCAATAAAGATGTAAGAACCCATGCAAGAAGATTGTTTTTAGTTACAGGTAATTTTTATATACTAAGTACCATCGCGAACCTTTCCGCAGGTCGTAGACGATATATTTCTGCCTGGAACACATCGATCATCATCGAAGCGATCATTTTTCGTGACAAATTGTATGTGAAGGGGAGGCTAGCCAGGTGAACTCAGAACTGGCCCTTCAGAGGTGGAAATTATACTGATCCAAACCTACACAGCTAGTTCTTCAAATCTACGTTAAACGTCTTTAGAATAGGAAAAACTAACTAATTTAATGTATGGTGAGTATTTTTTTTAGTTAAACTGAAACATCAACCGTGGCATCAAAGTGAACCTTTATTATTATCAAAGTAAGCTTCTGTTATGGAGACTATACAGCGGAAGTAAGGTGGGTATCCACTAAGATTTAAGAAAAGTTCGTTTCCTAAACTGTCCCGGCTGGGACTCGAACCCAGGAACTCTCAGGCCACAGAAGAACACTGCGGAACAGAGTCTTTAAGTTTAAAATTTTGGTAGTAGGTATTCATTTTATTATAAATCTTAGTAATTTCTCTCACTAATTTTCAACCGACTTCTAAAAGGAGAATGTTCTTAATTCGTGTGTTTGTTTTTTTAGTGTCTTTGTAACATGATTTTTTGGAGAATAATTGTGAATCGATATTAAATATTCTGTTACAGGATACTTCAGCGGTGGTCCCATATAAATTTCATCGAAATCGATTGAGTACGTCATGAAAAAAAATATTTTTTTGAAAAACATATGTTGGTATAGGTACGGAGAACATTTACCTTGCCAAGGCTTTGGCGTGAAGTTGGTTTTTTGATGTTCTGCATTCGTTGATTATTATATGTTATACAACACAATAAAATTTACAGCTACATTGAAAATAACTGATAGGTATCATGAATCGTGTTCCTAGGACCGAGATATCTCATGGATTTTGGAGATGCGAAATCTGTAAAGTTCAAAAGAAGCCTGGCTGTGGTGTATTATAACCCACGTTTCCAGCGGATGCTAAGTGGTATGTAAATAAGGCCATTTCATTATCATAAAGATATTTTGGCCAAAGGCCACCACTGACAAAATTAAACATACAAAATTAACATGTCTTCTAGACGCTATATTCATAATTTTGTTCCTATTTAGGTATGAGTAATATGAGCTCTTTATTGGTGATTGACACCGCGTTTGACCTCATCTCACCTGATGGAAAATGAAGATGATGTCAAAGATGAAAGCACACGGGTTTGATAGGACCTGGCACTTCATAAAATATTTCCGGAACACATCACCGAAGGAGCGATGATATTTAGCGGCAGAAGAGTGGTCGCTAGCCAGAAACTCCTTTTACGACACCCTTTCAAGACAAATTCTATTAACATCTCAAATTATATTATCAAATGTGTGGGAAGAGTTGTGTGGAGTTATTAAAACACAGTTTATGTAGGTATTTATCTAATTCTTAGATGATAGCTGTTAAGTAATCTATTATATCTGTTCATGTTTTATTTTATGTTACGGAAGAGCGGTGTCTCCCAACAAAAACATTCAGTATTTAAAGGGGTTCACTTGCCACTTATTTTATAAAGATTTTAGTAAAAAGTAAATTTTTTTTTTTTTTTTTCATTTCCATCTTCTCAAGAGTATATGTTTTCTTTTGAAGTAAAACACTCAAATGAACTTTTTTAATGATTTAACAATAATAATACTTATTTCTGATTGCAGTTGCCTTAGTGAATAAAAGCAGTTCGTGAGGAAGATCTATGTTTATAAGAAGCATATTACAGTGGAGCAACTACATAAAATGATTGCATTTGGAAACTATTTTTCGGAAAAAACAACAACGCCCCACAGCCTTTCAACATAAGCCACATTTTTCGTCGGGAAAGCAATCAGCCACAAATCCTGCCCACAAATTATTTATTTTGTAGGTTTAAAAATAAAAAAGCTAGTAGTCATTTTCAAATCGTGTATAAAGCTAGTAGTCATTTTCAAATCTCCAGAAACCGAGGATTTAGGTTAGCTGGCACCAAATTAAAATCGTCCAATGCATTGTCATGTCATTCGTTGGTCAATTTGTAAGCTTTTATAATAAAGCGCCTAAAAATATTAATTATTTAAGCTTAGTTAAAAGATAGTCTAAAACAAATGTTATGTAAAAATGGTTTCTATGAAATGTCTGGGCCATTTTGTGGCTATAAGCTGTTATTTTTATTTTAAAGAAGATTGTTGTTTCGAGCCACTTCTTCTGAACAGATCGTATTTTCAATAATTGGTGGTAGATTCATTTCACTTTGAAAAAAATATTACTTATTGCACGTGTCTGTTGAAATACATACGAAAAAAAATTTTAATTTTCGCATTGCCAAAGTATTGGTTGAATACAGATCGACTCAATAAAAAAAATAATGAAAGATTTCATTATTGAGCGATTGCAAATATTTCACCATTTTCAAAATAGTAATAACTTACATAAGACAAGCTTCACCAGCAAGTCATTAATAAGAGACTAGGTATAGAGGCATTCTCTTAGTAATAAGATTTTACCCTCTTTACTCAGAAGTATTTTATATATAGGTATAATTATTTTTATTCCTGAGAACTTTGTAAAACGTAAAATTGTACTGTTTCGGAAAGCTTTTTTTTATTGTTTGATATTGTATAATTGATAATATAGCTTATATTCTTTATTAATTATTTTTCTACATTTTATTTAAACATAAAGATATAAAGATTGTATGTTGTCCTAATAAAGGTAAAATATTTATAATTAATTACTCAACTGGTGTTGTTAGCCTTTCTAAAACACAATGCTGTTCAAGTAGCAAAATTGTACCAAAAGATTTTCTGATATACTTTGTTTAACCCTATATAAATAATAGCAATACGTAACAGTTTGACTAGTCTTTACGAATCTTCAATAACTTTTTTCTTTAAATATTTTATATTGTTGTTATAAATATTATGCATTTACTTTTTGTTAAAGTATAGTACACAATAACTCTAACTAGGTTACTGTAATATTTTTTTATTATATTTTTTTATAAACTTTACCGCAAGAATAATGAATATGAATTAAACAAGGAGAATGGATAATATAACAACATATTTAATTACAATAATGCATGCTTAACATTGTAACAAAAATGCTTTTAAAATAAATTATTGCTGTAATTAATAATTTAGGAATGTCACAATTTTTTCATCGCATCACTTTTCTTATCACTTTCATTGTTTCCTAAATAGGTTTAAGTAAAAATACCATGTGCTTCAATAAAATGTTTATAATTATTGTTTTTTTTTGTAGTTCTTTTATCTATTTTTCCCTGTACCTGCTATCGAATCTTTTATCGACCGTGAACATCACTAACTATCGATAATGAACAACACATCCCTAGTATTTTCCTAAAGTTGGCCATACTTTTTTATTAAAATATTGGCAGTAGAATTGGTAGCCTCCTGTTCTTAGCTCATTCATTCGTTCAGTGGGGTCTCTTAGAACGTAGTGATTGTATGCTTTTTGGTAGAGACTGGAAAAACCTAGCGAACTTAACAAAATACCATCATGGTAACCCGGAAAATAGTACGAAATACATCAATTAACCAAAGTTTAAACTTGTTTTTTTTTTTATATAAAAGTATTGTGAAAAACAATGAAATTGGTTCTGTCCTACTTTTTGGTGAGGAGCAAATTATTAAAACGATAGGCAACTTGTATTAATCAGGATTATAAATAGAACAACAAAATAGAATAACTGTTTTTATTAATTGTTATCAAAATTTGTATCAAGAAATTCTACATATATGGAATGAATCGTCAGTTACTGTAATCGCTGTTTCCTACATTGATTTTCAAATACGAAATACCAAAATCTCACTTACCATAACCACCAACAACCGTTCGATTGACAACAGTGTCACCAGAAAAACAACTTTGACATTTTTGCTACTTTTGCCAAATAAAAAGATAGCAAAAATCACCAGTGTCTACTTTCGTTAGCCAAACTCTCAATCCGTTAAAAGGATAAGATTTTTTCTTCATACATTTTGGCCCATATGTGTATCTCAAGGTACATGGGGATCAAATTGTAGGGCATAAACCAAGGAACTGTAAAATTTCATGAATTCATGATTAAATGCTGTTCTATAAATTATTTAAAGTTGTTATAAATAGCCGTTTCGGAATATAGCATAATCGCATAGAACATAGCATAGCGGAGGGATATCTCTCCGTAAGTAATTGAAATTATTTTGTTATTCCGTTCATTTCTGCGTTCCGGGGTGCTTCTTATTTGTTTGCTGTCTTGAGTTTTACTGATTTATTGGCTATTTCTACTGGTTTTCCAATCAACAGTTCAATTCAATTTTTTTTGGTTATAATGGCAACCAGCCGTCGTTACTAAGCGACGTACTATTACTGCCAGTATCACGTGATGAGAAATACACGGTATTACAAGTAAGGTCCAGTTTGCATGGCAAAAATGTGAGGCGCGACGAGGGCAGGACGTTGAATTACCTACGACAAAAAAGACAACACAGTTAGTACCACAACCAACAGACAAAATGATTAAACCCATGGATATTAGTAACATACAGATGAAATAGAACATTTAACTAACTACTTATTTACAGGGATATTTTACACTGAAGGATATATTTACAAAGGATCTTAAGGATTAATGGGTCGTTATAGGAGAGTAGGGTCTTCATGCAGGTTGGTCTGGGAAGCTGAGGGGGCAGGATATCGTAGAGGGACATAGGGAGGAGGGGACAATTAAAAAATATGTGGTCGACTGAACCAGGCTCCAGGCCACAATTACACAGTGGGGAATCACGGATTGCAATCCTGTACAAATGTACTGGAGTGCAACAGTGACCCAACCGAAGTCTGCTGATGATGGAAGTGACTTTTTTAGGCATCTTTTTGAGAATGCAAAACCACGGCTTAGTTGTAATTGTGGGCTGGATGTCCCCATAATATTTGCCGACAGCACTGCGAGACTTCTCCCATTCTTTACTCCATTCTTCAAACATTCGTGGTTTCGCCAACAGGCAGAGATCTTGGGAAAAGCATCTGTAGTGTTCAAGGGAGCCGGATACAATGGAGTCCTTAGCGAAGCGGTCAACAGTAGAGTTTCCCTCTATACCCGAATGACCGGGTATCCAAGCCAGAGTAACACTGATGCCCTGAAGGTTACAAAGGCGTAGGAGATGTTTGATTTGTAGGATGGGAGGGAACTTGGAGCCAAGACGGAAGGAATTACTTCTAAGTGCCTGTAGACAGCTAAGGGAGTCAGTTAATACCAGCGAGTTGTTCAATCTGTGGTCTAGAACATATCTAACTGCCTCCAGGAGAGCTATAGACTCGCCAGTAAAAACCGTGGTATGGGGAGGACACTTAAATGAGAGGAGGACAAAGAATTTAGGAATCCACACAGCTGCCCCCACACAACCCCGAAAGGAGAGCTTGGAGGCATCTGTATAGACGAGGGTCCAGTCACACCACTGACTATTGATGATGCTTTGAAATATGACATTCGCATTAGGGTCATTCTTAGCAACACCAAAGTCAATCAGTACCGGAGGAGAGAAAACAAGGGATTCGTAAGGAAAGGTATACAGGAATTGGGTTTCACACTGGAAAATTGGAGTATTGGAGAGGAGTAATGACGAGCGGCTGGATAGTAGACGGGGGGGTATTCTATGCCGAAAATATGGGGAGTTGGGAAGGGAATTCTGGAGGGAGGGAAGGATATCATGGAGTGGATGGGAGGAGAGCTGGAGAGTTCTTGCCACAAATCTATCAGCCAGGAATTGTCTGCGAAGGTGGAAAGGGGGCTCAACACATTCAACTCTCATAGCGTTGGCAGGTGATGATTTCATTGCCCCGATGATGATGCGCATCGACTTGTTTTGTATTTTGGTAATGGTGTCCAGTCCTGACTTATTGCAGGGTTCCAAAAGAAAAGACCCATAGTCGATGACGCTTCTCACCAGGGCATTGTACAAGAGTTTTTGGGTGTACGGGTGGGAGCCCCACCAAACGCCAGAGAGACATCTTAAAAGATTGATGTTTGCCTCACATTTTCTCGCAACATAGTTGAGGTGGCCAGAACCTGATAGCCTTGTGTCAAGAATAACTCCAAGGAACTTGGTCTCCTGGACAATTGGGATTGGATGACCAAGGAATGAAATAGAAGGAGAGGAGTATTGTCTTTTCCTAGTAAAGACTAAGACACTACTCTTGGAGGAGGAGAGGGAAAGATTATGGGAGTGGAGCCAGTTGCCAAGGTAGGATAGAGCAATAGTGAGGGGGTTGGAAGCAGCCTCAATTACTCTTACCCGTAGGTATAGAGCAATATCATCGGCATATTGAAGGATATTACAGAAAGGAGTGACCGACCTGTCCAGGTCCGAGGTGTAAATGCTGTACAGTAAAGGGCTAAGAACAGAGCCCTGAGGGAGGCCCTGCCAGACTGTACGTGCTGGAAAATGAGCATGTTCATGACGGACCTGGACATGACGACCAGTGAGGAGGTTATAGGTAAAGTATGTCAGTCTTTCCGGGATACTCAGCTGTAGCATTTTCTGCCTGAGTAGGGGAAGATGGACATTATCATAGGCAGACGAGACATCCAAAAACACCCCCACCACCGATTCATTATCAGACAAAGCTGATCTTAAACCGGCGATGAAAATGCTCAGGCTGTCCATCGTACTATAACCTTTCCTAAAACCAAATTGGGTGGGACTAAGAAGCGAATGGTTTTCAACAAACCATTCGAGACGGAGCTTAATCAGATGTTCGGTAATTTTAAGGAGAGTAGAGGCCATTGCAACTGGGCGGAATGAGTTTGGGTCGGAGGGGTCTTTTCCAGGTTTGAGAATGGGAATAACTAAATGCTGTTTCCAGGAGGGGGGGATATCACCAGTTATGAAAATAATATTTATGATATTAAGGAGAACCTCCCGGAAATGGGAACCAGCTTTAGCTATGAAGGAGTACGGGATACCATCCAGGCCAGGACTAGAGTCCTTGAGGTTTGAGAGTATGAGGTTGAATTCCTGGATAGTAAAAGGACTGTCTAAGGGATTGGATGAGGAAAGGGATGGATAGGGGCATGGGAACTGCTCATGCTGAGGAACATAAGGTGGAGCAATTCTGTCAAAGAAGGGATCAAGCCATAGGGAAGGATTGGATGACGCGGGAGAAGGAGGGATGTCAGAGGAACCACGGAAGCGCTTAAGGGATCTCCAGACAATTGAGGAAGGGGAACGTGGACCCAGGCTTTCACAGAAAGAGCGCCATGATGCTCGCTTCTTTTTTTTAAACAGTCTTCTGGCTTTAGCACAGACTTGCTTGTAATGTAAGAAGTTAGCGAGGGTCATTGACGCACAGTAAGTTCTTTCTGCTACTTTCCTAACACAAACCATGTCAGTGCACTCCGAGTCCCACCAAGGTGGGGAGCTACGACATTTGGGATCAGGATTTTTGGAGGGGATATTTGAATTTGCCGCTGTAAGGATGCAGGATAATAAGGAGTCGTAACAAGCTTGGATATTGTCTGGAGTAGGGGAGGGGATGGAAGAAGATATGGCGTTCGTGGATTCAGCATAGCTGACCCAGTCAGCCTTATCAGTCTTATGGCGGAGTAAGGGAGGTAGTTTTTTGGGAATAGGAACAGAGATGGGAATAGAGAGGATAATAGGAAAGTGATCGCTGCCATGGAGGGAATCGGCTCGGTACCAGGAAGTGGAAATGCTAAGAGCAGGGGAACAGATAGAGACATCCACCGCACCATCCCGTCGATTTGGGCCCGCTATACGTGTAGGGCGTCCATCATTCAAGACACATAAACTCATGTCATCAATGATGTCCGCCAAACACCTACCAGGAACATCATCCGGGGTGGCGCAGTGAAGACCCCATAAACTGTGGTGACAATTAAGGTCTCCTAGGATAATGATGGGATGGGGAATTAAGGAAATGAGGGAGTGGAACTCATTGAGGAGGGTGACTGTAGGATCGGATATGTAAGCAGAAACTAGGGAAAAGTTAAGGAAAGTAACTGCTACTATGTTGATGTTAAAGGAGTGGGATGGGAGTTGGATAAGGGAATAGGAGAGTGAGCGTTTCACAAACAAAGCTGCGCCACCATGACCGTCCGGCCTGTCGTCTCTGAGGCATGCAAATCCAGACAGCCGGAACCGACTACCCGGAACAAACCATGTCTCAGAAACCGCAATAGCCAGAGGATCATATTGACGAACCAAGTCTGTTAGCTCGTGCGATTTGGGACGGAGGCTCCTACTGTTCCACTGGAGCAGATTCGCCATTTTGAAGGAGTTTAAGGAGAGGGTAAAGTTTGGTAGCAACGTTGGACGGTAGGGGGCAGTCATCAAGTGGGGAAATAAGGCTCATGATTGTGGATACAAGTGCATCTAAAAGATTACTGCTTGGGGAGGCATATGGGTTATCTAATGCACTACCCCTGGAGGAAGATGATGGAATAGAAATTAATTCCTGATGAGCTGCCCTGTCATAGCCAGGGGACAGTGGGGATCGTGGTTTAGGGTAGGAAAAGGTAGTTTTTTTGTATGAGATGGATGAAGGACTTTTAGAGACGTCGGCGTAGGATTTGCGGGAGGGAGGGAATCGAGCTGATGCCTCCAGGTAGGAAATATTATCTTGAGACATAGCAATTTTGATAACTTTCTGTCGGGAATGTTCGGGACAGGATTTATCAGTGGCCAGGTGTGGGCCTGAACACTGGGGACAGGAGGGGGTATCCGTTGGAGCTGAGCAGGAATCACCTGGGTGGGGTTGAGAGCAGCGGAAGCACTTGGGTGAGGAGCGGCATTGAGTTTTGACATGCCCAAATCTGCAACAATTTAGGCATTGGATTGTAGGGAGGATGTACTGTTCTACAGGCAAAGAAGTGTTATAGATAAGGACTCTCTCTGGTAGAGTTTGACCCGAAAAGGTTAAAACCACTGAGCCCGTTGGGACCCAAGATGGGCCATTAGGACTGACAACTTTGCGGTTTAGTCGACGAGCCTTCAAAATAATGCTTGAGTTAAGAGAAGAGGAAGAAATACCATCAACCAACTCTTCCATAGACCATGTGGTAGGGACACTACGGATAAGGCCCATTCTCGTCACATTATAAGTGGGAATGGAGGGAACATATTGGGAGGATAGCAGATGAGGATTTTTCATAAAATCATTGGCTGCAGCAGCTGTTGTAAATTCAACCGAAACACGGTTGCGGCCAATGCTTTTTACTCCATCGCATTTAATATACTTGAAATTGGAAGTGGATAGAAAGCGACCAAAGTTTAGGGAGTTAAGTGAAGTACCGGCTGAGGGATGTGATTCGGAACGGGAAACGTGTACGACGAATGGGCCTTTATCCACATTAGAGTAGGTTTTGTTTTCAAGAAGGCTAGGATGAACAAAGAGAGATTGGATAGAAGGTGCGGAAGAGGCGGGGTCCAGGATTGTTTTTTTGGGGTTCGATGGAGATTCAGAGACATCAGTGTTACGCTTTCTATTTTGAGAACTGCTTATCGATGAAACATCTACTGTGTCATCAGAGTTTCGCGCTATCACCGGGTCAGGAGGATCAGGCGGAATGTTATCCACCTCCATCCTGTGTAATAATGTTAAAAACACTTACCACGCCAGGACTAACTAAAAACACACACAATACAGCACAAAAGACAACACAAAAGCACTAGATAACTCAAAATACTTTGAGGAAAACACTATAAATATGCGAAACAATCAAAACACGTGTATGACGCAACAACGCTAACTTGACAGTCCCTCCAATCAACAGAAGAAAATAAACAACAAAATGACAAACTGTCAGTTTGACAGTCATGGTAACATTTTTTATGGTAGGAATTTTCTTGGCATAGCTAAAAGTCTTTTTACAACGTCATAGTTAAGCGATATGGCTTGTGTATGTACAAAGCCACGAGTAAGATTTTTTTTCTCAGTTTAAAGTTCAACTTAGACCTAAACTGTTAATACAGTTTTCTTTAGGGAAATCAAAGGTATCATAAACTGCCAAGTGTACCTAGGTACCTCAAATTTGCCACTTAAACGGAGATCCTTTGCAACGACATAAAAACCAATGTCACATAACTTTTGATCTTATTACTAATAAGTAATTAATATTGGTTTACATTAGTTAAGTTTAGAATAAAATGTATGAATTTGGAATTAAAATACTATTTAAATAATTATAAATAAAAGTTTGCGCTAAAATATCATTTTAATATAATGTCACAAGTGCTTCGTGAAGATTAGGATCTGAATTTTTTTTTATTTTTTATTTCATTACAGGTATGATTACAGCTATGTTTTCAAAGTCGGCATTGCATTCCTAGATTTAAACTTGGATATTATCTTACAATTTTATTCATCTGCAATAAAATTCTTCTGATTATCATAAACCTATATTTTGACATACAGGTTTGTTTTGTAGTCACCGGCCATTTTTTTTTACTCAACAAGTTACCATTTATAGAAACAATTTTTGCAAAAAAGGTTTTTTTTTACAAATTCATTAATATATTCGCTGTAATATGATTATATGAGCAAAGCATGGTCCCTCTAATTATAAATTAATACCGGTAAATAAAGATGACTAAACGCTACTACAAAATAATCTTGTAGTACTACTCGTAGTATTTTATTTTTTCAATAAAATGCCTATGTTCATCAACAGCGACCCTTTGTAATAAAGTTTGTGTTGTCATATTTTTTTTTGTACTTATATCGTATTATCGAAAATAACATTTAAAGGCTGGTGCCTAAAAATAACCCTGTACGTGGACGTTCCACTTTGGTTGCGGCTCTTTCCTTGAAACTTATAATTAAAACTAGCAAAACATCATATATTTTTTTATCCTGACCACATTGCTAGTCTAACACGGCCATTTCATTATATCCATTAAGCATTAGTTGTGCAGAATCGGTGACGATAAAATTTTTATGCTCTCTGCATATACAGGGTGACTGGTGGGTCACTTTCGAAATTCGAGGACGTAATAACTTGAGATCATATATGAAGAAATAATAAATAATAATTATTTACTGAGTAAACTTAACCGAAAGTTAAAGAAGCCATTACGCAATGCATATACAATAGATATGTAGCGACATCTAGCGACGCTCCATAGAACGATGACGACACAATTTAATTCCTACATCGCGTTAATTTCTTATAGTGACTAGTACATAAACAACATCCCTACATCAACCGTCGGGCCATGGGCCGCGGCCTGCGATCCCTTTTCTGGGGGTTCGGAACGAGCACTTTGTTCCCAAAGATACATAGCGGGTGGTGGTGTACGTGTGGCACGAACACTACTGTGTTCGCATCGACTAAGGTGACGTGTCGGAAAAAGTGTTTTCATATCACTTTATTTATTTATGGGGAATCCTGGTGAAAAGTTAAGTACCTACTTTTATTACATAATTATGACCAGAATAGAGTACAGAATGCTCTCCTACAATATCTCAAATTTGTCACCTGTAGAAGAGGCATAATTAAAATCCCCAATTCATCCCAAAAAATCTCTCATCAGAATATATTTTTATAAAGGAATATATATATTCAGAATATATTCTTCAAAGTCGTCAAATTTTGAAGATTTTAAATTTATAATTTAATTAATAAATAAAACACTTTTTAACCGGATTTATCGCGTATATTTACATTTTAAATTTTGACTCGACGTTTCGGTGTCTTTGCAGACCCCGTGGTCACGAGCGATAGTAAAATAGATATGCATAGGTATAAATAAATTGTCCGCATTCTGGAAACTTGAAAAAGATTCTAGAAATATTATTTCAAAATAGCTCCAAAGCTCCAAAGTTTTCATGAATAAAAATAATAAAAATTAACCACAGTAACCGAAAAATGGTTACAGTTTAACCTATGGGTTTTTTTTACTTAACATAATTTTCAAACTGCATGCATGGGACAGATTTTCTTTTTTGATTTTTCTTATGATGTTTCAATCAGTCCTTTTACTCTGTTTCGGCTTGATGTTGAGCACTGGGACACTCTCTATAGTTTGCCCGCTATGTAAAGCAAAGCATGGTCACTCTAAATTATGAATGAGTACTGTGAAAAAATAACCTCTTGTGATACTATGTATGTATTAACAATAAAATGCCGTGTCCTATTAGCTGTGTTCATCAACAGCGACTATTTGTAAAAAAGTTTTTGATGCCATATCTTTATTTTTTAAAGAGCGTTAGTAAAATAAATATGCAGGTACGTTTATATTGTATCAAAGTATGATAGAGATAAGATAGTAAATAGAGAACAAATTTCAGCGGCAAATAGGTCCCGACATGGTCCCGACTCCCATACGTTGTTTTCAACTACACGCCTAAGCGACACACGTTGTGACTGCAACATTTCGAAGTGATACTTACCTACGTTGGAGTGACAAATTATTGAGACAAAACCCTTTAATTCAAATAACATCGCAGCGACGATCACTTGTAATTGTTTATAATTGTTTATCTACCTTTGTAGGTAGGTTTGAAACTACAAAGATGAAATAAAACACAAATTAAAAATTTAATCTTTATAAACAGAACACAAAAGTTATATTTTACGTAGGTATGCCTATGAAATTCTGTTACATCTAGAACATTCTAGAAAAATATCAGAACTCCTTTGTCATCAAATGTTTACAGGCTAATTTTTAGTCACCAGACAATTTTTTTACACAATAAGTATCATTTATAAAAATGATTTTTTATAATGAAGCATGTATTCTTTACAAGTAAATCAAATTATCATATTCGCTGACATTTTAAACAAAGTATGGTCACTCTAAAGTGTGAATGAATACCATTATGAATAAAGACGAATATGCGCTACTACAAAACATCTTGTAAGCAGTAATGCATCATAGTACTATCGCACGTAAACAATGAAATGCCGCGTAATAGCGACTATTTGTACATAAGTTTGTGGTGCCATACCTTTATTTTTTCTAGTGAGCGGCACTAAAATAAATATGCAGGTACGTTTATATTGTGTCAGAAAACATAATATTTAAATATGGCTTATGTATGACTAAAAAATAGCCATGTATATGTTAAGTATGTACATTTGATGTGGCCATCTATGAAAAATAATCCTCTTTTAATTATGCAAATTATTTATGCAATTAATTACATTTACTCAAGCATAATTAAAAAAAGATTCAGGTATAATTTACATAGATTATAATTTATAGAGATTTACAGTATAATTTAAATACAGTTTAATTTACATTATAATACCTATTTATGTATGCTATCGTTTTATTTATTTGTTTAAGAAACACTTAAGCTAATTATAATCAATAACAAATCTTAAATCTCTAAGATTTGTCTGATGTCTACATTTACACACTTCGCCATGTTTTTCAATTTTCAATTTTTTTGTATGAAAGTATCTACCTCCTTTTATACATACACCGTGTAGCAGGGACGGCGGATCAACGGAGTCTGAGGGATAGATGATCTCATATTTTTTCTTAGTTGAAAAAAAGTGGAAGTTAAAATTAAAATTTGAAAAAACATTATATCCTATATTTTTTTATAGCTATTTACAAAAAAAACTAACGACGACGGTTCAATTAGGTACATGAGAAGCCTAGTAATAAGCTATGTTGAAGTCAAAATTCATAAGCACAATCCTGAAAGTCGAGCTGTAATTACAAATTGTATACCTACGAGAATCAGTTTTTTTCAAATAGTCACAATTGTGAATTCGTCACATATATCTCAAGAACTACTAAATATTGCTGAATATACAGCGTTTCTGGGTAAGTCGACCTAGATCCGTTAAGGGCGTTACCCGTCTTTTACCGCACACTACCGCAAACTTAACCGTTTTTGAGATAAGCGTCTTATATTTATTTTTTTATAAACATTGACATTTTTTTTGCCATTGAGAATCATATTTTGAAATTGGTAAGCTTTTTTATTTTTATTATTTATTTCTTACATGCAGATTAAGGTTTTCTTTAATTTTCGTAACCAAAATCCTACATAAAATTACTAATTATACATAATTCTGAGCGATTAAAAGTTCAATAAAATCTGTATTTTTTTACAGTTTCTTTTTTTAAGAATATTTAAAATGGTAGATGTTCAGTAGATGTGCTTAAAACATCTACGTTTTGTCAGCTACCCAACAAGGCATAACAATCTATGCTTTTATTTAAATTCGTAGGAAAAATCTTAGTTTCATATGCCATAGTCAGGGCTGCCAACCTTACTGTTAAAAACAGTATTTCAATTTTTTTACTACTTTATACTTTTTACTGTTGAACAAAAATAAAGTATACAAAATACTGTTTTCAGCGTAAAATACTAAACACTTTATGTGCTAGACTTAAATCAAAAAGCTTTTCGAAAAGCTCTTAAAACAATAAATTAAATACTGTATATTTTTCCAAAATACTGTTTGATATTCTTTTCAGGCCCAAATATACTTTATTTCTAGAAAAAAAGTTGGCAACCCTAGCCATAGTAGACGTATAAATAGTAACGCTTAATGAGCTTAATTCATTTTTTGGCTCTAGAAAGTAAAATAAAACAAAAGTCAAACAAAAAAAAAAATATTATCGTTGCACATTACTATTTACGTTCAAAATGGCCGCCCCTGTTTTGGATACATTTTCATATTATTCAGCGAAGCCCAGTTTTTACTGCATCAGGACGCAAATTTCTTCGCATTTCATTTGCCGTGTTGATTATACTGACTTTCAATTTGTCAACATAGGTTTGCAATTGGATCTATACAAGGCTTTTCATGTGGCCCCACACATAAAAATCCATGGGGGTTGGGTCCGGATTTCTGGCTGACCAGGGTGAAGGTCCTTCTCGTCATTCTTTCGCCATTCTTTCGCGCTCCTTCTAAGAGCAGCCATCATGTTGGAACCACATGTCCATAATACAGGTCAGAGGCAAATCTTCCATTAAATCGTCGAGGTCTCCGCTCAGGAAGTTTGAATCCTTGAAGTTGAACCCTTTGAAATTATCGGGTAGAAAGTAGAGTCCCATATTTTCAATCATTTGGATTGAAAATGATGCCCATCCACACGTTTACACTAATTCTTCGTTGTAGCCTTCGGTAATTTTACTTTCCAGGGTCAAAAAATAAATTAACTTCAATTACCTACGCTTAATTACGTCAACCTTTGAAACTAAGATTTTTCGTACAAAAAAGTTAGTTTTAGTGTTAAAATATTGAATGGGCATTGTTATTTTTTTTGTTATTTTAATCTTTGGTGTTATATTAATCTTTCACATATTTTGAGAGACTAATTTGAACAGTTTTATTTTTTAGTGTGATAAATTTAAATATGAACAATGCCCATTCAATATTTTAACACTAAAACTAATAGTTAAAAAAAACAACCAATAATGTTTCAGGTAACATTTTTATATTTTTATCAAAAATACTTATAACAAAAATAGCATAATACTGATAACTGATACTACTGATAACGTACTATAAACCGTATGTACAACAAGACAATATTGTTTGATTTTTAAACTGTTAATTGGTAATTATTAAAATTGCTTTTACCGGTATTATTGTTGGTAGAAAATATTAGCTATTTTGTTGCAACATATATTTCGATGACCACAATCAAGATCTGTAGATTTTTCTTCAATATAACCAAGTTACCTTGTTTATTCCGCGACTCCAAAGCACTAGTGTCTTCAGGGTGCAACGGCCACCTCAGAACTCAAGCTTCTGGTTGAAGCGTAACACGTGTCGGTGGTGGCTTGAAATGCAGGTTGTAGTGTTCCGAGTGTGTATTTGTTGTTTCGTTGCATCGCTTTCTCTTTGAGGGAGGGAAGGAGGGCGGTGCACCAACGTACGTACGAAAATCGTGCATCACCAGTGCTTTGGAGATGCGAAATTAGCAAGGTAACTAAGGTATAGTAGCCTAAGTTACATAAGGTATAGTAGACTTTTTGGTACTTATAGCTCAATCCATGATGCTAACTATTAGAGTTTCATAGCGCTGTGTGAGTACATATCGGTTTATTGTGAAGCTCCAAACAACATATCAAACGTGGTTTGCTTTGGTTTTTATTTTTTTATTTTTTTTACTTTTTTTATTTTCAAACCGCCCACTGCCTTATTATTCTTCTGAACCTGTCTTCGCCTGTAGCTACCTAAAAATAATTCAAAGATGTTATAAGAGTTAATAATATACAACCAGTTATTGAGCATATAACTGGGACGACGATCACGTAGGTACTGGGAAATGCAGCGTAGGAAGGCCTCCCTGTAAGGTGGACCAATGACTAGTTAAGATGGCCAGTAAAAGCTGAATGAGGGCGGCGTGGAACGACCGTGAACCTTGGGAGAGGAATATATTCAGCAGTGGACGTTCCACGGCAGAGACTCGACGTATTACCCGTAGGAAATATTTGTACACCTTAGCTAGTAAGGCAAGTCATAAAAAAAAATCAAGTTACACTTAGTTATAAAAAGAAATGAAAATATTTGAGGAACAATGCTGTAACGAACGATAAAAGTCTTGGTAGGTACTACTTTTATTTAATATATTGAAAAAGTAAAAGTAAAAAGAAGAAGGGAATATATTCCTACTTATAAAGAATTTTGGAGTGCGCCATCTTGTGCCAAAGCATGAAATCAAATTCTTTCTTGAAATAAATCAAAGGAGCAAGAAGTAATAAATTTTTCGGTATAAAAAGTAGCCCGCGTGCTATTCCAGACAATGCGAAATTTCGTCAAGACTCGTTCAGCTATGCTAAGGCACAAACATACATCTAAATGATTATGGTGTAAGTAATATCTTACCTCTCTTAATTAGACATTGCATTTTGTGCACGACCTCAACCTTCATATCTGCAAAACAGTGTTTTACTTATTATAATAATAAATTAATACATATTAATTCATCATCATCACAACTCTTTATTACCATCAGTTTTTCGCGCGACCAGCTCTCAAATTGTACGACAAAAGTTTAGTTATTTGAAACTAAGAAGTTTTGTCAAGTGATATAAAACGCTCCTCATTAGGTCGGATATTCGTGTTTACGCGACGATAATCGTGTAAATGTCGTTTAGTAAGTCCCTGAGAAGTCTCGAGTGTCCTGAGCTACCGTTTACAGTTAATTTCAAAAATGACGATAAATAACCGTCGTTTATGTCAAATTGACGATCGTTAAGATCCGTGCTCGCACCGGACCAAGATGACGCAACATGCTTGTCAAAATTCGTTCACTTTATTCCACGGCATTTTTACGTTGCGTGAAGATATTAAGAATGGTTTGTATCGTAAATGAGTACCAGTAACGTCTGATGGGCGCGCTAAATCACATTTCATACCACGTTTCCTTTTTCTGAGGGTTTCCCATTCCGCGTTTGAACTCAATCTCACCTCACGGTAGGTGAAGATGAGGCCACAGATCAGAAAGTATTATGTGCTTATGCTTTGATTGTCAATGCCGTGGATGAGGCTGGAGATGAAAGCACACGAACTAAGGATGAAACTGAACTTAAAAAGATTAAGGCAAATTTGAAATTTTGAAATGACGGGTACGGGTAACCAGGGATACTCCAAGTCCATAAATATCTAATGGTGCTGGCGTTGTGGTATTGACAGCTTCTTGTTCAAGTTGTTCATCATAACATGATAGAAAAGTAAGAAAAAAGGATAAGAGTAAAGAAATGGTAGTGTTTTCATGAACTGTGGATGTGGATGTTCATGAACGTGTGGAACCGCAATGAATAAAAATAAAGAAAGTTAAATACTGTAGTTTTGTTAAATTGACTTACTTTTATTACAGAACATCGCTCTTTTGATATCACACTGATCAATTAGCACATAAGGACTCAATTCGTCAAATTTGTCCGGGCTTTCTATTATTTTGACGCAAAAAGGTTCGGTCACTTCTTGGATACAAGGGGAATCATCGCAGACCACATCATTGAAGTGTACTTTGTGGGTTTGTGGAGTTGTATATCCGGGAACAAAACCTTCAACGTTCTGATAATTCTGGCTCGTATATGGATCATCTACGAGCGGCGGATTGGTGAATACATCATTATTTGTATTAGGTGGAATGAAGGTCGGCATAGTTAAGTGCTCATAATCTGATGGCAAAGTTAAAATTCCATCGGTAAAAGGTGGTGCTGAACTAAATTCTTCATCATCTGAATGATAAGTTGTCTTTTTTGTTTGTTTCTTTGTTTTTTTCTTTTTTGTGGTATCTTCAGGATATGCTTCGGAGTCAGGTGTAAAGGTTTGACTTTCATCAGAGTCCAATGTCGGCATAGTAAAGGTCTCATAATCTGATGGAAAAGTTATAATTCCATCAGTAAAAGGTGGTACTGAGCTAAATTCTTCATCATCTGAATGATAAGTTGTCTTTTTTGTTTGTTTCTTTGTTTTTTTCTTTTTTGTGGTATCTTCAGGATATGCTTCGGTGTCAGGTCTGTAGGTTTGATTTTCATCAGATTCCGTTGTCGTTTTGTGTGTTGTAGTTTTAGTCATATATTCTTCATGCTTTGTCGATGGTCGTTTGATACTGTCTTCGTGTATATGTATCATATCTGAAAATGGTTTAATAATATTACTATGCAGGCCGATTAATGTCCGTATTATGGAAGTTTAGGTTTGATGCACTTACGAGGTGACTGGTGGGTTACTTTGAAATTTCAAGGATGTGATAATTTGAGATGATACATGAAGAGAAAAATATAATCATAAATAAATATTAATTATGTACTGTGTAAACCCAACCGAAAGTTGAATAATTGATTACGCAACGCATGGTTACGCTAGCGTTGGCAGCGATCCGCTTGCCAAATCACGTGCCCCAATTGAGAGTTTGGAGGCCAATTGGACCGATTGGAGTATCTTAAATCTTATGCTCCTTCAGTATCTTAAATTTGTCACCAGTCACCCTGTATATCGTAGTAATTAAAATAACGCGTTTTCTTTCATCACAACTTGCAGTTTTCTTTTGCTCCCATCCACGAAAAAAAGTATTTCCCTCTATGTGAATAAAGCAAGATTTACACGGAAAATATTCACGTGATTATTGAAGGTGGCTGTTTCCAGCACTTAACCATCATCTGAGTGCGGAGTTAGAACACAAGAGTGAGTTGCACAAGGGCTTGTTCTCGGTCCGCTGTTGTGGACTTTGGGCTACGATAGGGTCTTTAGGGACATTCTATCTCTCTATCAACGTTGCTAAGTTTAAAAAACCCAATGAGTGGTCATCATGTGACATGCGACCATCGATAAAATGTCCTAACAGGTTTACAAAAAAAGATCGCTGCCTTCTATCGTTTAGAATCGTGTTGTCGACAGAGCTGCAAATGCTGCAATCGTCGGCGGACGCTAAAGGATTTATTCTTTGTATGGAGTTATGGCTCGTAAGTTCAATTCATCATTAATTATTTTAAAAAAGTAGGTATTTTAAAAGTTTTTTGCAATTAGTGACCTTTTGAGTAGGTACCTACTCCAGAGACGGTTGGTTTTGTAGAAGTTATGATCAGTATTAGAACAAGAAACAAGATAGATTGGTATAAAAAAATATTGAATAAAGATCAGAAAGCTATACTCAGAAAGCTTACTGTGTCTATACAATAATGCGTAAACGATGTGCATCCTTGGTGTGGCGAGTGCTTGCAAACGGTAACAGCATTCTAAATATGATCTCAAATAATTAAAATAACGCGCTAGCTGACTAGCTGCGATGTATTCAAAGCATTCCTGTGCTATTTCAGAGGGAATTGTACAAGTTTCTAAGTTTCTATACAAGTTTTAGACCTAATATTATTTTACCCCGCTCCTAATCATCCTTTGTGTCATTTACCTTCAGCACTATCTTTTTTATGATCTTTGTAACCATCGCATTTTTTTATAGATACCACTTGATTACCTGAAAAAAAAAAAACAAAACAGTTAGAAACAGTAAAAAATAGTTGTCTTTTCTTATTTAAACTTTTATAAGATTTCTATGTCACGAAGTTTTCAGCGTAGCTCAGCTTTTGGCTTCTACCGGTACCAAACTGGTATTGCGATAGAAACCGACTGAAAAGTCAGGTCATCATTATTTTTTTCTTACTTAAAACATAAACGATCTCAATATTAGATATCGGTCGAGTATGAAAGGGAAAATTTCTCCGAGTTATAAAAATGTGATATTTGGTGTCAAATTTTATATGAAAGTCGCAGGTCAGATGGATTCTGAGTGCGCCTTTCCATCAAGCGTTGTTACTCGAAATGGTCGCCTTTTACGATATGTTTATCCAAGGTGTAGATAGTATATGTATAGGGGTTACTTATTCTCAGCTAGTCAGTCATGATTGAGAAATTAAACAAGATTTAAAAATCAGAGATAAGGACGCCTGATGGTAAGAGATCGTGAAGACTAAGGTGGTACACGTCCATGCATATGAAACCTATTAATTCCAAACCTTGGAGAACCGATCAAAAAGAATATGTCAAAGTGCTTATTTAGACTTTTTGGAATATCCACCACGTACGGAAGGAAGTTGTCGCTATAACGAGAAATACAAAAGGCATCACAAAATTAATATTTACAGGGACTCCCGTAAAGCAATCATGTTTTTATATTTTAAAAACTTACCGGCATTAATAACAATCTTGTGCCTGTCACAAGTATTTATGATAATATGGTGGGAAGTATTTTGGGTTGTTGCAGTTTTGAGCATTTTTGTTCTTCCGAGGTATTTTACTTTTACTTGCATTCCTATGTTTTTTTTACGTTTGGTAAAAAAACCATATTTTGTGTTCTGTGCTCTTAATTGTAAACCCATTAGTTTTCCTCTTGTTTTCTCCGTTAAGTTTACCGTTGCCTTTTTTCTTATTTCAGGCGATAGTGTTGTTGACTTTACTCTCATATTAGACGATTTTACTTTTGAATTTACTCTCGTTTTAGTCGATAAGTAGTTAAATGTAGGCACATATTCGCTGATGGTGGTAAATGATTGTTGTATCTGATGGTGCAGCAGTCTTTTTTGGATGTGGCTTTTAAAGTCCTTTTCACCTTTGCTGTCTAATTCATCGTAGAATTGTAAATCTACATACGGATTTTTTTTATGTAGAGGGTCAAGATGATGCATTTCCAAATATTTCTGTTTAAATTTTAAATTCTCGATATATGTTGTGAAATTAAATGGTGGCTTGACTGTTGTTCTTTTTGTTTTGTCGCTTTTCAATTGTACTTTTCTTCGACTATTCCTCTTTGAATCCTCAATAGACCTTGTAAAATTTAATGTTGACTTGACTTGTATCGATTTTGTTTTACCTTCTACTATTTCTTTTTGACGTTGGATACCTATGGTTGGCACATACACATCGTTAAACTCTATTAAAGGTTTCTTTGTAGCTGAAATAAAACGTTTGACTTGTAATTGCTAATTATATATGAGTAACTTATACTCGTAATATACAATAATTATTATTTTAAGCCTAGATATTTTGTTATACCTACCTAGTCTTATTGTTATTAGAAAATGTTACTTATGCTATTGATGTACAATAAATAATTTTCATTTTTTTTATTATTAATCTCTCATTTTTTGAGATGAGAGAACTCATAAGTACAAAATTTTGTAATATCATCCGCTTATACCAATTCAATATAATTTAGACAGGCTAGAAATAATATAATATGTATAACTGGTAATGACATAATTATTTAAATTTACAATTTTGATTAGGTATGTTAATATTATTAAACAGTATTCAGAGTGTTTCCCTATTTGACCTATAGGTAATGTGTTATTCAATAATCAGCGATAGTTACATACAACTTCTGATTGGAATTAGTAAATTGACCCAAATATTCGCTCACCGATATTGACGGTAGAAATGCTGTACATGATTTAGATTTAAGAACTGTTATACTTACCATATTCTGCGAATAAATGACTATTCTATATTATTCTAGCCTTACTCCGCTCATGGTTCGCCTAGCAGGCGATTACCCATCATAAAAAATATTTTTTAATAAATAATTATCCAATCTGACACCCCAAGTATGTGTTTCAATAGTGAGCCTTATACACGGGGTTACTGGTTAAATCTACCTAGATCCGTTAAGGGCGTTTAGTATTTTTTATATGCAGATTAAGATGTGCTATGATTTGAGTAACCAAAGTAACATAGTTCCCAGCTATTAAAAGTTAAAAAAATCTGTATTTACTTTTTTTTTTTTAGATATCTCTAAAAGTAACTATGGCAGATTTGCTTAAAAACATTTACGTTTTGTCAGCTACCCAACAAAGTATAACAATGTAGGCTCTTATTTAAAATCATAGGAAAAATCTTAGTTTCATAGGCTCTAGTGGACCTAGGTGACGACAGAGTGTCACCATTGTGGGGCGGCCGACGACACGGCGGAGCACACCTTGGCGGTGTGTCCAGCGTGGGGTCGGCAGCGGCACGATTTGACGTCTGTCGTCGGAGGGGACCTCTCACTTCCCAGCCTGGTAAAGGCAATGTTGGAGAGTCGAGAGGCTTGGGCGGCCGTGACCTCCTTCTGCGAGGACGTAATGTCGCAGAAAGAGGCAGCGGAGCGATGCCGGGAGGATGACGCCTCCTCGGCACCGATCCGCCGTAGGCGGAGAGGGGGACGGAGAAGGAGATACGCTCACCTTCTCCCTCCCGATAGCCAGCCGTAGCAGGTGAGGGGACCTGATGCGGCTACTAGGGCTATGGTGGGGAAATGGTCTTGTGTACTGGACCATTTCCGTCGTCGGAGGGTGCTCGGCTGAGGCTGAGTGCAACCCGCCGGGGCTCACGGGTAATGCCAATGGCGGTACCGTGAGCTCCACTTATGGCGGATGAGGTACACCTGGAGGTTTTTAGTGGGTGGGTCCGGCCATCTGCCGGATCATCCCCACATACCCCGCCGCTCCCCCTTGGGTGGTCGGGGACGTGATTGCACGTTTACCTCCAGTAAAAAAAAAAAAGGCTCTAGTGGACCTAAAAATTTACGCTTATTCTTTGACTCTGGAAAGTAAAATAAACAAAGGCCCCAACCCAAAAAAGGAACTTTCAATCAAACTTTTCTTTCAAATAAATTATAAGGTTTATGTACGTAGGTACGTAGGTATGTATGGTTTGGAACCCATGAGCCGTCTGTACTGTATCGGTAGCCGATGGCGTGTAAAGCGGAATTTAAGCAAATGCAAATTTGCATTATGCCCATGATGAAGGCACATAATTAAGTTTTTAATTTTATTTGCTTAAATTTTAAAAAAAAGAGGTGGCGACCAATCTCATGCGAAACCCGCGGGGCTTGCCATTCTAACATTTTTTTCTAAATGGAAGTGTTATCATATAATAATATATAAATAAAAATGTAATATCTTACTTTTTGTTTTGCTTTTTTGGTCATCGCTACATTTCTTGCCAATGATTTCATAAACTACATCTAGAAAAAAAAAGGAAAAGTTCTATTTGAGAATACAAGAATTATCAACGCAACTATTGTTTTAACAGGTTCTTGATTATTTTCAACTGACTTCCAAAAAAGGAGGAGGTTCTCAATTCGTCTGTACGTTTTTTTTGTGTCTTTCGATTGATTTTAAAATTTCTTATTTCATGTAATAGAAGATACTTCATAATTAGTCCCATACAAATTTCTTCGAAATCGGTTGAGCACTTCATTACAAACTTCAAAGTTTTGAAAAAATATGTATGCGTTCGGAGATTGTTTATATGGATGACATTATAACTTCTTCGGTTTATCCCCTTTCAACACATTATTATAAATCATCAAAAATCACGACTTTTTTTAAATTACTCCGATAACTCCGAATTCTTAATACTGTGTCATCGAGATACAATGTACTCCATTGATGTTTTTTATTCTAGATTTAAATAGAATAAAAAACATCAATACTCACGTTTGACAAACTTGGAGGCAATATAATTGTGGAGAGAGATTGCAATGACAGGGAGTCAGCCTATAGCCCACAAAAAAACCCCCAATAAAACCTTAACTGACTAAAATTAAGTCCCTTAACTGACTTTTACAGTATGCCCGGAAAGTAAAGCAGCTAGCACATTCTATGTTTTTCCTTTACTCCGACTCCAGCATGGAAAATAAAGTACACACCTTAAAATTCAAAATTCTAAAAATTCAAAATTCAAAAAGTTTTATTCATCTTAGGAATTTCACAAAACACTTGATGAAGTCAGTCATCACATACTTCGGCTTTAACTAGTTGTTGATAGTTGTTAAATAAGATATTACAGTAGACCAAGAGACAAAAAAAGCCGGCGGAAAAAAACTCTTGGCACTCTTTTTCAGTCAGAATTATCAAATTAATACAAATAGGTACAGTACAAATTGACCGTGACATGAAAAAAAAAACAAACACAAGTCAGCTAATTGTGAGAGCCAATGTCATGCCACAACCAAATTGCTTACATAGCAGATGCAATGAGCTATGGATGCACAATACGAACATGACAAACTGGGACCAGAGTATTTGAACAAGAATGGAATAAAATAGTCATAGTATCATTAGCAAAACGACCTGGCACCGCTAGCAGCACCCGTTCACGAGTTAACGCAAGCACCAGCCATCACCCTCTTCAACCATATTTTAGGGAAGAGGGTGACCCGATACCCGACGCTACCACTAGCCATGCCGCCTGAGGGAGCATGACGTTCTTGCTGTTGTCTTGACAAGAAAATAAGTGAGTGGGAACAGTCACCAGTATGTCATATATATACCGCACAGCCAAGCCGTAAACAAAATTATGAAGTAATTAGAAACTTTTAGAAATATCCTGTTGTGCTTAATCCCATGCCTTTTTATCACCTAAGTAATCTTTAGTTTTATAATAAGCTTTTCGAGATAGAGTGTTTTTAATGATTGATTTTGTGTATTGAATGGCAGGGATTGAATTGACTTCGGAATTTCGTTATATCTATATACGTATTGACATTCCAATAAATGATTTGCTGCTTTTAGCCAGCCTTGGAAACGCTAACTTATGGTCGTTCCTAGTCCTTACAGAGTAATTTTTATCATGATTATCTTTCCTAGTTTTAAATTTATTACTATTCTTATAAATATACATAACGTTTTCATAAATATATTGTGATGCAAGGGTCAAGATACCAATCTCTTTAAACTTTTCTCGAAGAGATTCTCTGTTTCCAAGTTTATTCATTCCACGAATAGCCCTTTTCTGCAGTGTAAATATCGTGTCAATATCTGCGGCATTGCCCCAAAGTAGGATGCCATAGGACATTATACTATGAAAATAACTAAAATATAATTCAATTATTTACAAATTGCTTTAAATTTTTATGCAAAACGAATGTCAAAGACTCGTTCATTTTCAATAACTTTCATTCAGTACTCAGACTACGAAGTTATTAACAGTGTCCTTTTTTCGATTTGACTTTTCGAGCTTTACGTTTACTGCATTGAATTATTTGCCAGGATAAGTATAGGTATCTTTCGTTCCTTGGATGTGAAGACGTGTGTTAGGAAAGTAGAGACGATTAATTTGAATTTAATTGTTCGTTACGTTGCTTGATTTGGTTCATTGTTCCACAAGAATTTAATATAATAAAACACCATACCAACCATTACGGCAAACCAAGGATTTCTTTGCTTCGCAGCTAGAAACTTGGAAGTAAGCATCTTTTGGAGCATGTTGGCTTCTTACACACAGGCTGCTGTTGTCGGCAGTGCAAGTTTTGCTACTACAGTTTAGACTCGTCAGTCCCTTATCAGGGTCACCGCCAATTAACGAAGATACTACCAGTTCCTTCGTTAATAATGCTGAAAAAATGAAATTAATATGATAATGAATAGGAATTATGCTAGACCCGGTTTTTCTTGTTTCTTCAGGTTGGCACGCATCCAGTAATCTCAACATGTGTGTCTAGGGCTCGATAAAGGTTTCGCATAAGAGTGCCCCAAACATTGCATCGGTTTGAGGGCCTCACAGAACGTTTTTAGAACTGGCCACTGTTTTTTAGAAAGAAGAACTTTTAGTAGAACTTATATTATTGAATGTGAATTTCAGTTATTTGTTTCTAAGAACTTTCAGTGTCGCCAACAACATGAAATAAGTCGTGGCATATAACTCTAGCGCTAACCGAAACGTGGAGGGATATCTGTGCAATCCCCTCTACTTTACTTCAGGGCTAGAATTATGTGCCGCAACTTATAACATTGCAGCTAACATACAACACTGTGTCCCCTTTTAGTAAAATTTATGATTAGAATTTATGATTAGATTGAATGGTATGAATCGGCTGCCTTATAACGTAAATATTAGCGATCAGCTATAATGGCGCAGTCATCACGCCATGGACGCGCGATCCATTGCTTTACATCGTATTATGTAAGCGATAGCTGTTCAATCGTTCGTTGATCGCAGAATGCATTTATTGCTACGATACTAGCGCAAAAATTATTTGTTAGTAAAAAAGAAAATAATAAAATGTGAAACAGATGTTTGCTTTTAAAATTTCTCGGAAAAGTACACACGAAAAGTATGAAAGTCAAAGGGATTATATATGCACTTTTAGTACATCGATTGTACGATAGAGGCAGCACAGTCGTCGGTTTGTTATGGCTTTGTTTTTGCTGTAACGTAATACGAATTAGTTATTTTTTTGCGAATCTTGCGCAATTGATGCCATCGCTTTGCTCTTGCAAGTTACGTGATGAGGCAGCGGGCCTGTGTAACGTCCCGCTGAGGCTCGGTTGATGGTATACATCAGTAATAGTAATATTTGTATAATTTTGTAATTTATTGAAAAATTATGTAAATGATATGTCTCCCTTTTAATAGCAATAAAAATATTTCAACTTTAAGTACTCACCGAAATATATAAGTATCAACATCTTCATATTGATGTGTATTATTTTATACTAATAACTAACTTTATACCACATTTTCTGTTAGTTTAAGCTTTGTTATGATTTACGTGACATTGTAAATTAAAAACAAAGTATTTCTTCATCACCATTGCGTATAAAATAAATATTTTATACTCAAACAATTGGCAAAGTGCCAATAACAAACTGGACTCAGAAGCAGGCCTAAGTCGTAAATAAGTTTATGATAATAAAATATTTTATGACAAAAATAAACTTATAGTTATTCTCATACTTTGCAGTGAATCGATTTCTTTCAAAAAATATAGAAGCAGCATTCACTTAGTTGCTACTTTTCTTAATTGGCGGTGGCTTTAGGTTTCCAGATTTCATCGGTTAGGCAATATTTTTTATACCCCAGTTCTCTTATAAACCCATAAGGTGACATTTTTTTTTATAATGCAACGAAGAAACGTTTGTCTTCCATGACACCTGATGGTAAGTGAACTTGAAGACTAAAGTACAACTCGTCCATCCACGAGAAACCTATTCACCCGACGCTTAAAAGTACTAGGATCATACTGCTCAGGGAAAATAGACGCAGGCAGTTCTCTTCAGTTATCTTGACCGAAGTTTGAACTGGATACATTACGATCCAGTTCAGAACCGCACCGGTCATAGTCACCATGACTACTCACAGTGCTCGCGAGAATTGGCTTGCAACACGGAAAACAAACCAGTTAACTAATAACGAATTATTTCAAAATGGGAACAAAACACGTATATGTCGGCGGTGTCTAGCTAGAGCCTTATATTTTAATTGCATTGACTTCGGATGCCAGCACCTTCTTAGTGCTTGACAGAATCTACGTCACGAGTTTTTCACCGGCAGACAAAATAATAACAATATAGAAGATGGAAACGAAAATAAATATGATGAAGAAGATTTACAAGAGAAGTAGCAACTAGGAAGTGTCACGCTACTAATATCACAGAAGTAGAAACTGTCATGCACCAAAGATCAATAAGTTCAGCACCACAAGCATTGTCGACAGTAGAAAAACCGACTCGCCCTAAAGACGCCCACACAAAAGACTGTATTAGAGAATCATGACTTATGAAATCACCAAGAATACCTGATGTTGAATAAAAGAGAGGTATATTAATAAAGACCTAACAAATTACATGAGAAAACTTTTTTGGACTACAAAAAATAAACTCAAGCATGTTTATAAGTATATATGGACCCAATCAGGAAAAGTTTTTATCAGGAATGACGATCCAAATGATTCCAGAATAAAGTCTATACGTACTTTGAGCGACATAAACACTTATGTATACAACCAACTAAACGAAGACATAATATAGTGTGATTAAACCGTATTATTACGAAGAATAACTCATTTTACGAAATTCGATAATCTTTTATTGAAAGTACATACAACCTAGCTTAGATTACTATAACTACAAAACTATTAATAAATGGAAGGAAGTCATAGAAAAACTTAAGTCAAACCTCAATATAATTCATCTAAACATAAGGTCATTACGAAAAAACTTTAGTCAGTTTCAAGTGCTCGTTAATGAATGCATAGATAAACTGGATAGTGTTGACGGAGATTAATATAAAGAAAAATGAAAGTATGTTTGATAAACTGGACGTCTTTGACATTTGTATTAATACGAAAGAAAATAGAAAAGATGGCGGAATATTAGTATATATAAAAAATAAACTGAACTTTACTACTCAAAATATAAATCTAAATTATTTAGAAATAGTAGATTGCGAAGTGGAACGAGGCGGAAAACACCCGATGCATATACCTATAGTCCACCTAAAACAAACAAGCAGGGATACGTTACCGAGCTCGGTCACATAGTAAGGAAGTACTCAAGTGATAGTGAAATCATTATGATTGGGGATACAAACATAGACCTATCACCGGCGCCTAACAGCATCGTAGATTTGTATGAGAACAATATGTGTGAGCTGGGTATGAAATGTGGGATCAGGGACGTAACATGCGAAGAGATATATGGTGGTATAGTGAAACGATCGTGCATTGACCATATATGGGTCCGAACAAAGAGATGCGCCTCGATATACGTACTTAGAACGAAAATAGTGGATCATTACCTCATAGGTTGATCGATGGAAAAGTGTGATGATAATTCGATAAGTGATAGCAAGTTAAAATCAAGTTTTATTAGTGACTAGCTGTTGCGCGCGGTTTTACCCGCGCAATTTCGATTCCCGCGGGATTTTCGGTATAAAAAGTAGCCTATACGGATTCGGAAGAATCCCTCTAAGTATTGGTAAAAGAAATTCTGAAATCGGTCCAGTAGTTTTTGAGCCTATTCAATACAAACATACAAAAATACAAAGGTTTCCTCTTTATAATATTAGTATAGATAAAAAAGTAGACTGACCTTCTATACTTAAGTGCCCTTAATTAATGATTAAAAAAATTTTTTTTTTTATTTATTTACACGTCGTTAACAATAAAGTGTAAATAAATAAATTGTTGTATGATAAATTGTATGATCTTTTTTCGAAAGCTTACTGTCGTGCTCAAACACATATAACATTAACCAGTAAAAGGAAATCAAAGTAATGGGTTACGAAAGAGTAAAAAAATATGATCAGTGTTAGAGATAGGTTATTGAAATGCTGGGAAAATAAACCCTCGTATATGAACTTGCGATTGCAATATAATAAATACAGGAATATAATCAACTAGCCACCACGCGCGGTTTTACCCGCGTAACTTTTGATCCCGTGGGAATTTCGGGATAAAATATAACCTATAACCTTCCTCAAGAGTTGGGCTATCAAATGCCAAAAGAATTTTTCAAATCCCACTTGTAGTTTCTGAGATTATCGCGCAAACAAACAAACAAAAAAACAACAAACTTTATATATTAGTATAGATTAGCAAATTAATATAGCTAAAAATAAATTTAGAAAAGATGAAATATCAAAATGTAGGAAAAATATGGAAAAAAATTGGTCCAAAATTAATGGGAAAAAATAAACATAGCGTAGATAACATAATTTTAAAATACTAGCTAAATCAGATCCACTGAAATGTGTTTGTGATAGGTTTTCAAACACATTTACTCAAGAGATTTTAGATATAAATATATTAGATATTAATACTTATAAATTTTTAGATAAATGTACATATGTAAAAAATAGGCAACCGCACAGGATGTCGAAAAAATTATTGATAAACTAAGCTAACTGTGATAAATCTCCAGGATTAGATAAGATAAGAGTTAAAGAAGTAAAATTGCTTAAATCAAAGATAAGTCCAGTATCAGCACTATTTATAAATTTATGCGTTGAACAAGGGTTATATCTGGTTATATCCGAACAAATTAAAAACAGCAATAATAAGACCTATTTTTAAAAAAGGCTCACGTATGGAGTATACAAACTATAGACTTATAGCAATACTGTCAGTGATAAATAAAATTGTAGAAAAATATATAGTAAATAAATACACAGATAAGCAACTTTCTAGAGAAATATAATATATTAATAGACGCTCAGCATGGGTTCAGACGGGGTCGCACCAAGGAGACGGTGGTGGCTCGGTTTACAGATGAGGTTAACGAAGCTCTGAATCAGCGGAAGCAGGTGGTGGTGGTCTACATAGATTTCAAAAAAGCTTTTGATACTTTGGAACACCACCAGCTGCTACAGGGTATGAAGGAGTGTGGAATCGCGGGTCCACTTAACAAATGGCTCGACGCGTATCTTAGCAACAGAGCGCTGCTGACCGCGGTTGGTGGACTGCGCGGCTCCGTGTTCTGTCCCGTCGGGTACACCCAGGGACCGGAAAACCCCTTTATTTGATTAAGCCTATTGATAGGGTAACCCTATCAAAATCTTACCATATGGAAGTGTAACCCTATTGATATGGTAAGCCTATCGACGTGGTAACACTTTGAATAAAGTTAACTACTTTCGGATGCGCTTACCCTGTGATAGGGTTAGCCTATTTCTCTCTTTTCCGCGCATGCTGTTGAATTCGGAAGTATAATTCGAAGTGCGAGATTGAATAGATGGTGATATTTTTGATAATTTGATATTCTTAGAGATTAAATTTGCCTGCAGGTTTTAAAACCCTATTGAATCGGTAACCTTCAATAGGGTTTTCGATAGGCTTACTGCTTACATGAAGCTAACTCTATTGATATGGTAAGCCTTAAATTAGGGTAAGTCTTCGATACGGTTACCAAATTGATAGGGTTTTTTAAAATAAGTCTATGAAAAACCCAATCAAAAACCTCTTTAAGGGTAAGCGGTTCCGGTCCCTGGGTACACCATGCATGTCAACAGTATGTGCAATGTAGTTCAGAGCTGTAGTGTGTATATGTACGCAGACGACACGTGTTTACTATACTCAGATAAAAATTTTAATGTAATACAACAAAAGATTCAGAAGGACTTTACAAATATAATAAACTGGGCCATGATAACGGTATGATTATGAACTTAAAGAAGACAAAGTGTATGCTCATTCAGTAACCTTACTCTAAAGAAAAAGAAACGATACCTAAGATAGTAGCCATGAGTCCCTGCATAGTAACAACTTCCCATGCCAATGTGCTACTATTGAGGTGGTGGAGGAGTACAAGTACCTCGGCTTAGTCATTGACAATATCTTTTCTTGGAAAATACATATTACCAACTTATGTGAGAAACTTAGACTTGTGCTTGTAAAACTAAATCACTTAAGTTATATTTTAGACAGGGCTAAGATGTTTGTAGTTTACTGTGCATTAGTCGACGCTTTGCTTTCTTATGGGCTGGCAAGCTACGGGCGTACATTTAAAACGTACTTAGATAGAGTAAAATCACTTCAAAAGAGATTCCTAAAACTGTTAGTTGATAAAAAAAACAAAAACTTGATGTAAGAGTAGTGAGTATGAAAAACTTTTTGTAGAATGTAAATTGCTGCCGGTTCATGAGAGGGTGGAACTGTTGATAGCGGTGGAGTGATGAGTTTGAAAACTATAAACCATTGATATGATATGATTATTTACATAAACACCTATCTAACTACACCTATCTATCTATCTAACTAACGAAAGAGGTGTATAGAGCAAGAATGGATGGTGCTGTCGGAAGGGGCCGCCCTAGGCGAACGTACGCCGATCAAATTGGCGACGTTCTTAAAAAGGGCCTAGTTAAAAGTACCCGTAACCGGCGATCATGTATGAAAAGATTAATGAACGTGGAGGAAGCGAAAGAGGTATGTCTGGATCGAAGCAATTGGTGTTCCCTTGTCTCTGCCTACCCCAAAGGGAGACAGGCGTGAGGTTATGTATGTATGTATGTACCTATCTAACTGAAAAAAACATTGAAATCGGACCATTCTTTTTTTATACAATCAATATTTGAAAGAGTAAAACTGAAAAGGTACCGATTCCGGTACCCTTTTGGGATTCCATGATTTAGGCTCAAATGATTGAAAATGACATCTCCTACGTCACCTAAAAAGATCCGACCAATAACCCTGAATAAAGTTCTTACTTACGACCTTAAAGTGCAGATAGCAGAGTTCTAAATGCAGAGATACGATTTATTTGAAATACTTCTATTTAAAATGCAAATGCAAAATACCTATGCCTCTTGGTAAAAAATATTTTGTATTTGATTTGAAATACCTCTCCAGACATTGAGTTACTTTGTACTAACATAGTAATAATATCTCAATGTTTCGAGGTGTATTTTGCATTTTCATATTCATTTCAAAATGCAACATACTTTGTGATTCAGAAAGACCTGGAACCTCTACAAAAAAAATACCACTTAGATTTTAGAGATCAATTAGATTTTATTTGCAATTGCTAATCCCGCGGGAATATACTATCGCTATGCAAAGTTCATTTAATTCCGTTGATCTGTTGCGCCGTGATTGTGGAACAAACATGAATACATACAGACAGACATCCATCCAAACTTTCACATTTATAATATTAAGACGAGAAAATTCTGGTTGGATTTGATTTAATTTACCACAGTTATTAATGACTAGCCACCGCGCGCGGTTTTACCCGCGTAACTTTTGATCCCGGAATTTCGGCGCGGTCGGTATTTGGATGGGTGACCGCCGACCATTCATTTCTCACGACGACTTCCGTGCTTCGGAGGGCATGTTAAGCAGTCGGTTGCTGTATAATTGTATACAGTAGTCGTTAAGGTTTGTCAGAAGCCATCTTGGCGCCCTGAAAATTCTGGCATCCACCACCCAGCACTGGGCCAGCTTGGTGGATTATGGCCTATACCTCCTCTTCACCCAGGGGAGAGACTTATGCCCTGCAGTGGGCTCATTACAAAGAGTTATATTTATAATATATTATGAATGTGGTATGTACAACTGAAATGCTAAGTCATAATTTGTCAATCGCGGCTACTTTCAATACCTACCTAGCACAACGATATGTTACGGAAACTGTCACTAGCGCCGTGCTACAGCGCAAATATAATCATCCAAATCGTAGTTTCATTTAATGAAATTATAAGAAAAAAATACATTTCAGAATATAACTTTGAAAGTATGGCAATATGTAAGCATTGCAGGTGCAATTGTCTTGTTGGCTCTTATAAATGGATTTCTAGTGACGTTAGGTTACTTTTCTTTCTTAAAACAACTTCTGCACATTTACCAACACCAGATGTAAGGCCACGTTTTATAAATTGTAAAACTTCATATTGAATGGGCATGGTTCATTTTGGTTCATAAAAAAATTTACGAAAGAAGTGGTGTCGTCAAGTACCTAAGTGTCGAATATTTTAAGATTTTTGTTAACAACCTTCAGCGTCTCGACGACTAAAACGCAGCGTCCACAGTCAATCGATCGACTATAAATGTAGCGTACGTAACTATACCACGATCGAAGGACCATAAATGAGGACGACTGATGATGATGATGTCCTCCCAGACGTATCCGTCGACGGCGACACCCGTTAGTTGCACGGATTCTGTCTCCGCTCATGTGCTCGAACGTGACTTGCAAAGCCAAATTTTGTTTTGAATACACGATCGCATAGTGCGCAATGAAGTTCCCCGATTGTGTTATAGGTGTATTGATAGGAAGGCTTTGGACGGGTTTTTCGGAGGCTACGTTTCTTTTCGAGATCATCGAGACGCCTGTATTGCCGTTGTAAAGTCAGGCATTCCCACAAACTTGGAGACACGACAATCGCTTTTAAGTGGCATTTTAGGACATCTTTATACCTCAGGAATTGTCCCCCAGTTTGAGTACGACTATGAACTTCACGGCAGGAATGTAGATAGCTTCTATACAGGTCGGTTCAAGATTTTCTGATTAAGAGAGGTTCTCAATTCGTGTGTTTTTTTTTGTTGCGTCTTTGTTACACGATTTTTTGGACAATTATGAGTTGATTTTAAATCTTATTTCATATGATACTTCAGAGGTGGTCCCATATAAATTTCATCAAAATCGATTGCTTACAACATGAAAATATTTAAATTTTTGAAAAAATACGACGTCTTTATGCTTCAGCCAAATTTTTTACGTGAAGTCGCTTTTTTAAACACTCTGCATTCGCTGTCACTATTCCTAACCACTCTCTTTCCAATGTCATCATTCCGAATCATTGAAATTCATAAAGTTGAAAGCAATAACCGTCGGTTACTTACACTAATATTTTTTCCTATATTTTCTCAACTATTTTTTCAAAGAGGTATCTATTAAAAATCAACAAAACATGCATTTAACCGCGGAGTCTTATTGGATACATACATACATAACTTCACGCCTGTATCCTTCACGGGGTAGGCAGAACACCAGAAATTTCGAGGCATTATAATGATGGAGAGAGACTCTTGCAGTGACAGGGAGTCAGCCTATCGCCCACAAAACAAGTCTCCAATAAAACCTCTGACTTTAACTGATTTTAAAAGTATGCTCGGGAAGATAAGCAGCTGGAACATTCTATGTTCTTCTTTCGCTCCCAGTCCAGCATGGAAGCAAACTTATTGGATCGACTCTAAAATAAGGTCGTAAGGTTGCTTGTTTGACAGTATTTTATCGGCTACATTTTGGTGAGTGTGCGAGTGCTCTTTTTGACCAAATTGAACCCACCCCTTTTTACCACCGGACTACCAGACGCAAACAGAACTTCCATCCCTATATAGTGGATTTACCAAGAAGTCGAACAAAACGCTTCGATAGTTCCTTTTTGGAACGGATTGCCAAGGTGTGGAACAATCTGCCTGCGTCTGTTTTTCCTGACCACTACAGTCCTGGAACTTTTAAGTGTCGAGTGAATAGGTTTCTCGTGGATGGACGTGTAATACCATAGTCTTCATGCGCACTTTCCATCAGGTGGCATGGAAGACAAACGTCCTATCCTTACAATATAAAAAAAATATATATATATTTTTGTAAAGCCGGAGGCGCGGGAGGAAGGCAACACCCGACCGCTGAGTGTTTTTACTACTACAATCCGATTACTAGGTCAATCCGATCAGATAAAAAACAATAGACGTTCATCGACGCCGTCGGTCGATCGTCGACCGATTGGTGTGGAAACACCCTAATACTTATGAATTGGTAAACAAATGTGTCCCGCCCGACTCCCATACGTAGTTTTGAACTACACTGAAGCGATGTGTCGTGTGCGTTGTGGCTCTAACATTTCGGAGTATTACTTACGCTGGAGGGACAAAATAATGAGACGAAACCCTTGAAGTCAAATCATATCGAAGAGGCGATCGCTTCTATGTAATTGCTTAAGCTAGGTTTAAACTAAAAAGGTGAAATAAAACACAAAATAAAAGTTTCCTCTTTATAAACGGAACACAAAAGTTATATTTTACGTATGCCTATGAAATTCTGTTAGATCTAAATTATTCTAGTAAAATGTCTGAACTCCTTTGTGCTAATTTTTAGCCACCAGTCAATTTTTTTACACAATAAGAATCATTTAGAGAAATGATTTTTTCAAAAAACGGAGAATCATTTACAGAAATGATTTTTTCAAATGTAATTTTTACAAGGAAAATTAATATATTCGCTAACATGATAAGCATAACATGATCGTTTTAAAGTGTGAATGAATATCATTATGAATAAAGACAAATATGCGCTACTACAAAACATCTTGTAGTAATGCATCATAGTACTGGGTACACCTATTATAGTAGAACTTTTTAAGTAATAATTTTTTATTGCATAACAACTAATAGCATAAACCTCTTTTCGCAGAATATCGTTGGGCATTAACTCATTTAGCATACATTGAAACCCATAATTCTGTAAGTCAGAATTATCTGTACGCATAATTTTGGTATCCATAATAATCACAATGTATAATCATCACATCGCAGAAAGTTCAAAACCAGATTCATCTTATGGCATATATTTCTTATCCATAACAATTTAAAAGTAGAACCATCATTTCGCATAATGCTTACAGCAAGAATCATCTTTTATACTTTTAGCCGGCTAAAACTAGGTGCAGCCGGCCACATGTGGTTAAACCTAGGTGTATCCATTTCGGGGTTGTGGTGGCCGATCACCTCGCTGCGCTCGGATGATCGTCGCCTCGCTACGCTCGGCTTTTTATATACACTCTTGAGTCGATGGTAACTATGGCAAAGCCAGGTTAAGGGGTCGTGGTTAAGGGGGTTGTGATTAGGCTACACCTAGGTTTAGCCACCGGTGTGCGGCTGCACCTAGTTCTAGCCGCTATAGGAGCTAATATAAGATTAGTATAATTTTATTTTCTGATTAATTTAATTGTTTTTTTTTTTAGTAATTGTAATAAATAAAAGTTGATTTAATGATAATTATTTGGTTTTTATATCCTTGCCCATGAGAGCATGTTCGTTTCTGGGTCACAAAACTAACCTAACCTAACCTACGCATTTTTAAAGAAGAAAGTAACCCAATCTATATTATTCTAATTGAAATTCTATGATCTTCATAGTATGCCTAGTCAAAGTATGCCAAATAATCTGTACTCTAAATGAACGTTATGCTAAATGATATTATACAAAATTTTAACTATGCCAAAGGTAAATATGCCAATAAAAATTCTACTATCTTAAATGTATGCCATTCTAAATTCGGTCATAAGCACATTATGCCTAAAAATATTTATGTCAAATATTTTTTATGCCTAATTAATGATCGACTAAAGAAGTTTCTGCGAAGTCAGTTATCCCAAATAGGTTTCGGAGTATCAAGTTTCTACCAAATAGACCGCACCCCATAGTACTATCGCACGTAAACAATGAAATGCCGCGTAATAGCGAGTATTTGTACATAAGTTTGTGATGCCATACCTTTATTTTGTTGTATTTTGTTCCCCATTCAAATTATCGGAAAAAAAGTAGAGTCCAATCAAATGATTGAAATGCCGTTCACACTCAATCTACGTTGTGGCCTTCGTTTATTTTACTTTCCAGACAAAGATTTAAATCCATAGATGCGCCCTTTCAGTACAAAGAACGAACGAAATATTGTCATTACTGAAAGAGGTGCATGCACAAGTCATGTGGCAGTCTCTAATGAGCGCTTGTCGTGCACGTTCACATAGATTATTTTGTTTAAAATATTAACATAAAGACTTACTTATGCTGTCTTGTTCATTTTGGGGGTGTAAAAATACAAGTCGCAATACAAACAAGGATGAAGGTGTTACTTTTCATGCGTTAGTAATTATTATATAATTTAATGCATTTCTCGATTTAGTCGGGCAAGGAA
Source organism: Stenoptilia bipunctidactyla (assembly GCA_944452665.1). Classification (NCBI taxonomy): domain Eukaryota; kingdom Metazoa; phylum Arthropoda; class Insecta; order Lepidoptera; family Pterophoridae; genus Stenoptilia; species Stenoptilia bipunctidactyla. The sequence continues at coordinate 15,276,636 of OX101746.1, forward strand.
GCGCCCGGCCACCAAAGAATAAGTAATCAGATAGTAAATAAAAGATCAACTCAATACTTAATGTACGGGTACTGAAAAATAAGTAGAAGAACTTAATTTACATAATTATTATGATCAGAATCGAGTACAGAGTGCTCTCCTTCAATGTCTAAAATATGTCATCAGCTACCCTGTATACTGGGCACTTAGTTTTTCAGTAAATAATTAATATTTATTTTTTATTACATTGTTTTCTCTTCATGGATCTCAAACTATCACTTTCTTGAATTTCAAAAGTGACCCCGTATATCAGGTTGTATAAAAAATGCGTTAAGTACATGTATTGTCTAACCAAAGGCTAGAATTTCATAAATTAATCTCTATAAAAAATATGGGTGGGTTAGTCTTTCCTGCTTGCAATTTGATTGATGTTTGTCTAAAACCCGAAAAATTCATTCGATCGCATATAAAATAAAAATCTACTCCCTACTTTCATAGCGTGGACCTATGGTCTACCTTCATAGGAATATATTTATTTTTTTAGTACCTCAATAGATAACTTTTTAATTGCCAATTTATGTGGTCCGGCCGAGAAGCAGTGCTCTCTGGCCGCGCCACCTCAAAGTAAATAAAGTATAATAAACTATTATGAAATCAATATTCCGGAATAAACTACCTAAAGAGTACCTCGCATAAGAAAACTATGGTTCAATAAACTCCTTTAGTTAAGGAGTTATTGCTCGTAGTGTGTGGTCCGGCTGGAAGGTACACTCTGCAGCTACTCAATTTCGCAATATTTAATATTAACTATCAGTAAATACATTTAAATAAGAATACCTTTTCTCTACCATTCATTGATATTTTTTTTTCTCGAGAAAATATTCATTTTTATTTATTAACCTTAAAAGTATGTGGTGCGGCTAGGGAGGATTACTTTCAGCAAATATAAGGAAATATGGTTCATTTCTTTACGACAATCTAAAGTGCATAAAAAGTACCTTAATAAAAAGACCTGGACTTAATTTATAAACTTTTATTTTTATGACTAAGTAAGTATGCGAAAAACAAATACATTTTGATATTCAAATATCAATAATTGAACTAGGTATTACAAATGAACGTTTTGTATAACAAACTAATTAACTTTTCAATTATTGACTTTAAGCATTTAAACTTAGAACAAAAAATAACAAAAAAAAACTGTAGCAAAACCGGCTACTATATGAGAATATTGTCAATCAGTATTACAAATAAATGAATTTTGAAGTAATTTTTGTATTTCTAAATGCAAGAACTAAATTAAAATTAAAGTTTTGATAAATATAAATTATGATGCATATTTTATGATTAAATTACAATTTACAATTTTGCGTACAAAATAAAATAAATATTCATGTATTGCTTTTTAGGCCTTACCTATAAGTTTAGTACTTAAATCATCATATGTTTCCCAAGTATCATCCGGACGCTTGCAGTGAGCGACGTAATGACGAATATTTGAATGTTCAACAATGTGAATAATTTTCCTTGTAATGTTACTGTGTCTGGAATGTCATTTAAATCAACGCTTAAATCAATTTCGAAATATTAATAAACTAGCTGCTGCCCGCGACGTCGTCTGCGTGAACGCTATGCAGCACCAAACGCACCTACGATTATAACACTGCTAGCGTGATAATATGTAGCCTATATGTTGACCCGACTTCTTAACTATCTTCATGCCAAATTTGAAGTAAATCCATGCAGTACTTTTTGAGTTTATCCCGGAAAGACAAACAGAAAAACAGACAAACAGACAAAAATTCTAAAAACTATATTTTTTGTTTCTGTTTCGATTGTAGATCATACCCCAAGTATTCTTTTAAAAAAATATAAAATGTATAGTTTTGACTTTCCTACCATTTTATTATATGTATAGATCATTTAATGTGTAGTTAATAACTTGCTTGCCGGTGCATTTTATACCGTCGTCATTACTTTTAATACACAGCACACCTGAATCAATCTCCAACATCGTTTGAGCCGATTCTTCAAGGGCTGAAATGCTTTTATCACACAAAATTTGTTCATTCAGTGGCATGTATGAACAAACTCGTTGAGATGTGGAGTTGTTCTGACTGCATTGTGTATTTGAGCATCGTTTTTCCGATATAGCAATAGGAATATCTTTTAACAAAATTTTGTCTAAAACAAAAGTAATGTTCGTCATACAATTAACGATCGTCATGACATTTGTTATTGTCTTGACAAAATAATATTTGTTTATAATATTGGCTTGTATCCCATATAAATTTATGGGATCTTTATTAGCAAGAGAGACAAGAGATCTTTATTAGCAAAACTCAGCAAAAAATTTCAAAAATTATATTGTTGATAAAAATTAAAGCTTATAGATGAAGTCCAGGTCTTTTTATTAAGGTACTTTTTATGCACTTTAGATTGTCTTTAAAGAAATGAACAATATTTAATTATAATCGCTAAAAGTAATCCTCCTTAGCCGCACCACATACTTTTAAGGTTAATTATTAAAAATGAATATTTTCTCGAGAGAAAAAAGTATCAATGAAGAGTAGAGAAAAGGTATTCTTATTTAAATGTATTTACGGATAGTTAATATTAAATATTGCGAAATTGAGTAGCTGCAGAGTGTACCTTCCAGCCGGACCACACACTACGAGCAATAACTCCTTAGCTAAAGGAGTTTATTGAATCATAGTTTTCTTATGCGAGGTACTCTTTAGGTAGTTTATTCCGGAATATTGATTTCGTAATGGTTTATTATACTTTATTTACTTTGAGGAGGCGCGGCCAGAGAGCACTGCTTCTCGGCCGGACCACATAAATTGGCAATTAAAAAGTTATCTGTTGAGGTACTAAAAAAATAAATATATTCCTATGAAGGTAGACCATAGGTATCTACTATTTTGAACTATAGCATCTGAGTTCTAAATTGTGTATTCCGGCCAGAGAAGAACACACCTAAATTCTATGAAATTAATAATGTTAGAGTCTTTTTTACACAGTAATATATTCGAAACATTACATACACATTTCCAAGAACAGCCCCCGACTTTTAATCATAGAGTTTAAATAATGAAAGTAATCATTGATAATTATATAAATGTAAGACTTCATTATTTACATAAACAAAAACAAACAACAGAACGCCAAAAATTAATAAGTAGGTGCTTTTTGCTGGTACTTACGATAAGTTAACAATCCTGTAGGTATGTTTATTTATCTTTATTTCTATTACGTGTTTCGTGCGTAAGTTACATCTGATCTTATTCTATGACGTTTGTTGACGTGGACGCGCCGTGCTTGCGTGAGTAAAAATGACAACCTTAAGACACGTACGGGCAAATCTATGGATTTAAATCTTTGTTTCCAGAGCCAAAAACTGAATTAAGCTCAATAAGCGTAATTAATTTTACGCCCACTGTCGCCTTTGAAATTAAGATTTTTCCTACGAATTTAAATAAAGCATAGATTGTTATGCCTTTTTGTGTCTGTGTTGTCTGCCATAATAACTTTTTTAGATATTCTTAAAAAGAAAGTAAACAGCATAAAATTTACAGATTTTCGCGTTTAATCGCTCAATACTACGTATTTAGTAATCTTATGGTTACTATGGTTACTAAAATCATAGAGCGTCTTAATCTGCAATAAAAAACTAAATAGTAATAATATAAAAGCGCACCAATTCCAAAACAGGATATTTAATGGCAAAAAATCGGCCTTTTTATAAAAATAAAATAAAAGTTTTTTTATCTCGAAAACGGTTACGTTTGTGTTAGGGTGTTTCACAGTGAAATAAGTTAGAAAAGATAAACACACGCCCTTAACGGATCTAAGTCGACTTAACAAGTAACCCTGTATATACAGGGTCCATTTATAATAGTCAATTAAATTTCAATAGCAGATTAAGAATGCTAAGTGGGTATGAAATTCAATAAAAAAAAGTCATAAATGAAATTTCAAAATTCTTCTTAAGTTTAATCTACATTTTATGACTACATACAATTAGATGGAAACATTTTATTACTTGCTGTGTAGCCACAAACAAAAGATTAAACTTAAATTTTGATCACTTTTAATTAATGAAAAATTACTATAAAAAAATTTTTTCTTCCGTAATTCAGACCTACTCATCATTCTTAATCTGCTATTAAAATAAAATTGACTATTATAGGACCATATAGGGATAAATTTAAAGGTATTGAGGTAATCGACCCCACAGATTCTGTTTATCCTCCCAGCCTGTTACAAGGTGTATTTTTTGTACCTATGTACTGAAATAGAATAACGTAAATCAAGCCTTTAAAGGTTTTTATTGAATAAAATAATCGAATAACTTTACAACAATAACCGTGGCAGCTAACTTTATACTAATATTTTTATGTTTTTGCATTGAATACTGCTCAATTATTCTTAAATAACTGAAAAATATGGTAAATAAAATCATACCCCGATCATGATGCTGATTTTATTTAGCATATTTTTAAGCTATTGCATAGCTTCTTTCGCGGGCCTTGAGCGTGGGGACCGAATCCAGAAATTCCATAACGAAAAAAACCTAACAACCCACTCCGGCTTTAATAAACAATCAGCGCCATCTACTAGGAACTTGTGGAACTTCATATAAGATCAAACATTACTGTAATAAATAATTATAATTGCTTAAGTTGATAAAAAATGCTATGCAATAGCTTTACCGCGGCAGTCTCCGAGTGCCACACGTCTTTTTTTCAGTTATTTAACAACTAATTTTACAATCAGTCGGGTGATGATTTTACTAAGCATATTTTTTCAGTTACTATTGTCTTAAGTTTTCGCGATTCATACTATTAAATGAAACCATTTTTAACCGGATTTATCGCGTATTTTTACATTTTAAATTTTAACTCGACGTTTCGGTGTCAGTCGCTCGTGACCAAGGGGTCTGCAAAGACACCGAAACGTCGAGTTAAAATTCAAAATGTAAATATACGCGATAAATCCGCTTAAAAAGTGTTTCATTTAATTTTTTTTTCACTTATCTAACAACTAATTTTATGTTACCATCCACCTTAACAAATATTTCAAAAACAACCGACGTCCTTTGTCGTTTCAACTTTACGGTGAAAACATCAATTCAATATTTTACACTAAAACTAACAATAATAGTATATTATGTAACAAGTGAGCTAAGTTGCTAATTACAGCCGAGACTGTAATTAGCAACGCTCACTAGTTACATACGACGTTTTTCAACACACTTGTGAGTAAAAGACAGACATACGTGGTCATAAAATTTATTTGAAGCAGCTGTTATCTGCTGCGCGTCAGTAGCCCTGTCCCATCACACGTACACACGCTATTGTTGCTTGGAGGCGCTGTGCGGCCGCTGCTGCTGCACGCGCGCCGCCTGTCCGCGCGCCGCCTGTCCGCGCGCCGCCTGTCCGCGCGCCGCCTGGACGCGCGCGCTCATATATTTAATATATAACCCGGATCAATAAAATATGCTCTGTTTACTCGCATGTAATTTGCACTTAGGTACAATTCAACTTTGTAGGATTCATTATATTATGCACTAGGGTATAATATATTATGCACGCGTGACTTATAGCCCAGTTTATAGTTCTGAATTCAATAGAATAAGGCTCACTTTACGAGCAAGTGTGTTGAAAAAAAATTAAACCAATAATGTATCATGCAATATTCAATATTAATAATGTTTTTAAGTTTTTTGCATTTAAAATTCTCAATTATTCTTAAATAAATGAAAAATGTAATATTCAATATTTTTTATCAAAAATAGTTATAGAGTCTGGCTAACGATAGACACTGGGGATTTTAGCAAATTGCAAAGTCGTTTTTGACTGTTCATTGACTGTTGTCAATCGAACAGTTGTTAGTGGTTTTTTGAAATTTTGGAAATTTCGTATTTGAAAATGAATTAAAAATGAAAATTTAGATAGTTCCATAATCATAGTAGGAAACAGCGATACCAGTGACTCTGACGTGACCATATAGAATTGATGGATTCAGATTTTGATTATAATGAATAAAAATAATAAGTGTATTTTGTTGTTTTATTTTTAAACCTCATTACCAATTTTGTTATTTTTTACGATACTTTTATAAATAAAATTAATCAAGTTTCAAGTTTATTTAATCCATGTAATTCGTACTATTAAATTCCCGACAGGGTTACCATGATGCTATTTTTTAGCCAGGTTTTTCTAGTCTCTACTGTCATTAGGACATTACTGTTATAGTCTGGCTATAACAGAAACAGTGTAATGTCCTAATGATAACGTACTATAAATCTTATCGCAACCATTGTTTACAACTAAACATTATTGGTTGATTTTTAAAACTGTTAATTGGTAACTGAAATTGTTTTTACCGGTATTAGTATTGGTAGGAAATATTAGCTATTTTGTTAAAACATACATTTCGATGACGACAATCAAGAGCTGTAGATTTTTCTTCAATATAACCAAGTTACATTGCTTATTCCGCTACCCCAAAGCACTAGTGTCTTCAGGGTGCAACGGCCACCTCAGAACTCAAGCTTCTGGTTGAAGCGTAGCACGTGTCGGTGGTAGCCTGTAGTGTTCCGAGTGTGTGTTTGTTTTTTCGTTGCATCGCTTGCTCTTTGAGGGAGGGAGGGAGGGCGGTGCACCAACGTACGTACGTAAATCATGCATCACCAGTGCTTTGGAGATGCGGAATTAGCAAGGTAACTAAGGTATAGTAGCCTAAATTACATAAAGCCTTGTTCGGACTAGGCTAGTCTTGTTCGGACTAGGCTAGTATTTTAGTCTAGTGGCGAGTAATTTAGTAGCTAAACTATTCGCTACTGCCTAAAAATCGTTCGCATTACAGTCGAGTAAAGCTCACAAGTCAGTGGTACTCTGTAAGATGAACAGCCTACAGCGTAATGATCAATAAACTGATAAAGCTAATCGTAACGGCTATTTTAGACGAGGTGGATAAGGAAATTTGCGTGATTAATAAAAAGAAGCTGTGGATACGAAAATGGATCAATAGAAGAAATGACCTATGACCTAAATGGAAACAAATTTTAAAGTAGTTTCCTCGCTCCAGCGAAATGACTTTTTCACGTCAACTAATGAACTCGAGTAAATCGACAGGTTCGGACTTGTTTAGCCGGCAGCCGAGTGAGCACGGACGCGTGGTGGGGGGTGCTACTCGCTACTAGACTACTGAAAAAAATAGAATAAAATGGATTGACTCGACTAAATTACTTAGTAATCAACTCGACTAATTGTTTGGTGTTCAGACACGTTTAGCTACTAAATTACTCACCACTAGACTAAAATACTAGCCTAGTCCGAACAAGGCTTAAAATGGATTGACTCGACTAAATTACTTACTAATCCACTCGACTAATTGTTTGGTGTTCAGACACGTTTAGCTACTAAATTACTCGCCACTAGGGTATAGTAGATTTTTTGGTACTTATAACTTAATTCTTGATGCTTACTATTAGAATTATATAGCGCTGTGTGAGTACTCATTAGTTTATTGATAAGCCCCAAACAACATATCAAAACTGGTTGGCTTTTTTTTTGTTGTTGTTGTCTTTTTTTGTCGTTTTATTTTTTTGATTCTTTTTACTTTTTTTATTTTTATACCTTTCATTTTCCATTCACTAATACTCTTCTGATCCGGTTTTCGCCTGTAGTTAGCTAAAAATATAATTTGCAGATGTTAATAAGATTGATGGTGGAATAATAAACAACCAGTTATTGAGCATATAACTGGGACGGCGACCAGGTAGGTACTGGGAGATGCAGCGTTTAGCTAGGTGGAACGACGACTGGTCAAGGTTTCCAGTGAAGGCTGAAAATGGGGGCGGCGTGGGTCCGAGTAACGCTGAGAACCTCGGGGCAGGTCTATGTTCAGCAGTGGACGTTACGCGGCAGATAATTCAACATATTACCCGTAGGAAATATTTGTACACCTGAGCTACTAAGGCCATACAAAATGGTAAGTCATCAAAAAAGCTCAAGTAATACTTAGTTATAAAAAATGGAAAACATTTGAGAGGCAATGCTGTAACGAAAGATAAAAGTCTACTACTTTTATTTAAAATATTGAAAAAGTAAACAGAAGAAGAAAATATATACTTATATAGAGTTTTGAAGTGCGCCATCTTATGCTAAAGCATGAAATTGAATTCTTTCTTGAAATGAATCAAAGAAGCAAGAAGCAATTAATTTTTTGGCATAGAAAGTGCTATTTCAGACAATGCAAAACTTTGTCAAGATTCATTCAGTCGTGCTGCAGGCACAAACATCCATCCATCCAGCCAAACGATTATGGTGTAAGTAATATCTTACCTGTTCTATCAATTAAACATTGCGTTTTGTGCACCACCTCAAACTTCATATCTGCAAAACAATGTTTTACTTATCATAATAATAATTTAATACATATTAATTCACCATCATCGTAAATCTTTGTAATGAATCCACTGCAGGGCCATAAGTCTCTCCCCTGAGTTATGAGGTGGTATAGGCCAGTAATCACCAAGCCGGCCTAGTGTTGTTTGCAAATTTCTAAATTTTCAGGACACCGCTGCCGTAAAATAGCAAATTAATAAGTATTCAATAGTCTATATTTTACTGCAAAAGTTTAGTTACACAGTGTAGTTATGGGGACAAAAGTTTAGTAGTGTTATCAGGGAGTGGGCTTTTTAAAAGTAAACTTAAGTAATGTTTTAACTAATAACCTGGCAAATAATTCAATGCCGTAAACTAACGATCGAAATTTCAAATAGAAAAATAATGATACCAGTTAAAATCTTCGTAGTGTAAGCATTGAATGAGAATGATTGAAAATGAACGAGTCTTTGTCATTCGTTTTGCATAAAATTTTAAAGCAATGTAGCAATGTAAGTAATTTAATTTGAGGTGTGTAAAGTACATCTTCAAAGTAACTTTAATGAAAATAATGAATTACCAAACATATTTACCTAGTGCTTTAAAACGGTTACAGGAGATGTAAAATCAACTTGATAACTTTCTATTTTTAAACTTCTTAAGTCGCTAGAAATTAAAGACCGGAACATTATAAAATATATTTTGTGTAACCAAATTTTTTTCCATACATTACGATTTAATAATTAAAACTATAATTACGTTCATTCACATAAACTGCATGACTAATTTTGTTCTTCCCTATAGTCACATTGGAACATCATTTTACTGCATTAAATTATTTGCGAGAGTATAACATCATTTTTCTTATTTTAGTTTATAAACTGAAATGATCTATGAATTTTGACTGTCAAGTGATTGGCGTTGTTGTATACACGTGTTTTGTTTATTTTCGCAATAATTACGTTGTTTTTTATTTATTTATTTATTTATTTAAAAATTTTTGTACACAGGATAAAAGACAATTGAAAATAAACATAGAATAAAGTTACAAGGGTCAGCTTATTTCTAAAGAAATTTCTTCCAGCAGACCTGAGACTGGAGAGTTTGGTTAAAATGCAATAATAGTGTGTACGTATAAATATAAATCGAATAAATGACTTATACTATTAAAATATATATTGAAAACCTACATAACAAATTTTAAATACAAATACATACATAAGATATATAATATATACCTACATATTATATCATACATAAAAATACACACAAATACATACTTTTAACATAGAGAAAGGTAGTGATCTCTTACTTTTTTCTTGAAAATAGATATAGATTGAGACTCCCGTATAATGTGAGGTAATGAATTCCACAATCTGACTGCATGAACCGAGAAAGAGTAGGAAAAATAGTCAGTTTTATGAATGGGCATGTGTAGAAGAGTGCGCACATGTGCTCTACATGGCGTATCCTGAGAGTGAGTGAAAGAAAATCTATTACGCAAATAGGGAGGGGTAAGCGGGTTAAATAGGATATTGAAAAGAAGACACAGGATTCTAAGGTTTCGTCGGAACCGTATCGGAAGCCAACGGAGTTGCTTTCGAAATTCGGTGATGTGATCGAATTTTTCGAGTCCAAATATGAAACGAACACATAGATTTTGCAAACGCTCCAATTTGTTTAATAGCTCTTCCGTGGCATCCAGATAACAGGAATCGGCATAGTCCAGGATAGGAAGAACCAGCGACTGGGCAAGAGAAATTTTTGTCTGAAAAGGCAAAAAGCTTTGCAAGCTCTTAAGTGAGTGCAATGTGTAGTGGACCTTGCGACTGATTTCACTGACATTCGCTTTCCAGGTAAGGTTTGAATCAAGAATGACTCCCAAGTTTTTAGCAGTGTCAGTGAAAGCAATCACAACATTGTCCAAGGTGATGGGAGGAATAACAGCAAAGTCAAGACAATTACGCATATACCGGCTACCAATGATCATTGCTTGCGACTTTTTGGGGTTAACTAGAAAACCAAAAGACTTTGCCCAGTCGCTTATTCGACCTAGATCGGAATTAACAGCTGTAACAGCAGATTCGACATCAGATGCAATGAAATGTCGGTATAACTGCAAGTCATCTGCGTAAAGATAGAATTTGGAAGAAATGACTTCGGTAACTGAGTTTATAAAAATGGAAAAAAGTAGAGGAGATAAGACACCACCTTGTGGCACCCCAGCAATTAGATCGCACCAATGTGAGTGATTCTCATCAAGGCGGACCTGCTGAGAGCGGCCACGAAGGTAGGACTCAAACCAAGCCAATGCAGAAGGGGAGATATTTATGGATTTGAGGATACCTAGGAGGATATCAAAATCAACAGCGTTAAAGGCGCTGCTGAAATCTAGAAGGATAAGTAGGGTAAGGGATTTGTTTTCCATGGCCCAGCGAATGTCATCAGTTACGTGTATTAATGCTGAAACAGTGCTGTGGCCAGGACGGAAGCCGGACTGGAATTGGGTGATTATATTATTAATTGACAGGAATGCTGATAGTTGTTTATGCGCAATGTGCTCGAGAACTTTCGAAAGAAAAGGTAGGATTGATATAGGGCGAACATGGGTTATGGCAGTAGGATTAGGGATTTTGGGTAAAGGAATAACGTGCGCGCGTTTCCAGGCAACAGGAAAGGTACTAGAAGATAGAGAGTGGTTAAATATGTGTGTGAGGATTGGCAAAAGGAATGGTAATATCATGACGATCATTCTAGAGCACAAATTGTCATCACCAACCGCAGCTGAGGAAATAGAGAGGATAGACTTCTTGACTTCATCTGAAGAAACGGCTGAAAATGAGAAAGGAGAATATGTTAATTGCAGTCTCGACAGATGATTCAAGGTATTGGATTTGACATTAGGAGATAAAGTTACTGGAGGTAGGGAGAAATTATTGTTCATAGCGCTCAGGTCAAAGTCTTTAAGGGATGAGTTAGGAGATTTGCCGATACCGACGGATTTAAGGAATTTCCAAACTTGAGCAGAACCACGGTTGACCAAAGAATCAAAAAAGTATTTCCTCTTCGCATCCCGACATAAGCGATTGCATAAATTTCTGAGACGTTTGTATTTCTCAAAGTTGCATTCAGAGGGATCAGTTTTTCGTATTTTCATTGAGTTATTTTATAGCATTGTGTGTGTATGTTGTAGTTATTTATTTTGTCCCGGTTTTGGTGAGTGTATTTGTTAGTTTTAATCATAGGTTTTACAAATTATGGAGACTGACAATATCCCGCCCAAACCTCCTGATCCTGTTGGTAGTGTTTTAGAGCACCCAGCAGATGATTCTACTACATCCTCTACCTCTCAATCCAAGAAACGCCCTGCAGAGGGTACCGATCCTAGTGCTGTCCCCAAGAAACATATAACTGATCCCTCTAATTCCACTCCTTCTATCCAGTCCCTATATGTCCACCCTAGCCTCTTAGAGAAAAAAACTTACTCTAATGTGGATAAAGGCCCTTTTATCGTACATGTATCCAGATCCGAGTCCCATCCTTCTGCTGGTACGTCTTTAAACTCACTCCAATTTGGCAGATTCCTTGTTTCCAGCAATATCAAGTTTATAAAAAGTGATGGTGTTAAGAGTGTTGGTCGCAACCGTGTGTCAGTGGAATTCACTACAGCTGCTGCAGCCAATGAATTCATGAGCAATCAACATCTCACTTCATACAATTATGTAACAACTATCCCTACATACAATGTCACCAGAATGGGACTCATACGTGGTGTCCCAACAACATGGTCTATGGAGGAATTAGTAGAAGGAATTTCCGCCTCACAAAGCTGTGGGTTGATATTAAAAGCCAGAAGACTCAACCGGAAAGTTACTAATCCCACTGGCCCAACATGGGTACCAACCGGTTCGGTGGTACTGACTTTTTCAGGACAAAACATGCCAGAAAAGATCCTTGTTTTTAATTTATCCCTTCCCGTAGAGCCCTACATACTCCCATCAAACCAGTGCTTGAACTGCTGTCGGTTTGGCCATGTGAAAATTCAATGTCGCTCCTCTCCTCGATGCTTCCGGTGCTCTGAACCTCACCCCGGCGATTCTTGTCCAGTTCCTCCAGAGAAATCCACCTGCCTCCAGTGTTCAGGTCCTCACCTGGCCACAGACAAGTCCTGCCCTGAATTCTCCCGCCAAAAAGCAATAAAGATCTCCATGTCCCAAGACAACATCTCATACCAAGAAGCATCTGCCCGAATCCCTGCTGCCCGCAAGTCCTACGCAGATGTTTTTAAATCCCTCCCCTCAAATTCTAATCCACATACCTACTCCTATAAAAAAACTTTCTTCTCACCCCCCAAAGCTAGAACTCCTTTGTCTCCTGGGTACGACAAATTTGCCCACCAGGAAATTATTGGCAACCGCGACCCACCTTCTCCCACTCCCGGTTGCGCATTAAACAACCCTTTCGTCTCTTCTAATGAAAATTTCTTAGAAATTCTGATCTCCCTTCTAGTTTATATTCTCTCTAAATTTGATGATTCCACTTTACCGCCCAACGTAGCATCTCAACTGTCCTCACTTTATAACATTCTTAAAAATGGCCACTCTACTCCAATGGAATAGTAGAAGCCTACATCCCAAAAAACACGAGCTTGCCCATTTGGTGCACCGGCATGACCCTTTGGCTATAGCCATCTCTGAAACATGGTTTATTCCGGGCAGTAGATTTCGACTGTCTGGATTTGCCTGCCTTAGGGATGACAGGCCGGATGGTCATGGTGGTGCTGCCTTATTTGTTAAACACTCGCTCCCCTATTCCCTGATCCAGCTCCCTTCCCACTCCTTCAATATTAACATTGTTGCGGTTACAATTGTAAATTTTGCTCTTGTCTCTGTTTACATTTCTGACCCAACAGTTGCATTGATTAATGAGTTCCGTTCCCTTATTTCTTCAATTCTTCATCCTATTATTATCCTAGGTGACTTTAACTGTCATCACAGTTTATGGGGTATGTACTGCTCCATCTCAGATGATGGCCCTGGTAGGTGTCTGGCGGACGTTGTTGATGACATGAATTTATGTGTCATGAATGATGGACGCCCCACGCGTATTGCGGGCCCGAATCGTAGGGATGGCGCAGTAGATATCTCTATCTGTTCTCCTTCCCTTAGTCTAGCCTCTTCCTGGAATCGTGTTAACTCCCTCCATGGAAGTGACCACTATCCTATTACCCTTTCCATTCCCATTTCTGCTCAAATTCCCAAGAAACTCCCGCCCTAACTCCTACACAAAACGGATAAGGCTGACTGGCCCAGTTTTGCCATGTCCACAAACCTCCTGTCCTCCTCAATCCCCGTCCCCACTCCAGAAAACATCCAATCCTGTTATGACTCCCTGGTATCCTGCATCCTTTCCGCTGCTAATTCCCATATTCCCCGTAAAAGCGTAGACAGTAAGTGCCGTGGCTCTCCCCCATGGTGGGATTCCGTGTGCTCCGACATGGTTAAGAAAAGAAAGGTAGCGGAACGCGAGTACTGTGCACTGATGACCCTGGAAAACTTTTTAAATTTCAAGAAAGTCTCTGCTCAAGCCAGGAGGCTCTTCAAAAAGAAGAAGAAAGTGGCATGGCGCTGTTTTTGCGAAAGCCTTGGCCCCCGTACCCCTTCTGTAATTGTGTGGAAGTCTCTAAAACGCTTTCGTGGTGCCTCAGCTATACCCCCTTCCCCCCCTTCATCCAACCCTTCCTTATGGCTAGATCCCTTTTTCGACAGAATTGCCCCCCCATTTGTTCCACTGCGTGAGCAGTTTCCATCCCCCTACCCATTCCTAACCTCTTCCAATCCTTTGGATAATCCCTTTTCTATCCAGGAACTTAACCTTATCCTCAGTAGCCTCAAAGACTCCAGTCCCGGCCATGATGGCATCCCATATTCCTTTATAGCTAAATCTGGCTCCCAGTTCCAAGAGGTCCTACTTAGTATTATTAATACTATTTTTTTGACAGGTGATATCCCCTCCTCCTGGAAACAGCATTTAGTAATCCCTGTCCTAAAACCTGGAAAAGACCCTTGTGACCCAAATTCCTTCCGACCAGTTGCAATGGCCTCCACTCTCCTAAAAACCACTGAACACCTAGTAAAACTTCACCTGGAATGGTTTGTCGAGAATCATTCCCTCCTTAGTCCTTCCCAATACGGTTTTAGGAAAGGTTTTAGTACGATGGACAGCCTGAGTATTTTCACCGCAGATTTAAGATCAGCCCTGTCTGATAATGAATCGGTGGTGGAAGTATTTCTGGATGTCTCATCGGCCTATGACAGTGTCCATCTTCCACTACTCAGGCAGAAAATGCTCCAGCTGAGTATTCCGGAAAGACTGACATCCTTCACCTATAACCTCCTTGCCGGGCGGCTTGTCCAGATCCGTCATAAGAATGCTCAACTCCCACCTCGTACAGTATGGCAGGGCCTTCCTCAAGGTTCTGTCCTCAGTCCCTTGCTGTATAGCATCTATACCTCGGATCTGGACACATCGGTTACCCCCTTCTGTAATATCCTCCAATATGCCGATGATATTGCCCTGTATCTCAGGGTTAGGGTAATTGAGGCTGCATCCAACCCCCTTAACATTGCCCTATCCTACCTTGGCAACTGGCTCCACTCCCACAATCTCACCCTCTCCTCCTCTAAGAGTAATGTTGTAGTTTTCACTAGGAAAAGACAATACTCTCCTCCTTCTATCTCCTTCCTTGGTCAACCAATTCCAATTGTCCATGAAACCAAGTTCCTTGGAATTGTTCTTGACTCTAGGCTGTCAGGCTCAGGACACCTAAACTATATCGCTAGGAAATGTGAGGCTAATATCAACTTGCTTCGGTGCCTGTCTGGAGTTTGGTGGGGCTCTCACCCTTACACTCAAAAGCTCCTATACAACGCCCTAGTGAGAAGCGTCATTGACTATGGCTCATTTCTTCTGGAACCCTGTAACAAATCAGGATTAAACACACTAACTAAGATCCAGAACAAGTCAATGCGCATTATCCTAGGTGCGATGAAGTCATCTCCTGTTAATGCTATGAGAGTGGAATGTTGTGAGCCCCCCCTTCACCTACGGAGACAATTCCTTGCGGATAGATTTATAGCTAGAACATTCCAACTATCCTCCCACCCTCTCCATCCTAAACTTTCATATCTCCAGAGTTCCCTCCCTAATTCAACGTACTGGCGAAACAAAACCCCTCCCCGCCTCTTGTTCAGCCACTCTTCCTTCTCCCCTCTCCTACTCCAATTTTCCAATGTGATTCCCAATTCCTGTTCACCTTCCCTTATGAATCGTTAGTGTACTCCCCTCCAATTCTGACGGACTTTGGCGTTTCTAAAAATGACCCTAACGCCAGCCTCATCTTCGACACGATCATTAACAGTGGGTGGAAGGACTGGAACCTGATCTACACAGACGCCTCAAAACTCTCCTGTCGGGGGTGTGTTGGGGCGGCTGTGTGGATCCCTAATTTTTCGGTCCTCCTCTCATTCAAGTGCCCTCCCCAAACCACAGTTTTTACTGGGGAATCTATCGCTATACTAGAGGCTGTCAGATACATATGGGACAACAAGCTCAACAACTCCTTAATCCTATCCGATTCCCTGAGCTGTCTTATGACGCTCAAAAGTAACCCATTCCTACTAGGTTCCAAATTCCCACCCATACTCCAAATTAAACACTTCCTATTCCTTTGCTCCCTAGAAGATATAGAGGTAGTTTTGGCATGGATCCCTGGTCACTCAGGAATCAATGGCAACTCAGCGGCTGATTCCTTTGCTAAGGACTCAATTGTGACCGGTTCGTTGGAGCACTACAGGTACTTCTCCCAAGACCTTAGACTTCTGACTAAGTCCAGGTTGCGCTCGGAGTGGAACAACGAATGGGAGAAATCTCGAAAGGTAGTGGGTAAATATTATGGTGACATCCAGCCCACCGTACCAATCCAACCATGGTTTACGAGACATAAAAAAGTCAGTAAAAGGGTTACTTCCATCATAAGTAGACTGAGGCTGGGTCACTGTTGTTCACCAGTGTACCTACACAAAATTGGAATCCTGGATTCCCCACTTTGCAACTGTGGACTGGAGCCTGGTACAGTTGACCATATCTTCTTTAATTGTCCCCTCCTTCCTGTATCTCTCTATGATATCCTCCCCCCCCAAACCCCCAGACCAACCAACCTGAAAACCCTCCTCTCCTCCAACCAACCCCTTATCCTTAAAATCCTCTGTAAATTTGTTCACCAAAATAATATTTCCTTGTAAATATGTAGATAGTTAATTGTTGTATATATTTATGTTTACTAACTCTAGTAGGTTAAACTTTTTTGTTGGTGATGGTACTATGGTAGGGACAAGATAATAGGTCACTTTTGACAGATGTCAATCTCATACATTTTCTTAAAACACAACCAAAAATGAACTTTATTTGGCTGATATAAGGAAACGTCAAATGTGACTTCTTAATATGGCCCTACTTTAACTGTGATGTCCTATTGTTTTAGGTAACTCAATGTCCGGTCTACGTCGCGCATCAATTGTTATGTCAATACAACATGGACCTTAATTCTTAATAACGTGTCTATTCCATCACATGATACTGGCAGTAATAGCTAGTCGCTTAGTATCGACAGCTGGTTGCCAAAACTACAAGAATTGAATTGAATTGAATTGATCTATGAATTTAACAATTTATAACAAAATTTTAGGATGCAAATTGAAGAATTGGTTATTCTTACCAGTACCTATAGATAGAATAAAAAAATAGTTCTTTGAAAATAATAATCTTTTTTTTAAATAATAAATTGAAAGTAAGGAAACTAAATTATAAAAAGATGTAGGTACTTATTTGACACTAAGAAGTTTCGTCAAGTGATATAAAATGCTCCTCATTAGGTCGGATCAAAGATGACGTTGACGCTTGACGCTTGTCAAAATTCGTTTACCTTATTCCATGGCATTTTTACGTTGCGTAAAGATATTAAAAATGCTTTGCATCGTAAATAAGTACCAATAACGCACGATGGGAGCGCTAATTCAAATTTCGAATAAAGTTTCCTTTTTCTGACGGTTTCCCATTCCGCGTTTGAACTCAATCTCACCTCACGGTAGGTGAAGATGAGGCTGAAGATGAAAGCACACGGACTAAGGAACAAAATGAACATAAAAAAAATTAAGGACATGTAGTCGCAAGAGCGGGAATATTTAACGGCAATTTGAAATTTTTAAATGACGGGTACGGGTAAGCTGCTCCAATTCCATAAATATCTAATGGTGCTGGCGTGGTGGTATGGACAGCTTCTTGTTCAAGTTGTTTATCATAATATGATAGAAAAGCCATAAAAAAGAGGAAGAGTAAAGAAATGGTAGGATTTTCATGAACTGTGGATAAAAATCCACAACGAATAAAAACAAAGAAAGTTAAATACTGTAGTTTTGTCAAATTTACTTACTTTTGTTACAGAACATCGCTCTTTTAACATCACACTGATCGATTAGCACATATGGACTTAATTCGTTAAATTTGTCCGGGCTTTCTATTATTTTGACGCAAAAAGGTTCGGTCACTTCTTGGATACAAGGGGAATCATCGCAGACCACATCATTGAAGTTTATGTGGTGGATTTGTGGAGTTGTATATCCGGGAACCAAACCTTCAACGTTCTGATCATTCTGGCTCGTATATGCATCATATATGAGCGGCGGATTGGTGAATACATCATTATTCGTATTAGTTGGAATGAAAGTCGGCATAGTTAAGTGCTCATAATCTGATGGCAAAGTTAAAATTCCATCAGTAAACGGTGGTGCTGAACTAAATTCTTCATCATCTGAATAAGAAGTTGTCTTTTTTGTTTCTTTCTCTGTAGTGGTATGTTCAGGATATGCTTCGGTGTCAGGTCTATAAGTTTGACTTTCATCAGATTCCGTTTTCGGCGTAGTTAAGTGCTTATAATCTGATGGCATAGTTATAAATTCATCAGTAAAAGGTGGTGCTGAACTAAATTCTTCATCATCTGAATAAGAAGTTGTCTTTTTTGTTTGTTTGTTTGTTGTGGTATGTTCAGGATATGCTTCGGTGTCAGGTCTATAGGTTTGACTTTCATCAGATTCCGTTTTCGGCATAGTTAAGTGCTCATAATCTGATGGCATAGTTACAAATCCATCAGTAAACGGTGGTGCTGAACTAAATTCTTCATCATCTGAATGATAAGTTGTCTTTTTTGTTTGTTTCTTTGTTGTGGATATGTATATATCTTCAGGATATGCTGCGCTGCCAGGTCTGTAGGTTTGATTTTCATCAGATTCCGTTGTCGTTTTGTGTGTTATAGTTTTAGTTATATATACTTCGTGCTTTGTCGTTGGTCGTTTGATACTGTCTTCGTGTATTTGTATCATATCTGAAAATGGTTTAATAATATTACTATGCAGGCCGATTAATGTCCGTCATATGGAAGTTTAGGAACTTCAGCGTCGATTATGACTAAAGCGTAGGTTAGCTATCAATTCTCCACAGAGATTTATGTTAACACGTGTTAGTAAATCTATACCTACTCGAGTGTAAATTGCACTTTTAGAAGTTTTTTTACAGCGTCCATATCGAATGATTTATGTATACAAGCTTTAGAATAGAACTGTGAAGACGTCATATTGATTAGAATTTTCCGCTGTGTGGACTTTGGACAACGATAGGGTGTTAAGGGATATTCTGCCATCCTACATCAGTGTTGCTACGTTTAAAACCTTATGATTGGCCATAATGCAACATGCGACAATCGATGAAATGTGCTAAAATGGTTACATAATATCCGTGGCTTTCTATCGATTAGAACCGTGTTTTTGAGAGTGCTAAAAGCGTCGGCTGACGCAAAAAGATATATTCTTAGTATGGGCTTACGGCTCGTAAGTTCAAGGAGTCATTAATTCTTTACAAAACGTATGTGAAAACGTTTTTTTTTCAATTTGTAACATTTTGAGTACTCCAAAAATGGTACGTTTCATAGATGTTTTTGATCAGTATGAGAAACAAGATCGATGGGTATCAAAGAAATATTTGTGTAAAATGGTTAGGATCAGAAAGCTATTCAACGCTCTCCGTATCCCATATAATAATGCGTTCAGGGTTCTGTTGCGGCTGCCCCGCTTTTGCAGTGCGTTGGGGATATTTGTCGAGGCAAGCGTTGACTATGTCTATGCAATAAAGCGTAAACGATCCGCATCCTCGGTGTGGTGAGTGCTGGCGGACGGTAACAAAATTCTAAATATAATCTCAAATAGATTAGACGCGACGTTCTGGTGCAAGTTTCTATACAACATTTAGACCTTATATTATTTTACCCCGCTTCGCATTTACCTTCAGCACTAGCTTTTTTATGATCTTTGTAATCATCGCATTTTTGTATAGATACCACTTGATTACCTGAAAAAAAAACATAACAGTAATTATTTGGCAGTGGTTGCGAGTTCGATTCCCGTACGGAACAAGAAAAAAAAAGTTTCATGGCTGGGTGTTTATCTATTTATATTCTAGGTTCCTTCCTAGTTCGCTACATGGCACAAGGTATGCTTAATTTGGGGCCATGTAGTTGGTGTGTTTGTCTGGGGATTTTATTTATTTATTTATTTTATAAGATTTCTGTGCCACAAAGTCTATCTCAATGTTAGGTATCTGACAGTTAGTGAAGATGGGGTCGATGATGAAAAGGCTTAGCAAGGGAATGACTCGTTATAATTTTTTTATTTGCAAGGTGGTCACAGGCCAGATGGATTCTGAGTGCACCTTTTCATCTAAAGCATAGGGGCTATTAATACTCAGCCAGCAAGCCATGATTGAGAAACTAAACAAGATTTGAAAAATCTAAGATAAGAATGGGTCGTTTGTCTTCCGTGACGCCTGATGGTAAGAGATCATGAAGAATAAAGTGGTGCATACACATGAAACCTATTAATTCCAAACTGCGCCGAACCGTATCAAAAACCATGTGTCAAAGTGCTTATTTCGACCTTTTGGAATATCCACCACGTACGGGTGGATGTTCTCCCTGCGTCTGGTCGTCCGATATTAAAAGAGTGGTGATTCAATTTGTTCAAAAAGGGCACTCACGTACTTTTCAAACTGTATCCTGGTTATGTATTACACAAGCATAAGCAACCTAATGACGATGCACTAGACTCTGAAGTTTTTTTTCGTAAGGTCGTAGTTGTTTATATCAAACATATGTAACCATACTGTACTGTCCACACTCAAGTGACTAAAGCCCAAGCTAGACTGTTAAAAACACGTTAAAAACTAATGCTTCCAACCAAGGTTAAGGAAGGTTAATTGTTGACAACCAATTCCGAGTCATCCACACTGTTTCAAACGGTGGTTGCAAATAAGGAGTAAAACAAGAACACAAACCAAGGTCACGCTAAGCCACGCCCCAAATCGTCAGTGCGGTTTGGCAACGCTTCGCGATGGCAGTTTTGTATGCAATTGATATAAAGAAAGAAAGGTTGAAACGCAGCCTAAAAACTTAAGTCATTTAAAGTTACAGTTACATATATTTTAATATACAATAAAAATCGTATACACTGTCCTAAACACAGACAAACATGTACATGGATAACGCAAATGCATGTTCTTTGCATGTCCGAACCCCAACCAAGCGTCAAGGTTGGTCGCCTCTAGATTTAATCCGTGCCTATGTATATCTGTTAGAAATCGATTCCACAATATTAATATCGTTCTTAGTAATCGATTTCATAGGCTTCATGTTAGGAATATTAATGTGCAGCAAGTAAAGTTACGGAGATAGCAGTTTCCCGAGGTACCCAAGCATTCATTGCCATTAGGTCATAGAAGTAAGAAGCCACCTAGGACTACTTGAATCGACGGATTCCTCAGAAAATCAGACATCCAATCACAGAGCTCGATCGGTATGCTATATGCATACCGAATCTTCCTTAAGAAACTGTCATGCCAAACTCTGTCAAGGGCCTTGGAGATGTCTAAGGATATACATATCGCATCTTCATGACCTTCTGTTGAAGAACAACTGGAGGGGCGAGAGGAGCGTAGGGCGGCCGTTTGTCACTCACTCTCACTTTATACTTAGTGCTCTCATTTTATAAAAAAAAAACTAAATAACCATAACCAAAAAAGTAGAGACTGAAAAACCGCGGAAAATTCAAAAATATTCTATCGTTGTAATCTGACAATAGTCTGAAATACATGAATTAAAACTTCATACTTGAATATTTTTTTTTATAAAAGTATCGTAATAAATAATAAAATTGGTGCTGTCCTACTTTTTAATGAGGAGTATAATTTTAAAAAGATAGGCAACTAGTGTCAATCGGGTTTAAACATAACAATAAAATACAATAATTATTTTTATAAATTGTAATGTAAATCTGGATCAAGCAATTCTGTATGGAATGAATCATCAGTCACTGGTATCGCTGTTTCCTACATTGATTATGAAACAATGAGTTTGAGATGAGCGAATGAAAAACGATCACGCAAATAAACAGGAGACAAAGTATTCGAGTGTTCCTACGAAAACGGATTGGGAGCCACCGGAGAGGAGAATCTTGCTATAGTGGGATATACGATCATATTTTTTAAGATTGAAAACAAAGCGAATACAAAGATTTTGCAAGCGTTCCAGTTTGTTTAATAGCTCTTCAGTGACATCCAAGCAGCTACTGAATTAAATGCATTACTAAAATCTAGAACCATCAGTACCTACTGTTAGTAACTTGTTCTCCGTGGCCCAACGAATGTCATCAGTAACACCTGATGATTGCAGAAACAGTACTGAGGCCTGGGCGGAACGCGGACTGAAATTTGCTCATAATGTGGTTTGCACATAACAAGCTTGACAGCTGCTTGTGAATGATATGCTCCAAAACTTAAGAGAGGTATGGTAGAATGGATATGGTACGAAAATTGAAAACACAGGTTTTTTTCCTTTACATGCTTCATAGATTAAATTTCAAGAAGCAATCCAATACTTTTTCTATGTCTCCTACTTTTACTATATTATAACCATCGATACACCTCCATAAGTGAGTGGCAAACAGAAGAAGATACACAATCGTCCCACTGCAAGACTTTTTGAAAGAAAAAAAGTTTTAGTTCTGCCTCTATATCATGCAAGCCTATTGCAGGATCATGAGTCTCTCCTCTGGGTGACATGGATTCCGTAAACTCCCATGCTGGGTCAGTTCTCATTGGTGGTTGGCAGAATCTTCAGGACACCGAAATGGCAATGCTTGGCGGTCCGTCGTACATGTACCGACCACGTCTAACGTCAATATGCGCAGGAGCCAACACGCTACGATAAATTCACACCTCGTAAACGTCTATAGTTAAAGCGAGAATTTTCAATCGACTTCCAAAAAAGGAAGAGGTTCTTAATTCGTCTGTATGTTTTTTTTCTTTTTGTGTCTTTGTTACTCGATATTTCAGACAAATATGAATCGATTCTAAAAATTCTTGTTTTATATAATACAAGATACTTTATAATTGGTCCTCTATAAATTTCATCGAAATCGGTTGAGTACTTCATTGAAAATATCAACTTTTTGAAAGAATATTTATGATTTCGGAGAATTATCACGTTGATGACATTATAACTCAGCCAAAGTTTTGAAGTGGAGTTGGTTTTTTTAATGCTCTGCATTCGTTATTACTTGACATTGACATTACATGATATTTTTATGGTTCCGTACTCAAAGAGTAAAACGAATCCATCCCTATTACTAAGACTTCTCTGTGCGTTTCCTTTTTCAGGAACTGTGACATATTACCATTGAAATTTCACAGATAATGTCTTCTGTTGTCGCTATATTAAGAAATACATAAGGCAGAACAAAATTAATATTTACAGGGACTCCACAAAGCAAACATGTTTTAATATTTCAAAAACTTACCAGCATTAATAACAATCTTGTGCCTGTCACAAGTATTTATGATAATATGTTGGGGAGCATTTTGGATTTTTGGAGTTTTGTGATTTTTTGTTTCTCCGCGATCTTTTACTTTTTCTTGGGCTATCATATTTTTTTTACTTTTGCAAGTAGTCATTCTAGTACTCATTCTCATAACGTAGCTTTTGAATGTAGTGCTTTTCGGTGCTCTAAATTGTAAACCCATTAGTTTTCCTCTTGGTTTCTCTGTTGAGATTACCGTTGGCTTTACTCTTATTTTAGGCAATTTTACTGTTGACTTCACTCTTATTTTAGGCAATTCTTTTACTTTTGTAGTCATTCTGGTACTCATTCTCATAACGTAGCTTTTGAATGTAGTGCTTTTCGGTGCTCTAAATTGTAAACCCATTAGTTTTCCTTTTGGTTTCTCTTTTGAGATTACTGTTGAATTTACCCTTATTTTAGACGATTTGACTTTTGAATTTATTCTCAATTTAGTCGATAAATTAACTGTAGGCAAAATTTTGCTGACGGTGGTAAATGATTTAGTACTCATTCTCATAACGTAGCTTTTGAATGTAGTGCTTTTCGGTGCTTTAAATTGTAAACCCATTAGTTTTCCTCTTGGTTTCTTTGTTGAGGTTACCGTTGGCTTTACTCTTATTTTAGGCAATTTTACTGTTGACTTCACTCTTATTTGAGGCAATTTTACTGTTGACTTCACTCTTATTTGAGGCAATTTTACTGTTGACTTCACTCTTATTTGAGGCAATTTTACTGTTGAATTTACCCTTATTTTAGACGATTTTACTTTTGAATTTATTCTCCTTTTAGTCGATAAATTAACTGTAGGCAAAATTTTGCTGACAGTGGTAAATGATTTTTGTATCCGATGGTGCTGCAGTTTTTTTTGGACGTGGCTTTTAAAGACCTTTTCATCTTTGCTGTCTAATTCTTCATAGAATTGTAAATCTACATGAGGGTTTTTTTTATGTAGAGGGTCAAGCTGGTGCATTTCCAAATATTTCTGTTTGAATTTTAAATTCTCGATATATTTTGTAAAATTAAATGGTGACTTGACTGTTGTCGTTTTTGTTTTGCTTCTTTTTAATGGTACTGTTCTTCGTTTATTACTCATTGCATCCTCAATATATCTTGTAAAATTAAATGTTGACCTGACTTGTATCGATTTTATTTTACCATCTGCTACTTCTATTTGACGGTGTTCACTTTTGGTTGGGTTTAATCGTATTGTCCTCCGAATATTACTCTTTGAATTCTCGACATATCTTGTAGAATTAAATGTCGACTTGACGTGTATCGATTTTGTTTTGCCTTCTTCTACTATTTGACGGTGGACACTTTTGGTTGGCTTTAGTCCTACTGTTCTACGATTATTAATAATATTAGTCTTTGAACTCTCGATATGTCGTGTAAAATTAAGTGTTGACTTGACTTGTGTCGATTTTGTTTTACTTTCTGCTACTTCTATTTGACGGTGGACACTTTTGGTTGGCTTTAAACGTATTGTCCTTCGACTGTCACTCTTTGAATTCTCGACATATCTTGAAGAATTAAATGTCGACTTGACTTGTGTCGATTTTGTTTTACCTTCTGCTACTTCTCTTTGATGGTGGTAACTTATGGTTGGCACATATAAATCATTTAACTCTACCAAAGGTTTTTTTGTAGCTGAAACAAAACATTTGACTTGTAATTGCATAAGTAAATAACTTGTACTCGTTATAATTACAACAATTATTCTTTTAATCCCAGATATTTTGCTATAGACTAATTGTTATTAAAAAATTAAGCTGTTGGTGTACAATAAATTATTTTATTATTTTAATACAATTTCTCGCCTCTTTTGAGATGAGAGCATTCATACAAAATTAGAAATATCATCGGCGTAAAGCAATTCAATATAATTTGGACAAGCTTAAAATAACCCTTTCTCGGTTCGCCTAGCAAGCGATTACCCTTCATAAAATATTTTTAAATAATAATTGATTCAACCTGACACACCAAGTATTTGGTACCATGGTGAGCTTTATACGTAAGCTTGTGAGACCACACAGCAAAACCGTGAGCGGAACTATAAAGGCAAATTTTTATTTAACTTTTAACCTAATGCCCAAATTGTATGGACACTGTCCCCACCCTTGTAGTACTTTGAAACCTATATTATTCAAAGGTTCATAACCAACACATCATTTTATTGTGTAACAGCAAAACTGAAGTGTTCATCCGAGCAAAATTATATTTAAATGAAGAAACCGGTTCCTTCATGTCAAAACAACTTTTTTCCTTAACAATAATAATTATGCTACCGATTGCAATGCTTATCTTTTTATAATTATTACTTTTACATCATTACGTTACGAGTTTTCAAACAATTCGTTGGAATCAATTGGTGACTTCCGCTCGGCAACAACTCACAGAGAAAAGTTAAATAAAAAAAAACTGTTGAATATCTGTTGAATTTTGTTTTTTTTTTTTAGTTTTGGTGAGGAAGCATGCGGTCGACCAATATTTTCTACATGCACGATCTCAAGCTGTTAGCTCCAACGGCTCCATGATTGGGGCACTGCTTAAAATAGTGACAGATTTTAGTAGTTCCGTCAAAATGGAGTTTGGAGTTGACTAGTGTGCGGTTGTTCATGTGGAAAGGGGAACGACTAATCGATCTCAGAGGGTTGACTTAGGTCCCGTTAACCTGAGAGCTCTTTTCGAAAATTCCAAATACTGGTATCTGGGTATGTCACAAAAGGTCTTCTCCGCACTACTACGACCCTCAATAGAATGCCTTATCCTCGATCGAATGTCATGAGACTGTGTATCCCTAGGAAGTGTGGAGGAAGAGGCTTAGTTAACGCCAGAACCTTGCACAATCGAGAGATATGTAGCGTCCGAGCCTATATTTTTATGGCGAAAGCGAACGTAGGTATGCATAGAGAGGTCATAACGTGGGATAAAGGACTCACCCCTCCTCAATCTAAGCCTCGAGACATGGTAAACACCGGCGGTGCATTTCTGACCGTGAGACCGTATGGGAAGAAAAAGAGCTGCACAGAAGATTTTACAAAGCCACACGTGGACCTTAAAGCCTCATTGGTTGCGCTTCGGGGACCTCTTTGAGGAATGCGAAGGGTTTGTCTAAGCTAAGAGTAAGTTTATTTTGTAAGGGCTCGCTCGTAAATACGGTCTCGTCAATCAGAAACTGCCTACCAGTACTCGTCGGGTACGTTCTCGTGAATAAACCCTGATATCGTGTTAATAGACCGATCATCGTTCAAGATATTTTTAGTGGGCATAACTATTCCACATGATGAGAGCCTCGTGAAAGCCGAGACCAAAAAGCAACGCAAGTACTTGGACTTTGGACACGAGGTGGCCGAAATGTGAGAACTTGTGTCCACCAAAAAAAAATACCTGTTGTAAAATCTGAAAAAGAATTATCCCCAGCCCTACTAATAGACACCTTGAAAGGCTGGGATTCTTCGGCGGTTTGTTTTCAGCAAGCATAAAAATAGAGGTCTTGCACAGCACCGCCCGAATCGTTCCTCAGTTTTTGTCTCTTTTGCCCTGATCCCATTTGCCTGATACCGACTTTACATTTGCCTGATACCGACTGGTCGAATTTGATTTTTCCACCAAAAAAGGCGTGTAGCAAATTATTTGGCATATTAAATAATAATTACAATAACTATTTGGCATAATTATTGTACTTCATCGACAAGGTTACATCATAAACGACTATACAATTGTGACTGATTGCGGTTTCTTCATAACGTTAAAACTTTTTTCGAATGCACATTTCAGGTTCGCCGTGGTACAATAACCAATTATTAGATGGTTATGGCCCTTTCAGTTACATAGGTTTCAAAGTGATACAAGGTTGGGACGTTTTGAACATCGTTTAATACATTTTTTACTTAATTCGGAGGGCATAGTGTTTAGATTCAATTACAGTTTTGTGACAGGTTTGAATTGGAACCCATGAGCCTTCTACGCAAATTTGCATTATGCCCAAGACAAATAATTAACGGATATTATTTGATTATTATTGAATTTTCTACAAAAAAAGATGTGACGACGAATCTCATACAATACCGGCGGCATTGCGATTCCAACCTTTTTTAATGGAAGTGTTGTAATGTAATATAAATAAAAATATGATATCTTACTTCTTGGTTTGTTTTTTTGGTCATCGCTACATTTCTTGCCAATGATTTCATAAACAACATCTAGAAAAATAAGAAAAAAGTACTATTTAAGAATACAAGAATTATAAACGCAACGTAAGTATACATTTTGCACGGGAATCGAGCAGACGAAATATTTTAAAAGGTTTTTGATTCGTTCGTATGAATTAAATGCATAATCAACCAGCTGTTTCGCCCGGCTTTACACGCGCAATTGTCGGAATAAAAAGCAGAACAAACTTTTGAATTTATAATATTTGAAAAGTCCCGTTTAATATATTTATTCGCGAATTTGACTGCCGAGAGAGTGGAAACACCAACTGATGCCGAGATACAGCACTGCCGCTGTAAGTGGCGCTACTGCATAGATCTTTAGGCTGCATGGGCGAAAGCTCTTTGCCTTCCCATATGGTAGAAATATGTATGGTAGAACAAAAAAATATATGATCATTCTAAAAAAGATATTTTTAGAGTACTTTTTATGAAAGAAGTCCCGCGATAATACACCCTACGTGTTTGACATAAGAGCAATGCACTGGAAATTTTTATAAAAACGACTTAATCGTACCCTGGCAAAGAATTCAATGCAGTAAAATGACAGTTTCAGTGTGCCCACTTTAGGAAAAAATTAAATAATGATGTGGCTTAAGTGAATGAACGTAAATATATTTCTCCGTTGCATCCTCTAGATCTATATAATACACTATGTGGACTACATGTTCATTGTACAGGGCATTAGCCCAAATTTCAGAGCTGTCAAAGTCAACAAGTTTTTTCCCACCATCTACCGGTGGCGCCACCATCCACGGATGTTCCTCATTCACTTTTGTTGTGCGAGCATAGCAACATCTAAATTTTATTTCCCTCGAAAAATATGTGTTTTTGATAATACGTACATATATAACGTCACTATGGGGTAGGCAGAACACCAGAGGTTACAAGACCATCTGATGTCACATTTGACAAATTTGGAGGTATTCTAAAGATGAAAAGAGACTATTGTAGTGACAGGGGTCAGCCTATCGCCCACAAAAACGCCTTTAAAACCTCTGTCCCTTAACTGACTTTTACAGGATGCCCGGGAAGAGAAGCAGCTGGCACATTCTACGTTTTTCTTTCGCTCCCCGTCCAGCATGGAAGCACTTTTGTTTTTGAAAATAATGGGAAAAGGAGGATTAAGGATTATACAGGACATCTTAAATTGAAGATTAATATTAAATTTACTGTAATTAGTTCGCTCTCGCGTTCTATGCCCCTAACCTAACGGTGCCGCTTTCTTTAAGAATTTTTCAAAAATCTTATAACCAAAAATATACCTTGTGGTCTACAACCAAGTGGTGACAATTAACTGGAGCTAAGCAACTAAGCTGCTGATGGGTAACCCTCACCCCAGCGAAACAAAGACGGTCGTAATAATTGCTATCTTAGTCTAGCACGCACAAAACACTGTTGCATCCGTGAAGCGCACAACGTCACAGACCACGGATATAGTTACAATAAGTGTATGTGGCATAAGTACTTACAAAAAAAAACAAAATGCAACGGACGCTTGAAAAATATGATTCAGCACCCGATGTCTCTGCAACGGACGAAATGACATGATGGCGACCCGTTTTAAAAGAAAGCGTTCCACTAAAATTTCTAATTAAATAGCTGTACTAATGAAAGAACTGAAGGAACAAATACCCTAATAAATAAAAATAATAATAAAAAATAACCTAAGTCTATCTGTGAATATGGAAGAAGCTCTTGCTAACGTAACTGAAAGTAATTTAAACTCAAAAAGGAAAAGGGCGGATCAGGGAGTAAAAAGCGAACTAGAAGATTTTAAGTCGCTCATGATGGACATGTACAATGATTTAAAAACCACTATGAACGAAATAAAAGAACAGAACAAACAGCTACAAGAATCAGTAAATTTTACAGCGGCCAGGTATGATGAAGTCATGGAACATGTTAAGAGTATAAACGAAAGTGGATCTGAAGATCGAAAATATATAAGATTTTTTGAAGAAAAAGTAGATCAATTAGAGCGATAAAGCCGTGCAACGAGCATGGAAATTCGGAGTATGCCTAAATTGATTGATGAAAACAAGCAGACATTTTGTAAGATGGTAGCGGAGCTGGGCAATGCAATTAATGTGCAAGTTCATGAATCTGATATAAAAGATATTTTTCGTCTAAATGCAAATAAAACCAAACCAATTATTGTACATTTCACAACAGTTATCTTAAAGGAAAGAATAATAAGTGCTGTCAAAAAATTCAACAAAGAACATATGCAAGATAAACTGAACACGAATCATTTAAAGTTAAATATACTTAAGACTCCAATTTTCATCTCTGAGAATCTTACTTCCAAAACCAAGAGACTGTTTTTCTTAGCAAGAGAATTTGGAGGACAGAATAAATACAAATATTGCTGGACCTCGTATGGTAAAGTTTTCCTGAGAAAAGAAGACGGAGCACCGTTAATACGTATTGAATCTGAGGGCGACATCACAAACTTAAGAAACATGAAGTGACTAACCTTATGGTGCGCTATCTCATGCAAGTTATTTTTTGTTGTTACTTTTATATCAAAGATTATTTTAGTTAAGATTCTTATATCAAAATATGTATTTTATATTGTATTCCTTCACTTATTACTATTAAACACATGCATCCACTCCATAAACACTATTCTCACATACACAAACTACAACACAACCTACACTACTGTTAACATTAATAGTGCGATAAAATTGATGTTCTCCATTTTTAATAAAGTCTCCTACACTGGTTATGCCGTAAATTTCACACGAGCTCTACTCTATTAGCATATAGTTTTAAATTGTCCTAAAACTGGAACAGAAATAACAAATAATACAAGTGGATTTCATAACTAATACAAATTTAATGAACAGTATTGACAAAATCACAGCTGGCTTATCCTTTTTGACCGACGCAGATTCTTTCAAATTAATTTTATATCGCAATACTACAACATGTAACAACCTGACCTTCCTCACACAAAACATTAGAAGTATTTCTCGAAATTTTTCGGAGCTTGAAGTATTTCTCCAGTAGCGTAACAGAAATGCCACTGACCGATGCCACCTGTTTGGTAGTTGAAATTGACTCGTCCACCGTGTTGTTTGGCATTTATAGAAGTCCGTCTGTAAAAAACACTTCCTGAAATCCTTAGATCAAGCACTGACTACATATAAAAACCGAAAAACTATCTTAATAATGGGAGATCTAAATATCGACATTAAAAACAATAACGAAGACCCGAAATCCGACGATTACCTAAACCTGTTGTTGAGCCATGGTCTCCTACTAGGTCACGTGTATCCCACGCGAGTGGGGAACTGTCTTGATCACTCAATGGTCAAAACAGAGTTTCCTGCCGTAACGATTGTGCATGAAACACCCTTGACTGACCACTCTGCTGTTCTTACACGCGTACCATCTAAAATTCATCACGAAATACCCAAACCCAAAACGAAAGCAATCATTAATTACGTAAATATTGTAGAGGAACTCAAAAATATTGACTTTAATGAAATTCTACTATCAGACGATCCAAACTGGTGTACGCAACGTTTGATTAATATCCTAAGTAGTCTTGTTCGTGACAATACAACAACGCAACGAATTCCGTCAAAAACCCGCTGCCTTAAACCGTGGATCACACCTGGCCTTCTCAAATGCATAAACAACCGTGATCGCATGTACTGAAAATGTAAAAAAGATCCGACTAATATGACTCTCCATATTACATACAATAGATACAAAAACTACTGCAAAAACCTCCTAAAAAGACTAAAAATTAATTATGAAAAGTCTGAAATAGCCAAATGAGCCAGCGATACAAAAAAAACATGGAAGGTCATAGATTCAATTACAAAACGAAAATCTCAAACTACTACTTCCGAAAAGCTACTTAAAATTGACGAAACCCCACAATTATCACTCAACAAAGTCAACAACTATTTCTCAAGTATTGCAGAAGAACTAGCTAAAAATATCGTATTAATTCCATGGTCATGCTGGAAGCGACTGAATCTGAAATAGAAACTATTCTTGGCACCTTAAAAGCCGATGCCGCTATCGGCTGGGATAACGTTACTACAAAACTTATCAAAGCCGCAAAAAAAATTATTATTCGTCCATTAACTCATATAATAAACCTGTGTATAACAAAAGGGACATTCCCCCAGGCTTTCAAAACACCGATCATTCATCCTATCTTTAAATCAGGAGACAAGGACAGCATCTGTAATTATCGCCCTATAGCTGTATTGTCTGCCTTGTCAAAAATCACGGAAAAGGTCATTAACAAGAGATTGGTAGCGTTCTTAGAGAGAGAAAAAATCTTATCTGAACACCAATATGGCTTTAGAGCGGGAAGGTCAACAGCCCAGGCAGTTCTTGCGCTAACTGAGTATATTGCCACGAATATAGATAGGAAAGACAAATGCCTTGGAATCTTTCTCGACCTAACCAAAGCATTTGACACGGTCTCTATCCCAATCCTCTTACAAAAAATGGAAGAAATTGGAATAAGGGGTGCCCCACTTAGCCTTTTTAGGGATTACTTGACGGGTAGAATTCAAAGACTTTGTATAAAGGGTATGTTTTCTGAAGATGTTTCCATTAACTACGGAGTGCCCCAAGGTAGCGTTTTAGGTCCGACACTATTCAACATCTACATAAATAATCTGTGTGACATTAATATTCCTAGCGGTAGAATGTTTACTTTTGCAGACGATACGGCTGTAGTTTTTCATGGGAAAACCTGGGCAGAAGTCAAATGTCAGGCAGAATTGGGGCTAAAAAAGATAGCTCATTGGCTTGAAAACAATCTATTAACTCTGAATGTTTCAAAGTCCAAACATATCTTCTTTATTAACAGTAACAAATCTGTACCTAATAAGAAAGAAAATGCAATTCAAATACACACATGTGCTAAGAAAGACCCCCAAAATCAGTGTAACTGCCCTCATCTTGAAATCGTTAAAACAATAAAATACCTGGGAGTTTTATTAGACCAGCAATTATCATGGTCTGAGCACATAAATGAGCTCAATGTAAAGACAAGGCGTTTAATTTTCATCTTTAAGAAACTCCGACATATATCTGACTACAGTCTACTAAAAACTGTTTATTATGCCTTAGTACAGTCTGTCCTATCATACTGCATTACATCGTGGGGGGGAGCACTAAAAAGTCACTTGATTAAGTAAGAGAGAGCCCAGCGTGCAATACTGAAGGTTATGACGTTTAAACCTTTTAGATACCCTACTACTGACCTATTTTCTGAATGCAAAGTGCTAACGGTCCGACAGATGTTTATTAAAGCAGCTGTCCTTGTGCAACACGAAAAGACACCCTATGAACCAAAAGCCACTGAAAAACGAAAAAATAAAAGGATATGTCCAGTAATAAAATTTAAAACATCTTACATACGTAAATTTCTATGCTTTTTGGGACCCATGCTGTACAACAAAATTAACAAAGAAAATGAAATACATAAATTGAACAATCATGACTGTAAAAAATCATTATATTCGTATCTTACATCTAAAACCTATGAACAAACAGAAAACTTACTCACTATATTGTCATAACATTCCAAAATACCTACAATACATAGCTCACCTACAATACACCTCACTTCACCGCGTCATCGCACTGAACCGCGCCGCGCTGTTACATGACCAGCTTACTTGCTTACCTTTTAATTTTATATAAAATATCAGATCTTTATCGCTGCATAAACTTTTTATTTTTATCTATGTTGAAGAATCCTTACCTGGTGAAATTAAATGTATCCATCCACTAGACCATACCTAATATACAATATTTGATCATTACTAACATTTTATCAAAAATAAGAGAATTCATCTGAACTAAACTAGGAATACCTTCATATTATTAAACTAAAGATATATATTCTTATTATTATTTACCATACTCATTGTTAAGTTAAGAAACTATATACTGTATAACTGATTGCAAGCATAATATTTACTTATATCCTAATCAACTGTAAGGGTACTTAATCTCTTTGTTATAGTCCACTGAAAATAACTGGCGTTTATGGTACAGGCTCAGCCTAATTTAAACGCCAGAGATCAAAAATATATTACAAAAAACAAATGTTCTACCTACTAATTGTATAAGAAAATTGTTTGATTGTGTCAATAAAGTTATTATTATTATTAAAAAAAAATAGAAAATTAATTGAGTAAATTTTAAGAAACACAATCTATAAAAATTAATGGCTATAAAATAAAATAAATAAAAATAAAATCCCCAGACAATCAAACCAACTACATGGCCCCAAAGTAAGCATAGCTTGTGTTATGGGATAATATATAAATACATAAATAGATAAACACCCAGACACGGAACATTATTTTTTTCTTGTTCCGTGCGGGGATCGACCCCGCAAAAACTGGCGTCTGAGGCAGATACGTTTACCCCAACGCCAAAGTGGTCGTCATATATCGTCATTATCTATATGATATGACAGACAAGACTTCACCTTTTGTAAAGCGACATCTATCGAAGCCTTTTGTACCATTTTTATACCGTTTTGTTTTTTTAATAAGCTGTCAGGAAACCTCTCTTTATATTTTATAGTATGAAAAAAAAGTTTTGGCTCACAAAATATATATATATTTTTATGATTCTGTTAGCAAAGATCAACTCGTCTTGAAATTTCAATTTTCTTCGACTGTAACCGTTTTAAAGCACTAGGTACCTATGTTTGGTTATAATTATTTTCATTAAAGTTACCTTGAAGATAAAGTACACAACATACTTCTGCTTTTTTTTTTAAATTAATTAACGTTTATTTTTTCCAACAGTAGTTACAAAGTTTAAATTCAATTATTTATACAATGCTTTAAAATATGCAAAATGAATGACAAAGACTCGTTCATTTTCAATCATTCTCATTCAGTACACTTCCACTACGAAGTTTTTTTTAACTCGTATCATTATTTTTCGATTTGACATTTCGATCTCTCCGTTTACTGCATAGAATTATTTGCCAGGGTATATAATATCTGTCTTGTAGGTTATCTTGCGTAAACTTGGGTGTGAAGAAATGTGTTAGGAAAGCAGAGACAACTATTTTGTATTTATTTATACGTTACGTTGCTACGTTTGATTCAATGGGACTGCTTTTGTAATAAATAAAGGTTGTCTGAAAGAAATTGTTTTTTAGTGATTAGACCACCCTTTGGTCTATGTTTTTGTTATTTTGTTTTCTGTTTTTTTTCTGTGGTGTACAGTCAAGTATTTATAAGATGTTCAGACATTTGCCTTAAAAAAATAATATAATAAAACACCATACCAACCATTACGGCAAACCAAGGACTTCTTTGCTTCGCAGCTAGAAACTTGGAAGTAAGCATCTTTTGGAGCATGTTGGCTTCTTACACACAGGCTGCTGTTGTCGGCAGTGCAAGCTTTGCTACTACAGTTTAGACTCGTCAGTCCCTTATCAGGTTCACCGCCAATTAACAAAGATACTACCAGTGCCTTCGTTAATAATGCTGAAAAAAATGTAATAAATATAATAATTATAGGAATTATTCTAGACTCGGTTTTTACTTGTTTTTTCAGGTTGGCACGCATGCATTAATCTCACCATCAGGTGTGTCTAGCTCGGTAACCGTTTTGCATGAAAGTGCTCTCATACAGCGCAGCGGCACTTAGGACGGCGTTTAGGGCGGCACTGAACGTTTTTTAGAACTGGTCACTTCAAATTCAAATCAATTTATTTGCGAAAAATGTGTACAAATAGTTCTTAATACATAATATTTTTTACTGTTATACAGCGTGCAGCGAAGTATTATAATAAGTATTTACAACTCATCTTTGCTGGTGGCTCAACTTTGCTGGGGCTTTGTTGTAACGTAACTCGATATCATATTACGTAGTTTGTGCAAACCAATGTTACCATTCAATCAAACCCAAAGCGATAATTGAAAACGGCATTCAAATCGGACCAATGATTTGCAAACAAATATTTACTGCAGCGCCCCCTGGTGAGTTGTTACCATAACACCTATCTAAGAACATGCACCAATCAAATCCAAAGCGACTACTGAAAACCGCATTAAAATCGGACTAGTGGTTCTGGAGATCAATGGTAACATTGGTTTGCACAAACACCCTCTCACCCCAAACGCATATACCGTCTCCGTTCCGTCGTCGTGGGTAAAAAGAGGTAGATCGAGCTGTAAAGATGACCCGCGTTCTGGACGACCTTCAACCTCCATCACCGAAGAAAATGCCAAAAAATTTCAAAGTTGGTTTTAGACGACAGAAGAATTACAATAAAATATTTAACTAAGATATTAAGATAAGGTCTTATCTTAATATCTTAGCTAAATATTTTAATATCTTCCATGCTGGACTGGGAGCGAAAGAAAAACATAGAATGTGCCAGCTGCTTCTCTTCCCGGGCATACTGTAAAAGTCAGTTAAGGGACGGAAGTTTTATTGGCGTTTTGCGAGCGATAGGCTGACCCCCTGTCACTGCAATAGTCTCTCCAACATAATAATACCTCAAAATTTGTCAAAAGTAACATCAGATGGTTTTATAGCCTCTGGTGTTCTGCCTACCCCATTAGGGATACGGGCGTGAAGTTCCTTCCCAAACCCGTGTGCTTTCATCTTCGACCTCATCGTCACTTACCATCAGGTGAGATTGAGGTCAAACGCGGGTTTAGTCACTTATAAAAAAAAAAAAAAAAAAAGTTATGTATATTAAGATATCGTTTGGTAGCATTTAGTCAATTTTAACCGATTCACTGGGTTCAAAAAAATGTCAGCAAGATGGGTGCCACGAATGTTAACCGAAGAAAACAAAAATCGACATTTGGAAATTTCTAAGCGTAATCTCAAAATGTTCCAACGTGATTCAGATCAATTTTGCCGTCGTGTTGTAACCATGGACGAAACATGGGTCCACCATTTTGATCCGGAAACGAAAAGACAAAGCATGTCTTGGAAACGACCATCCTCACCACCCGTGAAGAAATTTCGAGTTTCTCCTTTCGCTGGCAAAGTTATGGCCTCAGTATTCTGGGATAGTGATGGAATCCTTTTTATTGATTACTTGCCAAAAGGGCAAACGATAGAAACGATTAAAGAAAAACGTAGTGGGAAATTGTCATTGGGCGTGTTGTTTCTCCAGGATAACGTTCTACCTCATAGTTAGGAAGTTGCCCTCACCGCAATCCGCAGTGCTGGCTTCAAAGTCCTTGATCACCCACCATATTCTCCTGACTTAGCCCCGAGTGATTTTCACTTATTTCCAAAATTAAAGGAGCATATTCGTGGAACTTCGAGTTTTTTAATAGTCGAGAAAATGATTTTTTTTGCAGAAGGAATAAGAAAGTTGGAGATTCGGTATTCTAAGTGTATTAGATTAGAAGGAGATTACGCAGAAAAATGAAATATATGTGTTTCAAAATTATTTTTTTTTAATTCTAAGAACTTTTTGATTCGCCCTCGTATGTCTTAAGACATGATCTTAGGACAAGATTTCCTTGCGAAAAACAAAATGATAATAAATTTAGCAAGTAAATCATTGATTTTTAAAAGTTTTTCAATTAATTTTGTATCAAAGGCGAAATATACGCCACCTAGTGATTTAAATGTAGTGAGAACTGAATTTATACATTGTTGTAATGCGGACACAAAATATGTGGCTAATCCACGTGTCCTAAATGAATGCCTATCTAAATCACTCAGCATTACAATGGAATCGAATCATAAAACTAATGTTATTCCTTATGTTTTAAACAGTAATTTTCAGAGTGTTTTTTTTTCCGCCACAGAAAGCTTAACTACCGACTTGACCCCCCGAAGGAAGCCACAGAAGGAGAGGAGGTGAATGCTTGATGCACGAAGAGGGGACCTTTGGGGGTCTACCCCGCCAGCCAATCCCTAACAGTGCGGGACTCACCGAACCCAGTGTTACCCGCTAAGTAAAGGGGGTATCCTTTGCTGAGATATCCCGAGTTGGGCGTGTCTCATCATCTGAACGACAGCCAATTGGAGTCAGAGGCTGCGTACAATTTTTCAGAGTGAAAATAAAACTACTGATAAAGTAAGGTCGGTTCAAACCCGTACATCGAGTAATATCGTATTGAGTAAACAAACCTTATGTTTAGTAGAAAAGCGGTATCAAACTAGTTCACATTCATTATTTAAATATGTTAAAATAAACCAAAGGGATTGGCGTAGAGTAAATTTGGGGGATAAATCTATGAAAGTTTCAAACGTAAAATTACGTTAAAGGCAACTAAAGGTTGATAATCCTAAAGGGATATCTAGCAAAAATAAAAAAAATTGCCGACCATATAAGGGTCTATTTAGTGTATGTAGTGTTTATAGGACGTGACAATTATCTGGTAAAAATAATACAAAATAACCAAGAAATGATTGTACATGTGAATAGGTTGAAACCATTTCAATTTAGGTAATTTAGCTATATTTGCTATCGTTTAAAACTTATCATTTTAAAACTTGATATGATTCTATTTAATTTTATCAATAATGTAAAGCTAAAGATGATTTATAAATGATCATAATTTTTTAAAATAAATTTCTGTTTAATATTTGAATGATGAAGGGTGTACTAATAAATGTTTATTTTAATTTTAGAGTAATTTATATGTTATATGAGTATTATAGTAAGTAGAATATTATTTCATTCCATTTATTTAGATTGTAATCAACGGTTAGAATTTCGTTGGACTATTGATGAAATATTTGGAGAATAATGCTAAGGTTTTTTTTCATGTAATGATTGGGAGCGCCCCATCATGCAAGACCGCTGACACCATTACAAAGATGTCAGAGACCGGATGATGATGATACGACTCCATTGGCAGTTGGAGCGATTCATCGTGTAAGACCGTCTGCATCGAAAAATATATCATAGACGGCGCTTACAAAGATGATGAAGATCCAGACCTATCTTTGTACATTGTTAATATTATTGATTTTAATTGAGTTTTATTTAACCTTAGAGTTAAACTTTTTACTTAAATTAAACTTTTAAGAAAATTTTTATTAGAAGGGGCGGCAGGTATACGTAGCACGAATTTTAATCTTATATATCTTAGCCCTACGAAAATTTTCTTAAGTTGGCAATGTCTCGTTCGAGTATATGCATGAGTAGTCAAGGCCACACATCGAATCTCCATCAGAGAGAGTATGATAGCTGATTTGGCTATACGGCTAAGATTTGCATGTATTTGCAAGAATGTGGTATTGTTATCTATCAGAACAATAACAGGTTTCTTTTCGAAGAATTTTGGTTAGTTAGATTCTTGAGATAATTTTACGAACCTCTTTTTTTTTTTTATAAGTGACTAAACCCGCGTTTGACCTCAATCTCACCTGATGGTAAGTGACGATGAGGTCGAAGATGAAAGCACACGGTAAGTTAAGGTAAGTTCACCGCGAACCTAGTATAGGTAGGTATAAGCTTCTTTGGTTAGGTAGGTATTTTTACCATATTTTAATTTCATAAATCCTAAATCCTATTATTATTGTAATGTCATATGTTTTCTTCTTATTATTATTCATGGCAATCAGCCGTTGTTATGAGTCAACAAACTATTTTTGCCAGTATCGCGTGAAAGGGCGTAGACTATCTTTGACAGCTACCAGCCCTTACTGCTTCTTAAAATTGCTGTATAATATCAGTAGCCGGGGGATTTGAGCTAGCATTATAACCTTATATTGAATTGATGGATGTATTTCAAAAGGAGTTTGAGAATAATAGGATCTGGGATTGAGAGTAGAGACCACATATTGATTGGTCTAGGGACCTGTCGGTGAAGAAAGGAATACAGGGAGGTGAGAGGGGGCAGTTAAAAAAGATGTGGTCAGCTGTCCCAGGTTCCAGTCCGCAATCGCACAATGGGGAATTACGAACGCTGAGTTTGGTTAGGAAAACAGGGGAGCAGTAATGGCCAAGCCTCAGTCTACAGACAACTGAGGTGCTTTAATTTAAAAAAACCAGGGCTTAGTAGGTACGTTTGATTGAATCTCACCATAATGTTTGGCTTTTAGTTTGCGAGATCGGTCCCAGGAGGAGCTCCAGGCAACATGTAGGCGTTCACTGGCTAAGAGGCGGAGATCCTGAGCATAGCACATATAGTGATCCAAGGAACCAATTTGGATGGAATTTTTAGCGAAGGAGTCGGCAGCTGTGTTACCAGCAATGCCCGAATGTCCAGGGACCCAAGCCAGGACAACATTTATCGAGTTACTACTGCAAGAGATGATGGATTTCCTGATTTGGAGGAGGATATGGAATTTTGAGCCTAGCTTGAACGGGTTTGCCTTCAAAGCAAGGAAACAACTAAGGCAGTCTGAAAGTATAAGGGCATTAGTGATATTATTGTCGACTACATATTTTAGCGCTTCAAGTATAGCAATTGATTCGCCAGTAAAGACCGAAGCTTGCGGGGGGATTTTATAAGATAGGAGCACGGAATATTTTGGTATCCAGACGGCCGAGCCAACAGCGCCTGATAAGGATAGTTTAGAGGCGTCTGTGTATATTTGGGTCCAGATCAGCCATCTAGCTTCCACTGTTCTGAGGAAAAGAGAGTATGCTTCGGAGCTCTTTTTAGGTAGGTATGCCGAGGTCTGTCACAATGGGAGGAGAAAATATTAAGGACTCATAAGGGAATGAGTAGAGATGATGAGAGGAGGATTGAAAGACCGGGGTGGGTGGACACGTTAAGGTTTATGGAGCTAGAAACTAGATATATGTGGATATATGTATAGTGTATGTTTTACTGTGATTTATGTGGATTTGACAGACCTTCACAACATATGACATGACTGATACTGGCCAATCTCATTCTGCCCAGGAAGGTTGACGGGTATTCTTACAATCCCCGACTAAGTTTTTGTTTTGTATCCGTAACTTGTAATGTATTATAGTGTTTGTCACTCTATTGTATTTTGGACTGTAGAGTCAATCTGAATTCACTATATAACGTCGATGATATTGTAACGATGTTTAATTGAAGTTAATTAGATCTTGCCTTATTTTTGTCGGTTTTTTTAAATGTCTGGGTTTTTGCAGACATAAAAAAGACATATAAATTTAAACGTGAGGTCGCAACATACTGCTTGAGAGCGCCTTATATTGATAAATAAAGTTGGCAATGGTGCGAACAAACAGTATGTCATTGTTTTATATTTGAAATTTGAATATTATCTTTCTGACAAAGACGCTTTAATTTTGTTAGAATATTCTTGTCCAGTCCTGCAGAAAGGGGACTTCATTGTTTTGTACGAAGAATTTAATCTTCGGAATAGTTACGATATACCTAATAGTAATCGCAATAAATTATTTAATTACAAATCCCGATCTTTTCAGTACATACATTTAAATGCCTGTTCCATTCTGTACTGCTCACTTTTAATCTATTATGTATTGAATTGGGTTTTTTTAAACATGAAATACGGCGACAACTTTTGTTTGGAATGTCTACTCTATCTATACTTAGTAATAATATTTCAATGTACGCCGCTATCTCAAAACATTTGTTCCGACAAATTGTACGGGATTGCAGATTTATAAAAGGTTTTATATAATTATATACCTATAACCTTTTATATATAAAACCTTTATAATTAATTAATTATAAAATTAATTTATAATTATTATATACATAAACGATTTTCTCGGTGGTTCTGTCGAATGCAGCGATATATAATAATGTGAAGGGAATTTACTTTGAAAAAATACTTTTATGTCAAGACTAGATAACTTGCTAGTTTGCTCAGTTTTTGATTTTCTAAGAACTTTCAGTGTCGTCAACAAAATAATAACTTTGTGCAAAAATATGTCTAAAATTTCGAGGCAAAATAAAAACAATATAAATGAACCGTATGACACTGTTTCGTGTAACGTCCTGCTGAGGCTCGGTTGATGGTATACAGCAGTAATTATATTTTTTTGTAGTTTCAAAACTAAGACTCTAAAATGATGTAAATTGTCTTCCTTTTAATAGTAGTAAAAATATTTGAAATTTATGTACTTACCGAAATATATAAGTATCAACATCTTTGTATTGATGTGTAGTAATTTATAGTAACTATCTAACTTAATACTACATTTTCTGTTAGCTTTAACATTGTTATGATTTACGTCTACATTCTAAATTAAAAATAAAGTATTTCTTTGTCACCATCGCGCGTAAAATAAATATACAAAATAAAGGTTTATAAAAAATATTTTACGCTGAAACAATTGGCAAGGTGCTAATAACAAACTGGATTCAGAAACAGGCCTAAGTCGTAAATAAGTTTATGATAATAAAATATTTTATGACAAAAATAAACTTATATAATAGTTATTGGGATATTTTTTACAGAGAATCGATTTCTTTAAAAAAATATAGAAGCAGTATTCACTTAGTTGCTATTTTTCTTAATTGGTGGTGGACTGCTTTAGATTTACAAATTTCATCGGTTAGGAAAATGAAAATGAAAACTTTTTTATTCGTAGTAGGTAATTTTATACACTTTACGAACGTCAAACGCTGGATGAGGGCGGCGAATCCTGGGGGAGGCCTCCGTCGAGAAGTGTGCGTCTCTCGGCTTATGAAGATAATGATCGCCCATTATTCACCAATGTCTTGGTGTTGTCAACTACTACTTCTTCTTCGGCTTTAAAAAACGAAATGAAAGTAGAACCCTAGGTAGACCGACAGGAAAAAAGCCGGCGGAAAAAAAACTCTCGGTACTCTTTTGTAAAAAGTGCTTATTATAGTTACAATTTGGCAGAAATACAGCTCTGCTATGACACGAACAAACAAACAGAAGACAGCTATATGCTTGCCAATATCATGTCGCAGCCAAGCTGCTTACATAGTGATTATTGTTTAATATTTCAGAAATACAGCTCTGCTATGACACGAACAAACAAACAGAAGACAGCTATATGCTTGCCAATATTATGTCGCAGCCAAGCTGCTTACATAGTGATTATTGTTTAATATTTGGAAATAACCTGTGGAGATATCAATCCCACGCTCTTTTGTCATCTAAATAATCTTTGAGGCACTTTATAAGCCAGTTCTCTTACTCGTTACTTCAGATTCAACATAAGCATCACTTATCATCAGGTGACCTTTAGATTAAACACGGCTTAAGATGTAAAATATAAATTATACGCGATATCCGAGAGACTTAAATGATGATGAAAGAGAAGCAAAAAACATATGATAGATTAAGAAAGACTGTGAAAGAAATGTCAAAGCAAAAAGAAAGAAGAATGTAAGAACAAGCTTGATAGGAAATTCTCAGAAAACTTTCGAGCCTATTCCAAACTGTTCTGTCACTTAATCAGAAGAGCCCGAGGGCAGGTTGGAGACTCGAAAGTGGGCGTGTTAAGAGTACAGGATGGGAATATTGTTAGTGAGCATGATGATATAATGAATCCGTGGAAGGTCTATTTCGAGAATTTATTTGAGTGAAGCGCGAGTGATGTTTTGGAAAGTAGGTCCCCAACATCGAGTATACAATTTGTAACCAATCGTGAAATTATTAATTATTTTCGAAAAAAGTTCTGTGCCGTCAAACAGTGACGAATTAAATTAATGATTTGAAAATAATGGTCTTTATTCTATAATAGCAAAACAGCTAGTAATAAGCAAATGTAAACTGCTCTTAGGCATGCTCGTATTGTGCATACTAAATAGGAAGCTTTTAAGCATGCTATTTTAGAGCATGTGTAACAGTAGCAATAGTTCAGATTCAATTACAATTTTTGACAGGTTTGTGACGCTTCTGCTGCCTTCTGTACAAAGATGCTCCGATTCATACATATTATTTAAACATTTTTTTTTTCGATTTAGTGTTTTATAATAATATAAAAGGCTGTATAATCATCATTCAGCCAGGAGAGGCCCTCTGCTGGACATAGGCCTCCCCTAACGTTCTCCACACCGATCGTCCTGCGCTGGCCTCATCCAGCGTTCATCGGCGACGGATGAACCAGACACCCTGTTTAGTTTATATCTATTACAGTAGAATCCGTTTATTATGACTCCGCTTATATTGACCAACCGCTCATTATGTGTTTGGCTTCATATAAATTATATAACTAAGTCGGATATAATGACTTCGCCTATAGTGACAAATGGCTTATTGTGACCCTTTTTTATCAAATTTTGTCCGCTTATAGTGACCGACCGTATGATTTCTAAAACCTTTGGCAGTGTTTGGGAGAGTCACGTTATACCCAAAGACTTTCGGCGCGTGAAAAGCTTTTTTGATTTGAGTCTCAGAGCGTAGATTTACTCATGGAGTCTACTTATTAATATCTACTTTGATTTATCTCTATTTTATTCCTCTCTATTAAAATAAATCACATACTAACTTTTTACTTTAACATTTTAACAGTTTATTTATTCTTGCAGTACCTACGCTTTGTATGACGTCCGTTTAGTATGACTTGTTTCTTATACCCTTCGATGTCATTATAAACGGATTCCACTGT
Organism: Stenoptilia bipunctidactyla; assembly: GCA_944452665.1. Classification (NCBI taxonomy): domain Eukaryota; kingdom Metazoa; phylum Arthropoda; class Insecta; order Lepidoptera; family Pterophoridae; genus Stenoptilia; species Stenoptilia bipunctidactyla. The sequence continues at coordinate 15,320,719 of OX101746.1, forward strand.
ATTACGTGTACATTATGCTCCATTTGTCAATATGTACACTAAAATTGTGACGAACACTTTGGCGATTGGGTAAACCCACGGAGGAAATATACAGAGGAGCTGCCCTCAACAGTTTTCTCTGGGGACTCAAGTAAAGCCAACAGGCGGCGTGCGGCAGTGGTAAGCGGTTGGTCATGGCCAACCATAGCCATCATGCGATGGCATTAGTTACCTAGTAGCAAGTAGTAGAAACCGGTTGAAACTCTCGGCTCATTATTAAGCCCTCGCCTGCGGCTCGGGCTCAAATCACAGCCTCGACTGTAATTAGCAACGCTCACGAGTTACATACGACGTTTTTCAACACACTTGTGAGTAAAAGGCAGACATACGTGGTCATAAAATAACAAACACATTTGATAACAAAGCTGTGAATTGTGATTGAAAAATGGCGCCGAACCTCGCGCATGCGCGTAGGTTTTTTTTTCCGCCAAATGTGTCAATGTCTGTATAGCATATACAGCCTATTTTAAGTGAAAATGTTTAATTTGGAGTGGTAAATGCAAATATTTTAATATTTTATAACAAATTATTGTAAATTGTGAATAATTAGTTTGATATACAAATTTGTTTTACTAATATAAGGCGCAAACATTTAAAAATGTATATGGATTTGAAGTGGTATAAAACCTCTTTGTTGTTTCTGAAAATATTTAATGTATAACCCGGACCAATAAAATATGCTCTGTTTACTCGCATGTAATTTGCACAAAAGGTACAATTCAACTTTGTAGGATTCATTATACTATGCACTAGGGTATAATATATTATGCACGCGTGACTTATAGCCCAGTTTATAGTTCTAAATTCAATAGAATAACGCTCACTTTACGAGCAAGTGTGTTGAAAAAATTTAAAGCTGTTCATCTTTGCTTACAGCAGCTCTAATATATATATGCTTTGTGGGTAAAACTGTCTGCCTCAGACGCCAGTGATTGCTGGTTCGATTCCCGTACGGAACAAGAAAAAAAAATGTTCCGTCTCTGGGTGTTTATCTATTTATGTATTTATATTCTAGGTTCCCCCTAGTTCGCTACATGGTATCCCATAACACAAGCTATGCTTACTTTGGGGCCATGTAGTTGGTGTGATTGTCTGGGGATTTTATTTATTTATATTATTATTTATTAGAATTTCCTCCATTTTTTTGATGTTACAGCAATATTTTAAGGCAAATTCTTTGCATTTACTCTAGAAGCAAATTATTTTTTATAATTTAAATAGCAAAAACAGCAACAGTATGGTGACCTAAAGGTTGAATGATTGATTTTAATACAATTGCTATTGGTGTATGACAGTTAAGCCACTTCAACTTCAACTTCATACAAACTGACGAAACGCGAGCTAACGGATGAGCGGCTCGATCTCAGCATGCGCTCGGCATGCGGCCAGTCGCGAGTGTGTACATACCGAAACAATTGATGATTGAGCTTTATGTTAATATTCGGATTACGAATGTATTAAAAATAAATCTTTTCGTGCGTCTCCATCGTCCAAGTATTTTTCGGTCGCTAATTTATAAGACCGATTTATTATTCAAACGTAAACATGTTTTTTGCAACAAAAGTATTTTGGCTGAATGCTTTCTATTCAATTTACAAAGAATTTTATTTGTTTATATTAAAAAAGTATATTTGTCGTCATAAAACTAAATGGAAGTAAACACAAATTAGGCAAATGTAATTTAAACGCTGAAAGCGGGCAGCCCTGTCACATGTGAATGGACCGCGGTGCTGTAGACATTTATTTCAAAGATGCAGCCGAGTTGAATTGCTGTAAATATCGGCACTGTGGTTAAGCGTAGAAATTAGTGACTCACTGATACAAAGTATTATAAAAAAAATACGAATTGTCAAATAAAGATTGCGTATTATTCCAGTTGTCTCATCCGTGTGTTTAAAAACTACAGTTAAACATAAAGAAAGAACGATTTTGTGTTTTTTATGTATGTCACACCCTGTGTAGGTAAATATTATGAGTTTCAACTAGTTAGTCCATGTTGACAACGAATAACCTCCTAATAAATTGTTTTCAAGTGAGGATCCAGCAAAGGTTTATGTTAATTTAGCGCAATTAAGCCCTGAATTTTTCGATTTCCCAATAAAGTTCTAACGGTTTATGTGGGAAATAAATTTCAATGCCACTGACGCTGATATTATGTTCACTGATGCCACCGTATCTACGTACACGAATTGTTAAACAAATAGACATGAAACTGGTCTTCACAGTAAAATAAACTCTTGCTTTACAGAAAATCATTTAATAATAAACTTTAATCTAATGATCTAGATACTTTATTGCACTGTAGGCGGATTCGTTGGGCAATACATGCCAAGAAAAGTTCTGCAATTCGCACAATAATGATTCACGTCCTTACAACTTCTTAGAATATACGGCAAAGGTACGCACAACCAGCAACAGAAAATACATAAAAACAAAGCACTTAAGTGTGTGCAAAACGTCACCCGACTTCTTATCATAGTGGGCCCGATGAATCCACAGGCGTGGCAAATGGCAGGCATTGGGACGAAGCCAAAATTGTATATTCTAGGAGGCTGCTGTGTCAATCTATTGTCTATGTACACGTCAAAAGCTGCTCCGTAATTTGGAGGCGGCGTTTGCACTATAAATGACGGAGAAGGGATAAAAGTTCCCATCAGTCTGGGACGTCTTCTGGCTAACTGTCGCAACACGAATGTGTACGAAGGAGGCGCGCTGATAACTGAATCTGGAGGTGACAAATCCGGCAAGTCTTTGGCTTGTAAATTCCCGTCTGATCTTTGCAGTATCGATGCTTGCGCTAAACTTTGTTTGTACTGCAGTTGTAAAGGTAAATTTAAAGTGCTGTTGTTGAGCTTAGCTAGCGCTAGGAAGAAGAGAGTTTCTGGGGTGTTTTTTGAAGATATTGATAACGATCTTGGTGATGGTAGATTTGAGAATATTCGGAAAGGTCGCGGCATTATTGTTGAATCTTTTGCTATGATCACTGAAGGGTTGTGTATAAGGATTAGTTGTGCCGCTTTTATAGGCTTACTGCTTTCTTGAAGACCTGTTATAGATTTAGTCGACGGGTGGTCTGATAGTTTTGTTGATATTGTTGTTACAGTCATAGCCTCTGTTTTCACTTCTACTTCACTACCTTCCTTTGTTTCATTTACTTCATTCTCTTTGCGACTACATTCCGGCAATTCTGTGTTATTTGATTCCATTGAAATTTATTTCAAAAAGTGCATTTTTATTTTACTTCGGATTGAATATTGCTAAGCTTCATCTAGGTGCTTCGTAAGTATTATTTTAGATGTGTTAATAGAAATATCGTTTGTAACAGTCTCCCGTTTAGTAGAAAACTATGAACGTGTTTTCTATAAAACAAATCGTTGGTAAACATTGATATTGTTTGGCAAAACAAGCATTGAAGTTTTGGGACGTCTTTTGTCAAATATTTTTTTTAGCATTTCGACCTAATAATTAGATTACGTTGTGCCTTACATTATTTTATGTTCCGTAAATGAAACAGATTTTGGTGTTACTTTATATCATTTGACACCGCATGGTTACATACAAGCAATCTTTAACTGTGTGCTTTTTGGGTACGAGCACGAGGATCTCATTCTATTAAGGGCCCCATTCGCGAAATCTATGCGTTTTCAAACTCATTACAACCGGTCAATATTGTTTGTCTGGATCGGATAAAAATATATGTTGAAGTTTGTTTAATATATTTTATAAATCTGTGGATCAAAACACGATACTGAAAACTTTACTCGATCATAAAAAATTACGAAAAAGATAAAAATTTTAAGTGATTTTCCGATATTCTAAGAGAATATCAAACTTATACTTACAAAAACTTGTCATAATATTGGTAATGTAGCATGAAATTAATTTATGTGGATAATTTCTTTCTTAAACCGTTCTATTTTTTCTAATATAATATAATATAATAAAGACGACGGTGCGATACAATTCAGTACCACGCGAGGCGTCATGGAGGTAGGATCTGTGTCGCTTTTGCTCCCAATTTTTCCGCGTAATTGATCGTCTTTTTGAAAGTTTATTAGACAAGAAGTGCAAAAAAGCATATAATTTTTTTTGCGATAAATCTTTTCTTACGTAATCACCCGACGAAAACAAAAGGAGGATTATTATTCTATACGTACGTATACAGGGTTAATATTAACGCATCACCTCTTGTGGGCTGCCTCTCCACATCAATTCCAACGTAGATACTGATAGGTGCACATCGATAAATATACAGGGTGTAATGTTTAATGCCATCTGGAGGGAAAGTACTCTAAATAATAGAGATAGCAAAATTTACTCCAAATAAACTGTCCTTTATTATTGAACAGAAATAAAACCGCATTCAAACATTTTTAAGAATTCACTCGTTTCACCTGGGATTCAAACTGACTAAAATCTGTATATGACACCCTGTAATTTTATTGTGTGGTTCGTTAGAGACAATCACAAGAATAAAATCTCTCTCACATACTAGGTTAATTCATTGAAAGGAAAACCATGAAATCTTCATTTTTAGATTTAAGTCGGTTCGATTCCTGGGTGAAGAAGCGAGTTTTTGAAAACTCTTTGAATAAAGTTTTAATTTTTCCTAAAATAAAGGAATGTTTTATGGAGTAGAATTTGCTATCTCTATTATTAAGAGAACTTTACCCCCAAATGACATTAAAAAAAATTGCCATGTATATTATGTACAATATGTTCTGCTTGATTTCCCATAACTCTAGGGTCTTGATGGGGCCATGTAATAGAATCAAATAACATGTGAATAATTTTTCAATTTTCTTTTGGTTTTTATTTTCATGCAAAATAATTCAATTAAGTCAAAAATAACTTTATGCGAAGTATGACAACGTGGCGTTTTCTACTCCTTTTTTATCGCTATGCACAGGTAGGTACTGTTTGCGACGTTTTGCGGTGTACATTGTATGCAACTTTCCTCAACGTTTAAAATGTTTTTGTTGTTTATTGTATGACTTCAGTGACACGCGTCTATTGAGTGGATTAGATGTTACACGGGTGATATTTTAGAACTCATTATATTAAGACCGAGGATATCTTGGAAAGTATGCACTTTTGAACCACATATTCTTTGGCAAAAAGTATTATTTTTTAAGTAAGGAACAAAACCTCAAAGTTATGGGATATATAATATTATCAAAGTATCAAAGAACACCTATGCAAAGTTGTATATTATAGAGGTGTTCTTTTTGATGTGTGCTGATAGATGCTGATGGGTGCTGATAGTTACTGATAGGTGACGATTGTAACTGATGGATGCTGACAGGTGCTGATGGCTTCTCATAGGTGTTTATCGGTGCAGATGGGTAACTACTGATAGGTACTAATGGTAATTTATAGGTACTGATGAGTGCTGATAAGACATTAGCACTGATGGTGAGATTAAGATGGGTATTAGTTATTTATATCGAAAAGAATATCAGTTAATTTGTTAGTTAATTTGTTTGAATGGGTTACGTTCAAATAATATTGCTTTGCCTGTACTTAAACGTCAAATAAAATAATGGATTGAAAATGTCTGTCCGTTAAAATACCTTCTTGTATTTATTTTCGTCACGAGTAAAATAGACTCTATTTCAAAAGTTCCAGATATCAAATTAGTTTGGTATCTTTATAATTTCAACAAATATGTTTTTGAGTAATGCTGCCACCTACAATTCTTTTGGTGTACCTAGTTATTAATATATAAAAAGTACTTACTTCGTTCTTGAAAGGGAATGTAGATGGCATCTACCACCAATTTTCCTGTGTGTTGAAATTATGATTCCAGATAGTTATAATTTCACAGTGTTAAAAGTTAGTTTAAATTGGTCACCTTTTATGTATTTTGTGGTTAAACTTTCATATGCTATGTTTTTCAAAAATATAGTGTTTTGGACTACATCAACTTTAGTAACATTAAATTATATCTGATCGGTTCTTTCACGAATAATCTAGTTCAAAGTTCAAATAGACAAACCCTTCGGCTTTATAGATTAGACGGCTAATACATTATGACGATACATAGACATTTAAGAATATAATCATACATTACTATTTTTTTGATATAATTAACTACTACAAATTTACTACTTCGTGTAAACAGGTGCACATTCCGAAGGGGTGGATTGAATTTCATTTCATAAAAAAAATAATTATTTGTAACATTCACACTACATTATTTAGCTCAAATTAACTCGTGTTGTAGTGACTAAATAACGGATCCATACTAAATAATAAATGCGAAAGTCTATCTTTCTGTTCCTTTATTTCAGCCAAACCATCCGACCGATTTGTAGAAAATTAGTAATGAAAATAGCTCCCAAACCCTACTTTTTTTCAAACACCAGCCCTATTGGATTGGAATGAGAGATAAAAGCTTACGTAAAAGATCTCAACTACCTACTTATCTGATTTTAATGAATTTTGGAACAAATAATTTATGAAAGTTATAAATTAACGTCACGATATACTTTCAAGTCAAAATTGCACGATTTTCACAACAGAATTCAGTAAGGATATAAATTTAAAAAGATTTCATCTATAAAATGGCAATTACAATATTTATAAAAAATAAAGTAGTAAGTATAGGTATCGCAATACTAAATCCAGATAAATAAAAAATATAGATTCTATTATATCGTCCTTGACATAAGTTTTAGTCATCGTAGAAACGAATTTCGTATAACAAGCCACACCATAGGTATAGTACTACTATATTACTGCTATTAATTATACTGTGACATTTCTGTGCACTGACGTGTTCATTTACGCGACTGCCCGCCACGCAGTCCCATATAGCGTTAATGCCTACTGCGGTCGAAAATCCTCGCCTTAATATAAAGAATGAACGAAAAGGATACAAAAGGTAGCCGCTGAGGTTCGGGTTTTACTTATGCAGGGTCGTCTTTTAGCTGCGTAGGGTCAACATTTAGCCACGTATCGTATTAGTATTGTGCTAATAGGCACACGTCTTTGCTCATGGGATACACCACGGGTTACACTACTAGAGATACCGTGAGCCTTACTAACAGCGGGTCGTGTAGTTTTTAAATCAGTAAGAGTCCAAGAATACCTAACATATACAATTAAGAGCTTGAAGATTTGTGAGCGTATGGCGTGAAAGGTGCCTGAATTCTCCCAACGAAAAATATGAGTACTTATGGGCTTAAAAGCCGACCAAATGCAAGTCTAGATAGCAACTACCCTATGATGGATGATGATGCTTGCAATTTTTATTTGAGAATAAGTAATAGAAATGAATTTACGGGATTCTTACTACCATTCCCGATATTTATTTCGTGCGTCAGATATTTCGATGTTGTTACAAGCACCATGATCGCGCACTTGAAAACACGATAGTTTAAAACAGTTAAGGCATTGATAGTTGCACTTTGTGTGGATTAAGTAAAAGTTGTTAAACAGGGTTAATTTTATGTGTTTTTTTTCTTTATATTGTAAGGATAGGACGTTTGTCTTCCATGCCACCTGATGGAAAGTGCGCATGAAGACTATGGTGTTACACGTCCATCCACGAGAAACCTATTCACTCGACACTTAAAAGTTCCAGGACTGTAGTGGTCAGGAAAAACAGACTCAGGCAGATTGTTCCACTCCTTGGCAATCCGTACCAAAAAGGAACTATCGAAGCGTTTTGTTCGACTTCTTGGTAAATCCACTATATAGGGATGGAAGTTCTGTCTGCGTCTGGTAGTCCGGTGGTAAAAAGGGGTGGGTTCAATTTGGTCACAAAGAGGGCTCGCACACTCACTAAAATGTAGCCGATAAAATACTGTCAAACAAGCAACCTTACGACCATGCTCCAGCGTCTGCAATTTTTTATTTGTAAGGTTGTTGTTATTTATTATTTTACGGGCTCTTCGGTCAACGAGTCTAGCGCTTCGAGCTGGTATTTGGCAGAACCATCCCAAAGGTGACTACAGTACTCCATGCACGACCTCACTTCGTGTATGAGAAATTGACGATTTTCTGTTATTTGAAAGATCCATTCATGCCATTTTGTTTGGAATATGACATCATTCAACTTTCCGCGTGTCTTCGAAGGGTGCAAAAAATCCGGGAGGTTAAATTTTCAACAGACAGACAACAATCAACAGGCAGATGCATTTTAATCCAATTTTAGAAGCCTACAGAGGTTTTATTGGCATTTTTGTGGGCGATAGGCTGACCTCCTGTCACTGCAATAGCCTCGCGCAATCATTATAATACCTCATTAGTCAAACGTGACATCAGTTGGTCTTATAACTTCTGATGTTCTGCCTAACCCATAAGGGACACAGGCGTGAAGTTATGTATGTGTATGTATTTAGAAGCCTAAATTGAACTATATGGATATGATATTTTCTTATGGGGTTTTTGAAGTCTCCAATGACAAATTGAAATGACCAATAAGCCGCAATAAACTGATACCCTGAAAGTCAACATAACCTAGGCCATCACTCAGTTTCAGTAGAATTAATGCAGCGGAGTCATTGAAAATTGGACTTCCCGGATCCGTGCGAAACTGCGGCAGACATTTGAATTATGTTATATTCAAAACAAAAGGGCATGCATGGGCCTTTCAAATAAAAGAATAATTTCGTTAATATCTCACTCATAGCCTGTTTTATTCCATCTTGAAGTCGACCCGTCTTTATTGAAAGACCCTATACTTCGTTGAATTAGGTATATTATCATTTTTATCGTTTTTCTTTTTTTGCGGGATCGAATCAGAGCTGAAGTGGCAATGGGCAGGGCACATAGCTCGCAGAACAGATGGCCGGTGGGGCAGAAAAGTTCTCGAGTGGCGGCCACGTACTGGCCCCACGCACAATGGACCGACGACCTGGTCAAAGTCGCCAGTAAACGCTGGATGAGGGCGGCGCAGGACCGAGCGGCGTGGAAGACCTTGGGAGAGGCCTATGTCCAGCAGTGGACGTCTACAGGCTATGGATGATGGATGATGATGATCTTTTTTCAATATTGTTTTTTTTTTTTTATGAATTATGGATGGGACGTTTGTCTTCCATGCCACCTGATGTTAAGTGCACATGAAGACTAAGGTGTTACACGTCCATCCACGAGAAACCTATTCACTCGACGCTTAAAAGTACTAGGACTATACTGGTCAGGGAAAATAGACTATAATATAGAATATAATATAGCTTAGAATAGCTCTAACATCCCTGGATAAGCGTGTCCTAAAGGGCGACTAATCTGAGTGGCCCCACTTGGTGGTTTGACCAGTTTGGTTCTTCCAGGTACCCCCCTACACCCTCAGCACTCCTCCCACTTTTTATTAGGAATTTTAGTCTGTTAATCTGGACTCTACATAGGTAGGTAGTATACTTGCGCCAGTTTTCAAAACTTCACTAATTATTTCCCTTGTTAGCCTATATTTATTCGTCTTAATATTATGTAATAAATAAATAATAATAAATAAATATTTCTAATATGTAATGAACACCGTTATTAGCCGTCAAGTCATGGATATTTAAGAATATGTTTATTTAAGTTTATTCTAATAAAAAATATGTATTTATTCAATCTATACTAATATTATAAAGAGGAAACCTTTGTATGTTTGTATTGAATAGGCTCAAAAACTACTGGACCGATTTCAAAATTTCTTTTACCATTACTTAGAGGGATTCTTCCAAATCCGTATAGGCTACTTTTTATCCCGAAAATCCCACGGGAATCGAAATTGCGCGGGTAAAACCGCGCGCAACAGCTAGCTTTCTTAAGTATATCAGTTATCTAGTATCCATAACACAATTTCTTTTAGAAACTTAATTTGGGCTAGATAATGTTGTGTGAGTGTCAGAAATATTTATTTATTTATTATTATTTATTTATAACAATATTAGCATATTGTAGCAAAATGTTACACACTGTTATATAATGTTATCATGTTAAGTGTTTTGTAGCTTTTAAAAACTGCTTCGTGGGATAACTTTACTTACTTCGGGTCGGCAATACTCCGGTAGACCTCGGAAAGTTGTTCTTAAAAAAATACAAAATACATTTTTGATTTGAATAGTTACATTTAATGACGCACATTTCTTGACCCTGTTCTACAATATAAGCCCAGAAACGTCCTGCAATTAGAGCAATAATGATACACGTCTTTACAAGATCTTAAAACATAAGGTAACGGGACACATAGCCAGCAACATGTTAAACATAAAAAGATAGCAGACAAGTGCGTGCACACTGTTACTCTACTGCTTATAACTGTAAGCCCGCTGTGTCCGCATTCGTGGCATACAGCAACCATGGGGACGCATCCAAAATTGTAAATTCTGTGCGGTTGATTTGCTAATCGATTATCAATGTACACGTCAAACGCAGCCCCGTAATTCGGAGGTGGTGCGTGCAGAACAAACGACGGAGAAGGTATGAAAGTACCCATCAATCTAGGACGTCTTCTAGCTATCTGTCTTAGCACAAAAGAATAGGAAGGCGGAGCGCTCATTACTGACTCTGGAGTTGCTAACTCTGGAACCTTTGAACTATCACTGCCACCAGTTCCTTGAGATTTTGATTCCACTCGGTTTGTTATACAATTCACTGGTAATGGTAAACTTAGAGTACTGACATTGAGTTTGCTAAACGCTAAAACGAAAAGTGATTCTGGAGATGTTTCATTCTGAAGTATTAGCGATCTAGGTGAAGGTCGATTCGAGAGTATTCGAAACGGCTTTGGCATCACTATTGACTCGTCTTTACTGGGAACTTTTACTAACGAAGGATTGTGTATAAGTATTAGCTGAGCTGCTTGCGTTGCAGACATTTTCCTTTCACGGTGTAATGATACAGTATTTGGATCCTTTTTTGCTACAGTGGTTATCGGCGCACTTGTAGACACTGTTTCTGTTTTCACTGTTACTTCTACTGTACCCTCATTTCCTTTCATTTGATCAGTTTCTTCGTCCTTTTTGCGACTACAACTTGGTGTGTCTTTATTACTTTCATTCATAGCATTGAATATATGATTGAAAACGTATTGCTACATTAAAAGTTTATAAAACTGAATTTGCTGGTTAAATAATTCGGAAATATATCACGAGCTCTTGATTCTTAGAATATTAGATCTTTTTCATTTTAGAAAAGGATTCCTTGGTTGAGTGTTTCAGCCAACAATTCCTTGGAACAATGTTTATTTATCTAATCATAAGACATATTTGACGTTTCAAGTTATGAGTTAGGTTTTTTTAATGATATTAGGCAAATGAACCCGTGGGTTTTCTGACCTAAATATACAGTTTACAGTAAAGTCACCACTTTGACATAAATCACAGAAGATCTATGGCATGGTATGGAAAACAAAAAGCTCACCATTTTAACCTTATAAGAGTTCAGGAGCAGGAGTTTTGACATTTTGAAGTTGCTGCGCTCACTTAACATATCTCCATCAGTAGTTGAATGGTTTCGTAAGTACTTGTGTGGACGCCGGTAGCATGTTGTTGCACGTAATTGTTTCTCCATCTAATGTCTCGTTTGACTTTGGAGGCATTCTAATGATGATGAGAGACTATTGCAGTAACAAGGGTCAGCCTATCGCCCACAAAAACTTCAATAGAACCTCTGTCCCTTAACTGACTTTTATAGTGAGGTCTTTTAACCTACCTAAATTTACAACTACATATGTATATATTGGGTGATTGGTGACTTTAGATATTGAAATCGATGCGTTTGAAATCGCTGTCCATTATTTCTATAAGTTTGCCTTTTTCTTCCAACTTTTCTTTCAATGGTATGCAATAAAGTGTAGATAAATATATATTGCAACCACCCATAGACACCTGCACCTCCAGGAAAACGACTGTTGTTCGTTTCCGATGGAAGTTAATTTGTCTATACAGGGTCATTTTTTGGAAGATGAAAACATGTGGATTCAATTTATTGAAATTTTAAAATTCTTTTAAGTGACTAAATATTAGTTTAATCTGTTATTTACGACTACATAGTAAGAAATAAAAAAAAACATCAATTTAGTTTATTTTAAGAAAATCACTTCACCAAAACAAAAATCCACACGAGTCAAGGTAAGTGCCTCGCGCGCCCGGGCGATGCGTGACCTACTTAGCATGATGTATGACGTAACAATCAGCAGTTGTAATTTCATACTTAGGTAATTAGTATAAAAGGTGATTCTAATTTCCAATTGGACTGTCAATTTAACGTTCAACTAATTGTAAACATTATTTTAGCAATGTTGACATCTTTGATAATGTTTAAATTAAACATAAACTTAAAAAAAGCTTTCATGCTTGATCCGTATGTCTTAACGAATAAATGTACTTTACAATCTTCCTTCCTAAACCCGCGTGCTTTCATCTTCGAACTCATCGTCACTTACCATCAGGTGAGATTGAGGTCAAACGCGGGTTTAGTCACTTATAAAAAAAAAAAAAAAATCAATTGAATGTTTAAAAACCTTAGTATCAACTATTATTATTTAAAGTTTATGTACCTACAAACAAAAAAATAACTTACATAGGTATTAGGTACTTCCTTCAATGTTAAGTACACAGCACACGTATGCACAAGCACTTTATTTATAATAACTGCTGCACATGACTTCCCATTTTCCGTACACAGTCTTGTTTGTGTAATAACATTCATTTTTACTTTCCGTAAACTGTCCTTACAGTCTTGATAGCAGCAAAGGCGTCAGATATCCTAATTTTAAGTTAGCCCGCACTCTGAATTGTATGACTGTCGTGACCGCCTTCAAGCCAAAGGCCTGATTTTTCAATCGTCGGATAAAAGTTATCTAACGTATAAGTATTAGTCGGCGGAAAAAATTGTTTTACTATTTCTTATACTTATACTAGCTGACCCGGCAAACGTTGTTTTGCCATATAAATTAAAAAATAAAATAGATGTTGGCCGATTCTCATAGATACCGGGTAAGCACAAAAAAATTCGGTCAAGCCGTTTCGGAGGAGTATGGCAACGAAAACTGTGACACGAGAATTTAGATGACAATGATAGAATGACAATAAAGTTGAGACGAGCTTGAAGCTATCGACTAATATTTTATTCACTATATAACTTTTATCTAGAATTTTATTGAAAAATCGGGGCTTAACATATTTCTTAATAGGAATAGCTCCAAACGCTTTTATTTCTTGCTATTTAGTCGTTAATAACAGATTAAACTAAAATGTTGTGAACTTATGAGAATTATAAAATATCAATTTACCTAATAATTTTTTTTTTATAAATTGAATCCACTCGTCATCTTTAACCTTCTTCTAAAATATTTTGATCTTCATAAAAATACCCTATATTTAATGATAAACCACCTACCAAATGGGACAGGTTGGGGTTCATGGCCCTGCAGCGGGCTCATCAAAAAAAGTTGTGTGTGACGAGCTTTTACCAATTTTACGCGAGGACACTTTGTGATTAGGCGAGTTTTACTGATTGAGGAGCAAGTGTACAAAAAATGAAAGAATCCTACCTACGGTAAAATTCAATTAGTATAATCGGTAGCGAGGATTTTCATAAAAATCGAACCCCTATTTCTACCCAAAGAAGTTGCAAAAAATTACAATAAAAAGTATTGGCCCAATAGTTGTAAAAAACCCGTTAGCTACCGTTATTTAACCAAATTTATGGTTAACTACCGATAAAATGCAGGTATTAACGGTTAAATATCTGACACTGACAACGAAAAAGGATAAAGTTTTTCTTTCTTTTCTTGTTAACCGACATCAAAAAAGGACGTTATCAATTCCACTCGTATGTATGTAATATTTTAAGAATGACCGAGTTTTCGTATATGTTAGTCTATATCAACGTTTGAACAAATGTGCCAAATTTCAATACTGTTTGTATGACGTTTTTATGTTTGTGTTCGCATATCTTCGGAACTACACGTTTTATCAAAATCGGTTAAATAGTTTTTGAGGTAGGGAATTTCAACCGACGTTTTTTTGCCCGTCGAAGCTGGCATCATCGCGCAACTTGCGATTCACATTTCAATCTGCTAGCGACATCTCGCGGTGGTATTTAACCATAACAAGCATAAAATGCGGTTAATTAACCGTTAATAACGAAAAATGCATATTTAACCGCGTGGTTAAAATCGTTAGTAACCAGCTTCGCAATAATGGGACCCTTTTCAATCGAAGTCCAAAATGAGAGGTACTCAATTCGTGTCTGTTTTTTTTATGTCTTTGTTACAGTATATTTCGGCCAATTATGTATAGATTTTGAAAATTCTTGTCTCATATGATTGAGGTTCATATGATACTTCATAGTTGGTTCCATATAAATTTTATCGAAATCGATTAGTACTTCATGAAAAATTTCAAAGTCTGAATTCGGAGAATGTTTACCTTGATGACGACGTTATAATTCAGCGTAAGCTATGACGTGAAGTCGGTTTTTTAATGCTCTGCTTTCGTTAATTATTCAAGATTAAGTCTATTCGTACCATATTCATTACAATAGATTCTTAGGATTTCCAAAAGTTTCATCCCCTATTTGTACCCCTCAACAACTTTTTCGTAATAAAAGGTAGCCTTAGCCTATGACCATCCTTAGGGTGAGTTCTATCTCGCTTTTAGGTTAGGCTGGGCGAAGGGTGGGACGGAGAAGGAGACGCCTTCTCCCTCCCGATAGCCAGCCGTGTCGGGTGAGGGGACCTGCTGCGGCTATACAGGTATGCAGTGGGGAAATGGCGGCGTGTACTGGGCCATTTCCTACGTAAGGCTGCACGGCTCAGGCTGAGCGCAATCCGCCGGGGCTCGCGGGCAATGCCGCTGGCGATACCGTGGGCCTCAATTATGGCGGGGGAGGTACACCTGGAGGTTTTTAGTGGGTCGGTTCGGCACTCTGCCGAGTCATCCCCACATACCCCACCGTTCCCCCTCGGGCGGTCGGGGACGTGACAGCACGTTTTTCCCACACAAAAAAAAAGGGTGAGGTCTATCTCAGTACCAAAAATGTTATTCAAATCGGATCCAAATTATCACAAATATAGTTGAACTCTTTTCAAATGATTTTCGTGACAGGTCAAAATCGTCAATCATAGTGAATTTGCCCTAATGAAATTGATCGATTTTAAAAGCGATTGTTTCAAAATAAAAAGAAAACTAAGGGATAAAAGATTATACAATTTAGTTTTCTTCTTTTAAAACGGCTACCTAAAATTGTAATAAATTGTTCAGTGAACATCACGAACAAACTCACTGCTCACCTACCTGAGTCAGCGCGCACCGAGAGCATCGAGCTGTATGAGCTGGAGTTACCTGTTCCTGAGAGACGGCAGAATGTTCAGCGAACATCACAAATTCATTGCTGACCTATCTGAGTCAGCGCGCGACCGCGAGCAAAGTAAAGCTGAAATAAGTGCCATGCTGATGCTTCTAAAACATCAGCATCTTAACTCTACGCACACGAATAAATATGTATCATTGTGTATTATAAACAAAAATTGTATATAAACCAAACATTTTGATTAATAAATCACTGTGCAACCAGCAGTCGTTTCATTTACATCCACCTGGAAGTCCCCTGCAACCATGGAAGAGAAGACCCTGAAGTTCCCAGTAACCACTGGAGGAGCAGATTAAGAAGTTCCTGGCAACCGCCAGATGAGCAGACGTTCCTCCTCCAGCATCCTCTCACTGTGGCCAAGACACCCTTAGCCATCAGTCCCTGATCAGTCTTGTGAGTCTGCTTGACTGGCAGTGAGAAAATCCTTTCCTGTGTACATTGCACGCCGTACACAACCCTTATCCTTCCCCCAATCCGTCTGTTGCCTTAGGTGTCACGGCGCAGATATCCCGCCCTATTTATATATGTATATACACACTTACTTATGGTTAGGCTAGGGATGTAGGATACACACCCCTGTAGGGTTGTAGGGATTCGTATAGGGATACCTAGGGTTAGGTCTCTCTTACGACCGTGTCGGTTAATACTCCCGGGTATTAACCACCGTCGTAGCTATTGTCCGTGCTAGGTACGGACATAAATAATAGAATAAAGTCTATTGGTTTCAAATCATTAAGTTAATTCGTCATTGTTTGTCGATAGAGAACTTGTTTCGGTGGTGGCTAGATAGGTGGCGCTTTACAAAAGGTGAAGTCTTGTCGTCATATAGCCATTTATTCCACACTGCGTTTTTAAAAGCAAAAAAAAATAATTGACTTCTGTATCAGAAATTGAACTAATAAATAATCATAGATGGTAGATAAAACTTACCTACATTATAATATAGAAACTTAACGCCTTCGGCTTTTTAAAAATGCCATCTATAGAGGTTTTTTGAACTAATCTTGATGAGCTAGAAAACTCCTCATTGCAGTGACCGGCGAAGCGCCATAATCGTTATGAGTTGACGTATGTTATTAGTCACAAGTCACAACATTATTAACTAAAGCAATATGATCATTAAATGTTATGAAGAAAAAGGATCTGAAAAAGAAAGTTATGAAATTTAACTTGTTTTTGGTAGTAACAGTATGAATAAAAAAAGTATGAAACGATACAAGTACATACTCAATACTTTTGATCCGATACCAAGTACTTTTGGTATCGATACTTTGAAATTAAGTATCGAGTAGGTATCGGTCAAAAGTACTTGTATCAGTATTAAGCCAAAGTCAATAATGAGAGGTTTTCTGAAAGCTCATTAAAAAAACAAAACTGTACAAAATTGGTACAAAAGGCTTCGATAGATGGCGCTTTACAAAAGGCGAAGGCGAAGAATTTATTCCACACTACGTTTTTAAAAGTAAAATAAATTAATTGACGTCTGTATCAGAAATTGAACATATAAATAACCATACCACTTACCTACATCATACAGACTTAACGCCTTCGGCTTTTTAAAAGTGCCATCTATAGAGGTTTTTTGAACTAATTTTTATGAGCTGTCAGAAAACTCCCCATTTCGTTTGAACACTGATTGAAAAACATGTCTTAATTTTAAGTTTTGCATTCTTAAAAATTAAGTATCGAATAGGTTTAAGCCAAAAGTCTTGAAAAGTAATTAGTGTAAGTATGCGAAAGTAATTTTTTTAACGTTGTTTTAAAGAAATGTACCTATGCCTAAAATTAAAGTATGGAGTAAATGTCGGTCGAAAGTACATGTAATAGTATATGCCAAAGTCAATATTTCATTTTAACATCGATTTAAAAAATTGTAGGTAAGTTTATCTTAAATTAAAGTTTTTGAATTCATTCTTGTAAATTAGTATTCATATTATTTGAGTTCGGTGATATTCATCGAAATTCTTGGACGGTACTTGGCTCAGTAATGTCAAACTAAAATAATATAGTTAGTAGGTACTGGAACAAGTTGCAAATTATCTGAATGTACCTATTCGAATGAGTTAAAAAAATTTGAATTTTAAGTTTTGCATTCTTAAAAATTAAGTATCGAATAGGTTTAAGCCAAAAGTCTTGAAAAGTAATTAGTGTAAGTATGCGAAAGTAATTTTTTTAACGTTGTTTTAAAGAAATGTACCTATGCCTAAAATTAAAGTATGGAGTAAATGTCGGTCGAAAGTACATGTAATAGTATATGCCAAAGTCAATATTTCATTTTAACATCGATTTAAAAAATTGTAGGTAAGTTTATCTTAAATTAAAGTTTTTGAATTCATTCTTGTAAATTAGTATTCATATTATTTGAGTTCGGTGATATTCATCGAAATTCTTGGACGGTACTTGGCTCAGTAATGTCAAACTAAAATAATATAGTTAGTAGGTACTGGAACAAGTTGCAAATTATCTGAATGTACCTATTCGAATGAGTTAAAAAAATTTGATGTATTTCTAGCTAATTACTTGGTGATCCCAGCAAAACGAGCTACGAAATTCATGCAACGAATTTTAAAAAATAAGTTTTGATTTTAGTAGATAGTTAAGTACTTTGGGCTATTTTCCAATAATGACTACTTCAAGAAATCAAACATTAACAAAAAATAAAACTATTAGGAAGCGGTGCAAGTGCGGAGTTTCTTTTGTATTTTTTTTTTCATTTTTATATAATGTAATAAATTTTTAGTTGAATAAAGAATTATAAAACTTAAAAATTTCCAAAAACCATTCAATATGAGTAAGTATCGATACTTGACGACTGATACCGTATCGAATAAAAGAATCGATACCTCTATGGTATCGTTTCATCCCTATCCACGACCGCAGCAAATTAAAAGTTGCTCAAGTTAGATGTGCAACTCTGAGGTTTAATTTCTTATTGGCCTTCTCATCCACGATGGCCAATCAGGAAAAAATATTCAAAGTCAAAGAAAAATAGGTTCCTTACATACCGTAGATAGAGTTTTGCTGAAAGAAGACTTTATATGATTTTCAAATATTAGTGATTCTGCATTTAAAGATTTCACGTGTATTTTCCCTTTATTGGCTTGAGCAGTTTTTTTGCTGCTTTTTAATTTGATTAAAATGATTAATTTCTCGTTGTTCCTTTCTTTTAAAATACTATGTTTCTTATGAAAAGTTATAGTGCTTGTCCATTCTTTCGATTGGCTCCATAAAAATGGGAGTTATTTTTTTCATTTTTTCAATATGGCAGTACTAGCATAAATGTCAATGCCATTTTTCGTGTCACTGTTGTCAATTGGTTTTGGTAATTGAGTTTGCCATAAATTAAAAACTGAACTGAACTGAAAGGAAACAGCTTACCAGTGACTCTGACGATTCATTCCATATAGAATTGCTGGATACAGATTTGATTACAATGAATAAAAATAATTATTGTATTTTATTGTTTAATTTTTTAACATGATAGATACTAGTTTCTAGTTTAGATCGTTTTAAAAATAGACTTCGCATCAAAAGTAGGACTGTTAGTACCAATTTTGTTATTTTTTACGATACATTTATATAAAAAAAAAAGTATCTTTATATATTTACTCCATGTATTTTGTTCTATTACCATGACGGTATTTTTTTAATTTGCCGCGGTTTTTCAGTCTGTACTTTCATTAGCCAGACTCTACAGTCATCAAAGGTAACCATGGTAAACATGTTAACAAACAATTACCCGACTTGCATTTTAGGCACTTTCAATTGTGTGATCACAAATAATTACTTTTACATACATACATACATAAATTCACGCCTGTATCCTTTATTGGGTAGGTAGAACACCAGAGGTTATTAAACCATCTGATGTCACGTTTGACAACATGATTACTTTTATAATTAATTATTATACTAATGGTTCTTTGCTACAGACTAACATCACTATTTAAACCAAACTAACTATATTTATTCCCAACTACATATGTTAAAAAAATAAGTTGTATTTTAATTAATGGACAGACTGGACACCTTCATTAAAATTCTTTTTTTTTTAACGTTCCTAGAAATATACTAGATTAATATTGTAAAGAGAATGTTAAGGTCAAAATTGTTTCATAGTTATATTAGGAAAGATTTACTTACAAACCTTATTAAGATAATTCCTTAGGGCCAAAGCTGCGTAATGTGGCAGGTGTGATATAATACAAAATCACCTGCGCGAGGACACTCGACGCCACACTTTTGTAAGAAGCCGAGCCCAGGGTCCGCGTGACACAGCGTTGGCCCTGAAGGTACCCGTCTATTGAAGCGGAGTGAGGCTGCAGACCGGAGAAACTGAGAAATATTAACCAATAGGATTGCATAAAGTCTCCGCACAGCTTCAGCGGACAGGAATTTGCAAGCTACTTTAAAAAATCATATATTTTCGGAAGCGTTGGTTCGAGGCTGCAGAGGAGACGTCAGGGGTTAAATGAATAAATGATTCTTCACGTGTACTACGGCTTAGCAGCTCACCACCCGTAACTCCACCGCTCTACAATACTCGCTCGCTGGAATCCGAAGCCTCGCTCCGCGTCCTTTGACATGAAATTAATTTTCCCTGAGGATTAAATATAGGGTTTTTGTTAGCAACTTTTGAATTTGATGTCTACTAATTTGACATTATAGGGTTCATTTTCAGTTTATTATATGTGGCTTATTTTATTTGATTAAATTTTTTTATTGCAAACAAATTTATAAATACTTATTTTATAAAAATAAATTTACCATAAAATAATATGTTCAACTTGAATGTCAGATTTTATAAATTACAATAGTAATAAATAAAACATCAATAGAGCGCACTGTTTGTAGTTTTACTCTACAAAGTAATTTTATGCCTGTCAAGTTTTTCATCGTTCAAACAAAAATTTTGTTTGCAACAACAGGCAAGGTTATCTCCCTATAGTAAACATTGTTTACATCCGTATAGATGGCAACACTGAATATGTGTGCCTGAAAAGCAAGTTTTTATATGTTTTTTCTAGCCTGGCCATGATAAATATATTTGATTATCTTATTCATAAAATGATGATAACGACCGGCTGGTTTGACGACCTGGTGTAGCGGTAGCATATATATTGCCTTCTATGCCAGAGGTCCTGGGCAAAGTCCTGGGTTCGAATCCCGGCGGTGGCGGATATCGGTGTGATGAACACAGATAATAGTCGTCAAGTCATGGATGTTTATTTAAGTTTATTCTAATAAAAAATATTTATTTATTCAATATGTCTGTTTATATATTTCTTAAGTATATCAGTTATCTAGTATCCATAACACAAGTTCTTTAATTTGGGCTAGATAATGTTGTGTGAGTGTCAGAAATATTTATTTATTTATGATGAACTGGCAATCTTTAACAGCCAAAAGTTAGTTCCGTGACTTGTCGCCAGGGAATTTGCTTACCGCCATTTATTTATGGTAGAAATATGTTTTTTTACACCAGAAACATTATTATGGCATAAAAAAATGTGATTTTATTATATCGCGTTCGTAAATAGAATTTCTTTATAATAATATCAAAATAAATATCAGTGTAATACAATTCGAAAACAATTTGAGTCCGTTGCTCAGTTTAATTCGTGCGGTAAATCAAACATTGAACACAAACCGTCTTACAATTTAGATGGAAAATAGATTTCAATATAGGAATCTCTGAACCCACCTTAAAAAGTTTAAAAAATAGTGCCATCTAGTGGTGAAATGTCTCCCATGTAAATTTAGAAGTCACAGCCTTCCGTAAGTTCCGTGTGTATTGAGGAAAAATCCCTTTTTGGGCGTCTGACCACATGTGTGAATAGTGAACAAAATATGGTTTTGTTGCAAAGAATTGATAAGTGATTACTACTCGTGGGTGAATAATCAATGTGAACCTGAGATAAAGTGCGTCTGGATCGATTGGTGCTATTAAAAAGTGCTAACAATTGGACGGAAGTGTAAAAAATAGATGTAAATACGGTCCATCCAGGGTCAGTCCGGTGTGCACTGTGAATTTCAGACATATTGTTGGTGTGATAGAGTTTACAAGTTTCTTGTGTTACTGCTGCGCAGTCCCAAGCGCCGACCTTCGGCCGGGTAACGCGAGTTTTGGTATTCCGTGCTCTGGTCGAGTACGCAGCATGCCGTGCTGAGAGGCATGGGAGCGCGCTCGTGATCGTTCGACGGCGCGGAGCGCGCGCCTGAGCTTACATAACGTGGACTGCGGTGGCAGGATGGCCGCTCGCGTGTCAGTCGAGGGTGCCGGACCCTCTTATGCATCCGTGCTGAACTTTAAAGGTGTTGAATGCAACAAAGAGAACATTGAGGCTCCACCAGGAGACGTAGTGGACGCTCCTCCTCGTCCTCCAGATGAGGAGGAGGAAGGTTTTGTGCCTGTGATAGCTCATAGTCGCCGCCCAGCCAAGAGTCGCCGGGAACGGGATCGCAGAGCTCCTCCACGGTCTCACAAGACCCCTCAGCAGGCCACAGACCCCCAACCAACATCTGAGCAGCAACAACAGTCTGAGGAAGATCAGCCCAAAAAGTTTGTTGAAGCGCCCATTCCCAAAGTCAATCCTTGGCAGGTAAGTGATGTTTACTCCTCCCACACTTCTATACAAACAATGTTTTACTATAACTTGATATTTTGAAACCTTTGATTTATATAACCCTTAAGTAAAATTTATAAATCAACCAACACATTTGAATGAATACCCTCTTCTTTTTAATTTTTTATTGCATAAACTGCATGTTTGACTTTTACAAACTTTTTATTCAAATTATTTAACTATGGTCATCATATTAACTTAATAGATATTTAATTTACTGTAAGCAAACATTTGGTAAAATGAACATAACCTCACTTTTCTGACCATGAGTTCACACACTTGCTCACTTGATATCTCACAAACTTACTGCTGAAAATAACCAGTAATTGATAATTTAAAGTTTATTGAGCATGTTAATTGTTCATTTTCATAGCTAACCAGTTGTTTTAAAGTGAAAATAAAGTCCTATTGTAACACTAATAATAATAGTATGCATTGTTGCCTTAGAATTACATACTTTATGATGAAAGAAATAAAGATCATTTTAATTCTTTAAAATTTTAACTAGGTTACTTTACCAATGCTTCAAGAACATGAAATCTTTTTGGTTACAGTTAGTTGATAAGATACTGGATAGTTTTAAGCAATCATCCTCTAGAGTTAAACATTTAGTTTTTAAAATATATCTTACCCTGTTATTACACCATACTTGTAATTGATAAATATCTAAAGTTCTTAGAGCATTTCATTATTCACATGTGTGCTATGGCATTTTTAATAAATTACTTATAAATTGATAAATTCTTATGTGATAAACTCTTATTTAATTCTCAATTGGCTGTTTTTTTCATTTTGGTTGAATTCGTTATTGTAGACTACCACATTTTGCACATGGCCCAGCTTATTCCAATATGAAAAGTTTCCTTTTAACCGCCTTGGCTGTATACTATGATTTTCTTATAGTTCTACCAATTGGGTGTTTCATAATACTAGTTTTCCCTATGTTGACACCACAATATTTGCTGCTTTAGTTTAGTAATATCTTAGCATAATAATAAGTTATCTGTGATGCGCTTGATTGGTTCTTTCGTAATCAATTTCCCATTTTCAAAAGATCATATGAAATTGAAAACATTATTTAAAAAATTTAAGGTTTTCTATCAGTAAAAAAAAAGATTTTTGTCTAATTTTAAATATATTTAAACCAAAACAGTTATGCAAGATGTTTTTAGAGGTTCTTAAACACTTGAAAAGTTAATAGTGCATGTTATTCTATAGATTCAAAGCTCTTCCAATGTTTTTCATTGTTTGCTATTGTGCAAATTATTTTGTCTGCAAAATTGGTGCATGTCACATATATATTCATGTTTTATATAAAACAGTTTCTTAAGCATCAAAGTTATCATCCAGGGTATCTCCCTCTATTTGACATTCAAATACAGTCATTATTTTGTGTGCTTACTCTGCATTATTTTTATTTATTTTAGTTTATGAATGTTCATAAATCTTAAAACATACAAACAAATAAAATAGGTGATAATTGAAAATTATATCCAGCTTTTGTCTTAACTTGTGCCTAAACTTCTATGATTCCAAAATATTTGGCATATTAATATTTACAGACAAGCCTTATAAATTTTTTTTCATTATTCTACAATTTGCCTCTAAACATTGGTTTCCGTTCCTAAGCATGTAATGACACGACTGACCTAATGCATTAACAAAACATAAAATCAATAGGCTGCTGTCGTGCAAGTGGA
Organism: Stenoptilia bipunctidactyla; assembly: GCA_944452665.1. Taxonomy (NCBI): domain Eukaryota; kingdom Metazoa; phylum Arthropoda; class Insecta; order Lepidoptera; family Pterophoridae; genus Stenoptilia; species Stenoptilia bipunctidactyla. The sequence goes on from OX101746.1 coordinate 15,344,399, forward strand.
TTTGTGAGCCATTTACATTTTGTAGTTGATATATAAGCACTCTGACCACATTTTATTTTATATCTATCTCATTGATATTTAATGTGATTCAAACTTTGTGGTTATAAATGAGTATTCCTAAGCTAGGCCAATAAAGGTATGCTATCTCATAAAAGCCCATCTTTCTTCATGCTGTTTTTCTCGTTTGTGTCTTTCTTAACATTTTGCTGTATATCTAAAAAAATATTTCTGTCAATGTAGAATACATTGTCATTCATATTTAAACATATGCATAAACATGAGTGCTTATGAACTGCCTCATATATTTATTTATTTATATATTGTAATAAGATGACCAACAGCCAAGGCAACAAATTATAAGCAAACAATTTTGATGTTAGTAAGTGAAGTATAATGATGGATCTTTACTATTAATATTAATCCACAGTGATTTAGAAATATTTGATACATATCATCTACAACTTCATATATTAACATGTCATAATGTTTCTATGGGCTCATAAGATATTTGATTTATTGAATTTAATGTAATATTCACAAATTCCACAGCTCTTAAAGTAATATAAAATGAAATTATAAGTAACTTACAGCCAATTATGTAATTACATTTTTTAAATAATGTATAATATCTTACCTATGGTAGGTGTGTAATATTATGTAACAATATAGAAAAATAGTACCAATAGTTAACAAAATACCTGCCAAGTATGAGGATAAATACTGATTATCCTCTTAATTAATAACTCCCTCTAAAAAAAACCATAAGAGATAAAATAATTTTATAATAAAGCATATTAAGACAGGAAACAAATTTCTTGAAATACTTGAATTGATTTTATTTAAAAAAATGGCAACACATGTTAGAAAAACCTTGATTTACAAGGCTGTGGGGATAAATTAATATTATTATGAATAATTTATTTATGTTTTATTTCAATATGGAAAACAAAGTTTTTATGTGTTTAACACATTTAACCATTATAATGCTTTGAAGCAGAGCACCTTTTATATACTGCTTCAATAGCACTTTTTAAGAATATGAATTACAAAAACTGAATATGGAAATGAGTTTTCTTTTATAAAAATAAAATATTTTTAACATTCATAATACATTATCTCCTTAAAATAAGCCTCTTTAATAACTTGTGTTATGATAACTAAACAATTAACCTTGTATTGATAATGGACTAATAAACTTAGGGAATATATGACATATTATACATAATAATGACATTCAAATAAATATGACTTGAAGAGACTACTAGGATTGGAACCCAAGATCTCTCATATTGAATATACAGGGTGAATGATGGGTCACTTTCAAAATTCCAGGATGTGATAGTTTTAGATCAAACATAAAGAGAAAAAATAAATATTAATTTCTTCGAAAGTTAAAGAATTCATTACACAATGCATAGTTACATTAGTATAATACAATAAATACTTAGCGGGTGGTGGTGTTCGTGTGGCAGGAACACTGCTGTGTGCGTGTTGACTGAGGCAGCATGTCGGGAAAAGTGTAGTAAAGTCTCTTTATTTATTCATAGGGATTTCTGGTGAAAAATTTAGTACCTGCTTTTATTACATAATTATGATCAGAATCAAGTACAGAGTGCTCTCCTTCAGTATTGAAAATTTGTCACCAGTCACCTTGTATATGCAATGTTAGTATCACTTGCTTGCTACTACACTTCAATAGAATGGCTGCTATCATATTAGATGCATTCTTATAACACCATATTACCAAATTCAGTTTCTTATGGTCGTATTACAGAACAGTACTCATGTATTGATACTAGTTTTGAAACTAGTATCAACGACTTTCTTTATTACAAAACGTTGCCTAATACTAGATTCAATGATCAGATATCACTTGAGTACTAAATGATTTGAACTGTGTTCACGCTTATTATAGAACTTTACTTATGCATATGCCAATGATTGAAACTAGTTTCACAACTGTATTCACTTGAGTGTGCTGTCTACCATACTTGAGCGTACTTCAAAATAAGTTTTTGATGTTGTGAACTGTGGCTTAGAGAAAAACTAGATAGGTACGCGATTCGTGCCTTCTTTAATAGTGATCTGTATTAACTACAATAGATCCTTTCAGTGATATTGACCATTACGATAATATTTTTATAACAACTTTGAACTTTTTAAAACAAGTTTGAACTTGCTTTTCGTAAATAAAAACTATATTGGAATTTATAATTTTAAGTGACTTTACTTAGTAGTTGGCAACATTACATTTAGCTTTTACGTTTCGTATTATTTTTGAGTGATAAATATAAATATATTTTCATAGTAAAAAGAAGCGACAGTTATAATTTAACGGTACTGCTTCTATCGAAAAACAGATAAATAATTCAAAACATTGGCAATTTTGTCATATATCACATAGAATTTAACGCAATTTATAAGACATTATAATCTAAACGTTGCGTATAACGTAACAGACCATTAGTTTTTGTTTTTAAATGTAATGGGAAACAAATTTTTTTCAAAGAAAACCCAGTATCAACTGAGTCAGATATTTGAAACTAGTTTCAGGTAATCTGGTTTTGATAATTGTTTTGTAATAAGACTAAAGCTCAAGTCAAGAATCAGCTGGTGAACAACGCTTACGTGAAACGAGTATTAAGTATCGTTCTGTAATACGAGCATTAAACTCCAGACAGCCATCTTTAAACCTAAATAAAAACAGTGAAGTTATAAATCAATTCTGGTTGTATGGAGTCCATACACTTTAACTAGGGGGTTTCCTAGGATGCACTCGGACCAGTAAATGTTTGAATAAGTTTATTTTCCTTGTATGAATAACATAATTACTTCATAAGGTAGCTTCTGGCATTTGATATTTCATCTAAGACATTCATAAAACTATAATTATTTTTGACATTTATAAGTTGAGTCATATATTAGCCACATATTCAATGGAAATAATGGTTAATGTCTTTTTAAATTATAGTGAAATCCAGTATACCTTCCTATAAATTTGAATATTGCAGATTTTCTGGTTTAAATTGTCAATATCAATATTTACATGTAGATATTGCTTACTATCATTCAGGCATTCCTACTTGTTCCTATATACTATAATGACCTATTTTAATGTTTTAAATCATAATAGTGTTCAATAAAAGATCAATAAACATAACAAAAGACCCTTTAAATGGTTTTTTTTTTGCCAATAAAACTGAATCTTTTGCTCAATAGATGGCGCTAGGAGTATTTTAGTTAGGCTGTATTTGCCAATACAAATTTTATATTAAAGGATTGTTACCGCGATTCTGATATTCAAATACACAATATCCAGGTGTAGTTATGAGTAGCAATGGCTTTAATTATTAATTAGTGTTTACCAGGTTTTTACCTGCTTATAAGATTAGGCATATTCAGAATATTAAAATGAAATATGAACTATATTCTAAACTGGGGTTGGCTTAGAATACGCCTGCCGCCCCTAAATAGGTGTGCCATAAAATGCAAGTGAACCAAGTAGTAGCTAGAGCCCCTCTTTGGTGGTAGCACCTCTTGAGGAACGGCCTGAAAGCATAATAGTGTTATCCATGTAAACATTCTCCGAAATCATACATATTGTTTCAAAAATTTTAAATTTTCAATCAATTACCCAACCGATTTCGATGAAATTTATATAGGACCAACTATGAAGTATAACAAAGACACAAAAAAAAGAAAAAAAAACCACAGACAAATTGAGAACCTTTTTAATATTTATAAAAATTTAATAATTCTAAAGATCAAAATGTAAGCAACTTTATAACTTTGTAGAAGTGCTTTCATATAGACTTCTATTGTTTTATTATTAAAAAAGGATTGACTTAAGATCCAATAGATAATGGACATCTAACAGACATCCTTGTGTGATATCCGTACCTACTTATATAACTAAAGAGTTTGTTTGTTTTCTTAAACTACTATTCCAAAAACTTATTATTTTGCATTTGATAGTCTATACTTTTGAGGTAGGTTGAAATTAATACTGTCTTTAAGTTTATTGATTCATAATTTAAAATAAAATGATTTTTAACCAGATTTATTTAAAATTTAATTGATTTATAAGAAATCATAGTAGCGAATCAAATTGATAATATGAAATTTGTGGGTTTTTATTGGGTTTTTGAATGTGACATTTTCCCTCTGACCGCTACCGTGAGACCGTACCTGGTTTATACGCGTACGAAGTCGCAGGCAAAAGCTTGTAGATAATATAGTAAAGCGCGTCGTGAGTCGTGCGTTTGACATTTGGTCATTTGAGGAACGCGCGCGTGCGCCGACGACCGTCGTGGATGGTAACATTGGCGTACAGCCAGGTTTCATTCGGCCGCCATCATCGCCTGTTTACGTTTTCGCAACCGTAATTATTACATGCCCCCTGTCCCTGAGTGGGATTCCTGTTGTGACAGGTTGTTTCTTTCTTTTTTTATGTTAATTGATGTTAAGGCGCAATTTTATGTAGCTTTTCTGAGCTTCAAGGACGGCGTCTAGGAATGCGTGAGTGCTTAATAAAAATAATGGACAGAGATAATATTAAGTTTTTGCATTTAAAATGCTTAATTACTCTTAAATAAATTTTAAAATGTGTTAAATAAAAAACACCCGTGTATTTAAGAGTAATTAAGCATTTTAAATGCAAAAACTTTAAAAATATTATTAAACATTGCAATGCTTCACTTTAACTGGGAATCACAATTTCTGTAAAGAAATTGGTCTCGGGTGGTCTTAGCTGCTAAGCTAAGATGAGTTGGAGCTACGTTAGCAATATAAAGTAAAAACAAAAATGTGTTAAGTAATTTCGAGGCGTACCGCCAGGCCCCGGTAGCTCAGTGGGAGAGCACTCGTCCGATTTTATACCGATATGCAGTCCCTGATTTAAGGTACTTTCCCTTAATGTCCCTTGGGACCAGGGACCGGAAAACCCCTTTATTTGATTAAGCCTATTGATAGGGTAACCCTATCAAAATCTTACCATATGGAAGTGTAACCCTATTGATATGGTAAGCCTATCGACGTGGTAACACTTTGAATAAAGTTAACTACTTTCGGATGCGCTTACCCTGTGATAGGGTTAGCCTATTTCTATCTCTTTCCGCGCATGCTGTTGAATTCGGAAGTATAATTCGAAGTGCGAGATTGAATAGATGGTGATATTTTTGATAATTTGATATTCTTAGAGATTAAATTTGCCTGCAGGTTTTAAAACCCCATTGAATCGGTAACCTTCAATAGGGTTTTCGATAGGCTTACTGCTTACATGAAGCTAACTCTATTGATATGGTAAGCCTTAAATTAGGGTAAGTCTTCGAAACGGTTACCAAATTGATAGGGTTTTTTAAAACAAGTCTATGAAAAACCCAATCAAAAACCTCTTTAAGGGTAAGCGGTTCCGGTCCCTGCTTGGGACACCCTGTATGCGCGATATTCGCGTAAACATTCACACTAATTGAGAGCCTCGTCCTTTTTGAACTAGGTTGAAAATACGATTTCTCAATAACAGATGCTTTCATCGTTCATCATCCGATTGAACGCCGGGTGGTCAGACCTTCATCTTGGCCTGGCACCAGACTGCGTCAACCGTTACGGAGCCGTCTTCAGTTCTATTCACGCCGTTGTATAATTAGCTGGTGAACTATTTCGGGTGAACTCGTATGACGTAGCGTTGCTCGCTCAAGGTCGGCAACCGTTAATTGTCACGGATGATTAAGTTGCTCAAAAAATGTGAATTTCAAAGCAATACTGTAGAATAAATAAGTCGTTGTGTGTGGCTCCTGTGAGCAGCCTCTACTACCGATTGGCTGTCGCTCCGATTATGTTCAATAGCCTTTTTTAAGGCTGACCATAAAAGGGGATGTTTAGTGGGTATACTCAGCCGGATCTGAGTGAGTCTCGTGGCCGAACTTTCGGTCGCCACACTGTCTGGGCACTCTATATCCTAGTTAGCCACTGGAGATAACAGCATATAGAATGCCCATTCGTCCGTAACAGGATTCATCCTCCTGCTAGAGCTTGCTTTAGTACCAAACGCTTCCTTGGCGGAAAAAAAAACTCCTGTGTTATATCATTCGATATCGCAGGATAACAAACGCTCGGCGCGGTCGTTAAGAGGATGGGTGACCGCCGACCATTCATTTCTCACGGCGACATCCGTGCTTCGGAGGGCACTTAAAACAATCAGTCCCACCCAGTTGCTGTATTAAAGTATAGAGTAGTCGTCAGGGTTTGTTAGACGCCATTTTGGCGCCCTGATAATTTTGATATCCAGCAACCAGCACTGGGTCAGCTTGGCGGTTTATGGCCTAAACCTCCTCGTCACTCAGGGGACTCATAGTCCAGCAGTGGGCTCATTACAAAGAGTTGTGACGATGATAACCATGGTGTCTTTATAGTCCATTGAAAAGTTACATTTGGGGTTGCGTTTTTCAGAGGACGCAATTTTATTTTTTTGATGTGTAGGGGGGGTCAGTGTAAAGCTAAAACCAAGTTTGTGGGGTTGCCACCCTTGTCCTACGGCTGCCATCTTGAAAATAGGGGTTGAAATGGTTTTTACGATATATCTCTTAAACTATTTATCTGATAAAAAAAATGTATTAACATTTTTTGTTGCAAGTATAAGCGGAGTCATAATAAACGGATTCTACTGTATGTCGTAAATTTGTGGCTACATCGCGCTTACTCTGTGTATTTACGTTGTCGGTTAAGGTTGGCGAACGACTGTTCATCCCGATATTCCCGCGGGATTCGAAATTGTGCGGATAAATTCGCGTGAAACAGTTATTAGGATTACCTATAAATTACAGAAGAATTCTGAAATGAAGAATGTGAAAAATAAAAATTACCCGACCAGGATTCGAACCTGGGACCTCTCGTTTGCCGAGTGCTCTTCCACTGAGCTACCGGGGCCTGGCGGTACGCCTCGAAATTATACCATTAGATGGAGCTACGTTAGCAATATAACGTGAAAACAAAAATGTGGTAATTTATCACATTTTTCATTTATTTAAGAATAATTGAGCATTTTAAATGCAAAAAACATAAAAACATTACGGAAGAATTTTGACCACCTAGCGACCACTCATTTAATTGAATATTAATTATCTATAGGTAGGTATTTAAAATAACTATCGACAGTAACAGCATATGCCAAAATTAGATAGCGGGATGATGCAATACGAAAAGGAATGAAGATAATATACTGGCGATGTGTGTGTGTACTATTGTGTATGCTAGGATTTCCTCTAGTTCCTCTGTATGATCATCATCATCATCATGATCTCCATAGCACAGGGTGACTGGTGGGTCACTTTTGAAATTCGAGGACGTGATAGTTTGAGATCTTATATGAAGAGAAAAAATATCTTAAAAAATAAATATTAATTATTCACTGAGTAAACTTAACCGAAAGTTAAAGAATTGATCACGCAATACATGGTTACACCAGCATTGGCAGCGACCGCGTGCCGCCAGGTCACGTGCCGTGCGTGATTGATTCGGACGTAAGTAAAGTGACATATTAGTATTTATTCATAGGGAATTCTAGTAAAAAATTAAGTACCTACTTTTATTACATAATTATGACCAGAATCGAGTACAGAGGGCTCTTCTTCAGTAGGTATCTTAATTTGTCACCAGTCACCCTGTATATATGTATAAAAAATATTTTTTTTTGAGGCCACAAAGTTGGTGTGTCAGTTTGGGTACATTAAATCTAAATAGCTTTGCGCCGCGGTTTTACGTCTTAAAAGTTACATGTTAAGGCCCTTTTTAGAGCATATACATAACTTCAAACCTGTATCCCTTATAGGGCAGGCAGAACATCAGAGGATATAAAAACCAACTCATATCACGTTAGACAAATTTGGAGCTATTATAATGTTGGAGTGAGACTATTGCAGTAACAGGGGGTCAGCCTATCGCCTACAGAAACGCCAATGGAACTTTTGTCTCTTAACGGACTTTTACAGTATGCTCGGGAAAAGAAGCAAATAAATAAATAAATAATCTATACTTAATATCGTCGTCTAAAATCGCAATCCTCGTACCTCCATCAGACCAAATTTTACAGGAGATACAAAAAACTAAATTACGGACGTTTTTTGCATAAAGGCTTATTGATATTTTTTTTATTAATGTCTTAAATATAATCCTAGATATCTTTTAAGAGATTTAAAGTGAAAAATGAGAACCAGTAAAAAAAATGGAGTTACTGGTTTTGCCCTAAAGAAAAAAAAAGTAATTTGGGAGTTACGAGTTTTTCTTTGAAGAGATTTATTAGGAGTCCTGAAACACTGTTAAATTGATGATTTTTCTTGAATACTTGTCTACATTATTTTTAATTATAACGTAAATTAAATACTAGGATTCAAATTTATAAGATTCTGAGTGATTATTAACGAGGAGTAATAGAACATGGAGTTACAAGTATTGCCATGAAGAAAAATATAAGCAAATAGGGAGTTAAGAGCTTTGCTTTAAAGATTTATAATGCAATTAAAATCAATTATATAATATGAATGTATTAATTTAAACGCTTATTTGTACAAAAATATTTATTTATAAAACTTTAAACAAAACAGCCTTAAAGCTTTAAAATTCTGTATGTTAATATACTTATATCTAGTCTAGTACTCTCAAAACTCGGAGTAAACGTTATGTTTTATTAGAAAAGTTTTAACAAACATTAACAAATTCTCTTAACATTAAAACAGTTTCTCCAAAAAATTAAGCTTATTCTTGACATTTGTTACCTTCCTTTAAATCAAATCTGGCATTTTTAAACCCAGAATAAGTTTTATCAAAAGTTATAAACTACCTATACAAGTATCACAAAATCTCTTAAAACAAGGTAAGGAATTTTTATGCCTTCTGAAGACAGTTTGAACTATAATAATAATTATTCACTTAGGTACTTAAGTATTTAAATCAGACTTTAAAGTTACAATAACAATTATAAATTATAAGCAAGGACAAAAAAATAAAAAAATCAACTAGCAATGGCTGAGATCATAATTATTACTTAATGAAACGTTTGGAAACTAAATAAAATAAATTCTAAAACCTAAAGTAAACCAGCTATTCATAAGGAATGGCATCATAAAACGCGTGATAATCTCCTTCCAGTACAACTTTCAACTGTTGAAGATGTTCATATTTGGACTTCTTGATTTTCAGTCTTTCAGTGTAAAGCTGTGGTAAGTCTTGAAAACTAACATGATCAGTCAATTTAACTCTAGCAGGCAGAGGGTTTTCTTCGCAGTCTTCAGTAAATCCTAAACGATACAAGATGTGACCTTCTGGTAAGTATTTCAACTGTCTCAGGTCGGTAACAACTGGATCTCCTGCCTTTCTCCCTGGTCTTATGGTTTTGTATGTTTTCATATTATCAAATTTTCTAAAAAAGGAATGGTCAAGGTATTCAACATAATACGGTTTTTTTTTGCAAGCTGTTTTAGCAATATTGACATAATCTGCCGGTACATTAATTTTCCTGTTTCGAATTTGTCTTTCTATTACCGAGTGCATTGAGTCTGCCTCCATTTGCGTGTGTCCCTTTTCCAATATTTTCTGTACAATTATTATTTTATGCTGAACGGCAAAATTTAGGAGAGCATTGGAAAGGGTAACGTTCCTATTTTGGTAGGTACATCCGTCGCTGAATAAAATAATTTCTGAACCTTCTTTCAAATTGTGTTTTTCCTTGAACAACTCCAATATTCGTACTATTGTTGACGCAAATTCATTGGCAGTTAATCCACCTTCTGTTTCGTTCCAAATAAAGCAGTATCCCTCTGATCTTTTAATGTCATAGGCAGTGAAATTGTGTACAGCCAATTTAGTTTTATAGTAAAGAGCTGATGCATTGGATTTGGGACACAGCAAAACAGATTGTAAATCCATCGTCAAAACTTCTTTATCACTCTCTTTGTCGAGGTTCTTCTCCTTTCTAGCAGCATCTTTCATTTTAATGTGTTTGGTATATTTTTCTTCTGTAACATTTTTACATTTAAAAGCTTCGCAGAGGTCGCATAAATCTTTTTTTGGTCTAAACAATCCCAAATTCATATTTTTAAATACACTGGACAAAGTTGTAATAGAAACGGGGTCATATCCTTTCTCTTTGGCAAACACATCATTGTACTCCAATAACAATTGAGTTTTCGTCTCCCAGTGTGGTTCTAAATACAACTTGGATGATTGTGATCTACAATAGTGGCTTTCAAGTTTTGGTAATGCTTCAAAAAAAGTTTTGACCTGTTTTTCTTTCTTTAAATTTTCATCTTGTTGTCTGGTTACATTATCTTTCCTTACAGTTTCTTCATTAGTTCCGTCTTCCGATCTTTCAGTATTTTTCTTATTATTTTGGGTCCAGTTAAGCATCATCCACTCTCCAATTACCAGTGTATTTAAAAACATAGATTTGCAAACTCTATACTTAACAGAATCTACCTCCAAATACAGTTCTAATGATTTTTTTCTTCTTGAGTTTTCATTATCACATCTTTTTCTCTTAATTGGTTTTACTATAGTTAATGTTTTGACGTAAATTTTCTTTTCTTTCCATGTCATGTTATTCCAAAAATTGAAAAAAATCTCATCTCTCTTCTCGTCTGTAATCTGTAAGCATTTAAACTTAGTTTCTTTGCTGCTCAATTTGCAATTGCACCTAGGTTTCAGTCTTCTCTCCTCTTTTACTTTACTATATACCCATACATTTCCTTCCTTTTTTTTTCCTCTGTACTGTTTACCTTTTTCTCTTAATTCTTTGGTTTTGTTTTTTTCCCAATTATTCTCACTACTTGTTTTAGATCTTTTTCGCTTTGGTGTATCTTCTTCTTCAATTTCAGCTTCAGTTTTCTTTGGGCTGTGTTCTCCAGTCGCAGAAGTTTCAGGATCCAAAACGCTCGCAAGCTCCAAGTTGTCTTCCATACAAATTAAAGCCGGATTTAAAATGCTAGGTGAAGATTGGTCAATTTCATCAAATGAACTCACGTCACAACTCTCGGGAATGCTCTGAAAATCGGTAGGTACCTGGCTAGAATTACAGACATCTTGTGGAGATTGAACGTGATGTTCTTGTTCTGGCAAGTTAAATGGTACATCAGGCTGACACTCATAAGCAGGGTGAAGTGGTGCGGTGATTTCATGGTTAAAAATACAGGAATCTTGTGGCGATGCAACGTGATCTCGTGCAGGTAAGGTAAGTGCAGGTAAAGTAAGCGGTACATCAGGCTGACACTCATAAGCAGGGTGAAGTGGTGCGGTGATTTCATGGTTAAAAATACAGGAATCTTGTGGCGATGCAACGTGATCTCGTGCAGGTAAGGTAAGTGCAGGTAAGGTAAGCGGTTCATCAGGCTGACACTCATAAGCAGGGTGAAGTGGTGCGGTGATTTCATGGTTAAAAATACAGGAATCTTGTGGCGATGCAACGTGATCTCGTGCAGGTAAGGTAAGTGCTGGTAAGGTAAGTGGTACATCAGGCTGACACTCATAATCAGGGTAAAGCGGTGCAGTGATTTCCTTACTTAAAATACAGGCATCTGGTGGCGATGGAATATGATCTGCATTTGTTAAAGCTAGGGATCCATCCGGCTGGCATTCATAATTAAATACTGAATACCCATATTCTATTTCCGGTGTATTTTTTTTGATATTAGAAAATATTTTATTAATTCTGGCTCTGCGATCCATTTTGTAGGTATCTATAACAAAAAATAAGTTATTAAATTTTTGTCACTCGTTCTTATTATTAGGTACACATGAATTTCGTAAAAATAAATCATATGAAACATTATGTCATTTAACTACCGAGTTCCTATGGCCACTCCATCATCAGACCCTGGGCACTATTTACCTACCAAAGAACTTACTCGTCAAGACGAACCATAAGAGCCCAAACTCGATAGGGTTGTGTTAAGTTCCACCAATGGCCACCTTCCGTCTCCATCATCAGATCAGCTCCATAGTATCAAGTTAACGTGTTGTTATCGAAAATTTACAAGTATACAAAGTTTCAACTCAATCGGTTGAAGGTATAGTCAAGTTTAATAATAGTACGTATATACTCCAGTTTAATAAATTAATATAAACAAAATGTTCCAAAAAAAGTACCCAGAGTAGTGTTAATTATAATTTAATAAACTTATAAATAATTTTAAACACCACTCTGGGTATATTTTTTTGGAATGTTTACATTAATTTGTTAAACTGGAGTGTATTAATTAGACGTGACTGTACTTAGATTCTTCAAAATAGAGTTGCAAAATTCCACTCGAAATATACATACAACATACTTGCATACATTGCATGTTAAAATATTATAAAAGCTTATAAAAATGTTTGCGTAGAAAACCACTTAAATTCTCCAACGAATAAAAAACAAAAATAAGCAAACCACGTATCTCCGCGGCAAGCAGTTATGTATGATTTTTTGAGAAATATAGCCATATCATGGTAACAAATAATTATTTTTATGCTGATAGGTATTAGCACTAACAAAATAGTATCAATAAAACTCGTACTTACCCGTTTCTTCACAATTATAACACAAAATATGGGTGGCACGCCGCGTGCGGTCACGACGCTATCGTCAACAGTACTGCGCGGGGGACATACGTGGTCTTCCTCTAACAAAATGGCGGGCTGGAGTTACGAGGATTTCTAATTCACTTTTAAAATTGTAACCGACTTTTTAACGGAATTTAGAGTTTTGCGATCAGGTGCGTTCAGAAATTTACCATTGAATAACATAAAAAAGTCGATTTGACACAAAAGTGGAGTTACGAGGTTTGCGAATTTATCCGACGATATATAAAGCTGAAGAGTTTGTTTTTTGAACGCGCTAATCTCAGTTTTTTTTTGCATTTTATAGCCCAACTCTTGAGGAAGGTTATAGGCTATATTTTATCCCGAAATTTCCACGGGATCAAAAGTTACGCGGGTAAAACCGCGCGCGGTGGCTAGTAAATAAATATTTCTGACACTCACACAACATTATCTAGCCCAAATTAAGTTTCTTAAAGAACTTGTGATTTGGAACCTGATAATTGATATACTTCAGAAATATATAAACATACATATTCAATAAATACATATTTTTTATTAGAATAAACATATATAAACATCCATGACTTGACGACTAATATCTGTATTCATCACACAAATATCCGCCGCCGCCGAGATTCGAACCCTGGACCTAGAAGGCAATGTATGTTACCGCTACACCAGCCGGTCGTCGAAAACATTTGCAACTTGTACATTCTGTTTTTCTTTCGCCCCCAGTCATGGAAGCCTTTTTAGGGCAATTGTTTTAAATATCTGTTCCTCTTTACTTCTGTTACGCAATATTTACAAAGATGTTCCTACAAGTTCAAGTTAAACGTACACAAAGAAAATTAATGAGTTGCCATCTGTAGAGGAGATCTACATTTATCACTACAGAATACATAATAGTATCACCAAGGACTTTTGCTCAATTAATCATATTACACATTATTATGTTACTAGCTGTTTCGCGAGGAAAAACCCGCGCAATTTCGAATCCTGTGGGAATATCGGGATAAAAATAGCCCATGTCCTATTGCAGACTGTACACTATCACTATGCCAAATTTTATCAAAATCCGTTGAGCCGTTCTGCCGTGATTGGGATACAAACATTTCACATTTATAATATTAGTAAGATTTAGAAAACCTGTGTTTACAATAAATAAATAAATAAAATCCCCGGACAATCACACCAACTACATAGCCCCAAAGTAAGCATAGCTTGTGTTATGGGATACCATATAGCGAACTAGGGGGGAACCTAGAATATAAATACATAAATAGATAAACACCCAGACACGGAACATTTTTTTTTTCCTTGTTCCGTGCGGGGATCGAACCCGCAACCACTGGCGTCTGAGGCAGATAGGTTTACCCCAACGCCAAAGTGTTCGTCATATAACTAGATGTTTGCCCGGTTTTACTCTCGTGGCCTTGATCCCGTAGGTACATCCTAAATAAGTGTAAATCAATAGTTAGCCATACAAAAAACAAACAATCTTTTTGACTTTATTGTATCGGTACAGATATTTGTAAAACAAACAAGCTATTGCCTGTAGCTTCACCGCATACATCCAAATCCTTCGGGAAAATTAGGAATTAAAATATCCAACGAGCCCCTTTAGCGTTAATGTGCAATGAACATACACCCGCCCTAGTTAATTTTCACGTTTAATATTATCCTTTTAAACTCACTGTCACTCGTAACCACGGGGTCTGTAAAATTACCGAAAGTTAAATTTAAAATTGCGGTAAAAATTAACTTTGGGGTAACGTCTGTCTGCATCAGACGCCAGTGGTCGCGGGTCGATTTCCGCACGGAACAAGAAAAAACTGTTGAATGAATGTTCCGGGTCTGGGCGTTTATCTAGGTTCCCCCGTAGTTCGCTACGTGATATTCCATATCACAAGCTCTGCTTATCACACCAACTACATAGCATATGTAGTTGGTGTGATTGTCTGGGGATTCTATTTTATTATTGGTGTTCCCAGAGCAAACGATCGATCGAAATTCGAAGTGACTGATTCACCATCTCTCAATCAGCATTATACCGTGTTTTTCGTTTAAATTTATAATTTTTGGTATGGAAACTTCTATATATTTTAACTATAATGACTGTTTGTTTCCTGAATAAAGCAAAATAAATAAATACCATCTATCGACGCCCTCGACCGATTGGTCTAGTAAGACCCTTAAAAAGACTTTCATATTCATGTTTACTGATTTTGTGGGCCTATTCATCATCCTCTCTGTAACTCTCCTACTACAGGGCTATGAGTCTCTCCTCTGGATGACGATGAGGTTTAGGCAGTTGCCCACCAAGCTGGCCCAGTGCTGGCTGGTTTGGTCTATTAGTTGTTTCCTTATTTATCCTTCTCATTGCCGGCGACAGTAAAGCTGCAAACTGGACGGCAGCGACAGCGGCGCGGGCAGCGATTTCCGCGACACGATAGAAAGTATTGAGTTTGTATCAACTCAAACTCAGCCTAAGTGTACACAGATCGTTAAAATTAATTAATGAATTGATCGATAACAATATGACATCAAAGAACTGACCTAACCGACCATTGTTGGCTGTGGTGCAAGGTCGTGTACTTTCCCACGAGTTAATTGTTGACATATTATATCAACACTCTCTATTAGGGATGTTTATGTTATGTGCTATTTCGGAGCTGAATAATTTTCTCCGTAACACATAAAATATTATGAAGACGAAAGTTTGTGTGTAGGTGTAAATGTTTGTTTTTGTTATTCTTTCTCACATAAACGGGTTCATTAATCTAAATAATTTTGTAACAGCATACATGATTCTGGATTGTTCTTCCATGCTGGACTGGGAGTGAAAGAAAAGCTTAATATGTGCCAGCTGCTTCTCTTCCCGGGCATACTGTAAAAGGCGATAGAGGTTTTATTGACGTTTTTGTGGTCGATAGGCTGACCCCGTCACTGCAATAGTCTCTCAATCGTTATAATATACATAGGACAATTTTTATCCCGATATTTATTTATTTATTTATTTATTAGGACCACCAGTAAAAGTTACATATAAGTATCTTAAATCTAATTGACACAGAAAAAAAATGCAAAATGCAACCTCTGCTTAAGGTAGGTACATCATTCAAACATAGATCACGAAATATTTATAAGCAAAAAAAAATGAGTTAAATAGTATAAAATGTATGCTAATAAAAAATATACCATAAAAATTAAAAACATTAGAATTAAAATTGAGATAAAAAAAATATTAGTAAAATTATAAAAAAAAACTATGCATCGCTGAAAAACTCCAACAGCTTCTATTGGATGGATATTCCCCTGGGATTAGATATTGCACAGGTAAAACTGCGTGTAACAGATAGTATTCTAATATAATAACAAAACCTTCATTTTGTGCGTGTTTGGGAGCGCCAATCTAATTCCAGACGAATTTGAAGAAAGTCGAATTTGAAATAATTTCGTGGGGAACGTTATGTTTGTCAAAAAATGACTAGAATTCGTAAGGGTCAGGATCGAGCGCAACTGATATTAAATCATAAAAGTAATAGTCCTGGGTTTAGCCGCGTAAATCCATGGAAATATTAGTATATAAAATATTGTATGTATAACTGCTTCCATGCTGGACTGGGAGTGAAAGAAAAACAAAGTGTGCCAGCTGCTTCTCTTCCCCGGCAAACTGTAAACGTTAGTTAAGGGACGGAGGTTTTATTGGCGTTTTTGCGGGCGACAGGCTGACCCCTATCACTGCCATAGTCTCTCTCCATCATAATAATACCTCGAAATTTGTCAAACGTGACATCAGATGTTTTTTATAGTCTCTGGTGTTCTGCCTACCCCATTAGGGATACAGGCGTGAAGTTATGTATGTATGTATGTGTAAACTTTAACTTTGTACGGTTTTTTGTTCAATTCATTAAAGCTATTAACGATAGTAACATAAACTCGTATATAAATCCATGGCAGATAGAGATCGCTTCCCAGCGATGAGACCGCCAATCGTATTTAATTTTTTGTTATGTATTTCCAGTTTTTGTTTACTATTTATGGAATACAATAAGTGTAAATATGTGTATACGCTGCAGATCTTAAAAAAGAAGCCATTTATTCATTTAAAAAATTATATAACACACAACAAAGTTATTTAGTTACGAACTATAGTACTAGATGGCGCTGTATAATACATTTCAAACTATTCAATACCGTTAATGTTTCGTTGAATCTTAAATATCTTTATCAGCTTTACAAAGTAACGGCTTAAGTTTGTTGGAAAGAATGCGCGAAACTCGGCAGCAAGCCAAGTCGCGCGATGGTCATTGTAAATTAAATAAATAAATTACTCAAACTGGAACACCAACTATTTGCTGAAAGGCTAGGCTAGGAAGGCTAGGAACTAGGCGCCGAAATGGCTTCTGAGAAACCCTAACGACTTGTGTATACAAGTATAAAGCACCCTGGACCGACTGCGTAACGTGCCCTCCGAAGCACGGAGCTTGTGTAATGTAGACGAAACAACGGTGGTGAGGGTATCCTAGTCTGTTCAGAAATATTTTAAATATTAGAGCTTTAAGACCATCTGATGTCACGTTTGACAAATGAGGTATTATAATGATGCAGAGAGGCCTTTGCAGTGACAGGGGGTCAGCCTATCGCCCACAAAAATGCCAATAAAACCTCTGTCCCTTAACTGACTTTTACAGTATGCCCGGGAAGAGAAGCAGCTGGTACATTCTATGATTTTCTTTCGCTCCCAGTCCAGAAAGGAACCTAATTTTTTTAGACTTGGCACTAAATGGTAAAGCTATGGGGCAGAGGCTATAAGACCATCTGATGTCACGTTTGAGTTCGGATATAGTGACAGGGGGTAAGCCTATCGCCCACAAAAACGCCAATAATACCTCTGTCCCTTAACTGGCTTTTACAGTATGCCCGGGAAGAGAAGCAGCTGGTACAGTCAGCTACAAAAGTTGATTAACACATTGAAATTTTCAAAGTCTTTTTTCACCAAATTGTGTCTAAATAACTACTAATATTGACTAAGTTCTATGTTTTATTATAACAATTATTCATAGAAGTTAATCATAAGTTATCATAAGTTAATCAATGTTTTGTAGCACGTCTGTACACCCTATGGTTTTCTTTCGCTACCAGTCCAGCATGGAAACTTAATCTAATATATAAAATTCTCGTGTCACAGTTTTCGTTGCCATACTCTCCCGAAACGGCTTGACCGATTTTGATGAAATTTTTTGTGCTTATCCGGTATCTATGAGAATCGGCCAACATCTATTTTTTATTATTTATATGGCAAAACAACGTTTGCCGGGTCAGCTAGTTTGTATGTAAAAAAATAGTATACACCATACACTCTACAACCTTACGAATGGAATTCGCAAAGCAAAACTAACATAAATGGCATTGTTTACAGCTGATTACGAAGTCCTTGGTTTGAATATCAGACTGATATTTATTTATTATGTTAGTTACACGGAGTTGTTTTTTTTTATAGGTAGGTACTTATTTGTATGCATATTGTAAAAAGTTTAATAGAAGTCTTTCATGCTGGACTTGGGAGCAAAGGAAATACAGAAAATGTGCCAGCTGCTTCTCTTCCCGGGCATACTCTAAACGTCAGTTAAGGGACAAAGGTTTTAATGGAGGTCACTGCAATAGTCTCTCTCCACCATTATAATGCCTCCAAATTTGTCAAACGTGGCATCACATGGTTTATAACCTCTGGTGTTCTGCCTAACCCATAAGGGATACAGGCGTGCGTGTTTAATAGAGCTTTTTATTAAAGTGGCCGAATCCGTGCCTTAATTTTACCTGATGGGAAAAGAAGAGGATACACGGGTTGAAAAAGGACACACACATGAACACATTTTAATACGTTACTGGAATAGTTTAGCCATGCGGACCCTTATCCAACAATCTAAGAAATAAATTAAAAATATATATATTTCTGACACTCACACAATATTATCTAGCTTAAATTAAGTTTCTTAAAGAACTTGTGTTATGAATACTAATTAAGTGATATACTTAAGAAATATATAAACATACATATTGAATAAATACATATTTTTTATTAAAAAATAAACTGAAATAAACATATAAACGTCCATGACTTGACGACTAATATCTGTGTTCATCACACAAATATCCGTCGCCGCCGGGATTCGAACCCAGGACCTCTGACATAGAAGGCAATGTACGTTACCCCTACACCAGCCGGTCGTCATAAGGTTATATATATAAGTCGCTTTTTACGACAAGGATCTCCAGAGGCAGCAGAGCTTTTCTAAGCAACCCTACACGCCATCTAGTTCTCTCCTGCCGATTAAGGCGACATATTGAAAAAATGCATTGACTTTCATCGCAAACTATGAGAATATGACAAGACGAGTGGATCTGACATTTTGATATGTGTAAATTCATATCTTTATCTATACTTTGCCTGCTCAAAAACATGATTTGATGATTTTGACTCGATAGTTTTATTTTTCGAAAACACGTCTAAAAACATACTTTTTTTTTAAATTACCTCGTAGTTATGAAATCCTTATGCTTAGAATTTACTTAAATTCAATCTTTACATTATTGTTCGGACTTTGGTTGCTCAAAATTTACATAGCATTTACCGTTATTTTTTTATCGATTTTTGAAACGATTTCAGTGTCTGAGCGGTGTCAATGGTGGCGATTTCTATGCAATACGCGACCTTATGTCGGCGTGTTAAGGTGCTAAGATTTCAAGAAAAAACATTTCGATGTGTCGTCTTAACTCTGGTACGAACTATAGTTGAATTCTTTTCAAAGGATTTCTGTGACAGGTCAAAATCGTCAATCATAGTGAAGTTGCCCTAACGAAATTGTTCGATTTTAAAATCGATTGTTTCAAAATACCGATTCCGTTGGTAAAAGAAATGGGATAAAACATTATAGAATTCAGCTTTCTTTTTAATAAAACGGGTACCTACCTAAAACTGTAATAAACTATAGAAGAAAGACCATTGGTTTCAAATCATTAATTTAATTCGTCACTGTTTGTCCTTGTTTCGGTATCAGTATCATTTCCGAGTGAAATAATTAATTGTTGATCGTGAACTTTGGATATATTTATTCCAATCTTCATTTAAGTATAGTTCGCTGCGTTTTTTAACAACTTTTTCCAATTTTCTGTATTTACGAATCGATTACAAGATGGCCGCTCATATTCATCAATTTTTTATCGATTTAATAATAATAATAATATGAGATAAATAGTTTACTTTATACTATGTAGATTTACAATATTATTTAAATACTTTTTAATCTTTATCCCTTCACTTAATTTATTTTTTATTACAAAAAGTTTGCGCAAAATGAATAATAGAACTGTCTATGAATATGAGAACTGTCACGAAAACAATTTGAAAATAATTCAACTATAGTTGAAAGAAAACATTTTCTAGTAAATAAATAAGATTACCGACTACTCCACAGTTTAAAAACTCTTTGTTCGCTGTAAAATGAAATTTTAAACGGTTTATCGACATATTATACGGTCCGAGTGTATACTGGTGTAGAAATTAATTTAAAGCACAATAATATCGCTTAACGACAACGGTTGTCGACGGTCGCGATTCGATAAGCGTAACCACAATATATATAACGTCTAGCTTAGTTACTATTTCGTACGCAGCCTCTGACTCCAATTGGCTGTCGTTCAGATGAGGAGAAAAGCCCAACTCGGGATTTCTCAGCAAAGGGCGGGTAACGCTGGGTTCGGTGAGTCCCGCAATGTTAGGGATTGGCTGGCGGGGTAGTCCCCCAAAGGTCCCCCCTTCGTGCATCAAGCATTCACCTCCTCTCCTTCTGAGACTTCCTTCGGGGGATCTAGTGGGTAGTCTAACGTGTCTTTGGCGGAAAAAAAAGTTACTATTTCTAGCGGTGGTAAGTTGTGGTAACGGCTTTGTTTAAGCCCAAGCTGGACTATTTAACACGCGGTTTTCAACGAGCTCCCACGAACCATAGTTAAGCGAAATCTAGTTGCAAACAGCCGCCTAGCCGTCTTCTTAGGGATTGAAATCCGGGAGTCTCCGATGCTGGACTGGGAGCGAAAGAAAAACATAGAATGTGCCAGCTGCTTCTCTTCCCGGGCAAACTGTAAAAGTTAGTTAAGGGACGGAGGATTTATTGGCGATTTTGCGGTCGACAGGCTGACCCCCTGTAATACCTCCAAATTGGTCAAACGTGACATTAGATGGATTTATAGCCTCTGGTGTTCTGCCTACCCCATTAGGGATAGGTACAGGCGTGAAGTTATGTATGTATGTATGAAATCCGGCGTTATTTTTCAGTCTGCCCGGATACTTACCGGATTTCCATTTGTTGGTACCGAATCCGGTACCCGTTAAATGATGCCGGATCTGCGGATTACCGGATCCGTTTATCAGGAAGCTTAGTTTTAAACAGTGTAACCAGTGCTTTACTGTGCTCATCCCCTAGGAGAAGGCAGCAAGCGTTACAAATCTGTCAAAAAAAAAAACTTTAATCTGAACTCAATGCCCTCGACATTAAGTTAAATATTGGTTGGGGAATTGGTTGATGCTGCCTTCAGTACCACTCTATGGTTGCTTGCCGCTTGCACATTTATAGATGATTTAGCGATCTCTTACATACTTCAGCTACCCTAGTACTTTTCAAATACAAGTACGGAAAATAAGTCATCGTCGTCGGTCCGAAAGTAATTAAAATTAAATACGTAATAACCAATTACCAGTGATAACCCAACTTGTTTAAATACCCATAATCCAACATTTAAAAAAATTTAAAATTCAAAAATTCATTTGAGAATCCAACATTATGATTAAAATAAATAAATAAAATAAAATCCCCAGACAATCACACCAACTACATGGCCCCAAAGTATGCATATCTTGTGTTATGGGATACCATATAGCGAACTAGGGGGGGACCTAGAATATAAATACATAAATAGATAAACACCCAGACACGGAACATTTTTTTTTTTCAACATTATGTTCCAGAAGGGATCAGATTTGCTTGCAAATCGATCTGACAACTTGTTTTTGGAAAATATTATCGATTTTTCTAAAGAATATAAAATATTTTTTTTAACAAATGAGTCCTACCAGCAAGCGGGGTTCACTCGGATTAGTCACCTTTTACCACACGCTTATCCAGGGCCGGTAGGGATATTCTAAACCGACCCAACGACGACGACGACCTAATATCGACGTTTTATTTGGTTTATAATAATTATATTGCATTGAACCACATTTGAACACTTTATTAGTTGCTATACCGTTGGTTATTTCATTACGAGCATCGGTTCAGTGACCATTTTCTGTGCAAAAAGCGGCGGCCATTTTGAATTTATTGTTAAAAGTTGAAGTTACTTTTGATATGAGATCGTGTTGGTGTTTTCGGGCCGCGAACTGAGCGTTTTATCACGGGATTTCTATTATTTTCTGTAGCGTTTATTGAGAATTTTTCCTGGCTTAATGGTCGAAATCTCACCTTCATCCATCACACATTAAAAATAGGTGTTTTTATTTATTCACAATAATATCAAATCTTACAGCAATATGCCTAAGAAAGGGAACATTTTTTTATTGGTGTTTTAATATAAAGATAGATACAGTAATGAGCAAATTATTCAGTGTTCAAAAAAGTATATTTCACATAATATGGTGAAAGCTAAATAGACTTTTAACTTGCTTGTGACAGTTGATTTTATTTAGTGTTTGTTACTATCAAAAAACGCACGCTACAATCGATAACATACAGTTTTCATTGTCAAGTAAACATTCATCTAATAGCACACATATAACTTTCTATTATTAGTTGCATTATATTACAATTTAATTTTTTACCCATCCTTAACTTAAAGCTAAAATATATACTAAATATCAAAATATTACTAGCTACCGTCAATCGAGGCCTAAGTAAACGGGAATAGATGGCGCCACAGCAATCCTATTAATTAAAATAATGAGTGAAGTATATTTATTTATATCTTTTACAATGTCAACCGAATTAACATAATAAACATATTAAGCCACAGACCTGATTCGATAACTCCAAAATGTAAATTCGTCTTTACGCATCACGCAATGCTAATGTCGCCCTCGGATTCCATGGCCACAAACATCTCCAAGTAAAAAACTTGTGAGCTAAGTTTATTGCGTTTTTGCTCTAGCTGTCTCGAACTCAAAAATGGTGATGAATCTATGCGCAGGAACTTACGTGATGTCATACTTACGAATCTTTATAGTTTTATGTGTGAAATTCACTTCCTACTTCTTATTAATATTGTAAAAGTTTGGATGGGTGTATGGATGTTTGTTCATTGGACATTGGGCGGGTAAAACCGCTTGAGGATTTATTTTATTTTATTTTACAATATTCGCAAAGTTGTAATGAGTTGCAGAAGGCCATTTAAAAGTTTCCACGGATAAATAACAGAAAAGAAATTAAACAGTCACAAAAAAAAAGATTACTTATTACGTTAGTTATACACACATAGAGATAGAAAATAATAATATGTTAAATAGGTATAATGATATTTCAGATCAGACCTATACAATTGTTTGACGTGTTATTGAAAATCTATTTATTTATTCAACAATTTGAAATTCAGTTGATAAAGAAATTTAAAATAAAGTTATTACTTACAGCTTGCTTCCAAAAAAAAAATTCTTCCAGTATACCTGAGACTAGAGAGTTTAGTAAAAATGAAATAGTAGTGTGTGTACTAAAATTGATAGATCATCATCATCAGCCACAACAGGGCTTTGGTATTCACTTTATATCATCACACGACGCCAGCATGCTTCTATGCTGGACTGGGAGCGAAAGAAAAACATAGAATGTACCAGCTGCTTCTCTTTCCGGGCATACTGTAAAATTCAGTTAAGGGACCGAGGTGTTATGGGAGGCTTTTTTGTGGGCGATAGGCTGACCCCCTGTCACTGCAATAGTCTCTCTCCACTATTATAATGCCTCCAAATTTGTCAAACGTGACACCATAAATCGCCTCGGTATGTGTTATTCTGATGTATATGTATGAGTTGTTCTGATCTATTTTCTAAGAAAATATCGTGGATTTAATACAAAAAAAATCCTTTACTTGTACCTTTGTCCTTATTTGTGTTTATTAACTTTTTTGATTCATGATTCATCATCTTCATCAGACGCCCACTGCTGGACAAAGACCTCCACGTCGACCGGGTCTGCGCTGCCCTCATCCAGCGTTTACTGGCGACTTTGACCAGATCGTGTCGGTACAAAATTTAATACATATTTCTTGTATACATAACTTAACGCCTGTATCCCTAATGGGGTTGGCACAACACAAGAGGCTACAAAACCATTTGATGTCACGTTTGACAAATTTCCCGTTCCCGGTCCAGCATGGAAGGTTGACATTAGAGTTGCTTAAAAATAAATAAATAAATAAATATTTCTGACACTCACACAACATTATCTAGCCCAAATTAAGTTTCTTAAAGAACTTGTGTTATGGATACTAGATATACTTAATAAATATTGTATACATATTGAATAAATACATATTTTTTATTAGAATAAACTTAAATAAACATATAAACATCCATGACTTGACGACTAATATCTGTGTTCATCACACAAATATCCGCCGCCGCCGGGATTCGAACCCAGGACCTCACACAACGTTTTAGCCCAAATAAAGTTTTTTCAAAAAATTGCTGATATTAATACCAGCGTGAAAGATACTTTTTTAATTTGAAATGCAAATAAAAGGATTTCTATATAGAAAGCCATTTTTATCCTCATATTCCCACGGTATTTATTTACCTGCATAAAGCCACGTGGAACTAGTAGTTATTATAGTAAAATATCTGCTAAGAAATAATTAAGATAATTAGTTGCATAAGCGACCCAGTTTGAAGCAAAAACCTACCGAAAAAATAAACCTTTCATATCTCATATTCTGTAAAACGCTTATGCAACGAAACCAGTTTGAAATATCTTTAGTTTGAAGGACATTATAAGTTTTAAGGTATCTGTGAACGCAGCTGTAGTTAGTGTTATACCTACCTGCAGCGAGAAAAATATTAATATCCAGCCAACTAGGTGCTCGAGTGAATGTTGTCGGTCAAAAGAAATTGCTCAATGCACCACGGTTTAGGGTTGGCACTTGGGAATATAAATAAATAAACGAATGCAGAGCATTTTTTTTTTATATTTTAAGGATAGGACGTTTGTCTTCCATGCCACCTGATGGAAAGTGCGCATGAAGACTATGGTGTTACACGTCCATCCACGAGAAACCTATTCACTCGACACTTAAAAGTTCCAGGACTGTAGTGGTCAGGAAAAACAGACGCAGGCAGATTGTTCCACTCCTTGGCAATCCGTACCAAAAAGGAACTATCGAAGCGTTTTGTTCGACTTCTTGGTAAATCCACTATATAGGGATGGAAGTTCTGTCTGCGTCTGGTAGTCCGGTGGTAAAAAGGGGTGGGTTCAATTTGGTCAAAAAGAGCACTCGCACACTCACCAAAATGTAGCCGATAAAATACTGTCAAACAAGCAACCTTACGACGATGCTCCAGCGTCTGCAATTTTTTATTTGTAAGGTTGTTGTTATTTATGATTTTATTTTAAACAACCGACTTCACTGACACGTTTAATCCTATAAACTTTGGTTAAAAGGTTGTCAACGTAAAATAATTCGTATTGATACATTTTTTCTTCGAAAGTTTAACATTTTTCAAACAGTAATCGCTTTTGTATATCGATATGTGACCACCTCTTAAGTGTCTTTTTTCATATAAAACAAGAATATTGAAAATCGATACTTAAACTAAAGATACAAAAAAACAAGCACACGAATTGAGAACCTCCTCCGTTTTGAAGACGGTTGAAAGTACACTCGAGACCAACCTTTTCTGACAACGTCAGAAAAACTAAAACGGTGTCACAGAAATGTATAATTAACTAGCCACCGCGCGCGGTTTTACCAGCGTAACTTTTGATCCCGTGGGAATTTTGGGATAAAATATAGCCTTAATAAAATATAACCTTCCTCAAGAGTTGGGCTATCAAATGCAAAAATAATTTTTCAAATCCCACTTGTAGTTTCTGAGATTAGCGCGTTCAAACAAACAAACAAAAAGAAACAAACTCTTCAGCTTTATATATTAGTATAGCTGCGATAAAAACCGTTTCAATACGATCTTTATTTAAAAGCTAGCGGGTTCGTTCTAAGGTGTAGGTTTTATCCCGCATGAGACAAAAA
Source organism: Stenoptilia bipunctidactyla (assembly GCA_944452665.1). NCBI lineage: Eukaryota > Metazoa > Arthropoda > Insecta > Lepidoptera > Pterophoridae > Stenoptilia > Stenoptilia bipunctidactyla. The sequence continues at coordinate 15,370,250 of OX101746.1, forward strand.
TACACGCGCATCTTATTCCTAGATATTTCAGCTTTCTAATTGTACCGTTTTGCAATCTGTAAAAAGTTATTTTCAGCAGAGTGTTAGGCTTAATCGTATTTTTTCGTAATCTCGTTTTTACTGCCTGCACAAGATCTTAATGAATCATAATTTATGCTTAAGAATGTGTAAATGTTGCAATAAAAAAAAAACTCAAATCTCAAAGTGCCAACCCTGCCTTGACTTCTACAATTTGACATTTTGCAGTAGTAGTAGTAGGTACCGGATACAAAGAACCAGTTGACGCCGTTGTCGGAAACAAAACAGCTCTTATGTCGAACGAGATAAGGCTGGATTTATCCGTCTATTTCGCCTTGGCAACGCCTTAGTTATATTATGGTAATGCGAGTCTCAAAATTGATACATTGAGTAGGTGACCCTATGGTCCGAGTTGTAGACGAACGCGGAAATATTAATTAGACGCAGGTTTCGTAAAAGTGTAAAAATTAATAAGTAATAAAAATAAAACTGATAGGAAAACTCTTTTGACGACCGGCTGGTGTAGTGGTAACATACATTGCCAGAGGTCCTGGGTTCGAATCCCGGCGGCGGCGGATATTTGTGTGATGAACACAGATATTAGTCGTCAAGTCATGGATGTTTATATGTTTTCAACACACTTGCTCGTAAAGTGAGCGTTATTCTATTGAATTTAGAACTATAAACTGGGCTATAAGTCACGCGTGCATAATATATTATACCCTAGTGCATAATATAATGAATCCTACAAAGTTGAATTGTACCTTGTGCAAATTACATGCGAGTAAACAGAGCATATTTTATTGATCCGGGTTATACATTAAATATTTTCAGAAACAACAAAGAGATTTTATACCACTTCAAATCCATATACATTTTTAAATGTTTGCACCTTATATTAGTAAAACAAATTTGTATATCAAACAAATTATTCACAATTTAGAATAATTTGTTATAAAATATTAAAAAATTGCATTTACCACTCCAAATTAAACATTTTCACTTAAAATAGGCTGTATATGCTATACAGACATTGACACATTTGGTGGAAAAAAAAAACAAGTGTGTTGAAAAACGTCGTATGTAACTCGTGAGCGTTGCTAATTACAGTCGAGGCTCATTATTAAGCCCTCGCCTGCGGCTCGGGCTCAAATAACAGCCTCGACTGTAATTAGCAACTTAGCTCACTTGTTACATAATATACTATTATTTAAGTTTATTCTAATAAAAATATGTATTTATTCAATAAGTATATCAGTTATCTAGTATCCATAACACAAGTTCGTTAAGAAACTTAATTTGGGCTAGATAATGTTGTGTGAGTGTCAGAAATATTTATTTAACTTTACCGAATTTAAAAAACTGAAAAATGAGTATAATTATTGATTGTAATACGAAAATGGAGTAGTCACTTTAAAACCCATCTGCGTATCGCCATCTTGTTTATTAGAAGAACGTTTTAAATACCAGTGTTTCGCGCCGTTTCACCCGCGCATTTTCGAATCCCTAGGGAATATCGGGATAAAAAGTTGCCTCTTTGCTATTCAAGACGTACACTATTACTATCCCAAATTGAGCCGTTCTGCCGTGATTGTTTTTTTATACATCCCTCCATCCTAACTTTCACATTTATAATATTTGTAAAAGTAAGATTAGTAAGATAAGCTTGCTGAAGAATTGCAAGGAGATTCTTCAAAATCTGGAAGTTTCAAAGATTAACGCGTTCAGCCAAACGAACAAAGATTTTTAAAACAGATAACCTAGACATACGAACTCTTCAGCTTTATTATTATTATTATTTTATTAGTACATATAAACATAACGTCACGCCTGTATCCCTTATGGGGTAGGCAGAACACCAGAGGTTACAACAAGACCATCTGATATCACGTTAGACAAATTTGGAGGTATTATAAAGATGGAGAGAGACTATTAAGTGACAGGGGGTCAGCCTATCGCCCACAACAACGCCTTTAAATTTCTGTCCCTTAACTGACTTTTAAAGTATGCCCGGGAAGAGAAGCATCTGGCAAATTCTATGTTTTTCTTTCGCTCCCAGCCCAGCATTAGCTAGATTAGATACTATTAAATAAAATCGCTAAACCCGTCGAAAGCCTCTGTCTTGCGGCACAACGTCGCGATACGAAAAACAAGTTTTCGTGCCGAAACTCGATTTTGGTCTCGTGGTCAATTAAAAAGGTAATTGTCTCGCTCGTCAATGATGGACGCGCCTGCTTTAGTTTACTTGTTGCAGTTCAATATTGCATGCTCAGATCAAAAATGGGAAATATAAATCAATCAGTCAATTGTTGTGTTATCATCATAACAACTCTTTGTAATGAGCCCACTGCAGGGCATTAGTCTCTCCCCTGGGTGTCGAGGAGGTATAGGTCGTAATCCACCAAGCTGGCCCAGTGCTGAAATTGTTGTGTAGTTACCTAAGTATGATAATCAACGAATGCAGAGCATTAAAAAAACCGACTTCACGTCAACACTATGGCCGACTAATAATGTCATCCACGTAAACGTTCTCCGAAATCATAAAAATTGTTTCAAAAATTTGAAATTTTCAAAAATCAAAAGTATCCTCTATCATATAAATTAAGATTTTTTTTATATCGAATATCGTGTAACACAGGCAAATAACCATGCAGACGAATTGAGAACCGGTTTGAGTCGGTTGAAAAGTACGGGATTTTTCCTTCCATGTTATCCGGCGAAAAGTTATCACGTGGGTAGACTAGTGGCCGGTCTCAATAACTTACCTGAAAGTAAAAGTTAAGTCAGCACTGGGCCAGCTTTACGACCTAAACATCCTCGTGACCCAGGAGAGGGACTCAAGCCCTGCAGATTTCATAAATAAGCATAGTTTATTTATTACATCAAAACACTTATATCTATCCTTACATGAAACCGGATATTGATTGGGTATCCTTAAAATAAGACACGTAAAATTAATCTTAGCTCTTCCTTAGCCCAATTTTTTTTATTTATTTAAAGGCCTTTAAGAATAACTGCATATACCTACGCATTATCGAAAACGGTATCAGCACTTTCGCTAAATTACTAACAAAGAGTTACAGGTACCAACTACATACCTAATGCTTGTGTAATAGCTATCGAATTTAAATGTAATATTTAATTCTAATGTTGATAAACATAAGACCTGCACAGATTCACAAAACCCAGTAAAAATCTATCATGAGTAAAAACTATGAGTAATGTAAAAACCTGACCCTCATCTCAATCACCAGGTCCGAGGCAGCAGTGCTGGAGCAGCACCACCCCCGCCTCCGGTTGTGGAGCAAGAGAAGCGGTCGCCGCTTCAGCCGCAGCAGCAGGGCAGGGCGCCGCCGCCACCAGGTCAGTACAGGGTCCTAGGGTCTCTAGTTCGAAGTTGTTCGAAGTTCAACTTGGTTTACATCCTTCAGATATAAGATATTTCTCGAGGCAAAAATTCAAAATTCAAAAAGTTTTATTCATCTTAGGAATTTCACGGCATATGCTATTTTTTATTTTTTTTTAATTTCGCGGCAATGTAAGGCATATGCTCCATTGTGTAAATAAGTCATAAGCCCTTGCTGGAAGCTCCCTTTGATCTATCTTCAAAAGCCGACACTAGCCCGGAATGCGGCAAGCTGAAACAAGCCGGGCCAAACCACCCCGCTTGTGCTTTTTAATGGGAATACTCGATATTACACGATATTAAATAATCTTTCCTTGACGACCATTTTGGAGATGGGGTAAACCTATCTGCCTCAGACGCCAGTGGTTGCGGGTACGATTCCCGTACAGAACAAGTAAAAAAAATGTTCCGTGTCTGCGTGTTTATCTATTTATGCCATGTAGTTGGTGCGATTGTCTGAGGATTTTATTTTTCTTTTATTATTTCCGATCTATTCTATCTTGTTTTGATAATTGTTCGATCTTACAAGCTGGATATTGCTAATGATACTATGACTGTTTTATTCCATTCTTGTTCATATACTCTGGTCCCAGTTTGTCATGTTCGTATTGTGCATCCATAACTCATTGCACCTACTATGTAAGCAATTTGGTTGTGGCATGACATGTCAATTTGTACTGTACCTATTTGTATTAATTTGATAATTCTGACTGAAAAAGGGTGTCAAGAGTTTTTTTCCGCAGGCTTTTTTTATCTCTTGATCTACAGTCCAAAGAGTGGTATATCTTATTTAACAACTATCAACAACTAGTTAAAGTCGAAGTATGTGATGACTGACTTCATCAAGTGTTTTCAAATCAGCATTGCGATTTATTATTTACCCTCATCTGGTCAGCTCAGCTACCAACCGTGGATAATTGTATCGTAAAGGACTCGTAAGGGAGTCGTAAGGACTCGTAAGGACGTAAGGGACTCCTGGCAGTAGGAAACCTTCAAGCTGTGTTCTGCTAGCGTCCACCCTGATATAAAATCTCCAAATATGCGGCTGCGGTGTTGTGTTTCGTCATTTCTTATAAACAGCCAGTTCAATAAAAAGTGAAAGCAATATAGCAGTATAAGTTCCAAATAAAATTACAAATGGTGGTATTATCTCTTAAGTTTATCACTACCAGACAACTGGTATGGATTATATAGCGACACATCGACTTCGACATTGATAAGCAATTTTGTATTCACGTCCGCCGATCGAACTTCAAGGACTGCGAATCTGAGTTATTTGATCGAAAAGTCGTGTATGTTGATCAATAAATAGAACTAAAGATACTTAAATAAATGAAAAATGTGATGAATAAAAAAGATTAAAATCACCCGACCAGGATTCGAACCTGGGACCTCTCGTTTGCCGGCCGAGTGCTCTTCCACTGAGCTACCGGGGCCTGGCGGTACGCCACGAAATTACTTACCACATAGATTGACCTCTTTCTTTTTATTTATCACATTTTTTATTTATTTAAGAAGAATTGAGCATTTTAAATGCAAAAACTTAAAAAACAATATTAGAACTAAAGATAGTCTAGAACAGTGATTCCCAAAGTGGTCTATATGAACCGCCAGATATGGTCAGCGAAAATACATTTGGGGGTCCATTAAAGGAAAATGAGGGTCCACGATAATGGATCTCAGCATACACTGATAGTACCTATTTACTTACATTATATTACGTTACTAGCCACCGCGCGCGGTTTTACCCGCGTAACTTTTGATCCCGTGGGAATTTCGGGATAAAATATAGCCTCTAACCTTCCTCAAGAGTTGGGCTATCAAATGCAAAAAGAGTTTTTCAAATCCCACTTGTAGTTTCTGAGATTAGCGCGTTCAAACAAACAAAAAAACAAACTCTTCAGCTATATATGTATTAGTATAGATAAGGTAAAGAAAATAAAAAAATATAAAGAAAAATATTTATTATGTTTGTTCTATAAAATTGTGATGTAGGCTGAATTAAAAAATCAATATCAGGCGGGCGGGGGGTCTAACGAAAATTGTAAAACATAGCAAGGGGTTTACGACACAAAAAAATTTGGGAACCTCTGGTCTAGAACTAATATTAGTGTTTGAGTTGAAGGCGATGAATATAATATGATTTGAAACGTTGTTATTTATTGTACATTTACTACATGCTATCGATTTGTAGTGGAGCCACTACGTTACGGCTGTAATCGTGTTCTTTACGGTTCGACTGCTGGTAATTATTGTTCTAATCATACAATTAGGTGCTGAGTCGTGGTAAATGCTTCTTCAAACCGTAGTATGTAAGTTAATATATCGTCTAGGTGGGTTATATTGTCCCTTTTTATACAAGGTTGATTTGTTGTCACCGGCCAAATTTTTTTTACACAATAAGTATCATTTATAGAAACGATTTTTGCAAAAAAAGTATTTTTTTTTTACAAAGAAATAAATATATCCGCTAACATATTAATGCAAACCATGGTCACTCTAAATTACCATTAAAATAAAGACAACTACGTGCTACTACAACACATCTTGTAGTACTACGTCGTAGTATTATCAAAGAAACGCCGCGTCGTAGTAGCTATGTTTATCAACAGCGACTATTTGCATAAAAGTTTGTGGTGCCATATCTTTATTTTTTTGTACTGAGCTATACTAAAATAAATACGCAGGTACGTTTATATCGTATCAAAGAAACTAACATTTAAATTTGGCTGGTGACTACAAAGCAACCCTGTATAGTAAGGATAGGACGTTTGTCTTCAAAGCCGCCTGATGGAAAGTGCGCATGAAGATTATGGCGGTACCTATATAGCGGGGTCACTAGGATTACTCGCCTTTACGAGTCTCTTACCCAGAGGCAGGCCTATTCTAAGCCGTCTTTAGACGACCGGCTGGTGTAGGGGTAACGTACATTGCCTTCTATGCCAGAGGTCCTGGGTTCGAATCCCGGTGGCGGCGGATATTTGTGTGATGAACACAGATATTAGTCGTCAAGTCATGGACGTTTATATGTTTATTTGAGTTTATTTTCAAATAAAAAATATGTATATATTCAATATGTATGTTTATATATTTCTTAAGTTTATCAGTTAACTAGTATCCATAGCACAAGTTCTTAAAGAAACTTAATTTGGGCTAGATAATGTTGTGTGAGTGTCAGAAATATTTATTTATTTATTATATGCACGAAGGATGTGGCGTTCAAGTGAAGTGATAAGTTCATAAGTCCTTTTAAAAAGTTTCAGTTTTTTTTTTTGATTTTTATATGAATACAGGCAGATAGACTCAAACCATCCGTCTGCTTTCAGAACCGCCAGTAGTCCCAGCTCCAGCTCCGCCAAAGCCTGCAGTGGTGAAGGCCCCGAAAGCTCCGAAAGTTAACCAAAAGGTAAGTCCAACGCATCAATGACGGCCGCTGTGGCTAGCGCGGCTGTAAGCTGAAATTTTGCCCCCTCCCCACTAAATGCGTAATGTGCGAATTTAGTGCACGAAATTTCCATATTATAGGTTTTAAACGATCCATTGCCTCTAATACTTAGTTTAATATATAATATAATAATTAGTTTTCTGGTTATGGACGGTAAATGAGGTTTTATATCCCACCCAAGTATAAGATTTTATTTTTTTATCGTGCCAATTTATGGAATGCGCGCAGTAGTGGAATACGAGAACTGTCCCATCCTACTTCCTATAAATATTATGATTGTGAAAGTGAGGACTAATAAAGCTACTCACTAAACACCCCCTTCTCCGATCCCTAACTCAAGAGCTATTCCTAGATCGTGTAATGAGCTACCACCCCGTGGGATCCAGGGCGGCGCATCAGGCATCCTGACGGATGACCCGTAGTAAGACACTGTAAAGCTCAACGGCAAGTGTAGAGAATGACTAGGGCTGGGAGCCCAGACCAATAAAGGTAGTCTACTAAGTAGATATAGCTAAGTCATTTATAACTCTTCTTGCGCGATTTAATCAACGTACAGCGACATCTATCGAATAAAAGTGAACTAAAATTTTGTATATTATTATTAAATGTGAAAGTTTGGATCTATGGATGTATGCGTTTCTGGATGTTTATCACGGCTTAATGGATGTGGATGAAATTTGGCATAGTGATAGTTTACAGTCTGAAATAGCAAATTGGCTTCCTAAAGTGAAAAAAGCATAGTAGTGGCGCGGGTTGTTTGTTACTCAAAGGTGAATATAGCATAACAAAATTATCTGACCCAGAAATTGTGGCGCTAGCGTCTTTACTATTGAGTCCACAATTGTAAGGGTAAATCTTATTTCCAATTTTCCCCGCCGGGTCCAATAAGTTAGTAGCACTTAAGTTTCGAAAGCATGTATGTCAACTTAAACGATTTCAAGGCCGCTAATAGCTGCACTTAGACGAGTTTTATCATCGAATGAACTCCTTGGTAACATATGAGTTAATAGCTCTTTGTTTTTTCGATTCGACACGCGATTTAGAATAGAAAAGTAAATAAAATCTGTAGGTACATGAAAAATTAAGCTCGAGGTTTATTTGTAGTGAGGGTTCCGTAGCGGACTCGTGTTATTGTTTTATATAAAACTGTTCCGTTACTGACTGAGTGACTGAGGTACTGAGTGACTGACAGACAACGTACAGCCGAAATTTGGAACATACATTCTTTAGAGGATGTAGGGGTGCACTAAGAAAGGAATTCCCGAAATTCCCACGGGAACGGGAAATATAGGACTTTTTAGTTTGTATGAAAAATCTTATTTCTTGAGTGCACCGATGTGAAACTTGGTGTAAAGGTTTTTCAATGTGTGTCTGGTTGTGTTATGAAAGGAATTCCCGAAACTCCCACGGGAACGGGAAATACATGATGTTTTAGTTTGTATGAAAAAATCCCATCCCTTGAGTGCACGGATGTGATACTTGATATAAAGATTCTTCAATAAGTGTCTGTTTGTATTATGGAAGGAATTCCCGAAATTCCCACGGGAAGGGGTTGGACTTTTTAGTTTGTATGAAAAATCTTATTCTTTGAGTGTACATAAAAATTTGGCATAAAGGTTCTTCAAAGAGTGACTGGTTGTGCTACGAAAAAAATTCCCAAAATTCCCACGGGCACGGGAAATATATGATTTTTAGTTTGTATGAAAAAAACTTATTCCTTGAGTGCATGGGTGTGATACTTGGTATAAAGGTCCTTTCAGTGGGAGTCTGGTTGTATAGTTTCCGAAATTTCCACGAGAAGGGTAGTTAAGCGTATACGAAGTTGCAGGATAAAGCTAGTTGTTTTATATTTTTACAACACAACTTCACGCCTGTCCTTATTTCTTGAGTGCACCGATGTGAAACTTGGTGTAAAGGTTTTTCAATGTGTGTCTGGTTGTGTTATGAAAGGAATTCCCGAAACTCCCACGGGAACGGGAAATACATGATGTTTTAGTTTGTATGAAAAAATCCCATCCCTTGAGTGCATGGGTGTGATACTTGGTATAAAGGTCCTTTCAGTGGGAGTCTGGTTGTATAGTTTCCGAAATTTCCACGAGAAGGGTAGTTAAGCGTATACGAAGTTGCGGGATAAAGCTAGTTGTTTTATATTTTTACAACACAACTTCACGCCTGTCCTTATTTCTTGAGTGCACCGATGTGAAACTTGGTGTAAAGGTTTTTCAATGTGTGTCTGGTTGTGTTATGAAAGGAATTCCCGAAACTCCCACGGGAACGGGAAATACATGATGTTTTAGTTTGTATGAAAAAATCCCATCCCTTGAGTGCATGGGTGTGATACTTGGTATAAAGGTCCTTTCAGTGGGAGTCTGGTTGTATAGTTTCCGAAATTTCCACGAGAAGGGTAGTTAAGCGTATACGAAGTTGCGGGATAAAGCTAGTTGTTTTATATTTTTACAACACAACTTCACGCCTGTCTCCCTTTGGGGCAGGCAGAGACTAAGGAACACCAATTGCTACGATCCAGACATACCTCTTTCGATTCCTTCGCGTTCATTACATAATCTTTTCATACATGATCGATATTTTTAAGTACAGTCAGCGGTGTAATATTTTTTTTTTACAACTTTATCCGTATTGTGTCAATAATATACAATACGGTTTGATAGATGAGGAAGGTATAATACGTATAAATCATGCTTCCATGCTGCAAACTGTAAAAGTCAGTTAAGGGACGGAGGTTTTATTGGTTTTTTTCCGGGCGACAGGCTGACCCCCTGTCACTTCTATAGTCTCTCTCCATCATAATAATACCTACGAATTTGTCAAACGTGACATTAGATGGTTTTTATAGCCTCTGGTGTTCTGCCTACCCCATTAGGGATACAGGCGTGAAGTTATGTATGTACGTATAATTCAGTAAGTATATGAATTAAATGAAATGTTGTAATTGTTGAATAGGTCGAATGAAGTAGGAAAAATTGACGTGGCATGTCGCTATGATTATTATAATTATTTCTTTGTTATGAGACAAGGCATTTTATAACAAAAACTTGTGTTTGTGATTATACTCTTTATGAAATCTTGCTAATTTACTTGAACTTATTCATATAGGGATCTTTAATAATAATATGTTACAGGGTTTGAGTCTGCTTTCACAATAGCTAACAAAATATTGTCTTAAGTTTTCGCGATTCATACTATTAAATAAAACACTTTTTAACCGCATTTATCGCGGATATTTACATTTTAAAGAAGCGATTGAAATAAAAAAATATCCTAATTTCAATAGAGAAGATGGTTGGAAACTATCACCGACATGGGACCCTATCCTGAAAAACATTAAACCTAACATCCAGCAAGCTGCACGACCTGAAACTCAAGATACTGTCAGCTCGTTTTGTGTCAATCCAGAACGCTACGCTCGAAGACTGAGAAACAGATGGAGATGATGATGTATAACTTTTTCAATCTATCAATCCGACGCTTGACACCTCAGTCGCTCGTGACCACGGGGTCTGCAAAGACACCGAAACGTCGAGCCAAAATTTAAAATGTAAATATACGCGATAAATCCGGTTAAAAAGTGTTTTGTTTAATGGCTAACAAATATATTTGATTTATAATGTGAACTACATATGATGATACAAACTGCTGCACTATCAAGTAATAAGGGAAGAATCAGTAAGAGTGCTTTCAAAGGAATATTTTTATACTAGGTTAGGTTGATGTGAAACTAAGCCATTACGAACTGTTTAAAATATCATTGTTTTTCTTTAAGTAAGCAACTTATTGAGAAACAGGTTATGTATGAGTTTACGCGGGAAACCCATTTGCAAATCGTAACGATACAGGAAAACACTTACTTCATTAAAGAAATCAATATCTTTCACAGGAAAAAACTGTCATATACATATTAAATGTCAAGGAGGCGGTTCCCAATTCGTCAATGTTTTTTTTTGTGTCTTTGTTACACGATATTTCGGACAATTATGAATCGATTTTGAAAACTTTATATGATAGAGGATACTTTATAGCTGGTCCCATACAAATTTCATCGAAATCGGTCGAGGACTTATTTATTTATTTATTTACTCTTTAGGTATTGTTTATTAAAAAAAATACAGATAAACATAAAAGGATAACAATGTACAAAAGGCGGTCTTATCGCTCTAGAGCGATCTCTACCAGACAACCTAGACTTCATTGAAAATTTCAATTTTTTTAAAAAATATGTATGGTTTCGGAGTATGTTTACGTGGTTGACATTGTAACTCAGTCAAAGTTTTGACAGGAACTCGGTTTTTTTGAATGCTTTGTTTTCGTTGATTATTAGACGTAGAAATAACAAAATTGGAAATATGTGTAAAACTCGGCAGGTTAAAGTTAACTTGAACGGAAGTAGTTACAGTTTTACCTGCGGGGCTAGCATGCTACCGTCGACAACGTTATATCGGGTCTTTTATCGATATTTTCCTAGAATATGGTATTTACTGTATGTAATTTATTAAGATTATGACATATTTGGTTCTGTGGTCTTATTCATGGTATCAAATCGAGTAATTCTATCTATTATGGTGCGCATATTAGCTTACATAATAGAATAAAATAACAATACAATATTTATCTTGTCGATTCGACTATTTATCGATGGTTGCATGCGAGCCCTGCCGATTGTCACTTTCTATATCGACTCTTAAAACTTCTTTGTACTCATCTAAATGTAAAAGCGATGCCAGGACAACCCAAATTCAAATTATAAATTTAAATTCGATACAGAAACCCACTACTATTGACTTCTGCCTGCGTCTGTTTTTCCTGACCACTACAGTCCTGGAACTTTTAAGTGTCGAATGAATAGGTTTCTCGTGGATGGACGTGTAACACCATAGTCCTCATGCGCACTTTCCATCAGGTAGCATGGAAGATAAACGTCCTACCCTTAAAAAATATAAACAAAAAAAAATTGCCTGACACCTGGCGAAATACGAGTATAAGGTAAATAAATTTTATTATAAAGAATTATACCTAGATGTTTTAAATTTTTAACTGCATACGTTGCAGATTTGGTCTTTTTTAGAACTATCTATATGTTGTCTCCATTTTAATTGTGCATCCAGGACTCCACGGCTTCGCCAAGAAACTTACATTTATGAGTTCGAATTAGGTTGACTTCCAAGGTGGACTAGGAGCAAAAGAAAAACGTCTCTTTCCGGGCATACTGTACTGTACAAGTTACAAGAGATTTTGTAAGCGTTTTTGTGGGAGATAGTCTTTCTCCATCATTATAATATCTCCGAATTTGTCATACGTGACATCAGATGTTTTATATATCCTCTGGTGTTCTGCCTACCCCATACTTGATTTACAAATACAGCAGTCTTGATGTGTGCTATCTTTAACCTTATCTCCAACTGCGTTTGAAATCGATTTTGAGCAAAACAATGAACAACCTTGACATTCAATTCAAATGACCGACAAGATAATGTTCTGACTACTGACACGGTAATATTAACGCGCTACTGACATTTCCCTTCATAGATAGGTCGAGCCCAGTTGTTTATGTTCCAATCGAGATGAATTAGATACGGACAGCTCGTTGCATTGTGCCCGCTTGGCGCTGTTTCTGTCCCTCTCGTTTCGTTTGGCTGTGAAAGAGATGTACATAGTATTTGATGGGTACTTTCGGGTGCGAATGAAAGGATCAGTATTGGGTACTTGTTTTTTTTCGGTTTGATGAGTCATTGGACGTGAGTACGCAGCGTGATTATGTTTGAAAGTTTGATGGTGATTTTAAGCTGGTCTTTATTTTTAACTTAAATGGAATATGTTTTTAATTGGGTTTTCCTGCTTTTTTTTTACTTTTCGTTATGATTGCAGAAAACGTTTTTTATTTTATATCTTGGGAACTTAAGGTAATAGGTATTAACTTAGATATCGTTGAAATATTGATAAGGAATCTATACATTTTTAAGTCAAGATAAAACTTTGTACTTTAAACGGAAATGCCTTACGGAGAAGTGTGAGATAATTAAATTACAAATAAATGTTATAAAGAAACCGAATCTTAATCTTATCCAACTGTAAAATAACACTAAATAAAATGCAACTTAGGGTTTTTTTACAATTCTAGCCAGGCATACGGTGTCAATTGTGACCAATAACTTTCAAACTAAATAAAGCAATCGAAGTACAAACCTAAATTACCTGCTAGCCAAGTCCCGATACGAACGCGTCTTTAAAAAAAACGGAACCCTAAAAAAAAATATTAAGAGAAAAACACACTGTAGTTGGCGCGTCGCGTTTTCGTATTATATTATGCCAGTATTGCCAGTTTCGCATCGTGCCGCGTATATCGCGGTCGCGCTTATTCGCGTTCGTAATTCGAATTTATTTGTCCAATTTAAAAAAAAAGAACAACTTGTTTTCATTTCGGTCGGTGCGTTCACAGTTTTTCGGATCGGTTTCTTGATATTTTCGGTTGCGTTCGAAAGTGTGTTTCGTTTCGGTGTTTGTTCTTGTGTTTTTTTTTAATTATTATTACATAATATGTTCTGATGACGGTAAATGTCTGTGCTGTGGGTCTGATGTACTACCGTGCTTCTTAATGGCTCTTTTATTTGGTTATAAAAGGTCTACGCCGGACTTCGTATGGATGTGATTCAATTTATTTTACTTTTTAGTTATTTACGTTTTAGTTTTATTAGTAACCGTATCAAATTTAGTTTTAAAGTTATTCTAAACTAATGTTTGAAGAGTTATAAGTCCCGTATTATTGAAAGCAATAATAATCATCTTTAAAAGCCTTTTGGGAGCTAGACTCACTTGCATGTTTGGGATAATCTAAACCAATCAGCTCTCATATTACGTTTTCTTTTAGTTTTATAACTCTATGAACAGTTCGCTAGTTTTAAACGTGTTTGCACTGTACATAGGTACTTGTATATTTTATGAGCGAGCGTTTTATAACTATATATAATATAGCTAAGTGTAGGTTGTTTTTTTCTTTTGATAAGAACAGAAACGGCAGATCCGGGGATAAGCCAGTGCTGTTGAACAAACTTTGTACTTTTTTTTTTTAAATAAATGTTTACATGGTTTTAAGTTTTGGCGAATTTATTGAATTTAAATACGTTTTTAATGGAATTTTGATTCTGGGCGTTTTCAGAAACAGTGTTCGCAAGTGTAGGTACGCATATTGTAATAGATAATCTTATGTATGTATGTATATTTTTGTACGTCCGCGTTTTTCTGCAAATCCACTTGTCAGTTTTTTTTTTAACTTAGGCAAGTGGACATTTTAGTTTAATGTTTTAATTTGTAACTTACTGGAATTTAATGAAGACAGACACTGTCGAATAGTATTTTATCTATTCGTTCCGATAGCATCTTTCTATAACATATGATTTTGATTACCTTTGAAGAGATTAGCGGATGTAGAGTTCACGAAATTAAATGATTTCGGGTCAAGTCGGTGTTCAAATGCTTTTAATATCATAATTTGTTTCCAACGTTGAATTGGATGTCCCTAACAAATTTAGGGACATCCTTATATCCTTAAGAGTATTTTTTTTAATAAATATGTTTGAACATTAATGATTTACTTAAGAGACATTTTGAATAAGTGAACGAAATTACAATATTATTATTCTATATTAAGCTACATACATACATAACGTCACGCCTGTATCCCTCCTGGGGTAGGCAGAACACCAGAGGTTACAAGACCATCACGTTTGACAAATTTGGAGGTATTATAAAGACGGAGAGAGACTATTGTAGTGACAGGGGGTCAGCGTATCACCCACAAAAATGCCTTTAAAATCTCTGTCTCTTAACTGACATTTACAGTATGCCCGGGAAGAGAAGCAGCTGGCACATTCTATGTTTTTCTTTCGCTCCCAGTCCAGCATAGAAGCATGCATATTAAGCTAATAATGACGTAAATTTTAACGATACATAATCTAAATAAAACACTTTTAACCGGATGTTTATCGCGTGTACCTACATAACATTTTAATTTAATGTCTCGGTGTCTGTAAGTAAAGTCACGAAGGACAACAAAGTATTTTCAACCGATTTCCAAAAGGAGGAGGTTTTCAATACGTTTACTTATGTTTTTTTTGTGTCTTTGTTACACGATATTTTGAAAAGTTATTTTGAATATTCTTGTTTTATATGATAGAGCGTCCTTCAGAAGTGGTCCCATATAAATTTTATTGAAATCGTTGGAGTAGCTCTTGAAAAATTTTAATTTTTTGGAAAAATAATTAATAAGTAACATGCTGGACTGGGAGCGAAAGAAAAACAGAATGTGCCAGCTGCTTCTCTTCCCGGACAAACTGTAAAAGTCAGTTAAGGGACGGAGGTTTTATTGGCGTTTTTGCGGGCGACAGGCTGACCCCCGTCACTGCTATAGTCTCTCTCCATCATAATAATACCTCCAAATTTGTCAAACGTGACATCAGATGGTTTTTATAGCCTCTGGTGTTCTACCTACCCCATTAGGGATACAGGCGTGAAGTTATGTATGTATGTATGTAAGTAATATTAATTATATCTTTATCTTGCTAGATTCAAACCCGCATGATAAAGCAAAGCCCTTGAAAATGGAGAAAATCAAAAAACATATATAAATAATAATAATAAATTGTCGGGTCTTTCCGCCGAAAGGCGTGAACTTAAAAAATAAACATTTTAACTATATTATCAATGACAACGTGGGCGGCCTTATCGCTTAAACCAGGCGATTTCTACCAGGCAACCCGGTACGGTACAACAAAGTACGGAGAATATTTACTTTGACGACCTTATACTTCAGCCAAAGTTCTGGACGTGAAGTCGGTTTTTTGAATGCTCTGCATTCGTTGATTATATTTATTCATATATTGTAATGCTTTCAATGAAGTCAATGTTAATATACGTACGATGGCCGCCGTGGCGCAGGTTTCGATTCCCGCACGGAACAAGAAAAAAAAATGTTCCTTGTCTACGTATATGTATCTACTAGATACCGCGCGCGGTTTTACCCGCGTAACTTTTGATCCCGTTGGAATTTCGGGATAAAATATAGCCTATAACCTTCCTCAAGAGTTGGGCTATCAAATGCAAAAAGAATTTTTGAAATCCCACTTGTAGTGTAGCGCGTTCAAACAAACAAAAAAAACAAACTCTTCAGCTTTACATCTAATATATAAAATTCTTGTGTCACAGTTTTCGTTGCCATACTCCTCCGAAACGGCTTGACCGATTTTGATGTTTTTTTTTTTTATATGGTAAAACAACGTTTGCCATATAAAAAAAGATTTATATCTGGTGATCTGTATTCAGGCTTATGCCTATCTCAGACATCAGTTACTCACAAAATTATATGTAGTAATTTTTTTTTTGTTTAATTTATAAATTTCTGTATTTTTTTGTGGGAAAAAATTAATAAATAATTATTATTATATAGGTTCCCCCCTAGCTCGCTACATGATATCCCATATTTAGGTAAAGCTTTGCTTAGTTTGGGGCCATCTGTTGGTGTGATTGTCTGAGGATTTTATTTAATAATTCATCAGTTTTGTGTTTTAATGTAATATTAGTACCTACCTAAGAAAATAATGACAAAAAAGTCTTTTGAATCTTCAAACCATTAAATAAATCATTTTCAAAGTATCCTATATTTTTTTTTACAATGTTATTTATAATAAATAATATCAATTTATTGGAAACACAAGAGCTATGTTAATTCAGATAAGAAAGAAACGTATAGAACCGAGTTTTCCTACGTATCGATTCCGACGCTGTTATCGAAAAACCCATTTTAATAGCCTCTACAATATCGCTGGAAACGTACGAGAATAACTAATTTAATCGATTGTAAAACAAAGCGACATGTAATCGGATCGAACGAGAAAAATCCTTATATTAAAAATATTGAGAGTTTGTGAGATATGATGAGCAATTTTCAAATGAGCAAAGGAAAATGAAGTCGTCGTGGCGCCGTGGTTACTGTGTGTATCATACGATATCACAGATTAAGCAACGTTTGGTGCGGTCGGTGTTTGGATGGGTGACCGCCGACCGTTCATTTCTCACGACGACTTCCGTGCTTCGGAGCGCACGTTAAGCAGTCGGTCCCGGGTGCTATATACTTGTATACAGTAGTCGTTGGGGTTTGTCAGAAGCCACTTTGGCGCCCTGAAAATTCTGACATCCACCACCTAGCACTGGGCCAGCTTGGTGGATTATGGCCTATACCGCCTCGTCTCCCAAGGGAGAGACTCATACCCTGCAGTGGGCTCATTATAAAGAGTTGTGATGATGATGATGAAAGGAAAAACAGATTATGCCACCTGCTTCTCTTCCCGGGCATACTGTAACAGTCAGTTAAGGGACTGAGGTTTTGCTGGAGGTTTTATTTTTGTGGGAGAAAGGCTGATCCTCTGTCACTACAATAGACTCTCTCCACCATTATAATGCCTCCGAATTTGTAAACGTGACATCAGCTGGTTTTGTTAGCTCTGGTGTTCTGTCTACCGCATAAGGGATACAGGCGTGAAGTTATGTATGTATGTATGACTAGCCACCGCGCGCGGTTTTACCCGCGTAACTTTTGATCCCGTGTGAATTTCGGGATAAACCTTCCTCAAGAGTTGGGCTATCAAATGCAAAAATAATTTTTCAAATCCCACTTGTAGTTTCTGAGATTAGCGCGTTCAAACAAACAAACAAACTCTTCAGTTTTATATATTAGTATAGATGAGCAATTTTCTTCGGCAGAATAGAGCTCCCTGTATAAGCGTATCGTAAAAGGCGATTAATCCGAGTGACCCCCGCTTGGTGGTAGTCAGGCTCCGACTGGCCTTTAAATAAAGTATTCCGGCAATATTGTAAGAAGAGCCAGTTCTTTACTAGACCTTTTAGAGGTATTAAAAAAAAACAAAACATCATCTGTGAAAATTTCAACTGTCTAACTATCACGGCTCATGAGATACAGCCTGGTCACAGACGTACAGCGGAGTGCTTGTAATAAACCAGTCAACCTGTATGTAAATATTAGGTATATCGAGAAAATCCTGCGGTATCGGTAACTTAACAAGGTGAAACCGTACGTAATCGCTCGTATAGAATTAATTATTGATTGACGTCTATTTCTTGAAAACTGTGTATGTCATAAAAACTTTTAAATGTTTTCATTTGAATAGGTACTTAATTTATTATTAAACTATAATAATACCAGTAAAAACCTTTATTGACCATAAAAATTACTAGAAATGCGGCCTTATCGCTAACAGCGATCTCTTAAGCTCAAAGTCGAAATATTGTTTTTTTTTTTTACATACATACATAGCTTCACACCTGTATCGCCTGTAACACCAGAGGTTATAAGACCATCTGATGTCACGTTTGACTTTTAAGGTATTATAAAGAAGTATAGAGACTATTGCAGTGATATTGCCTTAAAACCTTTGTCCCTTAACTTACTTTTACAGTATGCCTGGGAAGAGAAGCAGCGGGTACAGTCTATGTTTTTCTTTCGCTCCCAGTCCAGCATGGAAGCTTATTTTTTATAAACACTTAATGAGTCACCTTGTTAGCAAATTGCAACGAATTTTCCATCACTTAAGAAGGTTGATCTGTTGAGAAGAAGTGGCAAGACACTCATCATCAATGGCCGTAGCGGCCATCCATTACGGATGATTGTATCAGCGACCGCATTAGTAGGGAAGCCTCATCTTCGACGGTGGCAGAAAAACACACTTAGGACATTTTTTTGACAATTCCCGGCGTTGAGGTGTGGATTTGCCTAGTCTGTTTTGCTTGAGTTGACTAAGCCAAACTTCATCTTGCTTCTACATCCCTGTTTTCCGACGCCATTCCGGTCACACTCAAGTAAGACTCAAATCTGAAGTCGATTCCGAAGCTGCTTAGATCGCGTTTACAGGAGTCCTTAAATCGCAGAACGGGACGTCCAACTGGTGTTTATCTATAATAGGCTCCTTATATTCTAGGTTCCCCCTAGTTCGCTACACGATATCTAATATGGCAAGCTTTGCTTAAATTAAACACTTTTCAACCGGATTTATCGCGTATAAAAAGTGTTTTGTTTAATAGTATGAATCGCGAAAACTTAAGACAATATTAAGCTTTGCTTAGTTTCGAACCAGTAGTTGCTGTTTTTTTTTTTCATTATTTAAAAGGCCTCTATTTATTTTTATATAGCTAATTAAATACAAATGTCCGTAGCTAATCACGTAAATATACCATTGTAAATGGACTGATTCTGATAACTGACATCGGCGTGTGATTATAGTGTTATTCTCGTTATGCATAAGTTTTTTTTTTCTACAACAAAGTTTAAACACGTTCTAGATATATTAGAAAGAAAGAAAGAAAATATTTTATTCTTAAAACAATCACCACTGAAATTCGTACGATAATACTAAAACTTAACCTAAAGAACATGAAAATAATTAATAATTGTAACAAATACCAACGATGATTATTATAAAAAATGGTAACCAACTCAGCATATAGTCGGTACCGTAAAGGGTTCACGACGCTGGTTTTCAGTCGGCACCAAGTGAGTGGTATCCCACGGTTGGTCGGGGATGAGGGTTTTGGTGTAGAGTTATTTTCCACTTTACAATTAATCTTTTAAATTTTAATAAAAAAAAAAATGTAATCAACTAATGTAAAGCATTAAAAAAAAAAAGATTTTACTAACATTTTTAAATCCCTATCAATCAAAACTTTGACTGAAGTTTTATAAGGTCATCAATGTAAATATTAACAGTGTATTAAATATTTTTTCGAAAATTTGAAATTTTTCGTAAATTATTGAATTGATTTCAATGAAATTTGTATGGGACTACGTCTGAAGTATCTATCCTCTATCATATGATTATTTAAAATCGATTCATAATAGTTTCCATGCTGGAATGGTAGCGAAAGAAAAACATGGAATTTGCTGGCTTCTCTTCCCGGGCATACTGTAAAAGTCAGTATGGGACGGAGGTTTTACTGGCGTTTTTGCTTGCGATAGGCTGATCACCTGTGACTGCAATAGCCTCTCTCCATCATAATAATCCCTCCAAATTTGTCAAAAGTGATATCAGATGGTTAACTGGTAACTGGGATTCACAATTTCTGTAAAGAAATTGGTCTCGGGTGGTCTTAGCTGCAAAGCTCTACCATCAGATGGAGCTACGTTAGCAATATAACGTAACAAACAAAAATGTGGTAGGTAATTTCGAGGCGTACCGCCAGGCCCCGGTAGCTCAGTGGAAGAGCACTCGTCCGGAAAACGAGAGGTCCCAGGTTCGAATCCTGCTATTTATCACATTTTTTTATTTAATATTAAATGTGCAATTTAAATGCAAAAACTTAAAAACATTATTAAAACATTCCTAAATGTTTCTTATTAAGGCATTTTGGACCCAATAACACCATGGAGTCGCTATGAAAGTTCAGTCTAGTATGTTTCTTTTTAAGGCCTATTTTGCACCAAAAGTTGTACATTAGCTTTAGCTTGATTGAGAAGTAAACAAGTAAACATCAAGACGTCCTTGCTACCGTTTTGATTTATAGTCACGTAACTTATGTTTATGTAAGAATTTCTTGATAAAATTATGATTGATAATTATCTCGATATGAATGATATGGAAATCTTAAAGTGGTAGTAGTGTCCATGTAAAAGTAGGTACCCACTCAGGTCGGTACTACAGCCTTTCCTACGTGAAAGCGTAGGTTGCATTCTGGGATAGGGGAGAAGTACTACTACGAATACTACGACGTAGTACTACAATATTTTTGTAGTAGCGCATAGTCGTCTTTATTTCAATGGTATTCATTCGTAATTTAAAGTGTCCATGCTTTGCTTAATGTGTTAACGAATATATTAATGTCCTTGTAAAAAAATACATGCATTTTTTTGCAAAAATGGTTTCTATAAATGATATTTATTACGTATAAAGAAATTGGCCGGTGACTACAAATCAATCCGGTATATTAAACCCATCTTCACTATTTAAAAACCGTGCGCGTGGCACATCAGATCGAGTAGTCAAAAAACACAAGGCCAATTTTATTTACATACAAATTATGTAACTTTCGTCATCTCTATATTTATATATATGTGAACAATGCTGTAATGTTTACTGGGGTGTGAAAAACATGCACACTCCTTATCTTATATGCGTTTTAATTATTGAGAATGCGCGGGAAAATGGCGCTAAGCAACTACCTACTCTCATCATCATCATCACAACTCTTTGTAACTCGCCCACTGCAGGGCTATGAGTCTCCTCTGGGTGACGAGGAGGTTTAGGCCGTAACCAGTTGGCTGGCACAGTGCTGGGTGGTGGATGTAAGAATTTTAAGGGCGCCGAAATGGCTTCTGACAAACCATAACGACATATAGGCTGCAGAACGCGATCGCAAATATGAAAACGTTGGGAATGAAAAATTTGGGCTAAATTTATCCTGCCTGTCGTAAGAGGCAACTACATGGAAGAACAGCTAGGATCGAACTCTAAATATTGAGGCGTTAGAGGTTTAAGACGGAAGTGTCCAGGGAAGGTGCGTGATAAAAAGCATACAGGAGAAGGTGAAGCTTCCATGCTGGACTGGGAGCAAAGGAAAAACATAGAATGTGCCAGCGGCTTCTCTTCCCGGGCATACTTTAAAAGTCAATTAAGGGACAGAGGTTTTAATTGGAGGTTTTTTTGTAGGCTAAAGCCCTTTCACTGCAATAGTCTCCCAAATCGGTTTTATAATCTCTGGTGTTCTGCCTACCCCATAAGGGATACGGGCTTAAAGTTATGTTATGTATTGTGTCTAAGTAGTATGCCTGGCTTTACCGGACTAAGGCTTTTTTAAATCGAGCAAAAACACATATAATGCATTCTAGTCCCTCTTGCGGGTAACACCCCGTGTCAAAATAAACGAAAACGCTAAAACAATGAAAAGCATGTCCCACACAAAAATGTCGCAAATGCGCAATTCGTTTTTCAGTTCCGCCATGCGTCAAAGTTTTCAGCTTCGAATGCGAACGATGTCCGTGTAATATGCGCGTTACGTAACACGCGACCTTGGTCTTGTGTTAGATATAGTGTGCGTTATCGCATTGTTTCTTTATAGCGAAGAAATTGTGTACAGGTATTGAGTGTCTTTGGGTTTCTGAGCGTTATCGTCGGACTTGTAATCGTGAATAACGTGTTGATTGTGTGCAAATGTTGATAATGTCGGCCAGCTAAATTTTCGCTACAGGTGTCGTAAGAGTTTACTTAGGATGGGATCTAGGTCTTATTCAATATTAACGGTACCTCGATATCTTAGGGCATTTTCCGCATATTACTGTACTAGCTGTTTTACGCCGTTTTACCCGCGCAATGTTTAATCCCTCGTTAATATTGGGATAAAAAGTATCCTGTGTGTTGTTCCCGAAAATAATCTATCTATACTAATATATAAAGCTGAAGAGTTTGTTTGTTTGTTTGAACGCGCTAATTTCAGAAACTACAAGTGGGATTTGAAAAATTCTTTTTGCATTTGATAGCCCAACTCTTGAGGAAGGTTATAGGCTACCGAAATTCCCACGGGATCAAAAGTTACGCGGGTACAACCGCGCGCGGTTGCTAGTATAAATGTACTTACTAAAATTTTATCCAGATCCGTCGACCCGTTTTCGCGTGAACATGTTACCATACATGCATACATACAAACTTTCACATTCATAGTATTACTAAGATAAAGATGACATGTAGAAAAATGGTAGCTGAACCTGCGTCGCTCGTATTAAGGTATTTTTAGGACAAAAACTAAGAATAACCCTTCCGCCCTTCGTCGAGAATGTCATAGAGGCGTGACTTGGATTTATGTTATTGAGAAACTCTTAAAGGATCAACTGTGGGAAAAGCACTAAACTAGGTGTTCCTGTTGATTTCCCATAACTATAGGGTATTGATGGGACCATGAAATAGAATCAAATAGAATGTGATTTTTTTTCAATTTTAATAATTCAATTAATCATACCGCATAACAACGGTGTTCGTTATGCGATCATATTTTGGAAAATATGCACTTTTGAACCACATATTCTTTGGCAAAAAGTATTATTTTTTAGTAAGGAACAAAACTCAAAGTTGTAAGATATCAAAAAGAACACTTTTTATAATTAAATAAATTAAAATCCCTACACAATCACACGAACTACATTCCCCCAACCAAATTAAGATTGTGATATTGGATACCATGTAGCGAACGGGGAACCCAGAATATAAATACAGATAGAAATAGATAAATGCCCAGACCCGGAATATTGTTTTCCACCTACTTCCAAAAAAGTAGGAGGTTCTCAATTCGTGTGTATGTTTTTTTGTGTCTTTGTTACACGATATTTCCGACAAATATGAATCGATTTTGAAATTTCTTGTTTCAAAGGATAGAAGATACTTCAGAGTCCTACATAAATTTCATTGAAATCGATTCAGTACTTCATGGATAATTACAACTTTTTTAAAAATAAGTATGAATCCGGAGAATCTTTACATTGACGACATTATAACTCAGTCAAAGTTTTGACGTGAAGTCGGTTTTTTATTCTCTGCATTCGTCGATTATTTCTTATTCCGTGTGAGGTCTACCCTCCGACTTCACGGTGTCTTTGTCGTTGGAGTCTTTTCAAATCGATTTTATTTTTATCGACATTGACAAAAATCTTGATGACTCGGCTCGAAGTATTGAATCGTGGTTGAATTTTCATATCCGGTTTCGCTGTTAATAATTAAATTCACTTATTTATCCATAATCGTATATCAACTGAATCATGACAAACTTTGCTGGAAATCAGTCTATCGCGTATAATGCACTTAGGTCATTTTAGATACTGTACGAATGCTGTACTCAGTAAATTATTATTCGGGTTATTTGTTAGTATAAGGTATTTTAATTTAATCTATTTTAATGTTATTGACATATTCTGAGACGCTATATTGAGTATTTTATTAGATATTCATTGAATTTAATTGTATTTTTATTTGTAATAATTTTCTATATTTTCTATGTGTATTAGTTTAGTTTTAATTATTTTGTAAGTTAATTTTATATAAATGATGACAGCGCCATCGCATTGAAATCATTCTGTAAAGGTGGATGCTATGATTTTGTAATAAATAAATGTCAGTGTCGAATGAAATGATATCATGTTCGTCACCAAGGAAACCTATCTTCAAGCGAATTTTCGACCTACTAGCATTAAGACGATTTGCCAAAATGAGCTTGTTGTGGGTCAGGATTCAGATGAATCGATAGTAGAGACATGATTCGCCGTATTCTATTTTGTATGTTGAATAATTTTTTTACGTCATTTTGAGAGCTTTTTACTTCAGTAAAAAGGTTCCCACGGGATCAAAACAGTTACAAAAGGTTATAAGTTAAAAGGACACATTATCGCTGCCGGAGCAGTCATTGCAGGCCGCAGCCTTTATATGATTAATGTGCTCTAGGCTTCCATGCTGGACTGGGGCGAAAGAAAAACATAGAATGCTCCAGCTGCTCTATTCCCAGGCATACTGTAAAAGTCAGTAAAGAAACAGAGGTTTTGTTAGCGTTTTTAGGGGCGATAGGCAGACCTTGTCACTAATATTCTCTATCCATGATTGTAATACCTCCAAATTCGTCAAACGTGACGTCAGATGGTTTAATAGTCTCTGGTGTTCTTCCTACCCCATAAGGGATACAGGCGTGAAGTTATGTATGTATGGTCTCTAGGTAGGCGGGGGTCACTTATAACGACATGATTAGGTATTTAAAGACCGGAAAAGCTATTCTTGGCCGACCTACGTGTCCTAAATTTAAATAAATTATGAAAAATTTTAATGGGTATTCTTCACGCGGAGCTTTGCGAAGTATTACTCGGTAAGAATTTTTGCTAAAATATAGCTCTCAGCCATTAAATGTTGGTTTACTTACGTTAACTTCAAAATAAAATAAAAACCTAATGCTGGACTGGGAGCGAAAGAAAAACATAGAATGTACCAGCTGCTTCTCTTATCGGGCATACTGTAAAAGTCTGTTAAGGGATAGAGGTTTTATTGGCGTTTTTGTGGGCGATAAGCTGATGACTCCCTGTCACTGCAATAGTCTCTATACATCATTATAATACCTTCAAATTAATCAAACGTGATATCAGATGGTCTTATATACTCTTTCGTTCTGCCTACCCCATAAGGGATACAGGCGTGAAGTTATGTACGTACTTAACATCAGAGTAAGTGAGTAACGTCAACACAATCTTACCCCTGTATTCCATTGGGGGTTGATAGAGACTAGTGATAGCCAATCGCTGCGATCGCTTCCTCCACATCCATTAATCTTTTTATACATGATCGCCGGTTACGGGTACTTTTAAGTTATATGCCTAGTTAAAAGTTTTGCTTCCATGCTGGACTGGGAGCGAAAGAAAAACGTAGAATGTGCCAGCTGCTTCTCTTCCCGGGCATACTGTAAAAGTCAGTTAAGGGACAGAGGTTTTAAAGGCGTTTTTGTGGGCGATAGGCTGACCCCCTGTCACTACAATAGGCTATCTCCATCTTTATAATACCTCCAAACTTGTCAAACGTGACATCAGATGGTCTTGTAACCTCTGGTGTTCTGCCTACCCCATTAGGGATAAAGGCTTGACGTTATGTATGTATTAAAAGTTTTAACTAGGCATTTTTTTAGGTTGGTATCTCACCAATTTGGTTGACATATTAGGTCAATATACGTCAATTTGCATATACTTTCGAATTCCAATATTTCAAAACGTAGATAGACCATATTATATGTATTGCTTTAGTATGCATCATAAAACGTAAAGAAAATATTCTAAATCTCTACAAGCTCTTTCAATTAGTTATAGTTCATATAATCTATTCATGTAGAGAAGGCGTGTAGAAGAACTGCATGTATACAACTGGCCGTTTCCAAATTTGTTTGTGTGACTTCTAATCTCTAAGGATATTTTTATCATGCAAAAATATACGAATTGTACACGTCGTTTCCTAGTTAAAACAAACAGACAAACTCAACAGCTCTACTAGGTTACACGTGTAATCACGCTCGAATTACGACCAGTGTGCGCCGGCCGACTAGTCCAAAGTTAATCCGCTATGAAGTTCAATTCTAAAATTTTATATCGAAACACACATCTGTTCTCAACACGCACGAGCGTATCATACAAGTTGCTGCGTAATCAGTATAAAAAAAATTGCCAAAGCTTGTTATCAACATAACCTTGGAGGCAACAGAACGGCACAGCGACAGTGCGCTAGAGCGAGATGCGTATATGTAAGAGTAACAACGCAAGGTGCGAGCGAGACGGCGCTCTACAACCGATGACAACGTGTTTGCCACGCGGTCCTGCGGCTTTGCATCAACCATGTGATTTTTATTTTATAGGTTAGGTTTCTTGCTTTAGCTTTCGTAGCTATTAGTTGTAGTTTTTCTTATTGTGATCATTTGTTTTGTATGGTGAGGTTGATTTATTCTCGTGCAAGTTATAAGTTGGTCGGTTCGTTGGATTTTGTGGTTTTTTAAGTGCATGTGATCGCTGTGACGAGTTAGAAACAAGTTGTTAAGTCATAGAGCTTAAATTCAAGTGTGTATTACGTGGTTGATAATAAGTAAAGGGTGGAGCGAAATTTAGATGAGGAGTAAAGAACAGGATCGGTACTTAATTATGCTACTTTTAAAGTTTGTTTAGTACGTATTGAAAAAACGTGTTAAATATACCTAATTGGGATACCAGCACAAAATACTAATGCCAGTGTTTACATGTTAACTCTATTTTTGATAAAATTGTGGTACCTAGATTCTTCAGGTTATGGTTATAGTCGTCACAGAAATGTTCACTAAAAAGCCAAATCTCTATAAGTAGGTACTATCTTACATTTCCGTGTTATCGATATCGATAAAAGAAATTGATATAAATTTGTAATCGTATGTAAAGTTTAAATCATAAACTATATTATCTTACTAAAGTTGTTCAATATACAGGGTGACTGGTACATGACAGAACGTTTAGATGGGATCATTTGCACAAATTGGTAGGTAGAGTCGTATGTATAGTTTTGAAAATGGGCATATATTTTTACTTTTTGAGTAACTAACTCCAAATAATTTCGCTTCTTATTCTTTTTCCGTCCACTCAATCCGACTATGGAATTCATTGCCTCACGAAATCCGAACTTTGAAAAGTTTGCACATTTTTAAGAGAAGAGTTAGAGAGCACTACCTCTCCTTAACATAATTTGTAGAAATTAGACTTTTATTTTATGTTTATCCTTAAAGTTGTTATAAATAATATTGTATTTATGGAGGTATTTATAAATTATATGTTCATTTATTTATATAGTTATAAAGTTATTTTATATTCATTACTAACTTAGCTGCACACTAAATTGCTCTTTATACATCCCACTCTCCACTCGCAGGACTGCTGGAAGAGATTCCGCTAGGAATAAGCAGTACCTTTGTACCATTTAATTATATTTCTGTTTTCTATTATTATTTGTAGTGTGTACATAAAAAGTTAAATAAATAAATAATACGATGGTAAATACTCCCGTTCAATTTAAAATTAAGTAGAGAATCGATAGTAGATCCAAATAAAAATGTTTTTTTATTCTGAAATCTTTCTATCAAAGAATCGTGAAATTGTAAACTACATGTAGTACTCTTCATCAAAAAATTTGACGAAGTTTTCTATAATATTGGAAATTCCAACCGATTTCATAAATTTATTTTCGATGTCTTTGAAGGGATACATTTTTGCGACTTTCGGAATGGATTTTGACGATAGATTGTTTGAGTTTATGCCTTCGTGATCGGAAAACATTTCACCGGTTTATAATTAGTGTTTTTTTTATATAGCAGAGTAATTTAAGTACGATTGTCAGCCATGATGCGATGTTATCTAAACTATCCGTATATCATGTCTATAATGATACGCGCAATTAATTAAGCCTGCCTGCGCATGCGACCATTTGTCGAAAATCTATTTTTTTTGTTATGAAATAAATGTAAAGGTTACAGATAACTTGTCAGATTAACGTATAAACAAATAAAAATTTATAATATCCCCAGATAAGCTTGTGATATGGGATACCATGTAGCGAACTGATAGGATCTAAAGGTTTAAAAACGGATTTCATATTTTCAAGTCCAAAACTTTAAAAGGTGCCATACGAAAAGTCATTAGTCCATTACCTGATATATTTTTCTTAGCTTTTTTTCTAAATCGATTTTGATGACATTCACATGGGACCGCCTCTGAAATGTGTTTTACTAAATAGAAATCGATTTATAAGTAACGAAATATCAAACAAAGAATAAACGACTTCCGTTTGGAAGGCGGTTAAAAAAGGCGCCAAAGACTGTCTCCCTCGCGTATAACACGCGCCATTATCATATTATGCTGCGCGTGCCACCATTTGTCTGAATCTAAACCTAAAGGGCGATTTTGTATGGAACTCCGTCCGATGAGCGCAGCGTTGGCCATTATTATAAATATAAATAATAACAAATAAATATTTCTGACACTCACACAACAATATCTAGCCCAAATCAAGTTTCTTAAAGAACTCGTGTTATGGATACTAGATAACTGATATACTTAAGAAATATATAAACATACATATCGAATAAAAACATATTTTTTTATTAGAATAAACTTAAATAAACATATAAACGTCCATGACTTGAAGACTAATGTCTGTGTTCATCACACCGATATCCGCCGCCGGATTCGAACCCAGGACCTCTGGCATAGAAGGCAATGTATGTTACCGCTACACCAGCCGGTCGTCGTTATTTTTTTATAATTGAAAATAGAGCAGCGCTCGTGACCACGATGGTCAAGATAGGTATACCTACTCTGGCAAATAATTCAATTCGAAACGTCATATACTGATATACCCAATGATACCAGTTAAACACTTCGTAGTTTAAGTACTGAATGAGAATGATTGAAAACGAACGAGTTTTTGTCACTCGTTTTGCTTAAAAGTTTAAAGAAATTTATGAATAATGGATTTGAGGTGTGTACTTTCGCATCAAAGTAACTTTAATGAAAATTATTAATTACCAAACATACGTAGTGTTTTAAAACGGTTAAAGTAGAAGTAAAATCGATTTGATAACTTCTTTATTTAAAAAGAATAGTTTTCCTTTGCTAACAGCACCGTAAAAAAAGATATATCTAGTACCTAAGTCAAAATACTTTTTTTCCATAAATTATGATATCATTATTTAATAATCAACGAATGAAGAGCATTAAAAAAACCGACTTCACGTCAAAACTTTGGCTGAGTTGAGAATGACATCAACGTAAACATTCTCCGAAATCATACATCATCATAGAACGTCAATAAAACTTCTGTCCCTTAACTGACTTTTACAGTATGCCCGGGAATCGAAGCATGGAAAGCATAAGCATCTTAAATATAAATCATAGTTTAGGTTCAATCATTAGGCAACCCTACTTTTTGCCTAATGATTGAACTTCGGACTTTATTTACTAACGCTACTTAGATACGCGGGGCCCTATCATCGATCGATATGTATTATTCTAGCTAGACTATGTTCTAAACGTGTCCTCTCGCCATCTGTCAACTTTGTGTGAGTTCACACACACGTGCAAACACGTGCACACACACACACACGAACAAACTTTCAATTTATAGTCTGGCTAATGAAAGTAGGGACTGGAAAAACCTGGCGAATAAGTATCGTAAAAAATAACAAAATGGATACTTTCCTACTTTTTGATGATCACTATTTTGTTAAATGATAGGCAACTAGTAAAATCAGGTTTAAAAATAAAACAACAAACTACAATAATTATTTTTATTCATTGAAAAACCTGAATCCAGCAATTCTATATGGAATGAATCGTCAGAGTCACTGGTATCGCTGTTTCCAACATTGATTTTAAAACTATCTAAATTTTAATTTTTTTATTAATTTTCAAATACGAAAAATACAAAATCTCAATTACCAAAACCACCAACAACCGTTCGATTGTCAACAGTGACACCAGAAAAACGACTTTGACATTAATGCTAGTACTGCCATACAAAAAGTTTGCAAAAATCCCCAGTGTCTCCTTTCGTATATGTATACACATATTTTGCACGCGTAGGATACTTTAAAATACTTTTACATACTTTAAAAGTCAGTTAAGGGACAGAGGTTTTATTGGAGGCTTTTTGTGGACAATAGGCTGTCACTGCCTACCATTACATCGCCTCAGATGGTTTAATGACTTCTGGTGTTCTGCCTACCCCATAAGGGATACAGGTGTGAAGTTATGTATGTGTGTATGTATGTATTAGTGCATTCAATTAAACGAACTCCTCGGCTTTATAGGCGTATCAGGAGTATTAATATTTTATTATAGAGATAACACGTTTTTATCGTATAATTATGTTTTATCTGCAATATTTTATCGTATTTTTAGTCTGCTTAATATTACCGATGCATAATAGCATTTTGACGTAGGGTAATAATTATAAAGTAAATAGGTTTTTCCGAATTGTCAAATTTTAATTGATAACCTATTTTTTGCAGCGCTAAAGACAAAAGAAATCCTTTTTTATAAACGACTAGTTGTTACGGGATAAAAAGTTTATTTTTTTGCTACTCGAGACCATAGTCTATTTGGTACAAATTAGATTCCAGTTCCGTCGACCCGTTTTTGCGTGATAGAGGAACAAAATATGCATCGATACCCGTTACAAATAGTAAGATAGATAACCTAACTCATAGTAGAGAAAAGATGTGAGTGATAATATTTCATTTACATTTTTATTCGACTCTTTCTCTACATAAAATTCTCTGATATTAGACAGGTCCAATTTTTTAATCTTTTCAACTGAATATCGATGTGAGAATGGATTTGTTTATTCGGTTTGGCTGCGCGTTGCAACTCCAAGATTATCCAATCCTAAACCTTATCTGCAGGTAGCGCACCAAGGCAGCTTGTATTTATAATGCATAATGGACATTCGCCTGTATCCTCATATATTAGCCTTACTTCGAGATCGGAGTTATTGTGTGCGACGACGTGGAGAATGTTTTTCAAACGACCTTGGCTGTCTCGCGGCGGCCGTTTAGAACTCGCTGTCGGTACATGCACGTGTTTGTCTACGGTCAGCGAAGTAAAGTTTACCTGATTGTGGTGAATTTTACGTACGTAGCTAATGCATGTTGGAGGTAGAAATTTCAATTTAAATAAATAATATGCTTAGAGATTATTATTATTAATTAATTAAATCCCCAGACAATCACACCGACTACATGGCCCCAAAGTAAGCATAGCTTGTGTTATGGAATACCATGTAGCGAACTAGGGGGGGACCTAGAATATAAATAAATACATAAATAGATAAACACCCAGACACGGAACATTTTTTTTTCTTGTTCCATGCGGGAATCCATACCGCAACCACTGGCGTCTAAGGCAGACAGGTTTACCCAATCGCCAAAGTGGTCGTGGCCAAAATGATTCTTACCCTCCGTATACGAGGAACGAGGCTAATTTTATTGATACGGTTCCATTACAGTCTAAAATTAAAATTATTAAAAATTAAAATAGTTAATAATCCGTGAATCCACCTAGATGATGTTCAACTTGTTCTAAATGGGCTGTAAGGAGACATAGACTGCCAAGAGTTTTTTTCCGCCGGCTTTTTTTGTCTCTTGGTCTACTGTAATATCTTATTCAACAACTATCAACAACTAGTTAAAGTCGAAGTATGTGATCACTTCATCAAGTGTTTTGTGAAATACAAGATGAATAAAACTTTTTGAATTTTGAATTCATAAAACACAATCTTGACGGTATATAAACACGTATAGGTTCCTTATACCTAGGCTTAGCCCTTTCGCCTATGGATAAGCGTGACGAAAAAGGCGACTAACCTTTGAGAGACCTTCGCTTGGTGGTAGGATCACGTCACACGTCACCTACTGGCTAGATACCTTTTTTTTTTTTAAATAAATTATGGATGGGACGTTTGTCTTCCATGCCACCTGATGTTAAGTGAACATGAAGACTAAGGTGGTACACGTCCATCCACGAGAAACCTATTCACTCGACGCTTAAAAGTACTAGGACTATACTGGTCAGGGAAAATAGACGCAGGCAGTTCATTCCAAACCTTGGCGACCCGTATCAAAAAGGAACTGTCAAAGCGCTTAGTTCGACTTTTCGGAATATCTCTCACATACGGATAGAAGTTCTGTCTGCGTCTAGTAGTCCGATGGTAAAAGGGTGAGGGTTCAATTTGTTCAAACAGAGCACTGGCGCACTCGCCAAAATGTATCCTGTAGTACACGGTTAGACACGCAACCTTACGACGACCACGCTTCATCTGCCGTCAAATATTAAATATTAAATAATAATATATGAATGAATGATTTATTTAAAAGTAACAAAGACTCAATTTGTTAGTATATAAATGCTTACAGACTATGTTAATAAATATTTAACTAGGTACATATAAAACTTTAAACAAAATAATTTACAGGCTAATTTACAAAGGCCACTTTTATTGATTTTTGTATAACGTTGTCATAGCATAGTTTACTCGCCCTCCGGCACTCTGTGATGGTAACAGCTGAAAATCACCGTCTCAGTCTAGACTGTGACATAATGCTGAGCTGTGGCCTTTTCGGCAAATTAGTATTGAAGGTGTAAAATCTGTATTTTTGTATATTCTGTAGTAATTGTAATATTTTTGTATCCTTGTTTTATTTTCCGAATGAATGCTTTCATTTCATTTCATTTCACAATATTTTACGTAGAGTCCGTTCTTTACTTGACACGTGTACGTTCATCTTCGACCTCATCTTCATTTGCCATCAGGTGAGAATGAGGTCAACCGCTTAGTCTATAATAACGACTAATGGTGTAGCGGTAACATACATTGCCTTCTAAGTCAGAGGTCCTAAGTTCGAATCCCGGCGGCGGCGGATATTTGTGTGATAAACACAGACATTAGTCGTCAAGTCATGGATGTTTATATGTTTATTTAAGTTTATTCTAATAATAAATATGTATTTATTCAATATGTATGTTTATATATTTCTTAAGTATATCAGTTATCTAGTATCCATAACACAAGTTCTTTAAGTAACTTAATTTGGGCTAGATAATGTTATGTGAGTGTCAGAAATATTTATTTATTTATTATAACACGCAGTCGCTCTTTGCCACGGGGCCTGTAAAGACACCTTTTATTGCAAAGTATACTTAGGCGGTTTTACGATAGAGTTCAAAGTGCAGTAGGTAGGTATTATCCTACTAATATAGTACACGTGAAATTTAGTGACGTTTTATTAATGTCTTTTCCTCTTTAATGTCAGTACTACTGACCCGATTTGGACGAAATTTCATAACACGAATATCGTGTCCTTGATTGACACATATTTTTCTTCGTATTCATAGCGTAAACGTAGATTTGATGTGAAACTATTTCGGGAGATCGCAAGGCCGAAGAAACGGTCTTGAGACTGAATTCATGTTTACATTTAAGGCGTAGGTACTTAAGAGGCTCTCAAATATGGGTCCGATCTTAAGTTGGCGAATAGTATACCTCATTTTTCATATTTATTTCATAACAATCATTACAATCGTGTTGAAAATTTATAAATTATTATAATTATAAAATTGTATATTGATGTATTAAAATTGAAATTAATTGAATTTACTAACTTAAACATAATATATGTCAAATCCTAACCTAAGCATATTAAAATTATATTAAATTAACAAATGTATTCATAAAATAGTCCAAACAAAATTAGTACATATTAATATGTCAAATAATTAACAAATCTAAAACATAAAATTTGTCAAAAACCTAACCTAAGCACATAATAATCAGTCGCTCGTGACCACGGGGTCTGCAAAGACACCGAAACGTCGAGTTAAAATTTAAAATGTAAATATACGCGATAAATCCGGTTAAATAGTGTTTTATTTAACATAATAAAGTATCAAATTAACAAGTGTATTCATATAATAATAGTCAATACAAAATAAGAATATATTATTATGTCAAAAAATTGTAATGTTCTATTTGTCATTGAAGTATTGATCTACAGAATAATGATTTACCTTTATACCTAAGTTTATAGGTAAATCAGAATGCTTTGCAAACGATTTATTAATCTGGTAGTTATTATATTTGCCTGTAGCATGGTTTGCTGTCTCAGTCGTTTCAGTCGTATCGTTTCACGCCTGAAAGATCCCGCGATTTACAAATTATGACTTATTATTTCAGCTGTACCACATTAGTAATATATTAAATAATTAATAACTGTGGTAAATTAAATTAAAACTATCCAGATAGATCTAGTGTACAAATGATATCTAATTGAACTAAGGCCGCCGAAATTGACATTTTTGATATTGTTAAAAAGTTTATTTTTAAGTTTCTGCGGCTGTCAAGATTATTATTATTTTTACTTCAGACAGATTTAACGTCATTCAGGCAAATCAGTCAACATGTCACCAGGGACCGGAACCGCTTACCCTTAAAGAGGTTTTTGATTGGGTTTTTCATAGACTTGTTTTAAAAAACCCTATCAATTTGGTAACCGTATCGAAGACTTACCCTAATTTAAGGCTTACCATATCAATAGAGTTCGCTTCATGTAAGCAGTAAGCCTATCGAAAACCCTATTGAAGGTTACCGATTCAATAGGGTTTTAAAACCTGCAGGCAAATTTAATCTCTAAGAATATCAAATTATCAAAAATATCACCATCTATTCAATCTCGCACTTCGAATTATACTTCCGAATTCAACAGCATGCGCGGAAAGAGATAGAAATAGGCTAACCCTATCACAGGGTAAGCGCATCCGAAAGTAGTTAACTTTATTCAAAGTGTTACCACGTCGATAGGCTTACCATATCAATAGGGTTACACTTCCATATGGTAAGATTTTGATAGGGTTACCCTATCAATAGGCTTAATCAAATAAAGGGGTTTTCCGGTCCCTGCATGTCACCCGCATCATGCTACTTTTCAAATATGATTAGTTCGTTGAAACGCACAGCTCGAGTGGACTGTGGCCGATTGTGATTTTTTACATACATACATTCATACATAACGTCACGCTTGTATCCCTAATGGGGTAGGCAGAACACCAGAGGCTATAGAACCATCTGATGTCACGTTTGACAAATTTGGAGGTATTAAAATGATGGAGAGAGACTTGCAGTGATAGGGGGTCAGCCTATTGTCCACAAAAACTTCGATAAAACCTTGCTGATTTTTTATATCCTTTATCTAGAAGGTGTTGCTTCTATGCTGGACTGGGAGCGAAAGAATAACATAGAATGTGCCAGCTGCTTCTCTTCCCGGGCATACTGTAAAAGTCAATTAAGGGACCGAGGTGTGGCTTTTTTTGTGGGCGATAGGCTGACCCCCTATCACTGCAATAGTCTCTCTCCACTATTATAATGCCTCCAAATTTGTCAAACGCGACATCAGATGGTTTTATGACCTCTGGTGTTCTGCTTACCCTATAAAGGATACAGGCGTGAAGTTATGTATGTATGTATGTATCTAGAAGGAAAATGTTTCTGTTACTAGTAACATGCGTACAAATAACAGATCAACGAATGCAGGGCATTAAAAAAACCGACTTCACTTCAAAAATTCGACTGAAGTATAAGTTGGTTGTCGATGTAAATATACTCTGTATTTAAGATTTTTCATGAAGTTCTCAATCGTTTTCGATGAAATTTACATGGGACCACCTCTAAAGTATGAAATAAGACACAAAATCGATTCATAATTGTCCAAAAAAATCGTGTTACAAAGACACAAATAAACATACCACAAATTGAGAACCTTCTCCTTTTTGTTAGTCGGTTGATAAACTTAACTTTAATTTAATGAATGATTTTTTGTCTCAATTTAATTTATTTTAATTATGTTATGACACTCCATACCTCAATTTAATGTTAATTTCAATGGCAATATTTATTTATTTTATATTATACTTAATCTAAGACCATAATCTGGATTTTTATTTTAATTTTGACTTGTTTTATCTTTAGTATTCTTTTTTTTTTCAATTTTTATATGACTTTCACGTTAATTATGATTCCAATTTTTTATTGAGATGTAGATTTAATTTATATTTAATTTTAAACAACTATTGAATGTTGTTCTAAAATTTTTCAAGTGGATTCACTAAGATAGTGGATTTGACATATGTACGAGGGCGGTCCCAAAATTACCCGACCTGACTTACGTACTGGCAGTTTTATTCGATTAAATACTCTTTTTAAAAAGTCTGATCAATGCGGATTTTAAATTTGGAATTCGAACACGCTAGGTCATTTGTCATTTGTTTTGTAGTCCTTGAAAGTGAACGCTGTCAGAGAATTTTCTAATATGGAAAAAATTGGTCTACGATACGTCATTCAATACTTTCATTTGAAAGGCCTCAGCCCAACTAACATAAAAGAAGAGCTAGATTCTACATTGGGGGAGTCTTCTCCTTCGTTTACAACGGTAAAATATTGGGTGGCCGAGTTCAAACGTGGCCGTACGAACTGCCAAGATGAACCTCGCAGTGGGCGACCAAATGAGGTGACTTCGCCAGAAATGGCAAAAAAAATCCACAAAATTGTATTGGATGATCGTCGACTAAAGGTGCGCGAGCTAGCAGATATGGTAGGCATTTCAAAAAGTGCAGTACATCGTATCTTAACTGAAAACTTGGACATGAGGAAGCTGTGCGCAAGGTGGGTGCCGCGATTACTCACACTAGAGCAAAAACAGCGTCGTGAGCATGTTTCAGTCGAGTGTTTGGCAAAATTTCGAAGCAATAGAGCAGAGTTTTTGCGTCGATTTATTACCATGGATGAAACGTGGGTTCATTATTTCACACCGGAGACGAAAGAACAGTCAAAGCAATGGACCGCAAGGGGAGAATCGGCCCCAAAGAAGGCAAAAACGGTTCCATCGGCAGGAAAAGTCATGGCATCGGTTTTCTGGGACGCTCGTGGGATAATCTTCATAGATTATCTACCAAGAGGAAAAACCATCAACGGCGAGTATTACGCAAACTTGTTGCAGCGTCTAAGTGAAGAAATAAAGATAAAACGGCCTCATCTATCAAAGAAAAAAGTTTTGTTTCATCAGGACAACGCGCCAGTCCACACCTCCGGCATTGCGATGGCTAAAGTCGAAGAATTAAAGTTTGAATTGCTACCTCATGCACCTTATTCACCAGATTTGGCCCCATCTGATTATTTTCTGTTCCCAAACTTAAAAAAATGGCTCGGTGGGAAAAGATTTGCAAGCAATGAAGATGTTGAGTCTACGGTTAATGCCTATTTTGAAGAGCTCGACGGTTCCTACTACAGACGCGGCATTGAAGCTATAGAGCACCGCTGGGAAAAGTGTAAAGAACTACAAGGAAGCTATGTAGAGAAATAAATATAATTCATCCCATATTTTTTGTTTTTTCTTGGTTAGGTCGGCTACTTTTGGGACTACCCTCGTATAAGTCAAATTGTTACTAACAGAATAATGGATTATCATGGTCTGAAATAAATGATTTTATTATTATTATATTATAAAGGGTAAGTATTATACAAATCCGCTCAGTTGCAGTTTGGAATAAAGTTTTTCCGTCTCACGGAAAAAATAAAACCTTGATAATACGTCTCGTAATATATCCTGTAGGTAAAGCGATGCGACGCGATACGACCAATAGACGACTTGAGTCAACACAACAATGTAGGGCATCATGTACAGTAGGCTGCAGATAAAGAGTTCCAAACCTGTCTAAAAATTGTAATTGAATCTGAACTCTATGC
Organism: Stenoptilia bipunctidactyla; assembly: GCA_944452665.1. Classification (NCBI taxonomy): domain Eukaryota; kingdom Metazoa; phylum Arthropoda; class Insecta; order Lepidoptera; family Pterophoridae; genus Stenoptilia; species Stenoptilia bipunctidactyla. Next base: position 15,408,000 of record OX101746.1, read on the forward strand.
CCTCGCGTTAAGTTGAAAATTGATAGCTTTGTAACGCTTAATCTGCTGCCTTCTGTACAACGACCATTCGATATCTTTACCGTGTAATGTTGTAGCGTTTATTGTTCACCTAGGACAGCGGGTAAGGTAATGTTAGTTTAATAATCAAAAGTGCGCTCCCAGAACTTCTCTTAGATTGAGTCAATCCAGATCAAAATCGATTTAGTTAATAATCCGAACACACGGGCAGATGGACATATCAAGTTACGTAGATGAAATTTCAACGAAACATGTGACGCGGGTTAACCTCGCAAACCTGCTGGTTATTAAATTACTCATTTATTAATGAATTAATGACTGCACCAAAGCAAGTGTAGACACTACTCCCAAAGTCTATGCCCTGCCCTATATGCATAACGCTTTTTAAAGACATTGTGCGCACGTGTGAATTAACATACCTGCCTAGTTATAGATCATTGTGCTGATGATGGTGTTGAATTTCAATGAAACCTCTTATAGTCCATTGAAATGTTACATTTTTTAGGCCTAACCTTGCGTTTTTCAGAGGACGCAATTTTATTTTTTTGATGTGTAGGGGGGTCAGTGTAAAGCTAATAACGCTTATAACTGTTTTATTTATAGTTCTACGACAAAATGTTACTAGACCAAAGTTGTAGAGGATTTAATTTGCAACAAAAATGTTAATAATTTTATTTTATCAGATAAATAGTTTAAGAGATATATCGTAAAAACCATTTCAACCCCTATTTTCAAGATGGCGGCCGTAGGACAAGGGTGGCGACCCCACAAACTTGGTTTTAGCTTTACACTGACCCCCCCTACACATCAAAAAAATAAAATTGCGTCCTCTGAAAAGCGCAACCCCAAATGTAACTTTTCAATGGACTATTAATCCTCTTCGATGTCAAACATTTCAACAACGCGTTGCCGTAACAACCAAAATCCAGATTTCTATTTATAAGAATCTTTAGATTTATAAAGTCAAAAATCCGCTTAAAGATCAGTAGTGCGCAAATATGCGTAATTAAGGTCAAATTTCGAGACTGGACGATAACTGGTTCTATAAAAAGAATTTCGTACAAAAACACGGCCCCGAGTGCCCCGACATACCCCAGAACTAAAAGCAAGAGTGAAACAGTATTTAGATAAACAGCTCGACTCGAAAACCCATTAAGATGCAAAAACAAAAATGCAATTATTTGACATTTACACGAAATGTGGAATTGGCGAGAACCGGTTCCGCCGCTTCCTGGACTAAATGCTAACTAAAATGTCACCGCCCATTTTAATAATAAGAAAATAATCGCGTTTTAATCATTTATTAACGAGGTAGTCTCATTTTGTGGGCATTCAATATTTTTTGAAACTAATTCTTTTTGTGGCTGTTCGTGTTTGGATTCCGCGGCGTTTAATTTGGTGCAAGGTTGGATCACTCTTTAACTAATCACTGAGATTAATGTTAGTATATGGTGTTGTCAATTGGAATTGGGAGACATCCCATTAAAAAAAGACGGCATGGATTCAAATCCCGAGCATTCATAGCTCATAGAAACGATTTAAGTAACTCAATTTGTTTTATAATATGTTTTTGGAGTTATTAAATAATCTTTTGTGGGTACAAAAGTAAATGCTCTTGAAATAAGTCATACGTTTGTTTTCATATAACAAAGAAAAAAATTAAATCAATTTGACAAGAAGAAGTGGCAAAAACTCAACGGCAGTCAACTGTTCAAATATCATCAAGGACTTTTATCGGAATATTCTAACATAGAATAATAGATTTTTATACGCAATATTTACTTTGCAGTTTTAATAATTGATGTTAATTATTATTGCACAGCGGAAGTTTATATTTTTGACTCAGTGTTGTTAACGAATGTTTTACTGTTTTCCATCCAAATGAAGCTTTCAAATCGAGCAGACATTATTGAACCACAATTATTAAGTATCACAAATACAATAACAAACCAACAAAATGCATACGAACCACCAGAAAATATAAAAAGAAAACGCATTTCGACTCACGATAATATCTTTCAGAAATAAATCACAACCTAAATATAGAGTGTAAACGACCTACTGAAATGTCACAATAGTACACACAAGTGAAAAGGAAAGTGCCGAATCATACATCCGAAAATATTGCCAAAATAGTTTCGTCCAAGGCGTTTGAGAATGTTATTCATGCAGTGATACGTGGGTGGTACTAGTTAAGCGCCTTGTGGAACACCAGTCCGTGATGACAGCTGGGGTGGCGGTACGAAGAAAATCGAAAAGCAGAAGGAGTTGGGCTAAAGTTGAGACTGATGCGGTATAATTATTGATTCATTATTTTGTTTATTTACTCCTTTTTTGTAGGTTTGCACATGTATTGAAATTTAGCGAGTACTTAAAAATAAATATATACTTACTTACATTTTGTTTTATCAATACAAACTTTCATATTCTTTTTTTATGTAATATAATATTAAAAGTCCTTGAATTTAACTAAATACGGAAATAAACAATATTTGTCAAGATGCTTAGTTTTAATTAAAACAAAATTTGCCAGTTATTATTATTTATTAATAACAAGTGGTGTAAACGTTTACAGGCGCCAAACAATCATTTACTTGTTTTAAAAACTCTCGTATATTGTCTAAGTGTACAGTTACCTCTAATAAGAAATATACATTTTCATTGGAATTCGAACTCTACCACAACCGAAGTGTATATACATCTTGTTACACGTGACTTTACGTGTATAGACATCGTATTCATTTATTAGAGATAAAGAAATTGCTTGCCACACCGATTATGTAGGCTTAAGGCTTTTAAAATCGTTGTCTTATAAAGACACAACGGAACTGGTGTCTTATGGTGTACAAGACACAACCCAGTTTTGAAAATATAATTTCACAATCTAAGACTGGAACCCAGGACCTCTAATGCCAAAGCTCTATTAAGGCAGTCAATAAGTGAAAAAAAAAATTGATTGAATTGAATAAGTAATAGACGATAACTTCTCATGCTCCTACTAAACTTCCAGTTGTAAGGGCCGAATTCCAAAAGACCTCAGTTTTCAGTAATCGCATAATCAGCTTCTTGAATTGACACGTAATTTCTCAGTCCTTGTCCCCATTTACACTAAAAGCGGCTACACACGACCCTAAAATCACTGGCGATATCGGGACAGCGGTAGTGGGGATGAAATCGGCTACTACTCTACACACGTCTCTGCCAGTCAGTACGAAACCGACCGTGCAACAGACTGCTCGTTGTTCCGAGATGCCGCCGACACTCACAAAACAGCAAAAATAGGCGTTGTTTTGGCACTTACTACGATGCTACCTAACCAGAGACGAAAAAGGAAGACCTGGGTTAAAAACTGGTTGATGAAACTTCATGAACTTAGTGACGTGATGAGACATTTAGAAGCAGATGATTTTAGAAACTTTTTAAGAATGGATTTTGAGTGTTTTGAAGAGCTCCTTAATATGGTAGCTCTCTTCCATACGTAGTACGCATATTCTCAAGTTTTTTCTTGAAGGCATTTTGAATGCCTCCTGTCTCATGTCGCGGTTGAAATAATCTTTATGTTTTTTATCCTACAAATATGGTAAATCGTTGAATAGATCGATAGCTTTGGTTCACGCTTCTCGATCTTTCTCGTTCGCCATGTTTTCGCGCTAAATAAACAATTATAGCCGTAAGTACGTCGTATCGTCGCGGCACTCAAGTGCAGACTGCGTAGAAATCAATCCTGATTTCGCTACACACGTACTGACAACGCTCCCTAGACGAAAATTGTCCCTAAATCGTGAGCTCGCTCGGAGCGATTTAGGGAAGATAAAAATCGGGTAGGATTTGCCTACACACGAGACGATTTATGATACGATCTAGGGTCCTCCCCACCACTGTCCCGATATTGCCAGTGATTTTAGGGTCGTGTGTAGCCGCTTTTAGACTTCGTCCTAGGTGAGTGACAGGAAGCGACGTAAAGCACCGGATACATTGTTTAAAATAAGGCTTCAAACAGAGGTGTGACTTTGCTATTTTATAACAATGTAGACGGCTGTTTGCAACGAAATTTCGCTTAACTGTTGTTGGCGGGAGCTCGTTGTAAACCGCGTTTTAAATAGTCTAACCTGAGCTTCAGACGAAATGACAATGTGAAAACGTTTTCGAGTTGCCGCGTTTTTCGTTCACCTAGGACAACGGCTTATAGTCAAAAGTTGTCTATAGTTAGATGCGTTAGATGATGTTAGTAAAATTTCTCGTTTTGTTGCTTTCAGGCGTCAGATTTCACCGATATCGGCGACTGGCCGACGTTAGGAGCGGCTGTGGCCGGCGCGCGGTGCCATACTACCCCACCGCCGCACGACACGGACCCAGCGCATCATAATGGGAATGCGGTAAGATTTTACACTGATATATTTTCATACGAAACCAACTTTTTTGCCCGGGACTTCGTACGCGCATAAACATAAAAGTCCTATATTTTTTGGGAATTGTTTCCATAATGCAAACAGACACTCGTTGAAGAACCTTTTTGCCAAGTTTCAAATCTTTACGCCTAGTAGTTTATGGCTGTACGTTGTCTGTTAGTCACTCAGTACCAACTTCAATCAGTAACGGAACAGTTTTATATTATACTGCTAGAACTACCGAATAACTGAACTATAGAGATTATTTTTGGACGGAGTTTCTGAAGACGATGCGTCCAACGGTTCGAATTGGAAGCATTAAATGTGCACCCACTAAGACGATGGCACATCTATTAAATAATCCATCATGCCCTGACAGTTGCACTCAAGATGACCTTAAGACGGCACATTGAAATGTTAGCAAGTTAACAAGCCGACATAAGGTCGCGTATTTCATAGAAATCGCGAACACCACATTTTGAAATCTATAGTAAAAGCTATAGGTATGTAAATTTTGATCAAGCAAAGTTCTAAAACTTGAGTCAAAACCATGTTTTGAGCCATCAAAGTATAGATAAAGATACAAAATAGATGTCCCCTTAACTTGGCTACTACTAATGCTTTGGGAGTAGACAGGTTTAGGGAATCGTTGACACGAGAAGAACACGAGATGACATCAGGTGGGAATAATAATTGTGGAGAGAGAGAGTGATAGATTACTTATGCAAATTTCAAGGAGGACTTTTAGCCGTGAAGTTGGCTTAGAATAGGTCTAACGCCCCTTTCCTTCACGTTTCATTTCTTATTAATATGCGACTATAAACTGTTAAAATAAAAAAAGTATTGAGTGACATAGCGAAATGGTGAATTAAAAAAGAGATGCGGACTGAAAAAAGATGTAGTAACTAAGATTGAAAAGGGTATGCTATGTTGGTTTGGACATTTGGAAAAGATAAGTGAAAGTAGACTTAAGAAAGCTGTGTACAAAGCAAGATTGGATGTAGGTCTAGGAAGAAGGGGTCGCAGTAGGCGAACGTATGCCGACCAAATTGGCAACATTCTTAAAAAGGGCCAAGTTAAAAGCACCCGTAATTGACGATCATGTATGAAAAGATTAATGAACGTGGAGGAAGCGAAAGAGGTACGTCTGGATCGTAGCAATTGGCGTAAGAGTCTAGTCTCTGTCTAAGGGGAGACAGGTGTGAAGTTATGTATGTATGTAAACTATTGCTATGCAAGATTTCGTCAAGATCCTCTGTTCGATCGAGGAACAAACATACATAGATCCACACAAAGTTTCTCATTTTACTCAGTTAATAATTTGTTATTGTAATTTTTCTAAGTATCGAATATAATATTTTTCAGGACCAAGAACGAAAGCCTCCGGCGGAGGAACCGGCCCGGGTGGAGAAGGTCGAAGTCCAGAACCACAAAGCGCACAGCGACAAAGCAGATAAACATGGAGAGAAAAGTAAGACTATGGTTATGAGACGATTTAGTATTGACACTGGTGCAAAGAGCTGTTTGGAGGGGGTATCTGCACATCGATAGATTGATTGATTTCTGCGCAATCCCTTCTACATTACCTCAGCGCTGGAGGTATGCCGCAACTTATAGGTACCTACCTTAATGAGAGATGTTAGATTCATAGACTCGTGTTTCTTTTTAATACAAATCTGACACGAAATAAAATTCAAGTATAAAAGTAGGATAATATTTGTCGTCATGGTTGGAATTAAAGGCAAAGTAATTTCGCTAGTCAATTAATAAAAAAAAAAAATACCAAGTATTACAAGGGAAAAATGATGAATGTCACCTAATAAATTGAAATTTCAGGCTCACAATATGATTTATTTGCCTGTATTTCAATGAAACGAAATTATTTTCGATGGTCTTCCACATGATGCCAAAATAAAAAAATTAAAGGAGATTCATCATTATTGCCATGTACCCTTCAATTGTTTTCATATAAAATCGACCGACAGGGCGCCGCCTGTGCAATGACACCCATCGGGGTTTTAGGGCATGTTTAAGTGCCAACAAGTATGAAACGCGCGTTTCATACAATACTGAAACGTCCGTACTCTACGCACGTTCGATTCGGACGTTCAGTTAGATACGCGCGCCCGGTAGCGTATTTACAAAAGCTATACCATTAGAGTGAAAGTGCAAACTGAACTGGCTTAGCTTTTGTATGACAAAACTTGCCCAAACCCTAATCCATTCTAGTACAGAAATTGACCGAAGTCGTGTAGACTTTGTGAGATAACTTCAATTGAAAATTGCAGCAACAAAAGCTATCCCATTTGATATCGATATTTACCGATCGTTGGCTTCAATTTGATACTTAAATGGCGATTGTTCTGATTTTCAAGGATAGAAATAAAATGTGCATGCATTATGACCATCGTTATTTTGATGACTTAACGTTTGACTTTTGACCATGTCGGGATTGTCCAGGGTTGACTATAATAGCTGACCAGGTTTATGGCGCTTCGCCGGCCGCTGCCGCGGCACCGCTCGCTTCGCTCGCTCGGCTCGCGCACGTGTATAACTATGTGCAACCTAACATGCTCCTCCTCGCTGCGCTCGTCGTCGCACCTAACCGTACTGATTCCGCCTTCCGGTGCGGGGAGCCCTTCTCGTAGCTTATCTCTTTCATCGCAATGTATATCAAACAAAGATATACCTACTTTTCATCTTGACAAAAGCTTATCTATTTGAGTGAATATGTATTATACAGTACTAGGTTTTGTCATTGCATTTCTTTGAAAATTACAAGAGTAAAAGCTAATCCATTTCAGTCAATTTTTTTACTGAGTTCGATTAGGTATTGTCAAGTAATATGCATAAACAAAAGCTCCTCTATTAGAGTCTGACTCGTGACTCAAATAGTATAGCCTTTGTATATTCGCCGCCCGGTATGGATGTGGCCGCGCGCGCTCTGACCGCGCGTGCCAATTCAGTCGGCAACGCTCCGTGGAACGTGTCCCACGCTCGTATGTAAATGAGTTTTGATACAGAGCGACTGAATTTTAAAACAAATTCCCCGCACAGCAACCTCGATTCCACAAACGGGCGATGAAAATGTGATTATTTCGAATCCCGCGGGAATATCAGTATAAAAAGTAGCTTATGTGTTATTCCAGAGTATACACTAAGTATCAATATTATTTTTTTATTTTTTTAATTTATTATCATACATCTAGTTGTGTGAAGAACTTGTGCCAATAGCGCCCAAACAAAATGATAAAGAATGGCCTTACTTTTGGTACAAACAAGATAATGAGTAGGTATATTCTTTCGTGCTCGGTCATTAATTGAATATATCCACATTTTTAATGATAAGAGTTGCATTGTAGAAACATGTGCAACGCATTTTATTTTATTACTTTATACATGACGAGCGTTTGCTCGCGACTTCGTACATGCATAAACTCAATAGTCCTAGATTTTCCGTTCCCGTGGGTATTTCGGGATTTCCTTCCATAATACAGACACTTATTAAGGAACCTTTATACCAAGTATCACATCCGTGCACTCCAGGAATAAGGTTTTGTCATAAACTAAAACATCATATATTTCCCGTTCCCGTGGGAATTTCGGGAATTCCTATCATAAAACAACCAGCCACTTTTTGAAGAACCTTTATGCCAAGTATCGTACGCGTGCACTCAAGGAACAAACATTTTCATACAAACTATAAAGTCCTATATTTCCCGTTCCCGTGGGAATTTTGGGAATTCCTTCCTTAGTGCACCCCTACATCCCCTAAAGAATGTATGTTCCAAAATTCAGCTCTCTACACCCAGTACTTACGGCTGTACGTTGTCTGTCAGTCACTTAGTCAGTAACGGAACAGTTTTATATATATTGATTGATTTTAAAAATTATCCGAACTGACGCACCACGTGGCCCCAAAGTAACCTCCTATACAGTGTGTCCCCGCATGTAGTAATAGAACTTTAATAAAATAAAATCCCCAGACCCTCACACCAACTACAAGGCCTCAAAGTAAGCAAAGCTTGTGTTATGAGATACCATGTAGCGAACTAGGGGGGAACCTAGAATAGAAATAAGATAAGATAATAGAAATAGAATATATAGATAAACACCCAGACCCGGAACATTCTTTTTTTCTTTTTCCGTACGGGAATCGAACCCGCAGCTGGCGTCTGAGGCAGATAGGTTTACCCCATCGCCAAAGTGGTCATTTAGTTTTAATAGCAGTAACTGTGCACAATTTCATTGACGACTAGCTGCTGCCCGCGACGTCGTCTGCGTGAACGCTATGCAGCACCAAACGCACCTACGATTATAACACTGCTAGCGTGATAATATGTAGCCTATATGTTGACCCGACTTCTTAACTATCTTCATGCCAACTTTTTGAGTTTATCCCGGAAAGACAAACAGACAAACAGACAAAAATTCTAAAAACTAAATTTTTTGTTTCTGTTTCGACTGTAGATCATACCCCAAGTATTCTTTTAAAAAAATATTCAATGTACAGTTTTGACTTTCCTACCATTTTATTATATGTATAGATAACACCTCAAAACCCTGCCATTCTGTAGGAAATTTTTATTTTTACTTTCGCAGAATTTACCCTAATTTGTAAATCTACGTCTGAAAGTCAGTCCATATTAATGCTATTTCAAAAACTAACTCCAAAATATATCTGCTTTTATAGATTATTTACACTTTATCTGTCCATAACATAAGTTTTAAAAAGAAACTTAATTTGGGCCAGATGATGATAATCTATACTAATATTATAAAGAGGAAACCTTTGTATTTTTATATGTTTGTATTGAATAGGCTCAAAAACTACTGGACCGATTTCAAAATTTCTTTTACCATTACTTAGAGGGATTCTTCCGAATCCGTATAGGCTACTTTTTATCCCGAAAATCCCGCGGGAATCGAAATTTTTAGCTAGTTTTAGATAAACTTACTTATTTTTATTACACTTATAAATAGGCTTCCTAATTTAAACTTTTCCCACTGTATCTAATCCTTCTCGTTCCTTCTCAGGCGCCGGAAAAGGCGGCAGCAAGTCTGGAAAACACAAATGGGTGCCGCTGGATATAGACGTCAAGGCGGCGCGGACGGGGAAACTCGCGCCCGCACACCCCAGACAGGATGGTGAGATATTTATTTATTAATTAAAAAATATAGATGTAGACCATTAAACAATGCGTAGTAACATTTTTAAAATCGTTGTCAAAACTTTGGCTGAAATATCATCAACAAATACAATTCTCTGTTTTCATACATATTCTTTCAAAATTTTCAAAAAATGCTCAATCTTTTTCGATTAAATTTATATAGGACCACCTTTTGGAAGTCTCGGTTGAAAATAAGTATAATCCCCAGACAATCACACCGCAGCGCACGTTAAGCAGTCGGTCCCGGGTGCTATATACTTGTATACAGTAGTCGTTAGAGTTTGTCAGAAGTCATTTCGACACCTTGAAAATTCTGACATCTAGCAACCGGCACTGAGCTAGCTTGGTTTCTAAACAACAAGTACTTATATTAAAGATTAGAAAAAAATCTCATGCTATGAAGAAATCGAGGTTTGAAAATTCATATTAAATAATAAAACCCATAATAGCGAGCTCTAGCGAAGCTACAAAGGGCATCAACAAATTACGAAGATGACACGATGTTTGACCCTAGATCGCGCTATCACAGTTTTTATAGTGGCTAGCTTATATACGACTTTCCGACAATAAACCGTCGACGGGCCGTGGGCCGCAGCCTGCCATCTCTTTTCTGTGGTAAACTATAATAAATGACATGCAATAATGTGTCTTATTCACGCACTGTAAATGCGCATTTGTATGTCACACATAATTATTCCCGTAAATTAGGCCTTTATCTGCATAACAATCAGATTTCAGGTTACGCAATACGGGTATAGAAATATTATCTTTCGGTACCGCTGTTGGCTGCAGCTATATCTGTAGTCATCTTATATTGAAAGAGCACATTTTTACATCCATACCATGTAGAATTACAGTATTTTAATAATACATTCATACATACATAACTTCACGCCTGTATCCATTATGGGGCAAACATGACATCAGATGATTTTTAGCCTCTGGACTTCTGCCTCCCCCATAAGAGATACAGGCGTGAAGTTATGTAACGAAATCCAACTGCTAGGTTTCTCAAACAAATAAATATATACAGACATAACTTCATGCCTGAGTCCCTTATGGGGTAGGCAGAAAACCAAAGGCTATAAAATCATCTGATGTCACGTTTGACAAATTTTAGGATTTTGGACTAAAACATAATCCATACTGGTAGAGTGAAATTTCGTAAAAATAGGTGAGCTTAAGGCGTAGCTTACATATACATAACTTCACGCCTGTATCCCTTATGGGGTAGGTAGAACACCAGTGGTTATAAGACCATCTGATGTCACGTTTGACAAATTGGGAGGTATTATAATGATGTAGAGAGATTATTACAGTGACAGGGAGTCAGCATATCGCCCACAAAAACGCCAATAAAACCTCTGTCCCGTAACTGACTTTTACAGTATGCCCGGGAAGAGAAACAGCTGGCACTATGTTTTTCTTACGCTCCCATTCCAACATGGACTGCAAAAATAAACTCTTCACAGCAAACTCTATGATATTAATTTTCTTCTTCTTTCTTTTTTATTCATATTCTCTTCAAAACCCTCAAATTTATCCAGCAGATACAGCATCAATGACCAACGGGTCGTGGGGAGCCCGAGGAGCGCCCAGGACCCGCGGAGGCGCCAGGCCTCGCGGGTCCACTCGCCGAGCGACCCCCAGACAGGCCCTGTTAGCGCCCCCGGCCTATGGACACAGGGACTTCGCACCGCCACATCAGGTGAGCTAGCTCAACTTAGTGTATTCAACACAGGCGCGGTCCCAGGGGGGGGGGGTCACAGGGGACATGCCTCCCCCCAAAATCATGAAAAGATGAACCCCTTAAAAGAGAAGGAGGAAGAAAAAGATACTTCTGATACAAAAAGATTGTCGTGACCCCCCAGTAACCACGTTGTCGCCGCCATGAAATTTCAAAATTTCACGCCCCCCAAAATTTCAGTCTGGGACCGCGCCTGATTCAACATTTAATATTGCAATGAGTAAATAGGATTGGGATACTCCAAAATTCTCTTTTGTGATCGAATTCAATAAGGCATAATGGCACATAGCATTAAGGCTTTTAATTTCATGATCATTGACTGACTCAGACACACTTCATTTAATGTCTGTCATGTACTGAGCTGTACTGTACCGACTTGGTGGTTATTCCTGGCTACCGATTATCTGCTCCTGCTGTGATGTGTTCCATAATGTTTTATGAAGAGCCAGTTCCTTCATAAACCCGTGTGCTGTCATCTTCGATCTCATCAGGTGAGATGGAGAACAGCAAATCTATGGTTGAGTCTTAATCGACGCTCAAGAAAGCATTCACAATGCCTACCTTAGTATATTAAACATTTAGTATTGCAACGAAATACAGAGTTCATTTGTAGTCACCGGCCAAATTTTTTTTACCATTTACAGAAACGATTTTTGCAAAAGAAGTATATTTTTTTTTACAATGAAATAAATATATCCGCTAACATATTAAGCAAACCATGGTGACTCTAAATTACCATTAAAATAAAAAGGCAACTACGCGCTACTACAAAACATCTTGTAGTACTACGTCGTAGTATTATCAATGAAGTGCCGCGTCGTAGTAGCTATGCTCATCAACAGCGACTATTTTTTTTTAAATTGTGGTTCCATATTTCTACTTTTTTGTACTGAGCGACGCTAAAATAAATATGCAGGTACGTTTATATCTTATCAAAGAAACTAACAATTTCATTTGACTGGTGACTACAAATCAACCCTGTATAATAGGATACTACTAAATTCTCTAGTACTTGTCATATGCAATAAGAATATTACTTTTAGTGACTTATACTTCATCATGGTTTAAGGTTTCTAAGATTTTCAAAAAAAAAAAAAATTTTATCCTTATTATTTAATGGGATTTAATCCAGATTTACCAAAGCCTAATCCACAACTATGTTAAAATTATATAACTTACTGCAAATGACTGTACTTTGAGGAAAAAAATCCTTCCCTAATTCAGAATTTAAACTGGCCAAGCAAAAACGATATCAAAATGACAGGAAGCACTTATAGTTCAATTGATGAATGTTACGAACGAAATTATAATGTAATTGCTTATAAGATAAGATTCATATTAGTGTGGCTTTTATAGCTACTGAATATTTCCTTAGTGCTTGACCTTTCGTTTTGTTCTTTTTTTAAGTATGCTTCGTTTTTTTTCTTACATCCATACGTCTAATAAGTCTTATGAGGTCATAATGGTATATTCAATGAACTTATTAAAATTTAAAAAGGTGTTAAAATATGTTTTATTGTTGAAGTTTGTTTTCAATAAATAGAAAATATAAATATTTCTAACCTTTATATCATATTATCTTTTCCAAATTAAGTTCTCTAGACGGCTGGCATCTGTGAGCTAATTAAAAAGATATGCTACAAATGTAAGAAAAAAACGAAATGCAGGGCAACATATTTAAGCTTCATAATCTAAATACTGTGTTTGATAATATTTTTGTCACTTTTTTAAAAATAATTCCATTTTAATTATGCTAAGTTAATTCTACTATAATCTTGTTTTCGTTATTTTGTGTTATTTTTTTGTTACAAACGTTACTACCCCTCTTTTGAGGGTTGGAAACGTGAGCTTGCTTATCATGCTGCTTATTTACGCTTTTGTCATATAATTATACATATAAATCATAGGTCCAACATAGCCTACTATAAATGATAGTGTATACTAAATATTTTGAAAATCTAATTAGGCATACTTTCGAACTTATAAAGCGTATTTCTTAGCTTAATATGTTTTATAACGTTTTATTAACAAACACTACCTATAACAATAGGTAAAATATGACTAGCTCCACCTAGTGAATTTATTTAACTCAATTATTTGCGGTTCTAAGAAATATTTAGTCAAATATCTTAATACAACTATAGCTAGATGTAATTATTATGTTAAAATTTTACTTTGAAAATAACATATTTCGAAGGGGATATAATTTGTTGAAATACTGTGGTATTTAGAGTGTCAGACAGTAGGATTGTCTCTTTTAGTTTCCAAAAATAATATTTGTAATTTACTGCCTTTGAAATTTAGATAGCATTTTTCCACCAAGGATGTTTTGCATAATTCTGGAGTCATATCTACAATATCGCATTGCATGGGTGACCTTAAGTAGTAAGTCATCATCATTATTCATGACAATTCACAGCTTTTTGCGACTATCAACATTGGTTATGGGATTAATAGCAGCTTTTGTTTATTTAAAACTTCTTAAAAAGTTAAAAAACAATATTATCTTTAAATAAAATAATACATAAGGGGTCGTTTTCGACATTAAAATCTCTTTTAAGTCTCGAATATCTTACTTCATCATCATCATCACAACTTCGTGTAATGAGCCCGCTGCAGGGCTATGAGTCTCTCCTCTGGGTGACGAGGAGGTTTAGGCCGTAATCCACCAAGCTGGCCCAGTGCTGGTTGGTGGATGTCAGAATTTTCAGGGTGCCGATATGAGAGATTTAAAATTAACGAATTTATTGTCGAATCGAGCCCAATATTCGCTTTGTAATATTTACTTATCGCGATGTGAGTTGTTATCATATGCATTTTAACCTCTGCGTATCTACTCTATAATATCGTAGTATTAATTTGTTACACTCTTTATGGCTAATGATTGGATGACCAAAGCACATTTCATGCTTCACAAGTTAGTTATTGGTTGATTGGTCATTTCAATGCTGAGGCTAACTTAAATTCCTCTAAGTTCTATGTGGAATTTAACCATGAATATGCATAGAATACAGAAATATGCATTTTGATGGTAATGGCAATGTTTTATACATTGTAGTGTTCTACATCTGAGAAAAAAATATTGAATTAAATTTTAACAATATGTAATTCTTATAGTTTTGATTTGAGTATGTATTTTGATGTATAACAAAGTGTATTCTGATTATACTGACAATGAAATACTTACAAAACTGCACTACATAAAAATATTGAATTCAATTACTCGTATGTAAATCTCATGAAATTTTATTGTAGGTGGTAGGCATTAGTATTTAGATGTGGAATCTATGTTTGATTAACAAATCCATTCTGATTATACGACGATGCGCTACCTTTATCGAAAACTAAATACCTACTTTATAATCTATACATATAATAAAATGGTAGGAAAGTCAAAACTGTACATTGAATATTTTTTTAAAAGAATACTTGGGGTATGATCTACAATCGAAACAGAAACAAAAAATATAGTTTTTAGAATTTTTGTCTGTTTGTCTGTTTGTCTTTCCGGGATAAACTCAAAAAGTACTGCATGGATTTACTTCAAATTTGGCATGAAGATAGTTAAGAAGTCGGGTCAACATATAGGCTACATATTATCACGCTAGCAGTGTTATAATCGTAGGTGCGTTTGGTGCTGCATAGCGTTCACGCAGACGACGTCGCGGGCAGCAGCTAGTATCAAAATATATCTATTTATTGATTGATCATTGGCAATTTCTTCTCTATTTATTGTTTTTTTGCAATTTTAAAATAATAAAATCCCCAGCCATTTCCTTTTCATTCATGCTTACTTTAAAAACCCATGCTTTCGCCTCTCACCGACCTATAACCTATCATTACCATCATTTACCATCACAACGCTTCTAACCCGGGGCTATGGTGTAGCAGCTTCGTCAACCGCCGATGTCGCAGGGGCTGGTGCTACACTACGGAGCCATGGGGGCAATGGCGCCGATACAGCCGCCCTTGGCTCAGGCGTTTTACTACGGAGCTGCGGCGGCTACGAGCGCTCCGTATGGACTTGGACTGGATCATGCTACGTTGAAGGATCTTATTAAGAAGCAGATGTGAGTATATTTTATCTATCACAGATTTTGGTATCAATTTTTTAAAAAGTACTAGTAAAATCTTAGTACCCTCATTAGTGTACTGCTTCATCAAATACAATACCTGTACAAATTATTAAAATCCGATTTAATTATATCAGTACCCAAATAATGTATACCGGATTAATTTCTGTACGCTTCATAGGCTTGCAACTAAACTATCGAATATTCTACAATTATTTAAAAATAAAATTTTAATATCAATATTAATACTGGAAAATTACAATTAACTGAAAAAAAAACAGTTATGCTACAATAATAAAAAAGGTACACGAATTATTTCAGTATGAATTCCTGTACTGTTTTTTTTAAATACACCTAATTTAACGGTATGACTTCATATAGAAAAAAAATAAACAGAAGTTCATACTGTTATGCAGTCCTTGGTTTGAGCTATGTAACTTCATATTGTGTGACCGGAAAAAGTCACTGATGGCCCGTTTCAAAAAGGTACCAAAACGTAAAAGTGAAAGTAACGATAAAAAATACTATATTTAATCCTATCTTATGACAAATCTGTTACTTGAACTTAAGATATGGATAGAAATTTCTATCTTTTCTTTTACTTTAACTATTTGGTAAGTATTTAATATTTAGGTTTGGTATTTAATAATGAAACCGACCGTTACTGACAAGTACATCTTTAACTACTTTTGTTCAAATGAACTTTTTCCTTCCGAGTTCAACGAATATTTTGAATTTCGTAATTTTTACTTCTAAGAATTACTTTCACTAATCCATCTATGGATATGACAACTTTTCCTGGGAAAATTAATGTCCAAATGTGTGAGATTTTCCTGTCACCTGACGTTTTTTCTGTATATGTAGGTACATATTATGTTGAATAAATAATTAAATAAATTACATCTGAAGTGTTCCGACTTATAATCTTAAATAAAATACCAAACAGTAAACCAACCGAATAACACTGGCACAATTCATAAGTAACTTAAGTAAATACAGCACACAAAACTATCTTGTGGATTTTTCGTCCGTATAATAGAATATTACTTAGAATAGAATATTGTGTCGTAAATGGCGACTAATCCGAGTAGAGTAATCATTATATGGCCTTATAACCCTTCACGTTCCTTCCATGCTGGACTGGGAGCGAAAGAAAAATCTTCCCGGGCGTACTGTAAAAGTCTGTCAAGGGACAGAGGTTTTATTGGCGTTTTTGTGGACGCTAGGCTGACCCCCTGTCACTGCAATAGCCTCTCTCCATCATTATAATACCTCATTTGTCAAACGTGACATTATATGGTCTTATAACCACTGGTGTTCTGCCTACCCCATAAGGGATACAGGCGTGAAGTTATGTATGTATTTATGTACCCCTTCACGTTTCGGCTGGCTAGCGACCATCCTTCGCATAAAATCTGCCGTCAGATATTACCGCTCCGGCGATGATGTGTTCCGGAAATAGTGTGTCCGTGTGCTTTTATCTTACCTCATCTACACTTGCCAGCAGGTGATATTGAGGTCAAATGATAAATAACCTAATTTCAACCATTTTTCCTCATTTTATATGAATTTATATGACCCTTTGAGCTGATAAACTAATAATTGGTTGCCAGGCAGGAATCGATTACTAGTGAAACGAGAGGGATCTTTATAATTATATAATTTATTGAGATTATAAGAAGGCACTTTTGCATTAGTTATCTTTTATTAAATATACATGGGAGGCTGATACGTTTCGCGTTATAAAATCGAAGATTATTTTCTTCGAACAAAACAATGAACTTCCCTTTCTGAAGGAAGGGACGAGAATGTTCTAACAAAATAAAAGCGTCTCTGTCAGAAAGATAATATTCAAATTTCAAATAAAACAATGACATACTGTTTGTTCGCACCATAGCCGACTTTATTTATCCGCCGAATAAGGCCGCCGATTTCGTTTTATTTTTATGTTCTTTTTTTCTATTATGTGTATAAGTGCAATGAATAAATAAATAAATAACCTAAATATTCCCTTACAGCGAGTACTACTTCAGCCCGGACAACCTAGCTCGGGACTTCTTCCTTCGCCGCAAGATGTCTCCCGATGGCTGCATACCAGTGCCCCTGATAGCATCCTTCCATAGAGTCCGGGCCTTGACTCATGATGTCCAGTTGGTGCTTGAAGCGATCGCTGACTCGGATAAACTTGAGCTTTTTAACGGATATAATGTGAGTTTTGCTTGATTAATACTTTGTATTTGATAATTTCAATGTTGAAATTGATGTACTTTTCTCTTGATTTATGATTTATTTGATATATTAGGTAAGTGTCACACATATTGAATAAGTACTTAGAATTCGACTCATGTGTGTGTCTAATTTAGAAAAAATTATATTATCAGAATTCTTTCATTTGGTAAATAAAAAATGTTCACGTCTCTCATGTTCGGTAAGTAGGTTCTTATTACCCCTAAATGGGCCTCCAATCTAGCTAAAAAAGCCCAAGGGCGGTAAGTAATTAAAAAAAAAACACTCCTTTCTTTCAAAAAGTTCGCGTACATCTAACCATCACACTGGCAATAGACATCATGCATTCAGCCCACTGACCAAAAAGGTCGCTTTGCTATTTATTCAGCCTTGTCGTGTGAGTATAATAATAGTCATCAATTTTAAATATCGAACAGCGAAGCTCAATTCTGATCTTGAAAAAATAAAAAGTTTTTTACTGATTCTTTTTAATGAAAAAAACGGGAATAGAAAATACTTGTCTCAAAAATTTTTATTTTTCATTCAAAAAATTTTACTATAAATTTCAACAAATAAAATGTTTTATTCTTGTAATGCCGGTTTTTTTCTACTCACCTCACAATCGAGATGTAAAGCAGAATAGTTAGCTCAGGTGTAGGCATCAACTGCACCCTCGAACTATATCTACAGCTATATCTATAACTATATACTTACAGCCCTTAACTACTAATCTACTATAAATATGTTTACATATCAATGAAACACAAGAAAAGGTTATTTGATTATGTATTAGCTAAGTAAAACTAAGACACACATTTATATCTTACCATAGATAATAATAATAATATTTCTGACACTCACACAACATTATCTAGCCCAAATTAAGTTTCTTAAAGAACTTGTGTTATGGATACTAGATAACTGATATACTTAAGAAATATATAAACATACATATTGAATAAATACATATTTTTTATTAGAATAAACTTAAATAAACATATAAACATCCATGACTTGACGACTAATATCTGTGTTCATCACACGAATATCCGCCGCCGCCGGGATTCGAACCCAGGACCTCTGGCATAGAAGGCAATTTATGTTACCGCTACACCAGCCGGTCGTCAAAGTAGATCATATATTATTAAGCCATAATAGAAAAATATGTTCTTAACTACATATAATCAAAACTTCAATTAATCTCAATAAATGTCAATTTTTTACCTGGAATGCTACAGGAACTAGGAAGTTTTGATATCTATGGCACTTACCATCAGGTATTTCCCCCTTTTGCTTATATCAAAAAGGATGTCATGACGTTTACACTACATCCTAAAAAGCACTAAAATTCTAGCAGCTCTGCCTAACTTTATCAAACATTTTGTTGAAATAAGTACTGTAATAATGCGATATCAATTTTAAAAATAAAATTAAATCCCAAGACAATCACACCAACTACCACCAACAATTTTATATAAATACATTTAAATAATACTTTGAAACCTTTCCAACAGGTACGGACAGCCTTCGAACCGACCAAATGGCCGATACTAGACCTGGCTATCGGCCCCAATGCTGAGGACCAAGATAAAACGAGAAAACACGACCAAGAACCACAAACCGACCAACACTCAACCCAAATCGACCCCGTCACTGCCCCAAACGACCCTTCAATCACCCCAAATGACCCCTCAATCGCCCCAAACGACCCCTCAGTCACTCAAATTGACCCCTCGACGACACATGACCCCGAGCTAGAGAGTGATATTGTTAATGATGATGTTGAGGTTACGGAGAAGGCTGCTAAAGAAGATGTGGTCGTTAAGAAAGACGAGCCAAGTATAGACCGTAAGGAGGTCAAAGAGGTTGCAGAGAAAAAGGAAATGATTGAAGTAAGTTTTACTATTATTTTTTACAATTTTTAATCAAATTTTTGTCGACGCTTCAGCCACTTAATGTGGCTATACCAGCGTCACAGGAGCTTTCAAACTTAACTTTTAAAACCTATATATGGTTGGTGATAGCAACCATGTCAGAAAACTATATAATTTAATGGCATTCTCCGATGTGGGTTGTGCAAACCAACAATTAATTTGTCCATTAAAAAGCGTGTATAAAGACCTAAACAGTCTTTCCCTAAACTCAGCACCCCGAGCACATTCCACCAATAAATTAGCGAAGTCCTCTAATTATTACAAAATTTCTTTGTTGGAATGGAAGTTTTACTGTAGTTTAATAAATAAAGACATACATACATAATGTCACGCCTGTATCCCCTATTGAGTAGGCAGAACACGAGGTTATAAGAAATTATTTAAAAAAATAAATTTGGCTACTTTTGTAGATCCGCTGATTCCCCAGACAATCACACCAACTACATGGCCCCAAAGTAAGCATAGCTTGTGTTATGGGATACCTTGCAGCGAACTAGGAGGGAACCTAGAATAGAAATACATGAATAGATAAACACCCAGACATGGAACATTTTTTTTTATCCATGCGGGAATCGAACCCGCGACCACTGGCGTCTGAGGCAGACAGGTTTACCCCATCGCCAAAGTGGTCGGATTTGACCGATACGATTGAGGTTAAACGTGGATTTAGTCTACAATAAAAACCTTATCCGAAGCCATTTTAACTTAGTTTTTCTCTTTAGAACCAAATGGAACCGACTGAGCAATCCGAAGTGAAACAAGACTCGGATGAAGCTAAGAAGAGTGATTCCAATGATGATCCCCCGTTGCAAACCGAGGGTGATGAAAAACCTGGAGAGAAACGGTAAGGGCCTTTGTTATATGATATCAATAATAATAAGTTGATTTATTAATACACTAATTACAAAATCTATACATATAATAAAATGGTAGGAAAGTCAAAACTGTACATTGAATATTTTTTTAAAAGAATACTTGGGGTATGATCTACAATCGAAACAGAAACAAAAAATATAGTTTATAGAATTTTTGTCTGTTTGTCTTTCCGGGATAAACTCAAAAAGTACTGCATGGATTTACTTCAAATTTGGCATGAAGATAGTTAAGAAGTCGGGTCAACATATAGGCTACATATTATCACGCTAGCAGTGTTATAATCGTAGGTGCGTTTGGTGCTGCATAGCGTTCACGCAGACGACGTCGCGGGCAGCAGCTAGTATTAAAATAAATTACTAAATTGTACTTTCTGTTTAATCTTACTTCTTTTAGGGAACTATTGGTTTATATAGTATCTATTTATAGTGATTTTTATAATTTATAAGAAACTGTTTGTTCCTATTATGAATAAATATTTAAAAAATAATTACAAATAAGGAAAACAATATGTATCAAAAGGGATGCTTTCCGCCTAAGACGCAGTTTTAAATAATTTATACAAAACATTCATTAAACTAATTTAGAAATTTCGACAATCAAATTAGTATTAATAATATTATAAATGAATAAAATAGAATCCAAATACCAAAGCGGTTTGCCACGCTGTTCCACGTTCGATTTTTAAGATCTGCGTCCGTTCACATGTGATAGGGCTGCCCGCCTTCAGCATTTAAATTACATTTGCCTACTTTGTGTTTACTTCCATTTAGTTTTGTGACGCAACGATATACTTTTTTTTTTATATCAACAAATAAAATACTTTGTGATTTGAATAGGAAGTGTTCAACAAAAATACGTTTTGTGTCAATAAACCATGTTTACGTTTGAATAACAAATCTGTCTACTTGAGCCTCGACTGAGACGTACGAAATGGTGTATTATTAAATTTTAAAGTATAAACAATCCGCATATTAACGTAAAGCTAAATCAACAATTGTTTCGGTATGCAGACACTTGCGACTGGCCGCATGCCGAGATCGAGCCGCGTAGGTATAGCTCGCGTTTCGTCAGTTTGTATGAAGTTGAATTACTGTATATAGTTTTACCGTGCTATATAGCCTTCCTCGATAGATGGACTATTCAACGCAACAAGATTATTTCAAACCGGTCTAGTAGTTTCCTAGATTAACGCGTTCAAGCAAACAAACAAACAAACTCTTTAACTCTTGAGCTTTATATGTTAGTATAGATTTAAATATATGGCTCCCATTGTCCAGTGTGGGATAATAGGCGTCAAGAATATTTTGTAGTTTGAATTCGCAATAAAGAATGCGTGGCGCGTCGAGGACATGCCTCGCAATACCTAATACCGCGTAAAAAGTCTAAACTAATCTCGCGGCAAATTATCGTCTCGCGAATGCCGCGCACCTTACCCGCTATGTTTGGTTGGACACACCTTTATTTTATTTCAAATTAGATAAATGAAAATGAACCAAAAAAAAAAGAAAATTGTATCATACATACATAACTTCACGCCTGTATCCCTTATGGGGTAGGCAGAACATCAGAAGCTATACAAACATCTGATGTCACGTTTGACAAATTTGGAGGTATTATAATGATGGAAAGAGACCATAACGTCAGCCTATCACTCGCAAAAACGTCGTTTAAAACCTCTGTCCCTTAACTGACTTTTATTGTATGCCCGGGTGGAGAAGCAGCTGGCACATTCTATGTTTTTCTTTCGCTCCCAGTCCAGCGTGGAAATCATAAAATTGTATCATCTATACATATAATAAAATGGTAGGAAAGTCAAAACTGTACATTGAATATTTTTTTAAAAGAATACTTGGGGTATGATCTACAATCGAAACAGAAACAAAAAATATAGTTTTTAGAATTTTTGTCTGTTTGTCTGTTTGTCTTTCCGGGATAAACTCAAAAAGTACTGCATGGATTTACTTCAAATTTGGCATGAAGATAGTTAAGAAGTCGGGTCAACATATAGGCTACATATTATCACGCTAGCAGTGTTATAATCGTAGGTGCGTTTGGTGCTGCATAGCGTTCACGCAGACGACGTCGCGGGCAGCAGCTAGTAGATAATATTTTTGATTTCAATAACATAGTCACAAAGGTTTATGATTTTAATAGCCCTGTCTTAAAGAAACGTGACAAAACCTTTTATTTATGTTGTATAATTTTACATTACAGCCGCAAGAAGCAGATGGTTGGGATCTTTCCCCTAGCTACGATGGGGGGTCCCTTAGTGGCACCAGTGTCCAGTTTACTGAGAGCGGTCCCTCCCCCGCCTTTGCCACGGTAAATAACTGTTCTATTTCTATTAAGTTATTTATAAAAAAAGGTTAGTTATTGTTAATGCGAATGCCGCACGCACACAAACATAATAGTATCATCTATAAGAAACCCAAACGTATTATTATACATTCAATTGACAATAAACGATCAAAGGGTGACGTGTGTTTTATTTGACGAGTTACTTCAAGCAATTCTGAACCTTATTCATAAAAACAAAAGGAACAATAACAATGTTTGTTTTATTCACCCTATACATATAAAACTGTTCCGTTACTGACTGAGTGACTGAGGTACTGAGTGACTGACAGACAACGTACAGCCGTAACTACTGGGCGTAGGGAGCTGAAACTTGGAACATACATTCTTTAGGGGATGTAGGGGTGCACTAAGGTAGGAATTCCCCAAATTCCCACGGGAACGGGAAATATAGGACTTTTTAGTTTGTATGAAAAATCTTATTCCTTGAGTGCACTGATGTGAAACTTGGTGCGAAGGTTTTTCAATGTGTGTCTGGCTGTGTTATGAAAGGAATTCCCGAAATTCCCACGGGAACGGGAAATATATGTTGGTTACTGTGCATATCAAACGATATCGCAGGTTAAGCGCGCTCGGTGCGGCCGGTATTAGGATGGGTGACCGCCGACCATTCATTTCTCACGACGACTTCCGTGCTTCGGAGGGCACGTTAAGCAGTCGGTCCCGGGTGCTGTATACTTGTATACAGTAGTCGTTAGGGTTTGTCAGAAGCCATTTCGACACCCTGAAATATCTGACATCCACCACCCAGCACTGGGCCAGCTTGGTGGATTACGGCCTAAACCTCCTCGTCACCCAGGGGAGAGACTCATAGCCCTGCAGTGGGCGAGTTACACGGAGTTGTGATGATGATGATGATTATGTTAATCAGTTAATGATCTCTCGTGGCAAAGCTGTTGTAAAGTATTGCCATAAGATAGAGCTACGTTAGCATTATAGCGAAAAATCCAATATACTTAACAATTTTGATAGCTCCTGCTTAGAGGTTAGAACATCCGCTCGGCTTGCGGGAGACCCAAGTTCGACCCCGTCGAGACGTTATTTAGTATTTTTCTTTCCCTCACTAGTTTACATATTAAAATATCAATGAATCTCTAACTTAACACCATATTTTCGATGTTATTCCAGAATGTTCCGAACAAACCGAGGCGGGCCTAGTCCACTGATGGGCGCTCACGATCACTTGAACCCTGACGTGCCCGAATTTGTGCCGCAGGCCTTCACCAGCAAGCTTGGTAAGATTTTACATACATACATAACTTCACGCTGTATCCTTAATGGGGTAGGCAGAACACCAGAGGATAGAAAGCCATCTGATGTCACGCTTGACAAACTTGGAGGTATGACAACGATGGAGAGAGACTTGTGCAGTGACAGAGGGTCAGCCTATCGCCCACAAAAATGTCAATAAAACCTCCGTCCCTCAACTGACTTTTACAATATGCCCGGGAGGAGAAACAACTGGCACATTCTATGTCTTTCTTTGGCTCCCAGTCCAGCATGGAAGATTAATGGTCTGTTTCACAATGTACGGATAAGTTCTACATAAGTTCCAAATAAGCTATTTATTACTTATTGGTAGGATAAACACTATTGTTGCATTTCACGACTGTCAGATAGCGCTATTTGTCACATAAAGTCCATCATAAGTTATAAGTCCGATGAAGTGGCAAATAGCACAATTTATCTGAAACATAAGTGTATTATCTATGGAAGAGATTTGTGTTTGCCAGATGTAAGACAAGAAAACGTTGTGTTTTAATAATATAATGGACGTTTTTGAAACTCTTGAAAATGAGTTTGATGAATATTTTGATCGCATCACAACACCGCGCAGGAATCCAGTATTTCAGCATAGAACTAACTATATGGAGACATTGGATGAAACGGACTTTAGGATACGGTCAGACTTACTAAAGAAGCCGTGATGTTTGTTTATTCAATGACAACAATTGATTTTTAACTATATCATATTATCTTTGACTTTTTCCTCGATAGGGGTAAGAGGAGGAGCAGCACTAGGGCCATTTCCTGTACGATAGGTTTCAGCATGTATCAAGGCAGACTTTTTTCTTGTAGCCCTCTTTAAGCCTTCGTATTTAGCTTTTAAAGTTTTAGCACTGCAAATGCTTAGCTCACTTGTGCTATTAAACAGCGCCTCCAGCGTCTTCCAGCACTGCTCTTTCTCCTGCCAGGTGACTGAGTCACTCTTTTTATTTTCAAGTACATTTTTATGTTCAGCAACGAGCGAAGTTAGGTCAACTTCTTCCTGGTTGAAATTGACGCTTCTTTCACGTTTTAGCGTCGACATTTTTTCGAAGTTAAAGATTTAACCACTCTCGAATCACAAAAACAACATACACAAACTACTCAGAGAAAATTAATACTTATTAACTTTATTTGTTCGTAACAAAAAGACAAACAAAAACGGAAAATGCGAAT
The DNA here is from genome assembly GCA_944452665.1 of Stenoptilia bipunctidactyla. Taxonomy (NCBI): domain Eukaryota; kingdom Metazoa; phylum Arthropoda; class Insecta; order Lepidoptera; family Pterophoridae; genus Stenoptilia; species Stenoptilia bipunctidactyla. Next base: position 15,433,230 of record OX101746.1, read on the forward strand.
TTTGGCACCGCAATCTCCTTAATGGTTCGGATAATTGTGTGTCGGATAAGATATGATTGTAAAACGCGAAGTTTCTTATTCGAAACTTTTATCTTCCAAATAATTTATGTGCTACATAGCTATTTGGTACTTTATCCATACATTGTGAAACCTAAAAAAAGTACTTATACATGAAAAAATCCTCTTTATAATATAAGTACCTACACACAACAATACTAAGTATAAATATTTTGGTGATTACAGATGACGGGTCTGTCGAAAAGGGCGATACTAACGAGATCCCCGGCTCCGGCACTATCAGCCCGAGTTCCGAACGAAGCGGCACTGATATCTGGACAGAGGTAAGTTAATGTCATGGTTGACTGGTAGAGATCGCTACACAGCGATAAGACCGCAAATTGTATTTTAAAATTGTTATTATGTATTTCCTTTTTTTGTATTTATTAATGGCATTCAATGAAGTGTAAATAAATAAATAATGGGTCTATAAACTGGATTCAGAGAGTTTCAAATGCAGAGGTATTTCGGCTCGTCGACAAAATACGAGATCAAACAGAGAAAATTGGTATATTTGGGACATGTCTTGCGACACGAGAAATATGACCTCCAACTCATAATGAAGTCAAGCGAAGAGCTGGAAGAAGGAAATAGATTATGACATCGAGCACAAAGTAATTTATTATTGCACCGAGTGCCTGATTTAGATATCTAATCGAACAGGCACGAGGGCAATATAAATTACTTAAGGCGAGGTGCTTAATCTGCTTTTGTTACAACTATTACCTATAGGAAAAGTCGATAAAAGAAACTCATATCAAACAGTTAAAATAGGAGTTTAATTATTGAAATTAAAAGTTAAACTTGAGCAATTATTAAACGTAAGGTCAAGAGTTTTAAATATGCAACATGTAGGATAGAAACGAATAATACGTACGTAAAAAAAAATGATATCGGCTGGTTGAATAGAGCTTATCCATTGAGATTGGCAAGATGTGGTGCGATAAAAAAAAACTGCAACAATAAAATTTCATACATTTTTATTGCTCTAGAGCATTAAAGACTGACAGTGAAATTCATAGAAAATAGTTAAAAAGCATTTAAAGTGCATTTTAGCTACAACACTCTTTAAGGTTTATAGTGTGTTGTAAGTGAAGGTGATTCATAGACATCTGAAAATCCTATTTTAACTAATACACCGTTATTATACGGATTACATTACGCATGAGCGGAAACGTCGCATTTCATTGCACCAGAGATAAAATTGTGTTTTTTTTGCCCTAGGGCTATGGATATTTCATTGACTTGCAGTTATAATTGGCATTTGACAGGTCGATACAGACATTTCATTTCATTACTTTTATTTTTATTTATTTATTTATTTATTTATTGTTAGTTATACGGACAGTGCCCAGTTACATAACAAACACAGTTAGTTTTACACAACAGAAAAAAAAAAAAAAAGAAAACAAGAATAAAGAAAAATTAGTACAAAGGTGTCACACGTAAAACATTTAAAGCGGGCACCCGCTTTCACAAAAATACAGACATTTAGACTGAATAGTCCCCAAATTATCTGTGAATACGTCGCAGTCAGGCTGTTGACACAAGAGTGCATTGAGACCTGCGTGCATCTGACAGATAGGCGAGTGATCATACGCGATAGTTTGACCAGTGGGGGATGCGAATAGGCGGCGCGGACGACAGGCACGGCGACGAACATAGTGGTCCGGTACGTGCAGTCGTAGTAATTGCTCCTGCAGCTCTTGGCATTGAATGGTGCCACGTATGACTTTCACCGCTGTTAAAATTAAGTCCTTGTGACGCCTCACCTCCAACGAACACATACCGAGCATACCTAATAGAAATTTTGTTGGATATAGGAATGGATAATATCCATACTTTCTTTTATAAAGATATCTTAAAAATGCTTTTTGTACTTTCTCCACCATTAACTTATATTTAGCTTCGTGTGGATTCCATACACATGAACTTGTCTCTAATTTACTTCTGATCAATGTCATGTAAAGAAGTTTCATGACGTGAGGATTGTGGAAGTCATGCATATTTCTAAGTGCGAAACCCAAGCGACGAAAACATTCCTTTGTAATCATGGTAATGTGTTGGTTAAAGGTTAAGGCAGGGTCAAAAGTGACACCAAGGTCTCTCATCGTCTGAGTACGAGAAATATCGATGCCACCTAATTTATAATTGAAATGGACCGGTAAGTGCTTCCTAGTAAACGACATTACAAAACACTTCGAGAGGTTTAGTTCCATCCGATTACGCTCGCTCCACTCGAGCAAGGCTTCTGCGTCTTGTTGTATAAGGTAACAGTCAGTTTCGTTCTCGATCTCCATATAAATTTTCAGGTCATCAGCATATAAAAGACATTTTGCATGTTTGATGATCTCGGCGACGTCATTTATGAAGAGGAGGAAAAGCAAGGGTCCCAATATTGAGCCCTGATTAACACCAGAAGTGGTGGTATAAGGTCCCGAGACATAACACCCGTATCTAACATATTGGAGACGATCTGCAAGGTAACTCTTCAAAAGACGCAATAGTTGTGGAGCAAAACCTAGAGAGTCAAGCTTAGCCAGGAGAATGTTATTATTGACGCGATCAAATGCCTTTTTGTAATCAAAATATAATACATCGACCTGTTTACTTTTATCAAGACTAGTGGCTACATATTGTGTTAAAGTAAGCAAGTTTGTATTTACAGATTTATTTGCCATAAAGCCATGCTGTTCTTCCCGAAGGTAAGGTTGAACCTGTTTATATATAGTTTTATGCATCAAGGTTTCAAATATTTTAGCAAGAACAGAGAGAACCGCTACAGGCCGATGGTCCTCAACACAAGTTTTATTACTGGATTTGGGGATCGGTATAACTTTAGAAGTCTTCCATTGGGGCGGATAAGTGGAAGTACTAATAATCAAATTAATGATGTGACTAAGAGGTATACTTAAAAGTTCACTGCAGATCTTAACGAACGTAGTAGGTATACCGTCCGGTCCAACAGACTGTGTATTTTTAAGTTTTTTGATGGCCTTCTCAATGTCAATTGCACTATAATGTTCAGGGTATACGCAGGTTTCATTGTCTGTAAAGAAATTACAATCACTAGCAACCGCTTCCTCTGATACGTAAACGCTCTCAAAAAAGTTTGCAAATGCATCAGCAGTACTGGCACCTGAGTGTGGGTTACCTTCATATGTTACATTCGGTTCAAAACCACCATTACTGCGAAGACCCGATACGTATTGCCAAAAAGCTCGAGGGTTCGTCCTAAGATTATTTTCTAAGTTCTTTACGTATTCAGAGTGAGCTATTGCTATACGTTTTTTTAAAGAACTACGAAATTTACTAAATTGTTCATATTTAGAAGGGCATTTAGATGTTTTCCAAGCCCTGTGTAACTTATTTTTCATGTTAATATCTTTTATTATATCCGCTTTGAACCAGACTGGGTACCGTTTCGAAGGCAGCTTTGATCTATGTTTTTTAGGAACTATTTTATTAAATATATCATATATTTTTGTATAGAAAATGTTCATAGATTCAACTACATCTGTGCTAACTAATACTGGAGACCAGTCAATCCTACTAATCTCTAAAAAAATTTGATTGTAATCAGCTCTGTTAAAGTTCCAATCCGTAGAGTAATCTATGTTACTAGGTTGAAGTGGTTTTGAGCGTCTAAAAGTCGCGAAGTGTATTGTAATGTCTAAAGGAGGGTGATATCGGTCTACGCTTACTATCCCACCACTCTCAGAGTTCCTAACTAAAACAGTATCATTGCACTCCTGGGTCAGCACAACATCTAGCCTACCACCATATTCATTATAGATGTTATTGTAATCAATTAAGTTACAGAAAGACATAAAATAACAGTAATAACTACGAACACTTTCAGACGCACTATTAAGGTTAAGATCTCCAATTATGTACACTGTGCCATTAAGGCTTGCTATAAAGCTTTCAGTTTTGGTAAACCAATTGATATATTCACTATCAGGTTTGATGTATATGACACAAATGTACACTTTACGGCCATTTTGAACGAGGGTGACCCACAAGTCTTCACCGGAAGTAGTCTCTAATTCGGGCTGGTGGGACAAAGTTATGCCGGGCCTTGAAGCAAGAAGCACGCCTCCACCCCAGGAAGCCCGATCACGTCTAATAATACTCCATCCATCCGCAGCTAGCTCAGCATCATGTACGGACATATCCAAAAATGTCTCTGTGGCTGCTACAAGATCGTGATGTGTAACTAGGAGATTCGTGTTCCATGATTTCAATTTTGTTTTGAGACCTCTCACATTTTGATAAAAGATGTTAAATTCTAGTGATTTATGAGAAGAGATACTTGGGTCAGTTTTTGTAGTGGAGTTATTCACCTGACTCAAGTTTTCCTTTTGGACGAAAGGGCTGGCGCCAAGGTTTCATGCATACATCCACTGGCCAATTCTCTGGAGTCAACAATTGGTCCGAGAGTCTAGATGGAAGCGTCAATTTAAATGAAGCATACGGGCCACGCGCCTTTAATACCTCTACTTTGCAACAATCGCTGTTAATGAAGGACTTTATATGCTCACTGACCTGTTCTCCTGTAGTGCCTTGTTTGACGTAGAATAGGTGATAACTGCGAAAACGTTCCGATGCTTCCAATTTCGTGTTACCAGGAGCTGCATTGCCTCTTAACAAATTTTGGGGCACACTCCGACGACGAGGTTTTTCTACTTTAGTCCACTCATTCTCCTTTTCCTCGTTGGGCTTGATCGTTACGGGATTTAAGGGTCTACATGTCAAAGATTGTTTGTGTTGCAAAACATGGGCCGAATGAACATTGCTGTCATTGTCACAAACAGCAGCTTTCTTTATTGATATTTGTGCGCTTTTTTCTTTAACTTTTTCAACTCTAGGTTCTCTTGAGGGCGATGTGCGGGTGCTATTGTTTTTGCCATTTTCGAGCTTGCTCATTCGACGCTCCAACGCAGACACCGTCTCAGCTAACTTTGCTATAGCATTGGTCATGGTCAACATATGATCAGATATGGTTTTAGTTATAAGACCGCTTATACGTTCGCGAATGTCGAGCTCAAACTCCTCCCGAATTATATGTTTAATATGTTCCATGCAGACAATATCTTCTGAATATGATAAATTACACTGATTAATCGAGACTTCCGGCATACGTTTACGAAAGGTTATATTGTCTGAGCCACTCTGCGATCCTGAGGGAGAGACGTACTGAGAGTCTTGTACATGAATCTGTTTTTGAACTGGAGTATCCGAGTTATCCCCCTTTGGCTCCTTGCACTTACAGGCCTGACATTTCCAAGCGGTTTTATTAGCAGGCGTCATAGTATTGAGAAACCGAGATTCAGGGACATTAGCACACATTAAATCAAAAACATCAAGACATAGACTGCATTTTAGGTATTTCCGAGAATTTATTTTATTTCTGCATCCACCACAAACCATTTTACCGGTAGGCATCTCGAATATAATATCAAAATATCGCCTCTACTCAGTTTTTTTTTTTTTTTTCTTTTTTTTCCTCGGGAGTAATATAATTAATTAATTAATCAATCAATCGCTTCAATCTTCAATCCCCTTTCTCTCTATAACTATAGCGCTTCTACTCTGTGTTTGTTTTTCTTGCTGTCAAAAGTTCTTTGTTGTCTCAATATGTTATTTGATTGGAGATTTTACATAAAACAAAGTGATGGAACAGCAGCTTTTACCTCCAATTGGTTAGAGATGTCTATCAAAGATGGACAATAAAACTATACACTAACCGTGAATGCAACTTTTCACGAAGTATTCCACAGCCGAAGTTCTTCGATTTGCAATGGAAGTTTTACAACACGGCAGCCGAGGTACTATTATCTGTTTATTTAGGTTTGGTTTCGTTATAGGCACTTAATTACTTGATAAATTAATGATTTCACGGGAGCGATATGCAAGCGTTGTTTACTCTTTCGAGGCGCGGGGGGGAATTACTTATTTTTGTTTTCGTCAGTTTCGTCACAAATTATAGATTTATCGCCTTGTTCAGTGCCTTCGTTTATTTAAATTTTCTGTGCCCCGACTCCCGACTATTCTTGGAAAAATACCACCAGTTTTTTTAATGCGGATGTGTGTGCAATCTATTGCCCCGATTACATTTGGGAAGTTCCTGATTGCTCGGAACTCCCTCATCACCTGTTCTTGCTCCTGCACAGTGTTGGGCATGAAAATGAACTCTTTACTTAATCGGGCAAGAGCTCTTGCTACTCTAGCGCAAATGCGGCATACAGTAGCTTGGCTTATGCCATGAAGCTCACCACTGTCATCCTGAACCTGAAATTATTGAAATAAAATATTGTTCTTCTATGCTGGACTCCTTCTATGCTGGACTGGGAGCGAAAGAAAAACTTAGAATGTGCCAGCTGCTTCTCTTCCCGGGCATACTGTAAAAGTCAGTTAAGGGACTGAGGTTTTATTGGAGGCTTTTTGTGGGCGATAGGCTGACCCCCTGTCACTGCAATAGTCTCTATCCATCATTATAATACCTCAAAATTTGTCAAAAGTGACACCAGATGGTTTTATAACCTCTGTTGTTCTGCCTACCCCATAAGGGATACAGGCGTGAAGTTATGTATGTATGTATGTATGTATGTATGTAAAATATTGTTATTGTGGGTGAAATACGTACAAGTATTACAATAAAATATGAACTCTGTACAGGGTGTACATGGCTTTGCTTCACAAGAGATATCCTCTTTGTAATACCTATCGCCTTATCGTGAGATTTTCTTTTGTGAGGCAAGGAAAATAAAGAGCCAGAAATGGTCAATATAATTACAACAGACTCATCTTCACATCCTCTCACCGCACTCAGATGGAAACACACTCCCTGTACTAACCTCATTTCTCGCCCAGCACCGCAACGCTGTCAGCACCTGTAGCTCAGGGGATACTGCAAAACCTCTTGGACATCGCGTAATTTCATTACGAACTAAATCGGTAATACGCCGTACAGTATCTTTATTAAAGCGATATCTCTTTTTAAATTCAATATCGTCTAGAGTAAAAGGGTCTTTTCTTCGTCGGTACTCCTTTCTCCTACGTCGCACTCTATTTGCATCAATACGAGCTATCAGCTGTATGTTAATCAAATTGTTCATCACATCCATCATCATCATCATCATCACAACTCTTTGTAATGAGCCCACTGCAGGGCATGAGTCTCTCCCCTGGGTGCAGAGAAGGTATAGGCCATAATCCACCAAGCTGGCCCAGTGCTGGGTGGTGGATGCCAGAATTTTTTAGGGCGCCTAGATGGCTTCTGACAAACCCTAACGACTACTGTATACAAGTATACAGCACCCGGTACCGACTGTTTAACGTGCCCTCCGAAGCACGGAAGTCGTCGTGAGTAATATGAATGGTCGGCTGTCACCCATCAAAGTACCGACCGCGCCGAATGTTGCTTAACCTGTGATATCGTATGATACACACAGTAACCACGGCGCCACGACGACTTCCATCCATCACTGACCACAAATTGACGCCACGAAAAAAATAATCACAGGGAACTAGGAAGGAAGACGAAGCGTGAAACTGTGAAACTCAAATTATCAATTTCAATAACTCGTTAATATTCGTTAACCTTCTGGTAGACTCGGCCGGTAAAATGGGCTTAAAGAAGCCTCATGCTGATTGTAAATTTGACATGTTTAGAAAGCCGTTATAGTATGTTTACAATGTCATTTATCGTCTATGAATCACCTTTTTTTGGTTGTGCTTTGTAAACCCTCTGTAACGCTGTTTTAACGTGGACAAATTCTCTATGAATTCGACAGTGAGTTTTTAGTGTGATTGTGGTGAAATTAAAGCATAATTGGAAGAAAATTTCCTTAAGTTTCTTTTATATCATTATTTTTTTGTACGGTTTGTCTTAGACTAGACCGCCCCTGCATAACTCGGGATAGTTGCTTTGCATGACACGCAAAGCGAATTATCCAAGTTACGCAAGTCTACATTTTGTTATTTAGTACTTACACACTCTTACAGATGTGTTACTAACGAAATGCTATTTATTCGTCGAAAATAAATATAATTATCATAAATACGAACCTATACCCAACTCAACCTTTCTATACAACGTGTAACAAAATGGAGAGATAAAACTTAAGGGTTAGCTTCTATACCATACGTAGAATATACAGTAAAAGAATTAGCATGATCAGTGCTGGTATAGACTTTCATACAAATTTATTTAATTATTTTGCAACAAAATATTTTGACAACCCTAGTCAACCTAATAAGATAAAACAAGACTTGTGCCGCAGTCAGTTACCTTATGACCTTTCCCGCACCGGCTGAACTTTGTAGTATCTGTCTTAGTTACGCATTACTTTATTTTCACGCCATCTGTTATCGACTAGATTTCATCAAAAGCTAACAGCTGTTTTTAGGGTTGACACTTAGATATTTTGATCTAAACTTTAAACTTGTTTTTCGGCCGAATCGAAAGGATTACAAATTTATGTTACTGTTACTGTTTATGTAAGTATTATCTCTTCATTATGTTACACGTTGTATATAGTATTTCTCTTCAGCACAATTCATTAAATGTAATTGAACACCTTTTTTACCGAATATAATCACTTAAAAGAAAAGGAGGCGGTTATCTTCTATAATAATTGATTATTCTATAATTTGTTCCAGGTGAAACGCCGTGCCAAAGCTGGTACTAGGTCCCGTTCAAGCACGATGCCTTCTCAGCAGGTGCCTCAAGAGCCACGCGAAGAGCTTCATTTTCAGCTAGATGAAGAGCTGGACCTTCCGCCGCCGAGGGTCAACGCTTTTAGTGACCATCAGTACATGTGAGTAAAAGAATAAATAATAAAATAATCAATTATTTTTTCTGATATCTAAGCAACATTATGTAGCCCAAATTAGGTTTCTTAAAGAACTTGTGTTAAGGATATTATGAATGCTAGCAATGCTAGTAATGGATAAACATAAATATAAACATCCGTGACTTCGAACCCAGGACCTCTGGCATAGAAGGCAATGTATGTATGTAATGCAATTTCTGATACTCACACAACATTATCTAGCCCAAATTATATAGCCCAAGTTTCTTAAAGAACTTGTGTTATGGATACTAGTTAACTGATATACTTAAGAAATATATAAACATACATATTGAATAAATACATATTTTTTATTAGAAAATAAACTTAAATCAACATATAAGCGTCTATAACTTGACGACTAATATCTGTGTTCATCAAACAAATATCCGTCGCCGCCGGGATTAGAACCCAGGACCTCTGGCATAGAAGGCAATGTGCGTTACCCCTACACCAGCCGGCCGTCTTTATTAATTTTAATCCCAATAAGGATTACTATTTATTAATAGCCATATTTTTTCCTAAAATTTCAGGTCCGACGATGAATCGGATGTGGAGTTCACGGACCGCGACATCGGACGCTTGCTGATAGTGACTCAGACCGCGGCGCGGCTTCCCAAGCACGACGGCCACGACCGCCAGGGCGACTGGTCTTCCCGGACCAAGATCACACAGGATTTGGAACAGGTTGGCAAAAATAATAATAATAATAAGCTCGCATAGATGTTCCATCTTTAACCCTTAGTCTTTTTGACTAAGGTGAATGTAAAGCATAAACACATAATAATAATAAAAAGAATAATCCTTATCTTTATCTTGCTTGGTTTAAACCCGCATGATAAAGCAAAGCCCTTGAAAAAGGAGAAAATCAAAAACATATACAGAATATTAATAATAATTTTTTTTACTGTAGCAACTTGGCCCACTGATTAGGTTTACAACTTAAAATTAGATTAGTGAAACAAGAAATATTAATAATTTATATATTAATAGCACTACCGACTTCTTAGCATCACTATTTCACCGTATAAAATAAAAATATAGCCCATTTATGTAATGAAGTAGATTATTAGACTATGCAAATGAATTACAATAAAAAATTTAAATATTAAATTGTTAAAACATGTCAAATATCAAAATTTACATTGCCCTCAAAGATTTTGGAAAACATTTTTTTTTTTTTATTTAAACCCATAAATAATCTTCAACACATTCAAATTAAATATCAAATTGATTGTATCTGGCTTGAAAGTGGCATCACATTAAAATTAAACGACTACTATCTACATTAAAAATAATACATCAAAATTAGATACAATTAAATAAGAATAAATTATTACATAAATTATAATGCCAATGTAATAATAATATTGAATTAATTAAATGTCACGGAATGAAAATATATTCAAATTTAGGGAATTTAATGACTCTATGGCAAGTGATTTAATGTAAAATAATAATTGTAGCATAAAACTATAAATTTATATATGGTTTGAGGTATATCAAGTCTAAATAACTAAACATTTTTAAAAAAACACACGCAAAATTAGAAGAACAACAAGACAAACAAAAAAATATTGATAGAAAGCCATAGAAGTGACCAAAAATTTCACGAAAAATAAAAAAAAAATTAGAGGTGCCCGTGACTCGAAATTACTAATTGTATCTAACACGTTATATGTATTAAATCTGTACAAAACTGTTTTATATCAAAGAATCTATAAAACAAAAATGCTGTCACAAAAATAAAATGCAATCTTCAACTGAATTATATTTAAAAACTTGAAAAAAAATTACTGAACAGATGCTCTATATTATAACAAATAAAAGACAAAGACAACTATGATTGATAATGCCTAAGTCAAGTAACTAGTCTTTTAGAGCCAAGATCACTCAGGATCTGGAAATGGTGATTATAATAATTTAGATAATTTAAAGAAACAAAAAAGTACCAACCAGCACTTGGCCAGCTTGGTGGATTACGGCCTAAACCTTCTCGTCACTCAGGGGAGACTCACATCCCTGTACTCTTTGTACTCCTAGTAACTCTTACAAAGAGTTGTGATGATGATGATTTTAGTATTAATTGAAACACAAAAACGTACATAAAAAGACGAATTCGTGAATTTAAATCTCTACATAACTAAATTAAGTCACATAATTAAAGGAACATATCAAAACTACCAAAAATACTGAAATATTTATTAAATTATATTTGAAAACAATCTCACAAAAATATAATAGTCATCTTTTGGGTAATAATAATACAAAACTATACAGCATTCATATCTTATAAGACAATATTTAAATGCTGGTCTCAATAGACAAAAAGTAAAAAATGCCAAATCATTTGGCATTAGATAGGATTGTATAGGAATTTCTAACTTTTACTTTCTACTATAACTGTTTGGTAAACTATTAAAACCGACCGCTAGGCAGATACTGTTACCCCCTCGACCCAGCGGTCTTCTTCAATATTTAATTCTAATTAAAAAGTCTTAGGGCGGCTTGCGTAACATTTGGTCTAAACAGAATTTAGTTAAATGAGTTTATCTTGTTAAATATGTTTAGCCTAAATACAATTAAAAAGGTCTTGCTCACGTCCGTTTGGATGGTAGTTTAACTAATCGTAGTTAGGGAGTCGGTAAAGCAGTTTCTTGCGTTCCTTTTTACGTTTTCGTACGTTGTACACTTGACTTAAAGCAAAATGGTTGAATTTCTTAAAGAAAAAATGCGTGAAATGGACCGACGAGCTTTCAAATGTCACATCAAGTCACACAAATTGTGTTGTTCTCATGCTATTTCTCGTGGTAATTTTTATTGATAATAATTATTGTTATGTAAAAGTTGGTTCATAGGAGTGACTGATTTGATCCTGCAAAATAAACTTAAAGCTTAACTTAACTTATCTTTAGCTTAAACTTAAGCTAATTAACTACCTATCTATTTATTGAATATTCATTAATAATGAGTTTATTTCCTTACTTGTTGCTGGTTTTTAAATGTGGGGCTATTTGCTGTAGCAACATTATAGCGGTTTCTTTCGTTAAACGAAACCTTCTGAAGAATTTGTCGTCCGAATACATTCTAAATAAGTATGCTCTCTCAAACAATTCCCTCGGTCTGTTGATATATTCTATAATCTCCTCATCGTCGTCAGAATACAATTCCCACAAATCCATCTTACAAACTTCCTACCGAACTCTTTACAATCTTTTATAAAATAATAGTAAAGTTTGTATAACAACAAAATAAAGAGCCAGTTCCTTCCTAAACCTGTGTGCTTTCATCTTCGACTTCATCGTCACTTACCATCAGGTGAGATTGAGGTCAAACGCGGGTTTAGTCACTTATAAAAAAAAAAAAAAAAATGGTGACGCTCGATTGCTACTAAACGTATTTAGCGACGCTAAATCGCCATCTTTGGGTATTTAACTTTGACAGTTCGTTAAACGTGTTTAGTGCCTAAATTTTTGTTGTGCAAGACGCTAATTATAATCAGCAGACTAAATGCGTTTACGTCGCTCTTAAACTGTATTTAACGACGATGCGCAAGCCGCCCTTAATGTTCTTTACTATTTGTTCAAAGGTCATCACGGATGGACTTCGGCATTACGAAGAGGATCTATGGAACGACTCGGAATATACCTCTGTAAGTAATTATGTAACTTATTACAACTTATAACACTGAGCTCAGTGGAAGAGCACTCGCCCGGCAAACGAGATGTCCCAGGTTCGAGTCCTGGTCGGGTAATTTTTATTTATTTAAGAATAATTGAGCATTTTAAAACATTATTAAACATTGCAATTCTTCACTTTAACTGGGATTCACAATTTCTGTAAAGAAATTGGTCTAGGGTGGTCTTAGCTGCAAAGCTATACCATTAGATGGAGCTACGTTAGCAATATAACGTAAAAACAAAAATGTGGTAAGTAATTTCGAGGCGTACCGCCAGGCCCCGGTAGCTCAGTGGAAGAGCACTCGTCCGGCAAACGAGAGGTCCCAGATTCGAGTCCTGGTCGGGTAATTTTTATTTATCACATTTTTCATTTATTTAAGAACAATGTAACTTATTATTTTTACTTAGGATCGGATTAGAATAGCCGTACTACCCATGGATAAGCGTGTCGCAAAAAATGACTTATCCGAGTGACCCCTGCTCGGTGGTAAGATCCGTCAGGGTCCGACTGATTAGCGACCACCCTTCATATAAAATCTGCCGCCAGATATGGTGATATCTGGCGGTAACGGGTACTGATAATGTTTAATGATCGCCCAGTTCCTTCTCAATGCCGTCACTTACCATCAGGTGAGATTGAGGTCATAGTCCAGTCATTTAAGCTTAAATTAGGTAAGAATCTCGGAATTCATGACACCCAGCTGTAAGACTGTAAATACTTGTATATTGACACCCCAAAAGTTGTCTCAGAACCTACATATGGTAGGGTGTACGCAACTATTAAATTTCAAGGTCAAAGGTCACCAAAATCGGATTTTTGCTATTTGTATTTATTATCAATATTGTAGAATACAAAATTCTCTACAAATTTTGTTAAAAAAAATTTTTCATAAGGTGAACCGTTTTCGAGATAGAGGGCGGAGAGCGCGCGGTCACAGCATTACTTCAGGTCAACCGGTGCCTCCGGTCGAAAACGCGCCATATATACCTAGTTGATGAACTATCGATAAATCAATCGATTATAAATATTTGTCAATTTTTATTAACTATTATATTTTATCATTTTTTCCCTAACCTATCCACTTTTTATTCAGTATTAATTCTTTAACAACACTTACCTGCCCATGTAATTGCAGAATAGTTAAAGAAAATATAGGAATATTATTTGAATATTAACCTAATTAATATTAATAACTTCTTGTGTGATGCCACATGATACCATATGTAGGTTTTGAGACAACTTTTAGGGTATCAATATACAAGTATTTACAAACTTACAGCTGGGTATCTCGAATTCCGAGGTGAACTTACTATAATGACTGGACTATCATTCGACGCGAGGTTAATCATCGCTAAAAGAAAACCTGTTGATATTTTGTGCATTGCTGAAATGCATGGTCATATGTCCTCAAAACTTCTTCTTCTTCTTCTCAGTCTTACACTCTTGGCAGAGTGGTCGTGGTTGCTCTGATGGCGTATAAGGTTGACGGTACGCGTACATGTTTAGTCAATTATTTCGGCTTGAACAGTTTTTCTAGCAATGTCTCTCCATTTTTTCCGATTTGCTGCATTACGAGAGCATTCCATCATGGTAGTCTGAGTGGACGATTTGATAAGGTCTGTCCTCAAAACTAGTCCTCTGCTTAGTCATTGAAGAGTTGCAATGTCAAGTTTAAAGGTTTAGTATAAGATATCCGGATGCAAGAAGATGGGATTCCCTGGCTGTAAATTGTGATTGTGTATTTTTTTTCTCTTATTTTTAAAAGATGATTGCTGTTGAGTTTCTTGCCACTTCTTCTCAACAGATCGACTTTCCGAAGTGGTGGTAGATTCAGTTCAATTTGTAAATTGTTTGACTTATTTCAAATGTATTTAAATACTTACGAAATAAAGAATATTTGAGTTTTGCATCAGATCTTAATGTAAATTTAAATTTTAAAAAATATGAATATTATCTCTTATATGTAAGTGTTACTCGATTTAAATCAACACCAAGTATCAGTTGATCTACATGAGGCTGCAGAGGAATTAGGCAATCATTTTGAACACTATTTTGGATAATAAAGCACACATTTTATTTTAAGTAATTTTTAATAAAATTCTGACTTTTAGAAGGACGGATGAGTTTTATTTTAACAAATTGTAAGTAAATAAAATTATGATAAACATTTATGGTTTTTCTAAACTATGATGGAGTCCTTATTCAAAAATATCTGAATATTAAAAAAATTGCCTTTAATCAAACTGATCTGATTTGATTAAGAATAAAAACCATATAATCTTTTATTCACCACAACACCATGTTAGATAGATAGATAGATTCATTTATTGATTGCCACAAACACACACATAATACAAAAGATAATTTAGACAAAATAATAAAAATAAGGAGGTGTGTATTGTAGCAGTGCAAAAAGCCGCAACTCAGCGTCATTTTTGCTCTGAGAGCAAAGCACTGGTATTCTGCTACAGCTTAGGAGTAGAGGAGCGTTATTTAATGTTATATACAGATACCTTATAAAAATCAATATTATGAAATAATTCTTAAAATAAATTCAAATGTTTAAAATAATAAATAAATAATAATTAATTATGTTGTGTAAAAAACATTGATTTAATTTATAAAAAGAAATAAAATTATAATAAAATTAAATAAAAAATGTGAAAAGATATTGAAATAAAATGATAATAAAATTTAATTCTGATGTAATAATCAAAATCAAGAAAAAAAAATGTTAGTAATGTCAAAAATATTAATGTCAAAGGTAATAATGTAAAATAATATGTCATTGATATTGTTATGAACCAGGGACCGGAACCGCTTACCCTTAAAGAGGTTTTTGATTGGGTTTTTCATAGACTTGTTTTAAAAAACCCTATCAATTTGGTAACCGTATCGAAGACTTACCCTAATTTAAGGCTTACCATATCAATAGAGTTAGCTTCATGTAAGCAGTAAGCCTATCGAAAACCCTATTGAAGGTTACCGATTCAATAGGGTTTTAAAACCTGCAGGCAAATTTAATCTCTAAGAATATCAAATTATCAAAAATATCACCATCTATTCAATCTCGCACTTCGAATTATACTTCCGAATTCAACAGCATGCGCGGAAAGAGATAGAAATAGTTCTACGACTTTTCAAAATTGTTTTTTAAAATTTTAGTTTAGGTATGCCACGCACCTTGCGCATTTAAATATCGCTTCATAATAATCACAGGAACTTCTTACAAAATGTAGACTAAGCAGCAAACATTTTTTTGTTTTAATTTTTGTGTTATTTATCAAGATTTGCAAAAAGTCGTAGAACAAATGTTGTTGAGATTGATTTTTATACTTAAGGGGATTATATGTTTGGTGATGTAGTTTATAAGTAACAGCAACATCAATTTGTAATCCTGACGGTTCGGCCGAAAAACAAAGTTTAGATCAAAATATCTAAGTGTCAACACTGAGAATAGAACCGGAATCTGACTAATAGTATTTTACATTTGATGTTTGATTGAAGAAGCGAATTAAGATGATTTTCGCTTATTTCCAGTCATACGGCAATCAGAACCAGTATCGCACTGTGTCCGTTATCAGTCGCGAACAGTTCGAGGCGACTCAACCTGACGAGAGGCATCTTAACCCGCCGCAGCCGCCGCCGCCGCCGCCGGTAACTATATTTAATTAAATTAATTAAATTTAGGTATATTCAGCTATTAAAAATAGTGAAATTTAAAGCTACTAAACGGGTGTACATACACATAAATATTTAATCATAATAAATATTATATGATTAAATATTATATTGATCATGTATGAAAAGATTGATGAACGTGGAAGAAGCGAAAGAGGTATGTCTGGATCGCAGCAATTGGTGTTCCCTTGTCTCTGCCTTCCCCAAGGGGAGACAGGCGTGAGGTTATGAATGTATGTAAATATTAAAACTTAGCACTCACCAGTCACCCTGTATGTATCTTACTTTATCTAATACTAGCCACCGCGCGCGGTTTAACCCGCGTAGCTTTTGATCCCGTGGGAATTTCGGGATAAAATATAGCCTATAACCTTCCTCAAGAGTTGGGCTACCAAATGCAAAAAGAATTTTTCAAACCCCACTTGTAGTTTCTGAGAATAGCGCGTTCAAACAAACAAACAAACTCTTCAGCTTTATATATTAGTATAGATTAACCCGTACCGCGCCTTACGGACGTACGTATGTCCATGAGCTTTTCCTGATTGCGTTGTTACTGTATCAATTAATATTTGCAAAAAAATTCTAAATAGTAAAATATATATAGGTTCGCCATATTTTAGTCAATAATATTTTAATAGCAGATTAAGACTGATGAGTGGGACATAATTACAAAAAATCAAATATTTTTCATAAATTAAAGTTTGAAACTTAATTTATGAAAAATTCTTCTAAGTGATCAAAATTTAAGTTTGATCTGTAGTTTATGACTTTACAACAAGTAATAAAAAAGTGTCCATCTAATTGTGTAAAGTCATAAAATGTAAATTAATTTTAAACTTAACTTACAGAGAACAATTTTGAAAATTTAATTTATGAAAAATATAGAAAAAATTTTTTTTTTTTTTTTTTCGAAATTCAATCCCACTCATACCTAATCTGCTTTTAAAATGTAATTGCCTATTATATGCGGACCCTGTATAGACAAATTAATTAGGAAAGAATAATTTAGTTTTTTTTTTTAGGTAATTTATTTTTTTTATGTAAAAGAGATTTTCATAGACCTTGTTGAGCTAAAGCTTTGCGAATTAAATAAAGAGTATACCTTCAAGATATACCAAAAATGTCTTAGAAATCAAAATTAAAGGTTTAAATAATCACAATTCCTTTCATACAATTTTTATTAGTTAAATAAGAGAGTATAATTTAAGATATTATAAGTTTTTATTCTGTTTTTTTAGCAATTGGGCGGCCAAAGTCAACAGCAATCCGGCAAGATTAAGCGACCAAAACGCACGGCGAGGTTCTACGCAGCGAACAAGGACCCCCACGCCACTGATGTTATGTGAGTATACTATGTTTATTATTTATACAGGGTTAATTAGCGCATCACCTCTTGCGGGTAGCCTCTCCACATCAATCCCAACAACATTTGTTCTACGTCTTTTTACAAATCTTGATAAATAACACAAAATGTAAAATCAAAAAAATTTTGCTACTTACTCTACATTTTGTAAGAAGTACCTATTATTATTTTGAAGCGATATTTTACTGCGCAAGGTGCGTGGCATACCTAAAACTAAAATTTTAAAAACAATTTTGAAAAGTCGTAGAACGAAAGTGTGTCATTTTCATAACATGGTGAATAATGGAATATATGGTTTTTATTCATAATCAAATCAGATCAGTTTGATTAAAGGCTATTTTTTAATATTAAGATATTTTTGAGAGGTGCTCAAAAATATCTAAACAGAGGGTGCTTACAATAAGAAACAGGTTTCCGGTACAGATAAATTATATGCTTCTCAATCTTACACGAAACAGAGATTGGGGACATATAAAAGAAGAGCCTAGTTAAAAATACCCACATTCGCCGATCGTGTATGAAAAACCATTTCGTGTATGTAAAGGAAATGGTTTGAACGTTAATCAAGCGAAACAGCAGTGCGAGTACAGAACTTTATCGACTCGAATGTTCGTATAATATGGAGTCGGTTACATGTTTTTAATTTCATTGTAATTTTTATTTTACAGTTATTTAGGAGTACAACATGTTTACAAACATTAAAAATTAACAAGGCACACGTTTATTAAAGCTGGCAAAGTTCAAAAGCTGGAAAAGTGACAAAGTTCTGTGCTCGCACTGCAGGGCAATGTTCATTTTTTTATTTGCCTCAAATGAAAAACCGTTGCGGTGAATAAGCTTTCTGATTAATTTGGTCGATTTAAAACATTTAAAAACTGGGGTTTTCATAGATTTTTAGCAACATACATTTAATCTTTATTTAACCTTGATGGCATCAAATCGCTAAAGATGTTGCTTTGAATCAATTTTTTAAATGTTTTTGTTTACCTTCCATTTGGTGACATTACATGACTTTAGTTAATATTTTTTTACTAACTGACACATGTTCATAAAGTTAATGTCACTGATGACGTCATTATGTACTCATTTAATAAAATCAATATAAATTTGTAGACACATTTAAAAAAAAGTGAGGGGTGAAGTTATGTTTGGTACGAAACCCTTCGTCAGCGAGTTCTACTAGCATTTGACCATTTTTTCCTATGTATATTAAAAGCTATTTCTGTTTCCATCTACATATAATTAATTTGTACGTCTTTTGAAGTTTTTCAACCGACTTTTCAATCGTCTGTTTTTTTTTTAATGTTACATCATAACTTTTGACTGATTTTGATGATTCTTGCTTCATATGATAGAGTATAGTTTCCATTTGGAAATCGATTGAGTACTTCATGACTTTTTTTTAAATATGTATGAATTCGGATTCGAGATGGTTTATCTTGACGAACTTCTCCTTTAGCCAAAGTTTTGACGTGAAGTCGGTTTTTTTAACGCTCTGCATTCGTTGGATATTCTATTCTAAAGCTACAAATAACTAATTTGTAAATCTATTCTCTTTCCACAGCGTGTCTCGGAAGCACAAGACGCGGTACTCTATAAACCCGCCGATGGAGCACCACGTGGGCTGGATCATGGACGTTCGCGAACATTCCGCCAGGACGCTCAGCACTGGGTACGATTTATTTCATTTTAGTTTATAACTTGATTATTATATGGATATTTCTGTCGTTCACACAACTGTGGCCTCGATTGGACGTAAAATTTTCGTGTTTTCCCGTGGGAATTTCGGGATAAAATATAGCCTATAACCTTCCTCAAGAGCTGGGCTATCAAATGCAAAAAGAATTTTTCAAATCCCACTTGTAGTTTCTGAGATTAGCGCGTTCAAACAAACAAACAAACTCTTCAGCTTTATACAGTGTGGAAAAAAAATAGTGGCCCTGGAGGGAAACTACCTTAAATCCTATAGTTAGCTTATTTTACTTTAAGGAAACATTCCTTTATTTTTAAAAAGAAACAAAACTGCATTCGAAGAATTTCTAAAATTCGCTTGTAACTCCCGCGGGACTCGAACCAGCAAAAAATTGAAAAAATAAAGATTCGTTATTTTACTATACTAATCGATAGGATAATTGTTCAGGATAAAATTTCTCTAACAAACATTTGGTCTTTAAAATAAAAAGACAACGTGAAATCTTAAAATTTATTTTATTTTATTATCAATTTGTTACACTTTAATAATTTAACTGATAAATTGTTCGAAATGAGCCCCCTCGTTCCGGATACACAAATTTAGTCTTCGTTGAAATTAATTTCGTGTAGCCTTCAGCAAAGTGTTGTGGTGTATGTCCCTAATCACATTTTTTACTGCGACCCTTAGCTCTTGTACAGTCTCATAACACGTTTTATAAATAATATTTTTTATGTGACCCCATAAAAAGTAGTCTAGAGGCACCAGGTCTGGACTTCTTGCAGGCCATCTAATCGTCCCGTTTGTACCTATCCAGACACGTCATGATCACACAATTACGTAATAGAAGCAATACTAAATAAAATCGATAAAAATGTTCGAAATATTCGTTCGAATTTTAAAATTGCTGTCCTGCATTGTAAACAAATTCAAACGTTCCATTTTAAAACTTTTTGTCAAAACGCCTCGTATCGTGTGAGAAGTAATATCGTGTAAGAAGTGCATAGAGATATTATTACCATTAAACGATTTTCTTGTAGAATTCTTCAACAAGGTACTTAGAAATAAATTAATTAGCAAGCTTGTACTTCATACTAATGAATTGATTTTCATTCGTTGAATGTTAGAGAGATAAGAGAATTATAACGTGTCTTTTACTTGTTGAAAGTGAACCGTACTAGGTAATGTATGTAAACTTATGTAGTTATTTTTCATGAATATCTTGTACGACAGACGAGCGAAGACCAAATGTTTGTTAGAGAAATTTTATCCTGAACAATACTCCTATGGATTAGTATAGTAAAATAACGAATCTTTATTTTTTTTTAATTTTTACTGGTTTGAGTCCCGGGTGTTACAAGAAAATTTAAGAAAATCTTTGAATGCAGTTTTGTTTCTTTTTAAAAATAAAGGAATGTTTCCTTAAAGTAAAATAAGCTAACTATAGGATTTAAGGCAGTTTCCCTCCAGGGCCACTATTTTTTTTCCACACTGTATATTAGTATGGATTTCTGTCGTTCACACAACAGTGGTCTCGATTGGACCTTTAATAGTAGTTTATGAAACTGTCACATAATACCTAGTTATTTGCAGTTTCATACACTACTTTATCTAATCTCATACACTGAAGATATTTATTCCCGCCATTATCGCGCATGCGCCAAAACGCGCCGCGCGGCCACAGAATGTAACGTAGCGCGGCGCTCGCAGGACACAGATAAAAAAATGAAATCTATGGTCTGTTATCTGTATCGAAATGAAAAAAAAATTAATTATAACATTGTATTGTTCGAGGTAGTGTGTTATAATTTAATTTTTTAATTTCATTTCGTTATACTATTTTAAAAAGTATGTCAATATAAATTCGTTCTGAGTTTTATATTTTGAATATTATGATATGAGAGTAGATAAAGAATTTTTCAAATCCCACTTGTAGTTTCTGAGATTAGCGCGTTCAAACAAACAAACAAACTCTTCAGCTTTATATATTAGTATAGATTTCTGTCGTTCACACAACAGTGGCCTCGATTGGACCTTTAAAAACTTATTCGCATGTTATTTGATTCTATTACATGGTCCCGTTAATACCCTAGAGTTATGGGAAATCAAAGGGAATTTAGCATATTTTCTTTAGCATACTCCAATTTTTAATAATGTTTTTTAAGTTTTTGCGTTTAAAATGCTCAATTATTCTGAAATAAATGAAAAATGTAATAAATAAAAACTACCCGACCAGGACTCGAGCTGCAAAGCTATACCATAAGATGGAGCTACGTTAGCAATATAACGTAAAAACAAAAAATGTGGTAAGTAATTTCGAGGCGTACCGCCAGGCCCCGGTAGCTCAGTGGAAGAGCACTCGTCCGGCAAACGAGGAGTCCCAGGTTCGAGTCCTGGTCGGGTAGTTTTTATTTATCACATTTTTCATTTATTTAGGAATACCCCACTGTACAATAGGTCTCTATGTTACTAGGTTATGATGCCACTTGAAATGTCAAGTAATCGACTTTTAATGTAGGTTGTTATAACGCTAACTAATAACTTACAAATTTATGCTTATATTTATAGTTTACTTTAAAGATTAAATCTATACTAATATATAAAGCTGAAGAGTTTGTTTTTTTGTTTGTTTGTTTGTTTGAACGCGCTAATCTCAGAAACTACAAGTGGGATTTGAAAAATTCTTTTTGCATTTGATAGCCCAACTCTTGAGGAAGGTTATAGGCTATATTTTATCCTGAAATTCCCACGGGATCAAAAGTTACGCGGGTAAAACCGCGCGCGGTGGCTAGTAATGAATAAAGTTCAGTGTTAGATCCACTATCTTTGGGTTTGTTTCTTACCATCCCTCATCTCTCACTCATCACATCACTGTAGAAACCCACTACACCCCAATGTTTTTGTTAATGCCACCAATGCAAAAATAATAGCCACTTTTTTACGCAAGTAAAGGATATGACAAGAACAACACGACACTGAAATCGCCTAGTCTACAATACGCAGCCACGTCTTGAATTCTTTCACAGGCAGTGCTATGCTATGTGTATTAAAATATTTAACGCTCTACCTATAGAAATTAAAATGTTACCACAAATTAAATTTAAAAAAATGTTAACAAGATGGCTACTTGAAAAATGTTTTTATAAAGTAACAGATTTCCTAACTATCAAAAAAACCTAATACCTAATTATAAATTTATACTAAGCAAGTAGGAATGTATTGATGTACTGAAAATTTGCATGCCATATTATGTGGTGAAATATGAATGTTCTAGTACTTATAAGTAATTTTTAAGATCTTCTTGTGCCATATTTTTTGCAAATAAATATTTGATTTGAATGTGAATAAATAATGAATTGATCACCCGTACGGCAGGTCGCTGGGCACGTCGCCCACGCTAGGGTCGTCGTGTGGGTCGGTGCCGCAGTCGCTGCCCGCCTTCCACCACCCCAGCCACGGCCTGCTGCGAGAGAACCACTTCACGCAGCAGGCCTACCACAAGTACCACTGTCGCTGTCTCAAAGGTACGTCACCTATACAGCCACGGCAGAACCACTTCACGCAGCAGGCCTACCACAAGTACCACTGTCGCTGTCTCAAAGGTACGTCACCTATACAGCCACGGCAGAACCACTTCACGCAGCAGGCCTACCACAAGTACCACTGTCGCTGTCTCAAAGGTACGTCACCTATACAGCCACGGCAGAACCACTTCACGCAGCAGGCCTACCACAAGTACCACTGTCGCTGTCTCAAAGGTACGTCACCTATACAGCCACGGCAGAACCACTTCACGCAGCAGGCCTACCACAAGTACCACTGTCGCTGTCTCAAAGGTACGTCACCTATACAGCCACGGCAGAACCACTTCACGCAGCAGGCCTACCACAAGTACCACTGTCGCTGTCTCAAAGGTACGTCACCTATACAGCCACGGCAGAACCACTTCACGCAGCAGGCCTACCACAAGTACCACTGTCGCTGTCTCAAAGGTACGTCACCTATACAGCCACGGCAGAACCACTTCACGCAGCAGGCCTACCACAAGTACCACTGTCGCTGTCTCAAAGGTACGTCACCTATACAGCCACGGCAGAACCACTTCACGCAGCAGGCCTACCACAAGTACCACTGTCGCTGTCTCAAAGGTACGTCACCTATACAGCCACGGCAGAACCACTTCACGCAGCAGGCCTACCACAAGTACCACTGTCGCTGTCTCAAAGGTACGTCACCTATACAGCCACGGCAGAACCACTTCACGCAGCAGGCCTACCACAAGTACCACTGTCGCTGTCTCAAAGGTACGTCACCTATACAGCCACGGCAGAACCACTTCACGCAGCAGGCCTACCACAAGTACCACTGTCGCTGTCTCAAAGGTACGTCACCTATACAGCCACGGCAGAACCACTTCACGCAGCAGGCCTACCACAAGTACCACTGTCGCTGTCTCAAAGGTACGTCACCTATACAGCCACGGCAGAACCACTTCACGCAGCAGGCCTACCACAAGTACCACTGTCGCTGTCTCAAAGGTACGTCACCTATACAGCCACGGCAGAACCACTTCACGCAGCAGGCCTACCACAAGTACCACTGTCGCTGTCTCAAAGGTACGTCACCTATACAGCCACGGCAGAACCACTTCACGCAGCAGGCCTACCACAAGTACCACTGTCGCTGTCTCAAAGGTACGTCACCTATACAGCCACGGCAGAACCACTTCACGCAGCAGGCCTACCACAAGTACCACTGTCGCTGTCTCAAAGGTACGTCACCTATACAGCCACGGCAGAACCACTTCACGCAGCAGGCCTACCACAAGTACCACTGTCGCTGTCTCAAAGGTACGTCACCTATACAGCCACGGCAGAACCACTTCACGCAGCAGGCCTACCACAAGTACCACTGTCGCTGTCTCAAAGGTACGTCACCTATACAGCCACGGCAGAACCACTTCACGCAGCAGGCCTACCACAAGTACCACTGTCGCTGTCTCAAAGGTACGTCACCTATACAGCCACGGCAGAACCACTTCACGCAGCAGGCCTACCACAAGTACCACTGTCGCTGTCTCAAAGGTACGTCACCTATACAGCCACGGCAGAACCACTTCACGCAGCAGGCCTACCACAAGTACCACTGCCGCTGTCTCAAAGGTACGTCACTTATATATACACTAGCTGCTGCCCGCGACGTCGTCTGCGTGAACGCTATGCAGCACCAAACGCACCTACGATTATAACACTGCTAGCGTGATAATATGTAGCCTATATGTTGACCCGACTTCTTAACTATCTTCATGCCAAATTTGAAGTAAATCCATGCAGTACTTTTTGAGTTTATCCCGGAAAGACAAACAGACAAACAGACAAAAATTCTAAAAACTATATTTTTTGTTTCTGTTTCGATTGTAGATCATACCCCAAGTATTCTTTTAAAAAAATATTCAATGTACAGTTTTGACTTTCCTACCATTTTATTATATGTATAGATTACCTTACTTAGTTAAATCATTTTAAATTTCTTCAATAATTCACATTCAGGCTCAAATCATTTATTATAATTTTTAATTTCAATTTCAATTTTAATATCCAACAATCAATCAATATACAACGTGTAACAAAATGGAGAGATAAAACTTAAGGGTTAGCTTCTATACCACACGTAGAATATACAGTAAAAGAATTAGCATGATCAGTGTTGGTATAGACCACGGAGGAAATATATAGAGGAGCTGCCCTATCCAGTTTTATCTAGGGACTAGGGGTAAGCGGTGGGTTATGGCCAATCGTAGCCAAACAGGCGATGGCATTAGTCACCTAGTAGCGAGTAGTAAAAACCGGTTGAAACATAAGGTTAAAATATTCACATGATCATCAAAAAAGTTTAGCTATACTTTACTAGGTGGCTCTAGTTTGTTAACGAAATTTCATACGTTCCAAATCTGTCAGAGAAAACCGCGAAATAAAAGTATTTCTACTTGACGCTAGATAGTGCAACCTTTTTTCGCGGCATAAAAATCACCTAGGCAACAAATAACAATCTGGAATTTTGGACACAAATAATTGGAAAACAATACAATTTGTAAAAAATAATTATGAATGAAATTATCATCGTGGTTAGTTAATTTTATTTGGATTATCAATGTGATTCCTTTATAAAAGTATAAAAAACTAAATTTTACATCGAGAAACAATGGAGGATTTGATTTTTTTTTAAATATCTACGCGTGTACATACTTCGCAGAAGTCAGCGACGAACTGACGCCAGTGCCTCTAGCGAGGAATAGCTTGAACTAAAGGCTGTGACGTCAGGACAACCCAAATTGAAGCTGTGCAACTTTGCTTACAGCAGCTCTACTATGTATCTGCTTTGTGGTATAGACTTTCATACAAAGTTATTTAATTATTTTATAACAAAATATTTTGACAACCCTAGTCAACATAATAAACTAAAATAAGACTTGTGCCGCTCGGTTCGTGACTCAGTGACTTTAAGATCTTTCCCGCACCGGCTCAACTTTAGTATCTGTCTTAGTTACCCATCACTTTATTTTTACGCCATCTTTTATCGAATAGATTTCATCAAAAGCTAACAGCTGTTTTTAGGGTTGACACTTAGATATTTTGATCTAAACTTTGAACTTGTTTTTCGGGCGAACCGTAAGGATAACAAATTTCAGTTACTGTTACTTATAAACTACATCATCAAACATACAATCCCTTTAAGTATTATCTCTTCATTATGTTACACATTGTATATATGTCGTCGGCAAGTGGTTGAATTAGCCACTCAATTGGACGCCTAGGCCGAATCAATGGCCTAGGCCGATAGTTGATTGAACACGAAACACTCAACGTTTAACAACTTGGCGTGTTGAAAGTTAGCCCTTTGAAGATGGCTGACCAAATTCAGCCAAGTGATTTAAATTTGGTACAGTTTTGGATAAAGTAATAAAACAAGGCCATAATAGGCCATGGTAAAATTATCTGTCATGACGGAAAAACCATTCAAGCAAAATTTTTTATTATTAGAATTTTTTTTTATAAATTATGTTCCGTTTTGATGTTTTAATATTTAAAAATATATATATCGGTTTTTATATAAAAACTATTAAGAACCTATATTCTTTTATGGACGACTATTCAATACAATCACAACACCCTAACCAAATATCATAAATTTAACAATAACCAATTTAACTAAATGGCTAAACAACGTTTAGCCAACTGGTTAAACGTTGCGATCAACAACTTGACTAATTGTCCTTAAGCCAGTTGAAACGGCCTAGGCGTCCAATTCAGTCGCTAAGTTAACCGTTGCCTACGACATATACATTACCTACATAAGATGTATCATTGCATCCTAATGTAAATGCGTCGGTATTGTTACACGTGCCACTGCGCAGACTTCACTGGCGGCACCTGAAAATCGGTGGTTTGCTTTAACGCAACCGCTTCACTGAGGTGTTGCCATTTTGCATCGGCATACTCTACTAAGTAATTTATTTTATTGTTCAACTTAGGATTTGTTTTGTTATTTTTTTTGGTGTTTTATGGTGTTTTTAATGTTGTTGTATGTGTGCTTGATGTGAATAAATAATTATCTATCTATCTTATGCTGGAATAGGGTCAAATATGGAATAATAATATTAAATTGCTTCCATGCTGGACCGGGAGCGAAGGCAAAACATAGAATGTGCCAGCTGCTTCTCTTCCCAGGCATACTGTAAAAGTCAGTTAGAGGACAGAGGTTTTATTGGCGTTTTTGTGTGCGCTAGGCTGACCTCCTGCCGCCGCAATAGTCTCTCTCCATCGTAATGCCTCCAAATTTGTCAAACGTGACATCAGATGGTTTAAAAACCTCTGGTGTTCTGCCTACCCCATAGTTTACAGAAAATATTGTTTTCATTTTATTATCCGGCATTTGTTGTGCCTTCGATCACAAAAACAATAAAAATAACTTATTAGGAATATAATCGTCAATACTATTGAGGTGTCTAAGTTTGTTTTCTTTTACTCAACAGAACGCAAGAAGCTTGGCATTGGTCAATCCCAAGAAATGAACACTCTGTTCCGGTTCTGGTCATTCTTCCTGCGAGACCACTTCAACAGGACCATGTACAACGAATTCAGGTACTTATCTATTAAATTAATTAATTTTCTTCCAACTATGCTTTAATTTCATCACAATCACACTAAAAACTCAGTACAAAGCGAGTCTTTAATGCTCTAGAGCAATAAAAATGTATGAAATTTCATTATTGCACAGTTTTTTTTAATCGCACCAAAAGGTGCCAATCTCAATGGATTAGCTCTATTCAGCCAGCCGATATCAATGCTTTTTTTACGTACGTATTATCCGTTTCTATCCTACTTGTTCCAAATTTAAAAAATGATTGCTGCTAACGCTGATTTAAAAATGAAAGAAATAAAAAAAAACTTCTATTTTAACTGTTTGATATGAGTTTCTTTTATGGACTATTCCTATAGGTAATAGTTGAAAGAAAAGCAGATTAAGCACCTCGCCTTAAGTGCCCTAAATATTGCCCTCGTGGTAGTTAGATTAGAGATCTAAATCAGGCACTTGGTGCAATAATAAATTACTTTGTGCTTGATGCAATAATCTACTTTAAAATATTTCATCACATTCCCATTTAGTCCTAAAGTAAGCAAAACAAAACGAAATAATTGATTTATACAAATTATTAAATAATATAATAAATTAATGAATTTATATTTCTCATATTCATACAACATTATTGAGCCCATATAAAGTTTCTTTAAAAAAAACTGTGTTATGGAAACTAGTTACGGGATGATAAGTATAACAAATATTAATCATATCTACATATTGATTACTGTAAAAATGTTATAAATTAGAAAATAAACTTAAATAAACATACAAATATCCATGACTTGACGACTAATATCTATTCACACAAATATCTGCGACCCCAGGACCTTTGGATTAAAAGGCAATGTAAGATACAGCTCTACACTAGCAGTGGGGCTAGCATGCGAACGTCGACAACGATAAGTCGAGCCTTTTATCGATATTTACTTAGATTTTGGCACTTACAGTATGTATTTTTTTAAGAATATGGCATCTTTGGTTCTGTGGGCTTCACCATAGTATCAAATCGAGTAATTCTATCTATTATGGTGCGCATTTATGTGGTTTAAGAAGTTTATTTTCCAAAATAAAACAATACAATTCACTTGTCTTCGAGAAATACAATTTGAAATTCAGTAGTGTACAGAGTGGACTTAGTATTAAAATATTTCATATTTTATCTACATAACTTAGTTCAAAAACCTCTTAATATAATTTCAATTACAATTTTACTACCTATAGATTTCAATTAACAAATTTTAGACATATTTTTTTATATATAATGTTTATCTTGTCGATTCGAATATCTATCGATGATTTCATGCTAGCCCTGCAGGTCGTAAAAATAATGGATAAGTAAAATATTTGCGCATGAGAATATGTTAAGTCGATTCTTTTAAAATAGTTTAATAACCAAAGTACTTTTATATCCCATAAAAACTACATATTACAATTAAATTGAAATGAGATTTTTTGATCCTACCAGAATATTCTCTGACTAGCGACTACCATTCGGTTACAATCCGCCGCCCATATTTTATTATGAGCCAGTTGTTTATTTAACCCGTGTGCTGTCATCTTCGACTTCGTGTTCACTTACTATCTATCTATGCCAAAAAATACAAAAAAAAACGATATACAGGGTCCGCATATAATAGTTAATTATATTTTAATAGCAGATTAGGTATGATGAGTGGGCCTGAATTTCGAAAAAAAAAAATTAAGTATTTCAATATTTTTCATAAATTAAAATTATTCAAAATTATTCTCTGTGAGTAAAATTGAAGATTAATCTAGATTTTATGACTATACACAATTAGATGGACACGTTTTTGTTACTTGTTGTGTAGTCTTAAACTACAGATCAAACTTAAATTTTAATTTATGAAAAATAATTAAAAACATATTTTATTTTTCGTAATTATGACGCACTCATCAGTCTTAATCAGCTATTAAAATATCGTTGACTATTATATGGCGAACATTCACAGCAAAAAGACTTCTAAATTGTAACAATACTCCATCTTAATTCCAGGACTCTAGCCAACGAAGACGCCCAGGCCGGGTTCCGCTACGGGCTCGAGTGCCTGTTCCGCTTCTACTCGTACGGCCTGGAACGCAAGTTCCGCCCCGAACTGTACCAGCACTTCCAGCAGGAAACCAAAGTGGACTATGAGAGAGGTATCATTAACGTGACCATACATTTGTGTCCCAGAACGTTTGGCAGTGAAAAGCAGCCATACATAACTATAGGTAGAATTGTATGTACACTGATAATGGCTGGATGGATGGATTTTTGCTATTCTTTCACGCAAAAACTACTTAGCTTTACCTAGAATAACAATAAGCTAAGTATAATTAATGAAGATATTGCATGAATTAAGTAAAATTGAAGGCATTAAATAAAACACTTTTTAACCGGATTAATGGCGTATAATTTATATTTTACATTTTAACTCGACGTTTCGGTGTCTTTGCAGACCCCGTGGTCACGAGCGACTGTTAAAATTTAAAATGTAAATATACGCGATAAAATCGATTAAAAAGAGTTTTAGTTAATAGTCATACATAATAGTTATAGCGAAAACTTAAGACAATATTAAAATTTAAGGCACTATGGCACCCGATTTGTTTATAACGCTATATGTGCCTTTGTAATACCTACGTTATTTTATAATTTTTTTTTAGGAAGACAATACAATACAAATACTCTTTATTGCCAGAATCAACAGCTTTGCAGGAAAGAGAGACTTTTTTAAGCTGACCGCGTATGGAAAAATTGAAGATAAAAAATTTACATACAAAAAAAAAAAATACGCGATAAATCGGATTAAAAAGAGTTTTTTATTTAATAGTATGAATTGCGAAAACTTAAGACAAGATTCTCATAAAATTTTTTAGCTATGGCGGGTCATGTACCTTTCACCCTGTATATTGAACAAGCTGATATCCGCGAATTCGTTCGCGTTAAAAATTTTCATTGGTAACTGTGGGATCTCATATATTGAAGAGTAATTGTGTAAGAAAAAGTTTTCTAAGCCATCTGGTGTCAAAGGGCGAAAATAAATTCTTGAAACAAATATACCCGTAAGAAACAGTATTTTGTTCGGGATAAACCAGTAGTCTATGTGTATTTCGGTGCTAAATTTCATCTAATCCCTTCAGCCATTCCGCCGTGATTAAGGAAAAAACATCCATACATCAATCAAAACTTGCACCTTTATAATATTAAGTAAGATTTGTGTCTTTATGTTCTTTTGTCTTTTATTGTATTTTTTATTTCGTTGGCAAGAAAGTGTGAATAAATAAATAAATAAGTCTTACTACTTACAAGTTCTCACTTTATTAATGAGTTCACACTCGCACAAAGACAGAAAAAAAAGTAACATGAATTCGGTTAAAAATAGGCAATTTAGGCGGCATTATCATTATAAAAAGATTTCTACAAAAGATCCGATAGTTTATTTTTTTAATTTCCAGGTCAACTATACGGGCTGGAGAAGTTCTGGGCGTTCCTGAAATATTACAAGCACGCGTCCGAACTGCAGGTCGACGCCAAACTGCAGGAGTACCTCGCCAAGTTCAAAACTATCGAGGACTTTAGGGTGCTTGAGGTAATTACATACATACATACATAACTTCACGCCTGTATCCCTTATTGAGTAGGCAGAACATCAGAGGATATAAAACCATCTGATGTCACGTTTGACAAATTTGGAGGCATGATAATAGTGGAGACGATTTCAAAATAAAATGCTAAGATCAATCTCGAGAGCCCCGTGGTTTATCAGGACTAGTGAGCTACACGAAAATCTCAAGATCAATACAGTGACAGAGGAAGTGAAAAAGTATTCTACCATATACAAACAGAGACTGAGTACTCACATAAACTCACTAGCTCGTGACCTACTCATAACTGAACCAACCAGACTGAAGCGTTGGCTGATTCTAAACTTGGATACCAGAACCTGAAAAGGATGTGGATGATAAGAGTGTTCTTGATGAAGAGCACCTTAAAAAGCTATATTACCGGAATGACATAATGGCTAAGCTTAGCCGATGGCAGATTATCGCGAGAGAAAAAAAAAAAAACTATTGCAGTGACTATCGCCCTCATAACACCTTGGTCCCTTAACTGACTTTTACAGTTGGTCCGAGAAGAGAAGCAGCTGGCACATTCTATGTTTTTCTTTCGCTCCCAGTCCAGCATGGAATATTCCCATAAAACAGACCAGAAATGACTTTTTAAAAATAATATTCCACTCGCTTTTAAAAATCAATTTAATATATGCTCAAAAAATTTAAAAATCAAACAATTTGCTCTTCCCTGGTTTTAATTGTAACAAAAAAAAGTAGTCCTGTAAACGGGTTGCCTGGTAGAAATCGCTTGGAGCGATGAGGCCGCCCATATTGTCCATACTTGTTTCATGAATACCTAATGTTTGTGTGTTGTGTTCTGATTGACAATAAAGTGTATTTATTATTATTATTAATGTGACGTAATAAATCTTACACAACCATAACAGAATAACAAGGCAAATCGAATGACAATAGTATATTATGTAACAAGTGACGGCTCGGGCTCAAATCACAGCCTCGACTGTAATTAGCAACGCTCACGAGTTATATGCGACGTTTTTCAACACACTTGTGAGTAAAAGACAGACATACGTGGTCATAAAATAACAAAGACACTTGATAACAAAGCTGTGAATTGTGATTGAAAAATGGCGCCGAACTTCGCGCATGCGCATAGGTTTTTTTTTCCGCCAAATGTGTCAATGGCTGTATAGCATATACAGCCTATTTTACATGAAAATATTTAATTTGGAGTGGTAAATCCAAATATTTTAATATTTTGTAACAAATTATTGTAAATTGTGAATAATTTGTTTGATATACAATTTTGTTTAACTAATATAAGGCGTAAACATTTAAAAATGTATATGGATTTGAAGTGGTATAAAACCTCTTTGTTGTTTCTGAAAAAATTTAATGTATAACCCGGATCAATAAAATATGCTCTGTTTACTCGCATTTAATTTGCACAAAGGTACAATTCAACTTTGTAGGATTCATTATATTATGCACTAGGGTATAATATATAATGCACGCGTGACTTATTGCCCAGTTTATAGTTCTAAATTCAATAGAATAACGCTCACTTTACGAGCAAGTGTGTTGAAAAAAATATTGTGACGTCAGTACACGCTTAAACTGAAGTAGTACCTCGCCAAGTTCAAAATTATCGAGGCTATCATGGTTGGTCATAACTCAAGCATAGATTCTCTCACAATTCTTCCTGAATAAATCAATAAATCCATACTTAACATGAGCTTAAGTTTCTCTAAGTATTTTTTTTTCGATGCTAGTTTAAAAAGTACCCAAAATCAATGTTACAGTGTAATAGATATATATTTTAATAGCAGATTAAGACTGATGAGTGGATCATAATAACGAAAAAAAATATATATACTAGCTGACCCGGCAAACGTTGTTTTGCCATATAAATAAAAAAAAAATGGATATTGGCCGATTCTCATATATACCGGATAAGCACAAAAAATTTCATCAAAATCGGTCAATCCGTTTCGGAGGAGTATGGCAACGAAAACTGTGACACGAGAATTTTATATAGTACATTTTTCATAAATTAAAATTTCAAAATTCTTCTAAGTGATCAAAATTTAAGTTTGATCTATACTTAATGACTACACAGCAACTGATAAAAACGTTTCCATCTAATTGTATGCAGTCATAAAATGTAGATTGTTCTTAAATTTTAATCTTTTATCTACATTTAATATTTTTTTTTTACGAAATTCGGTCTCGCTCATCATTTTCACTCAAAGCCTTATGGACATATGAGTGTGTCCTTAAAGCGCCGTACGGGTTAATTTAAACATGTATATCTTCCCCCCAGCCCCAACTAAATGAGCTGCTGGCGTCTCAGGGTCCCCTGGCCCCGGGGCGAGGCCCGCACGCGAGACCCTACGACAGAACCCGCTCCGTGTCCGAAAGCGAACGACACAGGACCACGCATACTGGGTGAGTGGCACTTTTTTTTCCATGTCACGGTCAATTTGTACTGTACCTGTTTGTATTAATTTGATAATTTTTGCGTGAAAGATTTTCTTTCGCTCATCCTCCGAATGCGCTATGCAGAGCACATAAGCGTACTTTCCTGAAGATGCCTACGCATAAGACTAATTACTTGTCATACTCCTTTTCTGTCCATGCAGTCAGATTGTGGAATGCACTTCCCCACGATATACGCGAGTCTAAATCATTGCCTGTTTTTAGAAAAAGAGTCCGAGAACACTTCTTTTCTCAACTTTTAGTCGATTGTTAACAAAAGTAACATTACGTTTTAGTATTATATGTATTTGTGTATGTATTTATATGTATAATATATTTATTGGTATATATTTATATAAATATTTAGTAGTATATTATATTATATTTCTTTTATTGTTAGTGTACATAATAAAATTGTATTTTTATCCAACTCTCCAATCGTTAGGTCTGCTGGAAGAGATTTCTGTTGAAATAAGCTGTACCTTTGTACTTTTGTTTTCTTCTAAAATTTTATGTAATGTGATTTTTTTACTAATGTGTACATAAATTGTTAAATAAATAAATAATTCTGAGTGAAAAAGAGTGCCAAGAGTTTTTTCCGCCGGCTTTTTTTTGTCTCTTGGTCTACTGTAATATCTTATTTAACAACTATCAACAACTAGTTAAAGCCGAAGTATGTGATAACTGACTTCATCAAGTGTTTTGTGAAATTCCTAAGATTAATAAAGCTTTTTGAATTTTGAATTATCCCTATTACGAACACTTTGGCGAGGGGGTAATCTTATCTGGTTGCGGGTTCGATTCCCGGAACAATAAAAAAAGAAATGTTCCAGGTCTGGGCGTTTACCTATATATGTATTTTATATTCTAGGTTCTCCCCTAGTTCGCTACATGGTTTCTCATAACACAAGCTTTGCTTACTTTGAGGTCATGTAGTTGGTGTGATTGGGCTTTTATTTTATTTATTACTGGATCTCTATCCAAAATCCTTGTTTGTAAACACTTGTATGGGCGTTGCCATGAGTTTGTATAAAAAAATCTTGGTTTGAAATTAACATTTAATATTATACAGGACTAGCCACCACGCGCGGTTTTACCCGCGTAACTTTTGATCCCGTGGGAATTTCGGGATAAAATATAGCCTATAACCTTCCTCAAGAGTTGGGCTATCAAATGCAAAAAGAATTTTTCAAATCCCAGTTGTAGTTTCTGAGATTAGCGCGTTCAAACAAACAAACTCTTCAGCTTTCTCGAAAACTTTCGAAATTCGAGACCGTGATAGTTTATTATCATACACGAAGAGAAAAAGTAAAATAAAAAATAAATATTAGTTATTTATTGAGTAAACTTAGCCGAAAGTTAAAGAATTTTACGAAACGCATGGTTACACTGGTACGGTCGTACGCCCGGCGCTATCAACGCAGAATAGGTAGGTGGGACACAAAACTCTTTATTTATTTATAGGGAATTCTGGTGAAAAATTAAGTACTTACCTACTTTTATTACATAATTATGATCAGAATCGAATAAAGAGGAATGAACCGTCAAATGTGGTCTCTTTATATGATGGCCCTACTTTAATCAATAAATTTTCGGAAATCAATATTTTATAGCGACCTCTCTGTCTAAGAATTACGTTTCGTACTTTTTTTTTTTTTATAAGTGACTAAACCCGCGTTTGACCTCAATCTCACCTGATGGTAAGTGAAGATGAGGTCGAAGATGAAAGCACACGGGTTTAAGAAGGAACTGGCTCTTTATACAATATTGCCGGAACACATTACCGCCGGAGCGGTAACATTTGGCGGCAGAGTTTATATAAAGGGTGGTCGCTAGCCAGGCGGACCCAGAAAGGATCCTACCACCAAGCGTAAACTCTATTTTTGACTAGGTAAATGGTGGTTTACGGCCTATACCTTCTTGTCACCCAGGGTAGAGACTCATAGCCCTGCAGTTGGAGAGTTAAGATGTTAAGTTAAGATGATGATCACCCACTCCAGAAGATCACCAACTCGTTCATGGGTCAATGTGTACGCTTTTATAATAAAATTCCAAAATATTTAAGATTAACCCTTCGATAGATTATAAGTGTTATACAAAGTTTTACTATAAGATATCCGGATGCAAGAAGATGGGATTCCCTGATTGTAAATTGTTATTGTGTATTTTTAAAAGATGATTGCTATTGTGTTTCTTGCCACTTCTTCTCAACAGATCGACTTTCCGAAGTGGTGGTAGATTCAGTTCAATTTGTAAATTTTGTGACTTATTTCAAATGTATTTAAATACTTACGAAATAAAGATTCTTTTGACTTTGACTTTTGATATTTAATATAAATTTGTTGCTGCAGGGCGCGGTTCTTGCCGCAGAACAACAATAACAACAACAACTCCAGTGCGAGCAACAAGCGAGGCCGCGCCGGCTCCTGCGGCGCTCAAAGCGTGGTCGCTAACGCGAGACCCAACCGTAAGTAGATACTATTATTCATAAATAATCACACCAGTGATTGTCTTGAGATTTCGTTTATATATTTTTATTTAATATTTATATATTGGACTGGGAGTGAAAGAAAAACATAGAATGTGCCAGCTGCTTCTCTTCCCGGGCATACTGTAAAAGTCGGTTAAGGGACAGAGGTTTTATTGGCATTTTTGTGGGCGATAGGCTGACCCCCTATCACTGCAATAGCCTCTCGCAATCATTATAATACCTCATTAGTCAAACGTGACATCAGTTGGTCTTATAACCTCTGATGTTTTGCCTACCCCATAAGGGATACAGGCGTGAAGTTGTGTATGTATGTATTTTTATTTATTTTGTGTATTTTTAACCCTGGGGCAGTAGCTATTGTGCGTTCATAAGGACTTTTTGGGGATGCTGAAGATGACAAAATGTTTAGCGGCGCGTTTGACAGTATCGCAACGATACTGTCCTGGACTTGAGATGACAACACTTGACTTGCGGCTTTATAATTCAAAATAAAATCATCGTATTCCACGACATTACCGGAAAGAATCAAATCTTAACGATTACTTTCTTCACTAACAACACGACAAAACAATGTATCTACAGATAGCAGGCGAGTGCACCGCACGGTATATTATGGCAATAAGTTGTAATGTAAGATGCAGTGATATGACGAAACTGATCATACATACATACATACATAACTTCACGCCTGTATCCCGTATGGGGTAGGCAGAACACCAGAGGTAATAAAACCATCTGATGTCACGTTTGACAAATTTGAAGGCATTATAATAGTAGAGAGAGACTATTGCAGTGACAGGGGGTCAGCCTATCGCCCACAAAAAAGCCTCCCGTAACACCTCGGTCCCTTAACTGACTTTTACAGTATGCCCGGGAAGAGAAGCAGCTGGCACATTCTATGTTTTTCTTTCGCTCTCAGTCCAGCATAGAAGAACTGAACATCGAAACTGATCCTTCTAATTAAATAAATACAGTGTTTATTCCTTGTCGTTTTTTCAGTGTCTATAAGACTTTTAAATAAAATTAATGCTGTTATATGTACAGAAGTCCGTAGAACCTATTTATTCGTGTTAGCACAAAACACTGTATCTGCAGAAACAGTATTTTTTCGTGACACGGCAGTCCGGTGATTTATGATTATTTTCGCATTCAGTAAAAAGTCTTGGTAATTTTCACTATTTATTCTAAAGATAATTTAACATTATTTGATCATTAATTCTCGTTCACCAAATAGAACATACAAGAAAATTAGCAATGTTTATCTTATTTAATTAATTTTCTTTGCAGCCAAGCCGAAATCCAAGCCAGACGCAGCGTCCTCGTCCGATCAAAAGAAGACAGTCGCCGCCAAAACTCAGTGATATAAACCGGAGACCAACGCCCCGCGCAATAAAGAATTAAACCCGTGTAAATAACGATAATAAATAAAAAATAACAAGGAAAAATCTTATATATTACAAACATAAACATAACAAAAAAAAAACTCAGTGCTGTGTGTTACTTAAAAAATATATAATAATGTTAGTGAAGTTAAAATGCATTTCTTTGTTTTATAAATAATAAAAGAAAAAAGTTAATAAACGAAAGCAGAAATCTAGTGCGTTACGGACAGAAGTGCATCGAGTGTAGTGTGTAATAGTTGTAGTTGTTTCATTTGCTCTGGACTGTCTGCGAGCTGGTTTTGAACCGGCTGGAGTTGATGGTGTCTTCGGGGATGCAGGCTGATGCAGTTATAAAGCCTAGGTAAGCTTTCTGATTATGTAACAACAAAAAATACTTTATTCAGATATCTAGAAGCAAAATACATTACTATCTGCCTGTTCGGTTCACAAATGGGAGACTGTTGATCATTATTTTCGATCAAAATGTTGAGCACTTGCACACGGGTGCTGTTTACAGCTATACAGGGTTTTCTTTTTGTCACCAGCCAAATTTAAATGTTGTTTTCTTTGATACGATATAAAGGTACCTGCATATTTGTTTTAGTATCTCTTAGTATAAAACTAAAAAAGTACGGCAACAAAAACTTTTTTACAAAATAGTCGCAGTTGATGAACGTAGCTACTGCAATGCGGCATTTCACGACTTAGTACTACCAGATGTTTTGTAGTAGCGCATAGTCTTTTTTTATTTTTAATGATCTTCATTCATAATTGAGTGACCATGCTTTTTTTACTATGTTAGGGAATATATTAATTTCCTTGTAAAAACACATATCTTTTTTTGCAAAAATCGTTTCTATAAATGATACTTAGTGTGTAAAAAATATTTGCCGGTGACCAAAAAGCAACGTTTACAGTTTTTTATGGTGTCTAACCCAGCATTTGACTTCCATCTCAGCTGATGGTAAGCGAAGATTATTAGAACGCGGTTCAGTGAACTGGCTTTTCATAAAACATTGTGAAACACATCTCATCGGCTGTGCTAGCATGCTATCATCGAAAGATACTTGAATCAACAAGATAAATATTACCAAATCATTTTATCCTATTATGTTAGCTAGCATGCGTACCATAATAGATAGAATTACTTAATTTGATCCCATGATACCACAGAAATAAAACTGCAATATTCTAAGAAAGTATTGATATAAAGACTGAATTTATTGTTGCCGATGGTTGCATGCTGGATATTTGTGATATTTGGTAGTAGCCTGCTTAGTGAATAAACTCTTCTTCACATAAGGGACTCTTTTAACAGCCTCTTTTTAATAAAAAAATATAAAGTACAATAAGTATACAATCACACCAACTACATGGCCTTAAAGTAACCGAAGCTCGTGTTATGAGATACCATGTAGTGAACTAAGGGGGAAACTAGAACATAAGTACATATATGAAATGAAATGATCAGCTTTATATTTTTTTAAATAATCCATAAATTTGTTCCTTTTCTTAGTTACAATGTGAAAAAAATATCCTTTCTATGTATTTTTTGAGTTTATTTATATTAAAATAATAATGTAACTCTTGGTTTTCTTTGTTTGCAGCTTAAATGCATCGACAATAAACAGCGCAACATTTGCAGTCTTCACAACTGGATTTTCAATATATATAAATGACTTAAATATCTAATGTAGTATCTTATATACTTATACATGTAATATTATAATAACACTATATATTTTTGACACTGTATCATACTACATAAGTATATTAATATGTTTGAAAAAAAAAACAAAAAAAAACATAGTTATAGTAAATGTAAATGCAGTAAAACAATAGTGTTTTTTGTTTTATTCAAAAAAGATAGTGAGTTTTTTTTTTTCGAAATGCAACACTGTATATTTCTTTTATGTGGTGCTCTTTTGATTAGTATTTGTGTCCATATCATATTTCATGGCGAGCTTAGTTAATATAAATTTAACGAATATAGATAGTTCAAATTATCTGGATCAACCATTTTACATCTATATAAAATATACATAGACAATAGTCGTTTTTATTTTAGATATGGACACAAATGTTATGTTGCCATTATTTTATGCCTTTTGTTAATTGTATCCGTTAAAATATCGATCTCCAGATTTCAAGTTGTTTTTATAAATTAATGTTAGTTTAAAACTTATATTCAATTTGTCAGCAAATGAAAAAGTAGTATGGACTTTGCTTAATGACATCACACCATATTTGAAAATTTAGTGACTTTATCATACTAAAGGTATAATGTGCTAAAAATTAAACATATATCGTTAAAAAAAATATTTGTGATGTAACATCTTGAAGCAAATGTCCAGTATTTTACTCTTAAATTTGCCATATTGCATAGCCGAAAATGATATTAGAGTCTTGCTTGTATGTACATGAATTGTAAAAAAGACTGTTCATTCACGTTACTTGAATGATAATTAAATCTTTGTCTTTGAATAACATACCAAATGGTTAATTTCTTGAGATGACGTTTGCATTGCAACGGTTTGTACTGTTTGATTTAACTTTGTTTGTCTCACACATAGACGCCTTTGGTATAATTACTATGACATGTATTTATTAAAGTATATACACTTTGCAGACCCTTAAAGAAATTGGGAACTTATAGCTTTTTGCAAACAAACATTGCGTAGAATAAGGTTATAAGGTTAATTCGGGGACTTGAGGGTTTTAGCACTATTTCTTTTAGATTTATGATGATAATGGCAGAAACGAGTAATTAACCTATATATATTTTATGGTTACAAACAATAATATTACTTAATCTTAACAATTGTATTAATTATATAAATGGTGTGTCTTTCAAAATATAGTGTATAAGAAGTTCTGGAAAACTCTCAAGGATAAATTTTAATTTAGGAATTATAGAATTGTTCTGGTGTAGGCTAGTTAATATCTATAGTTGAGAAAACTCGTTCACCATTGCCTATACTTACATAATTATTATGTTATTGATACCTAGATAGAAGTAACTTTGTATAAAATACACAACTTTAGTAACAATTTCTCCCAACGTTGTGGGAATGTAATAATATAAATTATAAATTTGACGATTGGGTAGTTTGTTTTTAAATAATCTTTGCATTAATTAATAGGCTCCGTTCACATTTGTTTCGTTTCTGATTCTTGTATGAAATTCATTTTTTAAGATTAGTGTAAAATCAGAAATATTTTTAAAGTTTTCAGCTCGTTGGCAAGCCTCCATCGACTTGGTTACTATATATTCGAAGTAACTAATCAATTATGTTTGTAACTTTATGAATGCATTCAAAACAATATCACTTTTGCACCCAATAAAATATGTTTTTCTTTTCGGGTCTGCTGTTTTCATACTGCCAATATTCTAGATACAAATTTTATATTATATTATGACACAATAATGTAAGCACACAATAATATGTTCAATTTTTATCTGTCTAACGAAATAATGTTCAAGTAGGTTTATATAAACGTTATTATTGCATGTCCGTGTATATTAAGATAGAAATAGTTTTCTGCTGGTCAGTTACGAATGAAATTTGCTTATGGGTCAGTTTAGACGGTAAACCAGATTTTTGGGGCAATAAAAAGCTCTATTTTTATCATAAATGATAGAGCCTCAAAGGTATTCACTTTAATAATAATTTGGTGACTGTCAAAAGAGATGTATAAATTTGCTCTGTTTTGGTTGAATGTAGTGACTATAATGTTCTTAAATTGACAATGTTACAGTTGGATTATAATAAAACAAAAAGGATACTAGATAAGATTGCATCTCAAAAATGTTATTATAATGAATTTTGTAACATAAATATTTAAGGGTTGTCTTTTATAATAAAAATTTCATATTTTTATTAAAATAACTTGTCTATGTCACAAGTAGGGAGTATAACTTTGTGATGTAATTTCGAATTGATTTTTAGATCGTTATTATGGACAATTATTTACAATAATTATGTTTATTGTATAGTTTGAAAATAAAGTAATAATTTTTATACATTCTAAAATTACCTCATACTGAGTGTGTACTTTATGACATTTTTTGGCCCCTTATATTTATATTACAAGTTTATAAAGTCAATAAAATCATTACCACTGCATTCTTTTTTTAAATATTACTAAATGCTGGTCTACTATTCAGAACGGTTATATAATGACGAGTTGACGAAATGATTATGATATTTTCTTATTTTTTGTTTTAAATTATAATTAATTTGCCAAGTTGTAAAGTGTTTTTTCTCTCAATATGTTTACTAACTTGCTCAATTTGTTTAAAAAACGCAATTGTAGATAGTTAAAAAGGCACGGGCAGGATACTATTTGTGCAAATAGAATTTTATTTCGTGACCATTAAATATCATAATTGGTTTTACATTGATTTTAAAAGATTTAAATTTGTTGTAGTGCAAAACACAAAATGTGATAAGTCATAATACTTTCATGTTCTACCATAGCAATGGAGAAAACTAAAAAGAATTGGTCTTTTAAATGAATGAAATAATTCCGTTTGCACAACATGTCTTCATTTCGCTGTATACATTTTAAAACATTTGTATATTGCACGAAATAGTTATATATGGATTTTAAGATTGTGTGATGGTGTGACGATATGGTTCTTTTAATTTTTTTCCTTAGTCTTTAAGTGTGCTTCTTTTTTTAAATAACAATATTATCTATATGCGATGCGTAATAAAATATGGTGAGAATTGTCAGAAATTGATTTTATAAAATAAATTTGAATACCTACGTCATCCATTTTGGAAGAGATTGTCATTGTCGAAGATAGTGGGGTGCACAAATCTGTATATTTTTTAAAATGAATCGGTTTTTAATAAAATTTATCTGTGTGTATATATTTATACTTTTATCAGTGGACGCATCTCATATAATAATATTTAGACTATTTCGTAAATTTTTCTAGATTATAAAAAAAATACTACGTCAATAGACATATTTCACTGAGCTTGGATCGCTTCTAACACTTAATTTTTCGTTTTTCGTCTAAAATACCAATGGTTCCTATTTGTTGTATTTTAATAATAATTTAGAAACTCATTCGCACAGAAATCGCGTAGCACAATATCTTGTTTCAAACTGCAACAAGAGGTTATTCTAAATTTGAATTTCGCGCGCTTTTTGTGTTGCGCAATTTCTGTGTTGTAACATTAACAAGTAATATTTTTTTTTGTAAAGCAATTTGTTCCCGTCCGGAGACACTTACTATAGATAGTGCATTTTTAAAAATAATTTTAGTAATAAATGTTTTAGTGCGAAGCGATCGCAGCGTTTGCTTTGTGGCAGTTTTATATTTACATGTGGCAATGAACTCTTCTTAATTAAAATTTTTGATGAATGAATCCCAAACTTACGGAAACTAAACTTTTTCTTAGAAAAAAAAAAACGTTTTTATTTTTATTTTGATGGATTGGAATACGACGTTATCGACAATGACCGATTTAAATAAAATTGATGTTATCATTGAAAATTGACTCGTATGACATTGACATGACAAACGCAAAGAATATTCCGCTACGCATATATTAAATAAATATAAAACTGTCCCATGGCTTAATAAGTCTAAAGATGTTATTGTTAAGTTTTTTTAATTTACCTTACCTACTGTTACAATTTTTTTCTATGTAATAAGTACGCCAAAGGAGATGCACTGAACATGAAAACTAATAGTTATACTGTATAAATGAAAATATACTTACACAAAAATAGAAAAAAAAAAGTATAAAAAAACTTGATGTATACACCTAAGCTGATGTAAATTTAAGGATTTTAAAAATGGAAATGTATTTCCCAGTGAGTAGAAACCTTAACGTTTTCGATTGTTGATTAGTTATTTCCTCTTTTTTTTTAATTATAAAGTTTGAGCGTAAAGAAAAAAAATATAAAAAATTGGTTGTTGTATATTATAGATGACGAGTAGATGGTTAAATAACTATAGTCAATAAAATAAAAGTTAGGTAGGTAACGTTTGACTAAAATTAAGAACATTTTTTGTAAGTAATGCTTGCTAGCGTGAATGTTGGGAGTGTCGTATGGAGGTAGTTTCTTTTCGTGGTTAAGTCGAATATGTAAGAGGTTATATCGTTGAAAGTTAGCGTTTCGTTTCTTCAACTGAATTTAGCAGTGTGGTATGTTTCGACACTCTCGATTTACGCGCTTCATATGGCTGTAAGTTATACATTATATACATATTATTATTATATTGATAAATAAATTAATAATAAAAACGCTTTCTTGATTTTTATTTTTTTCCCTTGTCCGTTGTTTTAATTGTCTTGTGAGGTAAAATCATGTGTTTTAATTTAAATACCTAGTTAAATAAGTTTATTACATAAGAATCGGTCAGTATGGAAAAGTCCTAAGCTAAAAGATGATTATGCCGTTCTAAGGAAATATGTAATGAAAATAATGTTAGTTTCAAATTCTAAACTTGAGGATCCGTTTTCCGAGCAAAGTACAAGTTTTTTAAATTGTATGAATGCAGTTTTTC
The DNA here is from genome assembly GCA_944452665.1 of Stenoptilia bipunctidactyla. Lineage (NCBI taxonomy): Eukaryota > Metazoa > Arthropoda > Insecta > Lepidoptera > Pterophoridae > Stenoptilia > Stenoptilia bipunctidactyla. Next base: position 15,477,164 of record OX101746.1, read on the forward strand.
TAGTTAGCAAAATCGATGACATGGTTCCTAAGAACGGATGTCGTATCTCTTTTAGTTCCAGATTTTCTAATACAAAAAGATCTTAATAGTACACCCTGTATATTTATACCTTATGTACGGTAAGATTCAGAGATGTCTTATCCGTGAAGCGACGCCTTAGAATAGCCTAGCGCCCCTGGATAAGCGTATAAGACGACAGATCCAAGTGGTCCCCCCTCTCCTCTTGGTGCAGGCCTCTTGGCTTTCAAGGTCCGCCTAGGTGACCACCCTTTATATAAAATCTGCTGCAAACCGTGTGGTATCATCTTCATTTACCATTAGGTGAGATTGAGATCAAACGAAGGTGAAAAAAAACATATTCCTAAAATAAATTTTCTTCATATTATTTCCAAAGTTTTTGACATAATTTTCTGTTGTTTATTTGCAGAATTAGATTAGGTATCTCAAATCTTATAGTATGTAAAATCTCTGTTTGTTCATCATTTCAAAACAAAAAGTATATTCTTTCCACGAGGAAAAGAAGGTTTAAAATTCTAACATTGTATAAAATATGTAAAAGTAAAATAGTTAAGTTAAAACCGTATATAAAACGTAAAAAACACGTTAAATCAAATCCGGCTCGAAGGACCAATCTTAATGACTGCTATAGAATAAAACGATATAAACCGATTTAAACGAGTGTATTTGCCGAATGCTAGATTAAGACTGAAATAAATTATAAAGTAAATTGCTATGTCTATTTTCCCTGACCAGTATAGTCCTAGTACTTTTAAGCGTCGAGTGAATACGTTTCTCGTGGATGAACGTGTACCACCTTAGTCTTCATGTTCACTTAACATCAGGTGTCATGGAAGACAAACGTCCCATTCACATTTTATAAAAAAAATTGATTAGTTAGGTACCTATAAGTTGAATTTTTGCTGATTATGGGTGTTCGATTGCAAACCGAACAGGTGTGTCCGCACTAATCCGATCGTTTTTACTAGACCAATCCGATCAGAATCGTCGATCGCCGTCGGTCGACCGAATGATATTGATGTGGTAACACCCTTATGGTGCGTACAGACTGCTGTAATGGAACTTGTTATGTAACATTCTGCGCAGAACACGTCCATATCCGTAACGTGCGCAGAATGTTACATTACAAGCAATCTGTACGCACCCTGCGTATAAATTGCTGTAATGGAACTAGTAATGTAATATCCAGCGGTCGATGCCTGCGCTCGCTGTATTTGGACGTGTGTTGCGCACGAACTGAGCATTCAATACGGGCATCCTGAGTAAGATTTTTTCCGTGCGTACAAATTGCTAGTAATGCAACTAGTAATGTAATCTCTAAAATCTCTTGTCAAAAAATTTTTTGTTCTTCAAAATAAACAAGATTCTTAAACAATAAGCTTTGGATTGAAATAAAATATTCATTTATAATTTGCTTAACGATTATGAAATGGACATAATACAGATTTTTTGTTTAATTTTTGTTTTTGTTTTGCTATTATGGAATTTGCTGTTCCATAATGTAAATAAATTTTTTTGTTTTATTTAAACGTGCCTACAACCCTATACCAATCAATTTTCAAATAAGGAAAACCTGTCATTAGCCATGCTCAAAATAATAAAAATGTATTGTAATTTCAATTATATTCGCTGTTGGTTTTCTAATCAATACATATAATAAAACAGTAAAAAAAACGTGTCTGTACATTTAATATTTTTACAAAAATTTTTATCTAGGGTTATAAAGAAATGAAAAAAGAGTAAGAATCTGAAAAAAAAAATTGTCAGTTTGTTTGTAAGTTTGTCTGTTTGCACACGCTAATCTCTGGAACCGCTGGACGGATTTGAATGAAACTTTTTTTGATGTATAGCTGTGAAGCCGAGGCAACATATAGGGTATATTTTATTTCGGTTACCGGAACACCTGATGCAGAACCCTTAAGGGATCATCAAAACCGTAAGAAATATAGATATGATGCCTTAACAAAAGTTGTCCAGGATGATGAGCAGATTCTGCAGACATAAAAAAAATCTAGGATCTAAAAAATTATAATAGATTTTTAAAAGTTATGCCTAAAACTTACTAGACTATAGTGGAGATGTTCGGCATACAGATCAGAAGTACTCATAGCTCAGTTGCGCGAAGACCGACCATGACTCTAAGGTCGTGGGTTCGATCCTGCTCGCGTATTTTTTTTTATTTTGTATCAATCTTTACCATGCATCTATCTTTACATACATATGTATATATAAAACAGTAAACAATGGCGTGTGAACATGAAATATTTTTACAAAAAAAATATGTACCTAAGGTTATTAAGAAATGAAAAAAAAAAGTAAGAATTTGAAAGAAAAAAATGTCTTTTTGTGTCTGTTTGTTGTTCTATTCTGCTGACATCTGTGGCTGACATATCATAATAAATCCGAAAGATAGTTGGTATGTAGTATTAAAGTTTACTATGTTGATAGGGCTAAATCATTAATAAATAAAGCTTCTTGCTAGATTTAATGTAGGTAGTGTACATACAGAGATATATTGTAAAAAAGTTAAACGTAAAATAATAGAACTCAATATCGTTTAGGTTTTCTTTATTGATCGTTTTTGCCTCTTAGAAGTCAGAACCCGTAGAATTCTTCAGAATAAAAAGTGGTGTAAGTGTCAAAACTCAACAAAGGACTTTATGAACTACCATACCAAATTACATTAAAATTGGCTAAGCCGTTTGACCGTGAAAAACAGTCAAACATATAGGTTACTAAACATATTATACACTGATAATGGCTAGACGGATGGATTTTTGCTACTCTTTCACGCAAAAACTACCGAATGGATTTTTATGAAACTTTACAGTAATATAGCTTTACATACCTAGAATGTGCCTTTGTGATGTATTGGTTAGGAGTTATACCTACATATTATATGGGGGAAGATTGTTCATGTTTATTTTTTAGATAGGACCTTGGAGAAGAAAATAACCTATTCGAAATACTAATTCAATGCAGACGAAGTCGCGGGCACCATCTATGTAATAAACCTATCTACATATAAACCTACTCTTATACATACTATAATAATCTTATACATATATACAAAGGCTGCAAACTGGACGGCAGCGACAGCGAGAGCGACAGCGGCGCGGGCAGCGACGCGAGCAGCGATTTCCGCGACACGATAGAAAGTATTGAGTTTGTATGAAACCGCGACAAATCACTCGAGCGCCCGCTGGCGTCGAGAACGGCCTAGCAGGGCTAGCAACCATCGATAAATAGTCGAATCGACAAGATCAATATTATTTTGTTATTTTATCCTATTATCTATACTAATATATAGGTATAAAGCTGAAGAGTTTGTTTTATTGTATGTTTGAACGCGCTAATCTCAGAAACTACAAGTGGGATTTGAAAAACTATTTTTGCATTTGATAGCCCACCTCTTGAGGAAGGTTATATTTTATCCCGAAATTCCCACGGGATCAAAAGTTACGCGGGTAAAACCGCGCGCGGTGGCTAGAGTAAGCTAATATGCGCACCATAATAGATAGAATTACTACTCGATTTGATACCATGATTAAGACTACAGAACCAAATATGTCATAGTCTTAATAAATTACTAACTCTAAATACCATATTCTAAGAAAATATCGTTAAAAGGCCCGATTTATCATTGTCGACGGTAGCGTGCTAGCCCCGCAGATTCCCCGCGTCGCGTCGCTGCCCGCGCCGCTGTCGCTGCCGTCCAGTTTGCAGCCTTACTTTTACCCAGTGTGCCTTTCGTAGGGTATTCCTGTATGGTATATACTTTTTGTAGGTTACTTTTTCTATTTTATTTTTTGTAGGTCTTTTTCACAAAACCTAGGTGAAACTGCGAATGACAGCTTTGTTGTAACAGTTTTTGAAATAACGCTTTCTGTTTATCTATCAGTAACGCTTTGACAGCTAAACAACTGAATCGATTTTGACTTTGAACTTCAAGGACGATATTATAATATTATTTATCCAACTCCCATAACCGGTATTCACGCGGACGAAGTCGCGGGCAACAGCTAGTAAATAAATAAAAAGTAATCTGCAAAAAAAAGTTCCCATGATTTGTACGTCTCTCAAACGCGAACTGAGCCGCAATAGAGCGCGCTCGTGGCCTACTCTAAGCTATCCGTACATTTTATGTTTTTTGAATAACATCAAAAAATGCTCGACGCTCAATGTGGACGGGCGCTCGTGTTGCGCCTGTGCGAGTGAGACTGGCTCCTGTGTGCGTGACGCTCATAGCCTGCTCGACGCTTTTTTAAGACAACATCAAAGGTACTCAGATTGCAAATTGGATAATTACGAGAGCAGCTTGAAAATGTGATTTTTTGTTTGTTAAGTTATCGTAATGATTTTGATGTCAAATGAAAGCTCTGGGTATAAAACCAATTTATCCATTTGAATCATGTAAATCAGTTTACTCGTTTAGGAGATCATTTAAGAATTAATTTGTATCGTGATAAAAAAAAAAAAATTTTTGAAAAACCCGCGACGCGACGATAAAAATGTTAATTGAAAAAGAATAAAATCATTTAAAATCCCCCGACTGAAATGATTTATGTGACGAGAGATAATTAACGTGAAAAGCTTTTTTAAAAGTTCAGTTGATCTCACACAAAGTCGGTCATATTATGAACAACATACTATTCGTTTTCATAGCACTTCCCTACGCTTACCTATTCGGTTCTCGAAGATGAAGATGTCGCAATAACATAGGTATTCAACTCCCTATGAACTTTATAAGAAGAGCAAGAAAATCCGTCGAGGGCTGCCATCAATATTTTAAATTTCAATATAAAACTACAAAACGAATTCATTCAATGGCAGCCCCAGACGGATTTTCTTGCTCTTCTTATAAAGTTCATAGGGAGTTGAATACCTATGTTATTGCGACATCTACATCTTCGAGAACCGAATAGGTAAGCTTAGGGAAGTGCTATGAAAACGAATAGTATGTTGTTCATAATATGACCGACTTTGTGTGAGATTAAGTGAACTTTTAAAAAAGCTTTTCACGTTAATTATCTCTCGTCACATAAATCATTTCAGTCGGGGAATTTTAAATTATTTTATTCTTTTTCAATTACTTTTTAACCGTCGCGTCGTGGGTTTTTCAAAATTTTTATTTTGTTTTTTATTTCAAACTTTTTAAAGAGCTTAATATAGGTACCATACATTACATTACACAATACCACGTTCCTCATCAGCCCTCTAATGTCCCCACCACCGCTGGAAAACCCTTGTTGTTTATTTAAATACATAGTGAAGTATTATAATAAGTACTTACAACTCAACTTTGCTGGTGGCTCAACTTTGCTGGGGCTTTGTTGTAATGTAACTCGATATCATATTACGTAGAATGGTTTGTGCAAACCAATGTTACCATTCTTCAAAACCACTGGTCCGATTTTAATGCGGTTTTCAGTGATGGCTTTATGTTTACTGCAGTGCCCCCTGATGAGTTGTTACCCGCATTAAAATCGGACCAGCGGTTTTAAAGATTAATGGTAACATGCAGCGCCCCCTGGCGAGTTGTTACAGTAACACCTATCTAAGAACATGCACCAATCAAACCCAAAGCGATCACTGAAAGCCACATTTAAATCGGACCAATGGTTTTGCAGATTCAATGGTTGTTATTACAAACAAATGTTTACTGCAGCGCCCCCTGATAAGTTGTTACCGTTAAACCTATTTAAGAACATTATACCAATCAAATCCAAAGCGATAATTGAAAACGGCATTCAAATCGGACCAATGGTTTGCAAACAAATATTTACTGCAGCGCCCCCTGGTGAGTTGTTACCGTAACACCTATCTCAGAACATGCGCTAATCAAATCCAAAGCGATCACTGAATACAGCATTTAAATCGGACCAATGGTTTTGCAGATAAACGGTAACATTGGCTTTTACAAACAAATGTTTACTGCAGCGCCCCCTGGTGAGTTGTTACCGCAACACCTATCTAAGAACATGCACCAATCAAATCCAAAGCGATTACTGAAAACCGCATTAAAATCGGACCAGTGGTTCTGGAGATAAATGGTAACATTGGCTTTTACAAACAAATGTTTACTGCAGCGCCCCCTGGTGAGTTGTTACCGCTACACCTATCTAAGAACATGCACCAAGCAAATCCAAAGCGATTACTGAAAACCGCATTAAAATCGGACCAGTGGTTCTGGAGATAAATGGTAACATTGGTTTGCACAAACACCCTCTCACCCCAAACGCATATACCGTCTCCGTTCCGTCGTGGGTAATAAAAATAAACTTAGCTCTGATCACAGCGGTCAGTTGGTTACATTCAAATACTCGAAGGAAAAACAGGTTAATAAGAGTATAATGGTTGTTCCAGTCAATAAAATCCGTTTGGAGAGATTTAGATGTGGTCTCATTTACAATATGCCCCATATAGCCCACTCCAATAATGTAAATTTACTGTACAGTAATTTAAGTAGTTTAATTAATAAACAACATAAGACTGTATTTATTCCAAAAAAAGTGTCTCCAAACAATTGTAAATCCTTCAGTGATTGGGCTACCACAGGTATACATATTAGTAGAAAGCACCTATATGATCTCTATCATGAGAAATCATATAACAAAAGTGAAAGTTTTTGCAACTATGATAGAATTTACTCTAAATTATTCAAAAGAGTTTGTGCCGCAGCCAAATCCATTTATCTAAGAAATAAGATTAAAAATAGTGCTAATAAGACTAAAACTACTTGGAATATAATTAATAAGGAAACTGGGCAAGGAAAGAATCGCAATAGTGAGTTTAAGCTTGTTATTGACAATACAATAATTAAAGCAGATGAAAATGTTGCGACAGCATTTGAGAGCTGTTTTGCTGACATTCCAGTTTCAACTACTAAATCATTAAGCTCATCACCTGTGGCAGCTGAATCATTGCTCAAAAATCATGTGAGTGAGTGCAAGGTGTCTTTCAAGTTCCAACCCATAGACACCGTGGATATTATTAAAACATTTAAGACAATTGATATTAAAAAGACAACTGATCTCTGGGGCATATCTGTTGAAATATTAAATTCTATTATAGATGTAATAGCTCCTTGCCTTGTTGAAATATTTAACAACTGTATTATTAGTGGGGAGTTTCCTGATTTAATGAAGCATAGTAAGGTTATACCTTTATTTAAGTCGGGTAGCACTACAGACCCTACTAATTTTAGACCAATTTCAATTCTACCTACTTGTAGTAAAATTTTTGAAAAAATTATTCTTAATCAACTCTTGGCCCATTTCACCTTAACAATTTACTTCATAATAAACAATTTGGATTTACAAAGGGCCGTTCAACAACTGATGCTGGTGTTGAACTATTTGAAATAATCACTGGTGCCTGGGAGAGGTCGGAGGATGCCCTAGGTGTATTTTGTGACCTATCTAAGGCATTTGACTGTGTTCAGCATGACACTCTCATCAGGAAACTCCACCACTACGGCATCAAAGGCACTGACCTCAAACTTTTGAATTCATATCTAAGTGATAGAATTCAGAAGGTTGAGGTTAACCGGAAAAGGTCGACTGGGTCGGTTGTGAGAATGGGAGTGCGTCAAGGATCAATTCTGGGCCCATTTTTGTTTCTAGTCTATATAAATGATCTACCCTATATGGTAGGCGATAATCATGAGATTGTATTGTTTGCTGACGACACATCATTAATTTTTAAAATGATAAGACAGAAAATAAACTACGACGATGTAAACAATGCTCTCGCAAATGTTGTACAGTGGTTCAATATAAATAATCTAGCGTTCAATGATAAAAAACTAAATGTATAAAATTACCTGCACCAAATGTAAAACAAGTTGAGTCTGATCTGCGGCTTAATGGGAACAGATTGAATCTAGTAGATAACTCTGTTTTTCTTGGAATTACCTTAGATTCTAAATTGTAATGGGGCGCCCATATTTCACAACTAGCGAGTAGACTTAGTTCTGCAGCGTTCGCGGTAAAGAAAATTCGCTCATTGACTGATGTTAATACAGCGAAGCTGGTATATTTTAGTTATTTTCATAGTATAATGTCCTATGGCATCCTACTTTGGGGCAATGCCGCAGATATTGACACGATATTTACACTGCAGAAAAGGGCTATTCGTGGAATGTATAAACTTGGAAACAGAGAATCTCTTCGAGAAAAGTTTTAAGAGATTGGTATCTTGACCCTTGCATCACAATATATTTATGAAAACATTATGTATATTTATAAGAATAGTAATAAATTTAAAACTAGGAAAGATAATCATGATACAAATTACTCTGTAAAGACTAGGAACGACCATAAGTTAGCGTTTCCTAAATTAAGGCTGGCTAACAGCAGCAAATCATTTATTGGAATGTCAATACGTATATATAACAAAATTCCGAAGTCAATTCAATCCCTGCCATTCAATAAATTTAAATCAATCGTTAAAAACACTCTATCTCGAAAAGCTTATTATAAAACTAAAGATTACTTAGATGATAAAAGGGCATGGAATTAAGCACAACAGGATATTTCTAAAAGTTTCTAATTACTTAATAATTTTGTTTACGGCTTGGCTGTGCGGTATATATATGACATGCTGGTGACTGTCCCACTCACTTATTTTCTTGTCAAGACAACAGCAAGAACGTCATGCTCCCTCAGGCGGCATGGCTAGTGGTAGAGTCGGGTATCAGGTCACCCTCTTCCCTAAAATATGGTTGAGGAGGGTGATGGCTGGTGCTTGCGTTAACTCGTGAACGGGTGCTACTAGCGGTGCCAGGTCGTTTTGCTAATGATACTTGTTCGCAGAGTATGTTTGGGCGAACAGTGGAAGTGGGTTGCTATAGAAAACACTTGTATTTTTGATGTACGTTTATTAATTATTATACTATTTATTACACATGCATTATAATCTACTCCACACACAGGAAGGAAGAATGGTTGGTACAGAGAGTACGTACTAGCCCATACACACTGAGAAGAAACCATAGATATCAAAAAATTTAATGTTGCCTTTTTAACACACCCCCTCAACAATCAATTTTTTTATAACATTACACCCTTAACAATTTTTTTATCTTCATGACTGGCTTCTTATAAATTAATAACAAATATATAATACTTATTTTATTTGACTATACAATCCCTAAACTTCTCAAAACATTGCTTGCCCAATGGCTTTGTAAACATGTCTGCAACATTATCATTTGTATTAATATATGTAACATTAACTTCACCGTTACAAACCTTTTCCATTATATAGTGATATTTTATATCCACATGTTTTAATCTTTTATTACTGTCACTAGATGATGAAATTTTTATTACACTTAAGTTATCTTCCAAAATATTTATATTAATATTATATCCAAAATCAATTAATAATTGCTTAAGCCAGCAACCCTCAGTTATAGCTAAACACAATGCAATATATTCGGCTTCACAAGACGACAATGATACAGATTGTTGTTTTTTTGTACCCCATGAAATAGGACAATTTAATATATAGTATATAAATCCAGAAGTTGACTTTCTGTCGGCTATATCCCCAGCCCAGTCTGCATCACTATAACCTTGCAATGTTATATTGTTATTATTATACTTATACACTAATGACAAAGAAATAGTACCTCTTATATATCTCATAACTCTCTTTAAACACTTATACAATGCCATACTTGCACAATTCAAGTATCTACTAAGAAATCCTATTGCTAATGATAAGTCAGGTCTTGTACAACATGCATATAATAAACTACCTAATATGCTTCTACAATTATTCTCAATTTCTTTGCTTTCTGATTTATCTCTCTTTAACAATTCAAAATTAAAGTTTTGCTCTAGTGGTGTAGACACTGTTTTACATTTATACATATTAAATTTAATTAATAATGTTTTAAGATATTTTTCTTGGTTTATTACTGTTACAAAATTTTTATTGTCTTGTTTTATACTTATACCTAAAAATGTGTTTGCTATTCCCAAATCTTTCATATTAAATTTACTACATAATGAATTTTTAAATGTTTTTATCTCTATATCATCATTTCCAAAATAAATTAAATCATCTACAAATAACAATAAGTATATAAACTTGTCATTTTGCTGTCTAAAATATAAACATGGGTCATTTTTAGATCTAATGAATTTTTCTTGTAACATGAAATTATTAAATTTTTCATTCCAATAACGGGGCGATTTCTTTAAACCATACAAAGATTTTTTTAGTTTTACTATTTTATCATTATGAAGTTTCATAAATACCTTTTCTTTAATTTCACCATGCAGGAAGGCTCCTACAACATCCATCTGGCATACAGGTAACCTCTTTTGTACTGCAATTGCCATCATAGTTCTGAAAGTTGTTAAACTTGCTACGGGTGTATATGTATTGTTGTCACAGTTCTTCTGTTCAAAACCTCTTGCCACTAGCCTGGCCTTGTAAAGTTTGTTGCCATCTGTTTCTTTTATTTTAAAAACCCATTTGCTACTAATTACATCTTCTTCTTTAGGTATATTTTTCACCTCTTCCCAGGTTTCATTTTCTTCCAGTTGTGTCATTTCCTTCTCTATGGCCTCAGTCCACTTTATTTTTTCAGGACTAGCCATTGCGTCTTCATAAGATATTGGCTCTTCATCTAGACAAAAAAAGTTTGTGTCATAATCTTTCATCCAATTCGGTGGTTGTATCTTCCTTTTGTGTGTTTTATTCTTTGTGTTATCTTCTAGCTCAGGTAAGATATTATTTTCTGTTTCAGGTGAATTTATTTCATCTGTTTCTGGTATTTCATCTAATTCACACTCTGTGTTTTCTTATTCTGTTTCAGATATGATTGAACCTTCTTCATTGAATGAGTTGATATTAGCATTCTCCTGTTCCTCTTCTTCGGGGTTATCTGTTGGTAAGTCTTCTTTTTGTACATATATTTCTTTATTTTTATTATTATGTGTCTGATACTTCTTTTTAATTACTACAATTTCTCTTTTTAATTCTACATTATTTTTCTTTGGCAAGTATACTCTATATCCTTTGCTTGTTTCTCCATAACCAACAAATTTACCAAATTCTGATTTGTAATCCCATTTTAATCTCTTTTGATCAGGTATATGAACTGCCACGTCTACTCCAAAACTGTACAGGTTAGATATATTATATTTTGATGTTTTATACCATAATTCATAAGGAGTTTTGTCTTTCATTCTACTTTTTCCTGTTCGATTCAATATGTATGTTGCAGTATTTGCTGCTTCTGCCCAAAAAACTTTTCCAAGACAACTTTCTGCTAACATAGACCTAGCAGACTCCACAATTGTGCGTATCTCACGTTCTGCGCAACCATTTTGTTCTTGGAGATATGGAATACTTTTCTCATGTCTTATACCTTTAGAATCTAATAACTTTTCTACGGTTTTATTGACAAATTCTTTCCCATTGTCACTTCGCATAACTTTAATAGTGTGGCCTGTTATATTTTTACTCTCACTTATATAGTTCCTAATATGTTCTGCTGTTTCATTTTTATGTTTTAAAAAATATATTCTTCTATATTTTGAGTAATCATCAATTAGTAAAAGGAAATATTTCGCACCTCCCAGTGACTCACACTCCATTGGCCCACATATGTCCATGTGTATTAAATCTCCTGTTTTTTCACCTCTTGTGTCACTTTTATTAAATGGTAGCTTATGTTGTTTGCCTTGTAAGCATGATGTACATATCTCTGGATCACCTTCTTTATACTCAATATTGTTTTGTTTCAGAATGGTCTTCACATGCTCAATATTCTGGTGACCTAACTTCGAATGCCACTCAGCGAGTCCACTATTTGATTTACCAACCATAGCAATATCTAATTCATATTTAAAACTCATTAAAAACATTTTACCTTTTCTGTATGCAATTGCTTTAATTAAATTATCTTTTATAAAAGTGCATGTCTTTTGATTACACCTCATTTTATAACCTTTATCCATTGCTGTCGATGATGAAAACAGATTTACTTTTATTTCTGGTATAAATAAAACATTGTATAAAATTGTAGGAATCCACTGTTTTCCATTGTAAGCGCTTAAGTGTATTTCACCTTGACCAAGAGCTTTTATGACTGAACCATCACCAATTATGATATCTTTTGGCACTGATAAAGTTTCATAGTTTACAAACATATTTTTATTCTTGCACATATGTTCTGAGGCACCACTGTCCAACACCCAAAATGTTTCTTGAAAATTGTTTGCATATGAGAGGTTTATTGCTGATGTAATGAATGCATTTGTATTACTTTTTATGTTGTTACTTCTTTTGTAGGAATTATTTTTATTTCTATACCAACAGTCTTTTTCTTTATGATTGAACTTTTTACATATTTTACACTGTTTATAATTTTGAGCACTGTTAAAATTGCTCATGTTTTTCTTACAGTCTTTTTTAAAATGTCCAACTTGTTGACATTTAAAACATTTTCTTTCACTGTTTCTTGATTGTGTAGATAAAGCTATTTTCTCCTCATAATCATTGTTACGTTTCTCTTCTAACATTAATCTGGATATTAATTCAGATAATTTTCTGTCTGTCATAGGTACTGAATCCCAAGCTGAAATGAAATGTCTAAAATTTTCTGGCAAAGAGCTAATAATTTTAGTGATGAGCATAGATTCGGGTATATTTCCACCTGCTTGATTTATTCTGTTTGCCAATTCTTCTAACTTTGCTATATATAATGATATTTCCTCATTTTTAATGTATTGGATTTCAAAAAATTTTTGTTGCAATATGTGTAATGACGTGTCTGATTTTGATTCATATATTGAACACAACTTTTCCCATATTTGTTGAGCAGTCTCACAGTTTGACACTTGTAAAATATTTTTATTGCTCAGTCTTGTTACTATTATAGATTGTGCCTTTGCGTCTCGTGTCGTCCATTTTTCATCTTGTCCATCATTTAAATCGGATCCATTTACAACTCCAAATATTCCTTGTGCTTTTAATATTACACGAATTTGGAACTTCCAAGACATCCAATTTGATAATCCTTCCAATACCAATGAATTTTGGTTTTCTGAAGTAGCCTCCATTTTATCTATACCGTTTACCCGGCCCGTTCCTTTTCCAACCTCACTTTACCGCGATGATATTTATATCTATAGCAATCCCGAATTCTGGGCCCATAACCTGTTCGCAGAGTATGTTTGGGCGAACAGTGGAAGTGGGTTGCTATAGAAAACACTTGTATTTTTGATGTACGTTTATTAATTATTATACTATTTATTACACATGCATTATAATCTACTCCACACACAGGAAGGAAGAATGGTTGGTACAGAGAGTACGTACTAGCCCATACACACTGAGAAGAAACCATAGATATCAAAAAATTTAATGTTGCCTTTTTAACAATACTATGACTATTTTATTCCATTCTTGTTCAAATACTCTGGTCCCAGTTTGTCATGTTCGTATTGTGCATCCATAGCTCATTGCATCTGCTATGGTTGTGGCATGACATTGGCTCTCACAATCAGCTGTCTTGTGTTTGTTTTTTTTCATGTCACGGTCAATTTGTACTGTACCTATTTGTATTAATTTGATAATTCTGACTGAAAAAGAGTGCCAAGAGTTTTTTTCCGCCGGCTTTTTTTGTCTCTTGGTCTACTGTAATATCTTATTCAACAACTATCAACAACTAGTTAAAGCCGAAGTATGTGACGACTGACTTCATCAAGTGTTTTGTGAAATTCCTAATATGAATAAAACTTTTTGAATTTTTTTTTTTGCACAAACAAACACCCTCTCACCCCAAATGCATATACCGTCTCCGTTCCGTCGTGGGTAAAAATGTAAACAATCAGAACATTTCAAGTTTTTGTTTTCTCAACTGTAAGCCTTCTCTCCTTTTATAATTTCTGTGCGCTCCCAACGTCGCGGTCTTCGGAGTTTTTTTTTTATGAGTACAACGATTAGCTTTTGCTCATGACTCCGTACGTGAATAAACATTGTCTATCTAGTATCCAAAGCGTTAGTTCATAAGCAAAATTTATTTGGCCCAAATAATGTGGTGTGAATGTCGGAAATATTTATTTATTTTTAATTTACCTAACCAGACACCCATTTACGAACCTTTTTAGCAAGTTAAATAAATCGTACTAATGTTATAAATGTGAAAGTTTGGATGTATGGATCACGGCAAAGCGGCTCAACGGATTTGGATGAAATTTGGCATGGTGATAAATTACAGTCTGGAATAGCACATAGGGTACTTTTATCCCGATATTCCCACGGGATTCAAAAATACTAGATAACTGATATACTTAAGAAATATATAAACATACATTTTGAATAAATACATATTTTTTAATAGAATAGCCTTAAATAAACATATAAACATCCATGACTTGACGACTAATATCTGTGTTCATCACATAAAATCCGCCACTGCCGGGATTCGAACCCAGGACCTCTGGCATAGAAGGCAATGTATGCTACCACTACACTAGCCGGTCGTCAAAGTTTCACATCGGTGTACTCAGTGAATAAGTTTTTCATACAAATTAAAAGTCATATGTTTTCCGTTTCCGTAGGAATTTCGGGTTACTTGCCTTGGTGCACCCCAACATCTCCCTAGGAATGTATGTTTAAGCTTCAGCTCTCTACGCCTAGTAGTTATGGCTGTACGTTGTCTATCAGTCACTCAGGCGAGTTTTAATATAGGTATGTATGATACTGACGAAGCTCTGATAAAAATTAGAGCACGAATGAGATCTTCGGACTCTATATCCCGTGTGATCTATTAATTTTGTGAAGTGTCGCGGAGATAGGTATTATGAAATGCAGAGCATTAAAAAACCCACTAACATTTTTAAATCCTTGTCAAAACTTTGACTGAAGTGAAATGTCACCTACGTAGGAAAATATCCTCCGCTTTCGTACATGTTTATTTTAAGTAGGTACTGAGTCGATTTCCATTAAATTTCAATGGGCTACCTCTGACTTATTGTGATCTATCAAACGAAGAAGAATCATACAAATCGATTCATAATTGACCAATTAATCAAGTAACAAACATGCCTCTTCCTTTTGGAAGTCGGTTAAAAAGAACGTGTGCGGCGACGAACCGTGCTCGCGACGAAATACGGAATAAATCTTACTCAGGATATTGAATGCTCAGTTCGGCGCAATATACGTCCAAATACAGCGAGCGCAGGCATCGGACGCTGGATATTAGGTACATTACTGGTTGCATTACTAGCAATTTGTACGCACCCTTAGAATGTCCGTGGTCGTACATAATTAGCATTTGTGAGCACCATTCCACGCAAGCCCACATCTGCTCAGTTCATGAGTCGTACGTCGCTCCTCAAGGCAGTAGCTGAAAAAGAGCGTTTTACTCTCTGAGTCAATATTGACGCTGAGCTATGGCCAATTGCACTGCTAGAGCACATTACATTATATTTTTGATATTTTATTATGTATATTTTTTATTTTGTTTTTAAATGTGGTCACGCTCTCCTCCCCTCGCCCGATAAAGGCCGGAGTGTCGCAAGGCTCCGTCCACGCGCCGCGCCGTGGTGTCCAATAAGTTATAATTTTTGCTTGGTGGTAGGATCCCTTCTGGGTCCGCCTGGCTAGCGACCACCCTTTATATAAAGTCTGCCGCCAAATGTTACCGCTCCGGCGGTAATGTAATGTGTTCCGGCAATATTGTATAAAGAGCCAGTTCCTTCCTAAACCCGTGTGCTTTCATCTTCGACCTCATCGTCACTTACCATCAGGTGAGATTGAGGTCAAACGCGGGTTTAGTCACTTATAAAAAAAAAAAGCGTTATTCGCCAATGACACTGCGCTCTATTATCGCGGCCGCAAAGTGTCGTTAATAGCAGCAAAGATGTTAACGGATGTCAACAATCTTGAAATGGCGCATTGAAGTGAATCCCGACAAGACCTCGGCGATTTGCTTCACGCATAAAAAGCAAAGTCAGACCACGACCCATGTGTAAGCTTGCGTGAAGTCTCCATATCCCATGGCAAGAAACGGTCAAATACCTCGGCGTCACTCTCGTTCGAACCCCATATCGACAGAATAACCAAACTGGCCAAGTTCTATCTCGGCCGACTCAATAGCATGATAGGTCGCCTCAGTAAAATGTCGCTGCGCAATAGATGTACCCTATACAAGGTCTGCATCAGACCAGTCATGACATATGTCACGCCCGTAAAGCAACTAATCGTCCCAACCAGCTCTCTTTACATCTGGATAATCTCCTAGCTGTTATTCAGTTATTAGTCTGTTTCTAGCGCAGCCTTTATCACCGACTGGCTGTCGCTTATGACTTCGGTCGATTGTCGGTAGAAAGACAAACGATCAATCAGGAAGGGTGAGTCTATTGAGTCAAGTCCCACACTGTCTGGGTTTCGGATTCGGGTTCATGGATGATAACCCCACTGAGTTTCCCGTTCGGGTCTCTCAGACGAAAAGAAAACGTTAGTTAAGTATTTCTTTTGGACTTTGAGTTAATGGCTACCGCGGCTCTCGCCACGGTATTGCTCTCAGACTTTTCGTGAATGGCTACCGCGGCTCTCGCCACGGTATTGCTCTCAGACTTTTCGTGAATGGCTACCGCGGCTCTCGCCACGGTATTGCTCTCAGACTTTTCAAAATGGCTACCGCGGCTCTCGCCACGGTATTGCTCTCAGACTTTTCAAAATGGCTACCGCGGCTCTCGCCACGGTATTGCTCTCAGACTTTTCGTGAATGGCTACCGCGGCTCTCGCCACGGTATTGCTCTCAGACTTTTCGTGAATGGCTACCGCGGCTCTCGCCACGGTATTGCTTTTGGACATTTCGTAAATTAGTACCGCAGTTCTAGCCACGGTACTGCTCTCGGGCTTTTCGTAAATGGCTACCGCCGCTCTCGCCACGGTATTGCTTTTGGACATTTCGTAAATTAGTACCGCAGTTCTAGCCACGGTATTGCTCTCGGACTTTTCGTAAATGGCTACCGCGGCTCTCGCCACGGTATTGCTTTTGGACATTTCGTAAATTAGTACCGCAGTTCTAGCCACGGTACTGCTCTCGGACTTTTCGTAAATGGCTACCGCGGCTCTCGCCACGGTATTGCTTTTGGACATTTCGTAAATTAGTACCGCAGTTCTAGCCACGGTACTGCTCTCGGACTTTTCGTAAATGGCTACCGCGGCTCTCGCCACGGTATTGCTTTTGGACATTTCGTAAATTAGTACCGCAGTTCTAGCCACGGTATTGCTCTCGGACTTTTCGTAAATGGCTACCGCGGCTCTCGCCACGGTATTGCTTTTGGACATTTCGTAAATTAGTACCGCAGTTCTAGCCACGGTACTGCTCTCGGACTTTTCGTAAATGGCTACCGCGGCTCTCGCCACGGTATTGCTTTTGGACTTTTCGTAAATTAGTACCGCAGTTCTAGCCACGGTATTGCTCTGGGACTTTTCGTAAATGGCTGCCGCGGCTCTCGCCACGGTATTGCTTTTGCACTTTTCGTAAATTAGTACCGCAGTTCTAGCCACGGTACTGCTCTCGGACTTTTCATAAATGGCTACCGCGGCTCTCGCCACGGTATTGCTTTTGGACTTTTCGTAAATTAACCGTCACCCACAGATTAGAAAGTATTATGTACAAGTACAGATAGGACACATCAATATTATACGGAGTTTGGAATGCAAGCTTTTTGCCGCTTATGTGCTTGAGGTTTTTTGGGTGGACTATGCACTATAGTGGTTTTTTATTTTATTGTTGATAAATATTGTTTTTCATGTGGAAGGAAGTAATTTTACAGTAGGTACAATGGCAACGAACTAACGAACCACTAACTAAAATATTCAAAAACAAACACTTGTTAGCATGTTTGACAGTTATAAAGTTATTCGTCGAAATATGTGAATCATGAAGTCTATCAAGCATCACAACAATTCAGTTACATAAATGATAAACTTTAGTTCACTTGACGCTACTTCTGAGTTTGCAGGAAAACACAGCAGATATGTCCGGTTTACAACAGATATGCATAGGACTTTCACAAGCCGGCAGCGTTTTGTAATCATTTTTTTTTTTCAAAAAATAAAAAACTGTAGTGTTTATTTTATACTTACCATTTCATTGCTCTGTATAAATGCTCTAATCCAGGACTAAGACCACTGGGACAGTTTTAAGGGTGGTATGTAATAGGATAGGACTTAGTTAAAAAAAAACAATTATAATTACCAAAGTGTATGTTTTATTTTATTCAACAATGTATTATTTTATTAAACCTACCTAAGTTTTACAAATTAATAACATTCTATTACAACAGTCAAGGCCAATAGGTATAACACATATAACTTAGTCTGACTGATTTAAAACTTAATTTTATTTATCTGTGACTATTATTAAACTGAGCTATTAAGCCTTTTGCAAAGAAAAATAAACTAACAACTTATACAATATATCGATACTAAAACTTATCTTCAAAAATGAAATGCTTGCACACAGCAGTTGTGTAACATTAAACATTTTGTAACGCAAAACAATTCTTTAACATTATGTTACATTTATTTACAATAAGGTTCTTTCAATGGTCGAAATTCATCAATTTGCATATTAATACACACATTTTATAAAGGAAAACGTATCACAATGAAACATCATGAACATCACAATGAAACATCATGAACATCACAATGAAACATCATGAACATCACAATGAAACATCACAATGAAACATCATTTATGAACACATGGAGGGAACGCTACAAAAACTTATAATAAGTTTGTGAATCTTATTAAAATCTACTACGCAAAAAGTGACTAATCAGAGTGACCCCCGTTTTATGGTGGGTCTCCTTTCAAAGTTCTCCTATCTAGTGACTAAAGTCTAGCACCAAAGAGTGACTGGTTACAATTTTTAAGGAGGGCACTCTGAACTCGATTCTGGTCATAATTATGTAATAAAAGTAGGTACTTAACTTTTCACTAGAATTCCCATCAATAAATAAAGTTTTGTTACTATGTACTTTACTTACGCCTGAGTCAATCGCGGCACGTGACCTGGCACGCGGATCGCTGCCGACGCTAGTGTAACGCGTTGCGTAATCAATTCTTTAACTTTCGGTTAAGTTTACTCATTAAGTTTTTTTTTTTATATTTTTCTCTTCTTGTATGATCTCAAACTATCACATCAGAAAGTGACGGCATTGTATTTGCTAGATTTTTTTATAAAATGAACGTTTCATATTAGCACATTTAAAACTACTTTTCATTTTGTAAAGACTTTTAGATAATGTATAATTGCTACCTACACAAAGTTACGATATGTTATATATAATATTTCATGCAAATTTTTTTCAGATATACATAACTGCTGTGATACAAACATAATAAAATATATCATTCTAAAAATGTATAATAAAACTTAGTTTTCTTACCTACGTTGAAAATAAAAATACGTTGCGTTCACAACTGATAATAACTATGAAACTCATAAAAACGTTAATCAATTGAAGCAAACATAGACAATAATAGGATAACTTATAAACAACTAACAGGTTCCGAAGAATTCATTCTTTTTTAAATTCAACACTATGAACATTTTAAAAAGAACATAATACTTTATTAGAACAGTGATCATGCAGTCACAAATTGGACCGTTATTAATAAATCATATCTTATTGCAATCCTTAAAAAAATAGTCCATATCTTTAGGTACGAATATTGTAATTACGCCAAACAAAACATTAATTATAAATGTTTAAACTTATTACAGGAACCCCGAAAAACATTACAAACTTTAAAATAGTCTTCAAACATAATTTCAAAATAATTATTATACAACAAAATTTATACATTAAAAAACTATGACTGTTGGAATCATGTATACCTTTTGAGTTATCATGTAGGTATAACTTATACATACATATGAGCTTACAACCTAAAAGAAGTTAATTTAGAAAAAAATCGTGAAATATTAACCTCAATGCATGCAATGAAATATTAACCGAAAAATGAGGTTGAAATTGCAATATTCAAGTTTCGTTTGAAACAGGCTCTTTATATTTTTTTGCTCCTAGTAAAAGTGGTATCAGTGAAAAGAATGCGATCTATAAGTACATACATATAGAATACAATAATTGAAGAACATAAAATAGATTTTCACTCCGGTACACATTATCAGTAAAGCGTTGATATTCGGTGACTGATGCTGATATCAAAGCTTTACTGATAATGTGTATAAAATTGAATCGAAAACCTCATTTTCGATTACTGTATCACAATTTTCTTAAAAACAAAATGAAAAAAAAATATAATAGTGCATTTTAGGCCCCACAATTCATGAGGGACTTAACAAAGTATATTTCTAACTCAACCTTTACCAAAAAGGGAAAATTTATAATAAAATTTTACAACCAACGTATTTTAAAAACATTGTAATTTAGACTGAAATGGTCCATCATTTTACATTTATTATTTATATTTCCTACATTGCAATTATTACTATAGGTCTGAAGAAAAAAAATAGATTAAAATATTTCAAGGGGCCATTGGGAACATCGTATAGATTCTATTGAAACAAAAATATAAAGTTCGGTAAAGCCGATTCCGTGTTAAGTAAGTCATTCAGACAGTGACCTAGCGTGCAGTTCATTGCAGCGAAATATACTTTTCAAAACACTTGCTCGTAAAGTGAGCCTTATTCTATTGAATTTAGAACTATAAACTGGGCTATTAGTCACGTGCGCATAATATATTATACCCTAGTGCATAATATAATGAATCCTACAAAGTTGAATTGCAATTCAAATCCATGTACATTTTTAAATGTTTGCGCCTTATATTAAGTAAAACAAATTTGTATATCAAACAAATTATTCAAATTTTACAATAATTTGTTATAAAATATTAAAATATAAATTGCATTTACCACACCAAATTAAACATACACTCAGGCCGAGCTGGCCAGCAGCACTTCAAATAATAATGTAGAATATAAGTTTGTTAACTGTACCTTCAACAGCTGCTTCAAATAAATTTTATGACCACGTATGTCTGTCTTTTACTCACAAGTGTGTTGAAAAGCGTCGTATGTAACTCGTGAGCGTTGCTAATTACAGTCTCGACTGTAATTAGCAACTCAGCTCACTTGTTACATAATATACTATTGTTACACATACTTTTTAACTTCTTTGTTAATAGAAATAGATAGAAAAGTTATTTATTGTGTAACCGTAAATTACAGATCAAACTTTTTGTTTACTAGGTAGAATTAAAAATAAACAAAAAACCTCTTTTTTCGTAGATTAAACGCACCCATCATTCTTATCCTGCTCTTAAATATTTAACATTATTTTTGTATCACCCTGTATATGTGAAGCCTGGGACGTTAGGATTAACAGACTTTTTGCACGTATTATACGTTACTGCATTTAATTGCATACCTTTTATTTTCAGAGTCATAAGGGCGTCCAAATTGATTAACCTATGAATGACGATTCATAGATTTACACCTCATAAATTCAGCAAGACATTTAATTCCACCAAATCAGAAAACAGACTGTCAAATAAGAGGATGCTTTGTAAAACTAAAAATAATTCAAAAATCAAATTAAAAAATCAAATTAAAAAAAAAATTACAACGAAAGTATAGACAACAAGTCTTTTTTATATTAAAAATAACCTACAAATCAAATATTTCAAATTTTTATAATGAAATTATAGGTAAAAATGTTTCAAATACTGGTCGCACGTAAGATCTGTCACGAAACGTGAAAGTAAGAATCTATTTTTTATAAAATTTTATATTCCAAATTTTTTTTTCGCACAACTTACGGACGCCGGGTCCAAATTTAACTTCGTATATCATTAATCTATTTTTCCCGCCATCAGCAAGCTTTCAATTTTCCTTCCCACTGCTTATTTTTTCTTCCACAGACTAAAAAGAGCATCACAGATATTGCAATCAGCGCCATCTATCGATACTATCCGACAACTTGAGCATGTGACCAATCTATCGACAGCCCGGGATGCTTGTATTTCATGTGGTATTTAAGGTCCATGTGTTTTCTGAACTTCTGTCCACATAGGTTACAGTCCGCTATTATTACCCTGGAAATAAAAATAATATCGGATATAAATAATATTTATCGTAGATTTAAGTCACTAACAACGCGTTTGACTGCAATCGCAACTGATGGTAGAAATAATAATAATAATAAATAATAAATATTTCTGTCACTCACACAACATTATCTAGCCCAAATTAAGTTTCTTAAAGAACTTGTGTTATGGATAATAGATAACTGATATATTTAAGAAATATATAAACATACAAATATTGAATAAATTCATATTTTTATTAGAATAAACTTAAATAAACATATAAACATCCATGAATTGACGAATAATATCTGTGTTCATCACACCGATATCCGCCGCCGCCGGGATTCGAATCCAGGACCTATGGCATAGAAGGCAATATATGTTACCACTACACCAGCCGGTCGTCAAAAGGAAACCCTCTTTATTTGGTTAAGCCTATCAATGTTATAACACTTTTGATGTGGTTACCCCATCATGAAGGATTTTAATAACTTTAATATTTAAACAATTATTCTATTTCTACACATACACAACTTCACGCCTGTATCCCGTATGGGGAAGGCAGAACACAAGAGGTAATAAAACCATCTGATGTCACGTTTGACAAATTAGGAGGCATTATAATAGTGAAGAGAGACTATTGCAGTGACAGGGGGTCAGCCTATCGCCCACAAAAAAGCCTCCCATAACACCTCGGTCCCTTAACTGACTTTTACAGTACGCCCGGGAAGAGAAGCAGCTGGCACATTCTATGTTTTTCTTTCGCTCCCAGTCCAGCAAAGAAGCAATTTAATAACTTTAATATTTAAACACTTATTCTATTTCTATCTTTTTGCTTTTTTAAGTGCGCTTAGAGATTAAATTAGCTTGCGCGTTTTAAAACCGTCATGATTAGGTAAGCTTTAATAGGGTTTTCGAATAGGGTTAGTGCTTAGCCGAAGTTAACTCCATTGATTGAACTCTAAAGATAGTGTAGATCCTACAACGCGCTATCAACTAATTTAATAGCAGCGAATATATATACGACATCCCGATATCAACCGTCGGGCCGTGGGCCGCGGCCTGCCATCCCTTTTCTTGGGAGTAGGAACAAACATCCGTTCCTACAATAGAAATAGAAGCCTTAAGTTTTTTTTATATTGTAAGGATAGGACGTTTGTCTTCCATGCCACCTGACGGAAAGTGCGCATGAAGACTATGGTGTTACACGTCCATCCACGAGAAACCTATTCACTCGACACTTAAAAGTTCCAGGACTGTAGTGGTCAGGAAAAGTTAGACTAAGTCGACGATATGGTTACCAAAGTGATAGGGTTTTCGAAAACAAGTCTATGAAATACCTCTTTAGAGGTAAGCGTTTCCGGTCCCTGCCTGATGATAAGTGAAGGTGACGTCAAAGAAGAGAAAAAGAAAAAAGAAAGCACACGGGCTTACGAAAGCACTGGATCTTCCTAAAACTGCAGATTTTATATAAAGGGTGGTGCTAGTCAGACGCGCCCTAAACAAGTATAGGCTTTTTGATGCTTAAATAAGCCTTAAACTATTGCTTTTCATTACATAGGGAGACTGGTGAAAAATTTTAGAAAAAAAAAATCTATAAAGAAAATTCCATATGCGGCCATCACCTTGTACACATTATTAAAATCCCTAATAAAAAAAAAGATAAAAAAAAAAAAAAATTATTAAAAATCAGACAAATATTATGTATAATTAAATTACTAATCATAAAAAAATTTAACGCATTAAATTAACAAAAAGAAATTAAAACACGAAACCACATGAAGAGTTCAAAATAACTAAGTAATCGCCATATTGATTTTATATTGGTAGGCGCTCTCTGACACCAGGCGGTATAATAATATTTCTTTTCTCAAACATGCTTGGAAATTTGAGCATTATTTTGAAAACCTTCTTCGAGATAAATCGAACTTGCTGTTCTGGCACTTTGAAAATACTTTGGCGCGTTAAAAACTATTGTTATTAGTTGTTCGTCAACTTCGTCATTGTATTTTCAAATAAAAGTTCTGAATTGTTTTACTTAGTTTAATTTCCGCGCATTATTTGAGAAAAATACTTTACAAGCCTTGGGCGCAACTAGGCATTGATGGACTTACGTATGTGTGGCTCGGCTTCGCCTCGGCCCACATTCACACGTTCGTCCATCAATGCCTTTCTTGCCGGCCGCTGCAGTAATGTACAGTCATGTGAAATAATATGTATACATTTTAATTGGACTTATAGCCTTATCACAATAAGTTGCGAAGTGTGTACATATTAATGCACGTGACTGTACTATTATTTTACTATCGAAAAATGTTCCGGTGTTCCACCTTTAAGGCTCAATTCACTTGCACTTTAATATATAGGCAATTCGGTCAATTTGGCAAACAAGATTTCGAGATCAAATCATGTATTTTTATTTATATAAAAAAATATAAAATAAACAAATCATTACATTTAAATGGTTTCACTGTTTAGTTACAATTTATTATTATAGTTTATTGTTATGGTAACAAACATATTTTTAAATGGGAAGTTATGTTAAAAAAAAGACATGATTTGATCTCGAAATCTTGTTTAACAAATAGGACAAGTTAAAAATGTAGTATTACCCCCTTATTCATATGAAATATGAAATTAAAATAATTTATGACATGGTTTTGTTTCTTAAATGTTTTGCAAGCACACCGATGATTATAGATAGGAGATCTATATTGTTTCATTGGCTGCAGAGAAAAGTACGAAGACCGGCTGGTGTAGCGGTAACATACAGTGCCTTCTATGCCAGAGGTCCTGGGTTCGAATCCCGGTGGCGGCGGATATTTGTGTGATGAACATAGATATTAGTCGTCAAGTCATGGATGTTTATATGTTTATTTAAGTTTATTCTAATAAAAAATATGTATTATTCAATATGTATGTTTATATATTTCTTAAGTATATCAGTTATCTAGTATCCATAACACAAGTTCTTTAAGAAACTTAATTTGGGCTAGATAATGTTGTGTGAGTGTCAGAAAAAGAAAAGAAAAAGAACAGAAAAAGAAAAAGCCGTTCTAGGGATTTTTTTTTAACTGGAACACCGGGACGGGAGGCGATTGTACATCTACGCATAAGTAAAATCAATTTATAAATATAGCTTTATATACAAAAGGCCAAAAGCCGCTTTCCCCAACCAATTTTTAACTTAATGTCCAGAGCATAAAGTTCAGATTCAATTGCAACTTTTTGACAGGAAAGGCAGATCTGCGGCCTTGTGTACGTATAGCTTATTTACTTTTATTTAACTTTATTTACCTCTCCTTATGTACGTGCCACATATGGTCCAGCTTGGTTTTGGGGTTCGCGAATTTCTTCCGGCATATTGGACAAGACAGCAATGTTTTGGTACCAAGATGGATTCTCTTGTAGTGCCTCGTGAGATCGGACTTAAGAGGGAACTCAGCGTTGCACTCTTTACATCTCAAAAGGTTCTTTTTTAGGTGGGACTGTAAATTAAAATAATAAGAGGTTAGTGAATTCTGTATACTTATTTATTAATTATACCTACCTATTATTTCTAAAGCATCGTGAGGAATATAACGCATGTTATTCACTCATTTTGTATTAATTGAAATGGATAATTTCAAACTCCTTTAGTGACTCAGGTATCGGACCTAGGGTAATGACGTCACACTAAAAAATTTTTTGTGTATTCATGTACTACCATAATTAGGGATGCAACGATACCGATACGATAATCGTATATCGGCAATTATCGTAAACCTTTACGATCATTCATTATCGTAAATATTACGAAACGATATTTCTACGATACATTTATTTCAAATTTTTAAAGGTTATTTATCCAAATCGGAATATTTAATAAACAGTAGACCACAACGTAGATAAAATTATGCTGGAATCGATAAAAATATCGAAAAATTACAATAAGCTTAATTAATGGCGCACAAAAATGTAAAAGTAATAATAAAAATCTATAATAAAATCCCCAGACAAAAAGTTTAATTTAAGTTTAAGGCAAATACCCGAAAAATGTTGTGTTTTCTGCATAAGAATTTGCCAGTAATAAATTAGGACTACAATTAAAATTAATTTATAGTCAGTTTAAAATAAAACATAAGTTAGTGATGAAAATTAATAAATATATCGATTAAATAAAAATGCATAACTTTTTTTAAATACTTTTACTTGACTTAGTCTTACATGATACAACAAAGCTTCTAATAAATTCATCAAAATGGTATTAAACAAAAATCGTAATGCATTCGTATCGTAATTCGTTATCGTATTTGGCCATTACGATGTATTCGTCATTTGTATTGGTATCGTAATAGCCGTATCGTTGCATCCCTAATCATAATATATGAATAATTTTCTTTGGCCGGCTACTTTAGGTTTTGGTACAATACAAATGAAAAACTGTGATAAATAAAAATCACCCGAGCAGGACTCGAACCTGGGACCTCTCGTTTGCCGGACGAGTGCTCTTCCACTGAGTTACTGGGCCTCATTTATTTAAGAATAATTGAGCATTTTAAATGCAAAAACTTAAAAACATTATCTGGTACAATATGTCAGGTGTCCTTAGGGATTTTTTTGAAAATTATGAAAAACAATCATATTTTTAAATAAATGAAAAATGTGATAAGTAAAAATTACCCGACCAGGACTCGAACCTGGGACCTCTCGTTTGCCGGACGAGTGCTCTTCCACTGAGCTACCGGGGCCTGGCGGTACGCCTCGAAATTACATCGAATTAATTACAATATATTGATGTCTTTTGGCACCGCGGTCCCGGTCCGAAAGCCAACCGACCCTCGAATACGCCAACAAGTACTCACCTCCATATGTTTAACAATGCATGCCTTGGTATGGAACTTCCTGCCACAATGTTCACAAATAAGTACCTTATAGTTGTGCACTTTCTTGTGTTTAGTAAAGTTGCTCGAATCGCTGAAACTACGGTTGCAGAGCTGGCATCTGAAAATACAATTTATATAAATATAAATAAATAAAATAAAAAAAGACGTGTGGCACTCGGAGACTGCCGCGGTAAAGCTATTGCATAGCATTTTTTATCAACGCCGGTCGGAGTGGGGGGGTGTTAGGTTATTTTCGTTACGGAATTTCTGGATTCGGTCCCCACGCTCAAGGCCCGCGATAGAAGCTATGCAATAGCTTAATAAATAATAATAATAAATAAATATTTCTGACACTCACACAACATTATCTAGCCCAAATTAAGTTTCTTAAAGAACTTGTGTTATGGATACTAGATAGCTGACGTACTTAAGAAATATATAAACATACATATTGAATAAATACATATTTTTTATTAGAATAAACTTAAATAAACATATAAACATCCATGACTTGACGAATAATAATTGTGTTTATCACACCGATATCCGCCGCAGCCGGGATTCGAACCCAGGACCTCTGGCATAGAAGGCAATGTATATTACCACTACACCAGCCGGTCGTCATATTAAACTGACTTTTACAGTATGCCACGGAAGAGACGCAGCTGGCACATTCTTTGTTTTTCCTTTGCTCCCAGTCCAGCGTGGAAGTAAGAAGTGAAGAAGTAAGGAGTGAAGAACTCCTTTCTTAATCTGTGTGATTTCAGCTTCGAACTCATCTTCGCTTACCATCAAGTGTGATAAAGGCATACGTATACACAGCCCAAGTATTCGTGCATGGAGTACTGTAGTCACCTTTGGGATGGTCCTGCCAAATACCAGCTCGAAGATAGACTCTGTTGACCGAAGAGCCCGTAAAATCATAAACAAACAACCTTACAAATAAAAAATTGCAGACGCTGGAGCATCGTCGTAAGGTTGCTTGTTTGACAGTATTTTATCGGCTACAGTTTGGTGAGTGTGCGAGTGCTCTTTTTGACCTGATTGAACCCACTCCTTTTTACCACCGGAATACCAGACGCAGACAGAACTTCCATCCGTATATAGTGGATATACCAAGAAGTCGAACAAAACGCTTCGATAGTTCCTTTTTGGTACGGATTGCCAAGGTGTGGAACAATCTGCCTGCGTCTGTTTTTCCTGACCACTACAGTCCTGGAACTTTTAAGTGTCGAGTGAATAGGTTTCTCGTGGATGGACGTGTAACACCATAGTCTTCATGCGCACTTTCCATCAGGTGGCATGGAAGACAAACGTCCTATCCTTACAATATAAAAAAGTGGGTTAAGTAATAGATAAAAAATTAGGATTGTTTTCATGAAATAAAACAACCACGAACGACAAGTTACTAGCGACAGCTTATAAGTAAATAAATAAATAAATAGGTTTTCAAAGGCGTTTTTGTGGGCGATAGGCTGACCAATAGTCTCTCTCCACCAAATTTGTCAAACGTGACATCAGATTGTCTTGTTCTGCCTACCCCATAAGGGATACAGGCGTGACGTTATGTATGTATGTTATAAATAAATACATACATAACGTCACGCCTGTATCCCTTATCTATGTGGCAGATCACCAGAGGTATAGGACCAACTGATGTAGGTAACGTTTGACTTTGGAGGTATTAAGATAGGGAGTCAGCCTATCTCCCACAAAAACGCCATTAAAACGCTAAATAAATAAAATAAAATAATTACGTGTAAACAGGCAGTCGTGCGTGGTCCCTCATATGGTGTTTGTAATTATCTGGCCTTTCGTGTAGCATACCGCATACTTGACACTGCAGTCCTTTGGTTCTGTGAAAATAAAAAAATATTCCATTAGATCATATAAACACAGGGCCCTTGGTAGTTACCAGCCAATTTAAATATGATGTTCTTTGATACAATAAAAAAGAAACTACAATTTATTTTAGTAAAAAAATATACAAAGTGTAACAAAATGGAGAGATAAAACTTAAGGGTTAGCTTCTATACCATACGTAGAATATACAGTAAAAGAATTAGCATGATCAGTGCTGGTATAGACTTTCATACCAATTTTTTTAAAATTATTTTACAACAAAATATTTTGGTAACCCTAGTCAACCTATCAAGCTAAAACAAGACTTGTGCCGCAGTCAGTTATGACCTTTCCCGCACCGGATGAACTTTGTAGTATCTGTCTTAGTTACCCATCACTTTATTTTTACGCCATCTGTTATCGAATAGATTTCATCAAAAGCGAACGGCTCTTTTTAGGGTTGACACTTAGATATTTTGATCTAAACTTTGAACTTGTTTTTCGGCCGAACCGTAAGGATGACAAATTTACGTTACCGTTACTTATAAGCTACATCATCAAACATACAATCCCTTTACGTATTATCTCTTCATTATGATACATGTTGAATATAGCACCACATACTTTTTACAAATAGTCGCTGTTGGTGAACCACCAGAATACCAAGTCTACGACGCGGCATTTCGTTCATTACGTTTAATAACACTACGAGATGTTATGTAGTGGCGCGTAGTCTCTTTTAGTCTTAATGGTATACATTCATAATTTAGAGTGACCATGATTTGCTTAATATGTTCCACGTCATGCAATTACTCAATCATTCTATATACCTCGATGCCGGACAAACCAAATGCTTCATAGTCCTCTACCTAGAATCTGCTCAACCTATAATAATTTTAACGCCAAACATGCAACTGACATTTTCACTGTTCTCGCAAAGAAGTAAGAACCAACATTCTAAACTTCCTCTCACTTTCTCAGTAAGTTAAGTTAAATTATGATCTCTACTTGTTGTATAAATTTGTAAATGTATGAATTTCTGTTATAAACTTTATTTTTTAAGCTACATAGTTACTATTTTTGTATTAGATTATTACTATACCAGACACCCACTGAAAGAACCTTTATACCAAGTATCACACCCACTCAAGGAATAAGTTTTTTTCATACAAACAAAAAGTCTTATATTTCCCGTGCCCTTGGGAATTTTGGGAATTTTTTTCGTAGCACAACCAGTCACTCTTTGAAGAACCTTCATGCCAAGTATCACATCCGTACACTCAAAGAATAAGATTTTTCATACAAACTAAAAAGTCCAACCCCTTCCCGTGGGAATTTCGGGAATTCCTTAAATAATACAAACAGACACTTATTGAGGAACCTTTATATCGAGTATCACATCCGTGCACTCAAGGGATGGGGTTTTTTCATACAAACTAAAACATCATATATTTCCCGTTCCCGTGGGAATTTCAGGAATTCCTTTCATAACACAAACAGATACACATTGAAAAACCTTTACACCAAGTTTCACATCGGTGCACTCAAGGAATAACATTTTTCATACAAACTAAAAAGTCCTATATTTCCCGTTCCCGTGGGAATTTCGGGATTTCCTTCCTTAGTGCACACCTACATCCCCTAGAAAATGTATAATAAAAAAAAAAAAAGTCACTCAGTCAGTAACGGAACAGTTTTATATATATTGATTATTTGTCGTTGATATTTTATTTTAAATGCTGTGTATATCTGTTATTGGTAAACATACAAGAACTTGTATTTTTAAATTTGTATCCCATATAAGAAATTGTATGTTTATTGTTGATATACCTTAATAAATAAATAATAATAAATAATAGTATGTTAGATAATGTATTATCTTTCTTGTAAATAAATTACATACCTTTTATTTGCAAAAATCGTTTCAATAAATTATACTTAATGTGCAAAAAAAATGGCAGATGATTAATAACTAGCCCTGTATAGTCAGGGTATACAGGGTGAAACAAAATTCGTAAACAGGACCATGTATTTCTTAGTTAAACATGTTGACGTGACAAGAGACCAAGTCATGCAAATTTTGTTTGATAGATCGTTATTTAATCTCATGGTATATTATTGCTACGTTAAACTGTCCTATACTCCATTTCACGATTTAAGAGTTTTTTTGTAAACAAACAAACTTGACATGTCAGATGTATTCAAAATTTTTGAATGCATTCATTTAAATAAAATATATTTTTTGATTCGAAAACATTGTAATAACTCATTAATACAGACAAAAAATTAAATAAATAATAATTTAAGTATATACCTATAGAGTGTCACAAAAACAGTATTAGTCCATGAGTCCTACGGGTGCAAATGAAAGCAATCCAAGCAACTTGTTGTCTCCAGCTTAATTATTTGCTATACATATAAATCGGAATATCATTGATTTCCGTCATTTGGCGTCATGACCTCTCGGATAAGTTGACTTTTATATCAAGATTATCCAGAGGGGGGAGGGCCATTCTACACTGCAAACATGGTTTTGTACCGAGTGCCTTGTTCATGTTTAAAGTCAACCACAGAAGTTTTGATGACCGCAATGATATGAATTATCATTATTATTTGAAGTGCATGCAATCGCTAAAAACGCAACCTAATGTTGTTGATGACAATAACACACCCTTTCTATAAGTAGTCCATTGAATATCAAGCATCGAATCCTAATTCTAAAAAAAAAACAGCAAACAATTGAATGGCGGACGTTTAGAAATATCATCATCATCATCACAACTCTTTGTAATGAGCCCACTGCAGGGCATGAGTCTCTCCCCTGGGTGAAGAGGAGGTATAGGCCATAATCCACCAAGCTGGCCCAGTGCTTGGTGGTGGATGCCAGAATTTTCAGGGCGCCTAAATGGCTTCTGACAAACCCTAACGACTACTGTATACAAGTATACAGCAGCCGGGACCGACTGCTTAGCGTGCCATCCGAAGCACGGAAGTCGTCGTGAGAAATGAATGGTCGGCGGTCACCCATCCAAGTACCGACCCCGACGAACGTTGCTTAACCTGTGATATCGTATGATACACACAGTAACCACGGCGCCACGACAACTTCATGGATTATTTATGTGAATTTTACATGGATTATTTATGTGAATTTAACTTACTTAGGTTTATTGGCGAAAGCTTGTATCAGCAGGTGCTCTATAAGATGGCGTTTGACTTCAGAGGTCCTTTGGAACCTCTTCGCGCATAGCATACAGAAGTGCGGCGCTCTTGTCCTATTCATTTTGTTCTGCATCAGATATTCTAGAAATTAATAGAATCGTAAGTTTAACCCTTCATTTATACGAGAATTAACTCGAGAAGAAAGGACGCAAAAATAGTTTCTTCGGAATAGAGAAGAGAGTGGAAGCCATCTTTCTAACAAAATAATGAGGGTTACGTTTTATTGAACATTTGGTTTAAAATTACATTGATATTTAAAATACCATCTGCGCCATCTGGTGTCAGTGCGTAAAATTAAATTCTTTCTTAATCAGGGACTGCATATCGGTATAATTTTTAAATAGTACTAGTAAAATTTCAGTACCCTTATTAGTGTACTGCTTCATCAAACACAATACCTGTACAAGTTATTAAAATCTAACTTACTTATATCAGTACCCAAATAATGTATACCGGATTAATTTCTGTAGATGTTTTTAGTACAGAAATATTTCAACCTATTTAATTTCTGTACCGAAATGTATAGGTCAGCATATGTCCCTACGCTTCATACGCTTCAACTAAACTATCGAACATTCTACAGTTTTTTATAAATAAAATTTTAATATCAATATGAAATTGAATACCGGAAAAGTTCAGTTAAATGAAAAAAAAATCAGAGGGCCTATTATGGATCTCAAAACCATACGATGATATCATGAAATAGTTTTGATGTAAAAACATATCCTGCGATCATTATTCGGTATTACTTCTCGGTCAAATCTCTTAGCTATGCTCTTGACATTAGACTGAGAACAATAATCCCAATATATAATAGTATAGTATTGATTTATGAAAACACACGAAACGGAAATCATGCGATGATGTCATGAAATACTTTGACCTAAAATATATCATGCGATCTTTATCCGGTATTACTACTCGGCGACATCTCTTAGCTAAGTTCTTGTCATGTAGACTGAATACAATAATACCAATATGTAATAATATAGTATTTATATAAGAAAGCATTCGAAAGGGAAAAATACAAATGAAATCAAGAAACAAACATATCATAGAGGTGGGTGCGATCTCACCTTTTTCAATTGACGTTTTTAAGTCATAGATGATATGATTGAAACTCTCATTGCAAAAGGAAATGCCTCTTGCATGCAATGAATTGCCATGTATGTATGTATATGTATTCGTTCATTCATTATATCATAATTGTATCATAAAAATCTTAGAGAAACAATAAAGTATAATTATTACTCTAAGATAGAAATGTTGTTTATCATGTCATGTCATGAAAGAACCGTAATAGGCCCGCAGTTATCAGTTATCAGGTACACGAATTATTTCAGTATGAATTCCTGTAGGTAGTGTTATTTTTAAATACACCTAATTTAACGGTATGACGTCATACAGAAAAAAGATGTACAGAAATTCATACCGGTATGCAGTCCTTGCTTTTTTTACACAAAACATCAAGACATTGTAGACTTTAAACCATTTATATTTAACCGTTTTGCCTTTTTGATTTAAATATTGGCGAATAATTCAATGCAGTAAATCGACAGTTCGCAATGTCAAATAGAAAACTAATTATACTTCGTAGTGTAAGTACTGAATGGAAATGATTGAAAATGAACGAGTCTTTGTCATTCGTTGGGCATCAAATTCTAAAAGAATTTATAAATAATTGAATTTGAGGTGTGTACTTTATCTTCAAAGTAACTTTAATGAAAATAATTAATTACTAAACATACCTAGTGCCCTAAAACGGTTACAATAGCTGCAAAATCGTTAAAATTACAAAAGTTGCCCTTTTCTAACACAGTCATAAAAAATATATTTTGCGAATCAAATTTTTTTTTTTTAAATATTACGATTTTATTATTAAAAAATAATTTCATTGATTCACTTAAACCACATCACTATTTTTTTACTTCCCTGAAGTGGGCTCGCATAGGACTGTTTACTTTGTGATTGCCGAAGGAACAAGATTATTTTTTATAGTATTTGAAACCCAGATGGGGCACTTTATAAATAAAATAAAATCCCCAGACAATCACACCAACTACATGGCCCCAAAGTAAGCATAGCTTGTGTTATGTGATACCAAGTAGCGAACTAGGGGAACCTAGAATATAAATACATAAATAGATAAACACCCAGACACGGAACATTTTTTTTCTTGTTCCGTGCGGGATTCGAACCCGCAACCACTGGCGTCTGAGGCAGAAGGGTTTACCCCATCGCCAAAATGGTCGTCTTTTATTCTAAAAGTGTGCGAAAACTACACGTAGACCTGTTTTTTTGTCTATTTTTATTACACTATTTAAGTTGACATGTGGGACACAATGTATTTATTTTTTGCCTCCGTGGTGCAGTGTTCAAAGACGGTACTCCGCAATCGTAATGTTGCGCCGGAGTTCTTTGGTCCCCTAGTTCGCTACGTGGCATCCCATATCACACACTAAGCTTACTTTGGGGCCATGTAGTTGGTGTGATTATCTGGAACTTTTATTTTATTATAGAATTTAACTAGAGCATCGTCGTAAGGTTGCTTGTTTAACCGTGTACTACAGGATACATCTTGGTGAGTGCGCGAGTGCTCTGTTTGAACAAATTGAACCCTCACCCTTTTACCATCGGACTACTACACGCAGACAGAACTTCCATCCGTATGTGGTAGATATTACGAAAAGTCAAACTAAGCGCTTTGACAGTTCCTTTGTGGAATGAACTGCCTGCGTCTATTTTCCCTGACCAGTATAGTCCTAGTACTTTTAAGCGTCGAGTGAATAGGTTTCTCGTGGATGGACGTGTACCACCTTAGTCTTCATGTTCACTTAACATCAGGTATCATTAAAGGCAAACGTCCAATGCATATTTTAATAAAAAAAAAATGAACTCACCTATAACAAGCTTCATAGATTGGCTATCGATGCGTTTTAACATTGGATCGGTACTTGCTGCGGCGTCATCTAAATCTGTAAGATTCGGCGGCGGTAGCTCGAACTCTTCAATCGGCATTACACCCTGGTAATTTTTGCTGACTGGCCACGTTTTTGGTAGTGCCTGGGAATTTAAAATTACTTAGGAAAAAGCTTTAAAAATAATAAATTTTATATGTTACGGTAAGAGTGAATAATTGAAGATTATTATTGATTATCTATTATTATTAATAATTACCGAATTTCGAGGTTAAAGTGATAAATTAATCACATTTGTCGGTTTTTATTAATAACTAGCCACCGCGCGCGGTTATACCCGCGTAAATTTTGATCTCGTGGGAATTTCGGGATAAAATATAGCCTATAACCTTCCTCAAGAGCTGGGCTATCAAATGCAAGAAGAATTTTTCAAATCCCACTTGTAGTTTCTGAGATTAGCGCGTTCAAACAAACAAACAAACAAAAAAACAAACTCTTCAGCTTTATATATTAGTATAGATTTAACCCTAGTAGTGATAAATGTAATTAAACAATGGACAAAATATTGAAAATGTGATATACTCTGTTTTATGCGATTATAAAAAAAA
Source organism: Stenoptilia bipunctidactyla (assembly GCA_944452665.1). Taxonomy (NCBI): domain Eukaryota; kingdom Metazoa; phylum Arthropoda; class Insecta; order Lepidoptera; family Pterophoridae; genus Stenoptilia; species Stenoptilia bipunctidactyla. The sequence goes on from OX101746.1 coordinate 15,512,748, forward strand.
AATAACCACGGAGGTTAATGCAAGGAGCGAAGCAAAGCGGAGCCTAACCTAACCGGTCCATGTCGGTTCTGAGCAACCAGCCTCAGCCGCTCCAGCTCGCATGGTGCCCTCCAATTGATAAAAGTCCTATGGGATGTATATGTTACGGTAAATCTCCCTGTCACTTAAATATTATCTCCATCATTATAATAGATTTATTTTTTTCAAATGTGACATCTAATGGTTATTAATAATAGTAGATAATTATTAATTATTACCAATATGTGTCGTGAATTATTAATAATTACTACTAAAAGTAATAAATTTCGATCGTGTATCGTTTATTCACATGTGTAAAAATATTAATAATTTTCAATTAATCAGATTTACCGTGACATATACACAAACGTACAGATTAAGCATGTGGAACTATAAGTTGTAAGCAGAAATTGTGGTTTGTACTGTATAGCTTTAGTTGTGGACGTGACAAGAAAAACACTGTTTGAGCATTCAATAAAGATTAATTTTACTTTACTCAGTGCCAGTCACTCTAATCGCCATATTATGTTAAACTGATATGGATAAAACAAGCTTGGATCGATACTAGATTAATTTTTTTCATAAAATTATCGAAAAAAATATACACACGAATTGAGAACATCCTCCTTTTTTGGAAGACCGTTGAAAATAACAATACTGATATTGTTTTTTTTTAATGTAATATTTATTTTTTTTTCATTGTAATCAAAATCTGAATCCAGCAATTCAAAAAAATATGGAATCAATCGTCAGTCACTGGTATCGCTGTTTCCTACATTGATTATGACCCTATAATTTTTTTTTATTCATTTTCAAATACGAAAATTACAAAATCTCAATTACTCAAACCACCGACAACCGTTCGATTGACAACAGTGAAACCAGAAAAACGAATTTAAAATTCATGTTAGTGTTGTCATATAAAAAGTTTGCAAAAACCCCAAGTGTCTACTTTCGTTCGCCAGACTTTAGTAAACATTCAACTTTAGTTTAACTGTTTTCTTCTAGTTAATGAAATGAATTTTACTTAAGATACTGTCGACGCAAGCGAAAGATTAGCGATATGACGATGCTCCTATGACTTGATGGTAGCGGATGTAATACTTATTTTGAGATAGGTTGACGACAAGTTACACATATTCATTTAATAGGGCTGGGCGCAAGAAACGCGTCTCAAACTGACGGTTGGTGGTGACCCGGTATTAATGGGGTAGAAAACTGCCAACTCTTTTCACTAGAGGCACTGATAACGCTTGACCCATAACAACTGTCAAATACCATAGTAAAAGTTAATTTTATAGTGATTTTTATCGAAAAATTAGAAATGCATCATTGCATAGTCATAAGTACACATGCTAGAGTGTGGATGTACTTAGTTTAAACTTTTGTGTAAATGTACTTAGTAGGGTCACATTTGTGGACATTTTGATACAGAAAGATAAAATATATAGATTTACCGCAAAAAAGAACACTGAACAAGCAATTTCGGTAGCAACTTGTTCATTTGACAGTTTATTATGGGTCAAGCGTATGAAGCGACATCTATTTAGAGCTTTTCGTTTTCTTCTCCATTAGCAGTGTTATTGTATAGTGATTGACAGAGCGCGCCCGCAAATAAAGTTTGTGTTGTGAATAAGCCGGGATTGTAAACGGGCCCACACTCACAGTACTGGATGGCTGCCCGGTGATTGTTCTACCGTGTTTCTTGACCTCATTTTTTACAATACCGTTATAGAAATAAAAAAAATTGTTTACGATGTATGTTTGACCCTGTATAAGCTTGTGTTATGGGCACCTCATATAGGTTGTGTAACCTTATACACCTACAGAATACAGATAGAACAAAATGAAGAAAAGCTGTCAATAAAATACGATTTCAAAGGATATTATTGCTTGATATAATAAAAAAACGAGTAGAAATTTAAATAATTAAACACGTTGAATTCTGGTTATTTAATAACTTAAAGACTTATTTTTATTTAATTTATGTATATGACACACTCATTTATAAGTGTGTCATATACCTATATATAGTAAATTTAAAAAAAATCGACCTCCAGATCAAAATAGACTGTACTAGCGACCGACCTGGCACCAATCTCGAGTACAGTAAATGGAATTAAATTCGCTCATTAAGTTCGTCTTCCAGAGTTGGAAGCGATTTAGGAATAATTAAAATGTCAAAATTCTTGTTTTTGAGTAAAATTTAAGTTTTATCTACATTTTGTGACTACATACAATTAGATGGAAACGTTTTTATTACTTGCTGTGTAGTCATAAACAACAGATTCAACTTAAATTTTGGTTAAGTACTTACTTAGAAGAATTTTGAAATTTTAATTGATGAAATATTTTAATTTTCTTTTTGCTTTCGTAATTTAAACACACTAATCATTCTTAATCTGCTTTTAAAATGTTATTGGCTACAGTAGAATACGTTTATTATGACTCCGCTTATATTGATTAACCGCTTATTATGACGAGTTACCACAGTTAAGTTTGGTTTTCATATAAATTATATAACTAAGTCGGATATAATGACTTCGCCTATAGTGACATATCGCTTATTGTGACTCTTTTTTATCAAATTTTGTCCGCTTATAGTGACCGACCGTATGATTTTTAACACCTTTGGCAGTGTTCGGGAGAGTCACGTTATACCCAAAGACTTTCGGCGCGTGAAAGGCTTTTTTGATTTGAATCTCAGAGCGTAGATTTACTTATTGAGTCTACTTATATAATATCTACTTTGATTTATCTCTATTTTATTCCTCTCTATTAAAATAAATCACATTCTAACTTAAACAGTTTATTTATTCTTGCAGTACCTATGCTTTGTATGACGTCCGTTTAGTATGACTTGTTTCTTATTTCCCTTCGATGTCATTATAAACGGATTCCACTGTATTATAGACGGACCCTTTAGAAACAAATAAATTCTGTTTACGACTTACGTTTCACCAATTAGGTAATAAACAAAAATAAATAATTTAAATGAATGTGTGCCTACCTCCAAAATGCTTGAAACGGAAGCCTCCCGCACCAACTTCGTGAAAGCCAGAAAAAGACAATTAGTATAAGCAGTGCTGTTAACAAGAAAAGCATGAATACAGAGAAAGTGAACGGGGTGTAATTGCTAAGGGCCAAAGCTGCGTCACCCGTGTCAACGCATGTATTCATAAAAAGCTGCTACGTCCATACATCGTTTTTCGATTTTAATCGTAGTTTAGTCAAATAGTAACACATACATACATAAACTCACGCCTGTCTCCCTTTGGGGTAGGCAGAGACAAGGGAACACCAATTGCTTCGATCCAGACTTTCGCTTCCTCCACGTTCATTAATCTTTTCATACATGACCGCCGGTTACGAATACTTTTAACTAGGCCCTTTTTAAAAACGTCGCTAATTTGATCAGCATACCATCCATTCTTGCTCTGTACACCTTTTTCGTAAATCTACTTTCACTCATCCTTTCCAAATGTCCAAACCACCGTAGCATACCCTTTTCAATCTTAGTCACTACATCCTCTTTCAATCCGCATCTCTTTCTTATGTCACTGTTGCGCACCCTATCACTCAATTTCACTCCACACATGCTTCTCAACGCTCTCATCTCAAACCGTAAAAGGTTAAGTATTTTTTTCATTAACACGACTGTAAAGCACATACATACATACATAACGTCACGCCTGTATCCCTTATGGGGTAGGCAGAACGCCAGAGGTTGCAAGACCATCTGATGTCACGTTTGACAAATTTGGAGGTATTGTAAAGATGGAGAGAGACTATTGTAGTGACAGGGGGTCAGCCTATCGCCCACAAAAACGCCTTTAAAACCTCTGTAAAGCATCTAATGAAATTTTACTAGCAAAATTGCGTCACGCGTGCCATACGCGCGTATGATACGGACGTACGGTTCACTTGTGCGTGACACAGCGTTAGCCCTAAGTTTGCACAGGCGATTATTACGTAACTATAAGATATAATAAAACAACTTTAAGCTAATTTCGAAAGTACCTATGTAAACTAATGAGTAAAATGACATCAAATATGTTTTTAAGTAGTAAAATATATCCAGAATGTTAAAATTAACCATTTATACATATGCTCAATATGACTTAAGTATAAAGGTTTAGATGGTACTTTACAACGTGTAACAAAATTGAGAGATAAAACTTAAAGGTTAGCTTCTATACCATACGTAGAATATACAGTAAAAGAATTAGTATGATTAGCGCTGGTATAGACTTTCATAAAAAAATATTTAATTATTTCACAACAAAATATTTTGACAACCCTAGTCAACCTAATAAGCTAAAACAAGACTTGTGCCGCAGTCAGTGACTTTATGATATTTCCGGGAAAGGTCATAATATGACCTTTCCCGCACCGGCTGAACTTTGTAGTAACTATATCAGATACCCATCACTTTATTTTTACGCCATCTGTTATCGAATAGATTTCATCAAAAGCTAACAGCTGTTTTTAGGGTTGACATTTAGATATTTCGATCTAAACTTTGAACCTGTTTTGCGGCCGAACCGTAAGGATAATAAATTCATGTTACTTATAAACTACGTCACCAAAGATATAATCCCCTTAAGTATTATCTCTTCATTATGTTACACGTTTTATAAGTATTTTACAGCCGATTTCAATAACTTACCGGAGAGTTAAAGTAAAATTAAAGATATAAATTTTCAACCTGTCACAAATCTGTCACTTGAACTCAAAATAGTAAAGGAATTTCTAAGTTAAGTGATTAAAAGTTATTGAGACCGGCGGTTAGGAATCAAGTAAGACACATGATATAGTTATGAAATAACCGCCTGTGCTCAGACCATACAAAAACCATTATTCTTATCGATTTATATAGCCTTTGTTGTATTTAATAGCTTATGTTGTATTTCAGACTACACTATCTTTGTCAAAATTCAACCAGATCCGTTGACCTGTTCTGTTGAGAGAGAAACATATGTTGCATCCATCCAAATTTTCGCATTTATGCTGCCGCGGTAAAGCTATTGCATAGCATTTTTTGTCAACTTATGCAATTATAATTATTTATTTATTTTATTCATGCAGTAATGTTTGATCTAATATGAAGTTCCACAAGTTCCTAGTAGATGGCGCTGATTGTTTATTAAAGCCCGCATGTAAAGTTATGAAATCAAAGTATCACCGCTATGCCGGTCGGAGTGGGGGGTGTTAGGTTTTTTTCGTTACGGAATTTCTGGATTCGCTTAATAACTTAATAACTTACCCTAGAAAGAGGATGTTCCGAATAATCAGAGTCAGGATCATATTCATGCTTGATAACTTTCAACTGCAGATGACTCTCCCAATGCTCAAAGAAATCGCTATCAACCAACTCCAATTTACACACTTTACATCGAAAACAATAATTCTGCCTTATTTGCTCGTCACTAAGAGACACAATCCTTTGAAACAAATCTTTGATATGTATAACTATATGATTAGCCAAAGTCGTGTTGCATTTTAACTTCATTCGACATTCGGGGCATTCGAGTTTCGCTAAGCCGTGGTCTTTCAAGTGTTTTATATAGCCTTTAAGTGAAGTGTTCTCTTCGGTACATTTCGTACAGCGAAATATGGAATTTTGTTTCAAATTTCCTGGGACTAAAGGGTCGATTGCTGGTTTGGGTTTGCAATGCCCGGCTACGTGTTCTTTGTATTCTTTTCGGCATCCTAAATACCCGCATTTGGCGCATTTGTAACTGCGTTTTAAGAATGAGTGGAGGATTATTTCTGGTTCGATGTCGACGTAGTTGCCTTCTATTTGAGTTGATTCATCTGTGGAATAAAGTTTGGTTGAGTAATACAGCTTCATCAATATAGATAAAAAAATACAGGGTGACTGGTGACAAATTTTAGGTATTGAAGGTACTCTACTTTGTACTCGATTCATCATAATTATTTAATAAAAGTAGGTACTTAATTTTTCAGCAGAATTCCCTATAAATAAATAAAGAGTTTTACTAGGTCGACGACCTTTCGTGAAGCCGTCTATACCTACCTACCTATTCTGTGTTGATAGCACCGTGCTTAGATCCGTACTAGTGTAAGTCATAACGTGAATATTGCCCATTTTTATGTTAATATTATGTATTAGATTTTCTTTTTAATAGTAGGTTAGTTAAAAAGTATAATTTGTTAATGTGTAAATTTATGAAATGAAACTGTTTTGCACGCTATATTTAAAGCAGTATATGATCGAGCTAAAAATTTTGTAACATCTGTTGTAACGCTTATACTGGCAAATAAAGAATTTAATATTGAGCCCCTACAAGACGTAAAACATAAACAGCCATTGTTTTACAAATTATGGTAAATTTTGCCACCGCAAGGAGTCATTTTAGACAACAATATCTCTTAAACTGTGAGACCGAGAGCAGTGATTGTTGTACATTATTTGTACCAAATAAGAAAAAAAGGATGGGTTAGCAACATTTAAGAATATAGCGCATCTGGGCGCTATATTCAAAAGAAATTCTATTGATAATTTTTAGAAAATGTGTGCGTAAAATAATATAATTTATATTTTGCGGATCTTGTTATTTTCCTGTGAGTTGTGACATATACATACAGGGTGTCCTAAGACTATGGCACATCAAGGGAAAGTACCTTAAATATCGTAAATAGGGTATTTTGCTAAATGAAAACTCTAGGTGATTTTTAAATATTAAGAGTTTTGCATTTAAAGACTTCACATGCATTTCCATATTTTTGACTTCAGCAGTTTCATGTATGTATTTAATTTGAATAATTTCACGTTGTTCCTTACTTTAAGAATGCTATGTTACAGTAGAAGAATCCATTATTATCCATTTTATTACAGATACCGATTGGCATCTTAAAAAATGAGGGTGGTTTTATTTCATATTTTTAGTTGGTTCGATACCCAGACGAAATCTTTGAATTCAGAATTACTAATATTTAAAAGCCGAGTAAGCGAAGCGAGCGGTGCCGCGGTAGCGGCCGGCGAAGCGCCATAAACCCTAGAGCTTTTTTATATAACCCTGACGTGGTTTGTGGCACGGATTGTGGCTGAGATAGTAATTTAGAAGGCAACTTAGATTTTTAGACGGGAATAATGCTATTTAAAAGAAGTCTGTTTAATTAGCACCCTTTTTTAAATACGAATAAAGACGACCGCATTGGCTCTTGTGCCTACTACGCCTGAGTTCCTGGGTTCGAATTGGTTGGGGGGGTCATAGAATTTTGAATAATATATAAATATTTACCTGTATAAAACGTCATATTGTAGATGCTGCCGCTCATAAGTCCTTCATCATACTCCATCGGTTCCTCTTTAACATCAATTGCATCTTTCATATCACTTGAATCTTTATTATCATTGGACATAACTTGCATAGTAGCTTCCTTCAGGCCTGAGCTACCCGATTGTTCAAATACGTTCGAAAGTAACATCTCATAATTTGTAACCTCATTTTCATCATTATTATTATCACTAATCGGAGTTATATTTTGACTATTTAAAGGTTTTCTTTTCTTTTTCGGTGGTGGTTTTTTATTTTTAGGTACTCTTTTAGCTCTTTTTAAGACTTTTTTTCTTTTTATTATTCTTTTAGTTGGTAAGTCCGTTTCGAGTTTTCCGGTTATTGTTGAGGGATCGGGATTGGGGATGCTATTACAAACTGAAAGGAAATTAATATTATTAATATAAAATCATTATAATCCGTTTTTTGGTTTTACATTAGCAACATTTTTGGAAAATAAAAAAAAGCATTTGTTCAATATTAATTAAAATTAAAATTAAATTAAATCCTCTTCAAATTTAAAATTAGACTCACAAAATTAGTCACAGTGTTACTTAATTTATTGGATAGAGAAATTCCCTACTGTAAATAAGTAGATGAGCATGTCAAAAAAGGCGATGGCAGGTGTTAGGATCCCTTAATGGTTCACTTGACTATAGACCACCCTTCCCTTTAGAAGCATTTGGCTCAAATCGCACTATTCGCGGTTAGTCCAATTCGCGGTTGGTGCAATTCGCGTTTAGTCCAATTTGCGGTTGGTCCAATTCGCGATTGGTCCATTGGACGTTTTTTTGATCATTGGACCAACCGCGAATTGGACCAAATGCGCCTAAAGGCACCCTTTGTATACAGTCACCTGTGCGATCGGCTATATAAATTGGATTGGGATTGATGTGGAGAGGATGCCTGCATGAGGTGAGGCGCTGATTAAAATTAACCCTGTATATTTTTGTTGAAGGTATCCAATTGACGACCGGCTGGTGTAGCGGTAACATACATTGCCTTCTATGCCAGAGGTCCTGGGTTCGAATCCCGGCGGCGGCGGATATCGGTGTGATGAACACAGATATTAGTCGTCAAGTCATGGATGTTTATTTAAGTTTATTCTAATAAAAAATATGTATTTATTCAAAATGTATGTTTATATATTTCTTAAGTATATCAGTTATCTAGTATCCATAACACAAGTTCTTTAAAAAACTTAATTTGGGCTAGATAATGTTGTGTGAGTGTCAGAAATATAAAAAAAAAAAAAAAAAGTGAAGTTAAGGAGAACAACTATAATGGATACTGGCATCTCAAAGATTAAACAACTTGACAGATTGTGGTGAAATTTCACAAAAAATTAAAAAAATACCAATATACAATAAAAACAAAACACACACATAAATCAATAAAAAGGTAACATAAGAGTAATGGAATTTGGGCAGCCTTATCACTTTTAAGCGATCTTTTCCAGTCAACCCCAATATACTTACTAGCTAACTGTTCTTCCAGAGCTCGGCTTTCATTATCTATTTGCGATTGAATAGACTCGTTGGCAACATCGAAACATTTAGCAGGAACAATCATCTGTAAATAAATAAATTTATTATTTATTTAAGTAGAGATCGTGCCAAACACCTAGTGCCCTGTGAAGTTGTTGCGAAACACCTTGGCAACGACGACCTCTAGGTACACCGAGGACCAAGGAATGTGAGTTTTAAATTTCAGCTCTCTAAGCCTAGTAGTCATGGCTGAATATTGTCTGTCAGTCACTCAGTCAGTTACAGAACAGTTTTGTATATTAAGATTTATAGACTAGTAGTGTAAAAAAACATCCAAGTGCAAGATGGACTCACCAATAAAATGGAAGGAACACCCTTAAATATTAATTTTATTCTGTTTTTGAGTGTTTCTTGTTAAAGCCGTAATAGAAATACATCATCATCATCATCATCATCACGACTCATTGTAATGAGCCCACTAGAGGGCTATGCGCCTCTCCCCTGGGTGACGAGGAGGTATAGGCCATAATCCACCAAGCTGGCCCAGTGCTGGGTGGTGGATGTCAGAATTTTCAGGGCGCCGAAAATGACTTCTGACAAACCCTAACGACTACTGTATACAAGTATACAGAACCCGGGACCGAATACTTAACGTGGCCACCAAAGCACGGAAGTCGCCGTGAGAAATGAATGCTCGGCGGTCACCCATCCAAGTACCGACCGCGCCGAACGTTGCTTGATCTGTGATATCGTTTGATACACACAGTAACCACGGCGCCACGACGACTTCGTATTATAATACTATGTGAAAACAGTCTATCACGGTTCATAAGATGCAGCCTGATGACAGACGGACACCACAGGAGTATTATTAAAACGGTCCTGTATTACTTTTTGGGTACGGAACCATAAAAGATTTCTTTTTATTAAAGCCCAGGTTTGCCCTCAATTTCCCTGATGGTAAATGAAGATGAGGTCGAAGGTAAAACACGGGCTTAAGAAAGAACTGGCTCTTCATAAAATATTCCCGGAACACATCTCCGTAGGAGCGGTAATATGTGGCTGCAGATTTTATATGAAGTTTGGTCGCTAGCATGTCGAACCCTGAGTGCATCCACCAAATGGAAGTCATTCGTATTAGTGGATCAGTCACCTTTTAAGACACGCTTATCTAGGATCGATAGGGCTATTCAAAACCGACCCTACAATGGCAATTTTAAATGCCTACAAAGTCACTGTTACAAGAAGCCGCTTAAGCACCTTTGGCCTTAAAATCTATATGAAATAAGAGTGAATTTTAAAGTTAAAAAACTTACCCGCTGTCCATACTTAGAGACCCTATTACTGCGGTCCGCATGAAACAGTTCCTTATGCAACTTTAGCCCTTCTAAATTCTTAAAAAAGAACATTTCGTTTACACAATACACACATCTAAATACGGCTACATATTTGTTTGTATGCATCATCATATGATTTGCCTCAGAGCACCTTCGATGCAATGGTTCACCACAGAATTTACAGTTCATCTTACATTTATTCACTTCATCATGAAGTTTCAGCGTACCCCAAGTATTGAAGTTGCCACCACATGGATCACACCGATGTTTATTCTTATATGTTTTTGTTGAACAATCATGTGAGTGCGGGCAAACAATTTTGTTCTTACAATCACTACAGTGCTTAAAAGCACGAAAAGGCACAACGTAATCAGACCTAGGAATATGCTTCACAATAAAATGCTCCACGTACTCATCCTTACTAAAGTAATACATATCACATAGCACACAATTTATATACTCCGCATCCTCTCCGTATTTCTGTTTATACACCTTCTTGAATACAGGACATGCCCCTTCATGTATTCTTAGTCGACTGCAGCTTTGAACTAAGTAGGAACAACCGAAACAAGTATATATTTCATGATCTTCTGAACTCTTCACACATATTGGACATTTGCCAGACATTGGTATCATTTGCATCTCTGGTGGTTCTCCATATTCACCAACATAGACAATAAGATTACAAGTACAATTCTGTACTTCTATATCTATTGTATAGTCTTTGTGATTTTTTAAGTGAAGTTTCAATTCATTTAAGTGATACCATGCTTTTCTACATAAATAACATTTGTAACTATAAATTGGTTCGAGAGTGATTCGGTGCCAGGTGTTCCATGATTCTAAAGCTTGGTTCAACTTTTCGTCCATTTCTGATGTTTCTATGACAGTGTCAAATAGTTTTCCAAAACTGTTAATCATGTTTATCTGTATGGCTTTATGCACTGGACCGACATACTCTTTCATATCTTCAATTTCTTTCCAAAGCGCTTCCTTAGTGATTTGCAAAACATATTGGGGTGACAAATACTTTAAACCTTTATTATCTTTGAGTTTTTCCATTTTATTCAATACTTCCTCTTTGTCAATTGGATCATTGAGTTTATGATCGTTAATAGACCCTCCCCCATCACTATTAGCACCATTTTCTTCAACATCCTCATGTATGATTTGATTAATATCATCTCTTGATAGCAAATCTAGAGGTTTCTCATAGTCATGATCACGAAAAGCATATGGGTTATCGAAAACAAATGGGTTATCTTTATTTAACGACAGCTCTCCCAGATTTGATGTTTCTATACAGAAATCGTCATCTACGTGATTGAGTTCATTATCATATTCTATTTTCACCTGATCGGAATCGAATTCTTCAACTTCAATGTTGACAGAGAATTGAAATGAATTATCGCTTTCGTCATTAATATCACCTTTTAGTTTACTAAGTTTGCTAGCTACTGATATTTCTGCAGAATCATCTTTTATTGGCGGATCATCTTTTATTGGCGAATCTTCTTTTATATCAAGTTCCTGGAACCATTCTTTGTCCTTTTCCAATTCATTCTCGTCAAACTCTGGTGGTTCTTCGCCATCAAATTCTGGTGGATTTACCTTGCGATCTGGTGGATTCTCTTTGCGTTTTTTTGGATTGGGTGTTTTTTTTGTCTGGACAAACAAGGTTTCAGTTTTGACTAAGGTTTCAGTTTTAACCAAGGTTCCAGATTTAACCAATGTTTCAGTTTTGACTTCGTTTTTCTTGGGGTCTACAAGAGCGACCGTGTTGTAGACTTCATCTGTTTCATGTGACTTCAAATCTTGTGTTGCATTTATTAATTTCTGAAAAAGAAAACTAAAGTTATACAGTGAATGAACAAATGCACAATTTAATTAGGTACTTATGTTACTATCATCTTACTATAACAGGTATGTATGTTATATTGTTACACTTATTGCTGGGAAGCTATTTCTGGAGCAATTTATACAGGGTGACTAATGACAAATTTTAGATACTGAAGGAGGGCAGTCTGAACTCGCTTCTGATCATAATTATGTAATAAAAGTAGACCCTATTTCATTTTTCACCAGAAATCCCTATGAAGGACTAAAGAGACCTTACTAAACTTTTCCCGGCACGCTGCCTCAATGAACGTGCGTGTTCCTGTGTTCCTGCCACACGCACACCACCACCCGCTAATTATTATATTGCATTACGCTTTTGTAACCATGCGTTGCGTAATGAATTCTCTAACTTTCGGTTAACTCAGTAAATAATTAATATTTATTTTTTATGTTATTTTTTCTTTTCATGTATGATCTCAAACTATCACGTCATGGAATTTCTAAATGACCCACCAGTCACCCTGTATATAACGAGCGTTTGCGGGCGACTTTGTACGCGCCTAAGTATTAAGTCCTATATTTCCTGTTCCTGTGGAAACTTCGGGAATTCCGTCCATAATGCAACCAGACACACATTGAGGAACCTTTTCACCAAGAATAAATAATAATATGAAGGGAAAAGGATCATGCTTCTTTAAAGGTTACTTTAGTAATGTGGACAGGTTTTAGCATGAACAATGTACAGGCGGGCTGCACAGTGTCTATCCATTACTTGTTTACGTAAGCTTTACAAAGTTCCTTCTTCTTTTCAATAGTGGGCCTGAGTTGGGTCCAACACTGTACCTACAACATTTAAGTTCAATGTATGTTAATGCTCAGTCACTAGGTATTAGTCAAATAGAGAAAGAAAGGATTGATAGACCCTGCAAACCATTTTGAAGTGAATGTGTTCGACCGTCATCCTATCAATTTGGTAACCATATCTTCGACTGAGCCTAACTTAAGGCTCACGATTTCAAAAGAGTTAACTTCAGGTAAATTCGAAATAAAGATACTACTTATTAATTATTTTATATCTATAAGCATAAACTTACATACATTGAATATACAGGGTGTAACTTGAGGGGTGGATCAAAGGTTTCCTAGCGATGGAGGACCTCAATACCTACCAAAATAACCCCCATGTATATTCAGCAATATTTAGTGGTTATGAAGATATTAGCGATTGTATGATATTTTTTTTTAATCTGATTCTCAGCGAAAATTTATAAAATTAAATTTTAATTATATTTTATTAATTTATAAAAATTAAAATTTATTTCATAGTAGGCCTTTGTGTGAGTCCATACTGCGAGCCTAAGGCGGTGGCGACGGCGGGCGCGAAATATCAAACATATGAAACCATACTGTAGTGTTCACACTGCGGGGACTAAGGTGGAAGCCTAGCACGACCGGACTGAGCGAGTCAGCGTGCGTAAGTTACAAACGTTCGTATCCGCGCTTTCTGGCCACACTACGGGCCTAAGCAACAAGCGACCCAATGCGCGGTTGGCGGGGGTAACATTCAGAATAGGCCCGCCAACTCCCCCATTTTAATTTGGCCAACTGTGTAGCAAACACCCTGTATATCATACATGGTAATATATCTCTGTAAATACATAGTTTTTGTATTGTATTACATCTTTTTGTTTCTAATTATTCATATATTTGTTATTATACTGTGATGTGTTATTGTTATATCCGGTCATCATTTTGCCTCACATGCTATGTCATACATACTTGACCTTTATTTATAATACCGTCTGTCTCATCATGTGATACCGGCAGTAATAGCATCTTGCTTAGTATCAATGGCTGGTTGCCATTATAACCAAAACTTGATTTGAGCCTCTAAAGTTTAAAGGTTCCCAAATATTTTTTGTGTCGTAGCCATGTTTTAAGGTAGACACCCTTCTTACCTGATTTTGATTCAGCCTACATCCTACACACATACATGTGCTAAATGATATTATCAGTGCATGTTGAGATTCACAATTCTGGATCTCCAGTGTTATTTCATGGACCCCCCCATTTTGACTCCCCAGGTAGTTATTGACCCTTCGGGGTCGATATAGACTACTTCGGGAATCACTGCTATGAATTAAGGCTAATAACTAATATGTACTTGTAATAGTTGCTTTGAATCTTTATGATTACTAATTTTTTTCTAAGAAAACCTATATGATGCTATAATGGAGTTTATTCCGGTTATACATATCTTCTTATCATCCACAAAGTTGCAGATGAAAGAATGTTATTGAATGATTAAATTATAATGTTATATGTGCTTCATTATTACTTAAAAGTACTTAAGTTGTTGTGAGTTGAAAAATGTACTAAATCATTCCATTCACTACTTCCGCATTTGATAGAAAACTGTCAGTTGTAAAGGGTAAATACTTTGAAAACTGTTCAACAATTATGCATTGTGGGTAACAGAGAATAAGTATATTTGTGTTAATTGCAGATAACTAGTACCATTTGGAGTGAAAACAAGTGTTTAGCCTTTATAAAGTAAATTTCAATCATAACAAAAGAAAACAAAATTCACTGCACACCACACAAATTATCATCAAATAGTAAACACTTATAAATATTTGAAGCTAATCATATATATATATGCGATGAATTTGTAATCAAATTGTACATTAGTTAATTGAAGAATAGGTTACTTAAAAAAATATTAGTTCTAGTACAACCATTTGACATGTTGGATATTTACATAACTATGTTCATTAGTATTGAGCTAATAGATTAATAAAAAAAGTACATATTTATGAATTTTGACCAATTTCATGAGTAAAATTTGAACTTCAGTACTCTTTACTACTTGGTACTCATTTTTAAGTATATTCCAAAACTTCAAAAGCAGAAGTATATTGTCCTGTAACATTGCAATTATTGATCTTTGGTTAGTGACTGGTAAATAACATCCATTGCAGTTTTGTAAACAAATCATTGAATATGATGGTACTTTCAAAATTAAAGCACCTCACTTTGATGGCCCTGCCAACTGTCAAAGGTAGATACAATTAACCCGAATCCTACATTGTGGTGGACAATTCTGTTATTTGGATACCTATTGAATACCATGTTATGTACACGATATTCAATTGAATGCTGAACATACCTGTAGTTCTTCATCAAGTTCAACAACTTGTCGACATACTAATTTCGTCTTCCGAGATCGCTTTTTGCCGGCAGCTTCCATTTTTAAAATGTTTCTTTCTTAGATCATTGTTATCATTATCTTTTCGTCGTACGATAAATCTTATAACAAGTTTTGCAATTTTCTTGATAAGTTCAGTTCTTTTACCGTCCGTTCATCTGCCAAATTTTATTATTTGAACAAATCAACACACGGCCGCGTCAGTTACACGGCACGAACGAACGAAATATTATGTTTTACGATATCGAAAAGAAATGGCTATCCCTGTATAGGTTTCTCCTTGTCACTCTCTTGGGTTTTGTATATTGCTATTTCGAAACCTTAAAACGTTTCTATTGCGGACACTTAACGAGTCTTGGGGAACTTTTGACAAGCCGGGCACAGACAGACATCAAGCTAACATAGAGTATTTATATCTATAGAGTTAGACACAACATTTTATTTAAAAAAATGTCACTACACAACTCCCTATCTTTCAAGTTTAATAAAAAATTAGGTATCTTAAAATACAGGGTGTTTGGTAAAGATTCCAACAAACTAAGTGAGCGTGCTCGGGAACACATTTGTAGAATACAAATTGGCCAAAAAAATCTCTGACCCTCTATTTTTTTATGATGTTTTTTGTTATTTTTTCGTTTTTCACCAAAATTGTAGGTACACATTTATCTCCATAACTTTTAACTCGATTTATTTAAAACTGGATGTTTTTTGTAGGATGAGTTTGCCCCTGACGTAACATCGCTCGTTTTTATGTCAGGGGACGTGCTAAAGAGTTGTTGTACGAGGTAGAAATAAACACAAAAGAAAAATTGTTGAGGAGAATCGAGGACGCTTTTTCAAAAAGTAAAGTGGAAATGACTCTAAAAACTACTACAAGAGAAATACTTCATAGGTGCGAGGCGTGTATTTGTAACAGAAGAGCTGTGTTCGAGCAAGACTTGAAATAAAAACAATTTTGAATTTATTTCTGTTGTTTGAATTTTCCTTTGTACCTCATTTATTTAACAAGCGGGTCTGACCATTGAAAGTTGTCCAAGAAAAAAGGAGGTAATTTTGAAAATCAAGATGCGCCACCTGTCTTCACGCTGCTTAAACGAAGTTAATACCTACTATTGCACATACATCGATTAAAAAAACGTCCTCCTTTATCGAAGTCGGTAAATAAATAGTATCAACTTCATTTGGGCAGGGTAAAACCAGCATTGCCTGATCTTGACTTTTTAAAATTCTCGCTTTTTTTCGTGGACGGCTTTCATTGGTCTGACTCTAAGTATTACAGCAATGTAGTATGTCATTGTAATATAAGTCATAAATAGAGAAGTTTTTAAACGCATATTACCTCCAGTATTGCCAGTGGTTTTTTAAATCATTGTCAAAGTTGAACTTTGATGTAAAATTTATTTTGATTATTTCACTCTAAAAGTTCTGAATCAGTTAGTTTGATTTGATTCCATCTTTTTTTTTAAAGGATGTATCAGAGACCAAATAATGTAAAAATCATTCAGTCTTAAATAGATATGACAAAGTTATTAAAGTATACACTTTTGGTGAAAACTAAAAATTAACAAAAAATATCATTAAAAAGTAGAGGGTTAGAGATTTTTTTTGGCCAACTTGTATTCTCCAAATGTGTTCCCAAGCACGCTCACTTAGTTTCTCGGACCCTCTACCAAACACCCTGTATATGCACAATTTAGCTATGATACAATTTAACTGAAACAAAAGTAAAAATTAACAATTCTGTAGTAGGTACACACAAAGCCCATACCTGATGAAATTTCATCCAGTAGACTCAAGACTGAAGAGTTTGGTAAAAATGCAATAAAAGTTTGCACCATATTAAGTAACTTTAAGAAAAAAATATAATACAACATTGAGTATCCATAACTTTTAACTTAGGTCTATGGGCACCACAATTTCTTTGAAGAATTTACATCTGAACTGAAACCGTTGCGGAGGTTGTGGATCAATTTGGTTTGTACTTTTGAGGAAATGTGATATACGTTAAGTGCTCATATCGATACAGAAAAACAAATTATTTAATAGATTCACCGCTAAAAATAACATCAAATAATACATTCTGCAATTTGTTCATTTGACAGTTTTTATTGGGTCAAACGTACGAAGTGACATCTATCTACTCCATTTAACAACTGTCTGTCTTGGCTTGTATCCCTAGAGTATAATGTTCCTTGGATGGAATGGACGTGATTTGTTTTGTTTGGTTGTTGGTGGTTTAATAATTTTGATATAACTACATACTCTATGTTCTAACCCTAATTTATTCGAAATGTATTTCTAGATTGTAATATTTATTAGATAGAAGTTAACAATAATGAGTGTATTCATCCAAGGTTACAGACCAATTACTGTATTCTCCATTCGTAATTTGAAGTCATGGCGTTTGAGTTCGACTACCGCTACTGTAAAGAAGGGAGACGAGGAGGAAGAATTTCGTGTTCTGGATATTTTGAAAAAACGGGATAGAATTCAGCGACGTTCAGCGAGACGGACAGATATTCAACCTGATCGCTGTGACAGGATGCCAACAGACCAGGTATATCTAAATAATTTAAGTACTTTCAATTATTTGTTTTATAGTTTGCATTAATAAAAATGAAATAAAAATGTTTTTTGTCAGAATTATAAGGAATACCGACTCTGAATTAAGAACTCAGATGGTACTTGTTGACAACACATCAACTTTGTAATGAATTAGCCCTCCTGTTGTCATAAATTATTGCACTTTTGTTTCCATTTGTGCATTAATGTATATGTGTCTAGTGAAAAAAATATGCAGTGATTTCATATTAATGGTTGCATTCTCATAGTCATTACTACAGAAGCTTATTCCTAATGCAATAGCACTGCCACAAAAACAGAATATGAAATATAATTAACTACAACAGCTATAAGTACTTAATAAAATAAACATACATAACCTCACGCCTGTCTCCCCTTGGGGTAGGCAGAGACAAGGGAACACCAATTGCTGCGATCCAAACATACCTCTTTCGCTTCTTCCACGTTCATCAATCTTTTCATACATGATCGCTGGTTACGGGTACTTTTGACTAGGCCCTTTTTCAAAATGTCACCAATTTGATCGGCATACGTTCGCCTAGGCCGGCCCCTTCCAACAACACTATCCATTCTTGCTCTGTACACCTCTTTCGTAAATCTTCTTTCACTCATCCTTTCCAAATGTCCAAACCACCGTAGCATACCCTTTTCAATTTTAGTCACTACATCCTCTTTCAATCCGCATCTCTTTCTTATTTCACTGTCACTCAATTTCACTCCACACATGCTTCTCAACACTCTCATCTCCACAGCATTAATCCTACTTTCATGTCTCTTCTGCCACACCCAAGATTCACTACCATACATAAGTGTTGGCGCCAAAACTCCTTCAAGTATGGCCAGACGATAAAATAAACCGTAGTATATTTATGTGTGATATATTGAAATAAAACATATCAATTCAAGTATTTTTTTATTTACTTTTCAGAACTGGGGCAATGTCTGGCCTGGTCCAAAATCTTTTCATCCATCCTCCGTGCCTCTTCCAATACGTCAAGGATATGTCCCTAAAGGCCAATCGCCTCCCGGCAAAAAAGCAAATGCTGAGCTTATGAAAATACCTAACTTTCTACATTTAACACCGCCAGTAGTTAAAATGCAATGTGAAGCACTTAAGCAATTCTGTACAGAATGGCCAAAGTTGTTGAATTCGGAAGAAGCAATTGAAAAACATTATCCCGTTGAGATAATAACTTCTGATTACTGTCATGCAAGTCCTTCTATAAGAAACCCGTTGGCCAGAGTTGTTAATTTACGTATCAAACTATCGCAATTAAAACTTGATGCACATGCAAAGGACAAATTCATAAGATTAGTTGGTAAATGTTATGACGAAACCACAGATTACGTTACTATCATCGCAGACAGATGTCCTATTAGAAAGCAGAATTTAGATTATGTTAATTACTTGCTAACTGCTTGTTACCATGAGTCATGGAATGTCGAGGACTGGGAAAGTCAGAAAACCGAAGACGATATGGAGTATTATGACTTTGACAGAAACCCGTCTAAGAAAAATTTAATCAAATGGTATTTCTTATCTACAAATGACAAAAGAGAACTTACAGACGAGGATATAAAAAGCTTTGATATAAGTCAGATAGAAAATGCAGTTGAGTATAAAAATGCTGTACATAAACTGAAGAATGATGGCGAAAATGATAGCACTTTAGAAGAGTATGGAACATGTGTTAGAACGTTACTGGGATTGCCTGCAAAAAAAATTGTTGATTAAATCTGTAAAATAAATGTAATTTAGTTTTTGTAAATAGTTTTATTAATTCTGTATTTTTATTTTCGAATACTATCTTAAAAGGTATGGCAATCAGGTTTTGAGACTAAACCTAAATAATAATAAATATTTTTTTCTTACTTCCACATTAAACAAAATTATTTTTTGTTTATGCAAAACCTGAGTTTTGGTAACAGAATTGATTGCAATAGTTTTTATATTATGTTATATTTTTACTAAATAATATCTACAAAACTATAATGTACACACTTGCAAGCAAGTAGGTACAGAAGGCAGCAGTTCAAGCGTTGGAACAAACCTGTCAAAAAACTTTGATTGAATCTGAACTCTGTGCCCACGACATTAAGTTAAAAATTGGTTGGGGAAATTAGTCAGGTTCTGTGCTTATGTCGCATGAAGGGGTGGCGACAGCTGGTCCTTGCTCGCGCGACAAAACTAATGCACCACAACAAGCTCGAAAGTTGCTGCGTTTTTAATATAGGTTGTCCCGCCAACCCTATATGATACCTTCACAGAGTTCCTTCTGGGATCCTTCTGGGCACTAGAATACCTCCGTCGATTATATGGGGTTGGCGTGACACCCTGTTTACCTAATAGTACGTATAATTTTTTAACGAGAATAATTGACCCGTGTCAATTATTCTTTGCAAACTGGACGGCAGCGACAGCGGCGCGGGCAGCGATTTTCGCGACACAATAGAAAGTATTGAGTTTGTATGAAACCGCGACAAATCGCTCTCATGCCCGCTGGCGTCGAGAACGGCCCAGATTCCCCGCGCCGCTGTCCATGCCGTCCAGTTTGCAGCCCTATGTTTCGCATAAACAAAAATTACTTAAAATAGCCTTTTATAAGTTTCTAAAACTTGTTACTAGATAAAAATACATATTCTATGCATAAATATTTGAAATAAACTTCAATTAACATAATTATAAACCAAAGGGCATCCGTGACCACCCCAACCACGAACACCTGACATAGATGCAAAGTTTGTACTATTGTAACACCTTATTTTTGGCAGTTTATAGAAAAATTGTGGCGAACACGTATTGGTAAAAGCCACAGGATCCTGGCCTGGGTAGGACACACACTCATACATAACCTTTCAAAAATTCATTCATTCTTTCTGATATAAGAACACCCACACCTTAGTTTCCTTTTTCAAACTTTTCTTTTCTTTTTTGACAGATTCACACCCATCACGCATATCAATTTTACTGGCATTTATCACCTCACAATATATAAGTATTATTTCATTAAAGGGCTCGCCAGCCGGGATACTCTTTTTATTTTGAATTTAAACATCTATACTTATTTCTTTACGTAAAACTGTCGAATAAATGTTAAAGATTACCTATCCAAAGATTACCTCCTCGTCACCCAGGGGAGAGACTCATGCCCTGCAGTGGGCTCATTATAAAGAGTTGTGATGATGATGATGATGACCTATCCAAATTGTCCTGCACCGCAAAAAAGTATGAATATCAGAGAAAGCTATAAAACAACCAAAAAGTTACAAGCGCTATGTATACCTACATAAAAACACACCCTTATGAACCTATGACCAATATTCTCTGCAGATCTTACGAAATATTTGACATATCGATCGAACCCATAAGTTATTGTCTATCGCCCGGCTATTTATCCACTGCAAAAAGTGAGAACGTTGGCTTGGTGGTAGGATCCCTTCTGGGTCTGCCTGGCTAGCGACCACCCTTTATATAAAGTCTGCCGCCAAATGTTACCGCTCCGGCGGTAATGTGTTCCGGCAATATTGTATAAAGAGCCAGTTCCTTCCTAAACCCGTGTGCTTTCATCTTCGACCTCATCTTCACTTACCATCAGGTGAGATTGAGGTCAAACGCGGGTTTAGTCACTTATAAAAAAAAAAAAAACTAAATAAGATACCTATGGCTAAACCTAAAAAAGATTCTAAATAGACAAAATTTATTTTATGTACAGGCGAAGATTCATAATTTTGTATCTTTTACTCATTTAAAACTACCTAATAAAAAACAGAAAGCTTGTTTAGACGTGACCCGCGATGCATAAATCTGAAGACACGCGATAATTTTGACTGTCAAAGTCCTCCAAACGTACCTATCCCCGAATAAAAAGTAGCGCAGTGAACGCAACGTTCACTGGTGTTTCGTGAAATTAGGTGAGCTTACCCATGTGCATCTGGACTGCGTGATCTATTTTTAGTTTTCAATATAACCAAAACGTACATTTAATCAAAAACTTTAAAATATAATTACGGAATTGAAGATATTGCCAAAAATGTGAATCACTTAATTCAGATATTTGGCAAAATGTTTACACGCTAAATCTCCGCAAATATTTAATCTGTAGATAAAATTTTCATATCATAAAATTGTACACAATTAGTACAAAAAATCTAGCTATGAAGCACAAGGTAAATCCAGGAATTTATTATGCTTTTATAAGATCACTCAATCCTTTTACAATTTTTGATTAAATGTACGTTTTGGTTATATTGGAATCTAAAAAAAGATCACTCAATTCAGATGCACATACCTTACCCTATCCACTAAGTCCTTCAAATCTCATATTTAGCCACGTTGCATTTTGCACGCGCGTGTTCGGCTTAGTGTAGGGTATGGCGACTAGCCCGAAGGATCATCGTGTGGTGGTAGGACCCTTTCAGGTGGCATCTTTCTAGCGACCACTGTTCATAGAAGTGTAGCCAAATATCACCGCTCCAGTCGTGATTTGTTCCAGCAACGGTGAAGACCCATTTTATTGCTTAATCTGTGAACTGCCATTTTGACCACATCTTCCATTCAATTTGCAAACTTAGATAGGTATTTAAGTAAAAATTAAGTTTAGTAAGTATGTACCTACCTAATACAGCGTCTTCCAAAACATCTACAAATAAAAATGTTTATTTATTACAGGCGGTTTCTTCCAGTCAAGCATTTAGGTAAAAAATAGGTGTGTGGAAAAATAATACGATACTATACTTTAAATCTTTGCCTATAGGTACTATGTGTTGACTTAAATAGGTATTTTTTAGATCCGCAACGTTTGCTGAGTCTGTTCTTAACATAATCATCACCATTGACGACCATTTTGGCGATGGATGGGGTAAACCTATCTGCCTCAGACGCCAGTGGTTACGGTTTCGAATCCCACACGAAACAAGAAAAAAAAATATTCCGTGTCTGGGCGTTTATCTATGTATACAGGGTGACTGGTGACAAATTTCAGATACTGAAGGAGAGCACTCTTTACTCGATTCTGATCATAATTATGTAATAAAAGTAGGTATTTAATTTTGCATTAGAAATCCCTATGAATAGGATTTCTTATGAAAATTCCCTATGAATCCCTAAATAAAGAGACCTTAATACACTTTTCCCAACGCGCTGCCCCAGTCAACACGCACACAGCCGTGTTCCCGCCACACGCACACCACCACCCGCTAAGTATTGCATTACGCTTATGTAACCATGCGTTGCGTAATTAATTCTCTAACTTTCGGTTAAGTTTATTCAGTAAATAATTAATATTTCTTTTTTATTTTATATTTTTCTCTTCATGTATGATCTCAAACTATCACGTCCTGAGATTTCAAAAATGACCCACCAGTCACTCTGTATTATGTATTTTATATACTATAGGTATCCTATATATCCACCGAACGAGTTAATGGAAATGTATTTTCTATTCTAGGTTCCCCCTAGTTTGCTACATGGTACATGGTGATTGTCTGGGAGGAGCCGGGAGACGCCCGTAGCTAGACATAGGCCTTCTGGAATCTGGAAATCGTTCTTAAATCAAGGTTTACCACGTCGTTCGTTACCGCGTTGACCTCATCCAGTATTTACCGGTGATCTTGATCAGCGAGGGGCCTACCAGCGCTGCGTCTCTCAATACATGGCCGCCGCCATTCGAGATATTTACTGCCCCAAATTCCATCTGCAAGCTATGTGCCCTGCCCATTGCTACTTCAGCTTTACAAATCCTTCTGGCTATGTCGGTCAGTCTTATATTTGTAGAGTACCTACCTAATAATTTCTTGTCTATTGTTTTTTTTTGTTTAAAACTTTATACTCTTGAGATCAACACAACTCTTTGTGATGAGCCCACTGCAGGGCATGAGTCTCTTCCTTGGATGACGAGGAGGTCTAGGTCATAATCCACCAAGCTGGCCCAGTGCTGTGTGGTGGATGTCAGAACTTTCATGTTGCCAAAATGGTTTCTGACAAACCCTAACCAATACTGTATACAAGTATACAGCACCTAGGACCGACTGCTTAAAGTGCCCTCCGAAGCACGGAAGTCGGCGTGAGAAATGACTGGTCGGTGGTAGCTACCTTCAACAGCGAATATCATATATTATAAAAAATCTTGTCGCTGCACAGCTACCGATTATTTGTGTGTCAATTTTTTTGTGTGTGTGCCAAGCCATATCCTAGCATTTTGTTTATAACACTGACTGTTGCCTCTGAATACAAGTGTTAGATAATACACTCCACTCACGTGTATTTATCACGTGAGTTAAGTTAACAAAAAAACGTATAAAAAGATGTTAACCCTAAAACTTAACAATTAGGGTCGGCTTATTCATCACAACTCTTTGTAACGAGGCCACTGCAGGGCATCAGTCTCTCCCCTGGGTGAAGAGGAGGTATAGGCCATAATCCACCAAGCTGGCCCAGTGCTGGGTGGTGGATGCCAGAATTTTTAGGGCGCCTAGATGGCTTCTGACAAACCCTAACGACTACTGTATACAAGTATACAGCACCCGGGCGGGACCGACTGCTTAACTTAGAGGTTGTCGTGAGATTTGAATGGTCGGCGGTCACCCATCCAAGTACTTACCGACCGCACCGAACATTGCTAAACCTGTGATATCGTATGATACACACAGTAACCACGGCACCACGAGGACTTCTATCCTCTTGAGATCCGTGGCATAAATCTAGTGATAAAAGTTTTGCCACTTGAGACAATTTTAAGTAGGTAAGTACCTACATAAAATACGCGTCTCCAGGCTCCGGTGGTAGCTACCTTCAACAGCGAAGATCATATATTATAAAAAATCTTGTCGCTGCATAGCTACCGAGTATTTGAGTAATAGCCAAGCCATATCCTAGCATTTGTTTATAACACTGACTATTGCCTCTGAATACACGTGTTAGATAATACACTCCACTCACGTGTATTTATCACGTGAGTTAAGTTACCAAAAAACGTATAAAAAGATGTTAACCCTAACACTTAACAATTAGGTCAGCTTATTATAATACCGCATTAACGCCTATACATAAGTGTGTCATAAAAGGCGAGGTAGACCTCTTTAGGGTTCGTCTGGCTAGCGACCACCTTTATTTATACAGTCTGCCGCCAAATATGACCACTGTGTCGGTGATGAATTCCTGCAATATTTGATAAAGAGCCAGTGCCTTCCTTGCTCTTTGCTCACTTACCATTAGGTGAGATTGGGTTAAATACGGGCAATATTTTTGGGCCACCATCATGGACGCCTGACAAATGGGACTTCGCAGGCGGTCATGCAGTTTGAATTGCTTTGTAAAAAAGAAACGGAAGAAAATATCGCCCAGGGCCCTGGTCGTGCTAAAACCGCGATTACACGCGCTTTTATTCACAGTGAAAAAAACACGTTTAACTTCCATGTCAACTGGCAGAAAGTGAGGATGAAGAAGACAATTACACGATCATCTTACATATAACACGATCATTTACTCGACGCTAGAAGTCTGAATGTAGGTAAATGTATGTCGATGCAACCTTTTCGACAAATCTACATTTTACACCAAAAATATAGCTCATACGCATGTTAGCTTATCTTATATTTTCATTTACATCACGAAATATCAATATGCAGTAAAACTAAATATATTTTTTACGCAGTCATAAAGTTTGTAGCAATAGTCGTTTTTCATGAACCAGTTGAGATGGCTCCGATATTAAACATATTTATTCTACTTTATACGATTTATATCAAGGGTGCTAACTGTAATATATTTAGTTATTTTTCTGGGGGTGAGTACCTACAATTTACAATCAGAAGGCTGTATTCGAGATCACACTCTGTAATTTTACGTCTCTCTAATGTCAAACTTAGAAGAATCAAAAACATTAACGGCATTCCGTAAACACCAGTATGCCACACCTCAGCGAATTCCTTTGAGCAAGAGCGGTAAAAACCCCTTTTTCCACCGCCCAAGGACTTCACTATGGCCGGAAGGGGTCAGGGACCGGTGAAATCACTTCGCGTTAGATTACCAGATATCTAACCCCCTCTGCCGCTCCGCCATTCGGTGGAATTGGGTCGCGTTAGATCCCCAGATTCGGCCCCACTCTCGCCCCGCCATCATCCGGTGACATCGTCCAGAATATCACCTGCCCTGGATTTAGACCCGGCGGAGAAGATTCTAAAAGGCAGTGTGACCTTTCATATCCACTTCGCGGACAGGGACTGAGAAACACCTCAGTCTCTCATCCCTCAGATGGGGCCAGCCGTAGGGATTGGGGTTATTTTTTATAGAGGTATTTTTCCTCGCAACCTACAGGCCCCCGGTCCTGTTTCTGCCTAGAATTACGGCTTGGCTGACGACTCAGAAGCCGAAGTGTCCCTCCAGAGCAGATGGTAGGCTCGATACCAGCGCTCACCACCCCTGTGCCCTTATCGATCCATTCTTAGGAATATTGAGAGGTTGGCGCGCCGTCGAAACTGTACCTCCCTATTCGCCTCCCGGGGACGCAACCGATAGGAGATTAGCAACTCCACCCGGGGAGTTTGTAGAAGAGAGTTTAAAAGTGTAATATCAAATCGAGCTGATAATTTAAGTAGGTAAGTAGTTATAACATCTTAGTCAACAGTCAGTTTATTATTTATTTATTATTATATCATGCGTCTCACCGAACATTAGGACCTGCATAGGACCTGAGTGAAATAACAAGATATTCAAGTTTGGCTGAGCCTGCAGCTTTTAAAAGCGGATTTAATGTTAGATCCAAGGTTCATCACAATTAAATAATACCTATCTAAATTTTTAACTTCGCGACGTATTGTGCTGATTGGAACAGGAAAGCCCGAGAGAGGATTCATTGAGGATCATATGAAAAAATCTATTAAAAATGTATAACATAGACGGTTACCAAAATACAGAATTAAACATAAGCCGTAATAGTAAGGGATACAAAGTTGAAAATGATCTTCACCGGGCTGATAATAGAATGAAACCTTATTTATAACAAAATTAGTATATTGGAAAATAGGTTCAGAATGGGTTGCCTAAAAAAATCCTTTCACAGACTATTTTATTAAGCTCCACCTCTCCGTTGTCTGTAATCAAATCTTACAAGTTAAATTTGATCCACTTCCAGATTTCCGATTGAGCTAAAATTTGGCATGCATATATAAATCGCATGATAATGCAATATGATTATTACATATATCTGATCTGATGATGGAGGTGGAAGGGTGGCCATGGAAACTCCGTAATTAAACGAGGCAATCCCATCGAGTTTGGGTTCGTCTCATTCGTCTTGACGAGTACTTTGATACTAGATAGTAACGAGGGTCTGATGATGGAGCTAAAATTTGGCCATAGAGACTCAGTATACTTAAAACACTTTTTATTTACGTAGTTACAAATTTTAAACATTCATCTTAGAGGTATGTTTTTTCAAATTTTCATCTTTATAGTTAGGTATCTTACACAATCTGTTGCCCGCGAGTTCTTTCGCTTCTAAGCCTTGATAAGTGTGTGAAAGAGTATGAATACTCTGAAAAACAAAAACTTGAAACGTTTTTTTTTTATATTGTAAGGATAGGACGTTTGTCTTCCATGCCACTGTCATGTCATTCCATGCGCATGAAGACTATGGTGTTACACGTCCATCCACGAGAAACCTATTCAATCGACACTTAAAAGTTCCAGGACTGTAGTGGTCAGGAAAAACAAACGCAGGCAGATTGTTCCACTCCTTGGCAATCCGTACCAAAAAGGAACTATCGAAGCGTTTTGTTCGACTTCTTGGTAAATCCACTATATAGGGATGGAAGTTCTGTCTGCGTCTGGTAGTCCGGTGGTAAAAAGGGGTGGGTTCAATTTGGTCAAAAAGTGCACTCGCACACTCACCAAAATGTAGCCGATAAAATACTGTCAAACAAGCAACCTTACGACGATGCTCCAGCGTCTGCAATTTTTTATTTGTAAGGTTGTTGTTATTTATGATTTTACGGGTATAAACGTCATAGTTTGAACCAAGAAGTTTTCTGCTTGATTGAAAATTCTATCTGCGTCAACAAGTTTCAAATAGCAAAATTCAATTATTAACAATTCTATACCATAAAACCAGTATTTTATTCGGGATAAGGAATAGCCTACGTGCTATTCCAGACTATAAACAACTTTTGTGCAAAATTTCGTTACGATGATACGTTCAGCCGTTCTGCCGAGATTGAGGATCAAATATCCATACATCCACCCAAAGTTTTGTCTTTATAATATTAGTGAGAGTAAGATAATTGTAATGATTTTGTTCCAGATTCACCATTACGGTCGTTCGTGTTCTGGCCGAACGGAACAGTGCCTTTTCACATTGAAAAGGATCATTTCGGTAAGATTAATTATTTTATATTTTGCTTAAATGCTATACAATTTTGCCTAATTCAAAATTCAAAAAGTTTTATTCATCTTAGGAATTTCACAAAACATTAATGAAATCAGTCATCACATACTTCGGCTTTAACTAGTTGTTGATAGTTGTTAAATAAGATATTACAATAGATGAGTAGACTAAGGGTCGTATTATAGAACAAAACTTAAAAGCAGTTTAATATGTTATTAGATGATGTGAGTTTAAATAACGATTCCGGTTTTAAGTACGCGTCGCATTACTGAATGAATATTAAGTTCTGTTTAGCTAAATCTTGCTTATTTATCCGTACTTGGCTTATAACAGTTTTTACTATGGATAATATTTGTTCTCGTTTACAATTTAATAAAAATTATAATCGGATTCGTTTTACGCATACTTTCTTTTTGTATGCTAGATTTGAAATCGTTTTTTCACCTAAGAAGAGTATTAACTGTAAAGTATTTTGTAAGAATTTCAAAGCAAATATATTAAACCTCTATCAAATGGCTTGAAGTTACCTTACTTACCTAAAATAAGAATTAATAAAAACTATTAGAGTCATGCATGTTACCGCGAACGGAACGTTTAAATAGTTTGACGTTACGGACGGACGTGACGTGAACCTTTGTTCGTTGTCGTTTTTTATTAATTGTTTGATTGGGTTATATTCGAATTTTTTTCGTTCGGCCTTGCCTTTCGTATGTTAATACTTACTTACTTACTATAATACAATTAAGTAATTAAGCTAGAAAAAGCAAAATGCCTCGTAAAAATAATTTTACGATGCAAGAGCGCAATCTTCTGAAAGAAATATTAAAGAAGTTTAAACATGTGGTAGAAAATAAAAAAACAGATTCAAAGGGGGGTCCATTTCTTTTAACTTTTTTGCAACTTGTATGTTTTTTATCTAGTCTAAATAGTGAGCGGAGCAATCGCTTAAATTCAATTCACAGAATAGAATATTATTATATTACAAGGAGCCAAAAAGTATGTAAATTTCGCTACTTAAGTGTGGGTATGACCAAACCTACCAAAACGCGTATAAAACTGTGTTCAAAATTATGATTAAGTATAGTTTGGCAGTTAATATTCTTTCAATAATAAGCAAACGCAAATAGAGTTTTAAGTTAAGTTTTAAAATAAAGCTAAACTGTGATTAAACTAATATTTGTTCTACTGATATTCGTTTGGTTTTCGCAGTTTTAAGTTACGTTTGATAATAAGCTCAACGATTTGAACTTTGTTTAAAACTAGTTTTAGTTTTAAGTATCGTTTTAAAATACGGCCCTAAGAGACAAAAAAGCCGGCGGAATAAAACTCTTGGGACTCTTTTTCAGTCAGAATTATCAAATTAATACAATAGGTACAGTACAAATTGACTGTGTCATGAAAAAAAAACACAAGACAGCTAATTGTGAGAGCCAATGTCATGCCACAACCAAATTGCTTACATAGTAGGTGCAATGAGCTATGGATGCACAATACGAACATGACAAACTGGGACTAGAGTATTTGAACAAGAATGGAATAAAATAGTCTTAACTTAATTTTAGGTTAACGTTAGGTTAACTACGAAAGGATGACAAAAACACACTGATTGTGCATTTTTTTTTCAAAAAGATACCCGATTTTAAACTGGAGTCGCCCCTTGGCGCCTACTGTAATTTTTTTACATAATGGTTGCATTGCCCTTAATTTAATTATTCATTCATTCATTCATTCAAACACTTTTATTGCCATTTGCATAGAATGGTGAAATATTTAAAAAAACATACAGTAACATATAGTAACATGAAATGGTGCAATATGGGCGGCCTTATCACTTCAAAGTGATCTCTTCCAGGCAACCTTAAGATTAATCTTAAAAATAAAAAGAAACATAACATGGCGTCATTATGTTATAAATTATTTTAATATATATATTAGGGATGCAACGATACTGCTATTACGATACCAATACAAATGACGAATACATCGTAATGGCCAAATACGATAACGAATTACGATACGAATGCATTACGATATTTGTTTAATACCATTTTTATGAATTTATTGGGAACTTTGTTGTATCATGTATGTTATTGCATGTAAGACAAAGTCAAGTAAAAGTATTTAAAAAAAGTTATGCATTTTTATTTAATTGATATATTTATTAATTTTCATCATTAACTTATGTTTTATTTTAAGTTGCTACATTTACTGACTATTAATTAATTTTATTGTAGTTCTAATTTATTACTGGCAAATTCTTATTCAGAAAACACAGCATTTTTAAGTTTTTTCCTTAAACTTAAATTAAACTTTTTGTCTGGGGATTTTACTATAGATTTTTATTATTACTTTTACATTTTTGTGCACCATTAATTTAGCTTATTGTAATTTTTCGATATTTTTATTAATTCCAGCATAATTTTAGCTACGTTGTGGTCTAGTATTGATTAAATATTCCGATTTGGAAACATAACCTTTAAAAATTTTGAAATAAATGTATCGTAAAAATATCGTATCGTAATATTTACGATAACGAATGATCGTAAAGGTTTACGATAATCGCCGATATACGATTATCGTATCGGTATCGTTGCATCCCTAATATATATAAAATATATAGGTAAATAATATGATTTAAAATAATATATTTGCAATATAATAAATACTTACATATATATAGACATATACTTGGATACATAAAAGTAGGGATAAATACAATAATTTAAATAGATAGACCAAAATATATTATACATAAACACTTATTCTATATAATATATGATAAGTGTGAGAGATAGAAGTTTTTCAAGTGATATTTGAAGGAATTATTCCAGGAATTAAAAAATGCGCTTTAGTATGATGTAATCTGCACAGTAAATTACTAGGACGTTTTTACAGGAGACGCATTTTAAGTGCGATGTTTTGGTTTAACTTAAGAAAAGAATAGATGCGGGTCCAACAAAAAGAAGACGTGTGGCACTCGGAGACTGCCGCGGTAAAGCTATTGCATAGCATTTTTTATCAACTTATGCAATTATAATTATTTATTTATTTTATTAATGCAGTAATGTTTGATCTAATATAAGTTCCACAAGTTCGTAGTAGATGGCGCTGATTGTTTATTAAAGCCCGCATGTAAAGTTATGAAATCAAAGTATCACCGCTGTGCCGGTCGGAGTGGGGGGTGTTAGGTTTTTTTCGTTACGGAATTTCTGGATTCGGTCCCCACGCTCAAGGCCCGCGATAGAAGCTATGCAATGGCTTAAAAAGTAACCTTGTAAAAAACTATACTTGATACATTTTTGGTGGCATGCGTTCCGACTATGCGTTGTTGCAGGATGTAACAACTGAAATCTAACAGGGGTCACTTGAAGAAAAATATGTCGAGTAAATTGGACCACATTTCACAATACTTATATACAAAATTACACACATTCGACATAGCTTTAAATACATACTTACATACATAACCTCTCGCCTGTCTCCCTTTGGGGTAGGCATCCAGACATACCTCTTTCGCTTCCTCCACGTTCATTAATCTTTTCATACGTGATCGCCGGTTACGGGCACGTTTATCTAGGCCCATAATAAGAATGTCGCCTTTTTCAAATATGTATGAATTCGGAGATCGTTTACGTTGACGACCTTATACTTCATCCAAAGTTTTGACGTGAAGTCGGTTTTTTAATGCTCTGCATTCGTTGATTATTAAGAAAGTACCCGTAACCGGCGATAGCTTTAATTATAGGTGTCAAACGATCCTTAGTTTCATATACCTACTTACTTTTTTGCTCTTTGTTATAGTATTTGCTATCTTATAACGATTGAAGAATTTTGGAAACTGAGATTTTTGATTCCTGTAACCCCTAGGGATCGCCCATGGTTCCAACTCGTTACCTACCCCTAGATCCACTCAAAACCTTATAGCTAGATATAGTCTACGGGGTCCTTGGCGCAGTGGTCGGCTGCAGCGAGAGAGGTGTTGGGTTCGAGTCCCTGTCGGAAAGATCTTTTATAAACTCGCGGAGTTAGTAATTGATAATTGGAAAGGCATGACAGCTACAAAAGCTCATTTTTCTCGTTATATTATGTAGGTACACTTTTAAATCTAATTATCTACGAATGCAGAGTATTAAAAAAACCTACTTCACGTTAAAACTTTGGCTGTGAAAACTATAATGTCATAAACATAAAAATTCCCCGAAATCATAAATATGTTTTAAAAAAAATTAAATTTTCAATGAAGTACTCAACTGATTTCGATGAAATTTATATGGGACCACCTATGAAGTACCTTCTATCACATGAATAAGAATTTTCAAAATCGATTCATAATATTTCGAAATATCGTGTAATAAAGACACAAAAAAACATACAGACGAATTGAGAACCTCCTCCTTTTTTGGAAAGTCAGTTGAAAAGGTTTTTCTAAAGGTTTTTATGTAAGAACTTAATTCCAAGATGTGTTTGTTAAATAAGTAGGTACTTTGAATCAAAATCTGCTCTTTGACAGATAAAGACCAAGTGGAAGCTATTCTAAATGCTCTTCACCTATTCACCTTCAAGACATGTCTGAAGTTCGTACCAACTCCTGATCATCCTGGGGATGAGCACCACGTCATGGTGTTCCATAACCCCACTGGCGTCAAGAGATGTACCCACAGCACAACAGGGCATTCTATAGAAGAACCTCATGTAAGTTTTGAGAAAAGTTGTACATTTACGTAATTGCTATTTTTTATTGAAAGGGTTTGTTCTCAGATGATTGTGTGATGATTTAAATCGTAGTTTGTATCATTCATTTAATAGGTATAGTATGTGTTGTAATTAGTAGTTCTATTTCAATGAGTAAAACGAAATAAAAGAAATACCTATGCTTTTTACTCCAAAAAGTCGTACAAAGGGCTTCGTTAGTTCCTCGTCGGTGCTAAGGTGCAAAACTGCCCACGTCTGTTCTTCGAGACACGGCTGGTATTTTTATGCGTCAAGTGAATAGATTTCTCGTAGACGGCCTCTAGCGTCTTAATCTTCAAGATCACTTTCCATCAGGTGTCATGGAAGACAAGCATCTCATCCTTGTTTCATAAATACAAAAAAAAAACGATGCTTGGGAACATTAAAAAAAAGCATACGAAACTTAGAACCTCTGCGTATAAGAGGGTATTAAGATTTTGTTTTAGCACATATGGCACACGCCATTCAGTGACCGCCGACCATTCATTTCTCACGACGACTTCCGTGCTTCAGAGGGCACGCTAAGCAGCCGGTCCCGGGTGCTGTATACTTGTATACAGTAGTCGTTAGGGTTTGTAGGAAGCCATTTCGGCACCCTAAAATATCTGACATCCACCAACCAGCACCGGGCCAGCTTGGTGGATTACGGCCTAAACCTCCTCGTCACCCAGAGGAGAGACTCATAGCCCTGCAGTGGGCTCATTACAAAGAGTTGTGATGATGATGACATATGGAAATAAGAATTCGCCGAGGCGCAGGGGCTACTGTGCATATCATACGATATCGCAGGTTAAGCAAAGTACGACGCAGTCGGTAAAAGAATTGGAGACCGTCGATCATTCATTTCTTACGACAACTGCCGTGCTACCGAGGGCAAGTTTAGCAGTCTGTTCTGGGTTCTGTAAATAAATAAATAAATAAAATCGCCAGACAATCACACCAACTATATGGCCCAAAAGTAAGCATAGCTTGTGTTATGGGATACCAAGTAGTGAATTAGACCTAGAATATAAAATTACCTACATAAATAGATAAACACCCAGACACGGACCTTTTTTTTCTTGTTCCGTGCGGAAATTGAACCCGCAACCACTGGCGTCTGAGGCAGACAGGTTTCCATCGCCAAAGTGGTCGTCAATTGTATATCTACTTGTATACACCTAGAAGTTAGGATTTGTCAGATCAGAGCTTTGAAAATTCTGGCATGCACCATCACCACTCAGCATTGGACCCGCTTGGTGGATTACGGCCTATAGGTACCCCCTCATCACCCAGGGGAGAGACTCATAGCCCTGCAGTGGGCTCAATACAAAGGGTTGTGATGATGATGGACATGATTTGACATAATCATTTGATTGATTGATTGACGGAGTGATACATATATCTTTCTTTCTTCCAGTACGTGACGCTAGGCTACGACTGCCTGAAGTCTCCCAACATTGACATGATGATAATGAGGGCCCTGGGCTTTCCCTTCGAGCACAACCGAGCCAGTAGGGACCTGTTTATCACCGTGCAGCAAGAGAACGTGGAATCCAGTAAGTGCCAAATTTAAATAAAGAATCGCTTACAAAAGAAAACAAAACAATAAAAGAGGTTTGGTGTTTCCGAACTCTTTGAAGAACTACGTTTTGAATGGAGAATACCAATTCTTAGGGTGCTTCTCCGCTGACCACGTCAGCTGACCGAAAGGAAAAGGAGCGGGTCGTAGATTGGCAAATGATCACGTAATAATCGTCGTGAAATGATGGCCCCCGCGTCATATAAATCCCCAGACACTTACAGCAACTAGGTATTTACATGGCGTTGGAGGCAGCTTACACAGTCGACACTCCAGCAGGGCTAGCATGCAACCATCGATAATTAATAGTCGAATCGACGAGATAAATATTATTTTGTTATTTCATCCTATTATGTAAGCTAATATGCGCACCATAATATATAGAATTACTCGATTTGATACCATGATTAAAACCATAGAACCAAATATGTCATAATCTAAATAAATTACATACACTAAATACCATATTATTCTAAGAAAATACCGATAAAAGGCCCGATTTATCGTTGTCTACGGTAGCATGCTAGCCCCGCAGAGCTAGCATGCGACCATCGATGACTTGAATGGACAAGATAAATATTACCAATTTTTATCCTGTCATTTTAGCTAACATGCGCATTGCGTACTTTAAGTTACTCGATAGAACCAAAGCTGACATATTTCTAATAATCAACGAATGAGAGCATTAAAAAAACCGACTTCACGTCAAAACTTTGGCTGAGTTGAGCAAGTATAAACAATATTTACCCAAACAATATTTTTCTTAGTTCTATTTTTATTTAGCTTAGCTCAAGTTTAATTCATATATATTTAATTTAAATTAACATTGTATAATCAAAACATCAAATTACAAAATGAGGAGCCGAAATTTATTTTTCTTTCTTCTGATGAAAATGAATTGTTGTAAAGAGGTTAATTGAATGCCTCAAAGTTCAACAAGGCCCTTATTGAATATTTCCGCCTTGCATTGTTGGTCAAGGGCATAATCAACAAGACTGCACGCGATGCGCCCGCGCTGCGTCGGCTTTTGTTTAGACTATACGACTGGCTGCTGTAGTGGTAACATACATTGCCTTCTATGCCAGAGGTCCTGGGTTCGAATCCCGGCGGCGGCGGATGAACACAGATATTAGCCGTCAAGTCATGGATGTTTATATGTTGATTTAAGTTTATTCTAATAAAAAATATGTATTTATTCAATATGTATGTTTATATATTTCTTAAGTATATCAGTTATCTAGTATCCATAACACAAAATCTTTAAGAAACCTAATTTGGGCTAGATAATGTTGTGCGAGTGTCAGAAATATTTATTTATTTGTACTTTTCTTAGTTGATTCGCTGTATAACCTATCTATAGGTACTTACCTACTTAACATAACCTGACTAGCGACAACCTTTCATATAGAATCTGTCGCCAAATGTCTCCGCTCCGGCGGTGATGTGATCCGGAAATATTTTATGAAGAGCCAGCTTCCTCCTATGCCCGTGTGCTGTCATCTTCCACCTCATCTGCACTTACCATCAGGAAAGGTTCATTTAGGTCAAATGCGGATGTCGTTATGATGACCAATGGAGAAGAAAACCAAAAGCTCTAAATAGATGTCGCTTCATACGCTTGACACATAACAAACTATCAAATGAACAAGTTGTAATCGAAATTGCTTGTTCTGTGTTCTATTTTGGGGTAAACCTATAAAATAATGTAAGCACATGTATCAAAATATGAAAAATATGGACCGTAATATGTACATTTCCACAAAAGTTTAAATCAAGTAGGTAACATCCACAAGTTCCGCATATGTATGTCCTCAGAGAAACTGTGGTATCCATTTTCTATAAAAATTATGACTACGCAATGATGCATTTCTAATTTTTCGATCAAAATCACTATAAAATTAACTTTTACTATGGTATTTGACAGTTGTTATGGGTCAAGCGTAATCAGCGCCTCTAGAGGAATAAGAAGGCAGTTTTCTACCCCATTAAAAAAGTCCCAATTTCATTGACGACCACTTTGGCGAAGGGGTAACCCTGTCTGCCTCAGACGCCAGTAGTTGCGGGTTCGATTCCCGTTCGGAACAAGAAAAAAAAAATGTTCCGTGTCTGGGTGTTTATCTATTTATGTATTTATATTCTAGGTTCCTCTCTAGTTCGCTACACGGTATCCCATAATACAAGCTATGCTTACTTGGGGCCATGTAGTCGGTGTGATTGTCTGGGGATTTTATTTATTTTATTATAATGAGAGCTGAATATCTTGGACACCAATTATGTTCCATTATTACCAGCTAAAGTTTAAAATAAGTCACATTATTAAAAAATTAATGCTTGAATCTACCACCAATGTACAAGATTCATCTGTTGAGAAGAAATGGTTTTTTTTTTAATTTAAAAGTAATAGACGACCGGCTGGTGTAGCGGTAACATATGTTGCCTTCTATGCCAGAGGTCCTGGGTTCGAGTCCCGGTGGCGGCGGATATTTGTGCGATGAACACATTTAAGTCGTCAAGTCATGGCGTTTATATGTTTATTTAATTTTATTCTAATAAAAAAAAATGTATTTATTCAATATGTATGTTTATATATTTCTTAAGTATATCAGGTATCTAGTATCCATAACACAAGTTCTTTAAGAAACTTAATTAGGGCTAGATAATGTTGTGTGAGTGTCAGATATATTTATTTAATAATGTTTTTAAATTAGGTGACAACGAAGAAATTTTGTCGTCCATATATTTTGATTTAACAACAGCCGTCGACTATACAAAAGAGCGTTAAAATTGTTAAAATTCTCTTTTAAAAATTATCTTGTCTCTTTTGTTATCCAACTTATTAAATTAAATAAAAAAAAACAATTAAACACACCCTACAGCTTCATTACATTACATAAATCATTTTATTACAAAACTAGCCACCGCGCGCGGTTTCACCCGCGTAACTTTTGATCCCGTGGGAATTTCGGGATAAAATATAGCCTATAACCTTCCTCAAGAGATGGGCCATCAAATGCTTAAATAATTTTTCAAATCCCACTTGTAGTTTCTGAGATTAGCGCGTTCAAACAAACAAACAAAAAAACAAACTCTTCAGCTTTCTATATTAGTATAGATTGTTTGTCAATAACAATTTATCGTATGACAGTCTTTTCGACATCTTCATTGTATGCCGATAAATTAACGCAACGACGTGGTTCTTAAGTATTTATCTCAAACAATCATGTTTTATCGATAGTTTGAGATACCTGATTACTTTTAGTTATTGTTGCATCAACCGCTAGTAAGGTTCCTCGTCAATAAATTAAGTAACTCGTACTATAATGTACAAGTATGATAACGTCAAAAAACACGTGTAAAAGAAAAACACAATACCTATACTCAGTATTTATTTTTTAATTGCAATGAGGAGTTTTCAGTCTACGATAAAAAAAAAAGTAGTTCACTTTTCAACATTAGATGGCGCTGATCTAACTCAAGTGTCAACTCAAGTACCAATTTCAGTACCGTACCTAAGTGTAATAATTATTAATATACTTCATGTAAAGAAAAAACGCTGCAAAACAAACTAGGAGAATAAAAAACAATGAAATGTAACAACATTATCGTTTCTTAAAGAACTTGTGTTATGGATACTAGATAACTGATATACTCAAGAACTATATAAACATACATATTGAATAAATACATATTTTTATTACATAAAAAACTCAAATAAACATATAAACACGTCGATGACTTGACAACTAATTATTTGTGTTCATCACACAAATATCCGCCGTCGCCGGGATTCGAACTCAGGACCACTGGCATAGAAGGCAATGTATGTTACGGCTACACCAGCCGGTCCTCTAACAATAGATAAGAAAATATTTCATACTACAGTACCTAACCCAAATGAATAAACTTGAAGATAACATTGGAAATAGCATTAATATTGAAAATATTAGAAACAAGCCGGAAACCCGCAGTTCCACCTGCATTACTCCCGTTCCCGTGGGAACTCCTGGATAAAGTATAGCCTTAAAATATATGAAATATTCAACGCAAAAATATTTTTTCAAGTCGGACCAGTAGTTCCTGAGATTAGCACGTTCAACCAAACAAATAAACTCTTGAACTTTAGTATAGAGTACAGATAGATAAATACAAACATTTTACGACCGCTGCGACCAAAAAGGATACAATCACTACGTTCTGTGTCGACTACAGTGTCTGCCTCAAAACGCCAGTGGTCATGAGTTCGATCCCTGCACAATGCATATTTTTGTTTTCAAATGTTTGTTTTGTTTGCAAAGGTTCCGTTGCATTCCTGGCCGCAACCTGGGTCAAATTTTAGGATCATGGAAATTATTC
Organism: Stenoptilia bipunctidactyla; assembly: GCA_944452665.1. NCBI lineage: Eukaryota > Metazoa > Arthropoda > Insecta > Lepidoptera > Pterophoridae > Stenoptilia > Stenoptilia bipunctidactyla. Next base: position 15,551,551 of record OX101746.1, read on the forward strand.
ACAAATCAAACAATAATAGAACATTTAAAGTTGAATCAGTAATTTAGGCGTACAAACGAAAAAACAAAACGACGGTATTGCCATAAATCTCCACAGCTATCCAAAATGGCCGGAAGTACTAACTGTATGTACACAATCTATCGTACAGTAAGTACGAAATCTATCAATTAAATGTGTTCCAAACTTATAGAGATTTGTCTTTTGTTCTTAGAATGTATAAAAAAACAACAAAAAATTAAAAAATATATTATTAATTCCAAGCATACATAGTTTTAAAACAAAAAGTTAGAAAACGGTTAATGAGAGATGATCTTGAAAGGTCAACATACTTAATGTACGCAAGTTGACATTTCACCACTACTAATATCTATCAAAAATGCACAATATTTTATGAATTTCATTTGCTTTTCTATTTTTTTTTTAATGAAATCATATTTTACGTCCAGGCAGAAATCACAAATATAAGAATGTCAGTAAAAATATGATTTCAATATGGCGTCGTCAGTCACCTGTGGTCATTGTCAATTCAAGTAGTTTTTCTTAATGTACACGAAAAGTAACTAACAATTTAATTATCAGTTATTTTAAGGGTTTACATAATGGTATTCCAAAGCTGTTTTCTTTGGCACAGGTGCTGGCCAGACGTCCATACTAAAATGAAACGTGTTATTTCCCTTAGCTAGGCCTTAATATCCGCGGGTATCTCAGTACGAGAGTAGTATATCTACTCAATACTTTATTGCAAACATAATTTTACAGGTGACAATTTTTAATAATAGTAAATTTACCATAATACCTAATAAGTAAAATTATGCACGTAGTTTAGGTATTGCAATGCAGTATGGGACATTTGAAGTCATTTTAAATTAAATTTATTATTTGGATACAAAAATTATTCGTCAATTCACTTATACCTAATTATGTCTTCATTTAAATTTGTCAATCAAGTATTCATTGGTCGTGTAATAACTTTTTTTTATTAGGAGTGGTTTAAATAAGAGCGTGAATCTTTTGTCATTTGTTTCGTGTTTGTTATATTCCGGTAAATTATTAAATAGTTTTATAGTCATAGATAGAGGACCAGAGGAATGTATTTTTAAATGGGTCATTGGTTGTAATAATGTATTTTTCCAGGAGGGTCTAAGGACGTATTTACTTACCACTTCGTCGCAATTTTTATCATCATTGAGCTGCCATCATTCGGTCATTCATTCAAGTCTTTTTTGTGCAAGAAATGCAAGAGACTTCTACAGAGTTTTCCCTCAAGACAATTCCGTAGTTTAGCCAGGAGTGTGCATAATCGAACATATTATGAACTAGATTACACCCGCGCAACTTCGTTAGTGTCTATATTTAGAAACATTAAGTTTATCGGAACAAAAACTAACCTATGCGCTATTCCAGAATGTACACTATCAGTATGCAAAATTTCATCCAGATGCGTTGAGCCAATAAGCCGTGATTTAGGAACAAACATCCAAACATCCATTTATAATATAAGTGAGATTAAATATGATAAACTTTAAGTTTTTACTAACAATATATAATTATAATAATTAATAATTAGGTTTTTAAGATATAATACGTCACGATCGTGGCGCAATGCAGTAGTGCCGAAATAACTCCAAGTAAATAAAAAATATGGCGAATATCTTATATCTAAATTCTAAGTGCCTACCTATTATTAACTAAATAGGGCACGAAACAAAACGCAATCTAGTTGGCTAAGACGATGAATAAAATAAAACAAAGTGATTACAAAACAATATTTATTATATTTCCAGGTATAAAAAAAACAACATGATAAGAAAAAATAGTACTATGGTAACAAAACAGATAATTTTCTGCTGAGAAATTAAGTTTTTTGAAATGTTATCTTAATAATTTATTTATCAAACTAATTATTCAGATAAGTTAAGCGTTATCAGTAAAATTAAATATTATTATGAACTATTATTTTGTTTCACAAAATTGTACGAGCCTCATATCTTTTATCTTTAATAAATTATGACATTCAGAACTAAACAAGTTAATGCAAAACAATGACAGAGTTTCAAAATATAAATGATTTTCCAATAGGACAACATAATTTACGAACATAAAATAGGTCGGTTAATAACAAAACAAGTTATAGGGAATAATTAATTAAATATACAGAAATCATGCTTTATAAATTAATTTATGTAAATGCGAAAGAATTACTGGTTTCCTATTGATTCATTTTTTTCTTTGTTAGATTAAGATTTTGAAAAAAAAAGAAGCAAATGATCGTCATTTATTTCAGATTGATTAAAACCTATTTTATAAAAAGAAATGTATTTAGAAATTAAGCTGCAATTTTTTTTTTTTAATAATGCATAGGTTTATGATATAACTTTATGAGCATGGCACAAAGAAAGAATAGGCACAGCGGTTGGTTGATCATTACCCATACCAGCTGCTCCTGCGATATCCAAATGTGTATATTTAATATTTTTGTTCTCTAACCCACTGACTCTAATTAAAAACCCTGCAGCAAGCTGGTGATTACGACCTTTAGCTTCCGTGTCGTACTGGACTAGATCATCACCTTTCAGCTTTCCATCGTTTACTGAAAAGTCAATAGGCTTCAGTACTGAAACTTCTATACCTTCAGACATTCTTGCAGCGCTGAACTGAAGCTTCGATGCATGTCCAGTAGCCTTAGCACTGTGATTATCCATTGCTGCAGTGTAGTTGCCGTAACACATAGCGGCATGGCCGGTCAAGGTCGCTATGGTGTACAAATGAGGATTAAGCTCATTGCCAGCTGATTCTACGGCTTTTGTTAACGCGTCAGCCATTGCTAGACGACCTTCAGCATCAGTGTTCGTAACACGAACAGTTTTCCCGCTTCTTGAAACGAGGAGTTCGTCCGAAACGTACGAATCAGCTCCAACGCTGTTTCTGCAGAGGCACAGAACTCCAACGACTTTCAAATGGGGAGGTTTAAGTATCGAGCAAGCTTTGAGGAACCCTGCCACTGCTGCTGCTCCACTTTTATCCCGTGACATTCCCGCCATTTTCCCGTTGATTTTAATGTCAGCGCCACCGGTGTCATAAGTAACTCCTTTACCAACTAGCATTAAAGTATCACTGATCCTGGTAGCATCATTAGGTTTGTACTCGATTTCGACTACTCTAGCCTTGTGCCGGTCGACTAAATCCGCGGCACGGTTCACGGCCGCTAACAGAGGGTATTCCTTTTTAATCTGTGCTGTGTCATCAATCACTTTAACCGTTATATTACTGTCACCTTTGAAGGATTCTTTGACGTATTCCGCTATGTTGGCGGGACTCATCCTTTCAGGGTCACCACCGGCGATATCTCGCGCGACGATTCTAGATTTTTCCAAAGCAATTGCGTTACGTACGGTTTTCTCGAAGTTTTCGGTTTGTTTCTCTTCGGCGTGGAATCCGATTTTGGTCACTGACCTAGCTACGCCCCTTTCGTTGATCTGGATTGGAACGTATAACGCCTCCAAAGCGCCTAAAATTGCGACTAATTGCCCATCGGGGAAAGACACGGAGTTTTGCACGATAAATAACGGGCTTTTAATTCCTGCTTCGATAGCTCTTAACATACCTTTTTTGGCAGCTTCTTTAACGATTCCCGCGTCATGGTAAGGCGTAATTGTCCCTGTCGGCGAAATCACCAATCTCCCGCCAGAAACATAATCGCAATTCCAAAACGTAGGCGTCTTTTTAATACTCGCGTCTAAACTTGCTATTTTATTCACAAAACTCACTATGTGTCGCGGTAACGGAACTTGTTGATCGTCCGAAAAAAGTATTAATATCACGCCATCGTAATCAGGAGACTGTAAATTGGTCTCTATGAATATGTTGTCGTAAAGTTTAAAATCCTGCGCTACGCTGCCCGACATGGTGACTGAGCGAGGGTCGGCCGACAACTGATTCTTAAAACGACTTTCGTTTATTACAAGTTATCATTCTATTGTTAACGTTGTACGCATAGACGTATTAAAGTGAAGTTTCTTTATCTAAAGATACCAGTATGTTACTATAGTAATTGTAAATAACTTTGAATTGCTTGTATTTAAATTATTTACGGTCTATTTTGATGCTCGCGACGCAAGGGACGAGCTGATGCGGTTATAAACAAAAGATATTCAATGGATTTTTATGAAATTCATCGTGACAATGAAACAAATTATTTGAATTCTTTAAAGAATTTATGCTAAGTATGTGCTTATTAGATAAAATTTGTTTAATTTTACATCTAAGTATATCATCTATTTTATGTGATTTTAGACAAATAAATGTCGTTTCGTAACAGATTTATTACGTTTAATCATATTATACCATGATATAACGAAGTGTGGTGATTTTAGTTTAAATATCTGATGAATGAATAATTGAATTATCTAAGCCAATGTAAAGTTATAATAATATCTAAGTAATACCTAATTAATTTATTTGACTAAGTAAGTACTTGCATAATATTTTTTTGATTTCTTTCGTACTTTTTAAGTTGTTTGAATAATTATTATTTCGTAATGTTTGCTAATGTTTTATTGAGTAATTTATTGTATTATTAAGACTTGATTGAATATTTGTAGTCAACGCTGAGGCCCGGTCGTTGCCAACGAGATGTCATGTCCTTAACACATCAAAGACGATATCTGTTATAATAATTGATACCTATAGACTCGTCAAGGAGTAATTACTAGTTGTATTTACATATAATTCACGCAGTAGGTTACAGATCCTAACTAAAAATTAATTACAATAAAAAGAAAAATCGAAGTTATTCTATTTGATAAGGGCGTAACACTTTAAACCTCCACATAATTAAACCTAAATACTTCCTTACACTTTATTTACTCAACTAAAAATTTTTCGAACGAAATCTTTCTCATTTATTTAAAACAAAAAACACAAAAACGATAATTCTGGCAAAAAAGAACAATTCATAATTTCCTTTGTTATTCCATAACGTACAATATTATTCTAAAATTAAACTTGGCCCAACGTCCGATCCTATTCACTCTCAAAAAGCCGAAAATAAAACCGGTTTGGTCATGTAGTTCAATGAACTTGAGTAACACAAAGATGTCCTTGGGCGGTATAATTCGGTGTCGTTCGTTCCCCGACAATATACGAACTATTAAAAAAAAAACGCTATTCTTTTAAATAATACTTTGGCAATGATGCGGTTGCACATTGTGCCAATGCAATGTCAAGTGAAATACTGAAAATGACTTTTTTTTGGTCTTTAATTAATTAATTTTTAAATGAATTAGCTTTAACTTAATGTTGATTAACTACTCATTGTTTATATAATAAAGTTATTAAATTATTATTTATAAATAACAATTTCCTTATTCATACGATCCATTCTAAAATCTACTGAAATGGTTTCATAGTGAAATGAAAAGGTTAACTAAATAATTGTTTGTACTGACTACTGACACATTATGATACCTATATTGAAAGATTTGCTATCTGATTAACTATCCAAACATTTACATGGTATCTTTATAAAACATATACAACATGTAACATAATGAAGAGATAATACTTTAGGGAATTGCATGTTTGGTGATGTAGTTTATAAGTAAAAATAACATAAATTTGTTATCCTTACGGTTCGGCAAAAAACCAGGTTCAAAGTTAAGATCAAAACATCTAAGAGTCAACCCTAAAAACAGCTGTTAGCTTTTGATGAAAATGTTCAGACGGTGCAGGAAAGGTCTTATTTGATGAAATCTATTCGATAACAGATGGCGTAAAAATAAAGTGATGGGTAACTACAGATGTTCAGCCGGTGCGGGAAAGGTCATAAGGTCACTGACTGCGGCACAAGTCTTGTTTTAGCTTATTAGGTTGACTAAGGTTGTCATAATATTTTGTTGTAAAATAATTAAATAAATTTGTATGAAAATCTATACCAGCACGATCCCAGCACTGATCGTGCTAATTCTTTTACTGTATATTCTACGTATGGTATAGAAACTTTAAGTTGTATCTCTCCATTTTGTTACACGTTGTATAAAATAGCATGATTGTAAAACAGCGACTTAAATTTAAAATGAACTAAGTACTTAATAGAGATACTAGATGTTATTTAATATTAAACTTATAGAATATCTATCATTTATAAAGTACCTACTAGTGTTTTTGCGCGGTTGTACCCGCGTTCTTTTTAATTCCTTAGTATGAAACTACGTAAAACGTGCTGTTAAAATTTTCCCTAATTTAAATTCTATTGAGAAATACAAATGGTAGTTTCAAACAAGAAAAATAAAATTTTCATCTATATTATGTATTTATTGAATTTTCCCCTTAGTTTGCAATACTGACGCGTATTCTCTGATCAATATTACGCGGTATATCTTTAACATAGTATTTTTATATTGATCATGCACTTATAATGTATTAAGTTATGCATCTTGTTATTCTAACAGTAACCCTACATAGACTGGTAGCGCCACCAGTGAGGGCTATCAGCAACTTCTTATCGATCCAACGGGATGACTGAAAGGACAAAAGTAAAAGGGCATAAGAGATAGCGGGCTAACCTACGATACTCTGATTTTTATTTATCGTTCCACATAGAAACAATTTTAGTTTTGTTTTCAAACGCAGTAAATAATTTAAGTAAATAAACGAATGCAGAGCATAAAATATTCGTTTTCTATTCAGTAGAAAAAGTAATTCGATTTCACCAAAATTTCAAGTCCTTGTCAATACTTTGGCTGAAGTGAAACGTCATCTAGGTACGTATGAATTCCCGTTTTCATACACATTTTTTTAAATGGCAAATTTTTCGAAAAGTATTTAATGAATTTAGGTGAAATTAATATGGTATACTACCTCTGAAGTATCTTCTATATAAAACAATTATCATCAAAATCGATCAATAACTGACCAAATAATCAAGTAACAAACATACACACGAATTGATAATCTTCTCTTTTATGAAGTCGGTTCATTAAAAAAAAAAAAACATTAATATAATGAATAGGAATTGAATCTAGGTCTACATTATCTACTCTGTAGTTTCGGGTTTGCTGGGAGAAATTTCATTAGATATAAGCAGGACATTTTTATTTTTCTGTTATTGGTGTTATTTTTATTTGTTTCTTTTGTATGTGTGCATAAATTTTAAAATAAATAATTAACATTGTATTTCTGTCTTAATTTTCAATTCAAGATTTCGTACAAAATAAAAATTAGGGAGTTGGGTAGTCATGAAAATGATCAGGCAGGACTATTGAAATCCAATGTAAAAGTGTATAGCTTAGATATTTTTTTAAATGAAATAAATAATAAAAAAAGTATGTATTCCTTTGTTTGTTGTGTTTGTTTGCCATGCTGGACTGGGAGCGAAAAAAAAACATAGAATGTGCCAGCTGCTTCTCTTCCCGGGCATACTGTAAAAGTCAGTTAAGGGACAGAGGTTTTAAAGGCGTTTTTGCGGGCGATAGGCTGACCCCCTGTCACTACAATAGTATCTCTCCATCTTTATAATTTTCAAATTTGTCAAACGCGACACCAGATGGTCTTGTAACCTCTGGTGTTCTGCCTGCATAAGGGATACAGGCGTGACGTTATGTATGTATGTATTCCTTTGTTCTGTAGTCTTGTTTTTCCCGCGCTCCGCTTGTTCTTGCGCCGCGTCCGATGCGTCAACTACCAACATGCAAACACAAAGATAACGGCTGTACGTACTGCGCCTGTGCGGCATGTGACCTCCTTTATGATTACCGCACTATGGACTTTCATTGTTCATCCTTCTTTGTTGGAAATTATGTTTTTAATTGTTAATTTTTTTTTGTGTACGTCCTTTTTTTATTTTAAAATGATGTGAGGCTAAGGGCCGGTATTTCAATGCTACCTTATCTTATTGCTTAAGTTAAGTCCTACATTTAAGCTAAGTCTCACTTTTGAAAGACAGAAGCGTATTTCAATCCGGATCTTCCTCGCCTCAACTAATCTAGGATAAATCGCAATATTGCAACATAATAAACAGAATAAGTCGATTTGTCTATGATTTTTGCTGTCATTGGTTGACATTCATAATTGACTGATATAGACATGGCATTTCTGTCCGCCAATTGTTGAAAACAATATTTTTCATTAAATATTCAAGCCATACGTACAGCTGATTTGATCATTCAAGATATTGTTGCTCGTTGGCCCGAATCAGCACATGACTCAAGAATATTTCAAAATAGTCTGGTGAAAGAGATTTGAAAGTGGAGAATTCGATGAACTAGAAATCCCATTGAAAGGACATTTGGTGTTCTGAAGAGAAGGTTCCCTATATTAGCACTTGGTATTCGTTTAGCACTTACAAAAGTGCAGCATCTATGTGTAGCTTGTGCTATATTGCAGTAGAAATGAATAATGGTGATCCGCCTGCCAATTTTCCAGCGATTGAACAGGCCATCTTGGAGACTAGCAGTGTGCCAGTAGATCCATTTTAAAGAGGCAGCCAGAATTTCTCGCCACATGTTGTGCCATATTTTCATTATATTAATAATTTGTAGCAAGGAGTAATTAAATAAATTATATGAATTTACATTGTGTTTTATTTATTAAATTTCAATTATTTTACAAGTAAGAAAGCGAATCAAGAAAACGCTAGCTACTATTATAATAGTAAAAGCCTAATTTTCCTAAAGTGAATCCTCTTTCTGTTTCTTTGCTAATTCTAATTCTAATAATTGATTTTGCAAATCATAGTAGCGTTTTCTTGATTCACTTTCAGCTATAACGGCTTGTAAGTGTTTATTTATTTATTTATCATTAACAACACAATCCAAATTCTCCAAGACCTTAGACTGTGTTCCTTTTTTCATTTTGGCTTGGCTCCTACTAATTCGCATACTTACGTAAGAAAATAATTCTTGAACTAGCAAATAGCCATTATTTCATTACCTACCATAGCATTTTAATTTTTGCGGGTCAAAAATAAACTACCATAAAGTAACTTTTTTTCGAGGTAGCCTCGCGCCAATCTCAGATCGGAACTTAAGCGACAAAAATCCTCCACTTAGATTAAGGCTAGTTAGGGTGGACTTTATTCGCCGCTTAACTTTAATCCTATATTGAAATACACTTATGTCGTTCTTATCTTCAATCCTGGATCAATTTGAGATAAGGTGGCATTGAAATACCGGCCCTTATTGACATCCTCCTAAGTGCAAGATGTAGGAATAAGAAATTTTAAATGGCGGCAAGTACGAACGTTGACAAATAGTACTAATATTCGAATGCTTACATACGTAGATCACACTTAAAGTTTTGCGTAAATTAATGAATTATCATGTTAAATCAAAAATTTATGATTATTGCTTTACATTTGAAACAAGTTTTTCATGCGATTGAATACTTTTTTAAAAGGAATATTATTTTTGAGGCGACCAACGACTTATTAGGCGATTAATTACTTGGTGACAAAGACGATGCCAACAACGGATGTTCGTTGAGAAACAACGATGTAAATCGATATCAAAAATACCGACAGAAACTAATATCTAATATATAAAATTCTCGTGTCACAGTTTTCGTTGCCATACTCCTCCGAAACGGCTTGACCGATTTTGATGAAATTTTTTGTGCTTATCCGGTATCTATGAGAATCGGCCAACATCTATTTTTATTTGTTTATTTATATGGCAAAACAACGTTTGCCGGGTCAGCTAGTCTAATATATAAAATTCTCGTGGCACAGTTTTCGTTGCCATACTCCTCCAAAACGGCTTGACCGATTTTGATGAAATTTTTTGTGCTTATCCGGTATCTATGAGAATCGGCCAACATCTATTTTTATTTGTTTATTTATATGGCAAAACAACGTTTGCCGGGTCAGCTAGTCTAATATATAAAATTCTCGTGTCACAGTTTTCGTTGCCATACTCCTCCGAAACGGCTTGACCGATTTTGATGAAATTTTTTGTTCTTATCCTATTTTATTTTATTATTATGAAACTAAAATATTTTTTACTGACCGTACGTGCGAGAGTGTGTATAGACGCCACTAGTGTGCGAGCGAGAGAACATAATAAGCGCCGCCATTTTTAATTCCTTTCTTTAATGAACCATGTTATATTATAGTGAAAAGTAATTTTTAAGTAGTAAAATATTTAAAACATTTATTAGTTTTTATTATTAGCTTAAATTAAGTTTTAAATAAGTTTGTTATTATGGTTAAGAGAACCATTGTCTTGACAAACCCAGAAAGGGCTTTAAGACAATTCTTATTGTAAAATGTGTTTAATTATGTAAAAGTAATAAATAAATAAATAAATAAATTACTTGGTCGCTTTTTTTAAGGGAATATTGATGAGACCTCTTTTCTCTAACTCATATTTTTTTTATTGGAATGACTTTCTCTGAAGCGCATAAGCACTCTATATTTAGAAAGTAGGTACATAATTATAAAAATAATAAAATCTCCAGACAATCACACCAACTACATGGCCTCAAAGTAAGCATAGCTTGTGTTATGGGATACCATGTAGCGAACTAGGGGGGAATATAAATACACAAATATAGATAAACACCCAGACCCGGAACATTATTTTTTTTCTTGTTCTTTCATTGTTTATCTTCTATTTAGCGCAACTTAAGGAATCATGCAGTAAAATATAATGTGAAATTTTATCAAAAACTTAAGTTTTGTTTGATTTATAAATTCTCATCATTGCAATATACCTAGCTATTTCAGTATTTATAATATCGGTTAGTGAACCCGCTCTTAACCTCGCTTTAATGATAAGTGGCTATCACTTAGATAAATAAAATGTATACAGATTAAGGCTCTTTATATTAAATTGTCAAAACACATTAAAATGTTAAGTATTAAAAAATCTTAAAATTAACAGTAGGTAAAAGTACAGAGTTAATAGTATATTATGTAACAAGTGAGCTAAGTTGCTAATTGTAATTAGCAACGCTCACGAGTTACATACGACGTTTTTCAACACACTTGTGAGTAAAAGACAGACATACGTGGTCATAAAATAACAAACACACTTGATAACAAAGCTGTGAATTGTGATTGAAAAATGGCGCCGAACCTCGCGCATGCGCGTAGGTTTTTTTTTCCGCCAAATGTGACAATGTCTGTATAGCATATACAGCCTATTTTAAGTGAAAATGTTTAATTTGGAGTAAATGCAAATATTTTAATATTTTATAACAAATTATTGTAAATCTATACATATAATAAAATGGTAGGAAAGTCAAAACTGTACATTGAATATTTTTTTAAAAGAATACTTGGGGTATGATCTACAATCGAAACAGAAACAAAAAATATAGTTTTTAGAATTTTTGTCTGTTTGTCTGTTTGTCTTTCCGGGATAAACTCAAAAAGTACTGCATGGATTTACTTCAAATTTGGCATGAAGATACTTAAGAAGTCGGGTCAACATATAGGCTACATATTATCACGCTAGCAGTGTTATAATCGTAGGTGCGTTTGGTGCTGCATAGCGTTCACGCAGACGACGTCGCGGGCAGCAGCTAGTTGTGAATAATTTGTTTGATATACAAATTTGATTTACTAATATAAGGCGCAAACATTTAAAAATGTATATGGATTTGAAGTGGTATAAAATCTCTTTGTTGTTTCTGAAAATATTTAATGTATAACCCGGACCAATAAAATATGCTCTGTTTACTCGCATGTAATTTGCACAAAGGTACAATATATTATGCACGCGTGACTTATAGCCCAGTTTATAGTTCTAAATTCAATAGAATAACGCTCACTTTACGAGCAAGTGTGTTGAAAAATAATAAAACACATGTCAATTAAAAATGTCAGTTCTAAACTTAATGTTTCTAGTCATAGCCGGTGAGGTGGCTTTGTGAACACTTAACACGGACTCACTCATCGCGCTTACACAGGGTGCACTCAAGTCTTGCATAGGAATTTGTTCTAATTCGTTAATAACTGTATTTAAACGATTTTTACGCAAACACTTTCACTTGAGATACCCAAAAACTCCGAAGGCAGCAATTAATAAAGTCCACATGACGTATATCATGACGTAGCACGTCACTCTGGGACAGCTCCTCTAGGCAATCTCCTTTTTAATATGATTGTAAGTTTCGTCATGGTATTCTAGATTGGTTTGCACACTGTTTTCTGTCAATGATGTGTTCAAGTAGTTATTCAGTGGTAAGAGCGGGAATTCAGGAACTTTCAAATTAATGTGTGTTAATAATTCGTTTTGATGAGATCTATGTTTATGTATATAAATCTTTCACTGATAATATCCCGTTTTTTTTAAATGCACTATTTTTAGTTTCTTCTCACATAAAATGCGGACCGAGCATTCCTGGCAGCACGAAAACAACCAGCAGCGACGAGACTGATCCATGTTTTACTGCATGCTTTGGTTTGTAAATTGTCACAAAATATTCTTGATGATAATGTTATTAGTGGAACGTTGCAAATTGATTGGCCGGAAGGTATATGAGAAATAGGCGGATTCGGTAAACATAATGAATTTTCTTTGTCGATATAAAGGCAATTTTAAAGGTCGATATTTGTCAATAATGTAAACGTATCCTTTTGTATATTAAATGCTAGGTATTCGGCTGCAGGCATAATAAAGTGGATTCCATTGTTTATATAACGAGGTATAGGTATTGCACGATTTGATTCGTAGATGTCACGACCTTGTAACGGTATTTTTACTTCTATGATAAGAAACGACGCAGTTACTCGAGCCTTCATTTTGAGAAGATGATAAATATCTCGTAAATTATTTCCAGGTACTCTTAATTCTCCTTGCATTTGGCCTGATATCATGTCTAATTCTTCTTTTAACTGGTTTGGTGATAGTAAATGAATGTTGAACCGTCCAAGGTAAATGTCAGTAACTGTGTCCATTAGAGTGTCTTGAATCCTATGTAAGTTAGAAATTATGACATCAGCTGATATTGAGGTAGTTAGTATGTAGAAAATATCCAAGAGAGATTTTGTAGAATTTCTTATCTGGTTTATTTCAAGAGATAGATTGATTAAGTGGCGGTTTATTAAGTATTTGAAATTGTTGATTCATTATTGCTTCGTTTCTCTGCAGTATGTTATTTTCTGATTCTAATATGCTAGTTTGATTTTTAATTAGGTTAAGCAAATGTTTTTCGTTCCTGTGTGTATTCTCGATGTCTTTCTGATACTGCTCAGCGAATCTGTCATCTAACACGCCAAATAAGGAGTTCGCAATATTACCAATCCTCTTTTTCGGCGTGATGAAGGATTGCTTGTCAACCATTTGTTATAGTGCTCGATTTCCGTTAATGCATGATCGAGCTGGGAGGCGATAGTCAAATGTAAGAACGGAGGTTCTGAGTAATTATAACATAAGAGTTTTTAGATGGTCTACATATGTTCGTATACTATCCATAGCAAGCCAGTATGTTGTCTTATGTGATAAATTATATGTGCATGTTAGATTTTAATTATAATGAGTTGTTATTATTCAGTGATGTCAAATTATAAGTTTGAGCGGTTGTCGAAGTAAAAAATGTCAATAGGAGTAATAAGAATGTCATAAAAAGTGATTTTGGTTTTCTGCGAGATCGTGCCTTTGGTGGGTTTGTCTGATTAATGTCAGTCTGATCAGGTTGCGAGTTATTCCGAGTGTTATCATTCGTGTCAATAGAAAGTAGCGATAACTTTACTATAGGCCTTTTCACCGATCCATTCTTCGTCTTGAGTGTCACGAGCCGTATGTGTCCGTCCTTGCCTGGATGCTGCTCTGTGATCCGCCCTAAAGCCCACTTTGAAGGCGGCAGGTTGTCCTCCTTCACTAGTACTATGTCATTTACTTGGAGACTTCTTGTCGGTTTAGTCCACTTACTCCTTCTCTGAAGTTGCTGTAAATAAGTGCTTACTCCTACTCTGAAGTTGCTGTAAACCAGGCTTTCCAAAAAGCCAAATTCCATCTAGTTTTCATTCCAATGCTGTGCTTATCTGTCAATGGAGCAGAAAGTAGTGGTTCTCCAATTAAGAAATGGCTGGGTGTCAAAAACTCATCTTCCACGTTGTCAGTCAGTGCATAAAGCGGCCGTGAATTCAAACACGCCTCTATTTGTGTCAGGAGGGTTGAAAATTCTTCAAATGTTAATTTTTGATCGCCTATTATACGACGTAAATGGTGTTTCATACTCTTAACTGCTGCTTCCCACAAGCCTCCAGCACTTGGCCAGTGAGGAGCATTAAAGTGCTATTCTACACCCATGTCAGATACATTTGTCAAAAATTCACTGTCAATCATTGTCAATGCTTCATTATATTGCCTATTTAGCACCCTAGAAGCTTGTATAAAGTTTGTCCTATTATCGCTGTAAACATGTTTAGGTGTGCCTCGCCGAGCACACATCCTCTTGAATGCTGCCAAAAACGATTCTGTATTTAAATCTGACACAAGCTCTAGATGTACTGCTTTTGTGCAAAAACAAATACATACTGAATTATACCCTTTTGTGGTTTATATAAAACTAGCTGTTGCGCGCGGTTTTACCCGCGCAATTTCGATTCCCGCGGGATTTTCGGGATAAAAAGTAGCCTATACGGATTCGGAAGAATCCCTCTAAGTAATGGTAAAAGAAATTTTGAAATCAGTCCAGTAGTTTTTGAGCCTATTCAATACATACATACAAAAATACAAAGGTTTCCTCTTTATAATATTAGTATAGATAAATAAATAAAAATAAATATTTCTGACACTCACACAACATTATCCAGCCCAAATTAAGTTTCTTAAAGAACGTGTGTTATGGATACTAGATAACTGATATACTTAAGAAATATAATATAAATAAACATAATGTTGAATAAATACATAATTTTTATTAGAATAAACTTAAATAAACATATAAACATCCATGCCTTGACGGCTAATATCTGTGTTCATCACACAAATATCCGCCGCCGCCACCGGGATTCGAACCTAGGACCTCTGGCATAGAAGGCAATGTATGTTATATTTACCAGCCGGTCGTCGCAATTTTTATGCCCCTTCCTTTATTGGCCTTAACCTCAACGTGCCCTGTCCATCCTACTTTCTACCAATTTTCTATTCCAGGTTCACCCCTAGTTCGCTACATGGTATCTCATAACACAAGCTTTACGGTTGATGTGATTGTCTGGAGATTTTATTAATTATAATCGTCATCACAATTCCGTGTAATGAGCCCACTGCAGCGCTATGAGTCTCTCCCCTGGGTGATGAGGAGGTTTAGGCCGTAATTCTGGCCCGGTGCTGGTTGGTGGATGTCAGAGTTTTCAGGGTACCGAAATGGCTTCTGACAAACCCTAACGACTACTGTTTACAAGTATACAGCACCCGAGACCGACTGCTTAACGTGCCCTCCAAAGCACGGATGTCGTCGTGAGAAATGAACGGTCGGCGGTAGCCCAACCTAATACAGGCCGCACCGAGCGCGCTTAACATGCGATATCGTTTGATATACACAGTAACCAGGTCGCCATGACGACTTTATTATGATAGATTTTATTGTTTTTTATTGTTCTTATAATGAATGTCAGAATTTACCTACAAAAATAATTCGGTTCGAGTCCCATCTGTGCCAGGTTGGCAAACAAAGTTTTCTTAGCTGGCCCGGGTCAAAGTCAAAGTACGGTTAGTTCATAGGTACCATATTTATTCATACACTTGAAATAACTTACTTATATACATAGCTTCCATGCTGGACTGGGAGCGAAAGAAAAACATAGAATGTGCCAGCTGCTTCTCTTCCCGGGCATACTGTAAAAGTCGGTTAAGGGACAGAGGTTTTATTGGCATTTTTGTGGGCGATAGGCTGACCCCCTGTCACTGCAATAGCCTCTCGCAATCATTATAATACCTCATTAGTCAAACGTGACATCAGTTGGTCTTATAACCTCTGATGTTCTGCCTACCTCATAAGGGATACAGGCGTGAAGTTATGTATGTATGTATGTATATACATAGCTTTCAAATTGAGATGATATACAGAATTGCACGCCTGTCTTCCCTTGGGGTAAGCAGAGACAAGGGAACGTCAATTGTCACTATCCAGACATACCTCTTTCGCTTCCTCCACGTTTATTAATCTTTTCATACATGATCGTCGATTACAGGTGCTTTTAACTAGGCCCTTTTTAAATATGTCGCCAATTTGGTCGGCGTTCGTTCGCCTAGGGCGGCCCCTTCCGATCTTTTAATTTCTTAAGAAGTACCTACCTACTCAAAACTCAGGAGAACTCAACACCAATAATCTATTATGTATTTATTTAATTTTGGCTCTAACAGTCATAAAATAACACATTAAAAATAAATTGCGCTAACTGATACTTAAAGAGATAAATAGTGCCGAATTTAAGTAAACATATTTACGAGTAAGTTAATATTTTTGGCGACGAAAATAGACAATAATCAACGAATGCAGAGCATTAAAAACAACGACTTCACGTCAAAACTTTGGCCGACTAATAATGTCATCCACGTAAACAAATGCGTTCCTGACAGCTCCTTATGTCCACTAAATAAAGTTTATTTCCGATACGAAAGTTAAAAAAGCTATGATTTTGACAGCTGTCAGGAACGCAAACTCCCACCGGCCGCACTTTAACACAACATACTCCCTTTGAGGTAGGCAGAGACAAGGGAACGCCAATTGCTACTTTCGCCTCCTCCACGTTCATTAATCTTTTCATACATGATCGCCGGTAACAGGCACTTTTAACTAGGCCCTTTTTAAGAATGTCGTCAATTTGGTCACAACATATTTAATTAATTTTCAAAATCCACACACATATAAATCTTATAAATAAATAAATCCGATCTTTCATGCTGGACTCGGAGCGAAAGAAAAACAACGAATGTGCCAGCTGCTTCTCTTCCCGGGCGAAATGTAAAACTCAGTTAAAAGACGGAAGTTTTATTGGCGATTTTGAGGGCGATAGGCTGACCCCCTGTCACTGCAATAGTCTCTCTCCATCATAATAATACCTCCAAATTTGTCAAACGTGACTTCAGATGGTTTTATAGCCTCTGGTGTTCTGCCTACCCCTTTATGTATAAATAAATCCGTCCAAAAATCATTTAAAAACAATCTGATTGAATAGGAATATGTAGTCGACGAGACACGCACGACCCTAATACTAAAACCTAATATGGCGGACATACCTACTTCTTTTAGACTCGTTTAATAAGTCTTGTATAGTAAGCTTCTATGTAACCGGACCTCGTTCAATTCGTAATAATCAAGTTTTATAAGGAAACTAGCTGTTGCAAGCAACTTTTATCTCTCGTTACATACTAAATACATTAATCGGCTTTTTAGAAAAAGCAAGTACTGTTACGACAATCAATCAGTATATATAAAACTGTTCCGTTACTGACTGAGTGACTGAGGTACTGAGTGGCTGACAGACAACGTACAGCCGTAACTACTGGGCGCAGAGAGCTGAAATTTGGAACATACATTCTATAGGGGATGTAGGGGTGGACTAAGGAAGGAATTCCCGAAATTCCCACGGGAACGGGAAATATAGGACTTTTTAGTTTGTATAAAAAATCCTTTTCCTTGAGTGCACCGATGTGAAACTTGGTGTGAAGGTTTTACAATGTGTGTCTGGTTGTATTATGAAAGGAATTCCCGAAATTCCCACGGGAACGAGAAATACAGGATGTTTTAGTTTGTATGAAAAAATCCCATCCCTTAAGTGCACGGATGCACGGATGTGACTTGATATAAAGGTTCCTCAATAAGTGTCTGTTTGTATTATGGAAGGAATTCCCGAAATTCCCACGGGAAGGGGTTGGAATTTTTAGTTTGTATGAAAAATCTTATTCCTTGAGTGTACGGATGTGATACTTGGCATGAAGGTTCTTCAAAGAGTGACTGGTTGTGCTACGAAAAAAATTCCCAAAATTCCCACGGGCACGCGAAATATATAATTTTTAGTTTTTATGAAAAAAAAAACTTATTCCTTGAGTGCATGGGTGTGATACTTGGTATAAAGGTTCTTTCAGTGGGTGTCTGGTTGTATAGTTTCTTACATTTCCTCGAGAAGGGTAGTTAAGCGCATACGAAGTTGCGGGATAAAGCTAGTGTTTTATTAAGATTCAATTCCTTAATAAACTCGTGTTATCTTCATCCTCATCTTCATTTATCATCAGATGAGATTGCGGTTAAACATGGATTTAGTAAAAGATTTAAAAAAGCTTAGTTATGTTATAACCAAGGACTGCATACCGGTATGAATTTCTGTACTTTTTTTTCTGTATGACGTCATACCGTTAAATTAGGTGTGTATTTAATAATAACAGTACAGGGATCGGCGCGGTCGGTACTTGGATGGGTGACCGCCGACAATTCATTTCTCACGACGACTTCCGTGCTTCGGAGGGCACGTTAAGCAGTCGGTCCCGGGTGCTGTATACTTCTATACAGTAGTCGTTAGGGTTTGTCAGAAGCTTGGTGGTAGGATCCCTTCTGGGTCCGCCTGGCTAGCGACCACCCTTTATATAAAGTCTGCCGCCAAATGTTACCGCCCCGGCGGTAATGTGTTCCGGCAATATTGTATAAAGAGCCAGGGAGCCAATTCTCACCCATTCGACTCTGAAGACGTCCACGACAAAAAGTATCCGTCTACGTCTTTTTTCTATCAAAAAGTTATTTTATGTATTCTGGCAAAAGCGTATGCGCAAATTGTCTATTACTTTCTGATCGCCTTTACTGGCTCTCGAGACGAATGGTCTTGACCATTCGACTCTCAAAAGGCGTCCAAAAAGTGGACGTATTCGTTCGTTGTCGCTTGTCTTTGTGTGTGTAATTTTTGCTGTGGTAAATTGGTGCATGCATAAACGTGAACGTAAAACTGAATAATGGATGAGTTTGTAGCGGCTTTTGTACAAGACATGTTGGAAGATGGTGAAATCGCTGCAGCTGTCCCACGACGCCGTGCTATGTGCCGGGTGGAGCCATTCAACTTGAGCGACGCCGACTTCGTGAAAAACTTCCGTCTCTCAAAAGATCTCGTGAGGAACCTCATCCAAATAGTGGAACCGCTTATTCCTCAGAAGAAAATTGATTTAAAGACAAAAATAAATGAGTTCGGTGGTGATTAGACTGGCATTCCTCATTATATAGATAAATATAAAAGTAATGTCCACAAACTTATGTACCTTTCTCCATTCGCCCCAAGTTTTGTGAGCCCCACCGATTGAATTTAGTTCGTCGGCTATTGTGCCCCAGCGTTTCTGCGCCGTCTTGTATGTAAAAACCCGCGTAAATATGCCGGACCGCAGTTCTGAATCTGCATCAAGCAGCTCCACCAACCTTCGTGTCTGTATGTTTGATGCATAACCCGTTTTCTTTTACGTTTCCATTTGTAACCGCTCTTTTATTTAGGCACTTGTATTTGTTGTATTAATGTTGTTTTTTAGATGAAGGATGAAGACACATTGACAGTTGACGAAACGGACGGAAAAAACCGTAGTATTCACAGAGTAAACTTTAATTCCGGTCGCATTGGGATTTCCGTGCGGATTCAAAGTCTACGGAGGTCTAGAATACAGATTTTAGCCACCCATCGCCTTTTTCTATTAGCAAATTGTCTTACATGTTTTCAAAGCGTATAGGGAAATTGTCTATTGAAATGAGAATTGGCTCCCAGTTCCTTCCTAAACCCGTGTGCTTTCATCTTCGACCTCATCGTCACTTACCATCAGGTGAGATTGAGGTCAAACGCGGGTTTAGTTACCTATAAAAAAAAAAATAAAAAAAAAGCCATTTCGGCGCATTGAAAAATTCTGGCATCCACCACCCAGCGCTGGGCCAGCTTGGTGGATTATGGCCTATACCTCCTCGTCACCCAGGGGAGAGACTCATGCCCTGCAGTGGGCTCATTACAAAGAGTTGTGATGATGAGTACAGGGATTCATACTGAAATAATTCGTGTACCTTTTTTATTATTGTAGCATAACTGATTTTGTTATCAGTTAACTGAAATTTTCTATATAATATTGATATTAAAATTTTATTTTTAAATAACTGTAGAATGTTTGATAGTTTAGTTGGAGCCTATGAAGCGTAGGTACATATGCTGACCTATACATTTCGGTACAGAAATTAAATAGGTTGAAATATTTCTGTACTAAAAACATCTACAGAAATTAATCCGGTATACATTATTTGGGTACTAATATGATTATGTTAGATTTTAATAACTTGTACAGGTATTGTGTTTGATGAAGCAGTAGGTACCTACACTTATAAGGGTACTGAAATTTTACTAGTACTATTTAAAAAATTTATACCGATATGCAGTCCCTGGTTACCTATAACACAATTAGGTTCAGATTTATATTATGATATCATCAAACACAATACAAATATAATATTTACAAAATCTTAAAATCTATTTGGAGTTTTTTTTATTTCTTAAATCAAATACCTATTTGGCACCTTTTTATTGCAAACATTCATCCTAGTAGTTGTGCATTGTTATCTTTGCACAATTGGTATGGTAGCTTCTACGATGTCAAAGTGTCAACAATCGTTTTAAGGTCAGTCGCGCCTATACCGATTGTGTAAGGAAATAAAGATTAGTGTCCGAGGATCTACATTTTTAGCAATCCGGCAAATCACAACTCTTCACCAACGGATAGCTCCATATTAAGGCTGCAAACTGGACGACAGCGAAAGCGACAGAGGCGCGGGCAGCGATTTCCGCGACACGATATATTATATAAAGTGGATTTACCAAGAAGTCGAACAAAACGCTTCGATAGTTCCTTTTTGGTATGGATTGCCAAGGTGTGGAACAATCTGCCTGCGTCTGTTTTTCCTGACCACTACAGTCCTGGAACTTTTAAGTGTCGAGTGAATAGGTTTCTCGTGGATGGACGTGTAACACCATAGTCTTCATGCGCACTTTCCATCAGGTGGCATGGAAGACAAACTGCCCGCGCCACTGTCGCTGCCGTCCAGTTTGCAGCCTAGCCGGCGATGTAGTAAAAACGTTCGAAGCCCCGCGCGTCGCGCCGCCCGTCCTTAAACGGGCCCTATCTTAGAAGCTTTAAAGTCTTATTTTGTTTGCAACTTTTGAGATTAAACTCCTCTAATTAGACATAATAGAGACCTAAAACTAGGCAACCCTAGTTTTAGGTCTCTATTATGTCTAATACATACTGTTTTTCACTACATTACACTTTTTACTGTTGAACGAAAATAAAGTATACCTACAAAATACTGTTTTCAGCATAAATGCTAAACACTTTATGTGCTAGAATTAAATTAATTAGTTATGCGACAAGCTCTTATAATACACTAGCTGACCCGGCAAACTTTGTTTTGCCATATAAATAAAATTAAAAAAAAAAAGATGTTGGCCGATTCTCATTTATAAGAACAAAAAATTTCATCAAAATCGGTCAAGCCGTTTCGGAGGAGTATGGCAACGAAAACTGTGACACGAGAATTTTATATATTAGACTTGCCACCGCGCGCGGTTTTATCCGCGTAACTTTTGATTCCGTGGGAATTTCGGAATAAAATATAGCCTATAAACCTTCCTCAAGAGTTGGGCTATCAAATGCAAAAATAATTTTTCGAATCCCACTTGTAGTTTCTGAGATTAGCGCGTTTAAACAAACAAACAAACTCTTCAGTTTTATATATTAGTATAGATATGTGTTTAAAACAATAAATGAATTAAATGCTGTTTATTTTTCCAAAATACTGTTTGATATTCTTTTACAGACCCAAGTAGGTATACTTTATTTCTAGAAAAAAAGTTGGCTACCCTACCTAAAACTGAAGTGTTATGTTTTTGAGCTCAAATAAGTAGTTATGTCCAAATAAGTAAGTTTAAAATCTGTGACTGCACGTTAGTTTATCTAGTAGCCTCTACACTCACTAGCATAGGTATATTTAGGTCACTGCCGTCTTGTTGTGACTCAAGCTCGCAGTCATTATAAAGTGTAATTTATTAATTAATTAATCAACCCATATTTGAATCGCTTTTGTGGCGCAGTTCATAAGAGTACTGGGGCAATGAAACTTCTATTTTTGTTTCCTGAAATGGCATGTTTTCATGATTTTTTCTTCTCTTACCGCGACTAAATCATATCACAGCACAGGTCATCAAACTCAACTCAAACTCAAAAATTCTTTATTTCGTAAGTATTTAAATACATTTGAAATAAGTCAAACAATTTACAAGTTGAACTGAATCTACCACCACTTCGGAAAGTCGATCTGTTGAGAAGAAGTGGCAAGAAATTCAACAGCAATCATCTTTTAAAAATAAGAGAAAAGAAAATACATAATAACAATTTACAGCCAGGGAATACCAACTTCTTGCATCCGGATATCTTAAAGTAAAACTTTTCACATCAACACTTATCCACACTTATCTATCAAAGGGTTAATCTTAAATATTTTAGGATTTTATTATAAAATGAAGCGTACACATTGACCCATGAACGAGTTGATCTTCTGGAGTCTACTATTATATTTATACAATATAAAAATCATATAAAAGTTCTGAATATAAGTTTGCTACTAAATATCGCAACTTCGATGTTTTTTAATCAAATACCAGCGGGGCTAGTACCCGATCATCTACAACAGAGATTCCCAAACTTTTTAAGTCGTAGACCCCTTGCCATGTGTTACGGTATTGTATGTATTACTACTTACCTGATACTGGTTTTATTATTTAGTCTGCATCCTACAGCTTAGAAATTTCATTTACATTATAGACACTTTTATGCATACTACATCATCATCCACAGCCTGTAGACGTCCACTGCTGGACATAGGCCTCCCCCAAGGTCTTCCACGTCGCTCGGTCCCGCGCCACCCTCATCCAGCGTTTACCGGCGACTTTGACCAGATCGTCGGTCCATCGTGCGGGGGGCCTGCCTACGCTGCGTCTCCCATTACGTAGCCGCCACTCGAGAACTTTTCTGCCCCACCGGCCATCTGTTCTGCGAGCTATGTGCCCTGCCCATTGCCACTTCAGCTCTGCAATCCTTCTGGCTATGTCGGTGACTTTGGTTCACCTGCGAATCTCCTCATTCCTGATTCGATCCCGCAGGGAAACTCCGAGAATAGCCCTTTCCATTGCCCGCTGAGCGACTCTAAGCTTGTTTATAAGGCCCATAGTTAGCGACCACGTCTCAGTGCCGTATGTCATCACTGGCAACACACACTGGTCAAAAACCTTTGTCTTCATATGCATACTAATAATATTTCTTTTTATTATAAGATATTCTATATAATGTAAGTAAATAGTCCCTATTATATATCATGGACCCCCAAATTTTTTTTAGCTGACGTAGACCCCTTGCAGTTTGTCATAGACCCCTGGGTCCCTGGGACCCCTGGTCGATATAGACCACTTTGGGAATCACTGATCTACAAAAATACATCAGGCATTTATGTCCATATTTTCCTAGAATATGGCACTTAGAGAACCTATGTTTTTTTTAGAATATGGCAAGTTTGGTTCTGTGGGCTTTATCATGCTATCAATTCAAGTAATAATAATCAATCTTTATTGTGGCAACTTAGCCCACTTGTTAGTTTTACAACTTAAATCTATGTTAGTTTTACACAACTTTGATAAGTATCACATCATAATTTCGTTATTCGATCAATTAATAAACTAATCATAAATATAGTGTTAGTAATCAATACAATATGTCATGTCAGTCATAAACAAAAATAAATAAGAATAACGTCGTAAATAATGTCACGTTTCATAATCGTTAATTTCGATAATATATTTCATTTTAAATAGCAAATCAGTCCCCATAAACTTCTGGGTTTCTTAATGCCTGCATCATGCAACAATGACTTAGGTAGTGACTATCAAATCTCGATGAGAATGCCTTCAGGACACTGCTGGAGCTGCCACGCACGCTAGCTATCATGATAGGATAAAATCATTCGGTAATATTTATCTTGTCGATTCGAGTGTTTATCGATGGTCGCATTCTTGCCTTGCCTAAGTCTTACTATCAGACGAGATTGAGGTCAGAGGCGGGTTTAGACCTTGTTAGAACAAAACCATATTGTTTTTCTGAAATAAAATGAAATGAAAAATGTTTATTCATCATAAGACCATCGAATGGCCGCTAAATGACGTCACAATGTTGTACTTCGGCTTTAACAAGGTGTTGATAGTTATTGAATAAGATATTACAGTAGACCAAGAGCCAAAAAAAGCCGGCGGAAAAAAACTCTTTCTCGTTTTCTATTTCAAGTTTTAGTTTGTGAGATTATAGTCTCATTATTAGGTAGATATTATTCCCTTTTTTATACCCGAATTTTTGAAATTTTACCGTTTATGGAATATTCTGCTTCTGGCTCCAAAGACTCTGACCAAAGCTATCTACTATTTTCGTATTTCAGGAACTTAACAAAGTAATAAATCTCTCTTTTGCTATTTTTAATTGAATATAAATGGTTAAGATGGTACCTAATTAGGCACCTACTTAAGTACAATTTTGTGAACAGTTGTTCGAAGTTCAAAATTAACTTAGGTTCTTGAAAAATACCTGCGCCTCGAATATTTTATCATTAAATTTTAAAGTATTAAAATTTTAAAGACGACCGGCTGGTGTAGTGGTAACATACATTGCCTTCTATGCCAGAATCCCCGCGGCGGCGGCGGATATCGGTGTGTTGAACACAGATATTAGCCGTCAAGTCATGGATGTTTATATGTTTATTTAAGTTTATTCTATAAAAAAATATGTATTTATTCTATATGTATGTTTATATATACTACTCAAAACAAAATAGGGGCCACCTCGTTTTTTTCACAAAAAAACGATTGTATGACACTTTAAACTTAATTTTAAGCTAGTTTTAGTTTTTTGAGTTGTAAAACTCAAAAAAGTAGTGGAACAAATCGAGAAACGTTCGTAACAATAGTCTAAACACAAGTGAATAAGAAATTGTGATTAGGGTAATTTTAACTTGATTTGTTTATGTCTTTCCTCTTGAGGTTAAAGCTTTAAAAACTTTGTTCAGAATAATGTAAAGAATACCTACATAAACATATCAATTTTATGTAAAGACACTAAAACTAGCATTAAATTAAGTTTAAAGTGTCATACAATCGTTTTTTTCACAAAAAAACGAGGTGGCCCCTATTTTGTTTTGAGTAGTATATTTCTTAAGTATATCAGCTATCTAGTATCCATAACACAAGTTCTTTAAGAAACTTAATTTGGGCTAGATAATGTTGTGTGAGTGTCAGAGATATTAGTTATTAAATATCCGCATCCTAATGTAAACTTCGATCAAAAATTTTTTCGGCATGAAGACACTCGCGACTGGCCTCATGCAGCTCGCACAGCTCGCGTTTCATCCTTTTGTATGAAGTTGAAATACTGTTACAGTATTACCGTGACGATAATGTGAAAGCCTTCACCATTCTCAATAATTATCATGTTTGTTATGTTTGTAGAATAATTGTATTCCAGGGTTGTGCAGTCATTGACATTAAACGACTTTTCAATACGTATGCTAATGTTAGTCTGTAATAGTTAACCGCCTGAATTGTTCGCACTAGTTGTTTACATTTATGTATAGCTACAGTAGAATCCGTTTATTATGACTCCGCTTATATTGACCAACCGCTTATTATGACGTGAAGTCATACACAGTGAAGTTTGGTTTTCATTATAAATTATATAACTAAGTCGGATATAATGACTTCACCTACAGTGACATATCACTTATTGTGACCCTTTTTTATCAAATTTTGTCCGCTTATAGTGACCGACCGTATGATTTCTAACACCTTTGGCAGTGTTCGGGAGAGTCACGTTATACCCAAAGACTTTCGGCGCGTGAAAGGCTTTTTTGATTTGATTCTCAGAGCGTAGATTTACTTATTGAGTCTACTTATTACTATCTACTTTGATTTATCTCTATTTTATTCCTTTCTATTCAAATAAATCACATACTTACCTAAACAGTTTATTTATACTTGCAGTACCTATTTACTTACTTATTTTACGAAGTATGACGTCATATACTATGCTTTGTATAACGACGTCCGCTTTGATTATCTTTTAATCAAAGGACGTCCGTTTAGTATGACTTGTTTTTTATTTCCCTTCGATATAATTATAAACGGATTCCACTGTACTTAAATAATGAATGGTTTATTTGTTTGTGAGTTTTACTCCGGTAGTTTTAGAAATGTAGCCAAAAATCCCTTAAAACAACCTCTTTTTCAAATAAAGAAAGTCTGAGCTCTCTGACGTTTATAGAAAAAGATACAAATAACCAGTACGGGTTAGCATACGACCACATCAGCATCGACAACGATATATTACAAAGCTACTAACGCCATCTGTAGATGTACGACATCAACAATAGATGACATTATAATACATTCTATTGTAAAAGCAAAAACATAGGAATATAGGTATTACCAAATGAAAGACATGATATTTTCAGGAACTATACAACGTGTAATAAAATGGAGAGATAAAACTTAAGGGTTAGCTTCTATAACATACGTAGAATATACAGTAAAAGAATTAGAATGATCAGTGCTGGTATAGACTTTCATACAAATTTATTTAATTATTTTACAACAAAATATTTTGACAACCCTAATAAGCTAAAACAAGAGTTGTGCCGCAGTCAGTGACCTTATTACCTTTCCCACACCGGCTGAACTTTATAGATATGTCTTAGGCCCGTATTAATAAATCAAACTCAAATCTGGGAGCGGTCTTAAGTCAATACTTGAGTTACGCGCCATATTTATAAACCAATGTTAAGTACGGCCTTCGGAACGGCGTATCATCTGAGTACCGCCTGTATTAATAAACAATACTCAGCACTTAGGAACGCTGCTAAGATGTATACCAAGTACGGATTTTCTGAGTTAGGTCTGTAGGTGACTTAAGATCATTTCTGACTTTGAATTCTGTGCCATCTGTCATATTGACGAGTTTGTTTGAAAATGCAATCTGCAAATATTACAGACGAAGGAAATAATTACGACATCATTGATCAATACGATTTTATGGTTTAAAAGCTATAGATTACCGAAAAGATATAGTCGTGATGCAGAAAATCTTTTCGAAGTGCCTGCCGAAAATCTGCCTGAAAATCTTTTAAAAAAAATACCGCTTCTACCAAGACTCTGTATTTTACATAATGTCACTTGTTAAAAGTGATTGTTTTGTTTTGAAGATTTTAAACTTTGACATTTGTGACGTTCCGTTACATCTAGTCGGAAAACTCTTTTCACTGCTTTTTTTTGATATAATTGCCGAGATTTATGCTTGATATAAATATACATGAAGTAAGTAGTTATTGTTGTAGTAACTATTTGTTTGTATAGCAATACTTTTGCATTTTATCATGCAGTCATATAAAGATTGTATTGTACGATATTTCTTTTACAGCGTTAAACGGAACGCAAAATTCAATCGGTCGATCATTCAACCCAAGTTGGCATTTATAGGAGGGCCAGAATCAAAGAGCGATATCAGTTGATACACCCTCAATATACATCTATTAATACAGAGCGATTTTGAGATGCTTACCATAGCTTAAGTGTGGATCAAGTGATACCGCCCTTAAGCTATGTATTGAGTTTGATCTATTAATACGGGCCTTAGTTACCCATCACTTTATTTTTACGCAATCTGTTATCGAATAGATTTCATCAAAATCTAAAGTTTTGATCTAAACTTTGAATTTGTTTTTCGGCCGAACCGTAAGGATAACAAATCTATGTTACTGTTACTTATAAACTACATCACCAAACACATAATCCCCTTAAGTATTATCTCTTCAGTTACACGTTGTATAATTATTTAAAAGTTCCATTAATTAATCAAAATGTTAAAAAATATGTTTAATTTTTAACCGTGAACTAAGTTTCCCGCACTAATGGCTAGTTGTAGCTTAAGCTCCACTTTAGCTGATATCTCTAAAAATTATAACCAATTTCCACGTTTGTCAAAGGAAAGCAACCGACCCGTCACATGGTCCATTTGCATCCACCTGACCGTCTTGACAGTGGAATTGCCTGTGACTCCGTTCATTTGATGTTAAATAAGTTTTTTTTTAATTTTCTTACAAACTTTTACCTCCTACTTGAGGGGTCTTATTTAAAAAAGATCATTTGCTTAAAAGTCGTTAAAATAAAGTAATCAATTTCAAAACTTTTTTTGAATTTATGAAAGTTAAAAAAAGTGTTTTTTAACAAAGAAAAGCAGCCTATGTTTGATAATGGGTTGTAATTCCATTCAGAATTTCATCCAAATCAGTGTGGAACCGTAACAGACACGGAGTGACTTTCGTAATTTATAATAATAGTATGGATGGTTGGGTATTATCATTGGTTTTACCGTGTAGAACGTCTTTTTAATCTTAAAAATAATGGGTATTTAATCAATTGTCATGCCCGTATAGGGTAGGCTTATAATTGCCCTACCGCCCCTAGAAACGTAAAAGGTGACTAATCCGATTCCGACTGGCTAGCGACCACCCTTCATATAAAATTTGCCGCCAAATATTACCGATCCGGCGGCGATGTATTCCGAGGTTTACGCGGCTAAAATGTAAAAGGTATTCTAAAAAAGAAATTCTACTTTACAGACTTTATGGAACTCTTCTCAAAAGATCAGAGTCTTCCACACGAACTGCGTAGTTTACCATACGACTTGGACAGTGTCATGCATTTCGATTCAAGAGATTACAGCAAAAATGGACATAGAACTATCATCGTTAAGGTATTTAACGTGTAAATTAGCCTTTTTCTTTATTTAATTCTTTTAAGTTACTTACAGGCATAAGTGGGCTCATTACATGGAGATGATGACAGGGATAATGTCTCCAGCGCATTCCATATAACAGGTTAAGAAACTTTTTCCTTGACCAGTATGAGGATGGGTGACCGCCGCGCCGATCATTGATTTCTCACGACGATTTCCGTGCTTCGGAAGACACGTTATGCAGTTCGTCTCGGGTGCTGTAGGTACACTTGTACTGTAGGTGTAAGGATAAATAATCAACGAATGCAGAGCATTAAAAAACCGACTTCACGTCAAAACTTAAGCTTAAGTATCTCCAAATAAATAATTGAAAAAAAAAAATGATTTTTTTCGTGAAGTATTCAATTGATGAAATTTATGTGGAACCAAATGAAAGTATCCTCTATCATATGAAACAAAAATCATCAAAATCGGTGCACCCCGTCAAAAGTTATGAGGTAACAAACATAAAAAAAAATATACAGACGAATTGAGTATAGGAGATACTGCTTTTTTTAAGTCTGTTGAAAAAGTAATTTCGGCACTTTGAAATTTCTGACCTGGATGTGCCAGCACTGGACCAGCTTGGTGTTTTGCGGTCTGGAATGGGGAGTTTTCTGACAGCTCATAAAAATTAGTTCAAAAAACCTCTATAGATGGCACTTTCAAAAAGCCGAACGCGTTAACTCTGTATACTACAATGTAGGTAAGTGGTATCTCTGGTTATTTATACGTTGAATTTCTGATACAGACGTCAATTAATTTATTTTACTTTTAAAAACGCAGTGTGGAATAAATTCTTCGCCTTCGCCTTTTGTAAAGCGCCATCTATCGAAGCTTTTTGTACCAATTTTGTACAGTTTTGTTTTTTTAATGAGCTGTCAGAAAACCTCTCATTAATCCTCACCCAGTGTAGAGACCCTGCAGTAAGATCCTAAAGGTAGCCCTCCAAATAACGGAACTCGTCGTGACAAATTGATTAGCGAAATAATGGCGAAACAAACGAATATATTAAAATAAAACATTATTTACACTGAAAGCTTTTTCTTTCAGTATTTTTTTATTTAAATAACACGGTTATTTTTTTTTAATCATGCAAATGCAGCTCACGAAATAGACTGTATCAGTTATTTAATTATGTTATTTTGAATTCAATAACTCGTTCTTTATAAAAACACAATAACGACTATTTATTTTAATGGTTATCCTAATTTGTTTTGAACTTTTTTTGTTTATACTCATTTTTTGTATTTATCAATACCATCCAATTGTAACGTTAATTTGAAGGTATTTCAATATTTAACTCAACCTTCTTGTATTGTTCTATTTGTTTATCTAAAAGATGGGTATGCGATAATAACATTTTCAACACACTTGCTCGTAAAGTGAGCCTTATTTTATTGAATTTAGAACTATAAACTGGGCTATAAGTCACGTGTGCATAATATATTATACCCTAGTGCATAATATAATGAATCCTACAAAGTTGAATTGTACCTTAGTGCAAATTACATGCGAGTAAACAGAGCATATTTTATTGATCCGGGTTATACATTAAATATATGAGCGCGCGCGTCCAGGCGGCGCGCCTGCAGCAGCAGCGGCTGCACGGCGCCTCCAAGCAACAATAGCGTGTGTACGTGTATTGGGACAGGGCTACTGACCGGCGCGGCGCTCGGGGCTCCGCTGAGCGCGCGCGTCCAGGCGGCATTCACTTAGAGCCGAAGCAGAAGAAGTTTTGACCTGGCCTTGAACCACAACCGTCGACATCTAGCATTAATTATTTAATGCCAAATCATTCCAGTGATTTGTCTATGTCGCCGACATACACTCAGGACGAGCTGGCACTTCAAATAATAATGTAGAATATAAGTTTGTTAACTGTACCTTCAACAGCTGCTTCAAATAAATTTTATGACCACGTATGTCTGTCTTTTACTCACAAGTGTGTTGAAAAACGTCGTATGTAACTCGTGAGCGTTGCTAATCACAGCCTCGACTGTAATTAGCAACTTAGCTCACTTCTTACATAATATACTATTATTTTCAGGATCGTAGAGTGACGCAAAACAGGATTGGTTTAACGGATACGGATCTAAAAAAAATCGAAATAGTCTATGGAAGCGAATGTCTTAATCGGGATCGACAGGAGAAAATCGAATTGTGTCAATTTTTCCCTGGTGTCGCTCGTAGGAAACGCGAAATTGATGATTATGATCCCTCTGTGAGTCTAAGAGTTAATCGTGATATAACAAAACCTGCACCTACTAGACTTATCTCAGATAAAATTTTAATAACTTTAAAAGAACTTAATATTGTCGATGAGGTTCAGCACATAGTAGATAGCATTTACAAAGTTTCAGCTATAGCTCTCAAAAACGCGAGACTCAAATATTGCGACACTTCCAATGATACCGAGATTAAAGTTGTTCGCAAATCAGGCAAGCTTGAAGATATTCTAGGCGTGGTTGAACTTGTTACAACCCATGCTAAGTCAATGGTTGATCACGCTGTATCAAATTTGACTAACTTCTGTGAAAGGTCTCTAGCAGCAGATGATTATCAACGCACATGCGTTTTTTACGTTGGCAAGAAATGCGCTAAAACCTTTTTTAAGTCTACAATATCTGGGACAAGAGTGCCTTATACTCAACATAGACCAATCAAACTTGCAAAGACAGGTCATCCCTATTATGTTAAGAAAAATATTTATCGGTCTAATAATCTCACTGAGGAAGGTGAAGAATCTACTATACCAATCACCCTCGATTCCTTTACACCAAGCCAAAACGAAGTCTCTGAAGGACCTCAAAACATCGAGGAAACAACAACTGATACCCAAACTGTTACTCAACCAGATAATATGGACACAAATGGCAAATCTGAAAGTCTTAATAGGAAAAAAAGAGCACCAGACACAGAAAAAGAGCCTAAAACCGCAACTATTGTAACTATAGAGACTTCTACAGTTTTTGAAAGTCAGTCTGATAAAATTCCAAAATTAGTGATGGAATACCAAACAGTATCAGAAACCTCAACAACTGAATCAATTGTTCCCAATCCAACCGAGAATCCTTCAGTTCAAAAGTCCTCTGGTGTTAGTTCACCGCAAAGTACTACTTCTGTAGCTTCAGAAGAAAAAAGTACAAGTGCCCAACCTAGCCTTAGTAGTAAAGCCGACGAACCTAATGTAAAACAAAGAAAAAAAAGAGCTGTAATAGATGAGAGTTATAAAAATGTTAACACTAGCATTAAACTACACCTTACAGTTGACGTTGATAACTCTGGAAAAACTGCCTGTGCACCACAAGAAGAAACAACAGTTACCCAAAAAATTTCTAATGAAATACCGACTGAAAAAGTAATTTTAGAATCAGGAATTACAAAAGGTGTTGGGGAATCAGAAGCTGAATTTAATGTTTCAGAACCAAAACTTAAAGAAAGTGTCTTACAATCAGAAGCTCAAAAGAATGCTATAGAATCAGAAATAAGAAAAGAAGATTTTAAACATTTAGTTGAACAAGAGATCAAAATATTAGAAAATAGAGAACCATTAACTCAAAAAGATTTGGAGCTTAAATCCAGAAAAGAAACTGCTGAAAAAACAACTCAGAAACCCTCAAATATTGTAGAAAAACAAGCCATTGGCAACTACCAGATATCAATAAAACAATTAAATGCTAGAAGAGCTTTAAAACATGATGATGAGGATGATATATACGTAACAACGGAATCACGTACGCCAATTTATAAAAACGTAGCAAAAAATAAAATAAGAAAAAGATCGGTAGAGCTTGAAGCTAATGATGATGCAAAAAATACTGCACAAAGAAATACAGCAGAATCAAATACTACAGAAACAAATACTGGACAACCAATTACTGCACAAACAAATAGTACAGAAAAAAACACTGCAGAAACAAATACTGCAGAAACAAATACTGTCCCAGCAAATAGTGCTCAAACAAATACTGCACAACCAAACGACACACTTTTCATGCAACCGATTACTGCAAAAATCGATGACGACCTTGCCACTTTAAATAATCATTTTGAGTCCCAATCTGCTGCACCTGAATCCAATTCCTCTAAGCCTGTGGAATCTGTTGTAAAACCTGATGGCGAAGAACCTACTAGTTTAAGAGAGAAAAGAAACGTTGTTAAAAAACATGCTGCTTTAGACGCAGAAGAATATACTTACGGCATTGAATATTCCACCGATAATAATTTTGGAGCACTCCGGAGGAAAAAAAGGGAAACTGAAGACGCAGGATGGTTACAGCATGTCAGACAACTCCGACGCCTTCTCAATTATCGTCGTAGGTAAGAATGAGATGTTTTCAAATATAATAGATAAATTAATTATAACGAACGAAAAATGTAAAAGGCTGTTTTGAATTGAAATTTCAATGAGTTTGTGCTCTTTTGTGGAAAAGAAATAAAAAGATATCGTGAGAATTTTAAAAGTGGAACGAATTTTATTTTTCTTGATTGAAGGTAAAAAATTACAAACGCCTAGATTACTGATGAGATCGTTTTGTAAGAAAATCTATATAAAGTCTTAAATAGTTGAAAAATATAAAAAAAAATCTTAAAGGGGTGTGCCATCATTATATTCCCAGATCTTAAAGCACAGTTTAAATATAAAAGGATCTTTGTGGATTCAATGTGTGACAATCTGTAGAAGATGTGCATATTTTCGTCATCAGTCTGGGTGTTTTGTTTACTAGAATATATTCATAAGTTTATAAGTATTCCGGTATCTGGTTCCCATATCCCAACTTCGGTTTAGGGATGCGTTCCACCAGAGATGTGCGAAGAAGCTAAGCGGTGTGAGAAGGACTGCCAAGAATAATTGTAATAGATGCTGTAGCCTGAGAATTGAAGGTGCAAATCCATGTTCCCTCGTTAAAAAATTAAATCGCAAATAATTTCATGTTACTTCAGCGGCATCATATCCTCTGTTGGACTTAGACCTCCAGATGAAGGAGTAGAGTGGTGAAGCAATGACAGAGATGTTTTAATATTGAAAGCAATTGTAACCAACTAATGGGGAGTTTTCTGACAGCTCATAAAATTAGTTCAAAAAACCTCTATAGATGGCACTTTTAAAAAGCCGAAGGCGTTAAGTCTGTAAACTATAATGTAGGTAAGTGATATCTACCATCTATGGTTATTTATACGTTCAATTTATGATACAGACATCAATTAATTTATTTTACTTTAAAAAACGCAGTGTGGAATAAATTCTTCGCCTTCGCCTTTTGTAAAGCGCCATCTATCGAAGCCTTTGTACCAATTTTGTACAGTTTTGTTTTTTTAATGAGCTGTCAGAAAACTCCCCATTATAAATTGTTCTCAATATATTGTGGCTGATGTAGCGGGCTTATTGGAGAAAATGAGGTTATGTAACTTAAAAATAGGTCTATTAAAATGTAAATCGCACATTCTGCACAAGTAAGTATTAGTTCCAAGCTAAAAGTAATAGGTACTTGGAGGGATTTAAAAATAAATTAAAACGGTGTGTTGCTTGGCTGGATGATTAATAAAACATGGTGAGCCTTAGAAATATTCTTTCAATAGTGTAAGGGTTTGGATCCATCTCTAAGGCCGTTCCACGGCGTCGTGCACAGCGCACTACTCAGCACTTCATTTTTGCTCTTAAAAGTAACTCCATCATGGTTCGTTACTGAAAACGGCGGCGCCGTGCCGTTATACGGCATACTCAATAACATACATACATACATAACGTCACGCCTGTATCCCTTATGGGGTAGGCAGAACACCAGAGGTTACAAGACCATCTGATGTCACGTTTGACAAATTTGGAGGTATTGTAAAGATGGAGAGAGACTATTGTAGTGACAGGGGGTCAGCCTATCGCCCACAAAAACGTCTTTAAAACCTCTGTCCCTTAACTGACTTTTACAGTAGGTATGCCCGGGAGGAGAAGCAGCTGGCACATTCTACGTTTTTGTTTCGCTCCCAGTCCAGCATGGAAGTAGTTTTTTATTTATTTATTTACTTAAACGATACAATGCCAATTACATAAGTTAAAGAAAGTCACAATTTGTCATTATATATAAAAAAAATGAAATACAATATCAACATATGTCAAAAGAATAATAATTATGAAACAAAAACAAAAGAAAAATAATAATTATGCAATAAGAAAAAAAAAATTGATAAGAAAAGTAATAAAGAACTTTTCAACACACTTGCTCGTAAAGTGAGCGTTATTCTATTGAATTTAGAACTATAAACTGGGCTATAAGTCACGCGTGCATAATATATTATACCCTAGTGCATAATATAGGGTTCATTTGACAACATCTACCAAATTTTTTTTACGTAATAAGTATCATTAATAGAAACCATTTCTGCCAAAAATAAGTAGTAATTTTTTTTCACCGAAATTCATATTATTCACTATAATGTTAAGCACAATGTGGTCATACTATTTTATGAATCAATACTATGAACTATAAAGACTACGCGCAGAGGTGCAACGTGTTTGGCCGAATGAATTACATCACAGACGTCCAAATTCTCAAAAAACAATCGTATCTTCCTGAAAATAAGTGCCATTACATCGAGTAGGTATGGTACCGACACGACCGGACGTGAACGAAACCGGCCGGCGGCGCCGTCGCAAATCCGGAAACACTTGTCTGTTGCCAAGACCTTCAGTCGCTCGCGCATCCTCGACGGAAGTGCACGCGCAGTCTGCGTATCGCAGTTGCGTTCGCGAGAGCCCGCAAAACCTTTGACTTGTTTATCAGAACGAAGCTCAAAGCCTCTCTGAGTTAAAAACCCAAATAGTGAGTGCATTTGAAAAAGTGACACTGCAGTGCTTAACAAAATTAAAGAAACTGTATTTAAACGTGCTAGACTCTGCCTGGAGAAACATGGTAATCATTTTGAACACTTACTTAAGTATTGAATTTGAAACTCAATCGTAATAATTCTGTAAATAATGTTGATTAGAGCTTTAATTAATGTACATAAGTTGATTCAATCTTTTTAAATACGCCGAATTACAAAATGCTTGTTCTTTGTATCTTTTTTGCATTCACTTAAAGTATTATGTTAAATTTTTCTCATTAAATCGCTAAAACCTTTTGCAATTTGCCGGTCCTAAGCCCGTAAATGTATGAAGGAAAAGATTGTACGTAACTTATGTAGGTAACTTTTTTTATTGCCTGTAGGTATGCATAACTACTGAACTCAAAGTGTGACCTTGCAATCTAATATCGTTAACATGTTTTGTCGCGCGACAAAACGTCTTGTAGTACAATAAATAATAATAATACCTACCTCAGTAAGTCGAAGTTCATAAAATATGATGATTTCTTACTCGGGATTCCCGGAGCTCAAAACTCGTGGCAATAAAATCAAAAAGGAATGTTCGGGGCTCGGGGCCTCTTATCTATTGTTTTTGTTTTGCACACGTGCAAGGAATGAATACATTCAATAAACTTTCGAATTTCTAAGAAACACAGCTGATGTTATGTTTCTCTTTCTCATTTTATGTTACATAATGTAATTTGTCGTAATAAATGTTCAATGAAATTGTGCCTTTTTATGTCGAAATTCTTGTTAAGTGGAAAACTTGCTATCTCGATTTTTTTTGGTTTCCCTTGACATTCGAGTTATCAAGATTCTACTGTACTACGTCCTCGTAATATTATTAAACGTAATCATAGTGCCTTCATCACCGACGACTATTCGTGAAACAAATTGAGGTGCCATATTTTTACTTTTTTCTACTGAGCGATACTAAAGTAAAAATGCAGATTATTCGTATTATATCAAAGTACGTAATATTTAAATTTGGTAGGTGCCTACAAAACAACCCTGTATAATGAATCCTACAAAGTTGAATTGTACCTTTGTGCAAATTACATGCGAGTAAACAGAGCATATTTTATTGGTCCGGGTTATACATTATATATTTTCAGAAACAACAAAAAGGTTTTATACCACTTCAAATCCATATACATTTTTAAATGTTTGCGCCTTATATTAGTAAAACAAATTTGTGTATCAAACAAATTATTCACAATTTACAATAATTTGTTATAAAATATTAAAATATTTGCATTTGCTCCAAATTAAACATTTTCACTTAAAATAGGCTGTATATGCTATACAGACATTGACACTTTTGGCGGAAAAAAAACCTACGCGCATGCGCGAGGTTCGGCGCCATTTTTCAATCACAATCACTGACCTCTATATTTACCACTGGACTGGCTGTTCCGTAAGTTTGACAGCTATTTTTTTGTGCCTATTTGAAGCGCCACTAGCGAGTAGCGAGTGTCCGCAGAACAAATTTTGACGTATATTGCAAGTGGCCGCCAGAGAAGTGCTCGCTTATTGTTAAGTGATTTTATATTTTTTAAATATTAATTCGAATTTTATGTTGTTATTGTTATAAGCATTATATAAAAGTTATCAAGAATGAGGACATGTGACATATGTGTAAGCGACTAGTTTTAGTACCACGGACACTCGCTACTGCTCGCTACGTCCGACAGCGCCAAAATGGCGATTATCAAACGGGCACAAAAGCACTTTGACAGCCGCCAGTCCAGTGGTAAATATAGAGGTCAGTGATCACAATTCACAGCTTTGTTATCAAATGTGTTTGTTATTTAAGACCACGTATGTCTGTCTTTTACTCACAAGTGTGTTGAAAAACGTCGTATGTAACTTAGCTCACTTGTTATATAATATACTATTACAATGGAATGTCAAAAATTAAAGTTAATAAAATATAAAACAAACACTTTTAATAAGGACATGTCAAAAAATTACATTCTCGCAACATTTTAAGCAAACGGACATAAATTTGTTCCACTCATCTACAAACATATCGCAGTCAGGGTTTTCGTCCAGGAGTTTGTTAAGTGCGGAAAGAGTACGCGGCAGCGGCGAGTTTGCGCGTGCGACCGTGCGGCACCGGGGCACCGCCAGCAGCTTGTGCTTCCTACTGCGAGTGTAGTTGTCGGGGACAAACAGACGAGCTAGCTCGCTATGCAGCTCGGGTGCGTCGATCTTACCACGAAATATTTAAGAGCAATATGAAGCGCTGAGCGGTGAGCCGTGCACGATACCGTGCCGTTATACAGCAAACGGCGCCGTACCCCGTAAAGATAGATCCACGCCCTAAGGCAATTCTGAACTTTTAATTAGATGTACAGAAGAAATACAAGCATTGATACGATATCTTTTTTCAAGAGACTCTATATTTTACTAAAAGTTTATCTATGTTTTATTAGTCATCATCATTGTCATTCAGCCCGGAGAC
This sequence comes from Stenoptilia bipunctidactyla, assembly GCA_944452665.1. Lineage (NCBI taxonomy): Eukaryota > Metazoa > Arthropoda > Insecta > Lepidoptera > Pterophoridae > Stenoptilia > Stenoptilia bipunctidactyla. Next base: position 15,589,675 of record OX101746.1, read on the forward strand.
ACCTACTTCTAGGCAAAGGCCTCCCCAATCCAGCATCATCCAGCGTTTTACCAGCGACTTGCAGGATATTCGCGAAACAACAGCGCTGTACTCGACGACAAAATGTAACACAGTTCGATGAATGTCAGTTCTTTCTCAGGCCGTCATCAGCGGAGAGCGATGGAGTCGAGTTATGTGTTATATCAATACCAATAATTTCACTCGTCGCTTATGCATAGATGTACTCGACACTGTTGTTTTATAATGTTTTTTAAGTTTTATCATTTATAATGCTCAATTATTCTTAAATAACCGAAAAAATGTGAAATGAAAATAACCCGGCCAGGACTTGAACCTGGAACCCCTCGTTTGGCAGACGAGTGCTCTTCCACTGAGCTACCGGGGCCTGGCGGTACGCCTCGAAATTACTTACCATATTTTTAATTTTACGTTATATTGCTTACGTAGCTCCATCTAATGGTATAGCTTTGCAGCTAAGGCATTCAGTGATGCTTCACTTTAACTGGGATTTGCAATTTCTGAAAAGAAATTGGTCTCGAGTGGTCTTAGCTGCAAAGCTATACCATTAGATGGAGCTACGTTAGCGATATAACGTAAAAATAAAAACTGTTGTTTTAGCCCACTGTTCGCTCGTCCGCATTGCGAGTGATCTTCCAGTACGTGGTCTAATTAATATTGATTTACAAATAAAAATAGTAAAATTTTCGATATGGGAACCAGATATATCACCAGCTACGCTTAGTTGGGGCCCATTTTTCGGTGATTTAGTAGAGGTATAATTTAAATTACTGTATAGTTAAGTAGGAGCATCTTACAATTTATCCCGGTTGGGGACGTATTTTATAACGATTTTAGAAACGATAATACAAATGGTGGTGATGCGGGGAACACAGAGAAATTGCAGAGAAGATTTATCATGAAGCGCTCTGGCGGACAGGCTCTGGAAAGAGATCCTCAAGCTTCTGGTGATGGGTGAGTGCTGACTCTTTTTTTACACCAACTATGTGACCCATAGTAAAACTCGGGGTATCCTAGTATACACCCGGACATGGTACAGGCACCTACAGTAATTCAACTCGGCCGCATCTTTGAAATAAATGCTTACAGCAGCGTCATTTACATAAAATTTGCCTACTTTGTGTTTACTTCCATTTATTTTTGCGACTGAAAATATAATTTTTTTATATAAAAAAATAAAACACTTTGTGAATTGAGTAGGACGTGTTCAAGTTTCAACCAAAATACGTTTTGTGTCAAAAAACCATGTTTACATTTGAATAACAAATCGGTCTTATAAATTAGCGACCGAAAAATACTTGCGCCTCGACTGAAACGTACGAAATGATGTATTATTAAATTTTAAAGCTTAAGCTAGTTGAATCAACAATTGTTTCGGACCGAGATCGAGCCACGTAGGTATAGCTCGCGTTTCGTTCGTTTCTATGAAGTTGAATTACTGCATGTAGTATTACCGTGCTCCGGACCAAGCCCTTTTGTTAAAGTTTATTTCCTTAACATACCTTAGCGGGCCTATTACAGTTCTTTCATGACATGACATGATAAATAAGATTTCTGTCTTAGAGTAATAATTATACTTTATTCTTTCTCTAAGATTTCTATGATACAATGATAATATCTATACTAATAATATAAAGAGGAAACCTTTGTATTTTTGTATGTTTGTATTGAATAGGCTCAAAAACTACTGGACTGATTTCAAAATTTCTTTTACCATTTCTTAGAGGCATTCTTCCGAATCCGTATAGGCTACTTTTTATCCCGAAAATCCCGCGGGAATCGAAATTGCGCGGGTAAAACCGCGCGCAACAGCTATTAATGAGTAAACGAATCATTAATACTTACACACATACATTGCAATTCATTGCATGCAAGAGGCATTTTCTTTAGAATAGAATGTCATTTATTCGCAGAATATGGTAGAAAAAAAGTTCTTAGATCTAAATATATTGTACAGCATATTCAACCGTCAATATCGGTGTGCAAATTTTTGTCCACTTTTCAATTTAACAATTAAAAATAATTATATTACTTATGTCCAAACTTATTTACTTATTTTTAATTATATTATTAAATGTCATGCATATTAAATCATTGTCATTAATTTAAAAAATCATTTATATTATAATACTGCTTATCTAATAAAAAATTATACAATGCTTTTTTAAATTTTATCACAATCTGGATTTTTATTGTCTTGGGTAATTTGTTATATAGTCGTATTGCCATACAGTATACATTTCGTCTATACAATTCTAGCTTTTGCATGGGTGCATATAATTTGGATGCATGTCTACCTCGACTATACACCATTTGCTCATTCGTTTTAAAATATTCTGAGTTATTTTTCACAAACAAACAGATTTCAAAAATATATATATATATACATGGCAGTGGCAATATTTTGAGCTTTCTAAATAGAGGTTTGCAGCTGTCACGGTAGCCAGCTCCACATATGGAGTGGATACATTTTTTTGGGCTCTAAACACATTTATAACGTCGACTGAATTGCCCCACAAAATAATAACATAACGTAGCAGCGAGGAAACATAGCCATGATAGGACAACATTGATGCTTTAGTTCCTGAAATTTCTCTTATACGCCTTAAAACATAAACATATTTGTCAAGTTTAGTCCTTAAATTATTTACATGTGATTTCCAATTACACCACTTGTCAATAGTTACTCCTAGGAATTTAGTTGCTTCTACATTGTCAATTGGAATTTTATTGTAGTAAATGTTTAATTTTTCAAATGTCATATTAATTGTTTTAAATTGTATAAGTTTAGTTTTAGTCAAGTTTATTTGTAAATTATTTAAAGTAAGCCATTGAATTACCTTCGTCATAGCACAATTAATTTTATTTCTCAGGTCATTTACATTTTTTGATGTTATAAGTAATGTCGTATCATCAGCAAATAATATGCAGTCATTATCAACAAATTTGGGCAAGTCATTAATATATATAATAAAAAGAAGGGGTCCTAAGACGCTTCCTTGTGGTACGCCGACATTAGTTTCACGATATGGAGATCTACAATTTACTTTATATTTTTTTTCCATATGTGATATTTCAACACATTGACTCCTGTTTGTAAGATAGCTTCTGAACCAATCTAGGGCGATACCTCGTATACCATGATTACTTAACTCATACAATAGAGTATCATGTGAAACAAAATCAAAAGCCTTGCTCATGTCTAGGAAGACTGCGGCAGGATATATTTTCTTATTTAGGCACTCTGTAACCTTTTTAACTAAAGAAAAGCAAGCCATTGTGGTGGATCTACTTTTTCTAAACCCATATTGCTCATGATGGAGAATTTCAAATTTATTCAGGAAGGCTTGCCATTATTTTCTCAAATATTTTAGAGAGCACAGGTATCAAGGTAATTGGTCTGTAATTTTGAAGACATTTTCGTTCACCATTTTTATATAGTGGTTTTACTACTGATTGCTTCAGTCGCGATGGAAACTTTCCTTGACTTAATGATACATTTATTATATGAGTAAGTGGTGCTAAAAGTTCCTTGCGCAAAATTTTATTACTTTTGTTGATATTCCATCAGAGCCTACAGAGTTTGTATTTTTTAAACCTTTGATAATATTAAACACTTCATCTTCAGATACTGGCTTTAAAAAAATTGAATTTAAAAAAATTGAAATTGAAGGTTTACTAGTGTTAGAATTATTTTGATTGTTTGTCATATCAATAAAAAGTCATGAAATAAATTACAAATAATTTTGGGTCATCATATATTAAATTGTCAATTTGTAGATTAGAAATGTCATTATTATTTTTATTTAAGTCAGAATTATTTTTAATTATGGTCCAAGAAGCTTTGCATTTGTTTCTTGCTGTGCAGATAAATTTTCTATTTTGAACTTTTCTAGCTTCATTCAAGCAATTTTTTAAGATTATATTATAGTTTTTAAAATGTTTTTTATTAGTCGACTTATTTGTGCCGCTTAGTAAATATTTATTATAGAGTATCCGTTTTTTTAGGCAACTTTTTTTTAGTCCTTTTGTAAGCCAGTTTTGTTGCACGCTTTTATTCCTAATTTTTACGTAGATTTCGGGAAACAGAGTTCGTAAAATTATGTCAATAAGTAATGAAAGTCATTAAATGCTAAGTCAGTTTCATTTTTATTAAAAGTTTCACAAAATGATAAAGAACTTAAACATTTTTTGAATTTATTTAAGTTTTCTTTAGAAAAGTCACGTTTTTTTTCAAACCAGCATCCTTCAGGAGACTTCTTATAACGAGTCCCAATAGGTTCAACATTGACTGAGATGCTTTGACCTTTGTCGTGGTCAGAAAGGGCCAGGCTGAATAAATTTGCAGTAGCTTTATTAAAATTACTAGCAATCAGGTCTAGACAAGTATTTTTTCTAGTTGGTTTTAAAATATGATTTTGAAAGTTATAATTGTTTAATATGGTTTTTAAATTCTCAACAATAGGTGTATTTTTTAATATGTTAATATTCCAATCGCCACACAATATGATTTTCTTTTTATTGTTATGTGTTATCTGGCGTAACATTTTGTCAAGTTCCGCTAAAAATATTTGAACCGGAGACTGCGGAGTTCTGTATATGCATATAATAACTAAATTATAATTTAAAATTTCAATTCCACAACATTCAAATGTGTTTTGTATAGGGCATAATATGTCAACATTTTTAAAACTTAGCCCTTTTTTACCAATATGCATGAACCACCTCTCCGTTCATTAGGTCGACAATAAGAGTTACCCATAGTGTAATTGGCAATTTTTAAATTCGATTCTGTCCTCTTTTTTAAAAACGTTTCCGTAAGACAGATTATATCTACATCACCTATAGTGTTCTTTACGTCTAAAAGAGATACTTCAAATATATCACGTCTACCTAAAATACCTGCAATATTTTGATGAAATAAATTTAATTTTGTATTTTTAGTCCCGAAAAACTTACTTTTGTTTAAAACATTGTCAGTTTGTGTAGAAGAGTTCATCTGTATTTTTGTCATAGGTTTTTTAATATTCGAAGTGTTTAGGAATTTATTTTTATATTGTAGGAAGTCTATTTCTATGTTGATTTTGAAGCAATAATATTTAGTAATGTCGTTTTTAGAGTAATTATAATATATTTTTTTATAGTTGTAGTCATCAATATTTTTCATGTCAATATATTTACAGTTTTTAAAGTTTAATGTCAACAATTTTATGGTGTGGTTGAGTTTTGATTCATTCAAAGAGGCACTTTGACTTATGCCTATTATAAAAACTTGCTTACACTTTGAGAGTAATTTAAGAGTGTTACAAAGTTCACATATCAACTTGTACGGGTTGGTGTCATTTTGGCCTACTGCTAATATAACAATGTCGTTATCCTTTAAACTATCACTCAACTTATTACAGTCTTTTAAAATGTGTTCACTCATCGCGTTGGGTTTTATAAAAGAAGAAACATTATAAACATTATTCCAGCTGTTTATTCTTGTATTCCGTAAGTAAGTAGGTAAGTTTCGTACTTCTTGATCACCATAAACATATTTATTAGGTTTTTCATTTATTCCACAATTTAAAAAGTTAACACTGGGATTATTGTATCCAGTCTACATGGCAAGAACTTAGCTAAGAGATTTCACCAAGAAGTAATACCGAATAATGATCGCATGATATGTTTTACGTCAAAACTATTTCATGATATCATCGCATGGTTTTGAGATCCATAATAGGCCCGTAGAGCCTCTGACACTAATTGATAGTCGACCTCCACGGCGGACATCTTGTTAAAACCGCGTTTGACGTTTATCTCACTCTGATGTTGATGATGAGCTTAAAGCTGTGCTCTTTACAGATCTTTAAGCTGAAGGGACAAGCTCTATACAAGGTGTTCTTTTTGAAACCCCATAACTTTGAGGTTTTGTTCCTTACTAAAAAATAATACTTTTTGCCAAAGAATATGTATGTGGTTCAAAAGTGCATACTTTCCAAGATATCATCAATCTTAATATAATGAGTTCATAAATTATCACCCTTGTAAAATCTCTTTAACATACAATAAACAACAAAAACATTTTAAGCGTTAAGGAACGTTGCATACAATGTACAACGCAAAACGTTGCGGATTGCGATAAAAAAGCGATAGAAAAAGCCAAGTGCTCATACTTCGCATAAAGATGTTTAACATAAGATATTTTCACTTAATTGAATTATTTCGTATGAAAATAAACGCAAAAAAAATTGAAAAATTATTCACATGTTATTTGATTATATTACATGGTCCCATTAATATCCCAGAGTTATGGGAAATTAAAAGGAACGCCTTGTATAACATCATTCTGGTGTAGCGGTAACATAAATTGCCTTCTATGCCAGAGGTCCTGGGATCGAATCCCGGCGGCGGCGGATATTTGTTTGATGAACAGAGATATTAGCAGTCAAGTCATGGATGTTTATATGTTTATTTAAGTTTTTTCTAATAAAAAATATGTATTTATTCAATATGTATGTTTATATATTTCTTAAGTATATCAGTTATCTAGTATCCATAACACAAGTTCTATAAGAAACTTAATTTGGGCTAGATAATGTTGTGTGAGTCTCAGAATTTTCTTTTTTGTTAACGCTAAAATAAATTAGAATGAGTTCAATGTTTTATTTACATCATTTTATCAAAACAAATATTTATTCAGGGATTCTAGGCTCCGCAGGTTATTCGGGAAAATTAATTTTAAATCTCTGTGCAAGCGATGTTTGTTCTGTTTTACAATGACTGAACCCGAGTTGGACCTCAATTTCACCTGTTGGTAAGTGAATATGAAGTGGAATATGACTCTTATCCAGGGACAGCACATAAGGCACGTGGCTGTGATGATTAACAAATAGGGGGTTATTAATAACGCTTCGTAACTATTTTGTAACATTACACCTACTGAGGCCGTATACAGAAAGAAAGCTGGAAACTTATAAGAGCTTACCGGCGCTTGACAGCGCTGGTCTGTTCTACACAAAGGAAGCAGGTTGAGGCAGACCAAGCAAAATGTCGGACTCATCGGATGATGATTTCCCAGCGCTGGCCAGCAGCGGGGCTAGCATGCTACCGTCGACAACGATAAATCGGGCCTTTTATCGATATTTTTATAGAATATGGTATTTAGTGTATGTAATTTATTAATATTATGACATATTTGGTTCTGTGGTATTAATCATGGTATCAAATCGAGTAAGTAATTCTATCTATTATGGTGCGCATATTAGCTTAAATAATAGGATAAAATAACAAAATAAACTTGTTATACGTTATCATTTGACACGTTTCGAAAAGTCAATGCCATGAGGTATCACTGAAGTAAATTAATCCATTTTTTTTTCGTTTATTTACAGAGCTACTAGCAAACAACCCGACCACAGACGAAATGCTAAGAGTGAAAGAGCTATGGAGATTGACAAGTACAAAGAGGGTGCATTGAAAAAAGACACGAAGAGAAAGGGAAGAGATGCAGACGATGAAGCAGCGAGTGACATCAGTGCCAAGAATGCGGAGTTTGTGAACAAACCGCCGGTCGCTTCACTCGAAAATGTGTAATCTTTTTATTTATATACTATCTAGCTTCTGCCAGCGCATACTCGCACTAACTAAAAATGTTTAAACTACCGTTCCTGTAGGACTTTCAGAATTTCCTTACATTTTGCAACCAGATAACTATTGAAGAACGTATTAAATAAAACACTTTTTAACCGGATTAATCGCGTTTGATTACATTTTTTAATGTTAACTCGACGTTTCGGTGTCTTTGCAGACCCCGTGGGCACGTGCGACTGAGTTGAAATTTAAAAAGATAAAAAGTATAATAAATCCGGTTAAAAAGTGTTTTATTTAATAGTATGAATCGCGAAAACTTACACTCTCTAAGGAATGTATGTTCCAAACTGCATCTCTCTACGACCAGTTATATGTAGCTGTAGTCATTCACTCAATAAATCAGTCAGTTTAATAAGGGCACAGTATATGTATTGATAAATCAGTAACCCAAGCTGACAAACCAACTGTGTGACCTATAAGTAAGACTTCATGTACGTTTGTGTTACGGAGATCACACAGTAGCACTAGAAGGTAGCTTAGAATATGCATAGACACGAGAAAATTTTGAAAAGTTCCTTTCTTAAAGGCCTGGCTAACAGAGAAACCCTCACCACAGTACAGATATCTACAGTAATTTAACTTCATACAAACGGACGAAACGCGAGCTGTACCTACGCGGCTCGATCTCGGCAGTCGTGAATGTCTGCATACCGAAACAATTATTGATTGAGTTTTACATTAATTATGCGGTTTATTTACTTATGTTTTAAAATTTAATATAATTTAATAATACATTTTTTCGTGCGTCTCAGTCGAGGTGCAAGTATTTTTCGATCGCTAATCTATAAGACCGATTTGCTATTCAAACGTAAACATTTTGACACAAAACGTATTTTTGTTGCAACTGGAACACTTCCTATTTAATTCACAATACAGAGTATTTTATTTGTTTATATAAAAAAGTAATGGAAAAACTAAATGGAAGTAAACACAAAGAAGGCAAATGTAATTTAAACGCTGAAGGCGGGCAGCCCTATCGCATGTGAACGGATCGCGGCGCGCTGTAGGCATTTATTTCAAAGATGTGGCCAAGTTGAATAGCTGTAGATATCTGTACTTTCATGCCGCAGCCGACGAGTTCAACCTCAACCAGTAGCTACATCACAGAGGCCTTCCATTTATTAATAAAATATGAGGAGTGATCGCTAGCTGGGCGAAAACTGAAGTAACTTACCACCAGACAGGGTTCACTTTTAGTCAGGATTAGTTGCAATTTATTGTTATCACCTTATCTAGTGGTGGAATCAAAGGGGTTTTCTTCTACCATGTTTAGGTACCTAATTAGTTAAAATGACCTAGGTTTGACAATAGGTTTAAAACTGCGCTCAATGGCTTCCTTGCTGAAAAAGCATATTATGACATCAAAGAATTTTTATGTTGACAGGACCTATAAATAAATTTTTAACACACTTGCTCGTAAAGTGAGCCTTATTCTATTGAATTTAGAACTATAAACTGGGCTATAAGTCACGCGTGCATAATGTATTATATATGTATATATTATACCCTAGTGCATAATATAAATGAATCCTACAAAGTTGAATAGTACCTTTGTGCAAATTACATGCGAGTAAACAGAGCATATTTTATTGATCCGGGTTATACATTAAATATTTTCAGAAACAAAAAAGAGATTTTATACCACTTCAAATCCATATACATTTTTAAATGTTTGTGCCTTATATTAGTAAAACAAATATGTATATCAAACAAATTATTCACAATTTACAATAATTTGTTATAAAATATTAAAATCTCCGCATTTACCACTCCAAATTAAATATTTTCACGTAAAATAGGCTGTATATGCTATACAGACATTGACACATTTGGCAGATAAGAAAAAACCTACGCGAATGCGCGAGGTTCGGCGCCAGTTATCAAGTGCGTTTGTTATTTTTCAACACACTTGCTCGTAAAGTGAGCGTTATTCTATTGAATTTAGAACTATAAACTGGGCTATAAGTCACGAGTGCATAATATATTATACCCTAGTGCATAATATAATGAATCCTACAAAGTTGAATTGTACCTTTGTGCAAATTACATGCGAGTAAACAGAGAATATTTTATTGGTCCGGGTTATACATTAAATATTTTCAGAAACAACAAAGAGATTTTATACCACTTAAAATCCATATACATTTTTAAATATTTGCGCCTTATATTAGTATTATATTAGGCTTAATAATGAGCCGAGACTTCGCTCACTTGTTACATAATATACTATTATTATTGCACCTAATGTTATATTTAAACAAAATTGAAATTGCTGTTATTAAAGACTGATATGACATTTATAATTTATTATTAGATATTAATGTTTTGTTTTCTTTATTATTATTAATTTATTTTATTATTTTATTTTGTTTTATATTCTCTGACTGTACATGCACTAAATTTTATTTAAGCTGTATAAATTGATTTGCCAATATGGCGAATCGTAGCTGTACTACTTATAAACTTTGACCATCTATGTATTGTAACATTTCTAATGGTTATGAATAAATGAATTTGAATTTGAATCCACGGAGGCCAAGGCCCGTAAGATAAACACATTGTTCGTAAAATACCCTGCTGTTTTGTCTACGTAATAAATGCTTTGTATTAGCTTATTTTGGAGCCACAAACATACCTACTAGTTGATGTGTCAGTCAGAAGAAGTAGTAGTAGTAGACAACACCAAGACATTGGTGGATAATGGGCGATCATTATCTTCATGAGCCGAGAGATGCACACTTCACGAGATGAGAGATGCCTCCCCCAGGATTCGTCATGTCGTCCGGACCCGCGCCGCCCTCATCCAGCGTTTGACGTTCGTAAAGTGTATAAAATTACCAACTACGAATAAAAAGTTTTCATTTTCATTTTCAAAGTAATAAAAATAAGCCTGCTAAATGAAAAGTTAAACAACTAAAAAACTAAAAATAATTTATGTTCTATACTTTCTAATTATTGAATGGTGATAAATTAAGACAATTGATATGATTTCAGCGCTCCAGAAAACCAACCCATTTCGCTTGAAATCTCTCTAGAAATAATGAAACCGAAGAAAAAAGCCAAGAAACACGAAGAGGATATGGATTTAAGAAAACGGGCAAGTCATAAAAAGAGGTCTAAGAGACAACGGTAATAAGGTCTTACTTTTTTTGGTGTAGGTACAGAAGGCAGCACATCAAGCTTTACATTTTTGACGACCACTTTGGCGATGGGGTAAATCTATCTGCCTCAGATGCCAGTTGCTGCGGGATTCCCGCCCGGAACAAGAAAAAAAAATGTTCCAGATCTGGGTGTTTATCTATTTATGTATTTATAGTCTAGGTTGATACATGGTATCCCATATCACAAGCTATTCTTACTTTGGGGCCATGTAGTTGGTGTGATTGTCTGGGGCTTTTATTTATTTTATTACCTGTCAAATTTCCTAAACCAATTTTAACTTAATGTCGAGGGCATAGGGTTCAGGTTCATATTTTTTTGACAGATTCGTAACGCTTGATGAACTGCCTTCTGTACATACTTATAAATGACGCCACAGAAGTCAGAATTCTTCGCGACGCTCTGGCGCAGTGGCTCTTTTTCATCTCCTTATCATTCGATATCGCATGTTAAGCAACGCTGGGCAGTACAAGGGTGGGTGACCGATCAGTCATTTCTTATGAGACGAGACAGTTATCTGGTGACTTCCGTGCTTCGGAGGGCACGTGAAGCAGTCGGTCCCGGGTGCTGTATACTTGTATGCAGTAGTCGTTAGGGTTTTTCAGAGGCTATTTCGGAAAATTTTAACATGCATTATATGCACCAAACAGCACTGGGTCAGCTTGGTTGTTTATGGCCTAATTTTCCTTATCAACCCACAGAGAGACTCATGCATGACCCTGCAGTGGACACTGTACAAAGGGTTTTTGATGATGAGGTATAAACGTCTTCGAAAAAGTCAAAATATTGTTTATTTCCTAGGTACAACCGCGGTCACCACCGCTTGATTACTTTAAAAAAATATCGCATAACTAGGTATTCTATTTCTTGAGCGCAAGCAAAAATGGACTTAGTTGTGGTCAGGCGCAGGTGTCGTCGATGGTACATACATGTCGGCCATAAGCCGGGTTCTTCGCGCTCAGAATCCGTTATTTTTCAAAAAGTAAAACAGCAAAACTGGAAATCACGTTTATTCTTCTGCAACTCACAAAGAATTTTACACTCATTCATTACAATTATTCATAACACATCTTCAATAATGAATCAATAAAAACAAAACTACCTACTTCTTTTAAAAGATTTTACAAATATAAATAATTAACATACTATTTTCATTTAACAATTATAATTATAAAATATATTTTTAACATAAAACAGTGATATTTCTTATTGTTGCATTTTACATGTTTTTGTTTATAAGGTTGTCAATAGATGGCGCTATGTGTTAAATTTCATTGGCCATAGTACATTTTTGTTTGACGTAAAATTAAAAAGAAATAATTATAAATTATACATAAAAATAAATATGAAACCATTGTTTACAAAATATTCAGAACAACGTTCAATAATTACTGATCTTAACTATTGTTAGAATATACAAATCAGTACATACAGCAATTTTTATCTTATTTTCTAAAATTAAACTTAATTTTATCATAACTTAAGAACTTTCTTATTATAAACTAAAATATAAGTTTAAAACATACTAAATAAATAAAAGAACTGACTTTTTTAATTAGTACATAAATTTGCGCTCATATACACTTGCAATAAATCATTTACAAATTAAAATTAATCTAGGTAACCTACCACCAATTCACAAAGTCTATCTATTTTTTTTTTATATGTGACTAGACCCGCGTTTGACCTCAATCTCACCTGATGGTAAGTGACGATGAGGTCGAAGATGAAAGCACACGGGTTTAGGAAGAAACTGGCTCTTTATACAATATTGCCGGAACACATTACCGCCGGAGCGGTAACATTTGGCGGCAGACTTTATATAAAGGGTGGTCGCTAGCCAGGCGGACCCAGAAAGGATCCTACCACCAAGCGTAAACTCACCCATTGCTGTACAAAAGCCTCCCAAGACTTTGCCTCTGCTTTGCTCGCGTCTTATCATTTCGGTACTATCTGAATTTCAGAGACCATTCAAAATCTTCTGAAAGCAAGGAAGCCAGCAAGAAAGAGGATGACGAACCAGCTGAACCAGAGGCAGAGGGTGAGGTCGTGGAAGAGTATGTACCGCCTGCTGAGTTAGTTTTAACCTCATTTTTTCTACACAAACTCACTTACTAACTTTATAAATAAACTAGCTGTTGCTTCGCCCGCGTGAATATCGGTAATTGTGATTTGATAAATTTTATTGCTTTGTCCTTTCTTGAAGTTTAAGCTTGCTCTATACTAAATTTAGATAGACACTTTAGTAGATAACATTGCTGTGCCACAGTACCCGGGTTTATGGAAAAGACCTTAAAAAATAGCTACCTATACAGTAAAAACTGAAAATAAAACACGGGAACAGGAATTCCTACTAAAGGAACTTTTTTATATCTGTGAATTGTTAGGATGCAAGGATATTAGCACTGTTGACCCAACTGCTGGATCAGTCAAAACTATTACATAATAAAATTTAACTGTAGTCTGACCCTTCCACACAAATTATGGTGGTTGAAGCTTTTTTAATAAAATTATAAAACTTAAGAGAATACGCGTATGCCTGCACAGTCGCAAAGCTACCAGCGCGGGTGGCCTCGGCCAGCTCCCTAACTCTTCGCGCATCTAGCGCGTCAACCTTAACATAGCTATTTTGTTGCGGAGTAATTTTATAATCCTTATATCTCCTAAGGTATTGTTTGAGATCAAATGATGCGAAATACAAATCTATTCGCTTTTGAATATGTATGATTAATAAAGTATTTATTTGGATACGGATTAATACTATATTAATAAAACTCCTTCGAAAACAATATATTAAATTCGAACACATTTTATTTTACCCCTAAAATGGTTATTGCGAGGCAACCTTCAAAAATAGACATTCTGCTGTGTCAGACTTTTGTTTTAGAACTTTTAAAAACAATTCCGCCATACATGATTTTTGTTTAACTTAAACTTTTTACGTATTGTAAGCAACTTAAGTTATCAAAATTAAAGATTTCTTCCCCGTTTTTGCAATATTTTCCTTTGGACAGTTCGGTCCTATTAGTCGCAGCGTGATCAATAAACGAACTATCCAACAGAAAAACAATTGTAACCAGTAGTTTCTAAGACTAAAGCGTTCAACCAACTAAACAAACAAACTCTTCAGCTTTACAAAAGCAGTATAGATTTTTGAAAAACAAAGTTTGTCGTTCTGCCGTATTTCGCTAATATGTACAGATGCTGTGAGCTTGATACGCGTGTGCACACCACATATAGTTTTGCCTATATGAAAAACATTGCTTTACTAAATTAAGTCTGCAACTTTCAGTATTCGTCCTTGTGCCTTGTTTATTTTCATCGCAAAAGCTTCCTGTAAAGGAAACTGTATCCTTTTGAACTGAAAAATAACATTGATCGAAATTATTGGGATAATCTTTTAATACTCATTGTTGCCTAAGTCCATTCCACAATCATAAAAATTGAACCGGTTAAGGTGTGAAGATGTCTTCCTTAAGAAAATACCTATATTTAACCTTATAAATGGGGTAAACTGGGACCTTCCTCAGGGATCACCCTACCTGTTGTTGAAAACTGTGTAAAATTACGTCCCATACTTTTGGAGTTTATCACGAACAGACAGACAGACAGGGCGCGGTGGGGGACTTTGTTTTATAATTTGTAGAGAAGTATAACATGCTTAATTAAAGAAAGGAATTGAAAATGGCGGCGCTTATCATGTTTTCTCGCTCGCACACTACTGGCACTCACTCTCGCGCGTACAGCCAGTAAAAAAATATTTCAGTTCTATAAATTACTGTATTTATTCATATTTAATATATTTATATTAATAATTATTTTATTGGATATTGTCGTTGTCGGTATTTTTCGGTATCGATGTACATCTTTATCTCTTAACCAGTATCCGTTGTTGACAGCGTTAATAATAATAATTTAATAAATTAATAATTATTACAAAAGATCTACTTTTTATTTATTTATTTTTATTTTCGTTTGATTACCTCTAAATAAATTAATGACTAAATATTAATTATTTCTACCAAAAGTGAAAATAACTCAACAGAATATATTTAATTATATAAAATTCTCGTGTCACAGTTTTCGTTGCCATACTCCTCCGAAACGGCTTGACCGATTTTGATGAAATTTTTTGTGCTTATCCGGTATCTATGAGAATCGGCCAACATCTATTTTTTTTTATATGGCAAAACAACGTTTGCCGGGTCAGCTAGTTTAATTATAATATTTGAGGTAGACATTGAAATCAAAATTTCAATAGTGTGCATTAAATTTCGCGCCACATACTGGACAAGAATTTTAAGCAGAGAATAATAAATAGAGAACTTCAATACGAATTTAGGACCAAAAAGCAGTGATTCTGAAACAGATATCGAGTAGTCATCTAACGATGAAAGACAAAAGACCTCGTCTCTTGGGATGAAGAATTTATAGAAATTTGTAGTCATCCTGTTTTAAAAAATTATTCGATCGCATGAACAAAATGTTTAAAATTTAAGGGAGAGTATTTTGAAAAGCAATAAGCATAACATTTTGGTTAATAATGTTGTTTTTTTAAGTAACGCAATATTTTTAGTGTGCTCTCCGTATGTAATCATTATAATAGCAAAGAAACACAAAATATACAGTTTAATACTACTACAACATTTTTTAATAATTTTTTTTATTTAAAAGCTCTCTTAATCTTATGTGCTTGTTTTGTGCTTTTTAAATGAAACTTACTTACTTCCACAGTCGGGTTTTGTAGTTTATGTAATTATTTTTTTATTATTATTTTTGAGTTAATAAAATTTTTTTTGCTTACTGTACTATATGCTGCTTCCATGCTGGACTGGGAGCGAAAGAAAAACATAGAATGTGCCAGCTGCTTCTCTTCCCGGGCATACTGTAAAAGTCAGTTAAGGGACCGAGGTTTTAAAGACGTTTTTGTGGGCGATAGGCTGACCCCCTATCACTACAATAGTCTCTCTCCATCTTTATAATACCGTGACATCAGATGTTCTTGTAACCTCTGGTGTTCTGCCTACCCCATAAGGGATACAGGCGTGACGTTATGTATGTATGTACTATATGTCAATGTATGGCAGGCCGCCATTTAAGATTCTTTTCTTTAATGAACCAAGTTATACCATATAAATCGATCGCAGCTAGGACTCAAACTCAGATCCCGGCATTCCGGGCGGTATTTTTAAATGTAAACTAAGTATGTAGCCTTAATAAATTGGGGGTAAAAACGCAATAAAACCATCCCTAACAAAATTATCAAATGAACAAGTTGTATGCGAATTGATTCCTTTTGCAGCGAATCTTAATAATTTCTTTTTACCAAAATGTGCAATTAACATGGACAATAATACATTTCCACAAAAAAAATTTCAAGTGGATCCACGACTTCTGAAAGGGTATATGGATATGCTCAGTGGAACTATAGGGTACTTTAAATCAAAATCACTTTAAAATTTACTTTGACTATCGCATTTGTCAGTCGAGCATATTCAGCCCCTCTGGTGGAATTAAGAGAAACAAACATTAATGAATCATATTTTGCTTAAACTAGAGAAAAAGAAAAACATTCGGAGACCGAAGACAAATCGGTAAAAAAAGAAAGAGGGCACAAATCTCATTCGAAAAAGAAAAAAGCGAAGTCCGAAGAAGATGTAGAAAAGAGTAAAGAGAAAAGTGAAGATGCACGGACTGTAGAGAAGACTAAGGAAGACCCTAGTGTAGAAGCTAGACTTGAGGTCCTGGAAGCTGTTGAAGCTGCGGAACCGTAAGTACATTTTTTTATTGGTTACCAAAATCATTATGACCTCAATCTCACCTGATGGCAAGTGAAGACTGCACACGGGCTTATCAAGCTCTTTATAAAATACTAGCCACCACGCGCGGTTTTACCCGCGTAACTTTTGATCCCGTGGGAATTTCGGGATAAAATATAGCCTATAACCTTCCTCAAGAGTTCGAATATCAAATGCAAAAACAATTTTTCAAATCCCACTTGTAGTTTCTGAGATTAGCGCGTTCAAACAAACAAACAAACAAAAAACAAACTCTTCAGCTTTATATATTAGTATAGATATAGCCTGTAACCTTCCTCAAGAGTTGGGCTATCAAATGCAAAAAGAATTTTTCAAATCCCACTTGTAGTTTCTGAAATTAGCGCGTTCAAACAAACAAAAAAACAAACTCTTCAGCTTTATATATAAGTATAGATTGCTGGCTTAGCAGTGATATTTGACGGGAGATTTAAATGAAGGGTGGTTGATAGCTAGGTGAACCCTGACGGAGTCCTGCCACCAAGTGGGGTTCACTCGGATTGGTCGTATTTTACCATATGTTTATCCAGGGGTGGTAGTGCTATTCTAAGTAGCCTTACGTGGCAGACTTCTTATTTGAGAAAAAATTATTGATTTGGTTTTTGAATGTGAGGTTCTTCTTCTATGCTGGACTGGGAGCGAAAGAAAAACATAGAATGTGCCAGCTGCTTCTCTTCCTGGGCGCGAATATACAAAGGCTATACTATTTGAGTCACGAGTCAGACTCTAATAGAGGAGCTTTTGTTTATGCATATTACTTCACAATACCTAATCGAACTCAGTAAAAAAAATTACTGAAATGGATTAGCTTTTGCTCTTGTAAGTTTCAAAGAAATGCAAAGACAAAACCTAGTACTGTATAATACATATTCACTCAAATAGATAAGCCTTTGTAAAGAAGAAAAGTAGGTATATCTTTGTTTGATATACATTGCGATGAGAGAGATAGGCTACGAGAAGGGCTCCCGCACCGGAAGGCGGAGTCGATACGGTTAGGTGCGACGACGAGCGCAGCGAGGGGGAGCATGTTAGGTTGCATATAGTTACACACGTGCGCGAGCCGAGCGAGCGAAGCGAGCGGTGCCGCGGAAGCGGCCGGCGAAGCGCCATAAACCTGGTCAGCTATTATAGTCAACCCTGGACAATCCCGACATGGTCAAAAGTCAAACATTAAGTCATCAAAATAACGATGGTCATAATGCATGCACATTTTATTCCTATCTTTGAAAATCAGAACAATTGCCATTTAAGTATCAAATTGAAGTTAACGATCGGTAAATATCGGTATCAAATGGTATAGCATGTGTTGCTGCAATGTTACATTGAAGTAATCTCACAAAGTCTACACGACTTCGGTCAATTTCTTTACTAGAATAGATTAGGGTTTCGGCAAGTTTTTGTCATACAAAAACAGTTCGCACTTTCACTCTAATGGTATAGACTTTGTAAATACGCTTCCTGGGCATACTGTAAAAGTCAGTTAAGGGACCGAGGTGTTATGGGAGGCTTTTTTGTGGGCGATAGGCTGAGCCCCTGTCACTGCAATAGTCTCTCTTCACTATATATTTTTCTTTATAGCCTCCAAATTTGTCGAACGTGACATCAAATGGGTTTATTACCTCTGGTGTTCTGCCTACCCCATACGGGATACAGGCGTGATGTTATGTATGTATGTATGTAACTATTGATTTGACTCTTTTTTAAATAAAGAATATGAGACGATGTCCTCCATGTCATCTGGTTGAAAGTTATAACGAGACTAAGGTATCGTCCAGTCACACTCGACCTTTAAAAAATCCAGAAGTATAGTCAGGAAAAACAAGCACCCGCACTTCGTTCCACACCTGTTCGAATTTTTGGAATATCAGCTTTACGTATAGGGATGTAAGTTATGTCTGCGATAAACAGTTCAGTGAAAACATGGGTTCAATTTGTTTAGGTGCACATAGGGTGCACTTTCTTAATTATATTTTGTAATAAGTATTCCGCCGACCATTCATTTCTCACGGCGACTTCCGTGCTTCGGAGGGCACGTTAAGCTGTCGGTCCCGGGTGCTGTATACTTGTATACAGTAGTCGTTAGGGTTTGTCAGAAGCCGTATCGGCACCCTGAAAATTCTGACATCCATCACCCAGCACTGGGCCAGCTTGGTGGATTATGGTCTAAACCTCCTCATCACCTAGGGGAGAGACTCATACCCTGCAGTGGGCTCATTACAAAGAGTTGTTATGATGATGATATGATGATGATGATATATAGCTAAACAGGCAGACATTTGTAGACGCTCGAAACTCTCCTTTTTTATTTGATACTAGCTGCTGCCCGCGACGTCGTCTGCGTGAACGCTATGCAGCACCAAACGCACCTACGATTATAACACTGCTAGCGTGATAATATTTAGCCTATATGTTGACCCGACTTCTTAACTATCTTCATGCCAAATTTGAAGTAAATCCATGCAGTACTTTTTGAGTTTATCCCGGAAAGACAAACAGACAAACAGACAAAAATTCTAAAAACTATATTTTTTGTTTCTGTTTCGATTGTAGATCATACAATATAAAAATATTCAATGTACAGTTTTGACTTTCCTACCATTTTATTATATGTATAGATTTATTGATTTGTTGGACCACAGTATACATATAAGATTGAAACTCAAAACCTTAAACCTAACAAAATCATATTTTTGCGAATTTATGGAAATGTTACCAAATTGCTCTACATATTAAAATATCTTAAACTCTTAATTTCAGGACTTCAAAGAAGAAGAAAAAGAAGCACATTCCCGTCCCACCGACAGTGATGTTGTCGAAGAAAAACAAGGAGTTCTACAATGAGAGGAAGTGGTTGGACGGTGTAGTGCCCTACCTGGTCACCATTGTAGAAGGATGTATGTAATAATAATAATAATAATACTTTATTTACTTACAAAAGAAAAACAAATGAAAACACAAAATAAAACAGATTTAACAAAGAGGTCATGTAAGCAAAAAGGCCCGGACTCAGCATGATGTTGAATACCGAAACTAGTTCAGTAGGTACCAACGCTGTTATTCTGTCAGAGCCTAAACAGAAGATGATTCCGCCTCACAAATTGTAAACTTATGTTACTTTAAATAGATAAGTTAAAAAACAAACAAAATAAAATATAAGATTAAATAATTACAAATAAAACATTCAAAACCAAAAAGAAACCTATCATGTAATAATATATGTTCAAACTAAGCAACAACTATACACTGTAAAAATAAAAATAAAAATAAAAAAGTAAATTAAATCATAAAGCAATAAGAGAAATAAATAAAACAAAAATCACTGAGACAAAGAGTCGCCATAGCTCAGACACCCTGCCACTTCTTTAAATAATTTCTTAAATGTATATAAATTGTTTGCATTACGAATCGGTGGTGGGATATTGTTCCAGCATATGGTGGCATGGTATCTGAAACTACCGCGAAAAGCAGCAGCTCTGTGTTCTGGTATCAAGAGTTCCCTTACACGTGTTTTAAGCCCAAAACGCTTATGAGATGATCTCCACGACAGCTTCCTAAACAAATAAAATGGCAAATGGTTTTTGATAACCCCGAATTGTATGTATCGTATTTGTATTATTTACTTTTTGTCATCGACAGAGCCAGAAGGATTGAAATGCTGAAGTGGCAATGGTTAGGGCACATAGAACAGACGGCTTTTGGGGCGGTAAAGTTCTCGAGTGGCGACAATGTACTGGTTAGGTAGGCCTCTCGCAAGGTGGGCCGACGATCTGGTGGCGGTCGCTGGTGAACGCTGGATGAGGGCGCAGTAGGACTTGGAGATCCTTGGGGGAGGCTTGGGGGAGGCTGACCCTCTGTCACTGTAATAGTCTCTCTCCATGATTATATTACCTCCAAATTTCAAACGTGACATCAGATGGTTTTATAGCCTGTGGTGTTCTACCTACCCCATAAAGGATACAGGCGTGAAGTTATGTACATATGTATGTATGTTTCTAGTTATTTTATATTCAGGTTTAATGATTTATTTTTATTATAGATGATATCCACGACCTTCGGCAAAGACTGGCTGCAGTCAACAAGATCCTCCTCAAGAAGACGTGTGTCAGCATAGAAGAGATTACAGAGAAGGAGGCTGCGGAGAGCTACGAGGACTACCTGGTGCTGGACACCAGCGCTGATTACGTCACCGGCAGGATTGGCGGGAAACAGGTATTTCAACCTTACGCTGCAAACTGGATGGCAGTGACAGCGGCGCGGGCAGCGACGCTTTTAATCTGGGCGGTCTCGACTCTAGTGGACGCCATTTGTCGCGATTCCATACGAACTCAATACTTTCTATCGTGTCGCGGAAATCGCTGTCCGCATTAGCAACGCCGCTGTCGCTGCCGTCCAGTTTGCAGCCTCAAAGTGGCTAATGGTAGAGTTGGTGGAAAACGGGTAAGGCAATTTTTACGCGATTTATCGATTTGCTCATGCTATCTAGCGGCGAGCAGAAAATGTAACTGTATACAAGTTGAAAAATAAGTCCTAAACAGAAGTTTGTGTTTCTATAGCAGTGTGAGGGCGAATTCATTGCATTAGCTCCAGAAGCGAACAGTTGAATTCCATACTACGATTATCTTCACGCCTTTATCCGTTTTGGGGTAGGCACAACAACAGAAGCTTTAAAACCATCTGATGTCACGTTTGACTGTCCCCCTGTTACTATTGCAGTGACAGAGGGTCCACCTATCGCCCACTAAAACGCTCATAAAACCTATGTCCTTTTATTGACTCTTAATATGCCCGGGAAGAGAAGCAGCCTGAACATTCGATGTTTTTCTTTCGCTTCCAGTCCAGTTCCAGTGGAACGAAAGAAAATCATCGAACAATTGAACCTCTTTGATTATAATTTTAAATAGCCACTTAATGGTAACCCGAAGTTTGAATGATTAATTTTAGTAATATGCCTTGGATCTTTGACAGTTAAACGTAGCGATTAGAGAGACCAAGGGACTAGTCACGTCTACATTTTTAAACTAAAGCCATATCGTAAGAAACACACATTTCTGTTTGCCACTTATATTTTACCATGTAAATATTAGAATTAAAATTAAATAAAACCATATAAACAACCACGACTTGTTGGCTTATAGCTGAGTTCTTCCAGGACCTAAGGCATAAGAGGGATTATTTTTCGCTATACGTATTAAATCGCCCGTAATATTATTATAGACTGTTCTCAACTCCAAGATCGGATTTAAGTACTGCTAAAGGTCTAAAACTTAATGGTGAAGTCAACTAAAAATAAAATTAATACTTCCACTAATGTGTGTAATTTTTGCCAGACTTTCGGATCCGTGGAATTATTTGAAGGCGGACAACACAGACAGCATACCGCCATGATGGTGATGGCAATGCTTGGATTTTATTTTGAACTGGCAAGACACGACCGGGATAAGCATGTCAGAGTGCACTTGAGGCATGTTCGACCAGGTGAGAACTAGTATTGTTTTTATTTCAGTTCTGCGCTTAGTGATAGCACCTCTCCAATGTTCGTCTGGCTAGTTCATATTAAATCTACCGCCAAATGTTAGCGCTCCGGCGGTGATCATCATCATTATCATAACAACTCTTTGTATTGAGTCCACTGCAGGGCTTGAGTCTCTCCCCTGGGTGACGAGGAGGTATAGGCCATAATCCAACAGGCTGGCCCAGTGCTGGATAATGGATGTCAGGATTTACAGGCGCCGAAGTGGCTTCTGACAAACCATACCGACTACTGTATAGAAATATACAACACCCGGGACTGACTGCTTAACGTGCCCTCCGAAGCATGGAACGCTGCTTAACCTGCGATATTTCTGACATTGTGAAGGGTAATGTGGATTGCGTAGAACTGGTGGATGGCATTAGGTATAATGCACAAGCCCGTCGTGCACGCCGCCGGTTCTTACCTCTATTTGTTGCTCCCCAAACATCTACGAACTATGCTCGTAATGCCCCGATTTCCCGATTACCTCGAACTTATAATAACATATTTTATGAAATAGATCTCTTTACCGAGTCCAAAAATACATTGATTATAATACTTGCCCTGATGATGCATAAAAATTAGTAGTAAGTAAATTGATGTGTAATTTTATTATAATAGCTATGTTTATGTAATAAAACTATTCAATTATCTTTATATTTAATTATTTGTATGTAATATTGTATAGAATATCTATTTATATGTATGACATTTTTTTATGTATCTGTTTAACTTTTCATTTTATTTGCGCAATTATTTAAAAAGATCACGTCTGTCCTTTATTGTAATTAAAGGGAAACCTGTAATTCGCCTTCCTTAGTTATAAGTACTACATTAAGAAATAAAGTGTAATAACGCTGTTGATTTTCTTAATAAAGTAAAATAAAATAATAGTAGTTTATGAAACTGTCACATAATACCTAGTTATGTGCAGTTTCATACACTACTTTATCTAATCTCATACACTGAAGATCCCGCCATTATCGCGCATGCGCCAAAACGCGCCGCGCGGCCACAGAATGTAACGTAGCGCGGCGCTCGCAGGACACAGATAAAAAATGAAATCTATGGTCTGTTATCTGTATCGAAATGAAAAAAAAAATTATTATAACATTGTATTGTTCGAGGTAGTGTGTTATAATTTAATTTTTTAATTTCATTTCGTTATACTATTTTAAAAAGTATGTCAATATAAATTCGTTCTGAGTTTTATATTTTGAATATTATGATATGAGAGTAGATAAAATATCTTATGATATACACAGTAACCACAGCTAAGTGTTGTCGTTAAAGGTGACTTATTCGAGTGATCCCTATTGGCGTGGCAAAAGTGTTCAGAAAGGACCTGGCATTTTATAAAATACTAGCTTTATCTCGCAACTTCGTATGCGCTTAACTACCCTTCTCGTGGAAATTTCAGAAACTATACAAACAGACACCCACTGTAAGAACCTTTATACCAAGTATCACACCCATGCACTCAAGGAATAAGTTTTTTTCATACAAACTAAAAATCATATATTTCCCGTGCCCGTGGGAATTTTGGGAATTTTTTTCGTAGCACAATCAGTCACTCTTTGAAGAACCGTCATGCCAAGTATCACATCCGTAAACTCAAAGAATAAGATTTTTCATACAAACTAAAAAGTCCACCCCCTTCCCGTGGGAATTTCGGGAATTCCTTCCATAATACAAACATACACTTATTGAGGAACCTTTATATCAAGTATCACATCCGTGCAATCAAGGGATGGGATTTTTTCATACAAACTAAAACATCATATATTTCCCGTTCCCGTGGGAATTCGGGAATTCCTTTCATAACACAACCAGATGCATATTGAAAAACCTTTACACCAAGTTTTACATCTGTGCACTCAAGGAATAAGATTTTTCATACAAACTAAAAAGTCCTATATTTCCCGTTCCCGTGGGAATTTCGGGAATTCCTTACTTAGTGCACCCCTACATCCCCTAAAGAATGTATGTTCCAAATTTCAGCTCTCTACGCTCAGTAGTTACGGCTGTACGTTGTCTGTCAGTCACTCAGTCACTCAGTACCTCAGTCACTCAGTCAGTAACGGAACAGTTTTATATATATTGATTGATTGCCTGAACAAAATAACGCCGGTACGGGGATATTTGGTAGCAGAGTTGAACCCCTCAGGCCCCAAGCGGTAGCCGGATGATATACAGAATCAGTCCTTAAACGAATCAAATGCAGGAGAGCGGTAACCGGGGCCGTGGGGATGAGTGGGGATTGAGTGAACGGTGCAGTGACGGCTACCGCTTGGGGCCTGAGAGGTTAATGTAGGGTGGTTACTAGGCAGACGAACCCTGGATCGTACCACCAAGCAGGGCTTGCTTGGATTAGTCGCCATTTACGAGGCGCTTATCCAAGAGCGGTAGGGAATTCTAAACCAAACCTGCAGTGCTAGCACGGATCTTTTGTCGATCGTAAGTTTACGAATGCTCGTATAGTATGGAGTCGGTTGCAAGTTTTTAGTAACAATGTAATTTTTTATTTTACATTTATTTAAGAGTAGAACCTGTTAACAAACATTCAAAATTAACAAGGAACACATTTATTTAAGCTGACCGTGCGGCAACGGATAGATTTCAATTATTGCTTGCAAAACCGTCTCCATACTATACGAGCATTCGTAAACTTATGATCGACAAAAGATCCGTGCTAGCACTGCTGGGTTGCCTCTATTCCAATTATGAAGGAACACCTTGCTAACTTTTTATTGAGAACTCGCTTTATTGCCTAGCAGGTAGGCACTTTTCATTTGAAGGTTTTAAAAGTGAATGTAATTAGGTATTGGTTCTATTTTGAATAATGCTTTTTTAGTTAATTGAAAAAGCATAATTCACATTAACACTACGCGAAGTAAGTTAGATTAGGTACTCGTTTCATCATCAAATTCATTCACTTAAGTTCACAACCAGTAGCGTGAGCGTTTCGCAAATGCGGAGGATCGTGTGTCATCAAATTAATTCGCTTAATAAGCTGTTACTTACCTACTTGAATTTAACGTACAGACAAACTACATCATTTTGAGAAGATGCGCAATGATGCGACTCTTCCTGTACCGTACGACTACGGGAGTGCCACGCATCCCGCTTGGCAGTTCTGGAGGAAATTGGGGAAGAAGGGAATTTCTACTGTGGCTACTTTCAAGGAAATGGTAAGTAATATATCATACATACTTTACATAACTTCACGCCTGTACCCCTTGTGGTGTAGGCAGAACATCAGCAACTATAAAACCATCTGATATCACGTTAGACAAATTTGGAGGTACCTACCTATTATAGTGATGTAGCGACACTATTGGTAAGTAGCACGCTTGTATCTAGGAGCTCAATATTGGTATTATTTTGAAGGGAAATGTGAAAAGTAACTACTTAATGCCACAATAAAACTTTCAAATGCTGCATCACTAGTGCTTTGTAATCGCGGAAATAGCAAGTTAATTTGGATACACATAAGCATTTACTAATGGTGCAGAATTTGTGATGGTTTTCTGCAAAGTAACGCCTGCATCAATCAATTAAATTTCAATTTAAGAATCTCCTTCGTGATTTTCTTGCCACTCAACCGATTGACCTTCTGAAATGGTGGAAGGTTCTTTTTTTTTCTTTTTTATCAACGGAGTCCAGCGCTTCTAGTCGATATAGTTGATAGTTGTTTAAAGTTATTGTAGTTAATAAATAATAATACTTAAATCCCCAGACAATCACACCAACTACTTACATGATATCAAAGTAAGCAAAGCTGTGTTATAACATACCATGTAGCGAACTAGGTACCTAGAATAGAAAATAGGTACCAAATAGAAAAACACCCAGACCCGGATGATTTGTTGATTCCGTGCGGGAATCGAACCTGCTACCACTGGCGTCTGAGGCAGATAGGTTTACCGTATCGTATCAAATAACTTCTGATTTTTTTCATGCCTCCCTTATTTTCCCAGGATCCAGACGGCTCTAAGATGCGTCGTCTAGGCCAGCATGAAAAGTTGCTGTCAGACACGGATATCTTGAAGATAAACAGCGTGTACGGCGTGCAGTGCTTCAAGGAGAACCGACGTATGATGGCGGATGACGATGTGCGCTACGTGCTCGAGATCTACAAATAAACTATGTTGAAGATATAGATGGTTTTATTTTCTAGAATATTCCTCTTGAAAATGAACGAGATTTCATTCTTTAACGTTAGCTGGTGGAGAGAGATCCTGAGAAACCACTCGGGCCTTAAAAGGACCAGGACTATAATAGTCTGAAATACAGTTTCACGTAGATTATTCTTCCAAAAAGGAACTATCGAAGCATTTCGTCCACTGTTTATGAATCTTCTATCAAATTTAGCCTTGGTTTTCGTAGTTCGATGAGAAAAGTGTGGTATTTAAATACACTTGAAATAAGTCAAACTACTTACAAATTAAATAAATAATAAATATTTCTGACACTCACACAACATTATCTAGCCCAAATTAAGTTTCTTAAAGAACTTGTGTTATGAATACTAGATAACTGATATACTTAAAAAATATATAAACATACATATTGAATAAATACATATTTTACATAGAATAAACTTAAATAAACATTAAACATCCATGACTTGACAACTAATATCTGTGTTCATCACACAAATATCCGCCGCCGCCGGGATTCGAACCCAGGACCTCTGGCATAGAAGGCAAAGTATGTTACCGCTACACCAGTATGCTACACCAGCCGGTGTAACATACTGAATCTTCGGAAAGTCGATGTGTTGAAAGGAAGTGGCAAGCAACTCAAGAAAACTATAGTTAAAATAGCTTTCAATAACTTTGTTAGGTAGATTAAATATGAAATAGTTTAGTACCAAGTCCACTCTGTACTACTGAATGTACACGACTTGTTACTATGCCTGTTTAAAGTGAGTATGGTGGACTTTCATAAGTGTATGTATCACACAAAAAAATAATAATATTCGTTTATTTCAGGCAATATTTACAATGTATACAGGGTGAGACTGGTGGGTCAAAATTCGAAATTTGAGGACGTGATAGTTTAAGATCATAATAAAAAAGAAAAAAATAATAATAAAAAAAATCATCATTAAACATAACCGAAAGTTTAAGAATTAATTACGCAATACATGGTTACACTAGCGTTGTCAGCCATCCGCGTGCCAGGTCACGTGCCGTGATTGACTCATGCATGCGTAAGTAAATAGTAACATAGTGGTATTTATTTATAGGGAATTGTAGTGAAACATTAAGTAGGTACCTACTTTTATTGCATAATTATGATCAGAATCGAGTGCAGAGTGCTCTCCTTTAGTATCTAAAAATTTTTCACCAGTCACCCTGTATCAAACAATAAATTGCTTGGTGGTAGGATCCCTTCTGGGTCCGCCTGGCTAGCGACCACCCTTTATATAAAGTCTGCCGCCAAATTTTACCGCTCCGGCGGTAATGTGTTCCGGCAATATTGTATAAAGAGCCAGTTCCTTCCTAAACCCGTGTGCTTTCATCTTCGACCTCATCGTCACTTACTATCAGGTGAGATTGAGGTCAAACGCGGGTTTAGTCACTTATAAAAAATAATAATAATAATAATAATGACAGTCAATAAAATAATAATATTCGTTTATTTCAGGCAATATTTAAAATGAGATGTATTGATATACTTAATGTAATAACGGGAAATCTTACGAGAAACAAATAATGCACAGTAAATTTCTCTTCCCAGACCTATTCAGTAAACAAGCTTTGCAAGTGTTTTGACCTCCTAGAAAACAAAAAATGACTATTGGTCACTTTCCATGGTTACCAATGGTTCCCCTATCCCCTATGCTTAGTATAAACCCATTGTGGTTATTGCAGCATTGTTAACATTAGGAAAAATTAAACTAATTGTGAATAAAGATTTAAAAAGGAAATTAGAATCCAATACCAAAAATATGATATTGTGTTTTCTTATGCTCAATTTTCTATTTATAATAATTTAAGATTATTTCAAACATAAAATTGAGCATACTGAGGGCTTACAAGAATTTAGAAACATTTTTGCCCAGTTATAATGATGATTTTAGATGTCGCAACATACAACTAGATATGCATAATTTGACTACATCTTTATGAATTTATGGATGTGAGATCAATCAATTTGACTGCCCTAAACGCTTACCTAATTGGCGCTATTTGTTACTGTCTCTGTACCTAAAACACAAACTTAGGTATGAGCTTACTTTCGAGCTTTATACAGGGCTAGTTCTTCATCTTATTTTATATAATCTCATTCGGTAATGTTCTAATTATGAAATGAAATACAGACTTTTATTGGCATATTTTATTTACATACTTCTTTAAGAAAATTAAAAAAGTAAATTAAAGCATTATTCTCTTAACAAAACAATGCTTTAAAACATTTTTTTAATTATTAAAGTACAATGTGTCCCGACCAAGGAGGTTTCAATTCAATTTAAGTATATGTCGCCGCGATGGCTTCGCCGAGCCTCATCGAAATGATTATCGTAAATTATTGAATCGTTTTGCTGTAAGCTCAAATTAAGAAATCTAAATTAATTGATTCTGAATATTTGTAATCCAATATTAGGTCTATCAATCGAACTATTGCTATCAATCAACATATTGAATCCTTTATTATCTGTGATGTTTGGATAGCAAAACAATCCAACGTTTATTATTGATTATTTTGGTTTCTCATGGTAATGTTTTGAGAATGCTTTAAAGTAAAATTATTAAATCTAATCATAAAAGATAAGTATTCAAATCAACAAATACCGTTTGTAATAAGTGTTTTGTTTTAATAAGTAATTGTGTTTACTAAAGATAAAGATTAGTACAGGTCAAGCACCATGTTAAAGTAAGTTCAATATTTGTTATTGTGACAATTACTTATGTGATTTGTTTTTAATTAAGCTTAAATAATTAAGATGTTTCCTATTGCTTTGTTAATTGCTTTGTTAATAGAAGATGTTGATAAAAAGAATTATTCAGTATGTGTCATGACCACCGGCTTTCTGTTGGCTGGTCTCTGATTGGCTAGAATCCGGCCAGTAGGAGACCAGACAGTAGAAGGTTTTGGCGGTACGAAAACCAAGATGGAGAAGGCGTCACTTTTGTGGCGGCCTTTGCCTTGCATTGGAGAGTTGTGGGGGATTTTGACTTTCTGGATAGGTTGGGTTAAAAATGGCGGAGTGGAGAACGAGCCGCTTTGTGATAAAGGTCAGTGTCGTTAAGATTGTGATATTTACTTATTTATTGTTCTCTGGCTGTAAACTGTTACTTTGTATTTTACAAGATGATTACCGTTGAGTTTCTTGCCACTTCTTCTCAACAGATCGACTTTCCGAAGTGGTGGTAGATTATAATAAATAGAAAACTTAAACTGATAAGTTGTTTGATTGAGTGACACCCTTCTGAGACGTTTTCTAACATAACTAGCTTTAATATGAGTCAATCGCCTAGCAGGACTGACAACCCTGATGGGGTTGCCGGTTTCTGCCCATTTTAAAAACCCAAGCGATCTCCCATTTCCGATATCAGAAGTGGGATCGCCTGAGCGATCCGATACTGCCGGTCATGTTACTGTTTCAGATAATGGCAGGCCGAATATACTGCCTTCATCCGCCTCGCTGCTGCAATCAAAATCAAGCCATGTTTCCGACAAGTTCTTCATGCAAATGATGAAGATGATGCAGAACATGATTGATCGATTTCTGCAGGAGCCCAATCACAAAATTAAAATAGAACACAGGATGGGCGAGCGGATGCAACATACGGACTTTCTTAGGAAACTCCTTACTCGGAGTTAACAGTTCTTGAAAACGACAGCTACCTCGTGAGAAAGGTCGTTGCCCATCACGGACGGTCGCGAAAGGTTGCTCACGACAACTTCGCCGAGCTCCTCGACCTGGCATGGACGCGCAGCTGACCGTGTCGCCCCATGAAGAATCGCAGCCTGGGCCATCGGGCATTGTAGCCGTAGCTCAACTCCAGTTGGGTGATATTGCTGATCCAAATACGGTGAGCTCCTTTCATGCTATAACTCTTATTATTAATTTTATTTATTATAAAAAAAAGAGAAAACAAACAAAAAAAAAAAAACAAAAAAAAAATATGAAAAAAAAAATGAAAAAAAGAACAAAATAATAATTTAAAAAAATGCTGTATACGGGTGGAGACGTATAATGGCATATAACAAGAAGTCTTACAAAAAGACAAATCCCCTCCCAAAAAAAAAAAAAAAAAGTAAAAAAGAAAAGAAAAGAAAAAGAAAATGAATAACTAAAATCCCCTGTGTACCACGGCCAACAGGACAGCCCAGAGCACAGCATCGACCTCTCCCAATATTCCTTAGGACCCCTGTTTAATTACAGCATCGACCTTTTCTACGCCTATCCTTCCCTTGATTAAAATATTACATCTACACTGTTGTAACGTGGAGTGAGCAGTTTCAGTATACAAAATATCAAAATATTTCTATAAACTGTTGTCACGTGGAGTGAGCAGTTTCACAATACAAACTATGAAAATATTTCTATAAACTGTTGTCATGTGGAATGAGCAGTGGAAATTATATTGAGTAAAAGAGTTTAAAAAAAAAAATATTCAAAATATTTCTGAGCTGTTGTCATGTGGAATGAACAGCAACAATTGCATTCAATAACATTATGCATTAGCTTATCTTACTTTAGGGTTACTGTGGAAGTAGCACCTATACTCTCATATGAATTTTTCTTACAGAACAACTCTGAAGAGATAAAGCGTGATGGAAGTTGCGCTGCAGAGCACGCAGCGTCCATCAGTATGGCCGTGTCGCCGCGATGGCTTCGCCGAGCCTCATCGAAATGATTATCGTAAATTATTGAATCGTTTTGCTGTAAGCTCAAATTAAGAAATCTAAATTAATTGATTCTGAATATTTGTAATCCAATATTAGGTCTATCAATCGAACTATTGCTATCAATCAACATATTGAATCCTTTATTATCTGTGATGTTTGGATAGCAAAACAATCCAACGTTTATTATTGATTATTTTGGTTTCTCATGGTAATGTTTTGAGAATGCTTTAAAGTAAAATTATTAAATCTAATCATAAAAGATAAGTATTCAAATCAACAAATACCGTTTGTAATAAGTGTTTTGTTTTAATAAGTAATTGTGTTTACTAAAGATAAAGATTAGTACAGGTCAAGCACCATGTTAAAGTAAGTTCAATATTTGTTATTGTGACAATTACTTATGTGATTTGTTTTTAATTAAGCTTAAATAATTAAGATGTTTCCTATTGCTTTGTTAATTGCTTTGTTAATAGAAGATGTTGATAAAAAGAATTATTCAGTATGTGTCATGACCACCGGCTTTCTGTTGGCTGGTCTCTGATTGGCTAGAATCCGGCCAGTAGGAGACCAGACAGTAGAAGGTTTTGGCGGTACGAAAACCAAGATGGAGAAGGCGTCACTTTTGTGGCGGCCTTTGCCTTGCATTGGAGAGTTGTGGGGGATTTTGACTTTCTGGATAGGTTGGGTTAAAAATGGCGGAGTGGAGAACGAGCCGCTTTGTGATAAAGGTCAGTGTCGTTAAGATTGTGATATTTACTTATTTATTGTTCTCTGGCTGTAAACTGTTACTTTGTATTTTACAAGATGATTACTGTTGAGTTTCTTGCCACTTCTTCTCAACAGATCGACTTTCCGAAGTGGTGGTAGATTATAATAAATAGAAAACTTAAACTGATAAGTTGTTTGATTGAGTGACACCCTTCTGAGACGTTTTCTAACATAACTAGCTTTAATATGAGTCAATCGCCTAGCAGGACTGACAACCCTGATGGGGTTGCCGGTTCTGCCCATTTTAAAAACCCAAGCGATCTCACATTTCCGATATATACATTATCTGTGGTGAGCGCGCTGCGCGCGCAACGCGCATGCGTGATGGATCCGATTTCCATTTTGACGCTGTTTCGTAATACGAATTTGAGTAATATTTTGTTGAATAAAACTTTAGTAGCAAAAATGTCTAGCCATGAGATTAAATAAAGTAGTGTATGCAACTGCATATAATTAGGTATTAACACATGAGTGTAGTTTTTTGAAACGAGCCGCAAGCCTCTATTATATGACATTTGCATAAACTACTATTAATCAACGGCCAAATTTTTTTTGTAAGTACTGAAACCACTATATACAGGGTTAATTTTAATTAGCGTATCACCTCTCGCATGCAGCCTCTCCACATCAATCCCAACAACATTTGTTCTACAACTTTAAAAAAAAAATGGCTTTTAGATAATATTTTAGTTCTCCCATAAAAAAAATTATAGCCTCGGTTTAGTGGACTCTTTTTACTCTGAGCTAAGGTATGCCACGCACCTTGAGTAGTAAAATACACATACACAACTTCACGCCTGTATCCCGTATGGGGTAGGCAGAACACCAGAGGTAATAAAACCATCTGATGTCACGTTTGACAAATTTGGAGGCATTATAATAGTGAAGAGAGACTATTGTAGTGACAGGGGGTCAGCCTATCGCCCACAAAAAAGCCTCCCATAACACCTCGGTCCCTTAACTGACTTTTACAGTATGCCCGGGAAGAGAAGCAGCTGGCACATTCTATGTTTTTCTTTCGCTCCCAGTCCAGCATAGAAGCTAGAGTAGTAAAATATCGCTTCATAATAATAATAAGCTTGCCCTGATACCCGACCGACTGGTCTGATTAATAGGTACTTCTTACAATAATAATAGGTACTTCTTACAAAATGTAGAGAAAGGAGTAAAAAATTTTTTTGTTTTTAATTTTTGTGTTATTTATCAAGATTTATAAAAAGTCGTAGGCCAAATGTTGTTGGGATTGATGAGAGATGCTGTCTGCAAGAGGTGATACGCTAATTAAAATTAACCCTGTGTAGAAACGACTTTTGCAAAAGCTGTTTGTATTTTTTTAACAAGGAAATTATTTATTGTCTAACATATTAAGCTGGGCATGTTCACTCTAAATTCCATTAAGAACAAAGAGGACTACGTGCTACTACAAAACATTTTGTAGTATTATCAAACGTAATCAATCAAATGCTTCGTAGTATCGTATCGTGCGTAGGGTGTTTTTCAACAGCCACTATTTGTAAAAAAGTTTGTGGCACCATATCTTTATTTTATTTCTACTGAGCGGTACTAAAATAAATACGTTCATAGATACTGCATCAAATAACATTATATTGCAATAAGAATAACCTCGTATAGATGTCATAATAATAAAACAAATATTAGTCTAGGCAACTTTATTCAATCATAAAGCTTTTAAAAAAATAAGCTATTCTTAATTCAAAACTATAGCTATGGTGTTGAGTTGTCTACTGCTTCTACTGTGGACTTTTTTCTCAAACTAATATCACTCTTGCTGATAACATCAAAGACCTGGACATTCTGTGGGAACGCTCTTTTCCTGATGACACATCTTTCGTTGTAGATTATAACGCAGATAGCTGAAATAAGCGATGTATTAATACGATTTTATTTTATGACATAAGAATGAGGAGTTTATCTTCCATAACACCTATAAGTGATCATAAAGACTAAGGCTGATTAAGAATTAAGAGATATGAGAAGTTAAGACGATTTCTGCAACACGATAGAAAGTATTGAGTTTGTATAAAACCGCGACAAATTGCGCTGGCGGCGTCTAGAACGGCCCAGATTCCCCGCATCGCTGCCCGCGCCGTTGTCGCTACCGTACTGCTTGCAGCCTAAGGTGGTACACGTCCATCCACGAGTAACCTATTCACTTGACGTTTAAAAGGACTAGAATTTGACTGGTAGGGAAAAACGGACACAGGCAGTTCATTTGAAACCTTGGTAGAGATTGCGGCAAACATATATTCCCCTCTCAAGATGTTGTAAGGCGTTTTGCGCAGGATTTTTGTAAGAAATTCACCTACGCGAAACGTCTCGAAACAATCTCAGAAGCGACTAGGTGTTCGGCGCGATCTATAAGGTCTTTCAATAAGGACGGGTCGATTTCAAAATGGAATAAAACAGAATATTGTCTTAAGTTTTTGCGATTCATACTATTAATTAAATAAAACACTTTATAACCGGATTTATCGCGTATATTTACATTTTAAATTTTAACTCGACGTTTCGGTGTCTTTGCTGACCCCGTGGTCATGAGCGACTGGTATTTAATAGGAATAAAACAGGCTGCGTGCGAGATATTAACTAAATTATTCTTTTATTTGAACCTATTCATGCCATTTTGTTTTGTTTATGATATCTTTCAACTGCCCGCCGCGTCTTCGAACAGAGGCATAAATCTAAGAGGTCTAATTTTCAGCAGATCCAATCAACAGGCAGATCTATTTTTAGCCTAAATTTAACGATATGGTCGTGGATGAAATGTGTTTCCAGCAACACGGCACAGAACAATGGACATTTTGCATTAACGACTTGAAGGTAGGTTTATTTGATGCAGAGGTGATGTGAGTTGGCTGGGCGGTTTAATTCTGCTGGAAATTGAACCTCTCAGATTTGTGCCACTATTTGAAGTCACGGTGAGCAGTTGGATGATGTCATAATAAAAAAAATGGCATGAATAGATCTTTCAAATGAAAGATCTACATACATACATAACTTCACGCCTGTATCCCTTATGGGGTAGGCAGAACATCAGAGGTTATAAGACTAACTGATGTCACTTTTGACTAATGAGGTATTATAATGATTGCGAGAGGCTATTGCAGTGACAGGGGGTCAGCCTATCGCCCACAAAAATGCCAATAAAACCTCTGTCCCTTAACCGACTTTTACAGTATGCCCGGGAAGAGAAGCAGCTGGTACATTCTGTTTTTCTTTCACTCCCAGTCCAGCATGGAAGTATGAAAGATCTGAAATGAATAATTTCGTTAATAACGCGCACACAAACTGTTTTATTCCATTTTGAAATCGACCCGTCCTTATTGAAAGACCCTATAGGTACAACCCATATCAAAACGATAAGGTTCACTTTTAGGCTATGTGTCCTGACATTATCGCTTCAGCTTTGCAACTTTCTGGCTATGTCTGTGACTTTGGTTCGCGTCGGAATCTCCTCATTTCTGGTTCGATCCCGGAAGGAAACTCAAACTCCGGGCATACCTCATTCCATTGCTCGCTGAGCGACTTTAAGCTTGTTTACAAGGCCCACAGTTAGTGCCCACGTCTGTGATCACTAAACGTGGGTTTAATGACCATGGAAAAGTTTGCACCATATTAAATAAAATACGATAAAAATATATGGTCAATAGCAAAAAAAGGTAACCTTACATACTATTTCAATAATAACAAACATTAGAAATATATTAAAACTTAAAACTTTTGTAGAATCAGATAGATACACTGATAGATCTGAGGGTAGAGTTAACGTACGCGCACACTGTCGGATCGCATCGCAGCGCAAAGACACATCATTGACAATCAAAGCACTTTATTCAATTTCAAGAGTTCGGCCATAACATCATTTTAACGTTTGGTGGCGCCACTTATTACTGGCAATAACAACTTATTATTTACAATTACAACGTCAAGTGAACTTAAGTTTATCATTTATGTAACTGAATTGTTGTGATGCTTGATAGACTTCATGATTCACATATTTCGACGAATAACTTTATAACTCTCAAACATGCTAATAATTGATGGTTTTTGATTATTTTAGTTCGTGGTTCGTTAGTTCGTTGCCATTGTACTGTAAAATTAGCACCATTCCTTTCACATATGAAAAACAATATTTATCAACAATAATAATAAAAAAACACTATAGTGTATTGTCCACCCAAAAAACCTCAAGCACATAAGCGCCGCCAAGCGGCACAAAAGCTTGCATTCCAAACTCCCTATAATATTGATGTGTCCTATCTGTACTTGTACATAATACTTTATAATCTGTCGCAAAAATCCGCGTGCGAGCCTCTCATACATTTTATATGGACTAGCGCATACTGTGCTGGGGCGGGGCGGGCCGCATTTCATATTAAAAGTATGATAATGACGCAGGCGGATTATTGCGATGCGATGCGCCCCGGCATAATGTACGCGTGCCTTTAGGCTTTGTCTCTTACAAACTGCAATAATGTTCTTTGGAACCTGATAAACGTCCGGTTGACAGTGACAACAGCTATCAATCATCACCTCCATCTGCTTCTCAGACGACGTAGCGTTCAGAATAAAAACAAAACGCATAATTTTTGTTAATCATGAACACAACTTATCCTTAACTGCTTTCTGCTCTATCTACACTTATTTGTAAATATTATTTAAATTGTTAATTTCAGTTTAGTACCTATCAAGTTTGAAATTGTAATATGTAAAGTGAATTATTCCTAATGTTGTGCACTATTTAGCACTATCATTAAGTTTATGTCATAAATCAAGTTTTTGAATTATTTATTACCAAAAATGTATTTGTAATAGGTACACCGTGAGACGCACCAGAAAGATAAGCACTTATAGAGTTTTACTTAAAATACATACTCGATTTATTATCATTTACCTGGTCTGCCTGTATGAGTGTCGACTACTTCTTTCCTGTTGTCTTCCTTCCAGTGGAAAAACATTTTCTTTATGACTGCGACCACCATTGCTATCAGGAAGAGACTGACCCCAAGAAGGATGGTGTATAACGCCATTTACCGACATCACACGCATCTTGTTTATCGATGTATATTTTTGTGAGTTTTGATTTATTTACTGACATAATGTGACATTGGAAGTCAAAGGTCAAGTCAATCTATATTAAAAAAAAAAAAAACTTTTTTAATTATCGCGAAGGCCGCGTTTTATGACGATGAATTCAAACATAGAGCATACGATATTATGAAAGAACAGGTGAATCATAATAATAAACTTTAGAATATTTGTGGTGTTTTTTTTTTCAGGAGGCTCTCTCAAAGTCAAGACATTTTTAAAATATTGAATATTTATAATACTTGCAAAATGTATTATTTCTAAGGAAACTTTGGGCAAGAGTGTTATTATTATTTATTGTGATTGAAGATAAGTTTTTAAGGGACAAAAAGAACAGATATTAACCACAAATAGTCAAATGCCTATTAGTAAAAGAAATTATAAATCTATAGTTTTTAAGTATTTAATTACCTACCATAACTTCTAAAGATAGGGATGGACTTTTTTCTGAGCCTCATTTCGGCTTCACGTTTATATCTAAGACTAGCTTTTGCACGCAGTTTCACTCGCGCAATTTCTAATCCCGCAGGAATATCGGGATTTAGTAATATATCGGTGTGGCTTATGTGTTATTCCAGACTGTACACTATCACTTGTCTTCCATCCAAATCCATTGAACTGCTCTGCTGTGATTCATACATCCAGACATCCATACATGCATTTATCCAAACTTTGTATTAGTAAGAGTAAGAAAAGAAGTTAGATGCACGGGAATAATGAACACATCTTTTTCGATACTTTAAGTCGAGTAATTTTTAGGAATTCGAAATTATAAATGAATTATGGACTAAAGTAAGATGGCGTAAATTAAACTTAAAAAAGTAATTAAAATTAAAAAAGGCGTAAAGTTACTGGAAAGTAAATTTAAAAAAAAAATTTTGTTTTAGATACCTTACTGCTTGCAGATTAAGTAAGTAAGGTGAGTGGGGGGAAGATGGAAAACGGGGCAAGACAGAAAGTCAACAATAACGCCACATCTAGCAGATTTTTTGAAGTGTTTGTAGCACTGTTTAAGCCGCCATTTAATTTTCTCCTATGTCATAGTCAATGTTTGAAGGTTATTGCACAGAAACATGTTTTTTTTTACAAAATTATACAATCTGACTTTTTGCGTGTTTCTTCAAGTATTTTTATCTTACCCCGCATCCTGTAACTATCATTAAAAGCTAGGTACAACTGATTCTTTTGGATACTTAATAATTACTTTTTATTTACATTTGAGTTATTAAATAGATTTTTTGCCATTACTCGTATTTTAGGAATTGAAACAATTTTCTATCTTTACCCCTTACATTTTGATGGGGTAAGATGAACATATCAATTTTCGAGTAAGATATTTGGAATAATATTATGCTACCAAATATGACAAATGTAACATAATCAGATTTTTTGTTTGTTTCTGATTTTGCCTTTAACTTTTATTATCAATTTTACTTTAAACAATCGCTCAGCAATGTTTGAGAACATCCACTTTGATCTTTCCCCGGTGGGGTAAGATTGAAATACAAAAATCAAAATATTTGTCTTGTCTTTGTTTCCTTAGGCGTTTTGATGCTTGAGTCTGTTATTTTGTTTTCAGGGCATTAAATTCCATAGACTAGTATTGACCAAGAATGTATGTCATTCTCGTAAACGATTTTAGAAAATAGTTTGATCTTTCCCCGTCACCTTTCCGTCTTTCCCATGTTTTATTTTTGTCCATTGCAAATGATGCTTGGTGTGGCACTCATTTCTTTATACATTTAAATGAAATTTAACAAACTAGTTTGAAAATATACTCTCTGGTCGTCATCCACAATATATCAAGTTTAAATTTTGATTAATATGTAGTGTTTCACAAGTATTCAAAAACAACACTACTCATCTCATTGAAAACCCGTTCGGTCTTGCCCCCACTCACCTTATATGTATATACTAGCTGCTGCCCGCGACGTCGTCTGCGTGAACGCTATGCAGCACCAAACGCACCTACGATTATAACACTGCTAGCGTGATAATATGTAGCCTATATGTTGACCCGACTTCTTAACTATCTTCATGCCAAATTTGAAGTAAATCCATGCAGTACTTTTTGAGTTTATCCCGGAAAGACAAACAGACAAACAGACAAAAATTCTAAAAACTATATTTTTTGTTTCTGTTTCGATTGTAGATCATACCCCAAGTATTCTTTTAAAAAAATATTCAATGTACAGTTTTGACTTTCCTACCATTTTATTAATGTATAGATACAAAAAAAAGTAAAAAAAAAAAGTAAACATTTGATAACCATAAATGTAAAAGCTGTATGGATCCTGTTCTTTGTTTATTTATTTTGTTTTTTTTTAGAATATATTCGTATGTTGCCTTAGCGCGGGTTAATTTTAAAAACTGTTAAAGAATATTGATTACTTTCTTTTACCTATCATGTTTTGAATTAATTTTGTAGATCAAACTTGGTTAAATGCTTTAAGTGGAAACAATTATTATTACCAAACATTCTTATTTAAGTGACTAAAATGTGTGACAAGGATTATGGTAAGCATTTATGGTAATGTACATTATCTATGTTATGCTATTTTTTTAGTAAATAATTGAATATATAATAAGTTGCATTGCAATAAATACTATCCACAGTGAAGGACTTAAAAAATAACTAACCAGAACAATAATTAATATACAAATGCTTAATTGCTTACACATATTTTGCTAATTTTAGGTTATGTATTTCAAAAAAGGTTAACTTGGATTGTATAAAAAACATACTATTTTTCAACCTTTAAGTAACATATATTTTGTTTTATTTTAGAAAAACACGTGCTGCATAAATATAGACTGGCTGTAGCTATATCCGTAATCAAAAATAAGCCTGAAAACCTTACCTTAGATCAATATGTAGAACTAATTAAAACTAAACTTACGAATACATTCAATGAAGTCGAAAAGGACGATATTTGTTCTGTCAATAGCGATGACTTTGATATGAGTAATAATAACAATGAAAAGTATGAATCAGAAACTCAAGATCAACCTTCGAATATGACAATTGACTTAGAAAAGGATATACAATTAGTTAATAATGAACTGTCGAAAAACAATTCTGCGCTAAATAAGTTACAAAGCAATATCTTAAATGACAACAACTTAGAAGAGAATATAACATCACATCCGATCGCTAAAGATAGTACAGTCCAAATGGGACAAAATGATACACAAATTGAAGTTTTAAATGAAAGTTTGAATATTCTTCAAGATTATAACAACCCGATGGAAGATGTTGTGGAAGAGATGGAGAAATCTCAAGTTTTGACAAACGTGTTGACCATTTTACAATCTGTTGATAAGGAAATTGATGATTTTAGACATGTAAGTATAAAAAGTTAGAGCTATTATCTATAAGTAGACCTGTGATCGATATTAGTGAGGGCGTTACCAGACCAATGGATCGATGATTGATTGATTTTTTATTTATTTATTTATGGCTTACCAACTAAAATACATCTTACAAACATGTTCAATAAAATTGCACAATTAAACACTTATTAAAATGATTTTAATAAGTGTCCCGGGTGCTACATACTTGTATACAGCAGTCGTTAGGGTTTGTCAGAAGCCATATCGGCGCCCTGAAAATTCTGGCATCCACCACCCAGCACTGGGCCAGCTTGGTGGATTATGGCCTATACCTCCTCTTCACCCAGGCTCTGCAGTGGGCTCATTACAAGGAGTTGTGCTGATGATGATATGTCGAAAGAACGGTGCGTTGAGCCGTGGTTTCGATCCCCGCTGTATCTTGCACGAGTTGACATGATTGGTGAATAGCACGATTTATTCTTAGAGAAATCGAAACAAGAGATAAAAATAAACTTTGGAAAATGTATAATGTATAGAATTACTTTATTCATGTATATTGAGGGTACACATGATACGCGACCACTCTTCATATAAAATCTACCGCCAAATACCACAGTACCGACGCAGCGGTGTTTTCAACCGACTTCCAAAAGGAGGAGGTTTTCAATTCGTGTGTTTATTTTTTGTGTCTTTGTTACACGATTTTTTGGACAATTGTGAAATGATTAGTCAATATTCTTGTTTCATATGATAGATAATACTACAAAGGTGGGCCTAAATAAATTTCATCGAAAGCGATTGAGTACTAAATAAAAAAAATATATTTAAAAAATGTGTAATAAAATAAAATTAAAATTAAAAAATAAAATCCCCAGACAATCACACCAACTACATGGCCCAAGTAAGCATAGCTTGTGTTATGTAGTGAACTAGGGGGGAACCTAGAATATAAATAAATAAATAGATACATTTTTTTTTCTTGTTCCGAGCGGAAATTGAACCCGCAGCCACTGGGTCTGAGGCAGGCAGGTTTACCCCATCGCCAAAGTGGTCTTCAATGTGTGTGAGTACGGAGAATATACTTCAGCCAAAGTTTTAGACGTGAAGTTAAAAATTTAAAAAATCCCCAAACATTCACACCAAATACATGGCCCCAAAGTCAGCATAGATTGTGCGAACTAGGGAGAACCTAGAATATAAACTAGAACTAGGTGTTCTAATTTGTATCTATTTAAAATTAACACTATATTTTATCTACGTATTTGTATGTATGTATTAACCAAAGCAATATAACAATTCTATCTATGAGTAATTAAATTTTTAATAACTATTATTTTATTTTTATATACTAAAAGATTTTAGCAATATACACCTTATTCTGCTCTGGTCAAAAACTATGTTCCTTAAAACCTGGCTAACCCTAGCACAGACCTTGGTCTATTGGGGTTGCCTTAGTTCCCACCTTAATTGCAACTGTAAGCGCTTACCTGAGTCTATTTATCTAATGGTGTAAATGTGTAGTTATTATTGCGTATAAAAAAATAAATAAATAGATTAACACCCAGACACGGAACATTTGTTTTTCTTGTTCCGTGCGGGTATTGAACCCGCAACCAATAGCGTCTGAGGCAGACAGGTTGACCCCATCGCCTAAGTGGTAGTTTTTTTAGTTGATCTTTTTAATGTTCTGCATTCGTTGAGTATATTCCGGCATGCTGTATGGAGATTCAGTTCGATTCTAAGCCCGTGCGTTGCCTAATCGACCGCATCTTCACTTCATAGCACTTGAGATTTATGTCAAACGTGGGTTAAAATAAAACTTATACATATTACCTTCTACATCCAATACTTGACAAGACTCGCACCGGGATTAAAGCCCCGGTACTTTAGTATGGACGTACATACATAAATAACTTCACGCCTGTATCCTTTATGGCGTAGCCAAAACATCAAAGGCTATAAAACCATATGATGTCACGTTTGAAATAATTTGAAGGTATTTTATTGATGGAGCGAGATCGGAGCGAGACTATTGCAGTGACAGCCGCTGCCTTATCACGTAAATATAAGCGATCAGCTATAATGGCGCAGTCATCACGCCATGGACGCACGATCCATTGCTTTACATTGTATTATTTAAGCGATAGCTGTTCAATCGTTCGCAGAATGCATTTATTGCTACGATACTAGCGCCAAAAACAATTTGGTAGCTAATAATAATAAAACCAATAAAATGTGAAACTTCGCAGAAAAAAATAATTAAAATTTCGCAGAAAAGTACAGACGAAAAGTATGAAATTCAAAGGGATTATATGCACTTTTAGTACATCGATTGTACGATAGAGACAGCACAGTCGTCGGATTGCTATGGCTTTGTTTTTGCTGTAACGTACTTAATACGAATTAGTTCTTTTTTAGCAAATCTTGCGCAATTCATGCCATCGCTTTGCTCTTGCAAGTTACGTGATAAGGCAGCCGATCGCCCACAAAAACGTCAATAAAACCTCTACCCTATATCTGACTTCTACTAAATGCCCGGGAAGAGAAACAACTGGTGCATTCTATGTTTTTCTTTCTTCCCAGTCCATACCTTTATACCAAGGAGGTTGTTAATAACTAATATTTTCCTGTTTTACAGAGTATACAACCTATTGAAGCAAATTCTCAATATGCAACACTAAATTCAGAAAATCCATTGCAAATTAACGAAATTAACACGCAAAAAGACATCTTAGATTTAGATTCTCAAGCAACCATACAATATAAATACATAAACACAGATAACTATACTCATATAAGTCAAAGTCAAACAGAAAACATAGTTATAGAACAACAATACATCGTTTCAAAAGATAAATTAAATGAAACTGTTGAAATTAATAAAGATTTATCTAATGCTGTTGCAAATGACAATAGTTTACTTAGGCAAGAGAATGGGGAATTAAATAACAATGATGATGGTAAAATAAATAGTTGTGAATATAATAATTTAGATGTTAATACAAGGAATGACGAGTGTATGGAGGAAAATAATGAAACTGAAGATTT
Organism: Stenoptilia bipunctidactyla; assembly: GCA_944452665.1. Taxonomy (NCBI): domain Eukaryota; kingdom Metazoa; phylum Arthropoda; class Insecta; order Lepidoptera; family Pterophoridae; genus Stenoptilia; species Stenoptilia bipunctidactyla. Next base: position 15,632,941 of record OX101746.1, read on the forward strand.
ACTGGAAAACGAACAAGGTACTTAGACTTAAAACTTCTTGTTTTTTAAATGTTTTTTTTATTTACTAGATGACCTTATTTGTATACGTACGGTGTAATACTGACTTATAACATGGCATATAGCCGATGAATCTATACATATAATAAAATGGTAGGAAAGTCAAAACTGTACATTCAATATTTTTTTAAAAGAATACTTGGGGTATGATCTACAATCGAAACAGAAACAAAAAATATAGTTTTTAGAATTTTTGTCTGTTTGTCTGTTTGTCTTTCCGGGATAAACTCAAAAAGTACTGCATGGATTTACTTCAAATTTGGCATGAAGATAGTTAAGAAGTCGGGTCAACATATAGGCTACATATTATCACGCTAGCAGTGTTATAATCGTAGGTGCGTTTGGTGCTGCATAGCGTTCACGCAGACGACGTCGCGGGCAGCAGCTAGTAAATTATAACTACAAAACGCAACTTTTCAGGAGGCGAGAAAAACGTACCACGTCCGTTTCAATGGTTTTCTCTTATATTTTATTCTTTAAAATGTTCATTTAAACCAACTACCGTATAACGACGTTAATTTTTTTATTAAATTATTACTGGTTTTTAAATAAATTGCAGATAGAAGGTATTGTTTCCTAGAATGAAATATAATGTTGAAATTTGAAGATATTCGGTATTACAGTAGTGCAGATAGAAGAAATTGCTGCTAAATTTACATAAAAATATTAAAATAACAAGAAGATAACACAAATACCTTATAAATATTTATGGCATATACCTTATTACATATTACTGGCATGTACTTATTAAGGTCCGTCTGATCGAAAACCACGGGTTCTGTTAAGTCTCCGAAACGTTGGATCAAACTGTAAAATATACTCATACGCGGGTGTCCATTTTGTTACTTGATATTCGAATATAATGAGAATTTAACGTTTATGTATGTATATGTAATTATTCGTATGAAGTTTATTTTACGAGCCGTACACCTCGCCCACATTAATTTCCACCAATACCTGGGTTGCCTGGCAGAAATCGCGCTTCGGCGATAAGGCCGCCCTTTGTATGTTAATTGTGATCATTATTTTTATTTTTTAACTGTATAACCATGTTGGTGTACAATAAAGAGTTTTTATTATTAGTTTTTATTATAACACTTTTTAAACGAATTTATCGCTTTTATACATTTTACCCCGTGGTCAAGAGTTTTATTTAAGATTACGGATCGTGAAAACTTAAGACATAGAAGGCAATGTATGTTACCGCTACACCAACGACCGGCTGGTGTAGCGGTAACATACATTGCCTTCTATGCCAGAGGACCTGGGTTCGAATCCCAGCGGCGGCGGATATTTGTGTGATGAACACAGATATCAGTCGTCAAGTCATGGATGTTTATATGTTTATTTAAGTTTATTCTAATAAAAAAATATGTATTTATTGAATATTATGTGTATATATTTCTTAAGTATATCAGTTATCTAGTATCCATAACACAAGTTCTTTAAGAAACTTAATTTGGGCTAGATAATTTTGTGTGAGTGTCAGAAATATTTATTATTATTATTATTTATTATTAATTTAATTTATTACAACTTTACATAAAAGCTTCCTTTAGGGCTTAGTCATTTATTTATTTTCTGATCAAACTTTTCATACAGCGTTGAACGAAAGTTCCCAAACGGAACGGATTCCTTTCAAAATAATAGAAGAGATGAGCAAAGTGAAGACCTTGTTGAGTAGGAGACGGAGGAAGATGAGCTCGGATGGATATTCTACTGATTCGGGGTATAGAAGCGATTCGCAGAAATCTTTTAGGAATTGTAAGTATAGATATTTGAAAGTAATTGATTTTACAGGGTAATGATTTCGTATAGGCATCGAAGACGGACGTAGTTATTCAAGCTTCATCATCACAAAGTCCATAGGGTTTTCTCGAAGGTTTGCTGAGAGAAATTTACAAAAGGTCTTGATTTTTATATTTTACATCGTAATTATCTAAAATAAAAGTCGTCGTCGGAAAGAACGTCGTCGTGGCGCGTGGTTACTGTGTGTATCTTACGATATCACAGGTTAAGCAACGTTCGGCGCGGTCGGTGCTTGGATGGGTGACCGCCGACCGTTCGTTTCTCACGGCGACTTCCGTGCTTCGGAGGGCACGTTAAGCTGTCGGTCCCGGGTGCTGTATACTTGTATACAGTAGTCGTTAGGGTTTGTCAGAAGCCATATCGGCACCCTGAAAATTCTGACATCCACCACCCAGCACTGGGCCAGCTCGGTGGATTATGGCCTAAACCTCCTCGTCACCCAGAGGAGAGACTAATGCCCTGCAGTGGGCCCATTACACAGAGTTGTGATGATGATGATGATCTAAAATAAACCTTTCTATTATTATTTATACATGTATTAGGTATATGTACCTATTGCTTCCATGCTGGACTGGGAGCGAAAGAAAAACGTAGAATGTGCCAGCTGCTTCTCTTCCCGGGCATACTGTAAAAGTCAGTTAAGGGACAGAGGTTTTAAAGGCGTTTTTGTGGGCGGTAGGCTGACCGCCTGTCACTGCAATAGCCTCTCACCATCACCATTATAATACCTCATTTGTCAAACGTGACATCAGATGGTCTTGTAACCTCTGGTGTTCTGCCTACCCCTAAGGGATACAGGCGTGACGTTATGTATGTATGTAGGTATATTATTACTATATTATTCTTCCATGCTGGACTTGGAGTGAAAGAAAAACATAGAATGTACCAGCTGCTTCTCTTCTTGGGCATACTGTACCTAAAACAATGTTAAAGGGATAGAGGTTTTATTGATGATTTTGTGGGCGATAGGCTGACCGCCTGTCACTGCAATCGTCTCTCTCCAATTTCAAACGTGACATCAGATGGTTTTATGGCCTCTGTTGTTCAGCTTATCCCATAAAGGAGACAGGCTCGAATATGTAAAGCTGAAGAGTTTGTTTTTTTGTTTGTTTGTTTGAACGCGCTAATCTCAGAAACTGCAAGTGGGATTTGAAAAATTCGTTTTGCATTTGATAGTCCAACTCTTGAGGAAGGTTATAGGCTAAATTTTATCCCGAAATTCCCACGGGATCAAAAGTTACGCGGGTAAAACCGCGCGCGCGGTGTCTAGTGCATTATATTCTTAATCTACACGCCTTTTAGACGGAAAAGTCCCGACAATTTGACCATCGGTCCGGGATCAGGGCAATAAAGACAGATACCGGCGAATCATTAAAATATCTCCTGTGGAAACTGCAGATTAAAACCGTATGTTTATTTTCTAACAGCCTTACACATATCCGACAATTGGCTGGACCAATCCGGATGCAGTTTACTGCGTCATGTAGCTCAGAGTCCTTTGATGACTTCGACACACGAAATCAACGATGAAATAGCTCAAGTAAGTAGTCAATGGGGTAGAAAACTGCCTACTTTTTCCACTAGAGGCGCTGATTACGCTTGACTCATAACAACTGTCAAATACCATAGTAAAAGTTAATTTTATACTAGTTTTTTTATCAAAAAATAGAAATGCATCATTGCGTAGTCTTAAGTTTTATAGAAAATGGATACCACAGTTTTTCTGAGGATATACACATGTGGAAGTTGTGGATGTACTTGATTTGAACTTTTATGGAAATGCACATATTACGGTCCATATTTTCCACATTTTCATACAGAAAAAATACATTATTATATAGATTTACCGCAAAAAAGATCAGTGAACGAGCAATTTCGATAACAACTTGTTCATTTAACGGTTTGTAATGGGTCAAGCGTATGAAGCGACATCTATTTAGAGCTTTTCTTTTTCTTCTCCATTGAACAATAAACCCTAGTGTATTAAGAATAATAGCTATTTCGTGTGGTTTTATCTACGTACACCTAACTTTTTAACCCAAAGAGCAATGTTCATAGCTGACCTGTCTGATTTTTGACAACTCATGAAATGTATTAAAACAACATATAGTGAAAATAATAGCTCATGTTCGGTTAATTCCAAATCATTTACTTATAATATTAGAAACTCATGCTGGACTAGGAGCGAAAGAAAAACATAGAATGTGCCAGCTGCTTCTCTTCCCGGGCAAACTGTAACAGTCAGTTAAGAGACGGAGTTTTTATTGGCCGTTTTGCAGGCGACAGGCTGAACCCCTGTCACTGCTATAGTCTCTCTCCATCATAATAATACCTCCAAATTTGTCAAACGTGACATCAGATGGTTTTTATAGCCTCTGGTGTTCTGCCTACCCCATTAGGGATACAGGCGTGAAGTTATGTATGTATGTTTGTAGAAACCGCAGCAAGGATTTTAATATTTTACCATCTCAAGTTACTCAGTAGACTACTAGTATCATCCACTTGAAATGAAAATCCCGATATCGTTTCTTAAGAAATTAAATCAAGTCTGCACCAATTAGATATAAACAGGCAGCATTTCAATGGCAATATCATCTTTATACATTCACATACCTAACAAAAAGTAGTTTGACAGGTCAGAGACTGTATGGACCGTGAACATTACTCTTTCTAGATAAAAATACTTATTGAGTTAAATTTTGACGACGGTGTAGTGGTAACATACATTGCCTTCTATGCCAAAGGTCCTGGGTTCGAATCCCGGCGGCGACGGATATTTGTGTGGTGAACACAGATATTAGTCGTCAAGTCATGGATGTTTATATATTTATTTAAGATTATATTATAATAAAACATATGTATATGTTGAATATGTAGGTTTAAATATTTCTTAATTATTATCAATTAACTAGTATCCAAAACCCACGTTTTACTTAAAAAAAAAAACTAATTTTTCACAGGTTTTAGGCCAACTCATAGATAGATTGCAGGAAGAAGAAAAATGCCCGACATTTTTGGAGGAAATTTTAGAAAACGTTGATCTATTGTTGAAGAACATACATGAAGGTTCAAACGGAGAAGAAACTGCGGTAAGTTTAAGAATACTTGATAAGTTAATTCTAAAAACTTATTCTACTCCGCTTAGTTATCGACTCAATTATTGATGAGTCTTAACAACAAAGCGCTTTGGTAATATTCTGTATTATAAACTTAATTTAATGAGCATATTATTTAAAAAAAAACAAACATCGAATAGGTCGACTCAAAATGGACCTCCCTTTATTTAAAATCTACCGCTAAATTCCCTACTCCGGCGGTGATGTATTCCGGTGATGTTTTATAAAAAGCCTGTTAATACCCTAAATCCGTGTGTCATCTTTGATTCCATGAATGAATTGAATCAGTGAGATTGAGGTCAATTGTCAAAAAAGTAATAATCACGGTCCATACAGTCTCTGACCTGTCAAACTACTTTTTGTTAGGTATGTGAATGTATAAAGATGATATTGTCATTGAAATGCTGCCTGTTTATGCCTAAACTATTGGTGCAGACTTGATTTAATTTCTTAGAAACGATATCGGGATTTTTATCTCAAGGGCTCAATAGACTAGTAGTCTATTGAGTAACTTGAGAGGGTAAAATATTAAAATCCTTGCTGCTGTAAATAAATAAATAAATATTTCTGACTCTCACACATTATCTAGCTCAAATTAAGTTTCTTAAAGAACTTGTGTTATGGATAATAGATAACTGATATACTTAAGAAATATATAAACATACATATTGAATAAACACATATTGTTATTAGAATAAACTTAAATAAACATATAAACATCCATGACTTGACGACTAATATATCAACACAGATATTAGTCGTCAAGTCATGGATGTCTATATATGTTTATTTAAGATTATATTATAATAAAACATATACATGTATATGTTGAATATGTAGGTTTAAATATTTCTTAAGTTTATTATCAAGTAACTAGTATCCAAAACACATGTTCATCACACAAATATCTGCCGCCGCCGGGCTTCGAACCCAGGACCTCTGGCATAGAAGGCAATGTATGTTACCGCTACACCAGCCGGTCGTCAAATATAAGTAAATGCTGTTTCTAATATAAGTAAATAATTTGTAATTAACCGAACATGAGCTATTGTTTGCACTTCCTATATGTTGTTTTAATACATTTCATGAGTTGTCAACAATTTGACAGGTCAGCTATGAACATTACTCTTTAATCACCATTACAAAACATATTTGTTATTTATTTACCCAAAATATAACTAACAGAAATACAGGGTCAGAGGTCACCAGCCAAATTTAAATGTTAGTTTCTTTGATACAATATAAACATACCTGCATATTTATTTTAGTATCAGTACAAAAAAATAAAGATATGGTACATCAATTTTTTTTATAAATAGTCGCTGTTGATGAACATAGGTGCTACGACGCGGCAATTTCATTGATAAAACTAAGATGTAGTACTACAAGATGCTTTGTAGTAGCGCGTAGTCGTCTTTCATTTTATGGTTTATAATTCATATTCATTCATAATTTAGAGTGACCACGCTTTGCTTAATATGTCAGCGAATATATTAATTTCTTTGTGAAAAAAATTCATACCTTTTTTTTGCAAAAATAGTTTCTATAAATGATGCTTATTGTGTTAAAAAAAATTGTTATATTTTTTTTTATTTCAGCTCACTGATAAAGACGAAAATATGCACAGACTACTTCTATTCAACAAATCGATTCATATACAAAAGTACACAATATCCAAAATAACATCAATCTTAGAAGTACAACACCAAAAATTCACATCCGTAGACATAATACATGAGATCGAAAATATCGATCAAGTTGAAAACCTATGCTACCTTTTTCATGTTCTAGAAATATTACTACAAAAATACGTTAAAAACAAAAATATGTCACAAACTTCGCAAAGCTCACAAAACGAAGAAAAGTTTCCTAGAAGAAGCACAATAACAGATATTTGGAGAAGAAAGTGGAATTCAGCTTCGAAAGAAAGTTTAGAAAATGCGGGTAGTTGCGAAAAAATATGCGTTCTCACGAAATGTCGCGATGTTCTGAATAAATTGATTGTTGATTGTATGAATGGGTACAGTCTAGTCGCGTTTTCTGCGTTGCAATGCTTTAATTTACTGCAGAATTAGATGATTGAGTCAATGAAGTTATTATTGTAGCTATACTGGGTTGTTTTAGTCACCGGCCTAAATATTATTTTCTTTGATACGATTTAAATGTACCTGCACATTTATTTTAGGATCGCAGAGAACAAAAAAAAATATGGCACCACAAACTTATTTACAAATTGTCGCTGTTGATGAACATACCTACTAAAACGCGGCATTTCATTGATAATACTACGACGTAGTACTCGATTTCGGCATTGATAATACTACGCTTCTTCTTGCTTGCTTTCTGCGTGCTTCGGAAGGCACGTTAAGCAGTCGGTCCCGGGTGCTGTATTATACAGTAGTCGTTAGGGTTTGTTAGAAGTCATTTACGGCGCCCTGAAAATTCTGACATCCACCAACCAGCACTGGGCTAGCTTGGTGGATTATGTCCTATTCCTCTTCGTCACCCAGGGGAGAGACTCATACCCTGCAGTGGGTGAGTTACAAAGAGTTGTGGTGATGATGATGATGATGAAAATACCTACTACGACGCGGCATTTCATTGATAATACTACGACGTAGTGCTACAAGATGTTTTATAGTAGTGCGTAGTCGTCTTTATTTTATTGGTATTCATTCATAATTTAGAGTGACCATGCTTCACTTAATTTGTTAGAGAATATATAATTTTCTTGTTTAAAAAAATACCTTTTTTTGCAAAAATCGTTTCTATAAATGATACTTATTGTGTAAATTTAGCCGGTGCTTAAAAAACAACTCTGTTAGAACGCAATAATCTGAAGAAAGGCCAGTAGAATAAATAAAACTCAATACATTTAAAAGTCCGCTTTTTTGAAGATAGTTATATCACGAAATTCTCACGGGATCAGGGACCGTTAAATTGTATCTATTAGTTCGTAAGGAAATATTGTGTTTTTAGTTTTGTATAAAAAAATGTAAATAAATGAACCATCTAAAGTATATTGTATCTTTTATTTTTTACCTCGCAGAATAGAAAAATAAGGTGTAAATTGTAGTGTCCCGATAGTACGATGTACAATCATAAAATGTCAACTGATTCATTTCCACGCTTTTCCCATGGCGGAGCATGTAGCAACTGGAAACAGCTGTATACAATGCTTTTCAATAAAAATAGGATCAACTTAGCGCCATATTGTGACGCCATAGCTGCCAATTCGAAATGGTTAGATTTATTTATTTATTTATTATTTAAAATTCAATGTTAACTTATAAGATAGGGTAAGCCAAACAATAGTGTTTTATATAGGGTGTCCCGTAACTTGCACGTCAAACTGAAATGAAAGAAATATTGAGGGTAGAGCGCCAGATAAAAAGACCTCCGTAAAAGTGTCACAGTTTTCGAGATATTCCCGACTTTAGTTTTTTTTTCGAAAAATACCGCTTTTGGTACCGCAAACAAACAGATATCTCATTATTTTTTTTGTAAATATTTTAGAATAGTAGATCTATCATATTGAAATATCATTTTTTTTTCTACAAAAAATATTTACCTCAGCTTAGTCATTCGGTGGTGAAAAAAAATGTACAGGACTGTCTCTGCACATTTAAAAAATCAATTACGCATCTGAAAAAGATTTCAGAAACTCTATGCCCTGGACATATAAACACATACGGTGTATTATCGCTCAAATCGCCTGAGGTCTTTCATGAAAAGGAGTTTAACACTGGTCTGAGGGGCTAGCATGCTACCGTCGACAACGATAAATCGGGCCTTTTATCGATATTTTCTTAGAATATGGTATTTAGTGTATGTTATTTATTAAGATTATGACATATTTGGTTCTTTGGTCTTAATCATGGTATCAAATCGAGTAATTCTATCTATTATGGTGCGCATATTAACTGACATAAAAGGATAATATAACAAAATAACATTTATCTTGTCGATTCGACTATTTATCGATGGAAGTATCATACGATATCACAGGTTAAGCAACGTTCGGCGCGGTCGGGACTTGGATGGGTGACCGCCGACCATACATATCTCACGACGACTTCCGTGCTTCGGAGGGCACGTTAAGCAGTCGGTCCCGGGTGCTGTATACTTGTATACCGTAGTCGTTAGGGTTTTTCAGAAGCCATCTAGGCGCCCTAAAAATTCTGGCATCCGCCACCCAGCACTGGGCCAGCTTGGTGGATTATGGCCTATACCTCCTCTGCACCCAGGGGATAGACTCATGCCCTGCAGTGGGCTCATTACAAAGAGTTGTGATGATGATGATGACATGCTAGCCCTGCAGGTTAAATTGGAAATCTACACACTTCCGTACGTGAATAAATGTGTACCTTGTTAATTTTGATGTTTGCGAACATGTTGTATTATTTTATACACTTTATACAAATTGCAACCAACTCCACACTATTGTAGGCGAATATTTGTTATCATACAAATCGATAGAGTTATTTTTAAGTTTTTGCATTTAAAATGCTCAATAATTCTTAAATAAGTGAAAAAAATGTGCTAAATAAAAATCACCTGACCAGGACTCGAACCTGGGACCTCTTTATAAATCGACGTAAGTATTTTCTTGTCTTTGATGTGATGATTACTTAATAAAAGCTTGCTCGTTTTTGTATAAAAAATTAATACTAGACTTTAGAAAATAAATTCAAAAGCTATATTACTTTTTAAGTTACTGATTTATTGATATATTACATATTATACAACGTGTAACAAAATGGAGAGATAAAACTTAAGGCTTAGCTTCTATACCATACGTAGAATATACAGTAAATAATCAACGAATGCAGTGTATTACAAAAACCGACTTCACGTCAAAACTTTGGCTGAGTTAAGAATGTCATCAACGTAAACGTTCTCCGAAATCATACATATTTTTTCAAAAGTTTGAAATTTTCAATGAAGTACTCAACCGATTTCGATGAAATTTAAATGGGACCAACTACGAAGTATCCTCTATCATATGAAGCAACAATTTTCAAAATCAATTCATAATTGTGCGAAATATCGTGTAACTTGAAAAATTTGCATGTCCAGTTCTGGTATAATCTTTCATACAAAATTATATAATTGTTTTACAACAAAATATTTTGACAACCCTAGTCAACCTAATAAGCTAAAACAAGACTTGTACCGCAGTCAGTGACCTTATGACCTTTCCCGCACCGGCTGAACTTTGTAGTATCTGTCTTAGTTACCCATCACTTTATTTTTACGCCATCTGTTATCGAATAGATTTCATCAAAAGCTAACAGCTGTTTTTAGGGTTGACACTTAGATATTTTGATCTAAACTTTGAACTTGTTTTTCGGCCGAACCGTAAGGATAACCAATCTATATTACTGTTACTTATAAACTACATCATCAAGCATACAATCCCTTTAAGTATTATATCTTCATTATGTTACACGTTGTATAAATAGTTATTTTATAAGCTGACGCCTTGTTCGTAGTAACAGCACAGTTGTTCTTCTAACTTCGCTTTTTCGCATACTTCTTTAAGATGTCGGTTGAGTTTGCTGACACCCTGAAAATTAAAATAATACTTGTTAACAAACAAATCTAAACGCCGGCTGTCCTTCTAATAAGTAGGTATAATAACTGAAAAACTTTTAATAGAAGTATGTTTTTTCCTCAATCATGGCAAAACGGGTAAACCACGGTACAGAAATCTACAGTAATCCAACTCAGCCGCATCTTGCTTTGACGACCACTTTGGCGATGGGGTAAACCTGTCTGCCTCAGACGCTAGTGGTTGCGGGTTCGATTCCCGGACGTAACAAGAAAAAAAAATGTTCCGTGTCTGTGTGTTTATCTATTTATGTATTTATATTCTAGGTTCCCCCCTAGTTCCCTACATGGTATCCCATAACACAAGCTATCCTTAACTTTGGGACCATGTAGTTGGTGTGATTGTCTGGGGATTTTATTTATTATTATTTATTATCTTTGAAATAAATGCCTACAGCGCAGCACTCCGTTCACATGTGATAAGGCTGCCCGCCTTCAGCATTTATATTACATTTGCCTACTTTGTGTTTACTTCCATAGTTTTGTGACTGCAAATATACTTTTTTTATATGAACGAATAAAATTCTTTGTGTATTGAATAGGAAGTGTTCAACAAAAATACGTTTTGTGTCAAAAAAACCACGTTTACGTGTGAATAACAAATCGGTCTTATAAATTAGCGACTGAAAAATACTTGCGCCTCGACTGAGACATACAAAATGATGTATTATTAAATAGTAAAGTATAAACAATTAACGTAAAGCTCAATCAACAATTGTTTCTGCATGCAGACACGCGCAACTTCGAGATCGAGACGCGTCGGTATAGCTCGCGTTTCGTCCGCTTGTATGAAGTTGAATCACTGTGGCTATAATAATAATAAAAAAATCTTTATTTGCCAGTAAATGCGTTATAAATGTTGTTACAAATAATAAATGTCCGGTCACATACTGCTGACATGTCAGCGTGCAAATTTATAGTCATAAATTTAGAAAATTAGTCAATTATATAATTCAGTTCAAGGTAAACGATTATGAAGAAACATATTAGGAAACCTCATTAACATATAAAACATATTAAAATTATCATAAAACATTTCTAAAATAATATAACAGAGGATGGTCGTCTTCGAAGGAATACTCATACACTTAATCTTTTATACAAAATACTCTTCAACCCTTGTCTGCCAACCTATCTTAAAGAACGTTTTAGTTTTCGCCATCAACTCCATGAACGTAACCTGCGGTCAGCCAGCAACTTCTTGCTGGCAACTCCTCGTCACAGTTCCCACTTTTATCAGCAGTCGTTCACGGTGAAATCAATATCTCTTTGGAACTCATTACCATCTTCTCTCCACCAAGCCAAAACAATAGCTTCCTTCAAATATCATTTGAAAAACTTCTATCTCTCACACTTATCACATATTTTATAGAATTTATTGTATTTATCTCTACTTTTATGTATCCAAGTATATGTCTATATATATTTATCTATGTATTTATAATATTGTAAGTATATTATTTTATATTATATTATTTTACCTATACCTATTTATATACATATTAATACTATTTATAAAATAATGACGCCATGTTAAGTTTCTTTTTAAATTCTAAGATTAATCTTAAGGTTGCCTGGAAGAGATCACTTTGAAGTGATAAGGCCGCCCATATTGCACCATTTCATGTAACTATATTACTGTATGTTTTAAAATATTTCTCTATTCTATGCAAATGGCAATAAAAGTGTTTGAATTGAATTGAATTGATGGTCAATATTAAGATCTTTGAATTAAGAAAATAAATAAGCCAAAGAAAAAAAAGTCAATACAAATACAAATGCAGAGCTAAAAACATATATCAATTGAGCAATCGAATTCAAATAATAAGTATTTTTGTAATTTATATTATTTGAAGACTTGTAATTGCAAATAGTACATACAATTACAAGTCTTTAAATTTAAAAAATAACAATTAATAACACAAATAACATAACACAAACAGCGAAATGGAAACTGTTGATTTTTTTTTTCAAAAAATTGCTGGAATAGGACATGGGCTACTTTTTATATCGAATCACAGTAGGAATCACTTATTAAAACTTTAACGCGAACGAAGTCGCATCCAAAAAGTTATACTTTCTATTACTTGTGATAACATTAAATATTCCTTAGAAGCATTTCCTGTTAGAAGTTCCTTAGACCACTTTGGCTATGGGGTAACACTGTCTGCTTCAGACGCCAGTGGTTGCGGGTTCGATTCCCGGACGCGACAAGAAAAAAAAATGTTCCGTGTCTGGGTGTTTATCTAATTATGTATTTATATTCTAGGTTCCCCCCTAGTTCGCTACATGGTATTCCATAACACAAGCTATGCTTACTTTGGGGCGTTGTTGGTGTGATTGTCTGGGGATTTTATTTATTTATTTATGTAAGTACCTACGCTTCAAAATACCACTACTTAGCAGTCTGCTCAGGATAGCGCCCTACTGCACTTAGATAAGCGCGTAATTAAGTGCAACTTCAATGCTGGGTAAGGCGCCAGATGAACCTTGCAGACCCTTGTTCAAGTTACTTAGTATTTTGCCACTGCCCTGTATGTACATTCTAGAAGCAGTCATGTGTGTTAAATGTAATGCTCAATATTTTATTCGTGCAAGAGCAACACGACATGGGGAAAGGCTGGTTTATAATGATATGCCCCACCTACAACTGTACCACAACCAATGTTACGCAATGTGCGTGAAAAATTTTAATTCATTACCAAAAACTTTTAAATTAATGACAATAAATAAACTCAAAGGTGAATTGACTAAATGGTTAAGGATAGAATGTTTTTATTCCGTCTATGAATTTTTTAATTCTTAAACGTGACATTTTTAATTACCTATTGACAATGCTGCAATAATATTATATATTATATTATAATTTTGTTATGATTAGAATGTAATTATGTTATCATTCGAATATTTTTTGATTGATTTCATAATAAGTCTAAAAATTGTATAAAGAATGACATTAGAATATTGCATACTGCAATAATTTCAGTACAACATGTGATACAAATTTTTATTATGACTACCACCACCATTGTTAATTATATTTTTGGCAATAAAGATTGATTTGATTTGAACTAAAGCATGTGAACCCAGCTGGGTGGTAGCACTTCATATGAAGTTCTACTGGCAGAAAACTCTTGAAATAAGCTGTATCTACTTCTGTACACTCATTAGTCTTTAAGCTATGATGTAAATTCTTTTTTACCTCTGTGTGATTTTCAAAATTCCAGGACGTGATAGTTTAATATCATACATGAAGAGAAAAAATAAATCTATACTAATATATAAATCTGAAGTGTTTGTTTTTTTGAACGCGCTAATCTCAGAAACTACAAGTGGGATTTGAAAAATTCTTTTTGCATTTGATAGCCCAAGTCTTGAGGAAGGTGGCGATTGGGGCGAATCCAACCAAAACACAAGCGTGTCTATTCTCCGCAAAAAAGAGCACCTTTAGTTTTACGCCCACTTTCCAGAATGTATATGTTCCGATCACCGACCATCTAGGGCTTTTGAGCGTCACTATAACGTCCAAATTAAACTTCGGACAACAAATTGAGTCTATGGCAAAAACGGCTTTCAAAAAAATGGGTATCATCTCGAAGGTCCGGCGGTACTTCAGCCCTAAACGGCTGCTCAACTTATACACAGCCCAAGTGAGGTCGTGCATGGAGTACTGTAGTCACCTTTGGGATGGTTCTGCCAAATACCAGCTCGAAGCGCTAGACTCTGTTGACCGAAGAGCCCGTAAACTCATAAATAACAACAACCTTACAAATAAAAAATTGCAGACGCTGGAGCATCATCGTAAAGTTGCTTGTTTTACAGTATTTTATCGGCTACATGTCAGAAAAGTGTAGTAAGGTCTCTTTATCTATTCATAGGGATTTCTGGTGAAAAATTAAGTACCTACTTTTATTACATAATTATGATCAGACTCGAGTAGAGCGCTCTCGAGTAAGTATTGCAAATTTGTCACCAGTCACCCAGTATAAAAAAATCGGTCAAAAAAATTGGTCACAGTAAGTAAGTATTAATGGGGAAGAAAAATATAATCTCTAGATAGATGTCGCTTCGCACGCTTGACACGTAAGAAACTGTCAACGTCAAAACTGTCAACAAGTTGCAATCGAAATAGCACTTTTAATGTTCTTTTTGTGGTCAGTCTATAAAATAATTGATTTCTGTTTCAAAATGTGGACTTAACGTGATCCATACTTCATTTTCACAAAACTTTAAATCATTCCTTTTTCTCAAATAAACTGCGGTGCTTATTTTTGATATATATAAGAGATTTTGTTTTTTTGTTTGAACTCGCTAATCTCAAAAACTACAAATGGGATTTTAGGAAATTCTTTTTGCATTTGATAGCCCAGCTCTAGAGGAAGGTTATAGGCTATATTTTATCAAAAGTTACGCGGGTAAAACCCCGCGCAGTGGCTAGTTTTTCATAAAACTCATTGTTATGCAATGGTGCATTTTATTTTTTTATCAATATATATAAAACTGTTCCGTTACTGACTGAGTGACTGAGGTACTGAGTGACTGAGTGACTGACAGACAACGTACAGCCGTAACTACTGGGCGTAGAGAGCTGAAATTTGAAACATACATTCTTTAGGGGATGTAGGGGTGCACTAAGGAAGGAATTCCCGAAATTTCCACGGGAACGGGGAATATAGGACTTTTTAGTTTGTATGAAAAATCTTATTCCTTGAGTGCACCGATGTGAAACTTGATTAAAGGTTCCTTAATAAGTGTCTGTTTGTATAATGGAAGGAATTCCCGAAATTTCCACGGGTAGTTAAGCGCATGCGAAGTTGCGGGATAAAGCTTGTTTATTTATAATTTAAAATTCCAATTTTACTACCGCATTTAACAGTATACGTCAATCATCGAGTGCCCCAGGGCTCGATTCTTGGGCCTTTCTTATTCTTAGTTTATATAAATGATTTGGCATTTTTAGTGAAAGACAAGTGTGAGGTCATATTATTTGCTGATGATACCTCTTTTCTATTTAAAGTGAGTAGGCAATTGAAGCATTGCTTTGAAATAAACTGTTGTATTGAAACTGTGGAGAAATGGTTTTCAGCCAATAACCTACTACTCAATGAAAATAAAACTAAATTTTTAAAATTCTCTTTGCCTAATGTCCGGCATGTAAATACTAACTTAATTGTAAAAGGACAAGAATTGAGCCCTGTAAATTCAACAGTGTTCCTTGGCATAACCCTAGATGCACAACTACAATGGGGACCACATATAGAAAGGTTGGCGAAGAGACTTAGTTCTGCAGCATATGCCGTCAAAAAGATGCGAAATATCTCTAATGAAGCTACTGCGCGGTTGGTTTATTTTGGTTATTTTCATAGCTTAATGACATACGGCATTCTCCTGTGGGGAAATGCTGCCGATATTAAAACCATCTTTGTGCTGCAGAAACGGGCTATTCGCTCAATCTACAAACTTAATTCCAGGGCGACACTTAGAAATAAGTTTAAAGAAATTAATATTCTTACCTTTGCCTCACAATATATCTTTGAAAATCTTATGTTCGTAAAAAAGAACTTAAACATGTTCCATAGAAAATGTGACTTGCATAATGTTAATACTAGAAATAAGTACAAGCTAGCCGGCTATGATAGTAGACTTCATAAAGTCACTAACTCATTTATGGGTCAATGCATACGTTTTTATAATAAGGTTCCCACAAATATTCAAGACTTACCACTTGATAAATTTAAAGAAACTATTAAACAAAAATTGTGTAGTAAAGGCTTTTATACAATTTCTGAATATATGGACGATAAAAGTCCTTGGTTGTAAATTGTTTTTCAAATATTCTCAATCTCCAACTCCATCTCCAACACCATCTCCATATCCTTCTCATCCAACGCCATCTCCATCTCCTTCTTATCCATACAACAGCAAGAACGTCATGCTCCCTCAGGCGGCATGGCTAGCGGTAGCGTCGGGTGTCGGGTCACCCTCTTCCCTAAAATATGGTTGAGGAGAGTGATGGCTGGTGCTTGCGTTATACTCGTGAACGGGTGCTGCTAGCGGTGCCAGGTCGTTTTGCTGAAGACTTTATGACTTGTTACTTTTTTGAATTTGACTCTGACTTCCCCATCTCCATCCCATTCCCCCATGTTCACGTCCGTGTTAGTGTCCAGTCTCTGTCCACGACTATCCTCATCTCCATCCACATTATCTGTAATATCTCTCACCTCTATCGCTACATCTATCTACTTCTATCTTTACCTCTATATCTATGTCTACGTTTCTGTCTAGTACTTGATTGCCTAATGTATAAATATAATAGTAGACTCCAGAAGATCACCAACTCGTTCATGGGTCGATGTGTACGCTTTTATAATAAAACTCCAAAATATTTAAAATTAACCCTTCGATAGATTTAAGGATAAGCATAAAGTTTTATTATAAGATATCCGGATGCAAGAAGATTGTAAATTGTTGTTGTTGTTATTGTTATTGTGTATTTTTAAAAGATGATTGCTGTTGAGTTTCTTGCCACTTCTTCTCAACAGATCGACTTTCCGAAGTGGTGGTAGATTCAGTTCAATTTGTAAATTGTGACTTATTTCAAATGTATTTTAATACTTACGAAATAAAGATTCTTTTGACTTTGACTTTGATCAATTTCAGCGCTTCTGGTGAAACTAAAAGACAATTTTACATACATACATACATACATAACCTCACGCCTGTCTCCCTTTGCGGTACGCAGAGACAAGGGAACACCAATTGCTTCGATCCAGACATACCTCTTTCGCTTCCTCCACGTTCATTAATCTTTTCATACATGATCGCCGGTTACGGGTACTTTTAACTAGGCCCTTTTTAAGAACGTCGCCAATTTGATCGGCGTACGTTCGCCTAGGGCGACCCCTTCCGACAGCACCATCCATTCTTGCTCTGTACACCTCTTTCGTAAATCTACTTTCACTCATCCTTTCCAAATGTCCAAACCACCAAGGCAATTTTCTATCAAATTAAGCAACGTACCTTAAAACTACCCGCACAAAGGTGACACAGGACAGTGGGCGGGGCTTTTCGTTTTGTAGGCCTCGTGATAAGCAGGTGTACCGAGTCTGTGTGCCTCTTCAACGATTGTCGAGTGCCGAACGATCGAGAACAAATGTCGCACCAGAAACTAGAAAGAAATTGCAGTTTTGTTTATATAAATGTTTACAGGATATCTTCTATGCTGGACTGGGAGCAAAAGAAAAACATAGAATATGCCAGCTGTTGCCCTTCCCGGGCATACTGTAAAAGTAAGTTAAGGGGCACAGGTACAGTTGTAAAAAACCAGTTAGCTACCAAAATGCAGTTATTAACGGTTAAATATCTGACAGCGACAACGAAAAACATAAAGTTTATCTTTCTTTTATTGTTACGCGACTTCAAAAAAGGAGGTTATTAATTCCACTCGTATGTATGTAATATTTCCAGAATTGCCCAATTTTCGTATAATGTTAGTCTATCTATCTATATCAACGTCTGAACAAATGTGCCATATTTTAATAGTGTATGTATATTTTTATGTTTGTATTCACATATCTCCGGAACAACACGTCCGATTTTAGTAATTTTATTTTTTTGTTGTACTATGTATTGTTCAACTAAGGGTATACTATAATCTCATCAAAATCGATTCAGAAGTTTGAGATAGGGAATTTCAACCGACTTTTTTTGCATTTCGAAGCTGGCATCATCGCGCAACTTACGATACACATTTCAATCCGTTAGCGACATCTCGCGGTGGTATTTAACCGTTACAAACATATAATGCGGTTAACTAACCGTTAAAAACGAATAATGCATATTTAACCGCGTGGTTAAAATCGAAATATCCAGCTTTGCATCTATAGGCACAGGTTTTATTGGCGTTTAAAGTAGGGTACTTTACTTTTGATAAAAAAAAAAATGTTTTATTTATTTACTCACCTGCTCTGCTGATGCTTAACCGTATTCCGGCAATGAGCCAAAAACGCCTTCCTATCATTGAAGCCTTTAGCGCAAGCGGTGCAATGGCGAGGGGCGTCGCTTCGACTCCCGCGCCGGTGTTTGCGAGCGTGCGCGGCGCGAGTGTATGGACTTGTGAATGTAGCTGCGCAGGAATTGCATGGGAATATTCCTGTCACGTGTTTGCTGGAATTGTGACATATAATGATATAAATATAAATGTATAGGGTATAATATACAGATTGTGAAGGGTCGGCGTGTCGTAAAAGACGACTAAACCGACTAAAAAAACGTGACCTCCGCTAAGTGGTAGCGACCACAATTCATATTTTGAATTGTGTTTGTGGATTGATTTATAAATTATAATTATCTTTGTAATATATGTATCTCTATATTACATTAAGTACTTTATTAATTTTTATATTTATTATTTAATTTATCTGAGGACAGTCACCAAATGTTAGGACACAACTAAAAATCAGCGCTTTTTTGCCATACGCAATAAAGCACATGCTCAGTTGTGTGCCTTTGTTTCAGCAGTATTTTATATTATTTTTTTTTTATTTGACAATGTTTAAGCTCTTGTTTATTTTAAGTTTTTTGATATATGTATTTTTTTTTAATACTTTTTTTTACTATATGTTTTTTTATTTTTGTTACTTTTACTTTACTTAATATATAATCTGCCGTCAAATGTTATCATTCCGGCGGTGATGTGTTCGGGCAATATCTTATGAAGAGCCAGTTTATTCTTAAGCCCGTGTGCTGTCATCTTCGACCTCATCTTCACTTACCGTCAGGTGAGGTTGAGGTGAAACGCGGGCTGAGTCAAGTTTGTAAAAATATCCTATAAAAAGTTGATAGTAGCTTTAATTTTTATTTATTTACTAAACGACATGCCAACAACATACATACAAAATAAATTACATAAACAATTCAAAAAGTTCTTAAATCTAGTATATATGTCGCAGTCATCTGGTTGAATTAGCCACTCAATTGGACGCCTAGGCCGTTTCAACCGGCTTAAGGACAATTAGTCAAGTCGTTGATCGCAACGTTTAACCAGTTGCCTAAACGTTGTTTAGCTATTTAGTTAAATTGGATATTGTTACATTTATGATGTTTGGTTTAAATATTAAAACATTAAAACGGAACTTATTTTATTATATTTATGATATTTATATTTACGCGCGAGCCGAGCGAGCGAAGCGAGCGTGGTGCGGCAGCACCCGGCGATGCGCCACAATGGATTTTATTTCCTTGTAATTGAAATAAATAAAAAAAAATTTGCTTGACTGGTTTTTCCGTCATGACAGATAATTTTACCATGACCTACTTGTTTTATTACTTTATCCAAATTTAAATCACTTGGCTGAATTTTGGTCAGCCATCTTCAAGGGGCTAACTTTCAACACGCCTAGTTGTTAAACGTTGAGTTTTTCGTGTTCAATCAACTATCGGCCTAGGCCGTTGATTCGGTCTAGGCGTCCAATTGAGTGGCTAATTCATCCAGATGACTGCGACATATACATCAATTAAAGGCACGTACAACATTCATAAAATTCACAAGCCGAGTTCACACAAACAACAAGAAAAAAAAATACAATTTAAGTAATAAGTACCCTAAATAATTTAGTTTATAATTAAATAGACATCTAACAATTACAGATTGTGTATTATAAATTATATTAGCTATAGAAATAAATAAAATTAAATTAAATGTCAGTAAAATTAGTTCATTACTTATCAAAATTGTAAAATTATTCAAACATTAGATAAATAAATTACAATAATCAATAAGAATATAAAAAAAAATATAAGTTACTAAAAATAAAAGTCAAAATATTATTAAATCTCAATATAACAATCATACAAAGAATGAAATGAAATTACAGTAAATTAATTAAAAATAAAAAATAAAATGAAAATTTTGGAAAATTTGTATCCTCATAATTCGAAAAAAATAGTTAATTAATTACATAAACATTAATGTTTACAATTTTTGCAATTCGTATGTAAAATCCCTAAATTTATTAATAGCCGCTTCGTATAGAAAGCCTTTTTTTTGACTGGAGGAAAACTTGCTATCACGTCCCCGACCGCACAAAGGCCGGTGGGATGATCCCTAAAAACCTCCAGGTGTACCTCATCCGCCATAAGTGGAGCTCACGGTACCGCCATTGGCAATCGCCGTAAGCCCCGACGGGTTGCCCTCAGCCTTAGCCTACGGCGGATTGGTGCCGAGGAGGCGTCATCCTCCCGGCACCGCTCCGCCGCCTCCTTGCGACATTACGTCCTCGCAGAAGGTCGTATAGAAAGCATGGTAGCCAATTCGTACAAAATTGAACCTTAAGGTTGTACACCACTTTTTTGACCTCCGTTACATAAACAGTAGGCGCGTTTTGGCGCATGCGCGATAATGGCGGGAATAAATATCTTCAGTGTATGAGATTAGATAAAGTAGTGTATGAAACTGCACATAACTAGGTATTATGTGACAGTTTCATAAACTACTATATGATATGTATTTATTTACAAACGGATATAAATACAAAATTTCATATTTGTTATCTAGTACTTATAACGCAAACTATGTGCTCACTTGCCGTGTCCTACAACTTTCTACTAACTGTCTCTATTATTAAAATCCATCATCATCATCACAACTCTTTGTAACTCACCCACTGCAGGGCTATGAGTCTCTCCCCTGGATGACGAGGAGGTATAGGCCATAATCCACCAAGCTGGCCCAGTGCTGGGTGGTGGATGTCAGAAATTTCAGGGCGCCGATATGGCTTCTGATAAACCCTAACGACTACTGTATACAAGTATACAGCACCCGGGACCGACTGCTTAACGTGCCCTCCGAAGCACAAAAGTCGTCGTGAGAAATGAATGGTCGGCGGTCACCCATCCTAGTACCGACCGCGCCAAACGTTGCTTAACCTGCGATATCGTATGATACACACAGTAACCACGGCGCCACTACGACTTCTGAATTATTAAAATTCCAGTTAGTTATCATCATAATCGAAATGATTGCGTTACAACCACACAAACAAATTGCGTGCTTTCATCAATCTAATCTACACTTTACATCAGGTGAAATTAAGGCCAGACGTGGGTTTAGACTATAATAAAATATGCAATAGCTTAAAAAATATACTACATCAATATTTATTGTCTCTAAGCTGGCGTTACTCTAATAATGTTTTTAAGTTTTTGCATTTATAATGCTCAATTATTCTTAAATAACCGAAAAAATGCGATAACTCGAACCTGGGACCCCTCGTTTGCCGGACGAGTTCTCTTCCCCTGAGCTACCAGGGCCTGGCGGTACGCCTCGAAATTACCACATTTTTATTTTTACGTTATATTGCTAACGTAGCTCCATCTAATGTTATAGCTTTGCAGCTAAGACCACCCGAGACCAATTTCTTTTCAGAAATTGTGAATCCCAGTTAAAGTGAAGCATTGCAACGTTTAATAATGTTTTTAAGTTTTTGCATTTATAAAGCTCAATTATTCTTAAATGACAGAAAGAGATCGAGTCCTGGCCGGTTAATTTTTATTTATCACATTTTTTCGGTTATTTATGGCGTTACTTTATTTATAAACCTTGCGTCACGCGACGTTCAGCGGGCGCGGGGTTACGGGGTGACGCAGCAAAATACAGAGTCATTAATAACAGAGGCAGCAATTTTTTTTTTGTTTTTTTTTTTATTATTTATCAAGGTTTGTAAAAAGTCGTAGAACAAATGTTGTTAGGATTAATGTGGAGCGGCGGCCTGCAAGAGGTGATGCGCTTATTAAAATTAAACCTGTATATGAAAAGAGCTTACTTGGGGGCTAAATTGTTGTGTCCATTTATATAATTTATTAATTATTTACATAGCTACTCACATCATATGCGCTCTAAGTGCCGCCTGAGTGCTACATTGTTCGCCACATACGTTACATCGATACGTCTTACTCGAGTTCTTCCATTGGTGGAACCTCTTCAAGTGCTGTTGCAGTCGGTTCGAGTCTCTGGAATTGTTAAATTGACTTTTGTGAATAAAACACTTTTTAACCGGATTTATCGCGTATATTTACAATTTTGACTCGACGTTTCGGTGTCTTTGTCACGAGCTCGTGTCGTGACCACGTGGTCTGCAAAGACACCGAAACGTCGAGTCAAAATTTAAAATGTAAATATACGCGATAAATCCGGTTAAAAAGTGTTTTATTTAATAGTTTGACTTTTGTGTACAGGTTCATTTTGATATACAAACTTAGCAGCGTTGCTTATAGTTATTATTACTTATTAAATATACTTCTTAAATTGAGTTTTATGTTTTAAGTATACGGTTTATTTTTCCATGTAAACGTAGCAAGCAGCCATTTACACACATCAACATGGTCTAGGGATATTTCAATTAAACCTAAATAACTAATATTCTATTAACTGTAAGTTAAGATATCTACAAATTAAAATAAACCTAGTTTAATAGCCCATCTAATCGGATCATAAACTTTTAGATAAAGTTAAATTAAAAAAACCGTAGAAGAAGAGGAAAAACTTTTTGGAACGGGGACAAAACAGCTATTTTTTTATAAAAAATTGTTGAAAACTTAAAATTAATAATCCGTGGATCCATCTAAGACTCTCCTGACACATTTGCAGCGGTTCTGCATACTCAAAACAAGGGTTTCAGTATCCTGCTGTGGAATACTGTCCCAAGTCCTGCTATGATGCAAGAAAAGCTGGTTTTCATGCAGAATATCTTGAGGGAAATTCCTAAGAGCTCTTCTCTGAAGCATATCCCAGGCATGTTCAATAGGACTTAAGTCAGAGGATTGTGCAAGCTAGTCTAAAGCTTGGATATTATGCTGTTGTAACCACGGAACGAGAGCGACTGACTCGAGTTAAGTCTCACTAGTCTTAACTTTGGCACGTGCGCCACGCCCACACGTCCCTTCCTCTTGTGTTTTATGAGGGAGGGACGTGTGGGCGTGGCGCACGTGCCAAAGTTAAGACTAGTGAGACTTAACTCGAGTCAGTCGTTCTCGTGATTACTACGCTTTGTGACGTCTTTTGCCGGTGTGTTCCATTACAAAAAAAACCCATAAAATGACTCGATGTTCTGTTCTAGAGTGTAAAAACTATAGTGGTACTAAAACGTTAATACGATCAGGTGTTTCCTATCATCGGTAAGTCGCTATTTTCGTTTAATTTCATTTTTTATGTTTCGTTAATAAAAAATCGTTCTTAAAAAATATTAGTGTAAATGAAAAATGACATGTATTTCATTGAAATAAAATCTAAAATTGCATAACGCGTGCTTTGATAGACATCTATCGTCGAAGAGCATAACTAAGTTGACAGAATCAACTAAAAGCATGCAGATAGAATTCTGACATAAATCACTAAGTGTTATTACTAACTTCTACTCTATTTCAAGTGTACTATAGTTGATATTCTTTTATTCGTAATAGCCCTTATGTCTTCTTGATTTCACCAAATTATGACCGCTCTAATTGGATATATTTCAGTGTGCGTAAAATGTAAATGTGTTAGTTTGGCGACAGCTATTCCTAATGAATTATTAAGCGATGCCCTTTCCTCTTGTGTTTTATGTTCCGTGGTTGTAACCAACTTGTAACGGTACGCGCCGTATGTGGACGGGCATTGAAAATGGCTCCAATTTTCGTGTAAAACAGCCCATTGTAATCTTCTTCCTCGATTGCCTCTACTTAGCGCTGGTACCCGAAGTGGCCTACGAGCACGTAGGTTGACTTCATGCAGTCGTCTTCTCAAAGTTTGACCACCTACCAGCAACCCATCTCTCTGTAGCCTTTGAACCAATTGCATCGCCGTAACATATGGTTGACTTCGTGCAGCATTTCCTAAAAATCGGTCCAGTACATGTATTGTGATGCGTTGAGGTCCTCGATGCCGTTCCACCACTTCCCCCGTGACACGATAACGTGACCAAAGCCTGGGTATAACGCTCTGACTGGTCCTCATGGCTTCAGAAATAGCAATTTTGATCAGGCCAGCTTGAATCATGCCCACTCCTCTAAACATTCCGTTCCTGGTCAAGTGTCTACGTGGCATGATAAAATGAACACCAGAGATGCTTTTGACAAAGGTTTATAGAAATTTATGGAGTTTTAATGAAGTTAGACGTCCGTGAAGATTTACTTTTTTTTTAATTTCATCTTAAAACAAATCCTTTTATATACAAATTTGAATTTAAAAAAGGAACTTAATAATGTTTTTATAATCTGTCAGCAATAGTTTTTTTTAAGGCCCGTAGATACTTTTTAAGTTATTTAAGAAAGTTTTATATGTCCCTAGGCCATGTTGTTGTGTGTGGTGTAGCTAAAGTTATTTGTTGGCAGAAACCAGAAACTTCGTATAAGTATAATTTCGGTGGTCACGCCAATATTAGAGTGACAACGTTGACTTTCAGGGTCAGGGTGAATTGTACTGGGTCCAGCTAAAATAGTGTATTTAAGAAGGATGTGTTGGTTTCAATTTACGAAATAAAAACTTTTGTTCCTATTTCCATTGAAAAATAAGTTAAAACTGACCTAGATAATTTTAAACATTTTTTCCAAAAAAAAAGCCAGGTCCTTTCCGAACACGTGTGCTGTCATCTTCAATATAATCTTCACTTAACATCAGGTGAGATTGAAATCAAAATTATTTAATCACCATTAAAAAAAATATTACAACATGATGTCATTAATACTCACTGAAAAACCCTCCCGCACAGGTGACAGCTCGCGCTGGCGACCACACCGCGATGACACCTGTCAGCGTGACATTTCCTCGCCTTGCCTCTGACAGGTTGCTGACAGACCGTACACGTGTATCTGTCAGCGTGGACGGATCTATGCGCGCGCAGTACTGATGATGAAGCGAAGCGAAGAGAGCAAATGCCGCATAGGTATTCGCCATTTGACTATGGGTGTAAAAAAGAACCTAAACATGTTTCGTAGAAAATGTGACTAAAGTGCGGCCGATGGGAGTTTGCGTTTATGACAGCTGTCAAAATCATAGCTTTTTTTAACTTTCGAATCGGAAATAAACTTTATTCAGTGGACATAAGGAGCTGTCAGGAACGCATACTCTCTCGCAACGGCCGCACAATAACATAGTATAAACTAGCCCGCTATACTTCATAAAATCACTTTTTTTATTCTTTTTTTTTTTTTTTGTTGATTTGTAGTTCTATCAACAACTCCGTGTAATGAGCCCACTGCAGAGCTAACAGTCTCTCATTTCAGTGACGAGGAGGTTTAGGCCATAACCCACCGAGCTGGCCTAGTGTTGGTTGTCAGAATTTTAAGGGTGCTGAAATGGCTTCTGACAAATCCTAACGACAACTGTATACACTCGCCCTCCGAAGCACGGAAGTCGTCTTGAGAAATGAATGGTCAGCGGTCACCCATCATCCTAATACCGGCCGTGCCGAGTGCGATCGTTAGATATGCACAGTAACCACGGCGGCGCCACAACGACTTCAGTAACCACGGCGCCGCAACGATTTCAGAAACTATTGCGCCACAACGACTTCCTGTTATTGTTCATTTCCCTTCAGTTATTTTTTCCATTTCTTAACCTGCATGAGTAGTAATTAATGGCCTTGTTATAATAATAATAAAATCCCCAGACAATCACACCAACTACATGGCCCCAAAGTAAGCATAGCTTGTGTTATGGGATACCATATAGCGAACTAGGGGGGAACCTAGAATATAAATACATAAATAGATAAACACCCAGACACGGAACATTTTTTTTTTTCTGGTTAAGTGCGGGGATCGAACCCGCGACCACTGGCGTCTGAGGCAGATAGGTTTACCCCAACGCCATAGTGATCGTCATATTTTTCTGCAAATTAAGGTCATCAATAAGACATTAGGCGATGTTTTTAAATTAAGAATACTACCTACGTATCCTTAACTACCCTGGTTGGAACTCGCACCCTACTCGCAATTACTTTACTTGCTAGTGGTATTCTTAGCTAACCTACAGAATATATTTACCTCTTCATGCCGCATCATATGCGTTTGATAAGTATCTTTGAACAGAAACCCCATCGCACAATTGTAGCATTTAAATTCCGATTCTAGATATTTCTCCTCCTTTCTTTTTGCTTCTAATTCAGCTTTTTGTTCTTCTACAGTTAAAACTCTTTTCATAAAACCTCCTTTTTTATGTTTTTTCTTTTTTTTCTTTTCGCTTTCAGGATTTGTATCTTCTTTAGCAGTATCATCGTTTATTTGTTCTAAGTCAACATTTTCATCTACAATTTCTTCATTATCAACATCATCGGCATTACTTTCACAGTTTTGTTTAGAATTTCGACTGTCAACACTATTTTCTGTGTATTCAGATTTTAAATGGCTTAAATCATCAATGTCATCATTTAAAACTGGATCTAAAAGACTGTTTTCGTGTTTAGTATTATTAACTAGGTCTTCTTTATTATTTTTTTCCTCGTCTAATTCATAATATTCATTAGTGTTGGTATTTGATTCGTCAATTTCGTTAAATACATTATCTGAAGGTCCTATTTGAGGCTGACTGTTGTGACAGAATTGTTCGCAGCCAGATTCTGTACATAATGTATAGATTTGTGGGTTATTTTTCTGCAAATTAATTGCTCCTTTTTCACTGAAAAAGTTTAATTGAGAAGAGATTAATTTCAAAGGTTATGTGTTGTTAATGTGTGGACAACTCAGTTACAAGTGGTGGTATTAGTTACATACATAACGTTACGCCTGTATCCCTTATGGGGCAGGCAGAACACCAGAGGTTACTAGACCATCTGATGTCACGTTTGACAAATTTGGAGGTATTATAAAGATAGAGAGAGATTATTGTAGTGACAGGGGATCAGCCTATCGCCCGCAAAAACGCCTTTAAAACCTCTGTCCCTTAACTAACTTTTACAGTATGGCCGGAAAGAGAAGCAGCTGGTACATTCTAGGTTTTTCTTTCGCTCCCAGTCCAGCATGGGAGGTATTAGTTTTCAGGTATATATATTTGTTGTACTTAAAAATATATCTGTTTATACCTGCAACTTCGATTCTAAGTTAGGTTTTTCTCAGTCAAGCTTTATCTAGAGACAAATTCATTCCATGAGAAGTGTTATTTTTTTCATGATAAATGGCCTATGTGCTATTCCAGACTATAAGCAGATTTAAAAATAAAATCTTAGTTAGAATAAGCAGCTGTTTAATTGGTTACTGAAAAATATATGTTAAATAAAATAACTCTTTCAAACGAGCTACTGGGCCCTGGCGGCACGCTATCGAAATTACTTAGCATATTCTGTTTTACGTTATATTGCTAACTTAACCAGGTTCGAGTCCTGGTCGGGTGATTTTATTTAGCATATTTTTTTAGTTATTTAAAAATACTTTAGCATTTTTAAATGTAAAAACTTGAAAAATATTTTGAAGCCGTGGCCGTAGAAGCAAAATCGGACAACTAACACTTTTTCCAAAATCGACTTTTTTGCATGGTTTTAAAGTTTAAAAGAGGCCGCATCTTTTGATTTCATCCTCGCTTTGACACCTCATTTCGTTTCAAAGATAATTAAAAAAGCAAGGCTGTGTAGCAGAAATGAACACTCAATAAAGGAAGTAAAAATGTTGAAGAAAAATTGAATAATTGACCAATTAATAACTAATTTCAAAATAAGTCATTATAATATCAAATATAATGCATAATGACCGTTAATCAGTTTCTCCTCAACGCAAATTAAAAATGCAAAAAAAATATGTGTCAAAAATGAACAATGCACATAATCATTTTTAGTAGTTCCCTCAATTGTTGAGTGGTTGGAGCTAACAGGTTGAGGGCATCTATGTAGAAAAGATGCTGCATGCTTCCTCTCCGAAATTGAAAGCCAGGCTGATCTCTCCAGCGATTTAACTGTTCAGTCAAGATTAAGGAACTAACATACCTACATTAGGCGAGAGCTAACGGCCTTGGTAGCTCAGTTGATAAACTACCCGCCCTGCAAAAGGGGATCCCGGGTTCGTAAATATTTATTTCTGATACCTTCATAATTTTCTTTTATATTAGTACAGTAGGTTAATATAGTAGTTTGACTTACCTAAAAAGTATAGGATACTCCATACTCTTTTTGAGACAGAGCGATCGGAACAACCAAAGCTTGCGCAGCAGATGGCTACATATGTGACACAGGTGCGAATCCACACATAGCTGTAATGAATAAAGTGCTATTGTAGAACAAAATACTGTTTTGAAGGAGCTTTTTTATTGTTTTTTTTTACTCGATGTTTATTATAGGTACATACATACATAATTTTACGCCTGTATCGCAAATGGGGTAGGCAGAACATCAGAGGCTATAAAAGCACCTGATGTTTTGTTTGACACATTTGGAGGTATTATAATGATGAAAAGAGACTATTGCATTGACAGGGGTTCAGCATATAATCTTTTTGCTTGGTGGTAGGATCCCTTCTGGGTCCGCCTGGCTAGCGACCACCCTTTATATAAAGTCTGCCGCCAAATATTACCGCTCCGACGGTAATGTGTTCCGGCAATATTGTATAAAGAGCCAGTTCCTTCCTAAACCCGTGTGCTTTCATCTTCGACCTCATCGTCACTTACCATCAGGTGAGATTGCGGTCAAACGCGGGTTTAGTCACTTATAAAAAAAAAAAAAAAAGCCTATCGCCCACAAAAACGCCAATAAAGCCTCTGTCCCTTAACTGATTTTTACAGTAGATATGCCCGCGCAGAAAAACCACATTAGCACGACCACTTTGGCGATGGGGTAAACCTGTCTGCCTCAGACGCCAGTGGCGACGGGTTCGATTCCCGCACGGAACAAGAAAAAAAAAATCCGTGTCTGGGTGTTTATCTATTTACGTATTTATGACCTCAATCTCTCCTGACGGTAAGTGAAGATGATTTTAAAGATGAAAGCACGCTGGCTTAGGAAAAAAATATAACCAGAACATACTGGGTTGATTTGTAGTCACAGGCCAAATTAAAAAAAAAAATGTCCTATTTCACCCAGTTTTTAGTATTAAATATTGAGTTATCATGTTAAATCTATATACCGTCACCTATTTTTAGTTTTATTGTAAAATAGCAGAAAGTTTAAATTTTCCTCTATTAAAAAAAAAAATGGCAACTATGAACATAATTTCGAACAAAAACCAGTCCTAAGATTAAAACTTCAATATCTCAAAAGTTACTACGTGAGTTGGATCTCTATGGATACACATCCAATTAATTTGGTACTTACCCTTCATAGCTTGTTGAATACCATCTCTTATTTGCTATTCAGTATCTACATCCACCATTTCATCTTGCTCAAAACTATTTAAAACTGTCTTTTAGTAAGTAAATACCTGACTAATTGTATTACAAATAATAAATAAATAAATATTTCTGACACTCACACAACATTATCTAGCCCAATAGTTTCTTAAAGAACTTGTGTTATGGATACTAGTTAACTGATATACTTAAGAAATATATAAACATACACATTGAATAAATACATATTTTTTATTAGATAATTAACTTAAATAAACATATAAACGTCCATGAATTGATGACTAATATCTGTGTTCATCACACAAATATCCGTCGCCACCGGGATTCGACCCAGGACCTCTGGCATAGAAGGCAATGTACGTCACCCCTACACCAGCCGGCCGTCGCAAATTACAAATTACATTAATTGAAGTCAAAATTTCAACATATTCTAGACTTGAGTATAGTCCGACATGGATCTTTTGGCGCATGGCAAATATTGGAACTAACCACCGTCTTGGGAAATATCACTACATGACTAATTACCGCATATTTATTTATGCACTTTTAAATTTAGTATTAAGATATGAAATAATCCAAAATTTCCACCATGTGGGCTTACTTATTGTAGTTATAAAATTGAAGAAGTTGTTTCCAGAAAGCAAAACAATTTAACATCTCAATAAATCCCTTTTTAAGAGTAAAGAAGCAAGATGCCTCTGCAATGTTTACATATTGCCATACTTTGAAAAATACATTTTAGAAGACAATTTATTTCATTTTTTAATCTCAATAAAAATTATGATTTCAGGAGAATTGTCTTTTTGAAAGACTGTATGAAAAGTGAAAGATATGATAAAGATGAAAAAAGTGTATGATAAGCAGAATTTTTACAAACCTTTCAAAATACCAGCATGAGTATGACGAGGAAAACAATTTATCATAAAAATATGATATTATTTTATGTAACTCTATTTTTAATACATAAATATTCTTGCTTAATCTTTAATTATATCTTTATTTATACCTTTAACCCTGTGTTTTTGTACCACTAACGTTTTTTTCAAAGTTTATGCAACTTGCCTTTTTGTAGAAAAAACGAAAACTTTATGCATTCATATTGTTCCCTGAGAAGAGGGAAATCATACTGAATGGTAACCCTTATTTCACCCTCAAGCCCCTCTGACGTCATCATCCAAACGCCAAAAAAGCCTTCTCGGACTGTATGTTTTGTTGCTTAACTTTCTAACGAGATCCCATATTTTGGTTCATTTGTATTCTGAGGTTACGAATAGTCATTTGAGCCTTACAAAAAATTGTTGAAAGAAAAGTACCTACTTATTTATTTTTTCAGTTACATTGACACATTTTTACGAAAGGCTATATCTGATAAGAATTTTAATACATTTAAATCTTGGTAGGAAAAAGTTTTCAATGTTATTCAAATACTTACATGAATTCCCACAACATCTTTATATTTTTCTCTAACATCTTCGTAAGTACGATAGTGTACAGTGCTATGGCACAAAAAACATAAACACGAAGACATTTTCTACCGCATGAAAGGTAATATTTTTTCTAAAACACCTATTTTCATAATTAAGTCGAATTCTGTGGTCGAATTTTTGCACTTCACAATACTTTTTAAAAATAAATAAAATTAAGTAAACAAACTTTGTGTTGCTTAGCTATAGATTAGATAGATTTAATCGATCAACTTGTTAATCGATGAAATTCTGTCTGTATTGTCGATCGATGCCATCAATGATCTACTTTCATAATCGTTGACAAAAAGTTCAATATCTATTCCATGGAATTAATAGGTACTACGTACACGTAGTACTTATTAATTCCATGATCTATTCATAGATTCTAATTTTCTTACAAAAAAATAAAGGGCCCTAGTACCCTCCTAATCAAGCTAGATCAAAAAGTCTTAATTTTATTTAAGCTGTATAAACAGTTTACTTCACGTGCACGCATTTTGCTTAGAATACAAACGTACCTACGATTTTCATAACTTCAATTTTGGACATCAAATTTTGAAAACTAAAATATTATTTTTTCTCGTCTAAGTAGGTATATTTTTTATTAATTTTCAGACAGAATTAATTATTGGAAAAGGGTACAGGAGAAAAAAGTAGACGTCACTACTATTCAATGATTAGATTTTTGATGCGAATATGTTTTTAAACAACGGTTTCATAGCCTTAGTGAAATAGCATGACAATGTGAGTGAAACACGGAAAACAGAAACTCTATTTCGTAGAGTTGGAGAATGGATACAAATAGTTGGATTTTTGTTATATACCTACCAACAAGAAAATATCTACAGAATAGGTATTTTGATTTTAAGAAGCTTTGCTTTCAACGCGTGGTACACCATAAAATCGTTCGATGGAAGCTCTTCACAAAAAGAGAGTTTTCAGAAAAGAATTAAAAATATCATAAAAATGTAGATGGCGATGTTGCTCAGGGCTTATGTCAACTTTTATTTTTATTTTACATCTAGCTAACCACTGTATTATATTTTTTCTATATTTATCTATATATCTTTTCATTTTTTGGCATGACCTTACCTATTGTTGTGGTTTTAA
Organism: Stenoptilia bipunctidactyla; assembly: GCA_944452665.1. Taxonomy (NCBI): domain Eukaryota; kingdom Metazoa; phylum Arthropoda; class Insecta; order Lepidoptera; family Pterophoridae; genus Stenoptilia; species Stenoptilia bipunctidactyla. The sequence continues at coordinate 15,665,415 of OX101746.1, forward strand.
ATGTCAGTGCCAGTAATTTTGGGGAAATTTGACAGATTTGTAACGCTTGATGTTCTGTCTTCTGTACTTTTTAGAAGATTGGCATTGTCAATGATTGTATGTACCTACTTAGAAGGTGTCAAAGATTGTATTAGATTTTATGAAATTATAATAGTGATGTGCCTGCCTTTTATCATATTAAACTTACTAACCTAACTATCGATTTTATACTACTTTAAAGACAGTTAAATTAAATACAATTCGAATTTATTTAACGAGATTTGGTGCCATTTGACAAAAAGTTATGTTATTGAAAATTATTAAGTTAATAATTATCACCGTAGTTATTTTATTAAATTACTAGCTGTATCGCGCGGTTTTACCCGCGGGAATATCGAGATAAAAAGTTTATCTCGATGTTCTCCAATTCGCTTTCGTTATTCCAGACTGTAACCTATGCCAAATTTCATCCAAATAATAGGTAATTATAATACATAATAATTACATTACCTACATTATAGATGCAAAGCAGGTTATTAAAGACTTTAAACACGCGGTGAAATATGAAGTTTTCGTTATTAACGGTTAATTAACCGCATTATATGCTTTTTACAGTTAAATACCACCGCAAGATGTTGCTAACGGATTAAAATGTGTTTGGCAAGGTGCGTGATGATGCCAGCTTCGACTGGCAAGAAAAAAGTCGGTTTAAATTCTCTATCTCAAAAACTACTGAAATATTTCGATAAAACTTATAGTAAACATAAATAAATAAATATAGGTACCCTAAGTTGAAAAATGCCTAGTACAACAAAAAAAGAATTAATATCTGCCCTGTAGCATGGTAGGTACGGATTACTGTTTCAGTAACGTTTTGTATCTCTCCTGCTGACAGTTGGGGCGTTTTACACATTATGACTTTTTGCACTACAACTGTACCGTAATATATTAAATCGTTAATATCTGTGATAAAGTAAACCCAACCAGCATTCTTTTTTTTATTTACAATTTGCTTTTCTTTGAAGAATATCTTAAAAGATCAGTATGGAAGATGTTCGGCGGAAGTGCTTAAAAACATCTCTTCAAATCAAATCTTCGTTTCATAGGCGATACTGGTCATAAAAATAATTAGGCTGATTGAGCTAAATTAATTTTTAGCCCTGGAAAGCAAAATATAACAAAAGGTTAGATTGTACAAAATAAAACTTACTATCGTTGCACGGAAATTCACATTCCATATGTCTGCCTTAATTTTGGATAAATTTTCGCATTATTTGGTGAAGCCCAGTTTTTACTGCACCAGTGGTCAAATTTCTTCGCGTTTCTTTTGCCGCGCTGATTATCCAGTTTCTATCCATCAGCAGATGCAATTGGATATGGCTCACCGAATACCAGGCCCTTCATGTGCCACCAGTGCCGCCACACATAAAAAGTCATGGGGTCCGGAATTCTGGCTGGCCACGGTGAAGATCCTCCTCGTCCTATCTCGTTCCCTCACAATCCTTCGAAAATGAGCAGGGCAGCCATTATGTTGGAACCATAATATGTCCATAGTAAGATTCGGAGGCAAATCTTCCATGAAGGATTTTCTCCTCTCAGGAAGTTTTCATGCTCCCTATTCAAATTATTGGTTACAAAATAGGGTCTAATCAAATGATTGGAAATGATGTCCATTCAAACGTTTACACTAAATCTTCTTTGGGGCCTTCATTTATTTTACTTTGCTGGGCTAAAGAATGGATTAGGCTCAATAAGCGAAATTATTTTTACCTCCACTATCGCTTATAAAACTTAGATTTTTTCTACGAATTTAAATATAAGCCTAGATTGCTGGGTAGCTGACAAAACGTACCTAAATATTTTTAAGCACTTCCGCCGAACATCTTTCATACTAATTTTTTTAGACTTTCTTAAAAGAAAAGTAAAATGAAAAAAAAAATTATGATTATTTCCATTTTCTATCGCTCAGAACTATGTATTTAGTAATCTTACGTAGAATTTTGGTTACTTAGATCATAGAACATCTTAAAACTGCATGCGAGAAATAAATAATATGATCATATAAAAGTGCACCAATTTCAAAGTATGACATATAATGGCAAAAAATCGGCAATTTTAATAAAAAACATTAAAAGTCGTTTATATCGAAAGCGGTTAGGTTTGGGGTAGGGCGTTTCATAGTGATATAAGTTAGAAAAGACGAGTAGGTACTACACGCCCTAAACGGATCTAGGTCGACTTAACCAGTAACCCTGTGTAAATTCATAGGAATAAAAATTCCAAAATCAAAAGTTTTCAGATTATGTTTAGCTTTGTCGATCTCTGCATCTCAGAAAAAATTATGTGAAGAGTTAAATGTGACAAGCATTTTTCAGGCATTTAATCGAAAAGTCTATCTAAGAAATGTGGGTGTTACCTTTTCTGATTTCTCTAATAACTTAATATGACTGATATTTAGGTAGGTATGTTAAAGTATTTGGAAGGAAAAGAAAATATTTATGTTCAAATTAGCAATTGTGTAAGTACTGCTTATCATTATTTTTTTATTAATATTCTATATCTAACAGCTAATGTTCCTGAACACAAATTATATTACGATACCTACCTATAGCTTTACAATTAACAATTAACAGTTAACAATTAACGTTGAAATTATCGATACTTAATAACACTGAGTGTCTGCATAAAATACAACCAAGCAGCCGAGATTCTCCATCATCAATCAGAAAGTGACCCATTACCAGTACCTACACGCCGAAGCCCGTTTTCGAAAACGGCAGTGACAACTGACAAGCTCGACTGGAATCGGCCCATTGTACTGTTTGAAAACTATCAATATTTAAATTATATAATAACCACGATAAACAGATATGCTGCACATATGGCCAAGACTTAGAAGTTAAAACGCACTATTGAAACGTACCTACTTTTCAAACAATTCACTTAAAGCTACAATGGGGAGTTTTCTGACAGCTCATTGAAAAAACAAAACTGTACAAAATTGGTACGAAAGGCTTCGATAGATGGCGCTTTACAAAAGGCGAAGGCGAAGAATTTATTCCACACTGCGTTTTTAAAAGTAAAATAAATTAGTTGATGTCTGTATCAGAAATTGAACGTATAAATAACCATAGATGGTAGATACCACTTACCTACATTATAGTTTATAGACTTAACGCCTTCGGCTTTTTAAAAGTGCCATCTATAGAGGTGTTTTGAACTAATTTTTATGAGCTGTCAGAAAACTCCCCATTATATTAATCGATCTTCATAAAAATCGAATCGTAATGTTGATGATAAACTGACCCTAAACTGACAGACAATTATGACAGACAGACTTTCAGTCAGTCAGAAAGAAAGACAGACAGACGGACAGCCGACAGACACAGAAAATAATCTCGTGCCTTGAAGCGTATCAAATCAAAATTTGATAATTTCTTTATAAATTAAGGACTGGTGTGTGCATTAATTCTGAGTAGTGTCTTTTATTTTTCATTAGATCTCAATCGGTGTCATTTGAACTTACTAGTTTTGCCATTAATTTAGTGTCATATCTTTGAACAAACAGCCCAAAGAACAATTTCTGCCTTGAAAGACGTTTTGTGTACGACGTTAGCTCCGGTTTTTAATACAATTAGTTTGTTTACGTACTTTGTGTCGTGTTATGTTGCGAAATTTGTCGAGTTTTTGCAATGTTAACCGGCGGATTTCTATTCAGTGAACATCAAACATCGATGTCTTTAAATTGATGTGCGAAACTTCGGGATCTTCTAATATTGAATGTAAGTAGGCTGTTATAACCTCTGAATAATATTTGAATATTTGGTTTTATTCCAGTTTGTTATATCACCGTTATTACGGGAGGATCAGTGTTTACAGCTAAGTAAATATCTGTGTACATTATCACTTAGCTTCACTTGTGTCTGTTTTTACGTTTGTACGGCCTTTATCAAATTAGCTCACTTTAAACTGTGTCAACATATTCAATGCAGTAAGAATCTTGTTGGAACTGGTAAATTATACTAATTCTTATTCATAACATTTAAATAGTGCAGTAGATTGATCATAGTAGGTATGTATGAAGGAAAAACTAAACAAATTTGTATTATCTATCAATGTGTATTTTAGAAATTTATTGATAAATTTATAATAGTAAATATTGAACACAATTTTATGCATTCTATATTGAACCAATCACAATTAGATTTTTTATTATCTTAACTTCCTTTCTGCTTTACACCTTCCTGGAATGTCATTTTTATCAGTAAAAGATAATGTTTTCAAGCTATTCTTATGACGAAAATAGAATATTTTGGAAGATGGGACCTTTATACTAAGACTCCCCTGTTTTAAGCCTGTCAGCAATATAATATTGTTCATTCCTATAATGACTTTACAAATTTGTATTATAGTTACACTGTTTTGAAATGATTTAATTTGTAGTTTCACTTCCTTCCCTGTTAGTGGTCTGATTTATGTTAGTTTGATAAACATTTAAATATTAACATTTGCTGAAACCATACATAATCACTAACCATTTAGGTGACTAAGTTGTATAGATTATTTGTTAATCAACTTATTAAAGATATTTATAATTATTTGTACATCAAGTCATGGATGTTTATAGTTTTATTTAATTTTATATTCTCTTAAAAAATATGTATGTTTATACAATAATAAAATATAATTATCACAAACATATAAATTTTATTAGTGATAAGTTTTGTATGCAACTTCTGTTAAGTTTTTTTTTTTTTTTTTTTTTTTATAAGTGACTAAACCCGCGTTTGACCTCAATCTCACCTGATGGTAAGTGACGATGAGGTCGAAGATGAAAGCACACGGGTTTAGGAAGGAACTGGCTCTTTATACAATATTGCCGGAACACATTACCGCCGGAGCGGTAACATTTGGCGGCAGACTTTATATAAAGGGTGGTCGCTAGCCAGGCGGACCCAGAAGGGATCCTACCACCAAGCAAAGTCATCATGTGCATGCTAAAAAGCCAAAGTCAATCCTTAAAAAGTGATATTATTTAGATATTATCATAAAAGTTTATTGTCTCTTCCAAACTCAAACTCAAAAAAACATTTATTTGTAGGTACTGCGGGAACAAATGTTATTGCATGTTCTTACTTTATAAACAAACAACTATGCTGCTTTCCAACATCTTGTATTCAGTCATTGAAGTTATTGCGTAACAATGCAAACATTTATCGAAAGTGTACAGAGAAACATAACATCTCTTCTATTCAAGAGTAAACTATAACAACTCTTCTATTCAAGAGTAATCTATAACAAATATTTACATACATAGAGTATATAATATAAGTAGTGACATTTTCTCCACCCCACAGAGAGCAATACTTTAATCTTAAAGTCTAAATTTCACTGTTGTACCAAACCTACTTTTATATGGCTTCTGACGATTGGTTGCGAGTTACCTATGTATCAGTTACGAAGGAAGAGAAGCTGGATCTGAAGATTTAGGTAACATGTCTAGGAGGAGTAGAACTTGAAGCAGTGGGAAGGGCTGATGGATCAGTAACTGTAGGAGGCGATTATTCAAATCTTTGGAAGAATTTTGTTCAATATAAGCAGGTTTCAAACAATCTACTCTAACAGTTACAGCTTTACTGTTTAATCGCGGGTTTCAATATCATGAAAACTGTTTGTTTTGCCTACGAACAATAGAATTCACTACCAAAATTCCTTTCTATATTCAAAATCTTGACATCTAAACCACTGCTTACGAACTGTTTGACTGTAATGTGTTGCTAGGTTACATTTAACCATTTACAAAATAAGTAATTATTTCTAGCCAACGACGACATAACAAGTTATTAATTTAAACCAATGAGGTAAAGGTAGCATGGCAGTCTGCTGCGGCCAATAAGAATTATGTTTTCATTACATATGACCAATTAAAGAATAGGTCATTTTATCTAGCCAACGACGTAACAATTTATTCATTTAACGAAATGTCCTATCAAATATCTGTCAACATATCAATAATCCAGTTTTCTCTTTCTAACTTATCTATAACTGTTTTTGAAAAAAAGGACGAATATAATTGAATGACATAATTTTTCTTTTAAATATTTACTTTGACGTCATAAAAATGTGTTTTCACCAATAGCAAAATTGGCGTTTCGTTTTACGTAAGCCATTAAACGCAATTATTAACAAAAAGCTCTAAAAACATACTACATATAATATATTTATCGAATACCAAAACATAGCAAACATAAATTGAATAAGTTTAAATATTTCTTTAGTTCAAATATCATACAAATAATTTGCGAATGCGTGATATTCTATAAATCACATATCACCTATTTTCTTGGAAGAACGTCACGTAAGGAGGGCCAAATTTGAGAACTTACAGCCCGTAGCTAGTAGATATTGTGAAACGCTACTTTTTTCCTACCAATTTTGTACCTGTACCGGTTACGCATAGCAGTCAGTTAAATATTGAAACCCGCCATAAGTCTATGGTAAAAGTCTTTCCATCACTAGACTGATCAATAACACGATGGGGACCAGTGTATGGTGGCTGTAATGAACAACGTACGACTTCTCGCAAATTTTTGCGTATTTACGTGTGAAATGATTGAAAGATCTTTGAATACAAAGACTGAGCGTTCTGCATGACGAGAAGCTGGAATAGGTCTGATGAAAGACATGTGACCACGAAGTTTGGCGACAAAATCTGCTGGGTCTTCAAATTTATTGCGACTTTCTGCACGAACTATTAATTCATCTGGAAGACGCAATGGTTCACCGTACAATATTTCTGCGGCTGAAGCTTTCAAATCTTCTTTGAAGGCGGAACGCATACCTAACAAGACGAGTGGAAGAGCTTGTGTCCAAGAACCGCCATGACACTTAAGAAATGACTTTAATTGGCGATGGACACGCTCAATCATTCCGTTTGCACAGGGATGATGAGCGGTGGTACGGATACGTTTAGTGGCGAAAGAACACATTAGTCGACGGACTCAAATTGAGCGCCGCGAGCTGTGGTTATTAACAAAGGTACGCCAAAACGAGAAACCCACTCTTTAGTAAATGTAGTTGCTTCTTCTTCAGCAGTAGCTGTGCATAGGCCAAACTTCAGGCGATCTGGTTACACGGTCAATAGCAGTAAGACAATACCCGTAGACATTGCAAATGGGCAGTGGTCCAATGATATCAATATGGACATGCCTGAAACGACCAGATGGTGTGCTGAAAGTTCCTACGTGGGAAGACACATGTATCGTCACTTTGCTGCGTTGGCATGCTTCACAACTGAGGGACCACTCCTTGCAATCCTTCTGAATAGGAGGCCAAACGTATCTATCTGATACGAGACAAACTGTAGCTTAAACACCCGGATGACTCAAGCGATGAAGCTTGTTGAATATTCGACGGCGAAAGTCTTTGCAAACAAAAGGGCGGGGCTTGCCAGTAGATAAATCGTAAATGAAGGAAATACCAGTAGGTACCTGGAATGGTTACTTTCTTCAGATAAAGGCTGGAATCTTGCGACAAAAAATCAGCGAGTTCTTTATCATCCTCTTGCGATTTGGCTAAGCTCTCGTGCTCTTATTCGAAAGAAATGGCGTCAACACGTGACATGACATTTTCGCCACAGGTACCATCGAATCAACTGAATCATGACCCATTTTGCTGAAAATTTATTGGAAGCTCTCAAATTTGTAAGGTCTATTGCGTATAATGCACTTGTGCTTTAACTGAATTTACCACCACTTCGGAAAGTCGATCTGTTGAGAAGAAGTGATAATAAACTCAACAGCAAAAATATACAATAAGTAACAGTTTACAACCAAGGAATCCCATCTTCTTGCATCCGGATATCATATAGTTGTCCTTTTTACACAACACTTGTTTCCCATATACTTATCTAAATCTATTGAAGGGTAAAATTCCATTTTCTTAAATAAATGAAAAATGTGATAAATAAAAATTACCCGTCCAGGATTCGAACCTGGGACCTCTCGTTTGCCGGACGAGTGCTCTTCCAACTGAGCTACCGGGGCCTGGCGCTACGCCTCGAAATTACTTACCACATTTTAATAACGTTTTTAAGTTTTTTTTTTCATTTAAAATGCTCAATTATTCTTAAATAAATGAAAAATGTGATAAATAAATCCATTTTCTTATTGTGGCATTCTGAAATTGGTTTATCTTAGTTTTTGAAAAGTTACAAGGTTACAAATTTAGGGCCAACTCTGCGTACGCGTGTCTAAGCTTGTATTCATACAAAGCTGCTACGTCCGTACTGTATAGCTACCGCGAGTAGTAGACGCGGGATAGCTACCGCGTCTACTACTCGCCCCTACATCGTTTTTCGATTTTACACCAATGAAAAGCACACTATTGAAAGTTTACTAGCAAAATTGCGTCACGCGTGCCATACGCGCGTACGATACGGACGCACGGTACGCGCGTAGTTAGTATAGATTGTGGTAGAGAATTGATAATTTGCATCTAAGTACTATAGTAAAAAAATGCTGTCAGACACTACTCCTTAATTTCAAGTTTTTTAGTACTTAAATAAATAAATATTTCTGACGCTCACACATCATTATCTAGCCCAAATTAAGAACTTGTGTTATGGATACTAGATAACTGATACAATTAAGAAATATATAAACATATATTGAAGAGGTTTTAAAGGCGTTTTTGTGGGCGATAGGCTGACCCCCTGTCACTACAATAGTCTCTTTCCATCTTTATAATACCTCCAAATTTGTCAAACGTGACATCAGATGGTCTTGTAACCTCTGGTGTTCTGCCTATCCCATAAGGGATACAGGAGTGACGTTATGTATGTATGTATGTACATATTTTTTATTAGAATAAACTAAATAAACATATAAACATCCATGACTTGACGGCTAATATCTGTGTGTTCATCACACAAATATCCGCCGCCGCCGGGATTCGAACCCAGGACCTCTGGCATAGAAGGCAATGTATATTACCGCTACACCAGCTGGTCGTCACTTGATACTAATGTGATATTGTTCCCAGCTTTAAAATTTGTATACTTATCTATGCCCAAGCAGCATACTGAAAAACTGATTTGCCCCCAAAGTTAAGACTGTTTTAACTACATTTTATTTTTTATAAATATTTAACGTTTTAACCCATTAATTCAAAGGCTTTACAGATATGATCTTAAGTGACTAAATCAATGATATAATCCATATTAAATATAATGAATTGTGACTACTTATGAGAATATAAATCAGATTCGACAGCAAGCAGAGCTTGCCAAAAAAATTTATACAGTAAAGACACTAAAAAGACATAAGCCCCTTTCTAGGACATAGATATAATTAAACTAATAAATATTAGATTTGGGTTTGTGTTGACACTGGTATTTGTTCTAGTTATTTGTCTAGCCTATTTTTACATCCTATGCCCACATTATTATTGGATATTTTTATATAGCAACCGGCTTGTGCAGTGGTAAACATTGCCATACATTTGAACCTCTGTGCCGGTGGATATTTGTGTTTTAAAATTCATTGTTATGTATGTTATTTATTTTCCAACAAAAATATATACATATTCAATTTGTATGTTTATCTAATATTTCTTAAGATTATCAATAGCATAGTGAAACAGGTTCTTTGAGAAACTTAATTTGGGCTAGGTAATGCATTATTGTTAGAAATATTTATTTATTATTTCTGACAAAATACAATTCGAAGACCAGTAATAATATTTTTAAACAAAATTAGGGAAAAATAACACAATGTATATTTTTAAATCAATGTTCCGTTATGCTGTTCAAGCACTGACAGTCCTTAAGCTAATTTTTGAATTCAGTACATGTACATTCAATTTAGGTTCCGTAAATTGCTTTCTTAACATACAGTGTTTTGATAAACTTTTCATATACCTAAAATCATACTTTTAATTTCACAAACATTTTAACTAATATTTTAAAAAGCAGTATCTACATATAAAAACTATTCAGTTTTGGATTTTATTATACAAATTCACAGTTTTATTTCAATCTGGGAAGAATCTGTACTCATGAAGCTAATATCTTTTATGTACTGCCTTCGTTTTATGAAAATGATGGCTTATAGTTTTCATTTATTAAATTGGGGTTTCTCTAATAATATTTTTCTTTTTTCAAATCCCCAGACCATCACACCACCTACATGGCTTCAAAGTAAGCATAGCTTGTGTTATGGGATACCATGTAGCGAACTAGGGGGGAACCTAGAATATAAATACATAAATAGATAAAGACTCAGACACGGAACATTTTTTTTTCTTGTTTCGTGCGGGAATCGAACACGCAACCACTGGCGTCTGAGGCAGACAGGTTTAACCCATCGCCAAAGTGGTTGTCAAACATTGAGTACAAAATATAATACTTAATTGTTTTTAAAATAACCGGTGAAGCAAATATTGATGTTCTGTTTTAATAACCCTGTTCAGTGCATTTTATTTAGTATATTTATATAGTTTTATAAAAGCACATATTATAATTTTATAATAACACATATATTATAAGTTGCTTCATGCTGTGTTACCCGTTTTTTGATAAATTACTTATCCCATGACATGCTTAGGCTGCGTTTCCTCTGACGCGGAGCTGAGCAGAGCGGAGCTTAGCGGTGTCTGAATAGACCAATCACTATGCTCGTTCAGTTTCTATTGAACAGGGACCGGAAAACCCCTTTATTTGATTAAGCCTATTGATAGGGTAACCCTATCAAAATCTTACCATATGGAAGTGTAACCCTATTGATATGGTAAGCCTATCGACGTGGTAACACTTTGAATAAAGTTAGGTAACTACTTTCGGATGCGCTTACCTTGTGATAGGGTTAGCCTATTTCTATCTCTTTTCCGCGCATGCTGTTTAATTCGGAAGTATAATTCGAAGTGCGAGATTGAATAGATGGTGATATTTTTGATAATTTGATATTCTTAGAGATTAAATTTGCCTGCAGGTTTTAAAACCCTATTGAATCGGTAACCTTCAATAGGGTTTTCGATAGGCTTACTGCTTACATGAAGCTAACTCTATTGATATGGTAAGCCTTAAATTAGGGTAAGTCTTCGATACGGTTACCAAATTGATAGGGTTTTTTAAAACAAGTCTATGAAAAACCCAATCAAAAACCTCTTTAAGGGTAAGCGGTTCCGGTCCCTGCTATTGAAGCGCAGCGGAGATTTCAAGCAGAGTTATTGGCCTATTCAGGTGCCGTTAAACTCCGCTCCGCTATCGAAAGATAAATCGGGAGCGAAAGAAAAACATAGAATGTATCAGCTGCTGTTCTTCCCGGACATACTGTAAAAATCAGTTAAGGGACTGAGGTTTTAAAGGATACTGCCGTGAAGTTATGTACGTACCTATAACAATATTTTGATTCTGATTGTTTGAGGACAAAGGCCGTAACAGAAAGAAAGCTGGAAACTTATAAGCGCTTAACGGCGCTTGACAGTGCTGGTCCGTTCTACACAAAGGAAGCAGTTTGAGGCAGACCAAGCAAAATGTCGGACTCATCGGACGATGATTTCCCAGCGCTGACCAACGCGTGTTGAAGCTTGTCGGAACTTGTCGGCACCGTTCAGTGCTTATCGGCGCGCGTTCATATAAAGCGCTTATAAGTTTCCAGCTTTCTTTCTGTATACGGCCAAACGCTGTTTTGGTTACTGTAAAAAAATAACCTTCAGACGCGAATGAGTTGTCACCAAAATGTCTAGCTGTAAAACAGTTCTTTCAATTTATTGGCCAGCCTCCAAATCTCTTATAAAAAATAAATAATAAGGTCAGCACAAAAAGTGTTATCAGGTCTAGATTAAATCGATCTACTTACAATAAACGATTACTTTGTTGCCTTGAAGAATGTGCATAATAAAACAAAATGAATTTATTAAAAATTCACGAAGTCCGTGCCGCAGTGGTGCTAAGTAATTCGAGATGTCGCGAGTTCGATCCCCGCACGGAGCAAGAAAAAAATGTTCCGTGCTTGGGTGTTTACCTATACGTGTATTTATATTCTAGATCCACCGCTAGTTCCCAAGATAACTTGGTTGTACAATATTTGACGAATAATAAATATAATTCATCATTTCCATTTAGCCAGGAGATGCTAACTGTTGGATATAGGTCCCTCATCCAGCGTTTATCGGCGGTTTTGACCAGATCTTCGGTCCACCTTGCGGGGGTTCTGTCTCCCAGTACGGAGAACCTTACTGCCATATCGGCCATCCGTTCTGCCACCTATGTGCTCGGCCCATTGCCACTGCAGCTTATAAATAAAAATAAAGTTAAAAAAAAAAGTATACGGCCTCCGTAGCGCATTGACCGGGTCCTATACCTAGCTGACGGGATCAGTTTATAGTGCGTACAGATTTCTGTAATAGAACTTGTAACATTCTGCGCACTACGCGTCCAAATACGCAACGTGCGCAGAATGTTACATTACAAGTTCCATTACAGCAATCTGTACGCACCATTAGAAAACGATCTTTAGTACTATTATACCACCTAGTTCCGCTGTGAGATCTCCATAACACAAGTTTATATAAAAGCCTTCTATGAGGCCGCATGGCTGGTTGGTTGTGTCAGTTTGGGTAGGTAATTCATTTATTTTTATTTACATACATACATAACTTCACGCCTGTATCCTTTATGGGGTAGCCAGAACACCAGAGGTAATAAAACCATGTCATGTCACGTTTGACAAATTTGGAGGCATTATAATTATGGAAAGAGACCATTGCAGTGACGGGGTCAGGGTGTCGCCCTCAAAAAACCTCCCATAACACTTCTGTCGCTTAACTGACTTATACAGTATGCTCTGGAAGAGAAGCAGCTGGTACATTCTATGTTTTTCCTCTGCTCATCAGACGCGGGGAATCTGGCCCGTTCTCGACGCCAGCGGGCGTGGGAGCGATTTGTAGCGGTGCAATACAAACTCAATACTTTCTATCGTGTCCGCGCCGCTGTCGCTGTCGCTGCCGTCCAGTTTGCAACGTTAGGAATGTATTTTTTATTTAAGAAGTAAAAAATAGTTAAAAAGCAATAGAATGGCTGATTACAGCCAACATTAGAATTAAGCGGGTCACGGAGTGTGATAATGAAATGTAAACAGAATGATTATGGCCGTGTACTATGATAATTAATGTGTAATTTTATTAACACTTTAGTAGTAGGTACTGCTCTGGTTTTTTTTATAATGAGGCTTGAGGCGCGAAGTTTCTTTGGTTTATTATTGCCCACTCGCAAAAAGTTTTCTATCAGTGGTTTTTTTATAGAGCTACTTTAGATCCCGTACGTATTTCTACGAAATGAAAAGAAAAACATTTACTACAATAATCACAAAACAAATCAATAAATCATCTTAAAAGTAAGTCTAAAAAGGGTTCAGCATTAAATGTCGCTTGACGACGCTAATTTTCAGTCAGCACCGTCACTCACGGAGATGTCGGGTGGAGATCGATTTCTCGGTTAAATAACATGAGATGCCTAGCACATTCCTCAAAAGTTATGCTACTGTTACATATGCTCATTGAAAGCACGAAAGCATGCTTCAATTGAGCATGGTTGTCGGAATGTTGCTCAAAATAGGCATTCTTATTTCGAGCGTGCTGAATCGAAAGGCTTGCGATTTTCGAGCATGCTACCAGCAGTGGCGCGGGTAGAAGGCGGTGTGCTTTAAGCGTGTCTAAACAGGTTTGCTTCTTGAGCATGCTAGTATCGATCAGTTGTTCATAATTAAATTTACTTGAATAATTACTTGAAACTAGCATGCATATTGCTAGCAAATGTAAACTGCTCAATTAAGCATACTAAATAGCAAGCTTTTAAGCGTGCCTTTTTAGAGCATGTGTAACAAAAGCATTAGTGCAAACATGTGATGGAACTTTTCAGAGATAAGCACGTTACAAGAAACTTAAACTATGATTTAATGAATTTACGGGATTCTTACCACGATTTTTGATTTTATGCTGTTACAAGCACCACAAGTCCGCGATCATGGTGCTTGTAACAGCATCGACATATCGGACGTGCGAAAATAAAATCAAAAATCGTGGTAAGAATCCCGTAAATTCATTAAATCATAGCTAAAATAACCGCGATAGTTTAAAACAATTATTAACAAACTTAAAACTCTTCAGTTCTATTATTTTTGTAAATATATAAACAAACTTTTTAGCCCCTTTAAATCGCGCATACCTATTGTTTACGGAGGACTGCAGAAATATAGCATTTACGTATAGTCGCTTACCTAAGACAACGCCTTATCGCGTGTTATTTCCGGCTGTACCTACCTAAAATAACACCGACAATACTTTTTTAACTAGATATCCTCACGGATCATAATTAACGTGGGTGGAGCGGAAACGGACAGTACCTATATCATTTTTATAAGCCATGTAAAAAAAATGTAGTTAAGATAAGAAATATATGCAATTACTAAATAAATTATTATAACTAACGCAACCGGGATTCACACCCTTGTCTCCCGCTTGCCGAAGTGGGTGCACTTGCCAATTGAATTACTGGGCCCTGGCAATTAAATAAATAAAATCCCCAGACAATCACACCAGCTACATGGCCCCAAAGTAAGCATAGCTTGTGATATGGGATACCATGCAGCGAACTAGGGGGGAACCTAGAATATAAAATACATAAACAGATAAACACCCAGACACGGAACATTTTTTTTTTCTTGCCGTAGAGATTATTTAGTATACAGGATGACTGGTGAAAAATTTTAGATACTGAAGGAAAGCACTCTGTACCCGATGCTTGTCATATTATGAATAAAAGTAGGTACTGAATTTTTCACTAGAATTCCCTCCTATACAAAAATAAAGTTTTGTTACTACATATTTAATTTACTTACGCCGCCTGAGTCAATGCAGCACGTGACCTGCCCCGCAGATCGCTGCCAACGCTAGTGTAACCATGCGTTACGTAATCTATACTTTAACTTGCGGTTAAGTTTATTCAGTAACGAATAATTAGTTACTGAGTAAACTCAGTTACTAATTATTAATTTAATTCAACAAAACCGTTTGTTTTTTGTAGTTGGTAACATTAAAATGAAGGCGCAACGAAAGAAAAGGGCCAAAAACTCGATAATTGCACAAAAAACATAATTCGTCAAAAGTTGATTATTCCCCTTTAAAATGGCATACCTAAAAAACTATTATCTCAAATTACGCAAAAACACAAAAAGTGGAATAGTCAAGTTTTGAAAAGTTTATTATATTTTTTCTCTTCATGTATGATGTCAAACTATCACAACCTCGAATTTCAAAAGTGGCCCATCAGTCATCCTGTATTGCATGTTTTCGTTATATTGCTAGCCAGCAGTGCGATCACAGAACTTTATCGAATCGTTTGTTAACGAATGTTCGTATAGTATGTAGACGGTTTTTAAGAAAAAATTGAAATCTATCCATTGCCGCACGGCCAGCTTAAATAAATGTGTGCCTTGTTAATTTTGAATGTTTGTAAACATGTTGTACTCATAAATATCTGTAAAATAAAAAATTACAATGTTACTCAAAACTTGCAACCGACTCCATACTATACGAGCATTCGTAAACATTCGTTAATATACGATTCGATAAAGTTCTGTGATCGCACTGCTGG
Source organism: Stenoptilia bipunctidactyla (assembly GCA_944452665.1). Lineage (NCBI taxonomy): Eukaryota > Metazoa > Arthropoda > Insecta > Lepidoptera > Pterophoridae > Stenoptilia > Stenoptilia bipunctidactyla. The sequence continues at coordinate 15,681,046 of OX101746.1, forward strand.
CAAGCGAGAAACTCAGGTTCAAATCCCGGCCGGCTGAATTTATTTAGTATATTTTTCTTAACCATTTGACCATTATTGAATGCAAAAATCTTTAAAATATTAGTATTAAAGATACTCTTAAATCGAGTACAGTTCATCCCCCGTTTATCTCCTATCTACACAAATAGACGCTACATTCAAACAACCAAACAATCAATCTTTATTATCAACTGATACTGTCACTTATCTCGTCATACGTCGTAGAGTTATCTCCAGAATTATCTCACAACTAGCTGTCCCCTTCGACTTCATATGTTTATGCGGTAATTTTTGTCATAACAATGTTCTCACAAATTCAAGTTTATTAAATATATTATTACTAGCTTTATCCCGCAACTTCGTATGCGCTTAACTACCCTTCTCTTGGAAATTTCAGAAACTGTACAACCAGACACCCACTGAAAGAACCTTTATACCAAGTTTCACACCCATGCACTCAAGGAATAAGTTTTTTTTCATAAAAACTGAAAATCATATATTTCCCGTGCCCGTGGGAATTTTGGGAATTTTTTTCGTAGCACAATCAGTCACTCTTTGAAGAACCTTCATGCCAAGTATCACATCCGTACACTCAAGGAATAAGATTTTTCATACAAACTAAAAAGTCCAACCACTTCCCGTGGGAATTTCGGGAATTCCTTCCATAGAACACCCCTGTATCTCCTAAAGAATGTATGTTTCAAATTTCAGCTCTCTACGCCAAGTAGTTACTTGTCTATACGTTGTTGTCTATATTACTTGGCTGTACGTTGTCTGTCAGTCACTCAGTAACTCAGTCAGTAACGGAACAGTTTTATATATATTGATGAAAAGCTGTTACAAACTGAATAATCACATCACACTAATATTCTGAATGTAAAAGTTTGAATCTATGCATGTATGTTTGACTGAATTTCACGCTCAAACGGCTGAACCGATTTCAATTTAATTTTACATGTTAGCAGCTAAGCAGCTTTGGTGGGCGAAAGGCTGACCCCCTGTCACTGCAATAGTCTCTCTCCGCCATTATAATACCTTCAAATTAGTCAAACTTGACATCAGATGGTTTTATAACCTCTGGTGTTTTGCCTATCCAATAATGGATACAGGCATCATGTTATGTATGTAAACATTGTTTATATTTAACACAACCAGTCATTGAAGAATCTTTATATCAAGTATTACATCCATGCACTGAAGATATAATTGTTCACACAAACTAAAAAGTCCAATATTTCGTGTTCCCGTGGGAATGGCGGGAACTTCTTTCACAACACTAACAGGTACTCACTGGGGAACCTTTATACTAAGTATCACATCTGTGCACTCATGGATTTTTTTTTTCATACAAACTATAAATCGTATATTTCCCGTTCCCGTGGGAATTTCGGGAATTCCTTTCATAGCACAACCAGTCACTCTTTGAAGAACCTTCATGCCAAGTATCACAACCATGCACTCAAGGAATAAGATTTTTCATACAAACTAAAAGTTCAACCCCTTCCCGTGGGAATTTCGGGAATTCCTTACATAATACAAACAGACACTTATTGAGGAACCTTTATACCAAGTATCACATCCGCGCATTCAAGGAAGAATTTTTTTTTATACAAACTAAAACATCATATATTTCTTGTTCCCGTGGGAATTTCGGGAATTGCTTTCATAACACAACCAGTCATTTTTTTAAAAACCTTTATGCCAAGTATCATATCCGTGCACTCAACGAATAAGATCGTTCATACAAATAAAAAAGTCCAATTATTCCCGTTCCCGTGGGAATTTCGGGAATTCTTTCCTTAGTGCACCCCTACATCCCCTAAAGAAAGTATGTTCCAAATTTCAGCTCGCTACGCCTAGTAGTTACGGCTGTACGTTGTCTGTCAGTCACTCAGTAACTCAGTCAGTAACGGAACAGTTTTATATATATTGATTGATGTATCAGGCCTTTGCATTTCACATAGGTTTCGTAGGAATGACGCATCTTCATCATCATCATCATCACAACCCCTTGTAATGGGCCCACTGCAGGGCATGAGTCTCTCCTCTGGGTGACGAGGAGGTTTAGGCCATAATCCACCGAGCTGGCCCAGTGCTGGGTGGTGGATGTCAGAATTTTCAGGGTGCCGATATGGCTTCTGACAAACCTTAACGACTACTGTATACAAGTATACAGCACCCGGGACCGACAGCTTAACGTGCCCTCCGAAGCACGGAAGTCGCCGTGAGAAACGAATGGTCAGCGGTCACCCATCCAAGTACCGACCGCGCCGAACGTTGCTTAACCTGTGATATCGTAAGATACACACAGTAACCACGGCGCCGCGACGACTTCATGACGCAGGTTGTGGATGATAAAAGTCCTTGATTGTGATTTATTTTGAAAAGATGATTGCTGTTCAGTTTCTTGCCACTTCTTCTCAACAGTGAAGTGGTGGAAGATTCATTTCAATTTCTAACGACCACTTTAGCGAAGGCGTAAACCTGTCTGCCTCAGACGCTAGTGGTTGCGGGTTGGATTCCCGCACGGAACAAGAAAAAAAAATGTTCCGTGTCTGGGTGTTTATGTATTTATATTCTAGGTTCCCCTCTAGTTCGCTACATGGTATCTCATAACACAAGCTATGCTTACTTTGGGGCAATGTAGTTATTGTGTTATGTATTTACTTATTTCCAGTAGGTACCTAGGTAATGAAGGAGACTTTTTTTTTGACTTTGACCTTTTGAGTTTTTAGGTTGATTATTGTTGAATAAAACTTCAACTAAATTAATCGCAAAATTCATCCGGTTTAGCCGTGAAAGTAAACAGATGGACATACTTTCGCATTTATAATATTATCATGGAAGTGTGGATGATTCATACCGACATAACGACATTTTCTTTAAGATAATATTGAACTCAAATATCATTTGATAGTGCTGTGCAAATTTTTATGTTATGAGCTCATTTATTATTTGTTTTTTTTTTATTCGAATGTGAATGTGAAAAAGGTATTTCCGTTCAGATAACTTGTTTAAGTTATAAATAAATATATCTGACCCTCACACAACATTATCTATCCCAAATTAAGTTTCTTATGCTCGTATTACAGAACGAGACTTGATACTCGTTTCACGTAAGCGTTGTTCACCAGCTGATTCTTGACTTGAGCTTTAGTCTTATTACAAAACAATTATCAAAACCAGATTACCTGAAACTAGTTTCAAATATCTGACTCAGTTGATACTGGGTTTCCTTTGAAATAAATTTGTTTCCCATTACATTTAATAACAAAAACTAATGGTCTGTTACGTTATACGCAACGTTTAGATTATAATGTCTTATAATTGCGTTAAATTCTATATTATATATGACAAAATTGCCAATGTTTTGAATTATTTATCTGTTTTTCGATAGAAGCAGTACGGTTAAATTATAACTGTCGCTTCTTTTTACTATGAAAATATATTTATATTTATCACTCAAAAATAATACGAAACATAAAATCTAAATGTAATGTTGCCAATTACTAAGTAAAGTCACTTAAAATTATAAATTCCAATATAGTTTTTATTTACGAAAAGCAAGTTCAAACTTGTTTTATTAAAAAGTTCAAGTTGTTATAAAAATATTATCGTAATGGTCAATATCACTGAAAGGATCTATTGTAGTTAATACAGATCACTATTAAAGAAGGCACGAATCGCGTACCTATCTAGTTTTTCTCTAAGCCACAGTTCACAACATCAAAAGCTTATTTTGAAGTACGCTCAAGTATGGTAGACAGCACACTCAAGTGAATACAGTTGTGAAACTAGTTTCAATCATTGGCATATGCATAAGTAAAGTTCTATAATAAGCGTGAACATAGTTCAAATCATTTAGTACTCAAGTGATATCTGGTCATTGAATCTAGTATTAGGCAACGTTTTGTAATAAAGAAAGTCGTTGATACTAGTTTCAAAACTAGTATCAATACATGAGTACTGTTCTGTAATACGACCATTAAAGAACTTGTGTTATGGATACTAGATAACTGATATACTTAAGAAATATATAAACATACATATTGAATAATACATATTTTTTATTAGAATAAACTTAAATAAACATATAAACATCCATGACTTGACGGCTAATATTATGTGTTCATCACACAAATATCCGTCGTCGCCGGGATTCGAACCCAGGACCTCTGGCATAGAAGGCAATGTATGTTACCTCTACACCAGCCAAACTTGTCATTAGATTGGCAAAAATATCTTGCCATTTCACTCAGCTTCACACACAGGTTGACATGTTTAGTGAGATATCGATACTCAAAATATCTTAAAATGTTTTTGGACCTTGTGTTCGTATGAAAAAACTAGCTTATTTATATCCAAATAAAATAAACATTTAAAGTAATTAAATAAACTAGGTCCGTGGGTCATGGTCAACATGTTCTTGTACAAATACGAATTATTTACGCCAAAAGTAGCGGGTTGAAATATGATTTTTTCAATTATCATAATCTTATAGTGTTTTCTTTAACCATTATGTTGACTAGAAACAAACTTAAACATCGACAAGATCCAATTATATTATATTTATTTTTTGGAGTGTAACTGCAAATATTGATGCCATTTGACCCCTGTGTGCGTATGTCAAAGTGTACGAAATGACAGATCTTAAGCAACGCTCGGCGCGGTTGGTACAAGGATGAGTGACCGCCGACCATTCATTTCTCAAGATAACTTCCGAGCTTCGGAGGGCAAGATAAGGAGGCACATTGAAATGCTTTTTCTTGAAATGTTAGCATCTTAACACGCCGACATAAGGTCGCGTATTGCATAGAAAAAGCAAACCATCGACGCCGCTCAGATACTGAAATCGTTTCAAAAATCCATAAAAAAATAATGGTAAATGCTATGTAAATTTTGAACAATAATGTGAAGATTATATTAAGTTACTAGCCACCGCGTGCTGTTTTACCCGCGTAACTTTTGATCCCGTGGGAATTTCGGGATATAATATATAGCCTATAACCTTCCTCAAGAGTTGGGCTATCAAATGCAAAAAGAATTTTAACTAACTAATCTCAGCGCTAATCTCAGAAACTAATAGTTTCTGAGATTAGCGCGTTCAAACAAACAAAAAAAAAACAAACTCTTCAGCTTTATATATTAGTATAGATTTCTAGGCATATGGGTTTCATGACTACGTGGTAATTTAAGAAAAAGTATTTTTTAGATGTGTTTTCGAAAAAAAAAACTATTCAGTCATTATCATTAAATAATGTTTTTGAGCAAGCAAAGTATAGATAAAGATATGAATTTACACATATCCAAATTTTAGATCCGCTGGTCTTCTCATATTCTCATAGTATGCGATGAAAGTCGATGCATTTTTTCAAAATGTCGCCTTAAGCAGTCGGTCCCGGGTGCTGTATACTTGTATACAGCAGTCGTTAGAGTTAGAAGCCTTTTTGGCGCCCTGAAAATTCTGACATCCAGCAACCAGCACTGGACTAGCTTGGTGGATTACGGCCTAAACCTCCTCCTCACCCAGGGGAGAGACTCGCAGCCCTGCAGTGGGCTCATTATAAAGAGTTGTGATGATGATGATATTTACATAGCCATATCTAACCCTTAAATAAGCACATAGATCATGTTATAAGTAGCTACTACATACATCAACTCATACATAATACTTACCTATTCCTAAAACAATATTAAACATACAACAACAAAAACAAAAAAAAAGAACAGAAACTTTTTATTATTAAAAGAAAGTATATAATAATGTTAGGGATTGGAGTCTCCTTTTAAGCATACATAGCCTGTATCAGGGGACTCCGCTCTTCAATATAAGCATGGCATAATTTAAATAAAACTACTTTTTAACCGGATTAATCGCGTATAATTTGTTTAATCAGTCGCTCGTGACCACGGGGTCTGCAAAGACACCGAAGCGTCGAGATAAAATGTAAAATATAAATTATACGCGACTAATCCGGTTTAAAAAAGTAGTTTTATTTAAATTATGAATCGTGAAAACTTAAGACAATATTAAGCATGTCATAAGTACACATACCTACCATTTATATAATAACTTATGTTTTCAATTAAAAATATTAAAAGACACATGTAAAAGAAAAATAGAAAGTGTATGTATGTGTGAATGTCTGTGTGTAGGAGTGAATGATTGTGGGATTCGAACCAACGACCTCTGGCGTTTTAGGCAGATAGTGTAATCTGAAGGCCGCGTAAAATATCTTATGTTTTCTCCTTTATCTATACATATAATAAAATGGTAGGAAAGTCAAAACTGTACATTGAATATTTTTTTAAAAGAATACTTGGGGTATGATCTACAATCGAAACAGAAACAAAAAATATAGTTTTTAGAATTTTTGTCTGTTTGTCTGTTTGTCTGTTTGTCTTTCCGGGATAAACTCAAAAAGTACTGCATGGATTTACTTCAAATTTGGCATGAAGATAGTTAAGAAGTCGGGTCAACATATAGGCTACATATTATCACGCTAGCAGTGTTATAATCGTAGGTGCGTTTGGTGCTGCATAGCGTTCACGCAGACGACGTCGCGGGCAGCAGCTAGTACCTTAATAAAAATGAGACCATTTTGTGTAATAGATATATTTGTTTGTTACAGACGAGACATCTTCAAGAAAATCCTTTATTTAGCCTAAATTCCTCATCACATTCCTATCATAAAAGACACTGCCGAAACATAAAAGAAATGTCTTTTATCTACCAAAAACAATTACATAAGTAAATATAACCAAGCAGCTAAACCGACATGACATTCCTCACCGCCCGCTCTAGCTAAATCCTTTTCCCATCTGATATCCCATTCCTATCCTAACCATGAGTTCCTCTCCAGTGTTGGAACCGTCATCGCCGCCTACCACTCCATCATCACCGCCGCTGAAGCCTCCTGATTACCAGTTCCAGACTTCTACTCCGAATTACGTCCTTAAGGTAAGACTTTTTTTAACACACATACGCACTACAATCTAGGGCTGCAAACCGTATTGTTTTCTACTTAGGTACTAAGTACTGTAATACTTTTTATTGTTGAACAAAAATAAAGTCTACAAAATACTGTTACATACATACATACATAACCTCACGCCTGTCTCCCTTAGGGGTAGACAGAGACAAGGGAACACCAATTGCTGCGATCCAGACATACCTACCTCTTTCGCTTCTTTAAAAAAAATACTGTTTTCAGCATAAAATGCTAAACACTTTATGTGCTAGACTTAAATTTAAAAAATGTGCAAGAAGCTCTAATAACATGTAATATGGTCTTAAGTTTTCTCGATTCATACTATTAAATGTTCACGAGCGACTCACGGGGTCTGCAAAGATACCGAAACGTCGAGTTAAAATGTAAATATACGCGATAAATCCGGTTAAAAAGTGTTTTATTTAATAACATGTGTTTATAACATGAAATAAATTAAATACTGTTTATTTTTTCCAAAATAAACAGTATTTAATTAATTTATTTATTTTTGGCGCTAGTATCGTAGCAATAAATGCATTCTGCAATCAACGAACGACTGAACAGCTATCGCTTACATAATACGATGTAAAGCAATGGATCGCGCGTCCATGACGTGATGACTGCGCCATTATAGCTGATCGCTAATATTTACGTGATAAGGCAACTGATGTGGGGCGATACACTTGTCTAGCCTCTATTCGCGGAACATGCGCGTTGCTTAAGATCCTAATGAGGATAATTAGGGGGTATTTCTTCCATGCTGGACTGGGAGCGAAGGAAAAACATAGAATGTGCCAGCTGCTTCTCTTCCCGGGCATATTGTAAAAGTTAGTTAAGGGACAGAGGTTTTTTATTATTTTATGACCTACTCGGAAGAAGAATTTCGACCGAAAGGTGTTGTTTTCCGGAGATTCCGTGACCGCTAAACAGACACCGTGCGTCATACGTCGCCGACAATACGTGTGCAATAGTGCTCACTGTGCACCTATTACTAACATAAATATAAGTTTGAAAGAAGAGGTAGTGACTAAGATTGAAAAGGGTATGCTACGGTGGTTTGGACATTTGGAAAGGATGAGTGAAAGTAGATTTACGAAAGAGGTGTACAGAGCAAAGGGGCCGCCCTAGGCGAACGTACGCCGATCAAATTGGCGACGACGTTCCTAAAAAAAGGGCCTAGTTAAAAGTACCCGTAACCGGCGATCATGTATGAAAAGATTAATGAACGTGGAGGAAGCGAATGAGGTATATCTGGATCGAAGCAATTGGTGTTCCCTTGTCTCTGCTTAACCCAAGGGGAGACAGGCGTGAGGTTATGTTTGTATGTATGTATGTATATAAGTTTTATTTATTAACAAATTGTTATATAATATGTATATTAGACTGTAAGGTATTTATTATATGGGCATCTGTTTTCAATTGTTAACATCTTGTTGTAAATATTGCCTGAAATAAACGAATATTACTATTATTTGTGGGCGATGTTCTGACCCCGTGTCACTGCAATAGTCTCTCTCCACCATTATAATGCCACTAAACTTGTCAAACGTGACAACAGATGGTTTTATATCCTCTGGCGTTCTGCCGACCCCTTTAGTTAGGGATACAGTCGTGAAGTTATTTGTGTATGTATGTACAGCCAGCGAGCCAATTTACTTTTTTCGGGCTTTAGATTAACAAAAGATTGCTTCAATAAGAAACTGTAAATAGTTTTTATACAATACTGGTGATTAAGATTAGATTATATGATTGTATATCAAAATGACATAATTTAACAAATTAACGGTTTTTTCTATATTAAGAAAGTCGGTGAACGAGCACTTGGCGAAACCCATGGCTAAACCCATGGAAATCATCTAGAGGAATGTTGCTTTGACATCCAAAACTAAATTATAAAAAATAAGCTATTTGTTTATTCAATAATTCATGGATAGGTTAGTACCAAAAGAGATTTATTAAAACTGTTACGTAAACAGTAATATCAATGTGCAAAGCTAAATCCTTGCAGCTTATTTCTAAGGCCCAACGCTGATCTCACTGCTCGGTTTCATAAAAAAGTGCCAGGTTTCGGTTTTTTGCTGGAGAAATTCCACGATGCAAAATTGGTGTGCATATCTAAAATAATCTGCTTCTATGCTGGACTGGGAGCGAAAGAAAACATAGAATGTGCCAGCTGCTTCTCTTCCCGGGCATACTGTAAAAGTCAGTTAAGGGATCGAGGTGTTATGGGAGGCTTTTTTGTGGGCGATAGCCTGACCCCCTGTCACTGCAATAGTCTCTCTCCACTATTGTAATGCCAATTTGTCAAACGTGACATCAGATGGTTTTATTACATTTGGTGTTCTTCCTACCCCATACGGGATACAGGCGTGAAGTTATGTATGTATGTATCTAAAATAATATTTACCTAGATAATAAAGAAAACATTCATACAAGACAAACATAAGTTATTTATAAGAGACTACGAGTGATTCTTGGTAATCTGATCTGGAGCCACTGAAGTTGTCTGCGGTCAGATGCTCTGAAACCGGAATCCTTTTTATAAGTTCGAAAAACAAAGTCCTTTTATTAAATCTTCCAACATCATAAAAAAAATCCCCAGACAATCACAATAACTACATGGCTCCAAAGTAAGCATAGCTTGTGTTATGGGATACCATGTAGCGAACTAGGGTGGACCTAGACTATAAATACATAAATTTATTTTATTTATTTATTGGTATTTCAACAGCACAAATTTAACATATTGTTTACTTAAAATTTAATATGATACATGTAGCCATTTATAGAAATACACAAATACAATAAAAAAAAGTTAAAAAAAAAGTAAGGTAAATAGCAACAACTCTATACCAAAATAATTATTACAGAATTATTTTTGATACAATTGGAAAACAGAGAAAAAAAAATCTATAGTGCAACAAACAAGAAACCAAAAAAGAAATATATTAAAAAAAAAGTTTTATGTACAATAATTAAAAACATCAATAAAACAACAAGACATAATTGAAATAAAATATAATTAAAAAAAAAGACTTTATGGTTAGGAAAGTGTTATGTTTTGTGTGTATATGTGGTGTGATTGTGTGTATGTGTGTGTGTGTATGTATTTTCATTTATTTACGCTTTGCTTTTCTCACTTCACTTTTAAAGGACTACCGTGTCAATTGAAACAAATTAATGTGGGAGTAATATTTGTTGTAAAGACGTGATATACGGCACATAACTGAATTTTTATAGTAGTTAGTTTTAGAATGAGGGACTAGTAAAAGAGCCGTATGTCGAGTGCGACATGTAGGGGCGCGGAGCTGGATGTCGTGAATAAACACACAGACACGGAACATTCTTTTTTTATTGTTCCGTGCAGGAATCGAAGCCGCAACCACTGGCGTCTGAGGCAGACAGGTTTACCCCTTCGCCAAAGTGGTCTTTAAATCATGGCCTGAAGTTTGGCTGGCTGTCTGTATCGACACCGAAACTACCCAAACTAACATTAATCATTTTCCCCAAAGTACACTTGTGTTGTTGAGACCACACTTCACAACTAGGGGGTATCCAGACGATCAAGTTCCTTTCTTAAACTGGAGGCTCCCAGAACCTCTCACACCGCTGCCGAAAACTTGAACACTGCGCCATGGAGGCCGCGTACCTAATAATATAATTCAAATTCATTTATTGCTCAATGTATGGTAAAAAATAGTTGTTTACAATTTATAATTAATGTCCCACATACGAATCTGGTAATCAGCATGCAATATTATTTTAACAAAAGAAAAAAGTAATCAATAAATTTAAATGATAAGTTATATAAATTGAATTAATCAAATTAGAAAATTATTCTTTTAGATTTAAAAAAAAACCTTGCAATTCAGGTTATTACAAATTTACGATTTACATTGAAAATATTCGTTAAGTGAGTAAAAACATTTTTCTTTTAACTATACGAGAGACTGTGTGTTTTAATATTATTTTTTTCTGTATTTTGCCTTCCCCATCTCTTACGCTGTCCTTCTTTCAGAAGCAGCAGCAGCAGCCACCGTTGAGCGTCACCTTGCCATCAGCACCCTCGACGCCGCCTGCTTGTGCTTCTTCAGGTATGTAAAAATAATATAAAGTCAGTCGTGACCGCTTGGTACGTGGAAGTAAGAGGCGTTCGATGACCGGCTGGACAATCCAGACCAACCTACCACCAATCATGGTCTAATTTAGGCTTTTTTTATCTGGAGGAAAACTTGCAATCATGTCCCCACCACCCAAGGGTTACGCGTGGGGTCCTTTCATCAAGCATGGTTTAGTACTGAAAAACAGGGTTATCCTAGTTCAGGCACCAATGTTCTATCCTTCCTTGTATATTTAAGCCAATTATTTGTAATTTATTCTTTTCTAAAATAAATAAACATTTTTATTGATGTATTAATTTAGGTTAAGGGTTACGGGTGGGGTATGTGGGTATGGTCTAGCAGAAAGCCGGACCGAGCCACTAAAAACTTCCGGGTGTACCTCTCCCGTCATAAATGGGGCCCGCGGTCCCTCCATCGGCATTACCTGCGAGCCCCGGCGAATGGCGCTCAGTCTGAGCTGTCCCACGTAAGAAATGGCCCACTACACGAGGCCATTTCCCCTCTCATAGCCCTATCCTAATTTAAAACCTCTTTTTTTACTCGGGGAAATTCTCAAAGAATACACACAGGGGAGAGGCCAGGTTATGTCAGACTTTTACCGAGTAAATCCCCAAGGTGATTCTTCACGGGCACGCGAAAGCAATCATCCGCGAAACCACTGACGCTAATCCTCCATATGCGCGGCATGCCGTGAACACCTGGCACGCCGCACCTCAGCAAACTAGACACAGCAAAATGCTTTGCGGTATCTAAAGTTTGACTTCAATCCCACCTGTACCAATATACCAAGGAGGTACTATCGAGCCAACTGAATCATGACTATAGTTGTAAAAAACCCATTAGCTACCGTTAATTAACCTAAAAAGGTTTCTTTCCTTTCTTCTAAACCGACTTCAAAAAAGGAGGTTATCAATTCCACCCGTATGTATGTAATATTTTCAGAATTGCCCAGTTTTCGTATATGTTAGTCTATATCAACGTCTGAACAAATGTGCCAAATTTTAATAGTGTTTGTATGTTTTTATGTTTCTATTCACATATCTCCGGAACTATACGTCCGATCTAAGTAATTATTTTTTTGTTGTACTAAGAATTGTTCAACTTGGGGTATACTATAATGTCATTAAAATCGGTTCAGTAGTTTTTGAGGTAGGGAATTGCAACCGACTTTTTTTGCCATTCGAAGCTGTCATCATCGCGCAACTTACGATACACATTTCAATCCGTTAGCGACATCTCACGGTGGTATTTTACCGTAACAGGCATAAAATACGGTAAATTAACCGTTAATAACGAAAAATGCTTATTTAACCGCGTGGTTAAAATCTATACTATTATATAAAGCTGAAGAGTTTGTTTTTTTGTTTGTTTGTTTGTTTGTTTGTTTGTTTGTTTGTTTGAACGCGCTTATCTCAGAAACTACAAGTGGGATTTGAAAAATTCTTTTTGCATTTGATAGCCCAACTCTTGAGGAAGGTTATAGGCTATATTTTATCCCGAAATTCCCACGGGAACAAAAGTTACGCAGGTAAAACCGCGCGCGGTGTCTAGTCGTTAATAACCAGCTTCGTATCTATAATCATGACCCATTTTGCTGATAATTCGTTTGAAACTGTCAAACTTGTAAGATCTATCGCGTATATGCACTTATGATATTTTAGATACTTTACGAATTCTGTACTCAATAAATGTCAGTGTCGAATGTTATGATAACAAGTTTGTCACTAAGGATTCAAGCGAATCAAAAAAAAATCAAAAAGTTTTATTCATCTTAGGAATTTCACAAAACACTTGATGAAGTCACTCATCACATACTTCGGCTTTAGCTAGTTGTTGATAGTTGTTGAATAAGATACTACAGTAGACCAAGAGACAAAAAAAGCCGGCGGAAAAAAACTCTTGGCACTCTTTTTCAGTCAGAATTATCAAATTAATACAAATAGGTACAGTACAAATTGACCGTGACATGAAAAAACAACAAACACAAGACAGCTAATTGTGAGAGCCAATGTCATGCCACAACCAAATTGCTTACATAGTTGGTGCAATGAGCTATGGATGCACAATACGAACATGACAAACTGGGACCATAGTATTTGAACAAGAATGGAATAGAATAGTCATAGTATTATTAGCAAAACGACCTGGCACCGCTAGTAGCACCCGCTCACGAGTATAACGCAAGCACCAGCCATCACCCTCCTCAACCATATTTTAGGGAAGAGGGTGACCCGATACCCGACGCTACCACTGCGTGGCTACGATATTTTTACGTTAATTAAAAATTCCATGCTGGACTGGGAGCGAAAGATAAACGTAGAATGTGCCAGCTGCTTCTCTTCCCGGGCATACTGTAAAAGTCAGAAGGGACAGAGGTTTTAAAGGCGTTTTTGTGGGCGATAGGCTGACCCCCTGTCACTACAATAGTGGTCTCTCGATTTTTTTAATACTACCAAATTTGTCAAAAGTGACATCAGATGGTCTTGTAATCTCTGGTGTTCTGCCTACCCCATAAGGGATACAGGCGTGACGTTATGTATGTATTAAAAATGTTGATAATAAACTCTGTTTATAAGCCCCTAAATTGCTTTGATTTTGGCCAGAGTATAGCATTCGTAAAATTCTGACTGAAAAAGAGTGCCAAGGTTTTTAACACGGCTTTTATTGTCTCTTGGTCTACTGTAATATCTTATTCAATAACTATCAACGCCTTGTTAAAGCCGAAGTACAAAATTGTGACGTCATTAAGCGGCCATTCGATGACCTTATAATGATAAAACTTTTTGCTGCTGATGATACAATGACTTTCTTATTCCATTCTTGTTTAAATACTCTGGTCCCAGTTTGTCATGTTCGTGTTGTGCATCCATAGCTCAATGCACCTACTTTGTAAGAAATTTGGTTGTGGCATGACATTGGCTCTCACAATTAGCTGTCTTGTGTTTGTTTTTTTTTCATGTCATGATCAATTTGTACTGTATGTATGTATGTACCTATTTGTATTAATTCTTATAATCCTGACTGAAAAAGAATGCCACGAGTTTTTTTCCGCCGACTTTTTACTTATTCAATAACTATCAACACCTTGTTAAAGCCGAAGTACAAAATTGTGACGTCATTAAGCGGCCATTCGATGGTCTTATGATGAATAAACATTTTTCATTTCATTCCATTTTATTTTTTGATTTTTTTGATGGTTACTTCAAAAAGTCGAAGTGTAATAGTGTATTGTTGTACAGCGGAGCCCACTTTGACCCCGCCGCCGCGGTCCCCCGGCGCGGCGGGCAGCCCGGCCGGCGCCGGCGACGGAAAGGGCGTCGCCCCGGATGGCACGTCTTCTGATAAGGTAAATATATTACACACACAGGCTAATGTTAAGGCTGTTAATGATAAATCTAATTTTCCTTATTTAACTAATATATTTTCAACGAGCGTTTGCCCGCGACTTCGTACACGCATAACTCAAAGGTCCTATATTTTCCGTTCCCGTAAGAATTTTGGGAATTCCTTCCATAATACAAACAGACACTTATTAAGGAACCTTTATACCAAGTATCATATCCGTGCACTCTAGGAATAAGGTTTTTTCATACAAATTAAAACATCATATAGTTCCCGTTCCCGTGGGAATTTCGGGAATTCCTTTCAAAAAATAACCAGTCACTTTTTGAAGAACCTTTATGCCAAGTATTTTTTAACAATTTTTTAACAAGGAAATTAATATATCCGTTAACATATTAAGCAAATCTTGGTCATTCCCAAGTAGCATTTTATTCCATTTAAGAGTACACATTTAGTTCCAAGGTGAACTTAAAGCATTACTACAGTTCACTCGTGATTTATTAGCTGCATTATTGCAATTAATTACACCTATACCTTTCTAAGGGACGTATAGGAGTGTAGAGTAATACTTTTATACGATTATGGGTGTTATAATACTCTAACAACTACCCTTTAGTCAGCTTTCTGACTAAGAGCATTATAGGAGGGTAGAGATACGGCAACCGCTGTTTAACGGCCTACTTGTTCGATGTTATAGAGCTAGCATTTTAATAGAACACTTGTGGTCATTTATAAAGCCCAAGGCTGTTATGTTTACTTGTTTTAGACTGTTATACAGCCAGTTGCTGTATAAGGACTTGTTTGTGATACTTAAAATAACCTTTTTTTACTATCTGTATAGAAGTGTTTAAATAATTCACATGTGGACTGTAGGCTGTTAGAAGGACTATATGTGTTGTCCATTAACATCAATAGCAGTTTATTTGTCCACAAGTACTACTTTTATTTGCTGTAAGCTGAACATGAATGTGAATGTGATATTCTATTACACTTTTTCCCAAGCGCCATTGCAAATGTATGTTTTTACGTCACGTGCAATAAAATTTGTGAAAATGTATAAAAAATCTTGGAAAATAAGAGCGAGAACCGGTGGAATAAGAAGAAAAATTGCAAAAGAATATTTGAAAATAAACAGTCGATTGACAACGACGCCCGGAAATGAGCCCGTCGATAAGGCTTCAACAAGTGCGACTTCAACCGTTGTTGGTGGTTCCGTACATGATCCAGAGGAAAATATTATGCCTGAACTTGAAAGTTCCCTTCAAAATATACAGATATCTGAGTGTGGTGATTGCAGTTCTAGTGATAGTGAATACAATTTTGATTTGGATAATTGTTTAACCTTTCGCAAAAAAATAAGAACATGGGCTAGTGAAAATCGTATTCCTCATTCTGCTTTGAATAAATTGTCAAACATAATAAACGAATTTAAACCAGGAACACTACCTTCTGATGCTAGAACAATTTTATGCACTACCGTTAATGTCATTTTAAAAAATGTAGAAGGAGGTCAATACTGGCACAATGGGATAGCAAAACCTTTGAAGAGCATTTTGCTAAATTGGACGGATATTCCAGATATGATTTCAATTAACATAAATGTGGATGGTTTGCCTATTTTTAAAAGTTCCACAAATGAATTTTGGCCCATATTAGGTAACATTTTTGAAAATCCCAGGATTCGGCCTTTTATTATTGGAATCTATTTTGGGAAAGGAAAACCAAAAAAATTAAATGAATTTTTAGAAGATTTTGTAAATGACATGAAGATATTATTAGAAGAAGGTCTTGTAGTTGAGCGCTTAGAGAAAACTATAAAGATACAAATCAGATGCTTCATTTGTGACTCGCCAGCTAGAGCTTATATTAAAGGTAAGTCTATCTTAGTGTCGCATATTATCGCCATTATGCACCCAATATCGATAAATAACTAGTTGAAATTATTGATGCATCTCTTAGTATTTCTAGATAACTTTGATAGCTCAGATGGTTGGTAGTGAAACTGCCTTCTATTCTGTGGTTCGTAGGTACGATCCGCACATGACACAATTATTTGAAATTTATTAACTTTTTGCTTATATTATTATAACTTGATTTAAAATATTTTTTTGCAGGAGTCTGCAATTTTAACGGTAAACACGGCTGCCATAAATGTACTACAGTTGGAGAATATTCGCATACCACACATACCGTCACATTTTCTGAGTCTTTGTGTCCTGAAAGGACAAATGAAGGATTTAGAAACAAAATTTATGGCTTGCATCATAAAAATGACTCTCCTTTATTAAATCTTCCTATTGACATGGTGAACCAATTTATTGTAGCCGATTCACTTCATTTGATCGACTTGGGTGTTATGAAGAGATTACTGATTGGTTGGCGTGACGGCAACTTTGGCAAATATATTACTAAAATGCGGGCAAGTGATATTGCACTGGTTTCAAATTTTCTATGCAACTGCAAACTGCCTTCAGAAGTGCATCGAGCAGTGCGAGGTTTAGATTCATTAGCACATTGGAAAGCGTCAGAATTTAGAGCATTTTTTCATGATTTAAGTATTGTCATTTTGCCTGATGTTATGAACAATGAAGCTTATAATCATTTCTTAACACTATATTGTAGTATAACAATCTGCTCAACAGAAACATACCGAACTTTGTTGCCATTAGCAAAGGAGCTTCTGGAACATTTTGTAAAATTTTACAAAGACTTCTATGGTTCAGGCTACGTTACAAGCAACATACACAACTTACTACACCTGACGAATGAAATTGAAATGTTTGGCCCTCTGATGACATTCAACGCATATCCCTTCGAGAATATGTTATTTATGATCAAAAGTATGTTGAGATCAGGAAGAAAACCACTGTCTCAAGTTGCCAAACGATTGGCTGAAAATATGGATGATATTCATTTTCAAACACATAAAGACAAGAAATATCCTTTTGTGAACACAATTAAAAACAATAATGTATTAAATTTTGAAGATTTTAAACTTTCCAGCAAAGAAAAAGACAGTTATTTACTTACCAAATGCAACGAGGTTGTTAAAATTTGCTGCGTAAAATTCAACCACAATAAGATTTTGATTAAAGGAAATAAAATCAACAACACAGAAGACGTTTTTGAATATCCAATAAAATCGTCTCATCTTGCGATATACAAATCAAGATGTCAGCAGAATAGTACCCATACTTTGATCGTCTTAGAACCAAAAGAGATTAAATGTAAATTAGTATGTATTGAACACAAAGAATTTAATTTTTTTATCCCTTTGTTACACACATATAAATAAAATACTGTTTGATGTGATATTATTGGCTTTTATTACCTTTTTTTCACACAATTAACATATCAACATACCGACAAAAAATGGAAAATTGTCCAGTTCCAACGTAGCACACAAATTTTTCGGTGGGCTGTCTCTTATAAAACAGAGTAAAGACTAGTTTATACTAGCTAACTACCTATTTTAATCAGTCTAAATATTTCTATCTAAATAACACTTGGTAGCAAACAACATTATTATAACATAAAATAATTGTAACAAAATCAGGTAAGTATAACAAAAAATATTTAACAAAATTAAACTTAAACAACTATCAAGGCTTTTTGCAAATCAACATTACACAACAACATAAGCTTAGTTATGAAACTAAGCTTAAAATACCTACCTTATACATCGAAAACGTGTATAATCAGTATGAGTTTTATAAAACGGAGACATTATACTTATACTTACATAATTAACTATTTTAAGTATTCTAATTTTTTTTAATAAAAATAGCACTTTGTATCAAACAACATTTAAGTAATAAAATTATTTTCAAAAACAGGAGTAATAAAAAGGGTATAATAAGCCGAAAAGAGGACAAAGTGGTACTCATGAAACTGAACGGCTATAGAACATAGGTCGTAATAGTAAAAAAATTGGGACCTTCCATACAAAATTGTTGATCAGCTAGTTAATTTGCTTTGGGAGGTCCAATTATTTTAAGTATTTAACAATTATGTTCCATGGGAAAAGATGTTCAGTTTCATGAGTACCTAGGTTCTTTCGGCTTGTTTACCCGTTTTGTTGCTTCCTGTATAATTTTCGAAATTAACTATCCTAACAAACAAGGCTTTGTGTATTTACATGAAGCCTAATTTGTTACGTACATAACTGAGCATAAAGTACCCGTATTATATAATCAGCATATAATAAGTTCTAATAAACGGAGATATTAAAAATTTTTAAGTCTCATTACCAAAAAATAATTATTACTTAAGCTGTAATCAGCCTAGTAGAAACAAAAATCAACTAAAGGCAAGTACTGGTCATGACCGGTTTTGTAACGAGGCTTACGGTGAAATGTTACAAAAAAAGCATTCGCAAAGTTATAGTAGGAAAAAACTACCGTGTCATTAAATTTCTATATGTACTATACCAGACATAATAATAAAAAAAGAATGCCATATTGACAAAAAACGCATAAAAAATATTAGCGCAAACTTTCTTCGTCTTCATCCTCCACTTCTGCTATTTCCATCTCTAATGTTTCATTTGATTCTTTATTTTGATTAATTTTTAAATCAGCAGAAACTTCTTGCTTACTTGTGCTTGCCTGGTCTTTTGGTTTTGATTTAATTTTTCTGACTCGTTTTGAAGAGGATCTTAAGTCTTTCATTGACTTCCTTTTAACAGCATTTTTCAGAATGACCTTAAAAAACTTTTCAGTTTGTCCCATAGTAAATTTACAATCCCATGAACGTATCATATCACAGAAGAATTTGACAAAGTTTTTGTAGTCTTTTATAGGGACCTTCGAAACGTTGCCACGGCTTCCCCCAGACCAGGAGCATTCACACAGAAACTCCCGTGAAACCATTGAGTCGATCAATTTATAGGCAAAGGTCAAGCCATTTCCTTCACATGGTTGAAACAAAAATCCCAGCTGTTGTTGTAGTTTTGATCTTTCAGTTTTATTTATTAAACTTCTTTCCAGATTGTCTAGTTGTTGCTTGTCACTTATTTGTTTAAAAATAAACGATTCCTTATCAACTTGGTTAGCGTCGTTTAATAAAGTAACAGACACTGGCTGCTCGATTTTTTTCACAAATTTTAACATGCATTCATCTAATTGTACAGACAACTCAGACACTTTTTGAGTAAGTTTTTGAACGCTTTCAACAAGATTTTGCAGTATTAATTCTTGGTTATTAACTTTTTGAATTAAAATGTTTTGATTTGTAATACACTGTTCGCCGTCGAAGAAGGTTAGACATGACATTTCATCATTAGCTTCGATCTGATTGCTTGTAGCTCCCGCGTTGATGGCACTTGGCATCTGAAACAAACAAAAAATCATAACTTTTGTCTTGTACGATAATAAAACTTTGAAGTTGGGCTGTTATTTTTATTCCAATAATAATTTACATATGGAATTAGATAGTCGAATTTACATCCGCGGTTGATGAGTCGCCGACAAAACCACGAGCCAACGAATCCGTTCAATATTTTCAGAGAATTGATAGTTAAGCTTTGTATATTTTAGTATGTAGGTAAAGAGTTTGATCTAAATCTGTTTAGTGCCAAATTAGTCTTCTTGAAATAAAATTATCTGAGAAAATCCAAAAAATATATTAAATCATAAATAGGTAAATTAATTGCAGTGTTGCCATAAATCAAACAATTTTCTCCGTTTTAGGGGTGCCTAGGCCTAGCCTACTAAAACAAAATACCACAGGCACTAAATTGTAACCCTCCGGCAGCCTGCGCTCGGTGCAATACACAAGTTTTTATTAAATGTTTATATGTGTTGCTGAAAAAAATTTAATCACTTACCAAATTTTGCACCATATTTTCAAAACGGTTTGCTGGTGGTATTGCCGCTGGTCTTACAGGTGCTGGGCTAGGGCGCGATTCACTTGTTTCATTGTCCGTGTCTGTATAATTTTCCATGATGCGTAGTTCGTTTTGCGCTTCGGCATACGTTGCAATATTACTTCGTTTTACCACGCAATCCAAAATGTCCCAATTTGGATTTGGAAAAGAGTTTTCGTCTCTTGCGAGTCGTGCTCGGTTTTTAACTTTTTCTGTAGGCCAGAATAGTTTTCCATCGTCCTCCCAAACATACGGTACAATACTTAATGTGGGTCGTCCTTTTTCCACAGTCTGTACAATCTTAAACGGCATTGTCTGAAAGAGAATAATTGGATTAATACCTACTAGTACATTCATTATCATTAAAAAAATAATAGTATCTGTTTTTAATAATTAAAATTAAATATGAGACACACATCAACATATACACAACAAAGCATTACCCTTAAGCCAAAATACCAACATGTACGAATTTGAAGAAGCGATTACTCATCCCGATTCAGCATTCCATTGCTGGTTATTATGGATGGAATTATTTACAATAAAGTCAAGATAACCAGCAATGTATTCTGAATTGGTACGTGTTATCGCTGCTTTATTCAAAATTCGCTTTGATCGTTTGGAAAAAAATCCAGAGACGATATTGCGTGATATTAAACCTCCATATGAATACAAATTACCTAGCAAGTATTTATTACTTATATAGATTCACATTTTCATAGCCTAACATAAAACTGACCTAAAACCACAATGAAATCAGTCATATAAATGAATTTATACTAATAAACAAATAATACGTACACACACGCTCCTTAAAACAAAATAACAAATAATAGGTACCTTTCTAAAATACAGATAACGGTGACACTCACAGAAACATGCACTTCACGTGGTATTTATTTTGCAACTAAAAACAATACAATAACTAATCTGGCCATCACGCACGTCACGGGCGCACGTTGCACGTGAATGATCAGAGGATCTATACCTATCCCGTTCCTGCCTCTATTTCTCGCTTACTTGTTAGAAGGAATGCGCATGATTACTTGTCAGAAATAAATAGCATAAACTTTGTCTAAGTAGATATTTAAGGTGAAAGTACACCCCTCAGCGCCGTACGCGCCAAGTCTGCTAGTGTAACCATATTTTACAGAATTTTAACAGATAAATATCAGAAATATCAGTTATTAATCACATAAATAACAGGAATAACAGTTATTTATCTGATAAATGCTGGAAAATATGGTTACACTATTACACTTGCCGACTCGGCGCGGCGGCGCTTACGGTGCTGACAGGTGTATTTCACCTTTAAAAGATTGTAAACAGTGTTTGTTACTATGGCTGAGTGACAACTATTATTTTCTGTCCTTTTCTGTCGCAGGGCATAATGTTGTCCCTGTTTATCTAGTTTGTTTACATTATTTTAAATACCTCCTTGAACAGAGTAGTGTTTTTGTAATGTAACTACTCTGACGCCAACTGTGTGTCTCACACGAAAAGGTGATTTTTGTTAGTTTGTTACAAAATTTGTACTTTAGGTATTCATACTTGACTATTAGTAACTGGGCATTTTTAACTGGGCATTTAACGGACATTAATAATTTTTATTGCGGATCTCTAAAATTTAAGTATTTGAAGAAAGAATTAAAGATACACAATTGCCCTGAACTACATCTTAAAGCTGTACATAAGTTCACATTAGAATAAATTAATCGACCTTGGCGCTGTAGTGTACAAATGTGGGACTTCATATAGATAACAGCATTCTAACAGAACACATGTGAACCTAATATACGCTTACCGCATTAAATAGGAGTTATAACAGTTCACATAGCCGTATTTCATTTCCACCATTTTGTTCTACGTAACCTAAAATATTTACCAAATAAATCTACAAGATTAATGCAGATTTATCACAAAATACGCAGATAGAGCGAATGAGTTTTGGTTTCATGTTAAAATTAATTACCGTAGTATAACTATAATGCCAATAAAATATCAAAAACTGAAAATGTAAATTTTCCTCTTAGCCAGTTTTAAATATTTCAAAATGAATAAAGCGTTTTTACAGAGGCGCGTGAAAGTTTTAGTTGGCAATATGTATACATTTCACGATAAAGTTGCATTCCCATGGCATTAACATGATATATTATATAAAACAGGTACTTACCGCATAATCCGCCGGAGTTATTAGTTTTGCCCCGAATCCTTGCACTCCGTACAATTGTCAAACTAAATTTTAAAATGATTTCCACGTGGAAATAATTTAGGACCGCGGTGAATTTAAGGTAGCTTACTGGAGTACTTTTGTCCGATTTTAACTGTGTAGGCTGTGTATTTAGCCACTTATTACTCTTTATTGCACTCATGTACGTTGTATGGTTCACACTGCGTTCCATATAGTGCCGTAAGTCAGCCTTAAGATCGATGTTACTACTTAAACTGCTATTATAATGCTATTATACTTCTAATGTACAGCCATAGTGAACTTAAGGCTGTCTAATTTGTGCCCAAACTGGTTCAATAAAAGCATTATAGCAAGCTATACAGCTCATATACAGCTGACATACACAGCTTGTAGAGTACATGTGAACGACTAGACATCTTATATAGAACCCCGAATGCTACTTGGGTTCTAAATTACCATTAAAATAAAGATGACTACGCGCTACTACAACACACCTAGTAGTACTACGTCGTAGTATTATAAAAGGAATGCCGCGTCGTAGTAGCTATGTTCATCAACAGCGACTATTTTTTGAAAAGTTTGTTGTTCCATATTTCTACTATTTTGTATTGAGCTACGCTTAAATAAATGTGCAGCAGTGCGATCACAGAACTTTATGGAATCGTATATTAACGAATGCTCGTATAGTATGGAGTCGGTTGCAAGTTTTGAGTAACATTGTAATTTTTTATTTTACAGATATTTATGAGTACAACATGTTTACAAACATTCAAAATTAACAAGGCACACATTTATTTAAGCTGGCCTTGCGGCAATGGATAGATTTCATTTTTTTCTTAAAAACCGTCTCCATACTATACAAACATTCGTTAACAAACGATTCGATAAAGTTCTGTGCTCGCACTGCATGTTTGTTTATATCGTATCATTTAAATTTGGCTGGTGACGAAAAGTCAACCCTGAATATGTATAATTATAGGTGTCAAACGATCACGACACGAAAAATGATCATTACGCATGATAACCCTCTGATCATAACGCATAGAAACCATTTTAGTTAATAAATAATAATCTGGACTGGGAGCGAAAGAAAAACATAGAATGTGCCAGCTGCTTCTCTTCCCGGGCATACTGTAAAAGTTAGTTAAGGGACGGAGGTTTCATTGGCTTTTTTGCGGGCGATAGGCTGACCCCCTGTCACTGCAATAGTCTCTTTCCATCATAATAATACCTCCAAATTTGTCAAACGTGACATCAGATAGTTTTACAGCCACTGGCGTTCTGCCGACCCCTTAAGGGATACAGGCGTGAAGTTATTTGTGTATGTATGTACAGCCATTGAGCCAATTTACTTTTTTTGGGCTTTAGATTAACAAAAGATTGCTTCAATAAGAAACTGTAAATAGTTTTTAAACAATACTGGTGATTAAGGCACTTGATCACACCTGATGATAAGCGGCGACCAAGCACATAGAAATCATCTAGAGGAATGTTGCTTTGACCACAGAATAAGTAATAGTTGGTACAGAAGAATTACTCCACAAGAAGATCTAAATAAATTCGAGTCTTGCTACGACGCGATACGGTGGAATTCAGCTCGCACAGCATTACGTACCTGCAAATTTATATACCTAGAAGTTTTGTCTCTTCCTATCGCATGCCTCTTATCTTTTCTTACGCTGTTAGGGTTGCTGCCTAGTAAAGAATAATTAATCTCCTTATTTGTAATTAAGTATTTACCGATGTAGGTATTACTGTTATTCTACCTTTGTAAAAAATATTGTTTCAACTTACCTAAAGTACAAAATGAAAAAAAAGTTACGACGAATAATTAGTAATACTACCTATGTTTTGTTTGCTAAATTGAACATTATCAAATCTAAACATAATCTAATTGAATATTTGTTTCTTTTTATGTCCATTTTTAAATACTATTTGCGACCTCGATCATAGAATTACTGTGAGTGCTATTAGGTGGGTAGGTATCTATAACGTCCCGACGGGCGCGCGCGTGACACACGACCCATTCGAAATCCGCCGGCGGAGCGCTTCGCTGTAGGTAAATAATGGATGTACTGCGCGGAGTGAGCCAGGCCTGCTTTGACATCCAAAACTATGATCAATGAAATCATTTATACTGACCATAATCCATACCTTAGTTAGTTACAAATTCAACTTAAGGGCTGTGAATAAATGTAACATTTAAAATAAAAAAAATATATTTTTAAATCTTTGAAATACTGATAAAATATGTATGTAAATTATTACTTTGTACAGTAGTGAAAGAAACAAAACACTTCATAAACCTCTGTTAAATTCCCTTGTCATTGTGAATAAGCATTTAATTGCAATATAATCTTTTGTAAAATACCGTATTGCAAGTATTATTTTCTTACAACTTCTATGACTAAGCGTATGGCTTTATTTCTACAGTTATTAAGTTTTATTGAAAGAAATTGAATAAACTTCGTTAAAAATAACATGTCCGTGAATCGTAGACTCATTTTCATAATAATATAATGATTGCCTATTGTTGTGGTATAATGAAAATCTTTGATGGAACTCAGTAATGCGTACACACAGTCATCACCGGTTCTTCTTAATTTACTGTTTGAAGTTGCTTAGGAGGGACATTAAATGAAGTAAATTTTAGGTAAGATGTTTTCATTGCGTGTAGTGTATCCTGTGTGACCGCCTACACTCATGCTCTCCGAAGCAAGGAAGTTATCTTTATAGGTAGATGTCTATTATTAAAGACAGCTTCATAGGACATCCAAATGTATTCAATTCTAAACATACACACACAACTTCACGCCTGTATCCTTTATGGGGTAGGCAGAACACCAGAGGTTATAAATCCATTTGATGTCAGGTTTGACAAAATTCTGAGGTATTATAATGATGGAGGGTGACTATTGCAGTGACAGGGGGTCAGCCTATCGCCCACAAAAACGTCAATTAAACCTCCGTCCCCTAACTGACTTTTACAGTATGCCCGGGAAGAGAAACAGCTGGCACATTCTATGTTTTTCTTTTACTTCCAGTACAGTGAAAATATAATTTTTTTTTAGTTCTTCACATTTAGTCCGCTAGAGGGCGCTGTAGTCAATTTAACGTATTTTAATGTAGCCTATAACCAGCGGACATTGAAGAGGCTTTCAACGACACCTCATTTGTCCAATTATGATTACTAGTTTAGAAGTTCTGAGGGAACAGATGAACATCCATACCTACATACATACACGTCAAAATCCCAACCCTCCATTTTGCTTCGCCGTCTTCTTCTTCACAGTCGTACACTCTTGGCAGAGTGGTCGTGGTTGCTCTGATGGCGTATAAGGTTGACGGTACGCGTAGGTACATGTTTAGTCAATTATTTCGGCTTGAACAGTTTTTCTAGTAATGTCTCTCCATTTTTTTCGATTTGCTACATTATGAGAGCATTCCATCATGGTAGTCTGAGTGGACGATTTGATAAGGTCTGTCCATCGAGTGGGTGACCGGCCTCTAGATCTTTTCCCCTCTATATGACCCTGCACCACCAGTCTCTCGATAGAGTGCTCTTTCCTCGATATGTGGCACAAATTATGGGATAAACCTGTGATGTGATGAAGGTGATGTGTTTCCGCAATATTTTATGAAGAGCCAGTTTTTTCTAAATCCATGCGCTATCACCTTAGACCTTAGTTTTTTCTTGAAATCTTAGCACCTTAACACGCCGACATAAGGTCGCGTATTGCATAGAAATCGCCACCATCGACACCGCTCAGACACTGAAATCGTTTCAAAAATCGATAAAAAAATAACGGTAAATGCTATGTAAATTTTGAGCAACCAAAGTCCGAACAATAATGTGAAGATTGAATTTAAGTAAATTCTAATCATATTATTATATTATTCTAAAAGTATGTTTTTAGACGTGTTTTCGAAAAATAAAACTATCGAGTCAAAATCATCAAATCATGTTTTTGAGCAGGCAAAGTATAGATAAAGATATGAATTTACATATATCAAAATGTCAGATCCACTCGTCTTGCCATATTCTCATAGTTTGCGATGAAAGTCAATGCATTTTTTCAATATGTCGCCTTAACATCAGGTGTGATTGAGGCCAATAATAAATGTAAGAATTAAAATAAATAAAATCCCCAATCACACTAACTACATGGCCCCAAAGTAAGCATTGTTTGTGTTATGGAATACCATGTAGCGAACTAGGTGGAACCTAGAATATAAATACATAAATAGATAAACACCCAGACACGGAAACTTTTTTTTTCTTGTCCCGTGCGGGAATCGAACCCGCAATCACTGGCGTCGGAGGCAGACAGGTTTACCCAATCGTCAAGGTCGTCGCCAAAGAATGTACCCTGAAAACAATATTCTTGATAATAATTATTCGGACTAAATGGCAATCAGAAATTGCGTCGCGTCGATTTGATTTTTCTGAAAGTGGAACTAAAGTGCTAAAAACTTATCTGACCTTGTGGGGAAAATTGCAATTTATCCTTACTAGAGTTGTGGACTCAATAATAAAGATCCTAATAAAGAAGCTAGCGCCACAGTGTCAGGGTCAGATAATTTTGTTCTTCTTCTTCTTCTTTAAGTTTAATGGCAACCAGCCGTCGATACTAGGCGACGTGCTATTACTGCCAGTATCACGTGATGAGATAGACACGGTATTAAAGATGATGTTTAAAATCAATTTGACATGACAGGTTGGGCGCGACGGATAATTTTGTTATGCTATAACATCCGCTATTGCATATCATGACATTTGACAGGTGACATAAACGCCATCTGTTATCAAATTGATTGACAACGACATTGAAAAAGCGTCTTGTATTTCAGTATCTTTATAGCCTGCGGGTGCTGAATTTTTAAAAAACTCATTCAAGGTAACCTGATGTTGGCCTGTAAATAAAATATTTGACGGTAAACGCTAGCGGTGAATAAAATATTCGCCAGTTTAGGCCTTAAAGTCAGATACGTGCTTCTCGGTTGCGCTACGGAAAAGACGAAATAGTTTATGGAACATGGGGGTGTCTTTTTATAGGGTTTTCAAGTTAAATTTATTTTTGCACTTAAAAAGAAATAAGATGGAATAATAAAAATGGAGGCTTATTTGACATTATACAGTGTTAATTTTAATTAGCGCATCACATCTTGCAGGTAGCCTCTCCACATCAATCCCAACAACATTTTTTCTACAACTTTTTGAAATTAATAGATTTTAAAATTTTATTTCTACCATACAAAAAATATTTATAGCCTCTGTTTAAAGGCGTAACTCTATTTTATCTGAGCGTAGGTATGCCACGCACCTTGCGCAGTAAAATATCGCTATGTATGTAACATACATAGGTACATAACTTCACGCTTGTATCCCTTATGGGGTTGGCAGAACACCAGAGGCTATAAGACCATCTGATGTCGTGTTTGACAAATGAGGTATTATAATGATGGAAAGAGGCTATTGCAGTCACAGGGGGTCAGCCTATCGCCTACAAAAATGCGAATTAAATCTCTGTCCCTTAACTGATTTTTACAGTATGCCCGGGATGAGAAGCAGCTGGTACATTCTATGTGAAATAAAAAAAAAAATCAAAATTCTAACAGTTTTATTCTTGTGATGATTCATTTGATGACTGACTTGAAGACCATATTTTAGGAAAGAGGGTGACCCGACGCTACCACTAGCCAGGCCGCCTGAGGGAGCATGACGTTCTTGCTGTTGTCTTGACAAGAAAATAAGTGAGTGGAACAGTCACCAGTATGCCATATGTATACTGCACAGCCAAGCCGTAAACAAAATTATTAAGAAGTAGAAACTTT
Source organism: Stenoptilia bipunctidactyla (assembly GCA_944452665.1). NCBI lineage: Eukaryota > Metazoa > Arthropoda > Insecta > Lepidoptera > Pterophoridae > Stenoptilia > Stenoptilia bipunctidactyla. The sequence goes on from OX101746.1 coordinate 15,709,411, forward strand.
TAGAAATATGCCTTTTTATCGTCTAAGTAATCTTTAGTTTTGAAATAAGCTTTTCGAGATAGTGTTTTTTAAAACTGTTCCGTTACTGACTGAGTGACTGACAGACAACGTACAGCCGTAACTACTGGGCGTAGAGAGCTGAAATTTTGAACATACATTCTTTAGAGGATTCTTTAGAGGGTGCACTAAGGAAGGAATGCCGAAATTCACACGGGAACGGGAAATATAGGACTTTTTAGTTTGTATGAAAAATCTTATTCTTTGAGTGCACCGATGTGAAATTTGGTGTAAAGGTTTTTCAATGTGTGTCTGGTCGTTTTATGAAAGGAATTTCCGAAATTCCCACGGGAACGGTAAATATATGATGTTTTAGTTTGTATGAAAAAATCCCATTCCTTGAGTGTACGGATGTGATACTTGATATAAAGGTTCCTCAATAAGTGTCTGTTTGTATTATGGAAGGAATTCCCGAAATTCCCACGGGAAGGGGTTGGACTTTTTAGTTTGTATGAGAAATCTTATTCCTTGAGTGTACGGATGTGATACTTGGCATAAAGGTTCTTCAAAGAGTGACTGGTTGTGCTACGAAAGAAATTCCCAAAATTCCCACGGGCCCGGGAAATATATGATTTTTAGTTTGTATGAAAAAAACTTATTCCTTGAGTGCATGGGTGTGATACTTGGTATAAAGGTTCTTTCAGTGGTCGTCTGGTTGTATAGTTTCTGAAATTTTCACGAGAAGGGTAGTTAAGCGCATACGAAGTTGCGGGATAAAGCTAGTACTAAATATATTGTTTGATGTTATTTTTTATATATTTGTTTTTATTATCTGTTGCAGTCATCGGAGACCGCTGTTGGGACAGTCACGAGGACTACAAGCTCGGTTTTATCAAGGAAGGAGAGTTATAAGGTAATAACAATACGTAACTTTATAACACATTACAATAGATGAAAGAAAGAATACATACACACATACATAACGTTACGCCTGTATCCCTAATGGGGTAGGCAGAACACCAGAGGCTATAAAACCAACTGATGTCACGTTTGACAAATTTGGAGGTATTAAAATGATGTAGAGAGACTTGCAGTGATAGGGGGTCAGCCTATCGCCCACAAAAACGTCTATAAAACCTCCGTCCCTTAACCGACTTTTACAGTATGCCCGGGAAGAGAAACAGCTGGCACATTCTATGTTTTTCTTTCACTCCCAGTCCAGCAAGCAAAGAAAGAATTTAAGTTTATATTTGGTGACAATAAAACACAACTAAATAGGCAAAGTTAACTAAATATTGTTTATTTATGTAATAATGTATTTTATTATATATGTATGTAGGTTTTGTATATATAGGTAAATATGTATTTATGTAGGTGTGTATATGAATTATATGTTCATTTATTTATATAGTTATTTTATATTCATTACTAACTTAGCTGCACACTAAATTGCTCTTTATACATCCCACTCTCCACTCGCAGGACTGCTGGAAGAGATTCCGCTAGGAATAAGCAGTACCTTTGTACCATTTAATTATATTTCTGTTTTCTATTATTATTTGTAGTATGTACATAAAAAGTTAAATAAATAATTTTAGGTCTCTTTGGAGTGTCAAATTAGGGGACTTGAAACTAAAAAGTTGCTGACAAAAACTGCTTTTCAGACCTCTAGGTTTTACATTGGAGAAACTTAAAATTAAGGAATCTTGTGTTGATTAGAGCCCATATTCTAAATATTAAATAACTGACATTTTTACTTAAACATTGTGGCGTTTAATTTGATTTATATTGTAAAGTTTTGTTAAAGTCAAAGTCAAAATAATCTTTATTTCGTAAGTATTTAAATACATTTGAAATAAGTCACAATTTAAAAATTGAACTGAATCTACCAAAACTTCGGAAAGTCGATCTGTTGGGAAGAAGTGGCAAGAAACTCAACAGCAATCATCTTTTAAAAATACACAATTAACAATCTTCTTGCATCCGGATATCTTATAGTAAAACTTTGTTTTTTTCCAGGCTCAAAGACAGCACTACAGGCGTGAGAAAAAGCGCGCCACGTCAGCCCTGCTACACTCCATAGAAGACCCGTCTGTCGTGGTGCTCGCTGATTGGCTCAAAGTCAGTATTATCATCATCATCATCACAACTCTTAAATAAATGAAAAAATGTGTGAAATAAAAATCACCCGACCAGGACTCGAACCTGGGACCTCTCGTTTGCCGGACGAGTGCTCTCCCTTAGAAGTACACATTAAAGAAGAACCGTAAGAAGTAGTTTTTGTCTCACTTAAGAATCCTTAAAAATACCGCTCACATTCGCATGCTTATGGAATGTTACCTGATTTGTACAACCCAATAATCGTTTATTTTGTTGTTATTTTGACCCAATTTTTTGACCCAATTTCAATACTTTTTTTTTTTTTTTTTTTTTATATAAAATATGGATGGGACGTTTGTCTTCCATGACACCTGATGTTAAGTGAACATGAAGACTAAGGTGTTACACGTCCATCCACGAGAAACCTATTCACTCGACGCTTAAAAGTACTAGGACTGTACTGGTCAGGGAAAATAGACGCAGGCAGTTCATTCCAAACCTTGGCGACCCGTATCAAAAAGGAACTGTCAAAGCGCTTAGTTCGACTTTTCGGAATATCAGCCACATACGGATGGAAGTTCTGTCTGCGTCTAGTAGTCCGATGGTAAAAGGGTGAGGGTTCAATTTGCTCAAACAGAGCACTCGCGCACTCACCAAAATGTATCCTGTAGTACACGGTTAAACAAGCAACCTTACGACGATGCTCTAGGGTCTGTAGTTTTTTGGTCGTAAGGTCGACGTTGTTAATTAATTTACGGGCTCTTCGGTCAACGGAGTCCAGCGCTTCTAGTTGATATTTGGCTGAACCATCCCAAAGATGACTGCAGTACTCCATGCATGATCGCACTTGAGCTGTATATAAGTTAAGAAGCTGTGCAGGGCTGAAGTACCGCCGTACCTTCGAGATGATTCCCAACTTTTTCGAAGCTACTTGAGCCATGGACACAATTTGTTGACCGAAGTTTAAACTGGATGTTATAGTTACGCCTAAAAGCCCTAGATGGTCAGTGATGGGGACAGATACATTTTGGAAAGTGGGCGTAAATGTGAAGGTGCTCTTTTTTGCGGAGAATAGACACGCCTGAGTTTTGGACGCGTTGAATTTGACCAAATTCGACTCACCCCAATCGGATACTTTCCGTAAGGTCAAATCAACGCGCTCAATCATTGACTTTCTTAAACTCTGGATTTCACGGGGGCTCGCTCGCGCATTGGATACGTATCTCTCTACAACAGTGCTGTCATCAGCATAACTAATAATGCCCGGTGTTAAAAGGTCATTAATGTGCAGCAAGAATAATGTTGCAGAGAGAACAGATCCCTGAGGTACCCCGGCATTAATTGCCATTTGGTCGGAGGAGAAGCCATCTAAGACTACTCGAATTGACCGTTCCCTCAGAAAATCAGATATCCAGTCGCAGAGCCCAATCGGTATGCCATAAGCTGGAAGCTTACTTAAGAGACCATCATGCCAGACACTTATGTGATGTTTATTTGTTAACATAGTTCCTTGAGAACAAATAAAATGGAAAAAAAAACTATATGTCAAGGGGCTGGTTTTTTAGGTAGCGCACATTAACTAAAAAATTTAGTGAATTTTTTCCAAGTTTTTTGGCTATACTTAAAAATTTCATTTACTATTTTGCATTTTATCTCAACAAAAATTTCTTTACATGCTAGCAAATATTATAATCTTTCAAATAAGACCACTTTTGTGTATCGGGGCGACATGAAAATGTGAAAAAACTTTGTTTCAGTGAATTCGTAGAAGTACGAGATATTAAATTTTAAAATGGCTGTCATTCGGAGGGGTGAGGGTTGCGGCCACACTTTGTATAGTATTTTGTCGATAAAATTTAACGTAGTATACGTGGGTGAAGTATCGGAAATCCGGAACCTAACACACTGTATATTACATACATAAATTCACGCCTGTATCCCTTATGGGGTAGGCAGAACACCAGAAGTCATAAAAACATCTGATTGAATAAAACTTGGAAGAGAGAGACTATTGCAGCAACGGGGTCAGCCTATCGACCACAAAAACCTCTGTCCCTTAACTGACTTTAACAGTATGCCCGGGAAGGGAAGCAGCTGGCACATTCTATGTGTTTCCTTTGCTCCCAGTCCAGCATGGAAGCTGACATAGCATGGAACTTAACATTTATTTACTCATTTCAGGTGCGAGGGTCCCTAAAGTCTTGGACGAAGCTCTGGTGCGTCCTCAAGCCGGGCCTTTTGTTGCTATACAAGAGTCCTAAAGCTAAGGTGAACTGCTTTAATATTAATAATCATTCATTCTATACGGCCACTTTGGCGATGGGGTAATCCTTTCGTTCGATTCCCGCACGGAACAAGAAAAAAAAATGTTCCGTGTCCGGGTGTTTATCTATTTATGTATTTATATTCTAGGTTGATAACGCGATATAGTAGAATTTGTCACGTCGTCATCGATATTGTAATGTAGATTCAGTAGATCTATCGACCGACAATCACGATAAATAAAATAAATAAAATCTCCAGCAGGCGTAGCACGGCTTTCATAAGAGATAAGTCACACGACAAGACATAATCTTGTCACAGTCCGGTAATTTGTCTTATATGACAGCACGGGCACACGACGTGACAAAAATGCTGGCCGCGACATATCTTTGTCTTGACGTTTATACAAAGAACGAGTTTAACAACTTTATACCTCCAAATGTAATTTTTTAGTTGGTGAATTTTTAGTTTTAATATTATTTTTAAGTTTTGTGACCATGTCAAGTGCCAAAAAGCAGTAAGTACCTTTACCGTTAAAGTCTTAAAAGAATCTGATTATAATAATTGATAGACATAATTATTATTCATCATCATCATCATCACAACTCTTTGTAATGAGCCCACTGCAGGGCAAGACTCTCTCCCCTGGGTGACAAGGAGGTTATAGGCCATAATCCACCATGCTGGCCCAGTGCTGGGTGGTAGATGCCAGAATTTTCAGGGCGCCGAAATGGCTTCTGACAAACCCTAACGACTACTGTATACAGCACCCGGGACCGACTGCTTAACGTGCCCTCCGAAGCACGGAAGTCGTCGTGAGAAATGAATGGTCGGCGGTCACCCATCCAAGTACCGACCGCGCCGAACGTTGCTTAACCTGTGATATCGTATGATACACACATTAACCATGGCGCCACGACGACTTCATAATTATTATTATGAAAAAATAATCTCACAACCTCCGAACCGCAGTGATAAAAAATGTTTGGCGATGTGTCAAATTGTGACAAAAATAAACAAAACGATGCCGCTATGCTATTAAATAAGAGATAGAACTTGAAAGAAGTCTTAAGCATTTGTCAAGATGTGTTTGTCACGCATTCTAGATAAATTAAACTTGCCCCGTGCTGCTGTATAAGACTAAGCAATTATGTCGCTCAAATTGTGACATAATCTGTGACACAAATCTTGTCTTGACAAGCCGTGCTACGCCTGCAGACAATCACATCAACTACATGGCCCCAAAGTAAGCATAGCTTGTGTCATGGGATACCATATAGGGAACTAGGGGGAACCTAGAATATAAATACATAAACACCCAGACACGGAATATTTTTTTTTTCTTGTTCCGTGTGGTAATCGATCCCGCAACCACTGGCGTCTGAGGCAGACAGGTTTATCCCATCGCCAAAGTGGACGATATTTACTGACATTTTAAATCAAAGACTTACTTGACTCAAAAAATAATAATGATTAACATACAATTACAGAGTAGCCACTGGGTCGGAACAGTCCTGCTAACCTCCTGCCAAGTGATCGAGCGGCCCAGCAAGAAGGACGGCTTCTGTTTCAAGCTCTACCACCCTCTAGAGCAGAGCATTTGGGCACCCCGGGGACCCCATAACGAGACTATAGGTGAGTTTCCGTTTGGAGGAATAAAACAGTGAATAGTCAACCTCAACCTCAATGAAACATCAACCTCAACCTCAACCTCAATGACAACATGAACCTCAAAGCCTAAATATTCGATTCTATGTCTGATTTTTTAATATCTTTTTGATTCTTTTAAGCGTCGAGTGAATCAGTTTCTCATGAATGGGCGCGTCAAACAATAAAATACGCGGCACAACCACAGCTGCTACTTAGTAATACAAATTACACGTTTCTAACCGTTTTAACTTTTCATATAGTCCTCTAAATCTTTTATTTATACTAAACATTGTTTTTTTTTACCCGGTTACTAAACGTGCTCTTGCAAAGCAGTTATACAGGGTGACTGGTGGGTTAATTTTGAAATTCAAGGACGTCGTGATAGTTTGAGATCATACATGACGAGAAAAAACATGGGTCTGCTGTAAGAAATTTCTTAAGAGATAAGCTGTACCTTTGTACTTATTTTTATTCATTGTCTCTAAATTGTATTTCAACTGTGTGTACATAAATTGTTAAATAAATAAATAAATAAATAAATAAAAAATATAATAAAAAATAACGGTTAAGGAATTGATTTGGCAACGCATGGTTACGCTAGCGATGGCAGCGATCGACTCAGTTGTATGTAAAGTAAATAGTAACATAGTAGTATTTATTTATAGGGAATTGTAGTGAAAAATTAGCTTACTACTTTTATAGCATAATTATTATGATCAGAATCGAGTACAGAATGCACTTCTTCAGTATTAAAACTAATTTGTCACCACTCACCCTGTATATGTTTGTTTATATATTTCTTAAGTTTAGTATCGGTTTTCTAGAGACTGTAGCATAAAATTCGTTGTGTAAATTTTTATATTATAGGTACAACTTACCACAACATGGTATAACACATTTGGAACAATATTGAACCGACAGCGGGGCGTTAGAGAGAAATGAATGAATGCATAAAATATTGTTTACCGTGTTATAGCAAATTTTTATCATATTTATTTATTTATTTACACTTTATTGTATGCCATTAATAAGTACAAAACAAAAGGAAATACATAATAACAATTTTGAGATACAATTGGCGGTCTTATCGCTGGAAAGCGATCTCTACCAGAAAATCATGGATATAGAACATTTGTATATTATGTAGCTTGGGGTTAAAGGCATACCTACTATATAGAATATACACTAAATAAAAATATACTTTCATTACAGAAATATATTAATATGAAATACACACATAGATATAATAAATATGTCAATAAATATACATACATATATATTTAAGTACAATATTAGGATCAAATTACTTCACAAGCTGACAAATGATTGTTGCGCCAGCTGGAAAGACGCTTCCCATCAGTAAAAAATTTAAAATTCAAAAAGCTTTATTAATCTTAGGAATTTCACGAAACACTTGATGAAGTCAGTCATCACATACTTCGGCTTTAACTAGTTGTTGATAGTTGTTAAATAAGATATTACAGTAGACCAAGAGACAAAAAAAGCCGGCGGAAAAAAACTCTTGGCACTCTTTTTCAGTCAGAATTATCAAATTAATACAAATAGGTACAGTACAAATTGACCGTGACATGAAAAAAAAAACAAACACAAGACAGCGAATTGTGAGAGCCAATGTCATGCCACAACCAAATTGCTTACATAGTTGGTGCAATGAGCTATGGATGCACAATACGAACATGACAGGTCCAGACTGACAGTAGATTGACCACGAACCCGAAGTACCGCAGACAGAGAGAGTGATGTGGTTTTCTTGGACATTCATACAACATTAGATTCTGGAAATTTCTACTATCTCAAACTTCACAAGTATTAAAAAGAACATTCTAGTTTACCTACAACCTATAGATTCATCGAACATAATGTTCTCGCAGTTTCTTATGCTATTCAATGAGACAGAAATATGTTCTCTCTCGCTCACACGGCGTCAGAGCGTAACTAATACCTACAAACATACAAACTTTCTGGAATTGTAATAAGAAAGGGAAGAACCTTCTCTCTCGCTCTCGCATGGCGGCGGTAGAGCGCAACTAACCCTAATGAAGAGAGAGGATTCAAACTTACAATCAAACTTTCTAGGTAATCTTATTAGAAACATTGTAGGTACGTTTTACGAAACCTTAACCTATGGTGCGTCGCTGACATCTATACTAATATATAAAGCTGAAGAGTTTGTTTTTTGTTTGTTTGTTGGAACGCGCTAATCTCAGAAGCTACAAGTGGGGTTTGAAAAATTCTTTTTGCATTTGATAGCCCAACTCTTGAGGCAGGTTATAGGCTATATTTTATCCCGAAATTCCCACGGCATCAAAACTTACGCGGGTAAAACCGCGCGCGGTGGCTGGTGTTTTATAAAGATAAACAATATTATCCTGGTTCGTAATAACGAAAAATTAAGAGTAGTAACTATAATCTATTTTTTAATGTGTAGTGTCGGCTTGGAAAATCCCTACCACCTCTGGATAAGCGTGTCGTAAAAGAGCGACTAATCCGAATGACCCCCGCTTGCTGGTAAGACCCCGTCAGGGTCCGCCTGGCTAGCTTTTTTTTTTCTTTTTGTTTTTTTTTTTATCCCCAGACAATCACCCCAACTTCATGGCCCCAAGTAAGCATAGCTTGTGTTATGGGATACCATGTAGCGAACTAGGGGGGAACCTAGAATATAAATACATAAATAGATAAACACCCAGACACGGAACATTTTTTTTTTCTTGTTCCGAGCGGGAATCGAACCTGCAACCACTGGCGTCTGAGGCAGACTGGTTTACCCCATCGCCAAAGTGGTCGTCAGCTGTGTCTTCCAAAGGTTTCTGAACAGCCAGTTCTTCTCAAAACCTTGTACTGTTACATCAGGTGAGATGGAAGTTTAAAGCGGAGTTAGTAAGCGATATAAAAAAAATTGGCAAAAACACACATACATACATACATATCTTCACGCCTTTATCACTTATGGGGTAGACAGAACAGCAGAGGCTTTAAAACCATCTAATGTCACATTTGACAAATTCGGAGGTATTATAATGATGGAGAGAGACATTGTTGTGACAGGGAGTCAGCCTATCGCCCACAAAATACGCTCATAAAACCTCTGTCCCTTAACTGACTCTTACAGTATGCCCGGGAAGAGAAGCAGCTAGTACATTCGATGTTTTTCTTTCGCTCCCAGTCCAGCATGAAAATACCTATAATATCAATAATATGAATAAAACAAAAAAACAAATTACAACCAAAATAACATAAAAAGTTAAACGAAAAATCTTGTTCTTATGTTTGAATACAAACTTCCCTTCAAAAACACAAAAAAAAAACCGTAATTTCCCAATTTCTTCTCATGGAATTAGTTACTGCAGTTTCCTTTTAATTGACACCATAATGAGCCCCTACAAGACTTATGCCCGTCTGCACTAAACTCTACTTAGCATAAACTTAGTTATGACATGCCTTAACTACGTCACACATAATCATTGACTTACTATGCATTGTCCTAAGAATTTAGGTTAGTGCAACGCAATTTTTGTTCCTAAGAACGTCCTAGACACTTAAGTATCAACTTACGAGTTATCAAAGTTTAGTGCAGACGAGCATTAGAACTTAATTGTTTGTTGTTTTACAAACAAAGGTTTTTTTTTTATATTGTATGGATAGGACGTTTGTCTTCCATGCCACCTGATGGAAAGTGCGCATGAAGACTATGGTGTTACACGTCCATCCACGAGAAACCTATTCACTCGACACTTAAAAGTGCCAGGACTGTAGTGGTCAGGAAAAACAGACGCAGGCAGATTGTTCCACACCTTGGCAATCCGTACCAAAAAGGAACTATCGAAGCGTTTTGTTCGACTTCTTGGTAAATCCACTATATAGGGATGGAAGTTCTGTCTGCGTCTGGTAGTCCGGTGGTAAAAAGGGGTGGGTTCAATTTTGTCAAAAAGAGCAAAAAAGGTGAATTTTGTTGTTATAAAAAATACACAATATCTATACAAACTGTCCGATATTGCATAGCAAACGGCTAAGGTTGGATTGATCGCTGTGTGAGTTATTTTCATCGAAGGAATGGTTAGTACAAATACAAAACACTTTATTGCTAACAACATAGAGACATAAAATTAACAATAAAAAGTAACATAAGTAATGGAAGTTATTAGTTACTGCTCCTTAACCTCTTATATGTTGACATAACGGCTCCTGGTGTATTGACATTTTCGCCTATATGTGGACACACCGGGAGCCGGTAGTATAGGGAACTGTGTCCTGGTTTTTTTTTTGAAAGAAAATCTTTTTATATAGTCCTATCCTTTCTAACACATTACAAATGTTACAAGAAGAAACAGGCTAGCCAGTGACATTTAAAACTCAATATGAAATAACAAATATTATTGACAGTCAAAACTCGACCATTGTTTGCGTTCCATAGTAAACATAAAAACTTTCAAATATTAGATTACCCTATGTTGAAAGTTCTTTGTTGGCTATAATTAAGTATTTCTATAGAAATGCTTGTAAGTAAATAAAGAATATTTAATTCACAATGAGGTTTTCAATCTCAATCGACATAATTCCCAGTAGAATCGGAGAAAATCCAAAAAGGGTAAAATGCTACCTCCAAAATGGTACGGTCTGTTGATTATACCGGCTCCCTGTTTCAACATATACGGCAAAAAGCGGTATTAACAATCAGAAGACCAGAGGTCTGTCTTATTGGTTATTTGTCTTTGATTTTTACGGTGTATACATAAACTTTTTATAGCATTGTACAACTGCTGTGTACTATACAATACTTTGTTTTCAGGTGCGGTAGTGCAGCCATTACCGACTGCGCACTTGATATTCCGCGCGCCGTCCCAAGCCGCCGGCCATTGCTGGCTCGACGGACTCGAACTAGCGCTACGATGCAGCAATGCTATGCTCCGGTGAGAAAATATACATTAATTCTTATTAATATTATAACACTACTATACCCCCTAAGCAGTGTATGTTCCAAATTTCAGCGCTCTACGCCCAGTAGTCAAAGTCAAAAATACTTTATTTCGTAGGTATTGAAACACACTTATAAATAAATAAATAAATATTTCTGACACACACAACATTATCTATCCCAAATTAAGTTTCTTAAAGAACTTGTGTTATGGATACTAGATAACTGATATAATTAAGAAATATATAAGCATACATATTGAATAAGTACATATTTTTTATTAGAATAAATTTAAATAAACATATAAACATCCATGACTTGACGACTAATATCTGTGTTCATCACACAAATATCCGCCGCCGCCGGGATTCGAACCCAGGACCTCTGGCATAGAAGGCAATGTATGTTACCGCTACACCAGCCGGTCGTCAGAATGGTCGTCAAAAATTCCGAGACAATTATAAATATTTACAAATTGAATCTACCACCACTTCCCAAAATGTGTTGAGAAGAAGCGGGAAGAAAATCAACAGAATCCCATCTTCTTGTATCCGGATATCTTATAGTAGACAACAGTTGTTTTACCGTGTCCCTAAATCTATAGATATATCTTAAGTATTTTTGTGATTTTATTATAAAAGCGTACCCATTAACGAGGTAGTGACTTTCGATGTGTTGATGACAGTAACAACACACTATTTCATCGACGATAATATCCCATATGTGGGCCAATCTGCAGCCATTTTGAATTGAATTTTGAATTGCGCGACCGGCTGGTGTAGGGGTAACGTACATTGCCTTCTATGCCAGAGGTCCTGGGTTGGAATCCCGACGGAGACGGATATTTGTGTGATGAACACAGTTATTAGTCGTCAAGTCATGGACGTTTATATGTTTATTTAAGTTTATTATCTAAATAAAATATGTATTTATTCAATATGTATGTTTATATATTTCTTAATTATATCAGTTAGCTAGTATCCATAACACAAGTTCTTTAAGAAACTTAATTTGGGCTAGATAATGTTGTGTGAGTGTCAGAAATATTTATTATTCTATTTTTATTTTTAATTTAACAAAATTCACCTCAGTTTGTAAAACATCGGTGGCTTAAGTTGTACGTATTGTAGAAGCCAATTTAAAGCAACATCAACAATATGATGTTGCTTTAAAGGCAAAAGAGTCTCTATAGTATATGACATCTTAAAAAAAACGTTTTAAAATCTACGTGTACGTCTAATATCATGTACAGGGTTTATTTATTATTTATTTATTACATGGAGACAAAACAGAAATAAACGATATAATGTTGGCGATAACGATAAGGTTGCGATATTAAGATGTTTGTATGACTTCATGGTAGCGGAAGTATGTTGGTAGTACTGTTAAAGAGGGCGCTAAATGCAATGAATGACTGACATTCGATTGCAGCGCCATAGGTTATATCTTTTAGGGTGATGGCAAGTGACACATATACGGTTAGGAAGGCTAGGACGTGTCTCAAACGGACGGTTTATAGTAGCTCGGTATTAATTGATTTTAGCGTTGTAATGTAAAATAATAGCGGAACGTAACAGCGAATAAAGATTGTATTGTGAATCAGCCGGTATTATGACCAAGCCGACATTCTCAGGACTGAGTAACTGCCTTCTGATTATTTCTATCGTGTTTAATAAGCTCCATCGCTCACAATAATAGGTATTAACAATTGCATAACTTAACAATTAACATTTGCTTCCTTCAAAAGTCTCACTGAGAACATCATAATGATTTTACATAATGAGCTAAAAACAAAATTTACAATATAAAAAAAAAACATTAAATACACATAAAGAAAAAATTAAAACCATTAAAAAGAAGAGAAATTGCAACTACTATAAAAAGTTATTTTGCTAATTCCGCGACTTGTACTTGCACTAGTGATGCAGGATTTTCATCCGAACTCCGGTGGTGGTCGTAGCGCCCTGAGGATGCTTCTGGTTGAAGCGAAACACGTGTCGGTGATAGCTTGTGGTGTGGGTTTCCAGGTGTGTGGTCATTGCATGTCTTGCTTCTTGCTTGAGGGAGGGAGGGCGGTGAACCTACGCATGAAAATCCTGCATCACTAGTGCAAGTACAAGTCGCGGAATTAGCAAAATAGTAGTTTATGAAACTATCACATAATACCTAGTTATGTGCAGTTTCATACACTACTTTATCTAATATCATACACTGAAGATATTTATTCCCGCCATTATCGCGCATGCGCCGAAACGCGCCCCGCGGCCACAGAATGTAACGTAGCGCGGCGCTCGCAGGACACAGATAAAAAAATGAAATCTATGGTCTGTTATCTGTATCGAAATGAAATAAATTTTTATTATAACATTGTATTGTTCGAGGTAGTGTGTTATAATTTAATTTTTTAATTTCATTTCGTTATACTATTTTAAAAAGTATGTCAATATAAATTCGTTCTGAGTTTTATATTTTGAATATTATGATATGAGAGTAGATAATAACTTTTTATAGTAGTTGTCATGGATTTCCGCAAAGTAACGCCTGATTCAATCAATTATAAGAGAAATTGCAAATTCAAAGTAAAATTAAATTAAAAAAGAATGTTAGCAGGAGTTACGTATTACAGATAAAGTGTATTTTACTATTTTTAAATTTGACAAGGTAGCACGTAAAAATGTCCAAATCAGTCAGTTTTTTTGTTATACAAATTACATATTCTGTAGAGAGGAGCACGCAGTCCGATGTTGGTTCTGGCTGAATTGGTTGGTTCTGGTTAATTTTAATAAGCGCAGCACATCTTGCAGGCACCCTCTCCACATCAATCCCAACAACATTTGTTCTACAAATCATTAAAATTAATAGTTATTAAAAAAAAAAAATACCATCCCCAGACAATCACACCAACTACATGGCCCCAAAGTAAGCATAGCTTGTGTTATGGGATACCATGTAGCGAACTAGGAGGAACCTAGAATATAAATACTTAAATAGATAAACACCCAGACACGGCACATTTTTTTTCTTGTTCCGTGCGGGAATCGAACCTGCATCCACACTGGCGTCTGAGGCAGACAGGTTTACCCCATCGCCAAAGTGGTCGTCAATCCCATACAATAAATATTTATAGCCTCGGTTTAGTGGCGTAGCTTTACTTACTCTGAGCTTAGGTATGCCATAATAAAATATCGCTTCAAAATAATAATAGGCACTTCTTACAAAATGTAGGCTTAGGAGAAAACAATTTTTTTTTAAATATTTGGGTTATTAATCAAAATTTGTATAAAGTACATACATATACATACATATCGTCACGCCTGTATCCCTTATGGGGTAGGCAGAACACCAGAAGCTGTAAACCATCTGATGCCATATTTGAAGGTATTATAATGTTAGAGAGAGACTTGCAGTGATAGGGAGTCAGCCTATCGCCCACAAAAACGTCAATAAAACCTCCGCCCCTTAACTGACAGGGAGCGAAAGAAAAACGTAGAATGTGCCAGCTGCTTCTCTTCCCGGGCATACTGTAAAAGTCAATTAAGGGACAGAGGTTTTAAAGGCGTTTTTGTGGGCGATAGGCTGACCCCCTGTCACTACAATAGTCTCTTCTCATCTTTATAATACCTCCAAATTTGTCAAAAGCGACATCAGATGGTCTTGTAACCTTGGATGTTCTACCTACCCCATAAGGGATACAGGCGTGAAGTTATGTATGTATGTATGTATGAGTGCATGGATGTGATACTTAGTATAAAGGTTTTTAAATGGGTGTCTGGTTGTATTATAAAACGAATTCCCGAAATTCTCACAAGAAGGCTAGTTTAGCGCGTAAAAAACTATCATTAATGTTAATCCAGTCTGATATAGAGGACTGTTTGTCAGTTATTATTGTATTGTCCTAATAAAGCTTGTATTATTATTAAACATATTTGTATATCCAGATGTTCCCGATCGCGGCCGGAGAAGACGATTTCCGTTCAGGAACCCGCCACGGAGACGAACCTGTCACATGAAGAACTAGAAAAGCATTTCAATGAACACGGTAAGTGTAGAGCTGTGTTTTGTAACAACTCTCAGAATCCGACATTATGTTGAATGTTGTGTTGTAACAACTTTGGGAAGCCAAATTTTAAAATTTATTTTTATTTAATAGAAAAGAATAGTTAAAGTGTTTTAAACTTTCGCGGTTATTTTCACTATAATTTAATGAATTCACGGGATTGTTACCACGATTTCAGATTTTTATTTCGCGCGTCCGATATTTCGATGCTGTTACAAGCACCATGATCTCGGATTGTTGCTTGTAAAAGCATCGAAATATCGGACGCGCGAAATAAAAATCGGAAATTGTGGTGAGAATCCCTTGAATACATTAAATTATAGTTTAAGTGTTGTAACACCTCTCAGAATCCAACATTTAATTTAGTTTTGTGATTTATTAATTAAGGTATATCGACTTTAACAATACAGTCTAGTACAAATTCATATTTATTTATTACTGCGTAGTACGGGCATACAATATGGATGTTAAACTTTAAATAATACGATCCATGACATGATGCAGTTTCAATGGCTGCCACGTCATATAATTATCATATTTCCATATAATATCTCACCACATGTGCAATCGGTTGGCATGTTTTATGTATTTTTAGGAAATTTATAACCAAGTATTAAATTTCTTGAATAATTAAAATATATAAAATAAAAATATTAAAATATTTAAAATCGGTATATCTCAAAAACTACTGAGCTTAGGAAAAAAAAATTTGGTGTTTCGGATTCCAGACAACCATTTGTATCTCCAGTTTTCCGTTGGTCCACTATTTACGGGACACTCTGTATAAGTTTTCTTTTTTACTTATAGGAGTTTTTTTTATCCATTCTTTTTCTATGTTTCATTAAGCAGCTCCTGATATATTTTACGTAACATCTTATTCATAATGAGCAAAAGGAAGGTAACTAATTATATTTTTTACGCCTTTTTATCCTTGTGCACGTACTTCAATACTGCTAAAACTTGTGTTTTATCGCTAACTGTATTCATAAACTGGTAGAATGTTCTGGAACGCCCACACCTCTAATGTCCGTATCAGATTATTCCCCAAAACGCTGCAGCTCATCCGAAAGACGAGTCAAATATCAAATACCTAAGAAAACAAAACAAAAACAGAAATCATCCAAATGGGCTCAATTCATGGAATCCATAGACCGAACATCTAAAGATCACAGCTCGAGTGATTCGAGCGAGAAAAAAGACACGGGTTTCCTAGATTTCATACGAAAGAAAGAGCTAGCCTTCTTTGACAGGAGTACGGCTTCTACCTCATCAATGCGTATTATTACACAGCCAAAACTCAAAAGGCAGATGTCGAAAAGCGTAGCTTCAAGTCCTTTAAAAGCAGATCCTAGTAAAAGAACACCTATTTTGAAATGCTTTGAAATACCGAAGCTACCTATCACACTGGCTGATAAAAAAATAGAAAAAGAGAAAACTGTGCGTCCTACGAATCTTTTAGAAGATAATTTAATACGTTTCATGTCAACCTTTCCGAAGCGACGTAGTTCTACGCCGTCGACTTTAAAAAACCCATTTCAAAAACGTATTAGCGAGTTAAGGGAGTCAGGTGTGAAGACTGATTCGGAAAATGATGACGTTTTCTTGAAAAACAAGAAGAAACAGTACCATGGTGGATCTGAGGTTATTTGTAATATTGATGATATTATTATCACGAAGACGGCGCCTTCGAATGAACGGGTTCGGAGGTACAGCTCGTCTTCTACTGATGAGGTCGGGAGTGAATGCGTGTTGAGGTTTGTTCAACTCATGATATTATTAATGATTCTTTAAACCAATGTCCATCTCTTAGATGTTGAGATTTTTTTGGCTCTTTTTGAAATGGGAACGCAAATAACGAATTCAGTGTCAGATTTTTGCATATTTTATAATATCAGTAGACTTTTCAAGAATAAGTAATTCTTTTACTATTCTGATATATAAAGGTTTATCTAAAGAATACTAACTGCTTTATTTTCACACATAAATATTTTCAAAGAGATTTCTTTTGTTGTTCTCTCTGTTATTAAATAAGTAGAAATAAATTACAATTTACATAAACATTAACAAATTAAAACTTACCGAAAGAATAAAATAAGAACCCTCTGTAACTTTTTACATCTATGGTAAAATCAAATTGAAAATAACACCATCTATCGGCGATTACAGACAATCACCACAGTTCAACTTTATGCATCCTTACAAACAAGATAAATTTTCGTTAATCAACTACGAAAAACTACCGTCGGCCAGCTTAAAAGCCTTGAAAACTGAACGGAATGAGGAGAGAATGTCTTCGCAGAATGTATATGTGGCCGGGAAGATTGTTCGTACTGGTAAGGACGTCTGACGCCATTTTGAATCTTATTCTTGAGACGTTTAGGCCGTGAACTATCATGCTGGCCCAGTGCTGGGAAACTGGGAAACTGAGATAAATTACAGGACTTTTTATAACAGGAGTAAATAAAATAATGCGTTGAATTTAATAAGTAAAATGAAAGTTTAAGTTCTTTATTCTGTTACTCTATTATGTTATTGAATTAGAAGTTTTGACCAAACTTGTTTCTAAATACTCTAAAGGCCACCAGATCTGTGGAAGCATACAAAAGTACACAAATGTTTGCACCAAAGTTACGATATGATATGACAGGAGTCGCTTTTGACTGTCACGTTTAAGTTTTAGTCTATTTATATGACAATAAAGATAAATTGACAAATTACAACCCGAATGTTTGAACAAATATTACGAAATAATTTATTACAGAAGTCGGCATCTCAATTTGGCCAGGTTAACCTTTGAACGCGCGTAATGAACGAATGTCAAGTATTTCAAAACATAAGTTTTAAAATTTTTAAATAAAATAAATATGTTTCACTATTCGACGACCGGCTGGTGTAGGGGTAACGTACATTGCCTTCTATGCCAGAGGTCCTGGGTTCGAATCCCGGCGGCGACGGATATTTGTGTGATGAACACAGATATTAGTCGTCAAGTCATGGACGTTTATATGTTTACTTAAGTTTATTTTCTAATAAAAATATATATTTATTCAATATGTATGTTTATATATTTCTTAAGTATATCAGTTAATTAGTATCCATAACACAAGTTCTTTAAGAAACTTAATTTGGGCTAGATAATGTTGTGTGAGTGTCAGAAATATTTATTTATTTGTTATTTTCATAATACTGTTATTGATACGACTAAAATAACTATATTTAACCCATTATAAGATAACATAATGGGTGTAATAAAAATAATTAGGAATTGTACTGTGACACGTCTTCCGTAGCTGATAATTAATAAAAAGCTAATATTTGTCGCTAGAAAGTGAAAGTATAAGAGTAAATATTTATTGTGACTGTGAGTAGATTACGTGCTAAGCTATATTGTTGTGTGTGAAATTTATAGTCAGCATAAATACACTTTTTCGCTTATTAAAACCAAATATTACAAGAATTTACATGTATATCTACTTATAAGTTTGAGTTGTTGTGAAAAAAAAAATGTTAACCTACTTAAAAAAAAAATATCTACAATAGTATAAAAATAAAATGAAGTAACAAGCTGCGTTGCCAACACATATTTGAAATGACAGCCAGAGATCAAATTTTAAACGCAAATCTGAAACATGTACTTTAGTACCTACTTTAGCCATATTAAAAAAAGTAGTTTACGAAATCAAAAATTCACAAACCCTAAAACAAAAAAAGAAAACAGGTTTATGCCTTAAATAAACAGCAATGTATACAGGGTCTGTCAATAATAGTCAACAATAGCAGATTAAGAATGATAAGTGGATGTGAAATTCAAAAAAATGTTTTTTTTTTTTTTAGAAAATTTTTCATAAATTCAAATTTCAAAGTTCTTCTTTTTGAGTAAAATTTTAGTTTTATCTGCATATGGAAACGTTTTTATTACTTGCTGTGTAGTCATAAACAAGAGATTAAACTTAAATTTTGGTTAAGTACCTACTTAAAAGAATTTTGAAATTTTAATTACTGAAGTTTTTTTTTTGATTTTCTTCCGTAATTTAGACCCACCCATCATTCTTAATCTGCTATCAAAATATTATTGACTATTATAAGCGTACCCTATATAACTGAATACCTACACCTATGGCCTATACCTCCTCGTCACCCAGGGGAGAGACTCATGCCCTGCAGTGGGCTCATTACAAAGAGTTGTGATGATGATAATGATGACACCTACAAGCGTGACGTTGAATTACTTCCAGAGCCCAATTGCTGTCTTTTCGACCGCATCTTCACTTACCACCAGGGGAGGTTGGTTGAGGCCAAACGCGGGATTAGTCTTGGGTTGCCAACTTTACTGTTTTTAACAGTAGTTTTGGGAAGGGTGACGTTGCTTAAATAAAATTTGAGTTAGTTTCACTGAGTCTATATTTTATCTATACATATAATAAAATGGTAGGAAAGTCAAAACTGTACATTGAATATTTTTTTAAAAGAATACTTGGGGTATGATCTACAATCGAAACAGAAACAAAAAATATAGTTTTTAGAATTTTTGTCTGTTTGTCTGTTTGTCTTTCCGGGATAAACTCAAAAAGTACTGCATGGATTTACTTCAAATTTGGCATGAAGATAGTTAAGAAGTCGGGTCAACATATAGGCTACATATTATCACGCTAGCAGTGTTATAATCGTAGGTGCGTTTGGTGCTGCATAGCGTTCACGCAGACGACGTCGCGGGCAGCAGCTAGTAGTTCATAAATCACAATCATTTAACACACATAAAGTAGGTACAATTAGTCCTTATCATTACGCAGTGTTAAGGGAACCTAGTTAGGCAGGCGGTGCTCCGCAGACGACTGGCGGCTATACCGCTCGATACATTCGTTTAGGGTTTGCTGACTTTGCTTACAATGCATGACCGCTACAGTAGTATACTGTTTTTCAATATGCAAGAAGCTCTAAAAATATGTGTTCTTAAAACATAAAATAAATTATATATGCTTTTCAGACTCAAATATACTAAATCAATAAAAAACACATAAATAATTAGTCAGGGGAATTTTATTAAGTGATAGCCGATACCAAACCGGGAAAATTGCAATAATATGTGCATTTCTAAATATGCTCCTCACGCGTTTTTTTGTAGCTGTTAAAATTCTATAAAGACGTAAACAACTTAGTTGTGCAACGTCATATTATGGTGCGTACAGATTGCTAGTAATGCAACTAGTAATGTAACATTTTGCGCACGTTGCGTATTTGGACGTGTGGTGCGCAGAATCAAGTTTCATTACAGCAATCTGTGCGCACAATTAAGTTGTGTTGTAGAAACGCATTGACATTTAGTAAGCCTTATTTAAGATTCGGGTTTCTTTAATAACTTAGGTAGATATTCAAATGCGAGCGAACTTTGTTTTTTTTTTATATTTTTATGGCAAATGTTCAGGAATGTTTTAAGAGAACTTAGTTGTGCTAGGTTAAAATAACGCAGGGATAAATAACGTTCTTCCATGCTGGACTGGGAGCAAAGGAAAAACATAGAATGTGCCAGCTCTCATCCCGGGCATACTGTAAAAGTCAGTTAAGGGACAGAGGTTTTATGGGAGGTTTTTTGTGGGCGATAGGTTGACCTCCTGCCACTGCATTAGTCTCTCTCCGTCATTATAATGCCTCGAAATTTGTCAAACGTGACATCAAGTGGTTTATAGCCTCTGGTGTTCTGCCTAGCCTATTAGGGATACAGGCAGGAGTTGAATATTATGTAGGTATGTAAATAACGCTAATATAAAACAACTAAGCTGTTTCGCGTGGTTTTTACTCCCGCAATTTCGAATCCCGAGGAATTATCGGGATGAAAATTACGCTATGTGCTTCTTCTACGTCTACCAGACTGTACACTAGCACTATACCAAATTTCATACAAATCCGTTGAGCCTTTCTGCAGTTATTGAGGAACAAACATAAGATTAAGATGAAATATAGCCCACAAGTTACCTTCCTCGAAATTTAGGCTATGAAATGCAATTAGATTTTTTTACATCAGACCAAGAAACAGAGGTTAGCGCGTTCAACCAAAACAAACAAACTCTTCAGCTTTACTATATTATTATAGATGAAGCAGTTTTATTTATTTATTTATGTTTATTTGGGAAACAAACAGTTACACATAGCACTTAAAGTTAATCACATTAATAACACATTAACTAGCGAAGTTTCCACAGTTTCATAAAACATACTGAGAAAAGTGTAATAAATTGTATTAAGAATAATTATAATTGGTGAATGAGTGTGCGAGTGCTCTTTTTGACCAAATTGAACCCACCCCTTTTTACCACCGGACTACCAGACGCAGACAGAACTTCCATCCCTATATAGTCGATTTACCAAGAAGTCGAACAAAACGCTTCAATAGTTCCTTTTTGGTACGGCAGGCAGATGGTTCCAAGGAGTGGAACCATCTGCCTGCGTCTGTTTTTCCTGACCACCACAGTCCTGGAACTTTTAAGTATCGAGTGAATAGGTTTCTCGTGGATGGACGTGTAACACCATAGTCTTCATGCGCACTTTCCATCAGGTGGCATGGAAGACAAACGTCCTATCCTTACAATATAAAAAAAAAATGAAATTGAATATAAACAATATAGCTTTTCATCCCGATATTCCCGTGGGATTCTAATTTGCGCAGGTAAAATCGCCTGAATCTGCTAGTAAATAATAAAATATTTGGTACACCAGTTGTAAACCTGTCAAATGTCTCCAACTAATTTTCAAGTTACTGTCCAGGCCATAGAGTTCAGATTCAATTACAATTTTTTGACAAGTTTTTTGTCAAGATATGCTGCTTTCTATATCTACATGTATTATGGTCTATATTAATGCATACCTAACTTTTTTATAACTAATTGCTGTTAGTGCATGTACTCCAGAACAATTAAATCTGCGACTAGTCGACACAAGGCTCAGTGCAGAGGTCGAATTATAATGGTTTCAAATTATACACCTACAACTTGAAGGGTAAGGCCCCGTACACACTTTGTAATTGAAATTATTATTAAATTAAAACCATGCTTTAAACGCGTAACTTGCTTGATCACATATCAGAATCAGAATAAATTTATTGACAACTACAACAAACACATACACAAAGCAAATACAAGAAACATAAAATAGAACAATAATAACAGATTTAGTATGTATGCTGTAGCAGTGCAAAGGGCCATAGCTCAGCGACATTATTGTTCAATGAACAAAACGCTGATTTTCAGCTCAAGCCCCCTTAGGCTTGCAGTATCCACTGCAGATTACACTAACATAAAACTATAAATTGACCTTAATTTTTTATTAAAAATAAAAACATAACTTGAGATTGAGTTGAATAAAACCTTAAATAAAATAGAATATTGAATATTAAAATTTGAATATGTAAAAATAAAATAAATAAAATAAGAAATAAATTATAATTTAATAAAGATTTGACTAACCTAAATTAAATAAATAATAAATAACAATATCAAATGTAAAATGTAATTTATCGTCTTTAAATAAAGTAACAACCTACCTCGAGTGAGGCTTACAATGCGAAAAGATTCTCTAACTCAGACTGGTAGCTCCAGAGATTAGGTAGTGTATTCAAATCAAACACACTCTTCAGCTTTGTATATTCATCATCATCATCATTCAGCCAGGAGACGTTTTTTGCTGGACAATAGTATATTTCATTACGAGTGCGGAAAGCCTGTAATGAAATATACTATTGTATGACGGTTCCGCACGTGTACTGAACAACTATTTATTAACAGTTTATTAATACAGTTGCGAAAAAATTAAGCAATTTTATAAAATATACAAAATGGCGCCAGCCGTGAAAGATTATAAACAGAGTTTTTTTTTGTGTACCCATTCTGGGTAGGCAAAGGGAACTATGCCCATACAGCCAAGTTTTTAGTAGATTTTTTGTATTGACATGAAATGAAAATGAATTTAATGAGATAAAATGAAATGAACCTAACCTAACCCATTGCATCAAATCATTATATCTGATATTAAAACAAATTAGTAGCTTCTTTTCAGAAATATTTGCATGAATCGTAAAAACTTCTATGATTTTTTTTTTAGTAAAAACTTCGTGTTTGATTTTTTCTTTTAATAGACATTATTTTGACATTTGGGAAAGAGAACGCACGAGTGCGGAAAAGGTAAAGAAAAAGCACAAGTGTGTAATAGCCCACATCCCGAACGCTAAACGTCTCTGCAATACGCCACTTTTTGAGCAACTGTATTAAAAAAATCTTTCCACGGTTCTCCACATCGACCGGTCCTGCGCTACTCACGGGTTGGTGTAATATTAGTTAAGATTAATTGCATTCGAAGTCGTCGTGGCGCCGTGGTTACTGTGTGTATCATATGATATCACAGGTTAAGCAACGTTCGGCGCGGTCGGTACTTGGATGGGTGACCGCCGACCATTCGTTTCTCACGGCGACTTCCGTGCTTCGGAGGGCACGTTAAGCTGTCCGTCCGTGCTGTATACTTGTATACAGTAGTCGTTAGGGTTTGTCAGAAGCCGTATCGGCACCCTGAAAATTCTGCACTGGGCTGGGTTGTGGATGTCAGCTTGGTTGATAATATTGTCTTAAGTTTTCGCGATTCATATTATTAAATAAAACACTTTTTAACCGGATTTATCGCGTATATTTAAATTTTAAATTTTGACTCGACGTTTCGGTGTCTTTGCAGACCCCGTGGTCACGAGCGACTGAGAGTTAAAATGTAAATATACGCGATAAATCCGGTTAAAAAGTGTTTTATTTATTTAATAGCTTGGTTGATTATAGCCTAAACCTCCTCGTCACCCAGGGGAAAGACTCATACCCTGCAGTGGGCTCATTACAAAGAGTTGTGATGATGATGATGAATTGCATTCAGCGAATAAAATAAACGGTTTTGGTAACACAATATTTAACTTAATTGTTATTAAACATTATCTGCTTGAAAATTGATTCCTTTAAACTAAACAGTCGCACGGTCTAGTCAATTATTTAATGAGTCGTATGTCGTAACATTAAAACATGAAATATAAGCTGCAATAACATTAATTTACAGCACCTATTGTTTATACAATTCCTTTGAAGTTTTAACTAAAGTTCGACTATGAAAATCGACAATTATAAACTGGAAATGAACAATTATAAACTTCAAAATCAAAAATTGTGTTTTCACAAATTGTCAACTTTTAATCGGTTCGTCCGTTTTCTAAAATTACACTTGTTAGCTACAAACTACGTAATACGGCTATCATTACTAAATCGTATACGTATACTACGTAATACGGCTATCATTTTTATCATTGACTAAAACACCGTATCTGCATTAAAAATAATAAAGTTTACAAACAAAGTTAAAATATTATTCATCTATAGATACTATCTATGATAATATTATTAAGAGTTTATCCTCTTATGTTATTTGTTTTTTTTTTTGTATTGAAAAAAATATTAGGCTGACTTTGAGAATTTGCATGGGATCTACGGGCGAAGCCAAGGAAAACTGCTAATCTTCATGATATAAGTCGCATTATTTAGAAACTAAATAAAACGAAACTAACTCTTTATAAAAATTCCGAACTAAACAGGCGTTTAAAGAAACACGATTACTGCCAAGGTTTTTTTTATCGTCAACGCATTGTATTTTATCATGGCCATGACATCACTTTGCACAACTTTAATCACGATATAAGGCCTTCAATGTCATTGTTAAAAAAAAAACTAAAAATCTCGGTATGTTTACATCCACAGTGCATTACCGCCCTTAATTTCTAAGGCTCGGGTTACACGTAACGCGTACTCAGTTAAAAAAATAAACAAAACAGTTTCATATCGCTGTTCATGCCGTATGCACGTATTGGATGTAACCTTACATACGCGTCCAGAGCGTAACGATTGCCGCTCACGTCTACATACGCGAGTGTATGCGATATGTGAAGTGACAATTGTAGGACTCTGTACAGTGAATAATGCGTACAGTCCGCAAAAATTGTGGTGTTTTTTTTTGCGAAGTTTTGTGTGAGAAGTGCGTGTAGTGTTTTAGGTTGTATGTTTTTTATACATGGGTTATTGTTTCTGGTTTTAAATGTGCTTAAAAAGGATTTTTAAGTGTTTGATGATATTTTAAAGTGCCATATTTGGGGATGAAAATTATTTGTTACCAAAAAAATTACTTAGTAGTCCAGTCAAGGAATGAGGTGTAGCGTGCGTGAGCAGGTAACTAAGCGATTCCTTCAGAAACTTGTTCAGGGGGCTTAGGTTGTTAACATACCAAAAGTCCCGACTCCTAGGTGATGAGCGGGGGGAAGGAGGGGGGGGTAAAGGTACGAATTTTGGGTTTTTCGCTTATATCTCGAAAACGGTGCATTGGAGAGAAATATTTTCAATTAATAAAATGAAGTTCCTAAAATTATCTAAAACTTTCATATCATATATTTTTGTCTAATTCCTAACCGTTTTCGAGCTATACCCTCGGAAAAAGTTGAAATTTACAAAAAAAAAACAATTTACGTCAAAATATTCATAAACATTGCATCATATTGTCTAAACCCATTCATAAACGAAAAGTATGAATAGGAAAGAAGTTGTAGATTTTTAAATTCCCTTTTAGAATATATATACATATGCTGATTAATGCCAACCCGCCTAAAGTTACAGCTATTTTAAAACTTATATAGCATTTTGCAATTTTCAGAAAATTAGTTTGTATATCATATTCTTGACCCACAACCTTTGTTCGTTCATCTTATAACAAAATATATGGCCACTTATAAGCAAGTTATTAAATAAAGTAGAAAAAATAATGATGATGACTTTCACACTTTATTCTACAGATAGTTTCGTTACACCAATACAATTATATTTCGTCGCTTCATTCTTCAGATATTATATAACAGGTAGTCCTTTTTAGGTACTAGGTAACTTCGCACAATTTAAAGTATCATAAAAAAAAACACTGTGGCGGGGCGCCGCGTGGCATGATCCACCCGGTTCGCGCCAAGCCCTCATTCTTTTTTCGTGCGTGGTAACAAGCATACGTCATTTACTTTAATCATTTACTTAAGTTTTTACAAAATGTTAAACGTACAGCAGAAGAACAGCTTCAACATTATAATATAAAGATAAAAAAGTTGGAACAAAAAATAAATAAAAAACGGAAACAGCGAATTATTTCTACCGATGAAGAAGAAATCTTACAAGGCAAGAGCTACTTATTCAGTGTAAAAATGTTATTTAAAAAATCAGAGCAGAAAATGCGTGTAATCTATAATAGATATATCACGTTAACTGCTCAATATCGTTGTGATGTAAACTTTAATAAATTTTATCTGATCTTATCGATCACCTTTTGTTTTCAATACGACTACAGAAAATGCGGGTAATCTCAAGGAGATTTATCTCGTTGTCTGTAATACGTTATGGGCGTTATATTAATATGAATTAGACATAAACATGTCGCCTCCAAGGTTATTTAAAAAATCAGAGCAGAAAATGCGTGTAATCTATAATAGATATATCACGTTAACTGCTCAATATCGTTGTGATGTAAACTTTAATAAATTTTATCTGATCTTATCGATCACCTTTTGTTTTCAATACGACTACAGAAAATGCGGGTAATCTCAAGGAGATTTATCTCGTTGTCTGTAATACGTTATGAGCGTTATATTAATATGAATTATATGTTTGTTAAAACATAAACATGTCGCCTCCAAGGTATGAGTTACCGTTACCGCTGGATGATGTAAACCTGGATAACCAGAAGACTGCCGCGTCATTCACTGTGGATCAAAAGCTATCTGCAAAGACGCTCCCTAATCCGGAGCCGTCAATATCACAAGACGCACCAGGTATATCGGGAGAACCTAATCCCGATCTGGATCCAGAGCTGCTTACTGCACTTGGAGCTGCAAATTCCGATACACCCGAATTTGGCGCTAAAATACACGATACGCTCTCAAATTTATGGACACCTTTACTAAGAAAAGGACTGTCCAAAGAAGACAAAGATAAATTAACCATAGAAAATACGGTACCCGAAAACTGCAAAAACTTGCAAGCCCCAAAATTAAATGCGGAAATCTTGGCAGCCATAACTGACATAGCACGAGCACGTGACAAAAAACCAAAACTTTCAGCAACAGCTGGGGTACGGTATTACCGCCATAAATCGAGGGATTGACGTCCTCCTTGGGAAGGAAGAAAACAAATGAAGGCCCTCCGTCACGTAAGTGATGGATGCCGCCTATTATCAGACCTCCACTTTATGTTAACCAAAGATAGGGTAAAACTGATTTTACCGAATTTGGATACAAACTTTAAACATGTTATACAAGACTCCGAAAGAGACAAAACTTTATTCGGAAGTTCAGTGCCGGAAAAAATAAAGGCAAGTAAAGCCATTGAAAAGCAGGGAGCCCTAATTAAAAAAGGCCCAGCCAAAACAGCCGCCTCTCAAATATCAACGGTCAACCGGTCGTCTCAGCAGGGAAACTGGACAGGACCTCCTCGTTACCCGTCGTTCAGGGGGGGGCGGGGAGGTCAGAGGAAACCGATAGCAGCTCAAACACAGCAGCGCCCACAATCGAACTCTGCGTTCAACGCCAAGTTCCAGCCGCAGACTTCATCCAGGATGCGTGCTCCGACCCAACATTAATCAAGGTACATGCAGGTCGAATTAATTTATTTTATGATTGTTGGACAAAAATAACTAAAAATGAAGTTATATTGAAGTGGCTAAAGTATTTATTTAGAATACCATTCGATACTCAAATTTGTCAGTATTCTATTCCTAAAAATAATTTGACATCATGTGAAAAACGAGACATGAAAATAGCTATAAATAAATTATTTGACTTAGGGGCTATAAAACCTTGTTCTCCTTCAAATGATCAATGTATTTCAAATATATTTTTAGCTCCGAAACCTAACGGAGAAAAAAGGTTTATACTAAATTTAAAATCTTTAAACAAGTTCGTAACAAAAGTACATTTTAAAATGGAATCTTATAAAACAGAAAGTACCTACGATTCGAATTCCAAGAAAATGATTCGTCTGAGCCGATCACTTACGAGTTCACAGCAATGCCGTATGGATTATCGATAGCTTTGTGGGTATTTACAAAAATTATGCGTGAAGTAATGAGTCATTTGAGAAAACAAGGTTTTAAGTCTACTACCTATTAAGACGATCTTCTTATTGGAGATACATATGAAGAATGCATGATTAATGTAAGAGAAACTTTGAAGTTATTACATTGTCTAGGTTTTATTGTAAATTTCGATAAAAGTCACATTGTACCAAAAAAGTCAATCAAATTCATAGGTTTTATGTTCAACACAGAACAGATGTCTATTACGTTACCTGGCGATGAGCGGAATAACATTGCACAGTTAATAAATAGGTACATTAATCTTAAAACTTGTTCAATACGAAATTTCGCTAAACTTATAGGTGTATTGATCGCAGCCTGTCCAGCCACAAAATATGGATTCTTATATACAAAAATATTAGAGAGACAAAATTTTTTAGCCTTAAATAAGTTCGGAGGAAACTATGAGGCAAAAATGAATCTCAATAAGATATTACTAAAAGATTTATGGTGGTGGAAAAATAATATTAATATTATTTCTTGTC
Source organism: Stenoptilia bipunctidactyla (assembly GCA_944452665.1). NCBI lineage: Eukaryota > Metazoa > Arthropoda > Insecta > Lepidoptera > Pterophoridae > Stenoptilia > Stenoptilia bipunctidactyla. Next base: position 15,738,065 of record OX101746.1, read on the forward strand.
CAATCATTACTCAAAATTATAAGTTAGAAATTTACACCGACGCATCTAGGACAGGCTGGGGAGCAGTATGCAAAAATAATAAATATAGTGGTTCATGGACGAACAGTGAAAAAGAAAATAATATTAACTTTTTAGAATTACTCGCGGTTTTGTTAGGTCTCAAAAGTATAGCTAGTGAAGAAAAAGAAAAGAAAGAAAGAAAGAGTCCAGAAAACTTAACCCTGATACTGAATGGGCCCTCTCGGATAGCGCTTTCCAACTTATTGTAAATAGTTTCGGGCCCATTAAGATCGACTTGTTCTCAAGTCGAGCCAAATGTAAATTATTTGTCACCTAGAAGCCTGAACCTGATGCAGTCGCAGTTGATGCATTTACAATAAGCTGGGCTGACTTGGATTTTTATGCATTTCCTCCCTTTTCTCTTGTATTAAAATGTTTACGAAAAATCATTGATGATAAAGCCGAAGGGGTACTTGTATTCCCCTTCTGGCCTTCTCAGCCATGGAGTCAGCACCCACTGCACTCCAGCCTTACCCTGGGTGCCGCGAGGCTCTCCGGGCGTCGTTCAGCCGGCGCGGCTGCCCACCAGAGGCTCTCACGTTGATGCTCGCCTCGCTCGCAGACACTACTATTCGCTAGTACAACGTCTCATTGAAGTTATGGTTTCAAGAAGTGTGGTTATGAATTAATAGTTTCGAAAAATCCATTCCATTAGTTCTTTGATTCTTAAACGAGCAATTTAATAAGGGATGTTCTAACGGTTCATTAAATACGCATCGATCTGAATTATCTCTTTTATTAGGAGAAGAGATAAGTGATAATAGTTGTGTTAAACGCCTCTTAAAAGGAGCCTATAAAACTAAACCTATTAAGCCTAAATATTCATTTACTTGGGATCCAAATTTAGTACTAAATCAACTGTCTTCTTGGTATCCAAATATTAATTTATCATTAGAAAATATTACAAAAAAAAAAAAAAACTCGTTACATTATTAGCTTTATGTACCGGTCAAAGAGTACAGACATTGTCTTTAATTAAATTAGAAAATATTGTTTTTCAATCTGATAAAGTAAATATTATTATAACAGATATAATCAAGACTTCCGCTCCAAATCGTGAACAGCCCTTATTATCTCTCCCTCTTCTCAAACTTTCAAAGCAATATCAACATATGCCCAGTATCAACTTTAAAAGAATATATTTTTATTACAAAAAATATCTGAGGTTCAAACTCCGGGAATCTCTTCGTAACATTCAAAGCTCCCCACAGAACTGCATCAAGTCAGACGCTAAGTCGATGGATTAAGCAAACGCTCGCCACGAGTGGCATTGACATGAGCGTTTTAGTGCGCACAGCACACGACACGCGTCAACCTCAGCCGCGCGCGCGGCCGGTATCAGTGTCGATGTCATTCGAAAAACGGCCGGGTGGACACAAAACTCACAGGTGTTCGCAAAGTTTTACCATCGGCCTTTAGATGATCAACAAAATAACTTTGCTTTGTCGATACTTAACAATACTTAACCTAATATTAAAAATAGTTATTGAATATTACGTATTTTGATATTAAGTAAATTACTACATTAAAAATTATGTGTCTATAAATAGACTATCACTAAGTTTCATTAATTTAAGCTGATTATAATTTCTAGCAACTCAAATAAAGTAAGATTATTTGAAGCTCATTATGCAATAATACTAATTATTAAGTACTATAATAATAAAATATGTAATTACATATTTATATCTTTACTTATTTCAATTCCAAGTATATACCTAAACAAAACTTTCTATCTCTGAAAATCTACCTGTTATATAATATCTGAAGAATGAAGCGACGAAATATAATAGATGATTAAACGAACTTCTAAGTGAAGTTCTATCGCTATTATATGAGTCGCTTCATTCGAAGATATGACGTACCCACCCACCCCGGAACCCATTTAAAAGTTTCGTTTAGGGTCTCTAAAGAATGAGGGCTTGGCGCGAACCGGGTGGATCATGCCACGCGGCGCCCCGCCACAGTGTTTTTTTTTATGATACTTTAAATTGTGCGAAGTTACCTAGTACCTAAAAAGGACTACCTGTTATATAATATCTTCGAATGAAGCGACTCATATAATAGCGATAGAACTTCACTTAGAAGTTCGTTTAATCATCTATAATAATTGTAAACCCCATTGTTCTCAATATATTCCTAATGTTTTACTCTCGACTTTAAAAGTAATCAAATTTTCATCCTCTTTGAACTTGAGGGCCCAGGCAATGATTGTTCTTCCATGGCATCTTCTTCCTCAGTAGCGCGTTGCTCTTGCTGAATAGGCTCTACATCGTCTTCATCGTCCTCATCGTCAACAGTTACACTGTTCAGGCACTTCCCTTGACAGTGGATGCACGCTGCAGAACAGGTGAGCATCGCTTTTCGGCAGCCACATTTTCCAATTACACAATCCTTGGTGCAGCGGCAAAATATAGTTTTCAGAAGAACCTCTGGTCGCAGGAGTGGAAGCAATCAACAGGACAGCAAGGTCTACATCCTCACCAACGACAGCCACAGAGTTGTGAGTGGATTGTTCAACAGCAGTCTTCACGATTAGGATGTCAGCGTCATCGGTAGCCTGAAGAGTATGTATCCCTTTCTTCTGCAGCTTTATCTCCAGTAAGGAGATGAAGTTAGTTTTGTTGGTAGGATTTGATAAAAAGTTTAACAGGTATTTGTGTGTCCCATGTCAAATTGATGTCGGCTGACCTTTTTAGTCTGTAACGACGCATTTGTTCTTGTGATTTAGTGCTATTGGCTGTGTTTGCGTACCCATCAAACACCACAGTGCGAGTAGTCCCAAGATAATGGTGGTCGACGTAGGTGATATAACTATTACAAATAGTCACAACCGATACATCTTTTGGCCAAATAACTCTGTGGAGTAGAAATCCTCCATCGACTACAATGTTCATTTGAGGCAGAAGAATATCTTTCTTGGTTGGCTCAAATAAGTTGTACAGCACTGATTTGTTTGTCTTTCTCATGCCACTTTCGTTGAACAGTGCCAAGGGAAATGGGACCAACTCATACTCAAAATATGTCATCAAATCCTCATCTGATCGTTTGCTTATACATATCCGCTGAAAGAGCAATGTTGGGTCAACTACTACCCTTTCATCGTGAACTTTTATCGATGAGCTGACAGAAGATATTGGCTATGCCCGATCCTTGCGCGATAACTTGAAATGCTATACAAGTTTTAAAATAGCTGTAACTTTAGGCGGGTTGGACATTAATCAGCACATGTATATATATTCTTAAAGGGAATTTAAAAATCTACAATTTCTTTCCTATTCATACTTTTCGTTAATGAATAGGTTTAGACAATATGATGCAATGTTTATGAATATTTTGACGTAAATTGTTTTTTTTTGTAAATTTCAACTTTTTCCGAGGGTATAGCTCGAAAACGGTTAGGAATTAGAAAAAAACATATGATATAAAAGTTTTAGATAATTTTAGGAACTTCATTTTATTAATTGAAAATATTTCTCTCCGATGCACCGTTTTCGAGATATAAGCGAAAAACCCAAAATTCGTACCTTTACCCCCCCCTCCTTCCCCCCGCTCATCACCTAGGAGTCGGGACTTTTGGTATGTTAACAACCTAAGCCCGCTGAACAAGTTTCTGAAGGAATCGCTTAGTTACCTGCTCATGCACGCTACACCTCATTTTGGGTCATTTATTGACTGGACTATAGGTATTTTACTACACTTGGAAAAGTTTTATTCGCCTTTTTAAAAAATCCAATAAATGTATTACTTTCACTGTAACTGTACTGTTCACACAAATTGGTTCACTGTAAATCCTCCATAGAGAACTCAAAAATCTACATTTAAGTAGTCTTAAAGTCTGAATGAATACCTGAGCTTTAAAATATGAGCCTAAAAAGAACTTAAAAGTCTATGAATACTTTTAAACACAAAAAATAAGAACAGTTCTGTGAACTAATGCCCTTTTAAGAAATCTTTTGAAAGCTCGGCTTATTTAATCTGATTTCTTCGAATGTTTGATAACGATATTTCAAATTAGGTAAGGATGAAAGGCAGTTTTTCCCCAAAAGCGTTTATATTTATTTATTAAATTTCAATAGAATAAATATAGATACTTCCATGGACTGGGAGTGAAAGAAAAACATAGAATGTGCCAGCTGCTTCTCTTCCCGGGCATACTGTAAAAGTCGGTTAAGGGACAGAGGTTTTATTGGCATTTTTGTGGGCGATAGGCTGACCCCCTGTCACTGCAATAGCCTCTCGCAATCATTATAATACCTCATTAGTCAAACGTGACATCAATTGGTCTTACAACCTCTGATGTTCTGCCTACCCCATAAGGGATACAGGCGTGAAGTTATGTATGTATGTAAATTCCAATAGACTTTATATGAAAGCTGATCGCTAGTCAGACAATCTCTGAAAGGTCCTATAAAGGTTGTTTGTTTGTTTGTTTGTTTATTAGAAAGAAAGAAAAAGATTTTATTCGGAGTAAAAAAAAAACATGGCTACAATGGGGTACAAAACTGCCAACTCTTTTCACTAGCGGCACTGATAGCGCTTGACCCATAACAACTGTCAAATACCATAGTAAAAGTTAATTTTATAGTGATTTTTATCGAAAAATTAGAAATGCATCATTGCGTAGTCATAAGTTTTATAGAAAATGGATACCACAGTTTCTCTTGGGATATACGTACACTTGCTAAAGTTTGGATGTACTTGATTTAAACTTTAGTGTAAATGTACTTAGTGCGGTCCACATTTTCCACATTTTGATACAGAAAAATAAAATATTATATTGATTTACCGCAACAAAGAACACTGAACAAGCAATTTCGGTAGCAACTTGTTCATTTGACAGTTTGTTATGGGTCAAGCGTATGAAGCGACATCTATTTAGAGCTTTTCGCTATCTTCTCCATAGTTACATGCTTATGATTAATCGCAAAGCACCGAAAAGGCATTTACTCAGCATTAGTCATGGAGTGCGGGCACACCAAGACTTTATTTATTAGAGGTCCAACTACCGCGTAGCATATGTTGATAACAATACGGTACGGTATAGAAGTTACATATGTTATGTTATCGACGACGGCTCTTGATGCAAAGCAATGGCAACAATAACAGCTCCTTATTTAAATAACATACCAATTGACACGGGTCTGGGTGAAAATTATGTTTTTTTTTTTATATTTTTCTTAAATTATAATTTCAAAATTCTTCTTTGAGAGTAAAAGGCTTTCCGCCATATTTTATATATCTGCCGGCTACCATCTGTACAGTTAGCTAGGCTACTGAAAACAAAGTTATTGTAATAATGAAATAATGTTCTAAACAGCCTGTAACATGCTTTTGTACAAAAATAAGTCGGTTTATTATAATTAGATACCTAAAATTGTACTGAAAAAGAACACATGCCTACCACCAAATAATACATTATAGAACATTTTTAAATAGGAGCTTTCATAAATTACTTTCCTTATACTTACGTAACACTAGGTAATTATTAGGTTTTTATACTTAAGATCGAGATTCAAGGGATAGATCGCTCAAGGTGACACCCAATATATTTAACTAAAATATACCTTATACACACACACACCTTACCTTAATAATATGACGTAATATGTATCTGTGAATGTATAGGCCTACAAGGGATTTGTGGGGCGTGTGGCAAAAGATTGAACAAAACGTGATCTTATGAAGTGTCACTTTATGACTTTTGCCGTCTCATATTTATTGTTGTAATTTAGATTTAAAAAATGGTAAAAAAGACGCTAAAATGTATAAAATATCGGCTTACTTATTGTGGTGGTAAAAGCAAAGAAGTTGTTTTAATCCATACTAAGAGTACACAAGAAAGTTGCCTCTGCAATGTTTACATATTGCCATACTTTGAAAGTTATTTTTTTTAATGTATTTTTTTTGTTATACTTCCGTAAAATGAAATTACCATTCCAGGAGATTAGCCACTGCTGTAAGGACTTTATGAAAAGTGAATTAAACTCAGCAGATATTTATATGGACCTTTCACCATGGGTGTATTATTTTATTCTTAAGAATGAATTGGTTACGATGATTAAAAATCGTGCATTTAAAAAAAACACTAGGAAACACTATTTCTGTTGTTTCTTACGGGTTATTTATTTTGCATCTTAGTTAAATTCAGATAACTTTATTGATATTTCGTTTACTGCCATACCATTCAGTGTGATCTTAACATGATCGAAATGATCAGAGTTTTCATAAAAATAAAAGTAGCACAAGTCAAAGTTGGAAAGCAACCCTGTGAAATCCCAAAAAAATATTTGAAAATGCATTAAATGCCGTTGGAGCTATTAAAGGCGCAGTCATTGTTCACATGTAAATAAATTACATGAAGGATTTCGCAAGAAAGACAGATATTTAGAAAAGCCTTTCATCATTGAACTATTTGCAAAGATCGATGAAAGTAGTGATGACGAAGATGACGACACTAAAATTGATATTTTTATGTCGTCATCTAATTAATAAATAATATAATAATCTGATATTTGCAAAACCCAGTTACAGTACCTAAATATTTTGATTGATGCTTTTTATTTCTTAAAATAATTTTAAATGTTTAATCTTTAATTATTTTTCAAATGCCATGTTTTTTACCTAACTTTTTTCTTTAAAATACTTAAATAATTTCTGTTTCAAAAACGTTATGCATTTATATTTTTCCCTGAGAATTGGGAGATTATACAAAATGGTAACCCTTACAGAAAACGTCAAGCGCAAAACAAGCCTTGTCGGACGTGACGAAACAAATAGAAAAAAATCACTTAAATATCTTTTTTGTTCAATTTTAACATTTGTACAAACTTATTTACTGAATGGTTCTGATAAAACGAATAATAAATTTTAGTTAATGTTTTCGGGCCCTCCTATTCTGGACATAAAAGCACGTAATTCCATAGAATGGTAAGAATGGTAGCCGTCATTGGCGGAATCTCTTTAAGATTAATCTACATTTTATGACTACATACAATTAGATGGAAACGTTTTTATTACTTGCTGTGTAGTCAAAAACTACTGAACAAACTTAAATTTTGATCACTTGAAAAATATTTAAAAAAGTCATAATAATACCTCCAAATTTGTCAAACGTTACATCAGATGGTTTTATAGCCTCTAGTGTTCTGCTTACCCCATTAGCGATACAGGCGTGAAGTTATATGTATGCATTTAGGTATTTAAAAAAAAATATATTTTTTTCCTAATTATGACCCACTCATCAGTCTTAATCTGCAATTAAAATATTGCCGGCAATTGTGCGGTTATGTATTCTGGCTATGTTTCATGAAAAACCAGTACCTTTCGGAACCCGTGTGCTGTCATCTTCGACCTCATCTTCAATTACCGTAAGATGAGGTTGAGGGCAATATAAAATAAAATAAAAAGTTATACCTTCAGCGAAAGTAATTTCGAATGCAATTATCATTAAATAAACATACCTCACCTAATCACGATAAGTTATCAAGAGAACAAAGAAACACAATATTAATATAACTCGCTGAGATATCTAATAAAGGTTATTTTTAATTTCATGATGAGTAAATAGTTGAAATGATGCATACAAGTGCCAAAGCTCGCAGAACGGATGGCCGTTGGTGCAGTAAGGGCTCCCGCACACGGGCCGCCGGCCACAACCACAAAACGCCGCCACCACCGGCATATTTCCTGTAGTTTTCATACATTTTATAATGACTCGCAGCACACGGTTGACGCCGGTGGCCGTCACACGCTACAATACTCTAGCTTCTCGTGGCGGCGCGGCGTTTGTGACTGTGGTGAGTAGCCCGTGTGCGGCGACACTAAGGTTCTCGAGTGGTGGCCACGTACTGGGACACAGCGTTGGCAGGTCCCCCGCAAGGTGGACCTCCGATGTCTAGCTTGCGACCATCGACAACGATAAATCGGGTCTTTATATCGATTTTTTCTTAGAATATTTTATTTTAAACCTAACCTAAAATCTTACCTAAAACCTATCCTAAACGACGTAACTTAACCTATCCTGAAACCTAACCTAACCCATTATTTAATTTTACACTTTTAGGAAAACTTACAGCTATTATAGTACACTAGTGAGGAGAAATGGATTGTTTATTGCTATTTAAGTTTCAACTTTTAAAACAATTACGTTAGATACAAAAAAGTCACATCCCGCCGTCAAAATCACGCAAAGTCACTCAATAAATTCAACAGATTCGCTAGTTAGACGACAAACAAGAAAGGTTAGGAAGCAGATAATTCAAAATTTACTACGGCGGCGGGTCGCTAGAAGTATATGATTTGACTAAATATGACAGCGATATGGCATCTTTAGTTCTGTGGGCTTAATCATGGTATCAGTTCGAGTATTTCTATCTATTATGCTGCGCCTGCTAGCTCACATGATAGGTAAAATAATATTTATCTTGTCGACTCGAGTCTTTATCGATGGTCGCACGCTGACCCTGCTGATCAAAGTCGCCGGTAAACGCTAGATGAGGGTGGCACGGTTTGCCCAGCTGTGGGCGTCTCCCAACTGTTAGATAGAAGCTTTCACGGCCGATAATGAAACAATTGCCATCGGTGGACTTTAAAAAAAGAGTGATTTCATACATACATACATAACTTCACGTCTGTATCCCTTATGGGGTAGGCATAACACCTATGAAACCATCTGAGGTCTCCTTTGACAAATGTAGAGGTATTATAATGATGGAGAGAGACTATTGCAGTGACAGGGAGTCAGCCTATCGCCTGCAAAAACGCCAATAAAATCTTTGTCCCTTAACCGACTTTTACGGTATGCCCGGGAAGAGAAGCAGCTGGCACATTCTATGTATTTCTTTCGCTCCTAGTCCAGCATGGAAGCAAGAGTGATTTCATTGAAAGGAAATAGGCTTATATTTCTATTGCGTTTAATCCACTCTAATATAATGAAGGTTAAGAGTTTGTTTATTTAACTCGTTTATCTCTTAAACAAGCACTCGTATTTGAGAAATACTTTTAGCATTTGGTAGTTTATCTTTTGAGGAAAGCTATATTTTGGGCAAAGGTTACGCCCGTAGCTGCAAGTTCTATTTCAGTGTCTTTATAAACACGTAAAATAACATACTTAAACTCCATTAAACCTCTGCACTTTTCGTTTTCGTAAAATGGGGCGTAGAAAGAAGTCGTGGTTGCGAAATATTAAGAGTGGACCGGGATTGCTAAAGCGGCTGAGTTAATCCGGTGAGCAAAGAATGGAATTGTAACAACACTTTCATGAACATTTTCAATCGGGGTGACATGGAACATTTTTCTATAACTACTAGCTATAGTACCTGACTCATATGTAGTATAAAAGAATGCTTTAAATCAAAATCAAAAAGTTTTATTAATCTTAGGAATTTCACAAAACACTTCATCAAGAAGTCAGTCATCACATACTTCGGCTTTAACTAGTTGTTGATAGTTGTTGAATAAGATATTACAGTAGACCAAGAGACAAAAAAAGCCGACGGAAAAAAAACTCTTGGCACTCTTTTTATTTTCGTTTAATACAAATAGGTACAGTACAAATTGACCGTGACAAGAAAAAGCAACAAACACAAGACAGCTAATTGTGAGAGCCAATGTCATGCCACAACCAAATTGCTTACATAGTCGGTGCAATTAGCTATGATGTACAACACGAACATGACAAACTGGGACCAGAGTATTTAAACAAGAATGGAATAAAATAGTCATAGTATCATTAGCAAAACGGTAAACTTAATTTTAGGTTCACGTTAGGTTAACTACGAATGACAAAAACACACTGATTGTGCAACATTTAAAAAAAATACCTGATTCTAGCCTAGACTCGTCCCTTGGTGCCCACTGTAAATGATTTACATAATGGTTTGCCTGTAAATTTATTTTTTCTAGGAATTTTAAAAGTCTATGTCCACTAAGATTCCGTTACCGACCGTATATTAAAACACATTTAGATGAGATTTATGTGCTGTATTTAGAACTGACAAATTAAGTTTTATTTTACATTATATGGTATTGATAACGAAAAGTACTTGCGCGATTTAATAGACTCCCAGTGCCATCTCTTGCTTTTATAGGAAACTTCTCCAACACTACCTATGTATTATACCTTGTTGGATAGCTTAAACGTATATTTTTTTTATGTAATCTGCACAGTAAATTAGAAGGACTTTTTTTTACAGGAGACGCATTTAAAGTGCGATGTTTCATATCACGAAATCATTAATACTTTACACGATAACGTCAATAAAGCACTTAGATAGCGAAGATTTTTATTATTTCTTACAAAAACTAGTGAAGAATGGGTGTTTACAGTGAAAACTTAAAGAGTGAAATAACTCAAAAACGGTAAATTTTAGGAGGGGTTGTTCCATAGCGAAAATATTTCGTTTCGATCTACTCTATAACCCCTCAACAGATGCGGGTCCAATAAAAAAGTAACCTTGTATACATAAATAATTTTATACACACTCGGTAGACTAGAGAAAGAATGTGAGTATTCCGGCGAAGGCGAATAGGAAGCCACTTGAGACTAGTGCGGAATTCAGATACGTTCAGAATAGTTCCGAAGATAACCCCGGACATAAAGACAGACAGACAAAAAAAATCCTTTATATAACCTATGTGATTTTAGCGACTTACATACATACATACATAACTTCACGCCTGTATCCCTTATAGGGTAGGCAGAACATCAGAGGTTATAAAACTATCTGATGTCACGTTTGAAAAATTTGGAGGCATTATAATAGTGGAGAGAGGCTATTGCTGTGAAAGGGGGTCAGCCTATCGCCCACAAAAATGCCAATAAAACCTCTGTCCCTTAACCGACTTTTACAGTATGCCCGGGAAGAGAAGCAGCTGGCACATTCTATGTTTTTCTTTCACTCCCAGTCCAGCATGGAAGTAAACTTTAGCGACTTTTAATGGCTTATCAGGATTAGAACCTCCGTGCAACATTACGGTTAGGTAGTATAATGCTATCATTGTGCACATAATTATAAGTACATGTTCTTTATTACGGAATGCTTGTGTGTACATCCTGCAGATAAGATTTCGTCGTCTGTAGAGAGATTTCTAACAACAGATATAATTTATGGGAGTAGTATCTGGTATGAATTATCAGCAGTAGTCGCGCAACAACACTAGGTATAGGATTTGTTAGTATGAATTCAAGGTACGCGCATAGTAATAATAATAACAGCAACCTTACAAATAAAAAAATGCAGACGCTGGAGCATCGTCGTAAGGTTGCTTGTTTGACAGTATTTTATCGGCTACATTTTGGTGAGTGTGCGAGTGCTCTTTTTGACCAAATTGAACCCACCCCTTTTTACCACCGGACTACCAGACGCAGACAGAACTTCCATCCCTATATAGTGGATTTACCAAGAAGTCGAACAAAACGCTTCGATAGTTCCTTTTTGGTACGCATTGCCAAGGTGTGGAACAATCTGCCTGCGTCTGTTTTTCCTGACCACTACAGTCCTGGAACTTTTAAGTGTCGAGTGAATAGGTTTCTCGTGGATGGATGTGTAACACCATAGTCTTCATGCGCACTTTCCATCAGGTGGCATGGAAGACAAACGTCCTATCCTTATAATATAAAAAAAAAAAAAAAAACAGGCCTCAAATGTGGCGGCATCACATCGCAAAATGATCGCTTAGCACAGAGGTTCCCAAACTTCTTGCGTCGTAGACCCCTTGCTATGTTTAAGGCTTTGGGTAGACCCCCTACTTACCTGACATTGACTTTTTGATATCGTCTACATTTTACTTTTTAGGTAGGTACTATTATATATATAATGCACTAGCCACCGCGCGCGGTTTTACCCGCGTAACTTTTGATCCCGTGGGAATTTCGGGATAAAATATAGCCTATAACCTTCCTCAAGAGCTGGGCTATCAAATGCAAAATGAATTTTTCAAATCCCACTTGTAGTTTCTGAGATTAGTGCGTTCAAACAAACAAACAAACTCTTCAGCTTTATATATTAGTACAGATATGTCTACATATATTACAATATAATGTAATGTAAGTGAATAGGCACTATTTTCATTTCATGGACCCCCTAATTTTTTTTCGCAGTCGTAGACCCCTCGCACGTTGTCATAGACCCCTAGGGATCGATATAGACCACTTTGGGAATCACTTAGCTTAGAACTGAATGGCTTAGCACATTCAGTTCGATTCTAGTACCTACCGATAATTTTCTTACGAACAATTATTTATTATGTCGTACGGGCCTTTAAATTTTCTTGTGTCTTTCACTCAGACACTCAGAATCTGTCCAAATCCAGTCAGAACTTCCTATTGGTTAAGGTTCTTTCTATATAAACTCTTCAATAATATAGTTATAAAGAGTAATATTAGAGTATAAAGAGTAATATTATAAGAGTAAACATACATATTGAATAAATACATATTTTTTTATTAGAATAAACTTAAATAAACATATAAACATCCATGACTTGACGACCGGCTGGTGTAGCGGTAACATCAATTACCTTCTTTTATTGGTTCGAATACCGGCGGCGGCGGATATTTGTGTGATGAACACAGATATTAGTCGTCAAGTCATAGATGTTTATATGTTTATTTAAGTTTATTCTAATAAAAAATATGTATTTATTCAATATGTATGTTTATATATTTCTTAAGTATATCGGTTATCTGGTATCCATAACACAAGTTCTTTAAGAAACTTAATCTGGGCTAGATAATGTTGTGTGAGTGTCAGAAATGTTCACGGTCCATACAGTCTCTGACCTGTAAAAATGCTTTTTGTTAGGTATCTGAATGTATAAAGATGATATTGTCATTGAAATGCTGCCTGTTTATATCTAAACTATTGGTGCAGACTTGATTTAATTTCTTAGAAACGATATCGGGATTTTCATTTCAAGTGTATGATACGTATAGGTAGTCTATTGAGTAACTTGAGAGGGTGAAATATTAGAATCCTTGCTGCGTTTTATAATATACTAGCGACCCGCCCCGGCTTCGCACGGGTGCAATGCTGATAATGTGCTGATACACGCTCTTGCCGCACCGGGCGGCCGGCCGGTACCGCCGCAAACGCTACGTCCCGCAATTTTTAAATCTGTAATATCTTTGAAAATATTCACTTAAATCATACGGTGTAACGGGCCATATAGATCTATATTAAATGAACAATGTATTCAAGGTATTTGATTGGTTAAGGATTAATGCTGTATTGGTTAAAATCGCTTCGAAAATTTGCCATTATTTGTCGTAAAACTTAAATGACAAAAAAAAGTTATTGTGTATCCATAAGAGATAGACATATACCATCACGGACTTTTCTGTAGACCTTTTCAATGTCTACAATACTTAGTACATTATTTTGATAAAACTCGTAGGGTTCAGCCTGCGTTTGCAATGTAAGCGGAAAAAATGTAATTATTTACGACATCACATTAGAAACCTCAAAAATAACAGTACTTCTCCACTATTTAATGGATGTTATTATACATATAAACCTTCCTCTTGAATCACTCTATCTATTAAAAAAAACCGCATCAAAGTTCTTTGCGTAGTTTCAAAGATTTAAGCATACAAAGGGACATAGGGACAGAGAAAGCGACTTTGTTTTATACTATGTATGTAGTGAAGTAAATGATTTGGAATTAACCGAACATGAGCTATTGTTTGCACATTTCATGAGTTGTCAAAAATCTGACAAGTCAGCTATGAACATTACTCTTTGATGGTTCATAATCTAAAATAAAATACTTTTTAACCGGAGTGACTGTCGCTCGTGACCGCGGGATTTGCAGACACCGAAACCTTCCATGTCTGACTTTGGATATACAGCAAATCAATTGAAATTGCGGTCGATCCTTATCGAATGTATTCCCTAATAAAATTAAGTGCATTTGATTGATTTCATTCGGATAAATGTTTGACGTTGCCATTCACCTTTTATGACTGAAGACTCGAGTTTTATATGTACTTGAGTTATTTATGTATTGGGTTGCTATCAGTTGGGTTAATTTTGAATGAATGAATGAATGAGAAATTTATTGACACACACACAACAAAAAAATAGAAAAATTACAAATTTAAATTAAAACAAAAGAATAAAAAAGTTTTGGTAAAATTCACCATTTTTTTGCCGTGCCCGTCAATGGGCTCCGGCTCAGCATGGTGTTGCAATATAAAACTGCAACTTAATTTTAATTACTGACTATAAGTGGATGTTAATATGCAATCTCAATTTTTTTTTTACTATATTTGTTCCTATAAGTAGGTAGGTTAGGTGAGACAAGATCTTTTTATTGAAAAAAATCACCTACACCGCATTGCAAGAGACCAAATTTTATCACTTCGTCTCTTTTTTCTTCCGTAAACTTGATCCTAAACGATTTATTTAAATAATATAACTTTCCTCAAGAGATGAGTTTCTTCTCTTTCTCGTTTTGAGTGCATGGGCAACAAATCGTTGATACATACTAAGCGATGACGAAGACGACTGCAAGAAGCATGTTATGAAATAGACATAATGGCAACGATATTAGAATTTACGTTCAAAATAAAGCCCATATCTGGGTTGCCAAATCAATAACTTATAATAAAGATTTGTGTTATCAAATACAAAATTTTAAATTGCACTGTTAGGTTAAAAAATAAGCACGTTCAAACCTACAAACTTTTTTGCCTTGTTATATATGAACATATAATCAATGAATGCTTGGTGGTAGGATCCCTTCTGGGTCCGCCTGGCTAGCGACCACCCTTTATATAAAGTCTGCCGCCAAATGTTACCGCTCCGGCGGTAATGTGTTCCGGCAATATTGTATAAAGAGCCAGTTCCTTCCTAAACCCGTGTGCTTTCATCTTCGACCTCATCGTCACTTACCATCAGGTGAGATTGAGGTCAAACGCGGGTTTAGTCACTTATAAAAAAAAAAAGAATAAGTAATGAAAACTATATTAAAAAGACTATAATCATTACAAAAATATTTTTGACCAAATATAATCGTATATTTTACAGTTTAACTTGACGTTTTGGTGTCTCTACCCCATAGTTACGGTCGTGTTTAATTTTACGTAAAACATTAACTAAACTTGACCCAACAATCAATTGACACGATGGCAATAACCCAAAAATTCACCTTCACCGTGCCGCCAATACTACGCTGTCTTAATATCAATCGAAAGATATAAATAGTTATAAACACGTGGGCAATCGAGTCAATAGTCGAGTTCCTTGATCCGAGTTTCGGGAATTTTAAGATTAAATTCCACTTATGGCGGAACAACATAACATTTACATACATACATAACTTCACGCCTGTATCCCGTATGGGGTAGGCAGAATTACAGAGGTTATATCTGTCCCTTAACTGACTTACGTATGTTTACGTATGTTTTTCTTTCGCTTCCAGCCCAGCATGAACAATTATAGACCATTAAGTACCTACTCACAGAGCAGGATTATATTGCATGTAAAAAATACTCTAGTTTATTTCGGAAACTTCAATTTGTTTATATTTATCTTAACTTTTATTAAATTTATCCGAGAGCCCGTGTGTTTTTATCTTTGACATCTTCAGTCACTTCCTATTTTGTGAGATAGAGATCAAACACGTTTTTAATCACAAATACAATCAAACTTTACCTTGTCTATTCGCGCTAAGATCCGGTAAGAGCCGTTCAACTTGCTCTAATATTTGTGTCAAAAAAACTTGCTCAAACACAGGTACCTTAGAGGGGACCGCTAAGCGGCAAATTATGAGAAGCAGATAAACTAACAAATGAAAATTCAGTTATTCAGGAATTAGTATTCATTTATATTTTAATTAAACTGATCACTTATAATACGTTCATCATCATCATCCACAGCCTGTAGACGTCCACTGCTGGACATAGGCCTCCCCCAAGGTCTTCCACGTCGCTCGGTCCCGCGCCGCCCTCATGCAGCGTTTACCGGCGACTTTGACCAGGTCGTCGGTCCATCGTGCGGGGGGCCTGCCCACGCTGCGTCTCCCAGTACGTGGCCGCCACTCGAGAACTTTTCTGCCCCACCGGCCATCTGTTCTGCGAGCTATGTGCCCTGCCCATTGCCACTTCAGCTCTGCAATCCTTCTGGCTATGTCGGTGACATTGGTTCGCCTGCGAATCTCCTCATTCCTGATTCGATCCCGCAGGGAAACTCCGAGCATGGCCCTTTCCATTGCCCGCTGAGCTACTCTAAGCTTATATAATACGTTATACGTTATAATACGTTATTGGATATCTATTTTAAAAACGTGGCAGCGTGGCGTAGCAGCGGGGCGTAACAGGATCTCGGGATCCTGCTACTTTTACAAGCAAAACGCTTCTCTAGAATCAAAAAAAATTCTGACGAACAACCAGCGTCATTTTTATTATTTTACTTTTAATCTTTCAAATGTAATTTCGTACATTTGCCGTAAGGTTGGTTTGCGCTTATAAACTCTTTACAAAATGTAAGTCGCACACAAACCTTACGGTACACACTGAAACACGCCTTGAACCGATGCTAATTTTGTTCCACTTATGTATAGTTATCTATTTTATTTGTTATGTTGCTTTTGTTGTGATAATCGCAAAGAATATTATAATTTTAGACGTATTATAGATCTACTCTAAAAAAGGCGGTAGTATTCGAATCATGCTTTCACGGTGATATTTAGTAATTAATAAGTAAGTTTTACAGTGTAAGGGCTAACGCTGCCTTACGCGTGTCTATATCACGGTAAATCTGATTAATTGAAAATTATTAATATTTTTACAAAATTATTATTAATAACCACATGTTTTGGTACATGAGAATAAACGATCGAAATTTATTACTTGTAGTAGTAATTATTAATAATTCACGACACATATTGGTAATTACTAATAATTATCTACTATTATTAATAACCATTGGATGTCACATTTGAAAAGTTTAAATCTATTATAATGATGGAGATAATATTTAAGTTACAGGGAGATTTACCGTAACATATACATCCCATAAGACTTTTATCAATTGGAGGGCACCATGCGAGCTGGAGCGGCTGAGGCTGGTTGCTCAGAACCGATATGGACCGGTTAGGTTAGGAGGTTAAGTCGTGAGTTTTAGATATTAGCGCGTACACACAATCTAACCCTCTATCTTTATTATAGTAGTATAGATAGACATACCTCCATAACTATATATCTGAGGTAGTAAAATACCGTGATAGATATAAAATAAGGCTCAAGAAAAATCTATCCCAATTAAAAACCAATTGGACTCATAAAAACACGAAGGTAACAAATAATTTTCAACTTCTAAACTATACCGTAGAACCAATTAACAATGTTCAACAAAAAACAACTATAAGTGAAAACGCAAAAAAATCAAAATGGCGAACGACCCAGATATAATATTCTACACGAAAATCAAAGAAAAGCCGGAGAGGCGCAGAAGCAGCATCTTCTCTCTTCTCAGGCAGAAGAAGAAGCTGAAACGACAGGCGTCCGAGCCCTACACGGGTTCTGCACTTTCCCTGGATAGGAAGTATTCAGTGGATTCCGCTATACTGTCCGATTATACGAAGAATGAGCAGATGAAATTATTGGAGATTTACAATGGACGGTGTGAGAAAGGTAAATGGATTTACTATTCAAAAGATTAAGTTAAAATATATTTGAAAAATAAAAAGCACTCAAATCTGTGTGGGATCTATATAGGATTGCCAACTTTTTTTTAGAAATAAAGTATATTTGAGTCGGAAAAGAATATCAAAGAGTATTTTTCAACAATAAAAAAGACGTGTGGCACTCGGAGACTGCCGCGGTAAAGCTATTGCATAGCATTTTTTTATCAACTTATGCAATTATAATTATTTTATTAATGCAGTAATGTTTGATCTAATATGAAGTTCCACAAGTTCCTAGTAGATGGCGCTGATTGTTTATTAAAGCCCGCATGTAAAGTTATGAAATCAAAGTATCACCGCTGTGCCGGTCGGAGTGGGGGGTGTTAGGTTTTTTTCGTTACGGAATTTCTGGATTCGGTCCTCACGCTCAAGGCCCGCAATAGGAGCTATGCAATTGCTTAAAAGCAGTATAATACTGTTAAAAACAGTATGTTTGGCAACCCTAGATCTATGACGCCTAAGACAGAACCGAAGGTTAAAATTAGAAGTACCTACCTACACATTTTAAACTTTTAATACACCCCTCTTTTTGAAAGACGCTCTAAAAAAACTTACAATGAATCTACAAAATATGCCGAGTCAGTTCTTGTTTAGAATTGCGGAGACATAGATACATTATGTTTGTTAGCTTAATAATTTTATGTATTTTATTTGTCTTTATATAATTTTGTATAACATGAGATTCTTAGCTCTGAAAGAAATATCATTCCTTCTTTTCTATTGACTCTACGATTTGTACAGAAGGCAGCAGATCAAGTGTTCCAAACCTGCCAAATAATTGTAATTGAATATGAACTGTATGCCCTCGGCATTAAGTGAAAAATTCGTTGCAGAAATTTGACAGGTTTGTAAAGCTTTGTCTGATGCCTTCTGTGCCATTATTTTGACAGGTGCAATCATTTTGGCGATGGGGTAAACCTGTCTGCCTCAGCCGCCAGTGGTTGCGGGTTCGATTCCCGCACGAAACAAGAAAAAAAAAATGTTCCGTGTCTAGGTGTATATCTATTTATGTATTTATATTCTAGTTTCCCTCCTAGTTCGCTACATGGTATCATAACACAAGCTATGCTTACTTTGGGGCCATGTAGATGTAGTTGGTGTACTAGGTCTGGGGATTTTATTTTATTTATTATTATTATAAAAAATCGGTTCAATAATTTTGAGTTATTTCATTCAATACGTACAAAATCATATATCCTAGTGACTACGATGTTGATTCAATCCGAATAAGCATGTTGAAGCAAGGACTGCATACCGGTATGAATTTCTGTACATTTTTTTGCTGTATGACGTCATACCGTTGAATTATGTGTATTTAAAAATAACAGTACCTACCTACAGGAATTCGTACTGAAATAATTCGTGTACCTTTTTTTATTATGGTAGCATAACTGATTAATTTTTCAGTTCACTGAAATTTTCCGGTATCAATATTAATATAGAACATGTATGAAAAGATTGATGAACGTGGAAGAAGCGAAAGAGGTATGTCTGGATCGCAGCAATTGGTGTTCCCTTGTCTCTGCCTACCCCAAAGGGAAACAGGCGTGAGGTTATGTATGTATGTGCATAACTGTTGGATGTTCGATAGTTTAGTTGCAAGCCTATGAAGCGTAGGGAAATATGCTGACATATACATTTTGGTACAGAAATTAAATAGGTTAAAATATTTCTTTACTAAAAATATCTACAGAACTTAATCCGGTATACATTATTTGGGTACTGATATAATCAAGTTAAAACTTAATAACTTTTACAGGTGTTGTGTTTGATGAAGCGTACACTAATAAGGGTACTGAAATTTTACTAGAACTATTTAAAAAAAAATATACCGATATGCAGTCCCTGGTAAAGTTCTGCCAGCTGAGCGAGTCGAACATTGCTAATATTGACGTAGTAACCTTGTGTTTCGGACAAGTTACGCGATGCATAAGTAAACAGTTCTGCGGATGTCAGCACACACGTCATAATTGTGCGTGTACGTGACCAACTAGTGAGCTTGATGAAGTGGGTTTGAAATGAAATTGAAATTAAAGAATTATATGTGGTTTTAATGCCGTATTTTAAAACAAACGTCACGCTTATATCCCTTATGGGGTAGGCAGAACACCAGAGGTTACAAGACCATCTGATGTCACGTTTCACAAATTTGGAGGTATTATATGGAAAGAGACTATTGTAGTGACAGGGGGTCAGCCTATCGCCCACAAAAACGCCTTTAAAACCTCTGACCCTTAACTGACTTTTACAGTATGCCCGGGAAGAAAAGCAGCTGGCACATTCTAGGTTTTTCTTTCGCTTATTAAGTACCTTAATTCGCTTATTAAGACCATTAAGTACCTACTCACAGAGCAGGATTATGTTGCATGTAAAAAATACTCAAGTTTATTTCGGAAACTTCAATTTGTAGGTTTATATTTATCTTTACTTTTATTAAATTTATAAATTTGACATTTTCAGTCACTTCCTATTTTGTGAGATCAAACACGTTTTTAATCACCAATACAATCAAACCTTAACTTGTCTATTCGCGCTAAGATCCGGTAAGAGCCGTTCTTCAGCTGGCACATTCTACGTTTTTCTTTCGCCCACAGTCCAGCATTTAAAACTAATTTAAAAGAAAATGATGACCTTATTATTTTCTCACGTTATTGTTAACTATAAGCTTTCGAAATTATAAGTCAGCATTCTGCGGTTTTAGTTTATACCAAACATCCTCTTCAATATTTTCAAATATACACATAAAAAAGTGTACAAAGTTAACTTTTATTGTGGTGACGTAATTATGGTTTCTCTATGATAAAATGATCCTTTTGCAAAACTAGTCTTTATATAATTGTTTTAAACTATCTCTTTTATTTTCAATATGATTTAATGAATTTACGGGATTCTTACCACGATTTTTGATTTTGGACGTGCGAAAATAAAATAAAAAGTCGTGGTAAGAATCCCGTAAATTCATTAAATCATAATCTTTATATACCCGTTTTTAAACTGGCATGGTCATTAACATTTAAATTAACTTTAGAAACGGAATATTTACCATGTTTTTGATTTATTTTGAGTTCTCGATATTTCGGCACTGTTACAAGCGCCATGATCACGACGGTACTGACGATATCGAGAACTCAAAATAAATAAAAAACATGGTAAATATCCCGTTTCTAAAGTTAATTTAAATTTATATACCCGATATAATACTTCGTAAGAAATAGCGTACAAAAGACCATGAATATGTTTATTAATTTGGATATTGCTTATTAGTTATTCAATAACTTGAAATCGCACTAGTCAACTCGAAAACCGATCAAATGACGAACATTTACGAAATCATCAAAATGCTTAGGAAATGACGTCATTAGTCAGTTATTATTATCTGTACTTCAATGTTGACACCAGTGCTTCGAACTGCTATTACGTATGCCAAGATTTGGTCATGAAGAATGGATTTTGAATATTGTTGAAGAATGGTTTAATATTCTTAATTACGAAGAATACTAATAGTACTTGATTGCCTATTGTATAAATATAATAGTAGACTCCAGAAGATCAACTCGTTCATGGGTCAATTTGTACGCTTCATCTATCTATATCTATCTATACTTATAATAAATCTGTAGAGAGGTCAATTCTGTACATGAAATATTTTTTCAAAATAACTATCAGGGGGTGATTAGTGATCGATACTGATGCCAAAAATGCAATCAGTAAAATTTTTGTCTGTCTGTCTGTCTGTATGTTCCTTATAGAAACAAAATGTACTCGACGGATTTTAACGAAACTTGGTAAAATTATTCTTCATACTCCTGGGCAGGTTATAGTATACTTATTATCACGCTACAATCAATAAGAGCAGAGCAGTGAAGGGAAATGTTGGAAAAACGGGAGAAGTTACTTCATTTTTTAAGCTTCCGTCGCGTGTGCAGCCTTAATGGTTAAAGCTACATAGAAATCATGTATGACAGAAATATTCTTCATAAAATTATATAAAAAATATCCCACAACAGTATATATATCTATATTTTATGGTTGACTCACAATAACACGTGTAAATCCCAATAGCTTAGCAGTTCGGAGCTTTCTGATTATATTTGTTTACTCTTACGTTTATAATACTCTCACTCATCCCTAATTAAAAAAAATAACATTATTACCTTTTCAATAAAAAAAGAATCATAGAAATCGGTATAGAAACACCAAACTTATACATGAAATACGCTAATAACCCATCGCGCGTGAATACTGAATGATATAGGGAAGATTTTTGCGTAACGGTTGCCGCGCTCGACGCGGCTCGCGGCGGTAGGGTATAAAAAGGCGGGAGGCGAGCGCAAGCTTTTGCGCGATTTAATATAGGTAGGTACAGAAGGAACAAGCGTTACATTACCTGTCACATTTCCCCAACCAATTTTAACTTATTATCGAGGGCATAGTTCAAATTCAAGTAAAAATTTTGACAGATTTGTAACGCTTGATGTACTGCCTTCTGTACATACAGAGATAAAATGGAAATCAAGGTTTTGTTTGTTTCGTGATCGTTTCTGCCTCTTGGGAGTCAGAAACCGTAGATTTCTTCGGAATAAAAAGTAACGTATGTGTTAACTACTATACCAAATTACATTAATATTGGCTTAGCCGTTTGGCAGTGAAAAGCAGCCATACATAACTATAGGTAGTATTGTATGTACACTGATAATGGCTGGATGGATGGATTTTTGCTATTCTTTCACGCAAAAACTACTCAGCTTTACCTAGAATAACAATAAGCAAAGTATAATTAATGAAGATATTGCATGAATTAAGTAAAATTGAAGGCATTAAATAAAACACTTTTTAACCAGTTAATGGCGTATAATTTATATTTTACATTTTAACTCGACGTTTCGGTGTCTTTGCAGACCCCGTGGTCACGAGCGACTGTTAAAATTTAAAATGTAAATATACGCGATAAATCCGGTTAAAAAGTGTTTTATTTAATAGTCATACATAATAGTTATCGCGAAAACTTAAGACAATATTAAAATTTAAGGCACTTTGGCACCCGATTTGTTTATAACGCTATGTGCCTTTGTAATGTACCTAATAGATAGTTACCTACCTATGTTTGTGGTAAGGAGTTATACATATTATATGGGCGAAGATTCTTCATTTTTATTTTTGTTATTAAAGATAGTTAGGACCTTGGAGAAGAAAATAACCTACTCGAAATACTAATTCAATACAGACGAAGTCGCGGGCATCATCTATGTAATATACCTACCTACCTATACTTTTTCACAAAAAGTAGGTGAAACTCTGGATCACTGCTTTGTTGTAACAGTTTTTGAAGTAATTCTGTCTGTTTATCTATCAGTAACGCTTTCACAGCTAAACTGCTGAGTCGATTTTGACGAAATTTAGAATAAGGTAAGTTTTAACTTCAAGGAGGATATAATAATAGTATTTATCCAACTCTAATAAACGGTATCCACGCGGACGAAGTCGCGGGTCACAGCTAGTTTTACAATAAAATCCTAAAACATATAAGATTAACCCTTTGATAGATTTAAGGATAAGTGTTGATGTGAAAAGTTTTACTTTAAGATATCCGGATGCAAGAAGTTGGTATTCCCTGGCTGTAAATTGTTATTATGTATTTTTTTTCTCTTATTTTTAAAAGATGATTGCTGTTGAGTTTCTTGCCACTTCGTCTCAACAGATCGACTTTCCGAAGTGGTGGTAGATTCAGTTCAATTTTTAAATTGTTTGACTTATTTCAAATGTATTTAAATACTTACGAAATAAAGAATTTTTGAGTTTGAGTTTGACTGTCTGCCTCAGACGCCAATGGTCGCGGGTTCGATTCCCGCACGAAACAAGAAAAAAACAATGTTCCGGCTGCGGGCGTTTATCTATATATCTATTTATATTCTAGGGTCCCCCTAGTTCGCTACATGGAATCCCATATCACAAGCTCTGCTTAGTTTGGGGCCTTGTAGTTTATGTGATTGGGATTTTATTTTATTGTGCTTAGATAGAAGTGCTGGGTTCGATTTCCAACGGAGCCAGATAAGGAAACAAACTTTTACATACTGGCTCAGGTGTATACTGGGATAACCCCTATATTCTGGCAAATAATTAAATGCAGTAAATTGACAGTTCCAGTGTGCCCACTTTAAGGGAATACATACATACATACATACATAACGTCATGCCTGTATCCCTTATGGGGTAGGCAAAACACCAGAGGTTATAAGACAATTTCTCAACACAATAATGTAATAGGAATTTACAACGGTCGTTTTAATTTTGCGATTTTTGTTACCAAACAAAAATCAACAGGTGATATACAATCACTTGTCGATATTATCTTTATAAACGCCAGCTGTTAAGCAATTACTTTTATTCACACCCATGTTTAGGCATGAGTTATCAAATTCGTACATCTGCCGTCGTTTAATTGACGACCGGCTGGTGTAGTGGTAACATACATTGCCTTCTATACCAGAGGTCCTGGGTTCGAATCCCGGCGGCGGCGGATATCGGTGTTGATGAACACAGATATTAGCCGTCAAGTCATGGATGTTTATATGTTTATTTAAGTTTATTCCAATAAAAAATATGTATTTATTCAATACGTATGTTTATATATTTCTTAAGTATATCAATTATCTAGTATCCATAACACAAGTTCTTTAAGAAACTTAATTTGGGCTAGATAATGCTGTGTGAGTGTCAGAATTATTTATTTATTTATTACTATACAAAATAGTTTGAAGGCTATCATCGTACCATAGTTATCTCCGTGTTATGTATGTATGTATGTATGATGACGTTATGAGTTTAATGATCTGGCACATGTTAACAATGATACGACCTCGAAAGCAACGGTCAGCCTAAAAGTCAGGCTGTAAAGTCAAGTTTGGTTTAGCTGGTTTGTCGAATTTGGTAAACAAGGTTGTGTGATCGAGCGATGGAGATATTAGTATTGTGTTGAGTATTTACGGTTTAAATAAATAAATAAACACAACATTATCTAGCCCAAATTACGTTTCTTAAAGAACTTGTGTTATGGATACTAGATGACTGATATACTTTAGAAATATATACATACATAACGTCACGCCTGTATCCCTTATGGGGTAGGCAGAAAACCAGAGGTTACAAGACCATCTGATGTCACATTTGGAGGTATTATAAAGATGGAGAGAGACTATTGTAGTGACAAGGGGTCAGCCTATCGCCCACAAAAACGCCTTTAAAACCTCTGTCCCTTAACTGACTTTTACAGTATGCCCGGGAAGTGAAGCAGCTGGCACATTCTATGTTTTTCTTTCGCTCCAAGTCCAGCATGGAAGCAAGCATGGAATAAGAAATATATAAACATACGTATTGAATAAATACATATTTTTTATTAGAATAAACTTAAAGAAACATATAAACATCCATGACTTGACAACTATTATCTATGTATATCAAACAAATATCGCCGTCGCCGGGATTCGCACCCAGGACCTCTGGCATAGAAAGCAATGTATGTTACCACTACACCAGCCGGTCGTCAATTTCGTTTGTCCGGTTTGTTGCGATAGATTCAGATTTAGTATTAACACTATCTGTAGGTACGCCGCTCTACCATGATAGGGCTGCCTATGTACAAATACATAACCTCACGCCTGTCTCCCCTTGGGGTAGGCAGAGATAAGGGAACACCAATTGCTACGATCCAGACATACTTCTTTCGCTTCCTCCACGTTAAATCTTTTAATACATGATCGCCGTTTATGGGCACTTTTAACTGGGCCCTTTTTTAAAGAACGTTGCCAATTTGTTCGGCATATGTTCGCATAGGGCGGCCCCTTCCAACAGCACCATCCATTCTTGCTCTACAGAGCAGCAGGTGTACACACCTCTTTCGTAAATCTATTTTCACTCACTCACTCATTCTTTCCAAATGACCAAACCACCGTAGCATACCCTTTTCAATCTTAGTCACTACATCTTATTGCAATGCGCATTTCTTTGTTATTTCACTGTTGTGCAAATGTAAAATTAAAATGTGCCTTTTTAACATACTTAAATTGCTGTTAGCGTACAAAAAATAACTATTATTATACTTATTTCTCAATAAATAGCAAACAGAAAGTTTTTATAAAAAAAAGTTAAAAGTTATAGTCTTTCTATGATACAATGATGATATAATGAATGAACGAATACATATACATACATACATTGCAATTCATTGCATGCAAGGGGCATTTCCTTTTGTAGTGACAGTTTCAAAGATATCATAATATGACTTTAAAACGTCAATTGAAAAAGTGAGATCGTACCCACCTTTATGATATGTTTGTTTCTTGATTTCATTTGTGTTTTTCCGTTTCGAATGCTTTCATGAATAAATACTACATTAATATATATTGGAATTATTGTATTCAGTCTACATGGCAAGAACTTAGCTACGAGATTTCGCCGAGTAGTAATACCGAATAAAGATCGCATGATATGTTTTACGTGAAAGTATTTTATGATATCATCGCATGTTCCGTTTCATGTGCTTTCATAAATCAATACTATACTATTATATATTGGGATTATTGTATTCAGCCTAATGGCAAGAGCTTTACTAAGAAATTTCGCCGAGAATTAATACCGAATAATGATCGCAGGATATGTTTTACGTCAAAACTGTTGCATGATATCATCGCATGGTTTTGAGATCCATAATAGGCTTACGGAGCAGTTGGCGTTTCTTAGTCTCTGCCTACCCCAAAGGGAGACAGGCGTGATGTTATGTAAGTATGTATGAAGTCGGTTTTGTAGCCCTACTGTCCCAGAATGAGTGTGTCGTAAAAAGCGCCTAGTGCAAGTGTTCTCCGCTCGGAGGTAGGATCCCTCCATAGTCCATCTGGCTCCACTCTTCATATGGTGATATTTTATAAAAACCAGTTCCTTCCGTACCGTGAGAATGATAACTTTAACAAAGTTACCTTGCTAATTCCGCGACTTGTACTTGCACTTGCAACTTGCAAGTACAAGGTGCAACGACCACCACCGAAAAAACCAGTTGTCGTTGCACCCTGAAGATGCTTCTGGTTGAAGCGTAACACGTGTCGGTGGTAGCTTGTGGTGTGGGTCACAGTTTCCAAGTGTGTGTTCATTGCATTTCTTGCTTCTTGCTTGAGGGAGGGAGGGCGGTGAACCAACGCACGAAAATCCTGCATCACTAGCGCAAGTACAAGTCACGGAATTAGCAAGGTAAATTTGTTAAAGTAGTTGTCATGGATTTACGCAAAGTAACGCCTGATTCAATCAATTGTAAGAATGATGTAAAATTTTCTTCAAGATAAAATAATGATGTATTTGTCATCTGTACTTACCACAGACAATAACCATATTGGCTCTCCATTAAACCGCCTCGTTATCGGACGCAATAAACGCATGCGTGCTGCATCTAGAAATACCATGCACTATCAATTTATATGACGCGAAGTAGGCACATCTTTGTAATGCAATGTTCTAGGAAAAGGTAGCTATTTTGATCTTATAATTTTTAATCTATAGGAAATATAATATATTTTTTTTATTTGATAAACTTATTTATTTATTTATTTTTATTTAATTATTCATGTACACACAGTTTAAAAGATACAATGTTAGGTACTTAAAGACAAATGTATAGCTTATTTCTGAGAGAAATTTCTACCAGCTCACCTGTTTTATTTAAACGCTTACGCCCCCTGATTAAACGTGCTAAAGCTGCAAACTGGAAGGCAACGACAGCAAAAGCGAGAGCGACAGCTGCAGCGCGGGCAGAGTATTGAGTTTGTAGGAAACCGCGTCAAATCGCTCGAGCGCCCGCTGTCGTCGAGAACGGCCCAGATTCTCCGCGTCGCTGCCCGCACCGCTGTCGCTCTCGCTGACGCTGCCGTCCAGTTTCAATAAAAAATACCCTATCCGTTACGGGATAAGGGTATCGTTACAACCGCCGAAACTAAGTGACTTTGCTTGGCTGCTAGGATTCCTCATCAGTCCTCTATCATTCTTCGCATTCTTCTACCGCAGATAATAACAATATGGCTCTCCATAAAACCGTTTAGTTATCGGACGCAATAAACACGCTTGCTGCAGCTAAATACCATGCACTCTCAATTTATATGACGCGAAGTAGGATGCAAAATGTTGAGAAAAAAATAAAACGCAAACTAGTATTTAATTATTATAAAGCGTTTGCCCGCGACTTCGTACACGCATAAACTCAAAAGTCCTATATTTCCCGTTCCCGTGAGAATTTCGGGAATTCCTTCCTTAGTACACCCCTACATCCCCTAAAGAATGTATGTTCCAAATTTCAGTTCTCTACGCCCAGTAGTTACGGCTGTACGTTGTCTGTCAGTCACTCAGTAACTCAGTCAGTAACGGAACAGTTTTATATATATTGATATACGCTTTCCTTGGCCGCGTAGTATCGAGCTACCATTGCCCTTAGATAAGCATCTCCAGAAAGGCGACTAATCCGTGTGACCACAGCATCTTAGTAAGTCTTCAAATAAAGTCTGCTGCCTTTTTGTGATTACTTCATACAAATATCACTTCTCCCGCTCCAGTACTTTAAAAACTTCCCTTTCCTCACTTAACACTTTTAACTAACAAGACCCCAAGTTGGAAACGTACATACATCATCATCACAACTCCGTGTAATGAGCCCACTGCAGGGCTATGAGTCTCTCCTCTGGGTGACGAGGAGGTTTAGGCCGTAATCCACCAAGCTGGCCTAGTGCTGGTTGGTGGATGTCAGATATTTCAGGGTGCCGAAATGGCTTATGACAAACCCTAACGACTACTGTATACAGCACCCGGGACCGACTGCTTAACGTGCCTTCCGAAGCACAGAAGTCGTAGTGAGAAATGAATAGTCGGTGGTCACCCAGCGGTCACTTACATACACTGTAATGCAATATGCTAAAAGTCATCTATTCTGACTTTGATTGAATTTGGGTTCTGCTGGGGCTCGCGGGCAATGCCACTGGCGATACCGTGGGCCCGAATTATGGCGGGGAGGTACATCTGGACGTTTTTAGTTGGTCAGTGCGGCCTTCTGCTGGATCATCCTCACATACCCCACCGTTCCCCCTTGCGCGGTCGGGGACGCGATAGCACGTATTCCTCCAGACAAAAAAGAGGTCGGAATCGGGTAGGTTAGATGATTATCCTAGTAGATTATAACCAATTCATGGCTGTAATGCGGACATAACCTTTGTGAATTGTAGCTATTAAGCTATTTGCTTATTAAATAGAATATGTTCTGTGATATGTGCAGTTCATTGTTGTTGAATAACATGCAACTCTTTCGGGTTCTCTTCGCACTCTTTGGCACTACTTAGAAACCAAAAAAATATACTTATTATCAAAAGCCGATAAAAATATTTATAAAAAAAGATAATGATATGAAAATGATAATAATGATTCATATTCAATGGTTTGAGTTAAAATTGATATCAATGTTAACTCCACAGAAATGTTTTTTTTTATTATTCTTATCTTCAAACTATCTTACTTTCTGTTTTCCACTGTTATATTCGTTTTAATTTTATTTTTGTGTAATGTGATGTGGTGTACTTACTTTGTAATTTTGTTTATGTCATCTTCATTTATTTTTTTTGTGCTTTTACTTTCTTTTGTTTGTTCTAACTATTGTAATGTGTTGTGTCCGTCAATAAATGTACTTCTATTCTATTCCTATCGTTGAAGTCAATTTTGCCTGATGATAAGTGTAGATGAGTGATCTACACATGGGTTCAGGCGATATATTGAAAAAATGCATTGACTTTCATCGGATAATATGAGAATATGACAAGACGAGCGGATCTGAAATTTTGATACCTATGTGTAAATTCATATCTTTATCTATACTTTGCTTGCTCAAAAACATGATTTAATGATTTAGGCTCGATACTTGTTTTTTTCGAAAACGCGTCTAAAAAATACTTTTTCTTAAATTTCCACGTAGTTATGAAATCCATATGCCTTGAAATAACTTAAATACCTACAATCTTCACATTACTGTCCAAACTTTGGTTCCTCAAAATTTACATAGCATTTACCATTATTTTTTTATGGATTTTTGGAACGATTTAAATATATAAGCGGTGTCGATGGTCGCGATTTCTATGCAATACGCGTGTTAAAGGGCTAACATTAAAAAAAAAAAACCATTTCGATGGGCCGCCTTAAGGAAGATTCTGGATTCTTTATACCTCTTGAGCGTTAGTATAAACTCTCTCAAATATTCTTTATTTCGTAAGTATTTAAATACATTTGAAATAAGTCAAACAATTTACAAATTGAACTGAATGAATTCGCACTACTTTTATACTAAACAAATATACTTATGCTTTTTATCAAAATCTGATGACTACTCGTAGAATATGATAGGTACAAGTTCGTATATAATACTACAGCACAATTTCTATATTTGTCTAATTATGAAAAACAGTAGAGTGGCATAGTACCCGAGCTATTTGAAAATAACGATGCTGTTTTTAAGTTTTTGCATTTAAAATGCTCAATTATTCTTAAATAAATGAAAAATGTGATAAATAAAAATTACCCCACCAGGATTCGAACCTGGGACCTCTCGTTTGCTCTTCCACTGAGCTACCGGGTCCCAGGTTCGAATCCTGGTCGGGTAATTTTTATTTATCAAATTTTTCATTTATTTAACAATAACGATACGGTAAACAACGCTAGCGCTAGAGTCATAACTGTCTGCGCAAGGCTAGCCTCACGGTTCCCAAAATATCTGAAAAAATATTTTACTGTAAACAAAAATACGCAGACAGTTATTGCTCTAGCGCTTCCGACATATCCTAAAATGACGCTAGTACAAACAAACCTAGCGCTACTTAAGGTTCTAGTGTCAATGTCCCATTGTCTTTGTACGGCTAGTGTCACTTTCCCCATGTTTGCAAAGCTGGCTAACTAAACAGTTAACAAGGCTATCTTAGCAACAAAGTGTTTTAACACTTCATAAAGGAGTGATATTAACACCGCTAGCGCTAGATATAGGCTAGTGTCACAGTCTCTATGTATGCGCACGGCTAGCGTCACACTCCCTATATTTGCAGAGCTAGCCGGTGCCGCGTCGGACACGGACAGCGAAGGCATGCCCGAGGAGGGCCAACTCGAGCTTGTGAACAAACAGAAGATCCTTGAGCGCCTTGAATTGTTGTACGTCGAGGATCCTAACAAGGAGCTGGGCAAGGTTGGTAGTACTATTGTTGATTGTAAATGCCGTTCACTGCTAAAACAGTCGCTATTACACAGTGGTTGACAAAACACGTTAGTTTCATTCAAAAGTAGCTCTCGAACCAGCGCAAGCAATACTAAACATTAAACACACCATCAACTATGTTTTTTTTTGTAAAATGGAACACTTTTTACATACATACATAACGTCACGCCTGTATCCCTTATGGGGTAGGCAGAACACCAGAGGTCGCAAGACCATCTGATATCACGTTTGACAAATTTGGAGGTATTATAAAGATGGAGAGAGACTATTGTAGTGACAGGGGGTCAGCCTATCGCCCACAAAAACGCCTTTAATCCTCTGTCCCTTAACTGACTTTTACAGTATGACCGGGAAGAGAAGCAGCTGGCACATTCTATGTTTTTCTTTCGCTCCCAGTCCAGGCAAATAAGTAATTTGACCGGTTACTAAATAAAAAGGAGGATTAATTTTTAGTCCACTATAATCTAACCCTCACTTTGTTCTCTCAAAGTGTTTTATTTAACCCTCACACCCCCAACATTGCAGGCTGGAGAGCTAGTAGAAGAGGTGGCAGAAGAGAACAAGTCTCTCCTCTGGTTCCTCCTGAAGCAGGTCCGTCCTGGGATGGATCTGAGCAAGGTGGTGCTGCCCACCTTCATTCTGGAGCCCCGGTCGTTCCTGGATAAACTGTCTGATAGCTATTACCATTCGGATATGTTGGCGCAGTGAGTATGGATTTTGTGTGTGATTCGTCAGTATGTTTTTTTTTTAATGTTTGTTACCTAATAACTTTAGACTGTTTTTTTTTTATATTGTAAGGGTAGGACGTTTGTCTTCCATGCCACCTGATGGAAAGTGCGCATGAAGACTATGGTGTTACACGTCCATCCACGAGAAACCTATTCACTCGACACTTAAAAGTTCCAGGACTGTAGTGGTCAGGAAAAACAGACGCAGGCAGATTGTTCCACTCCTTGCCAATCCGTACCAAAAAGGAACTATCGAAGCTTTTTGTTCGACTTCTTGGTAAATCCACTATATAGGGATGGAAGTTCTGTCTGCGTCTGGTAGTCCGGTGGTAAAAAGAAGTGTGTTCAATTTGGTCAAAAAGAGCACTCGCACACTCACCAAAATGTAGCCGATAAAATACTGTCAAACAAGCAACCTTACGACGATGCTCCAGCGTCTGCAATTTTTTATTAGTTAGGTTGTCGTTATTAATGAGTTTACGGGTCAACCGATTTTGATGATTCTTGTTTCATATGATAGAGGATACTTTCCATTTGGTCCTATATAATCGATTTAGTACTTCATGTTTTTTTTAAATGTATAACATATCTTATTGTTGAGCATAGGAATAAACCAATGTGTTGCTTCTGAAAACGGAGAAACATCTTAATAAATACACTTTTTAATTGAACTTTAATGAAAATAATTAATTACCAAGCATACCTCATGCTTTAAAACGGTTACAGTAGAAGTAAAATAGACTTTATAACTTCTTGCTTTTTAAATTCGTTTGTCGTTAAAAATGAAATTTCAAGGATAGTTGCCCTTTGCTAACAACATCAAAAGAAAAGAAAAATCTTGTGAGCCAAATATTTGTTTCTATACATTACGATATTATTATTTAAAAAATAATTACATTCATTAATTTAAAGCACATCACTATTTTTTTCTTCCCGAAAGTGGGCACACTGGAACTGTCGTTTTACTGCATTGAATTATTTGCCAGAGTACAGATAAAGCACAGACTCCAGTGTGACAGCTCACAATAGATGGCGCAAAATGCGCCAAATTCAAATTTAAAGGAATTTATTTCCTTTACATATGTATTAATTTGTAGATCGGTTACCTTGGCGGCCTTCTCCTTCAGCCAAAGTTTGACGTGAAGTCAGTTTATTTTAATGCTCTAATAAATAATTAATAAATATTTCTGACACTCACACAACATTATCTAGTCCAAATTAAATTTCTTAAAGAACTTGTGTTATGGATACTAGATAACTGATATACTTAAGAAATATGTAATCATACATATTGAATAAACACATATTTTTTATAAGAAAATAAACATATAAACGTCCATGACTTGACGACTAATGTCTGTGTTCATCACACAAATATCCTTCGCCACCGGGATTCGAACCCAGGACCTCTGGCACAGAAGGCAATGTACATTACCCCTACACCAGCCGGTCGTCAAAATATCGATACAAAGGCCCGATTAATATTACGGCCAGTCCCCTAGCAATGTCAGCAAAAATCTACAATAAACTACCAAAACACATACAGAATATCACAAACACTAAACATTTTTTAGAAACATTGAAGAAAATATTAATCATGAAAAGCTACTACACTCTAGATGAATTTCTAACCGATAAACTACTAAAATAGATAAGAGAAATATTTTATTTTTAAATTTACTGTATATTAAATTAAACTAAGTACAATTAGTCATGCTAATTCCTCCTCTCTCTAAAAATTACAGCGCCTAACAAGGCCCTTAATTGTCATTTTATGGTTAATTATTGTTACCATGTATAAAAATGTTTTAAGGCAGCAATAAAGAATGGGGAGTTTTCTGACAGCTCATAAAAATTAGTTCAAAAAACCTCTATAGATGGCACTTTTAACAAGCCGAAGGCGTTAAGTCTGTATACTATAATGTAGGTAAGTAGTATCTACCATCTATGGTTATTTATACGTTCAATTTCTGATACAGACGTCAATTAATTTATTTTACTTTAAAAAACGCAGTGTGAAATATGGAATATGGAAAATTCCTTCCTAAACCTGTGTGCTTTCATCTTCGACCTCATCGTCACATACCATCAGGTGAGATTGAGGTCAAACGCGGGTTTAGTCACTTATAAAAAAAAAAAAGAATAAATTCTTCGCCTTCGCCTTTTGTAAAGCGCCATCTATCGAAGCCTTTTGTACCAATTTTGTACAGTTTTTTTTTTATGAGCTGTCAGAAAACCTCTCATTGAGTATTGAGTATTTATCGTTGTCGATGGTCGCATGCTAGCACCGAACCAAATCGTTCTCGTATTAAAGTCAAGTTCCGCTTGTATTTTTTTCACAACCTTCTTTACCTTACCTTTCAGAGCGCAATACATAGAAGACCCTTACGAGAGGTTCAAGTGCGTCCTGCGCTGGTACCTCTCTGGCCTCTATAGAAAGCCTAAAGGGCTGAAGAAGCCCTACAATCCAGTACTAGGCGAGGTGTTCCGCTGCTGCTGGCGGCACCCGGACTCGAACGACAACTACACCTTCTATATCGCTGAGCAGGTGGGTACTAGTGACGGGATGGCTTAATTACTTACCTCCTAATGTACAGTAATATACCACTATAGTGCGACCGGTGGGAGTTTGCGTTCCTGACAGCTGTCAAAATCATAGCTTTTTTAACTTTCGAATCGGAAATAAACTTTATTCAGTGGACATAAGGAGCTGTCAGGAACGCATTCCCGCAACGGCCGCACTCTAGAGAAGTAAATTTATTTTTGTTATACAGTGTGTCGGCACAACGTTTAACATACGAAAATGGGGGGTAGGCGGGGTGGTCTGTTAACTAACTAGCACAAAAGATTTTGCCTAGGACTCAAGTTTTTTCACCTTTATTGTAATAAAGAAAAGAAATTGACCTGCCATTGAACAAAAATTTTTTAGACGGGTTTAAAAAGTTCATCAGCGAAACAATCCCAAAATATGAAAAAAGTTAATAAAAAAAAACTTGAGTCCTAGGCAAAATCTTTTGCTGGTTAGTTATCGCTGAGCAGGTGGGTGCTAAATAACTGAAAAAAGTGTTAAGATGCAAAGCTATACCACTAGATGGAGTTACGTTAGCAATATAACGTGAAACAGAATAAGCTTAGTAATTGCGATGGCGTGTCGCCAGGGCCCGGTAGCTCTGTTGGAAGAGCACTCGTCCGGACAGCGGGAGTCCCAGATTCGAGTCCGTGTCGGGTGATTTTATTTAACATACATACCTAACTACACGCCTGTATCCCTTATGGAGTAGGCAGAACAACAGAGGTTATAAAACCATCTAATGTCACGTTTGACAAATTTTGAGGTATTGTAATGATGGATAGACACTATTGCAGTGACAGGGGGTCAGCCTATCGTCCACAAAAACGTCAATAAAACCTCCGTCTCTAAACTGACTTTTACAGTATGCCCGGGAAGAGAAGCAGCTGGCACATTCTAAGTTTTTCTTTCACTCCCAGTCCAGCATGGAAGGAATGGAAGAAATTTATTTAACATTTTTTCAGTTATTTAAGAATGATTGAGCATTATTAAATGCAAAAACTTTAAAGTATTAGGTACTAATATTATAAATGTGAAGATCTCTCTGTTAAGCTTTCATGGTTAAACTACTGAACCGAATCGTGTGAAATTTGAAGAGTGAAGATAAAACATAGGCTACTCTTTTTCTCAAAAATAAACTCCTTTATGGAGATGAAAGTTTGTGTGAGAAATCCAAACACCTTAAACGGTTGTCTGGGGATTATATTAATTTATTTATTGACTAAAGGTTCCGTTGCATTCCTGGCCGCAACCTGTGCCAAATTTTAGGATCGTGGAAATTATTCACAAATCAAACAACAATGCAACATTTAAAGTTGAATCAGTAAATTAGGTGTACAAACAAAAAACAAAACGACGACGGTAGCCATTAATCTCCACAGTTATCCATAATGGCCGGAAGTACTTACTGTATGTATGTACCTACTCAAACTATCAATACAATGTGTTCCAAACTTATAGAGATTTGTCTTTTGTTCTTAGAATGTATAATACAATTACAAAAACTTAAAAAATATATTATTACTTTGAAGCATACGAGTTTTAAAACAAAAAGTTAGAAAACGGTTCATGAGAGATGATGATCAACATACTTAACGTACGGAAGTTGACATTTCACCACTACTAATATCTATCAAAAATACACATTATATTTCACAGCTTCTTTCTTTGCGATTGAGGTTTACTTTATGTAGTAGCGCCACCTACTGCTAGCCTTTGCACGGATTTTAGAGTCTATGATAAGGGTTCTTTTCTTTTTTTTTTTTTTTTTTAACAACTGTCACGTTTCGCTCCCTATGTCAGCATCCAGTCTACAGAACTCATTCTGCGTTTCCGTGCTGTAGCCTGCGCACGTCGACTAAAATATATTAATTAGCTAGTTAAATTTTAAAAGTTTAAATGGTAAAAATTGTGCATCGAAGGAAGAGAAAATTCTCAAGAAAATAATTCGAGGAGGTTGAGACATCAAATTACAAATTCCGAAGAACCCAACGGTGTTGGGACTTATTAGAAAAAATGTCGTTGACACAAAAACTACCCACATTGTATGTGCGTGTAGTCATCGAGGTTCGATGCATACAATTAATTCTCCTATTTAGTCCGTTACTCGATAATAATATCGTCGTTGGCGATTAATCTGATGTACGGTGGAGAATCTCTAATATAATTTTAATAAATATTAGAAAAAATGTCGTTGACACAAAAACTACCCACATTGTATGTGCGTGTAGTCATCGAGGTTCGATGCATACAATTAATTCTCCTATTTAGTCCGTTACTCGATAATAATATCGTCGTTGGCGATTAATCTGATGTACGGTGGAGAATCTCTAATATAATTTTAGTAAATATTAGAAAAAATGTCGTTGACACAAAAACTACCCACATTGTATGTGCGTGTAGTCATCGAGGTTCGATGCATACAATTAATTCTCCTATTTAGTCCGTTACTCGATAATAATATCGCCGTTGGCGATTAATCTGATGTACGGTGGAGAATCTCTAATATAATTTTAATAAATATTAGAAAAAATGTCGTTGACACAAAACTACCCACATGGTATGTGCGTGTAGTCATCGAGTTTCGATGCATATAATTAATTCTTTTGATTAGTCAGTTACCAGATAATATCGCCGTTGGCGATTAATCTGATTTGCGGTGGAGACGATCTTGCACGCCGAATCCAAGATTTGAAGTGCCCGAGCTACCTCCGTCATTATCAGCCTTTTTTTTTGATACGATTAATGTCCCGGAAGAGGTCTAAAAACCAGCAGTTGTCGGCTGAAGATCTAAAGAATCTAAAGATAAGCCTGTTGAGGACTATCTTGTACCCGCAATTTGCAAATATTTACTTGCTCCCTTTATTAAATTTAGAAGCAAAAGCAGCATTGGCTGAAACTCTTACCAAACGAGATTCTATACATCAACAAAAAAAAAAAAAAGGGCAAATTGGAATCGCCTTGGCAGCTTTATCGCAAGCGATGGTAATCATTTTCAATGAAACTTTGAAGCAAAAACTTTTAAAACTGCTGAGTTACGCTTGTCGCGATAGCCAGAATAGGGAAACTAAAACTCATCGTAACATAATAATGAGTTCCATAAACGTATGCCTGCGTGACACGCTGACCAATACAAGTTGCGATGATTATCTATTGAGAGGAGATGTTGCTGAAACGCTGCAAATTGCAAAAAACGGCGACGTCATCTCCGCAGCCACAGCTGCCGGCTCGAGCTCCACAGCAGAGCTACACGTACCCGCCACGTAGGACCTACCACGAACGGTCGTGGAACACTAGCAACCAGCGGAAATAAACCACCAGGTGCAGTGCGATGGACGTTTACGATATTTTCATCAAAAATGGGCTTAGATAACGAGTGATCCATTAATATTATCGTGAATAGCTGGTTACTAAAGACCTTTTAAATATCTGCCCGCTAAACAAAGTAGCTCTTGTGTTTACCCAAGGTCAATACATGGCCATAAAGATTATATTTTAGCGTTGGATAAACTATTAAAAATAAATGCTATATTCGTATGTTCTCATGAGCCAGGTAAATTTTATCACAAATTTTTTCTTGTGCTCAAGCTATACGGTGAAAATCGCTTCATACATAATTTAAAATCTTTGAATTAATTTACTACAAAACACTTCAAAATGGAAGATTACAGAACCGCTGATAAGTTAACAAAACAATGCTACATGTTATTTTTTCATCAATGTTGATAAGTCTTTCCGAAAGTACCTTCGATTTGAATATAACAACGTTTTATATGAATTCAAATATTAAACGTTTGACTTATGCACCGCTCTTTATATAAGTATTTACTAAAATATTAAAACCAGTCATGGAATTTTTACGTCGGGATAATTTTTTCATCCATAATATATCTAGATAATATATTTTACATTGGCAAAGATTGTGATGATTGTAATGAGAATGTTTGGATTACAAAACATATTTTAATAAATTTAGGTTTCATAATGCATACGAAAAAAGGTTGCTTTGTTCCTAGAACACAATGTAAATTCCTTGGGTTTATTTTTGATTCAGAGAAAATTATTTTAAAACTACCCACAAAAAAAAAAAAAAAAAAGTTCTTAAAATAGAAAAAATAATACACAAAGTTATTCGAGCAATTTAAAATATTGTCACCAAATAAAAATCCTACTTATGATCAGGTAGTGAATTTACCCAGATATAATAAAGATGATTTTACTTGGTGGTTAAATTATCTAGAAGAGGGCTTTTCTCCTCTTAGAACAGGCCAATACACTAAAACTATCTATCCTGACGCATCATATACTGGCTAGGGCGGGTTTTGTGATGGAAAAGAGGCAGCGGGTCATTGGAAGGAAAGCGAGTCGTCGCTACACATTAATACTCTGGAATTAAAAGCAGTTTTTTCGGACTTAAAACATTCGCATAATTATGGTAGTTACGATTGTGATATATTGTTAAGAATAGATATTACCATTACCTGTATAAATAGAATGGGTAGTGTTCAGTTTTCACATATGGATCATATTACCCGAGACCAATGGAAATAGCGTGAAATGCGTAAGATCAATATCTTTACATCTTATATTACTTCAAAAGATAATATAGAAGCTGAGAGTTTGTCACGAAAACAGTTTAATGACACTGAATGGGATCTAAGTGACTATACCTTTAATAATATAACAAATAGGTTTGGAATACTATCGGTTGATCTTTTTGCAAACAGATGCAACTTATAATGTCCTATTTATGTAACCTGGAAAAATGAACCAGATGCAAAAACTCTTCAGAAAATTGTTAGTGAAAAGTCTGTGGGTATTGTGGTAGTACCATACTGGCCCACGCAACTATGGTTGCCATTGTTTAAAAGGTTGTGTTGTGATTGTATTTACTAAATACTAATTCGCTGAAATCTCCTTTCAGATCTGCGCACAACCTTCATTAAACATTAACCTTGGTTGCCGCGAAATTGTTCAGAAAGCGTTAGTAAAAAGATCACTGTCTTCAAAGTCCGTTGAAATTATGTTGGCATCTTTGTTGGATAATTCTTACCGAGACAGTGTGAAGGAGGTATCAAGGCGTGGATTGAATATTGCAAAAATAATAATTTTAGTTTTACTCAAACTTCTAAACCAATAATTGTTCATTTTCTAACTGAAATTTTCGAAAAAGGTGCTAAGTACGGTACTATTAATAGCTGTAGATCTGCATTATCATTAATATTAAACATAAATTCCCAATATGACAGGTTAAAAAGTTTCATGAAAGGAGTCGTTATGTGAAGACCAACCACATCAAGTATGATCTTACCTGGGATCCAGCAGTTGTATTGAGCTACTTACCTACAAAATTTCCTAATGAAGACCTTGACTTAAAGACTCTTTTCCAAGAAAACTGTTACACTAATAGCTCTTGTAACGGAACATCGTGTTCAAATTTTATCCGTGACAAAGATTAAAAATATTTTAATAACTAAAAAAGGTACTTATAAAAGGGTTTATAAAAACCTCTAAATTTAATAGTAAACAGACCTTGGTAAAGTTTCCGTTTTTTAATATTCGTCCAGAAATTTGTCCTGCAAAAACCTTACAGATGTAGGTATATAAATAAAACGAAAATTTAAGGAAACCTGATAATTTGTTTATTAGTTTTAAGAAACATATAGGTTTCCAAACTTTAAGTCACTGGGTTAAAAACACTTTAACTCTCAGTGGTATTGATGAAAATATTTTTAGTGCACATAGTACATGACATGCTGCTACATCAAGAGCTATTTATTTAGGAGTTTCTATTGACCTATCAAAAAGACTGCAGGATGGTCGGATTCTTCCTCAGTCCTTGCTAGAAATTATAACAAACTTTGTAACGAAAAATAATTTGCCTAATCATTGTTGAATTGTTTTCAATAAGTATGTTTATTTACTATTGAAGAGTTTTACCTTACTACTCTGCCAATTCATTTCACTATAACTAATCTTTAAACATCCTACATAAAGTAAACCTCAATCGCAAAGAAAGAAGCTGTGAAATATAATTGAGGATCAAACGAACTTCTAAAGTGAAGTTCGATCCTAATTATGTGAACAGCTTCTTTCGAAGCGATTTAATATAAACCCACCCGTTATTATGCTTTGAAATAAGCATAATATGAATATGTTTCAACATGGAGTAATTTCAATTTATATTTGTATTTTACCCAACCCCAATATAGTGAAATGAACAAACAGGAATAAGACAGATTGACTTTAAACAAAATGAGTTCTGTAGACTGGATGCTGACATAGGGAGCGAAACGTGACAGTTGTTAAAAAAAAAAAAAAAAAAAAAAAGAACCCTTATCATAGACTCTAAAATCCGTGCAAAGGCTAGCAGTAGGTGGCGCTACTACATAAAGTAAACCTCAATCGCTTCGAAAGAAGCTGTTCACATAATTAGGATCGAACTTCACTTTAGAAGTTCGTTTGATCCTCAAATATTTTATGAATTCAATTTGCTTTTCTAGTTTTTTTATTGAAATCATATTTTACGTCCAGACAGAAATCAAAAATATAAGAATGTCAGTAAGTGTTTTCTTAATGGTATTCCACAACTAATTTCTTTGGAACAGGTGCTGGCCAGACGTCCATACTAAAATGAAACGTGTTATTTGAGCTTTAAGTGAATAAGATTTACTTACAGTATCTTTAGACCTTTACTTCATCTGCCACTAAGTACAATTCCGTCAATAATGGTCGTTTTGTTACAGGTATCGCATCACCCGCCTGTATCGGCGTTTTACGTGTCCAACAGAAAAGAGGGCTACGTCATTGAAGGTAGCTTGCTAGCGAGGTCTAAGTTTTACGGTGAGTTCTGTGGACTTATAATTTAACTTGTCATAATCAAAGAATGCATACATACATACATACATAACTTCACGCCTGTATCCCTAATGGGGTAGGCAGAACACCAGAGGCTATAAAAACCATCCGATATCACGTTTGACTAATTTGGAGGTATTATTATGATAGAGAGACTATAGCAGTGACAGGGGGTCAGCCTGTCGCCCGCAATATCGCCAATAAATTCTCCGTCCCTTAACTGACTTTTACAGTTTGCCCGGGAAGAGAAGCAGCTGGCACATTCTATGTTTTTCTTTCACTCCCAGTCCAGCATGGAAGCAAAGAATGCAGAGCATTATAATACCGACTTCTGCAACTTTCTCAAGTCCTTATCAATATTTAGACGACCGGCTGGTGTAGTGGTAACATACATTGCCTTCTATGCCACAGGTCCTGGGTTCGAGTCCCGGCGGCGGAGGATATTGGTGTGATGAACACAGATATTAGTCGTCAAGTCATGGATGTTTATATGTTTATTTAAGTTTATTCTAATAAAAATATGTATTTATTCAATATGTATGTTTACATATTTCTTAAGTATGTCAGTTATCTAGTATCCATAACTCAAGTTCTTTAAGAAACATAATTTGGGCTAGATAATGTTGTGTGAGTGTCAGAAATATATTTATATTTATATGTCGGAGCTAACGATAAGTTGGCGATATTAAGATGTTAGTATGACTTCATGGTAACGGAAGTATGTTGGTAGCACTGTTAAAGAGGGCGCTAAATGCAATGAATGACTGACATTCGATTGCAGCGCCATAGGTTATATCTTGAAGTAGGATGATGGCAAGTGACACAGATACGGTTAGGACGGCTAGGTGCGCTGACGTATCTAGGACTGACGGTCGATAGTAGCTCGGTATTAATTGAGTTGGCATTGTAACTGTAAAGTAACTGACGGAACGGACTCGCGAATAAAGATTTTGTTGTGACTAAGCCAGGGTTATACCCAAGCCCACAGACTCGGTACTAAGTAACTGTCCAGTGATTAATTCTATCGTGTTTTGTGAGTAACGCTTCTTTTCGTTTTGTTTGTTTCCGACATATATATTTTGACTGGAATACAACGCAACCTAAGTGTACGTTCCCGTCTTCATGCATATTTTTACGAAAGATGCAAATTTTCTAAAAAGTACTAAATCGATTTTGATAAAATTTATTCGAAACCACCTTTAAAGTATCTTTTATCAAACGAAACTAATCAAACGAAAAATCGATTTATAATTGACCAAATAATTGCGTGAGAAACACACAAAAACAACATACAGATTTAAGGCTGCAAGCGACAGCGAGAGCGACAGTGGTACGGGCAGCCATTTCCGCGACACAATAGAAAGTATTGAGTTTATATTGCACCGCGACAAATCGCTCCCTCGCCCGCTGGCGTCGAGAACGGCCCAGATTCCCCGCGTTGCTGCCGTCCAGTTTGCAGCCTAAGAACCTCCTCACGGAAGTCTTTCTACCGACTTCCGTGAACTTTCTTTGTCATAATCATAAACCCTTTCCACTATATTATAGCTTAGCTTTGCTTTATGATACTTTATTGATATTATGCATACATAAATAAATAAATAAATATTTCTCACACTCGCACAACATTATCTGGCCCAAATTAGGTTCCTTAAAGAACTTGAGTTATGGATAACTGATATACTTAAGAAATATATAAACATACTAGCTGACCCGGCAAACGTTGTTTTGCCATATAAATAAAAAAAAATAGATGTTGGCCGATTCTCATAGATACCGGATAAGCACAAAAAATTCATCAAAATCGGTCAAGCCGTTTCGGAGGAGTATGGCAACGAAAACAGAGACACGAGAATTTTATATATTAGACGAGAATTTTTTTATTAGAATAAACTTAAATAAACATATAAACATCCATGACTTGACTACTAATATCTGCGTTCATCACACAAATATCCGCCGCCGCCGGGATTTGAACCCAGGACCTTTGGCATAGAAGGCAATGTATGTTACCGCTACACCAGCCGGTCGTCAACACACATAACTTCACGCCTGCGTCCCTTATGGGGAAGGCAGAACATCAGAGGTAATAAGACCATCTGATGTCACTTTTGAATTTTGAGGTATTATAATTGAGGATCAAACGAACTTCTAAAGTGAAGTTCGATCCTAATTATGTGAACAGCTTCTTTCGAAGCGATTGAGGTTTACTTTATGTAGTAGCGCCACCTACTGCTAGCCTT
The DNA here is from genome assembly GCA_944452665.1 of Stenoptilia bipunctidactyla. Taxonomy (NCBI): domain Eukaryota; kingdom Metazoa; phylum Arthropoda; class Insecta; order Lepidoptera; family Pterophoridae; genus Stenoptilia; species Stenoptilia bipunctidactyla. The sequence continues at coordinate 15,781,484 of OX101746.1, forward strand.
TGCACGGATTTTAGAGTCTATGATAAGGGTTCTTTTTTTTTTTTTTTTTTAACAACTGTCACGTTTCGCTCCCTATGTCAGCATCCAGTCTACAGAACTCATTTTGTTTAAAGTCAATCTGTCTTATTCCTGTTTGTTCATTTCACTATATTGGGGTTGGGTAAAATACAAATATAAATTGAAATTACTCCATGTTGAAACATATTCATATTATGCTTATTTCAAAGCATAATAACGGGTGGGTTTATATTAAATCGCTTCGAAAGAAGCTGTTCACATAATTAGGATCGAACTTCACTTTAGAAGTTCGTTTGATCCTCAATTATATTTCACAGCTTCTTTCTTTGCGATTGAGGTTTACTTTATGTAGGATGTTTAAAGATTAGTTATAGTGAAATGAATTGGCAGAGCAGTAAGGTAAAACTCTTCAATAGTAAATAAACATACTTATTGAAAACAATTCAACAATGATTAGACAAATTATTTTTCGTTACAAAGTTTGTTATAATTTCTAGCAAGGACTGAGGAAGAATCCGACCATCCTGCAGTCTTTTTGATAGGTCAATAGAAACTCCTAAATAAATAGCTCTTGATGTAGCAGCATGTCATGTACTATGTGCACTAAAAATATTTTCATCAATACCACTGAGAGTTAAAGTGTTTTTAACCCAGTGACTTAAAGTTTGGAAACCTATATGTTTCTTAAAACTAATAAACAAATTATCAGGTTTCCTTAAATTTTCGTTTTATTTATATACCTACATCTGTAAGGTTTTTGCTGGACAAATTTCTGGACGAATATTAAAAAACGGAAACTTTACCAAGGTCTGTTTACTATTAAATTTAGAGGTTTTTATAAACCCTTTTATAAGTACCTTTTTTAGTTATTAAAATATTTTTAATCTTTGTCACGGATAAAATGTGAACACGATGTTCCGTTACAAGAGCTATTAGTGTAACAGTTTTCTTGGAAAAGAGTCTTTAAGTCAAGGTCTTCATTAGGAAATTTTGTAGGTAAGTAGCTCAATACAACTGCTGGATCCCAGGTAAGATCATACTTGATGTGGTTGGTCTTCACATAACGACTCCTTTCATGAAACTTTTTAACCTGTCATATTGGGAATTTATGTTTAATATTAATGATAATGCAGATCTATAGCTATTAATAGTACCGTACTTAGCACCTTTTTCGAAAATTTCAGTTAGAAAATGAACAATTATTGGTTTAGAAGTTTGAGTAAAACTAAAATTATTATTTTTGCAATATTCAATCCACGCCTTGATACCTCCTTCACACTGTCTCGGTAAGAATTATCCAACAAAGATGCCAACATAATTTCAACGGACTTTGAAGACAGTGATCTTTTTACTAACGCTTTCTGAACAATTTCGCGGCAACCAAGGTTAATGTTTAATGAAGGTTGAGCGCAGATCTGAAAGGAGATTTCAGCGAATTAGTATTTAGTAAATACAATCACAACACAACCTTTTAAACAATGGCAACCATAGTTGCGTGGGCCAGTATGGTACTACCACAATACCCACAGACTTTTCACTAACAATTTTCTGAAGAGTTTTTGCATCTGGGTCATTTTTCCAGGTTACATAAATAGGACATTATAAGTTGCATCTGTTTGCAAAAAGATCAACCGATAGTATTCCAAACCTATTTGTTATATTATTAAAGGTATAGTCACTTAGATCCCATTCAGTGTCATTAAACTGTTTTCGTGACAAACTCTCAGCTTCTATATTATCTTTTGAAGTAATATAAGATGTAAAGATATTGATCTTACGCATTTCACGCTATTTCCATTGGTCTCGGGTAATATGATCCATATGTGAAAACTGAACACTACCCATTCTATTTATACAGGTAATGGTAATATCTATTCTTAACAATATATCACAATCGTAACTACCATAATTATGCGAATGTTTTAAGTCCGAAAAAACTGCTTTTAATTCCAGAGTATTAATGTGTAGCGACGACTCGCTTTCCTTCCAATGACCCGCTGCCTCTTTTCCATCACAAAACCCGCCCTAGCCAGTATATGATGCGTCAGGATAGATAGTTTTAGTGTATTGGCCTGTTCTAAGAGGAGAAAAGCCCTCTTCTAGATAATTTAACCACCAAGTAAAATCATCTTTATTATATCTGGGTAAATTCACTACCTGATCATAAGTAGGTTTTTTTTTTTTTTTTTTGGTGACAATATTTTAAATTGCTCGAATAACTTTGTGTATTATTTTTTCTATTTTAAGAACTTTTTTTTTTTTTTTTTTGTGGGTAGTTTTAAAATAATTTTCTCTGAATCAAAAATAAACCCAAGGAATTTACATTGTGTTCTAGGAACAAAGCAACCTTCTTTCGTATGCATTATGAAACCTAAATTTATTAAAATATGTTTTGTAATCCAAACATTCTCATTACAATCATCACAATCTTTGCCAATGTAAAATATATTATCTAGATATATTATGGATGAAAAAATTATCCCGACGTAAAAATTCCATGACTGGTTTTAATATTTTAGTAAATACTTATATAAAGAGCGGTGCATAAGTCAAACGCTTAATATTTGAATTCATATAAAACGTTGTTATATTCAAATCGAAGGTACTTTCGGAAAGACTTATCAACATTGATGAAAAAATAACATGTAGCATTGTTTTGTTAACTTATCAGCGGTTCTGTAATCTTCCATTTTGAAGTGTTTTGTAGTAAATTAATTCAAAGATTTTAAATTATTTATGAAGCGATTTTCACCGTATAGCTTGAGCACAAGAAAAAATTTGTGATAAAATTTACCTGGCTCATGAGAACATACGAATATAGCATTTATTTTTAATAGTTTATCCAACGCTAAAATATAATCTTTATGGCCATGTATTGACCTTGGGTAAACACAAGAGCTACTTTGTTTAGCGGGCAGATATTTAAAAGGTCTTTAGTAACCAGCTATTCACGATAATATTAATGGATCACTCGTTATCTAAGCCCATTTTTGATGAAAGTATCGTAAACGTCCATCGCACTGCACCTGGTGGTTTATTTCCGCTGGTTGCTAGTGTTCCACGACCGTTCGTGGTAGGTCCTACGTGGCGGGTACGTGTAGCTCTGCTGTGGAGCTCGAGCCGGCAGCTGTGGCTGCGGAGATGACGTCGTCGTTTTTTGCAATTTGCAGCGTTTCAGCAACATCTCCTCCCAATAGATAATCATCGCAACTTGTATTGGTCAGCGTGTCACGCAGGCATACGTTTATGGAACTCATTATTATGTTACGATGAGTTTTAGTTTCCCTATTCTGGCTATCGCGACAAGCGTAACTCAGCAGTTTTAAAAGTTTTTGCTTCAAAGTTTCATTGAAAATAATTACCATCGCTTGCGATAAAGCTGCCAAGGCGATTCCAATTTGCCCTTTTTTTTTTTTTTTTTTTGTTGATGTATAGAATCTCGTTTGGTAAGAGTTTCAGCCAATGCTGCTTTTGCTTCTAAATTTAATAAAGGGAGCAAGTAAATATTTGCAAATTGCGGGTACAAGATAGTCCTCAACAGGCTTATCTTTAGATTCTTTAGATCTTCAGCCGACAACTGCTGGTTTTTAGACCTCTTCCGGGACATTAATCGTATCAAAAAAAAAAAAGGCTGATAATGACGGAGGTAGCTCGGGCACTTCAAATCTTGGATTCGGCGTGCAAGATCGTCTCCACCGCAAATCAGATTAATCGCCAACGGCGATATTATCTGGTAACTGACTAATCAAAAGAATTAATTATATGCATCGAAACTCGATGACTACACGCACATACCATGTGGGTAGTTTTGTGTCAACGACATTTTTTCTAATATTTATTAAAATTATATTAGAGATTCTCCACCGTACATCAGATTAATCGCCAACGGCGATATTATTATCGAGTAACGGACTAAATAGGAGAATTAATTGTATGCATCGAACCTCGATGACTACACGCACATACAATGTGGGTAGTTTTTGTGTCAACGACATTTTTTCTAATATTTATTAAAATTATATTAGAGATTCTCCACCGTACATCAGATTAATCGCCAATGACGATATTATTATCGAGTAACGGACTAAATAGGAGAATTAATTGTATGCATCGAACCTCGATGACTACACGCACATACAATGTGGGTAGTTTTTGTGTCAACGACATTTTTTCTAATATTTATTAAAATTATATTAGAGATTCTCCACCGTACATCAGATTAATCGCCAATGACGATATTATTATCGAGTAACGGACTAAATAGGAGAATTAATTGTATGCATCGAACCTCGATGACTACACGCACATACAATGTGGGTAGTTTTTGTGTCAACGACATTTTTTCTAATAAGTCCCAACACCGTTGGGTTCTTCGGAATTTGTAATTTGATGTCTCAACCTCCTCGAATTATTTTCTTGAGAATTTTCTCTTCCTTCGATGCACAATTTTTACCATTTAAACTTTTAAAATTTAACTAGCTAATTAATATATTTTAGTCGACGTGCGCAGGCTACAGCACGGAAACGCAGAATGAGTTCTGTAGACTGGATGCTGACATAGGGAGCGAAACGTGACAGTTGTTAAAAAAAAAAAAAAAAAAGAACCCTTATCATAGACTCTAAAATCCGTGCAAAGGCTAGCAGTAGGTGGCGCTACTACATAAAGTAAACCTCAATCGCAAAGAAAGAAGCTGTGAAATATAATGATGGATAGAGACTATTACAGTTACAGGGAGTCAACCTATCGCCCACAAAACACGCCACTTAAACCTCTGTCCCTTAACTGACTTTTACAGTATGCTCGGGAAGAGATTTTTTTTGTTCAAATTGAGTTCTATGTTTTTCATTTCGCTCCCAGTCCAGCATGGAGCAATTGATATAATCTTCTGTACTATTATGGATTTTTAAACCTCATGTCGCTTAGCGATCAGGTAAAACGATGTGCACTAAGACGCAAGTGCTTAAAGCTAAGTTGAAGTCTAAATTTTTATTTCGTAGGCATATTTAAACAAACATTTGGAGTATGTTCCTATGTATTGTTTACAAACAGAAATGGTCACGGGTTCGATCTGTGAACTTTGCCAATATTTGTGTGCCTTAGCTTAGACTTAAGCTTAGCTTAACACTTAGCTTAGACTTCGGTCAGTGAAGTAGCACATGGTTTTAAATAATCTTAGTTTGGGCTAGTAAATGTTGTGTGAGATAATCACACCAACTTCATGGCCCCAAAGTAAGCACACCTTGTGATATGTGATACCATGTAGCGAACTTGGGGGGAACCTAGAATATAAATACATAAATAGATAAACACCCAGACACGGAACATTCCGTGCGGGAATCGAACCCGCAACCACTGTCGTCTGAGGCAAATAGGTTTACCCCATCGCCAAAGTGGTCGTCCATTATCAATCACTAGCCACCGCGCGAGGTTTTACCCGCGTAACTTTTGATCCCTTCGGAATTTCAGGATAAAATATAGCCTATAACCTTCCTCAAGACTTGGGCTATCAAATGCAAAAAGAATTTTTCAAATCCCACTTGTAGTTTCTGAGATTAGCGCGTTCAAACAAACAAAAAAACAAACTCTTCAGTTTTATATCTAATATATAAAATTCTCGTGTCACAGTTTTCGTTGCCATACTACTCCGAAACGGCTTGACCGATTTTGATGAAATTTTTTGTGCTTATCCGGTATCTATGAGATTCGGCCAACATCTATTTTTTTATTATTATTTATATGGCAAAACAACGTTTGCCGGGTCAGCTAGTATTAGTATAGATTTACTAGATAATTTATCCGTCTGTTCGCAGGAAATTCGACGTCGGCTATACTGGAGGGCAGCGCTAAAGTGACACTACTAAACTGGAACGAATCGTATATATTCACGGCGCCATACGCCCATTGCAAGGGCATTGTCATCGGCACTCTCAGTATGGAGTTGGGGGGAAAGGTAATAATATGGACTATTTCATCTGTTTACAGCACTGACCTCTATATTTACCACTGGACTGGCTGTTCCGTAAGTTTGACAGCTGTTTTTTTGTGCCTGTTTGAAGCGCCACTAGCGAGTAGCGAGTGTCCGCAGAACAAATTTTGACGTATATTGCAAATGGCCGCCAGAGAAGTGCTTGCTTATTGTTAAGTGATATTGTCTTAAGTTTTCGCGATTCATACTATTAAATAAAACACTTTTTAACCGGATTTATCGCGTATATTTACATTTTAAATTTTAACTCGACGTTTCGGTGTCTTTGCAGACCCCGTGGTCACGAGCGACAAAATTTAAAATGTAAATACATACATACATACATAACTTCACGCCTGTATCCCTAATGGGGTAGGCAGAACACCAGGCTATAAAAACCATCTGATGTCACGTTTGACAAATTTGGAGGTATTATTATGATGGAGAGAGACTGTAGCAGTAAAATGTAAATATACGCGATAAATCCGGTTAAAAAGTGTTTTATTTATTGTTAAGTGATTTTATATTTTTTATGTTGTTATTCGAATTTTATGTTGTTATTGTTATAAGCATTATATAAAAGTTATCAAGAATGAGGACATGTGTATATTTTAAGCTACTAGTTTTAGTACCACAGACACTCGCTACGTCCGACAGCGCCAAAATGGCGATTATCAAACGGGCACAAAAGCACTTTGACAGTCGCCAGTCCAGTGGTAAATATAAAGGTCTTACAGTATTGTCTTACGTGGTTTAAAGTGTTGTCTTGAGTGAAAACAATTCTTTAAAAATTCAAGGGCATTAAGCCACCGCACGCATAAAGCAGTGTTGGCTCTAAAAGACACACTAAGGAACCGGATTTTCGATTATTTTCACGAGCGACTGTAAAATACAAAATGATACAATCTTGTTAAAGTTGCCTTTGATTTAATAAGATAAGACAATGAAATAAACATATATCAGTTTTAGTCGGTGAATATATAGGAACGATAGATTTAATCTTACAGTGCTGCAAAACACATTTAAATCTATTTAGCATTGGGATCCCAGATCTTTATCGATTCGTATGTTTACGAATGTTCACTATAGTGTGGAGTCCATTGCAATGGACATTGTTCATTTTTTTACCTATTATTTTTATTGTGTTATATTAATCTTTAACCTATATTGAAAGAGGAATTTGAACAGTTTTATTTATTTTTAAGTGTGTCTATAAAATAATATTGATTTTATTAAATTAGTGCGTAATGACGTCATCAGGAAACATTAACTGTGTCTGTGTGCTAAAGTCATTTTATGTCACCAAATGTATTGTAAACAAAAACATTTCGAAAATTGATTCAAATCTAAGTTCTTTGTAGTTTTTATAAATAATATAATAAAATAATCTCTCCCTGATTTTCTGGGTATTTTGCTGACGTTCAATATTAACGATGAGGTTACTATATAATGTAAAAAAAACACTACAGAGTTTCTTTTAAGTTTGATGTTTTTTAAACAGTTTTAAAGGCATAATACTTCATCGATTTGATGCCATCAAGGTTAAATAAAGGTCAAATGTATTTTGATAAAAATCTATAAAACCCCAATTTTTTTTAATGTTTTAAATCGACTAAATTAATCAGAAACCTTATTCCTCGAAACGGTTTTTCATATAAAGTAAATAAAAAAAGTGAACAATGCTCATTTGCAAGCAACATTGTAATTTATTTAAATATTACGTACGTACGTAACATCACGCCTGTATCCCTTATGGGGTAGGCAGAACACCATAGGTTATAAAACCACCTGATGTTACGTTTGACAAATTTGGAGGCATTATAATGATGTAGAGAGATAATTGCCTATCGCTCACAAAAACCTCCAATAAAACCTCTGTCCCTTAACTGAGTTTTACAGTATGCCCGGGAAGAGAAGCAGCTGGCACATTCTATGTTTTTTTCTTCGCTCCCAGTTCAGCATGGAAGCTATTATTTTACAATAAAACAGTTTATTTACACTTGTCGTGCGGTGGTAGTGGGTAAATTTAAATTTTAACAAGACCAGTGTTGCTTACAACTTGCAACGGACTCCAAATTAGGCGAACATACGTAAACATACGAATCGATAAAGATCTGTGATCACAACAAATACAAAGTTTGATATCGAAAAAAAATCAAAAAATCAAAATCAATTTATTGCTTCAAATATGGTGGTCTCGTACATTTGTTGGTAAATATTCGTTATTGAGCTCATATTTTACTGTCTTACAGCATGCAATATCAGTGTGTAAACAATTAATAACTATATAATTCAATTAAAATTCATCAAATAAAAAAATCATACATGCATACAATTTAATATTTATTTAATATTATGTTTTCTTAGGTTAGAAAAAAAAATCAGATACTTTTATTTATTACATGTCAAATTTGCTATTATAAAAATCATTAATTGTATAAAAACATTGCTCTATAAGCCATTGGCGTAGGATAAATTTAAATTTTGTCAGTGGCAAGTTTTTTTACTTTGTTAGTAATTTATTAAATATTTTAATACACATGACATAACTATTTCTAATACATATCTCAGTTTTGACATTTGGTAAACATAATTTGGAAATCTTGTATTAAATTTCAAGATTTCTTTTTTTTCCACAAAACATTCCGGGTGTATTTTTACAAATAATGCTGTTTCATAGATATATAAACAAGGTACAGTTAAGATTTTCATGCTTTTAAACAAAGGCTTGCAAGTCGTCCAAAAATCTACATCAGCAATTGCGCGAATACATTGTTTCTGAGATATATTTTCGTATATTCGAGATATTGTTTCGTAATCAACATGGTTATAAAACAAGATTATCTGTAGAATATTCTGAGAGGAATACACTGGACCCCTGTTATAGGTTAAACCTGTGACATAGAAGCCAGTGCTCTTATATTAACTTATAAAAATTAAACATTAGGAATTGGATTATATAAAATTGTATGTAGGTGGATGTGTGTGTGTATGTGTAAGTTTGTAATAATTCTATAGTCCTGGAACATGCAATAGTTTTTCTGTTTCGGCGTGTTCAAGGTGAGAAGAAAAGTGCAGTAGTTCTAAAGAATGCCCCAAAAATAATAATAAGTATTTATATCTTTGACCACCAGGTGAACATGATCTGCTCAACAACGGGCTACCAAGCAGATGTCGAGTTCAAGCTCAGGGTGAGTCATTTTATTTCATTCTAAATTCCATAAGTATAATAGCTACTATACCTCGCCAAGAACCGAACCTATGCTTTACCTAAACTAAACCTTGTTAGTTCCTTTTTGATACGGGTCGTCAAAACATGGAACGAACTGCTTGCGTCTTTCGTTTCTGACTTCTGCAGTCCTGGTACTTTTAAGCGTATGTACTGTACAGTGAATAGGACACATGGTCTCCGTTTTACTGGTCCCTTTTTACCGGATACGTATCGCCATATGTGTCACTCATACAAATCCATGTGCCATCGACGGAACAGTAAAACGGAGACCATGTGTGAACGGGCTGTTAGTCTTCATGTTCATTTATCATGTCATGGAAGACAATCGTCTCATACTTATATTATACAACGTGTAACAAAATGGAGTGATAAAACTTCAGGGTCCGACTCTATACCATACGTAGAATATACAGTAAAATTAGCATGATCAGTGCTGGTATAGACTTTCATACAAATTTATTTAATTAAAATATAATATTTACAACAAAATATTTTGACAACCCTAGTCAACCTAATAAGCTAAAACAAGATTTGTGCCGCACTCAGTGACCTTATGACCTTTCCCGCACCGGCTGAACTTTGTAGTATCTGTCTTAGTTACCCATCACTTTATTTTTACACCATCTGTTATCGAATAGATTTCATCAAAAGCTAACAACTGCTTTTAGGGTTGACACTTAGACATTTTGATCTAAACTTTGAACCCGGTTTTTGGCCGAACCGTAAGGATACAAATTTATGTTATTGTTACTTATAAACTACATCACCAAATATACAATTCCCTTCAGTATTATCTCTTCATTATGTTACACGTTGTATAATTATTATAAAAAAAATAGGATAAAGTAGAGAAAATGATATGGTTTCAGGTTTAATTTGGGGTCTACAAAGTAAAGCTAATATGTACCAACACGAAGTTATCACTTGTGTTTTGAATAATTTGTAGTTCCTTTCAGTTGAAGCACATTTCTCATATAAACAAACATGTCGACCTGTGCGGTATAACATTGGCAAACAATTCAGTGCAGTAAAATAACAGTTCCAGTGTGCCCGCTTTAAGGAAGAAAAAATATAGTGATGTGGTTTAAGTGACTTAATAAAGTTATTTTATCATAATAACATCGAAATTTTCGGAAAAAAAACTATAACTCCAAATTTTTCATTGGCACACAATTCAGTGAGGTAAAATGACAGTTCCAGTGTGCCCGCTTTAGGGAAGAAAAAAAATAGTGATGTGGTTTAAGTGACTGAATAAAGTTATTTTATCATAATAACATCGAAATGTTCGGAAAAAAAACTATAACTCCAATATATATTTTTTTATGGTTTTGATAGCAAAGGGTCCTCTTGAAATTTCATTTTAACGAATAAAGGAGTGAAAAGAACAAAGACTCATTCATTTTCAATCATTCTCATTCAGTTCTTACTCTACGAAGTTTTAAACTGGTATCATTATTTTTCTTTTTGAAATTTCGAGCTGACAGTTTACTGCATTGAATTATTTGCTAAGGTATTAGTGAAACAGTGGCGTATAGACGAGTTTGTCCTAGTTGAAAGAGGTCGCAAAATGTTTTTAAAAGTTTTTGCAATAAGTGTTCGTTGCATAAAATTACTCCGTAATATTCTGAACTTACTAAGTTAATAAATAAATGTTGCTTATTGGCATATCACTTTTATATTTTCTTGTTATTAATAATCATAACTTAACCGCGTAACTTTTGATCCCGTGGGAATTTCGGGATAAAATATAGCCTATAACCTTCCTCAAGAGTTGGGCTATCAAATGCAAAAGGAATTTTTCAAATCCCACTTGTGGCTCCTGAGATTAGCGCGTTCAAACAAACAAACAAACAAAAAAAAACAAACTCTTCAGCTTTATGTATTAGTATAGATTGGCAGCTTGCTGACCAGTACGAAGCTTAAATATTGACTAGATAAAACGATGTTATACTTATATTTTCTCATGCAACACTAAATAGTAGAGTAACAGAGCTAGATTTATAGGGGACACCAAACTGGACTACTGGATTTTTAGGGAAAAATCGGAAGCACTGGTCGGGCACGTTCACAAAAAGTTCCGTCTCTATAACATCATGTTCGTTGTTTGGGAGCCCCCCTAAAGTTTTTTTTTCTGTTCTTAGTATTTGTTGTTACTCATAGCAGCAACAAACATACATCATCGGTAAAATAGTCCACTGTCCAAAACGGTTCTTGAGAAACAGCATGGTAATAGATGGACAGCGGAGGCTTAGTAATTTCCTTTAAGAATGAACTTCTTAAGACACATCGAAATGTTTTTTCTTAAAATCTTAGCACCTTAACACGCCGACATAAGGTCGCGTATTGCATAGAAATCGCCACCATCGACACCACTCAGACACTGAAATCGTTTCAAAAATCGATAAAAAAATAACGGTAAATGCTATTTAAATTTTGAGCAACCAAAGTCCGAACAATAATGTTAAGATTGAATTGAAGTAAATTCTAAGCATATAAATTGCATAACTACGTAGTAATTTTGACATAAGTATGTTTTTAGACGTGTTTTCGAAAAATAAAACTATCGAGTCAAAATCATCAAATCATGTTTTTGAGCAGGCAAAGTATAGATAAAGATATGAATTTACACATATCAAAATGTCAGATCCACTCGTCGTGTCATATTCTCATAGTTTGCGATGAAAGTCAATGCATTTTTTCAATATGTCGCCTTAAATGGAATGGGTAAACAGAAAATATTGTTCCTGAGATGTTGATAAACTAAAGCCATGGGTACATTATTGTGATGTACCATCGAAGCAACTGAATTTTGCTGAAAATTCGTTTGAAACTGTCAAATATCACTTATGACATGGTTGTCTGGTAGAAATCGCTTTCCAGCGATAAGACTGCCAATTGTATCTCAAAATTGTTATTATGTATTTACTTTTTTTTGTACTTATTAATGGCATACAATGAAGTGTAAATAAATATGACTTTTTGAATACCGTATGAATTTTGCACTCATTAAATATCAGTGTCAAATTTTGCCCTACTAGCTAAATCGTTTAAATGATTTTGCAAAATGAGTTTGTTGTGGGTTCAGATGGTTCGATAGTACTCTTTCAGAGATATCTTTGTCCACCAGTGGACTTATCTGATGAGTTAATATTGTTAATATAAACAACACTCTCGTAATATTATAGCTTAAATATGTAAAACATTTAGAAAAACCTAGATATTAGAAATAAAAAGCTCATTTTAGAAGTATTCGAAATTAACAACTTTTTTTTGGTTTCAATAATAAATAACAAATAAATAATTTATTTCAGGCAACTTAAGAATAGTTCAGGATCTTAGATACTAAATCTCAGGCCCAAAAAAAAATACCTTTTTAATACAGTTGCTCAAAAAGTGGCGTATTGCAGGGACGTTTAGCGTTCGGGATGTGGGCTATTGCACACTCGTGCTTTTTCTTTACCTTTTCCGCACTCGTGCGTTTTCTTTCCCAAATGTCAAAATAATGTCTATTAAAAAGAAAAAATCAACCACGAAGTTTTTACTAAAAAAAAATTCATAGAAGTTTTTACGATTCATGCAAATATTTCTGAAAAGAACCTACTAATTTGTTTCAATATCAGATATAATGATTTGATGCAATGAGTTAGGTTAGGTTTCATTTCATTTTATCTCATTAAATTCATTTTCATTTCATGTCAATACAAAAAATCGACTTGGCTGTATGGGCATAGTTCCCTTTGCCTACCCAGAATGGGTAAACAAACAAAAAAATCTCTGTTTATAATCTTTCACGGCTGGCGCCATTTTGTATATTTTATAAAATTGCTTAATTTTTTCGCAACTGTATTAAAAATAGTCGTTCAGTACACGTGCGGAACCGTCATTGCAACTCGTTCCGACTGTCAACCCTCGCCTTTGGCTGCGCCTCGGCTCGTGTAGACATTTGTCGGAACTCTTTGCAATGACAGGCTTTCCGCACTCGTAATGAAATATACTATAACCTAATATACATACAATATACTAATTCAATGTTTTTTACGACTACTTTACTATGAAAGTAAGCAATATAATATTGTAACCAGTAAACACGATTCAGTCATAAAAAGACACTCGGCTATAATTTACGAAATTGAGTCGCAGCGTTTTAAACTTGATCACAACAATACGTTGTTGTTAATTAATTTGATCTCTACCATGTTTCAGATGAATCTACCAAAGTCAAAAAAGTAGGCATAGTTTACACTAACTTTGAAACAAAGTTCTTAGACAAGGAGGTCGCTATAAAATAATGATTTACCGATTTGAATTTAAAACGCTTGTTAATTGGGTGCTTATTAAACTGACAACAACTTAAATTATAGTTTGTGTGTACGACTTGGTGAATGGTCGTGCAGGACAAGACTCTTGTAACAATGTGTTCACCATGCCTTCACTATTGAATTCGATCGTACTTACAAAAATAGAAATAATATTGTCTTAAGTTTTCGCGATTCATACTATTAAATAAAACACTTTTTAACCGGATTTATCGCGTATATTTATGTACAGTCACTCGTGACCACGGGGTCTGCAAAGACACCGAAACGTTGAGTCAAAATTTAAAATGTAAATATACGCGATAAATCCGGTTAAAAAGTGTTTTATTTAAAAATAGAAATAGCTAGTTCAACAAGTCGGCTGCTGAACGATTCTGAAAATAAATTCCCAGTTAAATTTTACCCTTATTACTATAGGACGTGACTTGAAGTATTTGTTGAAATCACAGAATTTCCTTGTCATTGTTAAATCCCAAAACGTTTAATTATTTTGCAGTAATTATTTCCTTCGAAAAATTTCCCTAGAAAGTTTTGGTTCAGCTTAAAAAGACGATTTTAATAATTATGTGTAGGTTTATATTACGTGACTTAAGAAAATATTTTTGTTACAGTATGTCAGAAAAAGGTATTTAATAATACAGGGTGACTGATGGGTCACTGTTGAAATTCGAGGACGTGATAGTTTAAGATCATACATGGAAATGAAATGAAAAATGTTTATTCATCATAAGACCATCGAATGGCCGCTTAATGACGTCACAATTTTGTACTTCGGCTTTAACAAGGTGTTGATAGTTATTGAATAAGATATTACAGTAGACCAAAAGACAAAAAAAGCCGGCGGAAAAAAACTCTTGGCACTCTTTTTCAGTCAGGATTATACGAATTAAAATAAATAGGTACATACATACAGTACAAATTGACCATGACATGAAAAAAAAAACAAACACAAGACAGTTAATTGTGAGAGCCAATGTTATGCCAAAACCAAATTGCTTACATAATAGGTGCATTAAGCTATACTCGACACGAACCTGACAAACTGGGACCAGAGTATTTAAACAAGAATGGAATAAAATAGTAATTGTATCATCAGCAAAAAATAATTAATTATTCTGAGTAAACTTAACCGAAAGTTAAAGAATTGATGACGCAGCGCATGGTTACACTAGCGTTACACTACGTAAGTAAAATAGATAGTAATAAACGTTTATTTATTTAAATATACGGAATTCTAGTGAAAAATAAAGTACCCACTTTTATTACATAATTATGATCAGAATCGAGTACAGAGTACTCTCCTTCAATATCTAAAATTTGTCACCAGTCACCCTGTATATGTTGCCTATTCCGATCTGGAAAGAGTTTCATCGTTGTGACTATAACTATCTGTTACTACTATACCCTACCTCTGTTTGCAACTTCTACCTTTCATCACCACCATCACCACAACTCTTCGTAATGAGCCCATGGGCTATGAGTCTCTCCCCTGGGTGACGAGGAGGTATAGGCCATAATCCACCAAGCTGGCCCAGTGCTGGGTGGTGGATGTCAGAATTTTTTTCAGGGTGCCGTAATGGCTTCTAACAAACACTAACGACTACTGTATACAAGTATACAGCACCCGGGACCGACTGCTTAACGTGCTCTCCGAAGCACGGAAGTCGTCGAGAGAATTGAACGGTCGGCGGTCACCCATCCAAGTACCGACCGCACCGAACGTTGCTTTACCTGTGATATCGTATGATACACACAGTAACCGCGGCGCCACGACGACTTCTGCTACCTACCTTTATTGGGACAAATTGAACAATATAATACGACCATCGATAAATTATTCAACAGAAACTTAAACTTTGTCAAAACAATTATCTCTTAATCGTTGGATCACAACAAAACGTGGTTGTCAATTAATATGACCTCTACCAGGGTTCATAATAATTAGTCTATTTTCGTTGTATTATAATCATAATAATTAAAAGATTTTTTAAAGTCATGGAATTAATGAATGTAGGTAGGTCCTTATATTTGCATGTGAGACTCGGTTCAGTGAGTCTAAATGGTTATGTAGTTACTTTTTTGACTGTGACACCCCCCGTGGTCACGAGTCGTTCGCAAAGACACCGAAACGTCGAGTTAAAATTTAACATGTAAATATACGCGATAAATCCGGTTTTATTTAATAGCTTAACACTTTCACTTGTTTTTGCAAGAGTATTGTTTCGTTGTCTACTATCAATGCTTAAAAGAATCATCAATAATGTACTCAATATGTAATATAAATCATAAAGTTTTTGAGGTTTGTAAAATATTTTGTTGCCTTTTACAAATCCCTCTTTTAGTTTTTCAACCGACTTCAAAAAAAGGAAGAGGTTCTCAATTCGTCGTGTACGTTTTTTTATGTTTGTTACCTCGTAACTTTTGACTGGGTGAACCGATTTAGATGATTCTTGTTTCATATGATAGAGAATACATCACAGTCCTTTCATCAAAATCGATTGAGTACTTCATGATTTTCTTTTGAAATTTGTATGAATTCGGATATCGTTTACCTTGAAGAACTTAAATTTCAGCCAAAGTTTTGACGTGAAGTCGGTTTTTCATACTCTGTATTCGTTGATTATGAGATAATCTAATTTAAACAAAAATACAGTTTCTCTAGCTTATTTATTATAACTAAAATAGGATTACAATGAACCTTCTAGATCAATATTTAAATCAAAGGTACATTTCGAAATCATATTTTGATGAATCACAGTAAACAATTCAATAGAAATAATTAGTTGGGGCTAGTGATGGGTCGGGGGCATAAACAAATATGGACACAATGGGCATAAACTAGGCATATTGGGCATAAATGAGTTTACGTCCAAATAAATGCCCGATCACTAGGCACAAAAACAAACAACTTAATTTTGTAAAAAATTAAGCAGGAACTTGAATAAAAATGAAACTTTAAGTATTTTGTAAATCAAAACTTTTAATCAAATAATCACAGTGTTACTCCCCTCCCGCTTCAACAGTAAACTCCAACTACCCCGTTGTTCTTTCGAACCAAGTTATAATTTTAACCAATCGATTTTGGTAAAATGTTTAGGTTTATTGCAGTATATTAGTTAAAATAAAAATTGTTTTTAATGAATTTTTTTTTTGTTTACTTAGATATAAGATACGATAATAAATAAATAAAACAAATCTGTTTATGTTTATGCCCAGACAAAAGACATTTACTCGGCATTTACGGGCATTTATCAGGCATTTACTCAATGCGCCAAAAACGCCAGGGCATAAACCCATCTCTAGTTGGGGCTGCCAAATCTTACCATACTTTATAATATTGAATTCTTAAACTAAATTGTTAAGGTGTAGGCATTATGATTTAATCACGAATGTAAACATTGTTCGTAATGATTGAATTATGTTTCTCTATTTCTATTCATTGTGGATACGTTACCAATGGGGAGTTTTCTGACAGCTCATTAAAAAAACAAAACTGTACAAAATTGGTACAAAAGGCTTCGATAGATGGCGCTTTACAAAAGGCGAAGGCGAAGAATTTATTCCACACTGCGTTTTTAAAAGTAAAATAAATTAATTGATGTCTGTATCAGAAATTGAACGTATAAATAACCATAGATGGTAAAAACCATTTACCTACATTATAGTTTACAGACTTAACGCCTTCGGCTTTTTAAAAGTGCCATCTATAGAGGTTTTTTGAACTAATTTTTATGAGCTGTCAGAAAACTCCCCATTGCTTTAATTTTAAAATTGAGAAAATTGAGCACTTTTTCTATTAAAGATAGTTCTGTTACTTTACATATAGTTATACAGGGTCTGCATCTTAATAGTCAATTATATTTTAATAGCAGATTAGGTATGATGAGTGATTTTTTTTTTCAATATTTGTCATAAATTAAAATTTCAAAATTGTTCTCTGTGAGTAAAATTGAAGATTAATCTGGATTTGATTACTATACTCAATTAGATGGACACGGTTTATTACTTGTTGTGTAGTCATAAGCTACAGATCAAACTTAAATATTGATCACTTAGAATTATTTTGAAACTTTAATTTATGAAAAATATTTAAAAAAAATATTTTATTTTTCGTAATTATGACCCACTCATCAGTCTTAATCTGCTATTAAAATATTATTGACTATTATATGGCGATCCTATATACGTGGAGAAATAAGTGTGAACTTTTTAAGCACATTGCGCGCACCGAATCGACTGATATTCGGCATAATTGCAAGGCTTTTCACAATTGAACCGCCTCTCTAAAAATTTATCGTTTTTGAGGTATTTCACTTAAAGTATACACTTAAGAAAATAATGTGTCACCGTTGAATTTACACCATTTCGCGATGGTTTAGTAGGTACGTCGACAGCTTTTTCTATGATATGTTATCCTACTCGCAGCTGGTATTCAGTAATCGACAAATGATATTTTTGCCCTCGTATGACCTTTGAAGCAATTACCGTTAATATAAGAGTAGCCAATAGGACATTTTGACGTCTTAAATAGGGTCCTTCCTTCAATCGTCACGATTGGTTTCTTTCCGTCTTCATTTTCATCTCGAAAGTAAATTCTATCATCATCATCTTGATGTTCTTTACGACGAGGTGATTGGTTTTCTCCTTTTGACAGTTGCCACCTTTGTGTCTGCGCTTGCGCACGAGACCCGAATAGACTTCTTCCTTCGATTGTTAATTTAGCTGGCTTTTCGTCTTCGAAATAAATCCTGTCCTCATAGTCCTGATTCGCCGGATTGTTTTGTCCAGTGCGAAGTTGTTTTGAACTTGGAACTATTTGTGGCTTGTCCCTTTTATACACTTTTATACAATCACATATTGTTAGAGCGGTTAAAATTAACACAAATACTTTTATATACATGTTTCTATTGCTTTTTTAAACTAAGGTATTTTATAATTGTTTTAAGGACACACAAATGTCAATGACTTTTCGAGGAGACTGTGAGCGTCTTAATGAACTCGCGAGCGCTCTCTGATGACGCATAATTTAAATTATTATGGGTTACTTCTGGTTAACCAGCAGCGGAAACATTTTCCTGTTTATTTTCTGAATCATTTTCAGACGGTGGTTTTAAGAAGGTGTAAGCTTTTGTGTTGAGGAAAAGGGTTGCATACGTGCAATGACGTAACGTTGTCACTACTGACGAATACCTGGGGCCCGATTCTGTAAATTTGAACGTTATGTGCGTGTTGTTCACCGATGGTTCTCCCAGTGTCATTGTATTGGCAGTGTACTGACACATGATAACAAAATGCACTTTTTAGGATGCAAACTGGACGGCAGCGACAGCGACGCGGGGAATTTAGACCGTTCTCGACGCCAGCGGCCGTGAGAGCGATTTGCAGCGGTGCAATACAAACTCAATACTTCGATCGTGTCGCGGAAATCGCTGCCCGCGCCGCTGCAGCTCTCGCTGTCGCTGCCGTCCAGTTTGCAGCCTTAGGCACATTATGTTTACATGTGGTAATTACATAATCGCGGCCCTGGTGTAGTGGTAATATACATTACCTTCTATGCCAGAGGTCCTGGGTACGAATCCCGGTTCTCAGTGGATATTTGTGTGATGAACATAGATATTAACCGTCAAGTCATGTTCAATTTATTTATATGCAAATATATTTCCTAAGTTTATTACCTGTTATTTATTAATTGAGGGAAATTGAAGTTACTACATGAATCGAACGAAGCTGCATATAAAAAAGCTTCTTGTTTAATCCGCGTATCTTTATACCTTTAGAATTTCAAGATAAAATATAACTTTTTTAAGATTAATGACTAAGTTCGATTTCACCTCAATCTCACCTGATGGAAAGTGAAGATGAGGTTGAAGATGACAGCACACGAGCCTAGGAGACCGACTAGATTGAGAACCCTGTCTTATCTCTCCAAATATGTACCTATTACCTAAATGCAATAACTTTTACGGTATGAGGACTTGGCAATTCATGTCACCAAATATTATAAACTAGCCGACGCGCGCGGTTTTATCCGCGTAACTTTTGATCCCGTAGGAATTTCGGGATAAAATATAGCCTATAACCTTCCTCAAGAGTTGGGCTATCAAATTTTTCAAATCCCACTTTAAGTTTCTGAGATTAGCCCGTTCAAACAAACAAACAAAAAAACAAACTCTTCAGCTTTATATATTAGTATAGATTATAAGTAAATTGCCTACAAATATGCAAAATAACATAGACGTAACCAAGATAAAAAAATTAAAAATGTCACTAAAAAACCATTTTATTGCGGATGCCGTGGACACTGGATTGCCGTACTATTCAGTATGTAATATATAAGTGGTTGTAAATTATTTTCTGTTTCTAAAGTTTGATTGTTATCATTGTGACGCAGCGACCTGTGCTACGTATAAACCCATAGCAGTTTGTGCAGCATTATTAACATAACTATAAGAAAACAATGTAACCTATTGTGAATAAAGATTTAATAATAATAATCTCCGCCGGAGCGGTATTATTTGGCGGCAGATTTTATATAAAGGGTGTTCGCTAGCCAGGCGGACCCTGACGGGATCCTACCACCAAGCGGATTAGTCGCCTTCTATGTAAAGTTTTTTACGTTTTTTCTGATTTGCCCATACAGTATCAAAGAAAAATTAAATTGTGCCTAATGCCACTTTAATAGATTAGTTTTTGTAAATTATGTTTTTTGCAATACCTACATTTTATTTTATTTTTACATTTTTTTTTTCTTCCTCTAAAATGTTGGTTTTACTTCTCACTGTTTTATTTTATTTTGCATATTGATATAATATTATGAGCTTGTTGACATAATTTTTTTATTATATTGTCATTATTTATACTTTTTTTTAACCAATAATTTTAATCACCATCTTGACATAAATTTCCTTAAAATATTAAATTAAATCCTAATTGACATTATTCTGATGAACATTATCTACAATTTGTATTAGGTACTAGATATAAGAAATTTTGTAATATGACTGTAATTATTTTGTATGCATATTGTTTGCGTATCTTGCTTAAATAAATAAATAAATAAAACTTCCCCTATCGGGCTATCGAATACAAAAACTTTTCAGTATTATTACATTTGTATGGGGATTAAATGAATGTAATCGAGTTATCGCGTTTAAATTTACTTTACATTTTAACTCGAAGATTCGGTGTCTTTATAGATACTCCTAAATGTCTTTTTTTTTAAATAATGAATTTTAAATGATGACCCGTGAAACCGTCGACTATACCTACAAAGTGTTCCTGTATTAAGGGTATTAATCGGACCATGTAATAGAATCAAATAACATCTAAATATTTTTCCAATTTTTTTTTTGTTTTTATTTTTCATACAAAATAGTTCAATTAAGTCAAAACATCTTATGCTGCAAACCTTTATGACATGGTCCCTTTTTATCGCTATGTACAGGTACAGTTCGCAACCGTTTTACATTCTATGCAACGTTCCTCAACTTTTTAAATAGTTTTGTGGTTTATTGTATAGCTTCAGTGATACACGTCTATTGAATGAATGTTAAAGAGATTTTACAAGGGTGATAATTTATGAACACTTTTGAACCACACATTCTTTGGCAAAAAGTATTATTTTTTGGTAAAGAACAAAACCTCAAAGTTATGGAACATCTTGTATAATATTACTTACACATGTCTCTCACTGATTGATTCATCAACAAATGATTCATTGTTGAAAAACCAAGTGTCGTTAGTGATCATGGGATGTAATAGACCACCTCCTCCAAGACTCGTCTGTCGGTTAAATCTGTCGCCAGATGTCATGTGTACAGCGATAATTTCTATTAATAAGACAGGGTGACCTAAACGTCAACTTAAAGCCGGAAACGGGAGCTAGGTCAGGTCAAAAAAAAAATCTATCTAGGTATATTAATTCCATGCTGGACTGGGAGCGAAAGAAAAACGTAGAATGTGCCAGCTGCTTCTCTTCCCGGGCATACTGTAAAAGTCAGTTAAGGGACAGAGGTTTTAAATGCGTTTTTGTGGGCGATAGGCTGATATTATAAAGATGGAAAGAGACTACAATAGTCTCTTTCCATCTTTATAATACCTCCAAATTTGTCAAACGTGACATCAGATGGTCTTGTAACCTCTGGTGTTCTGCCTACCCCATAAGGGATACAGTCGTGCCGTTATGTATGTTTGTAAAATCTATATAGATGATGTTTTTTTTATTTCAATTACTAAAATTGCCTATTTACTTCAATTTTGGATGTAATCTTGAGTTGTTTATTTTGATTGACTCCTAAATACCAAATCTCATATATCTGATCTAACTTGGAAGAAAATAACACATTTCTCCATAAGAAATTAACTGAATCAACAAAGAAGAAACCCTTAAAAACAGGAAAAATTGCAAAAAAGTAGTTTCCAAAATTATTAATTGGAAATATCAACTTTCCTCGCCGGATAACATTTACCTCCAACACTAAAATACCCATAGGGACAGCTGCTTGCAGCTAACATTGACCTGCGTAACTTGCATAGCCTCTATCATCCTTGTGAAACATTACTAAAAGATTCATTGTAAAGGACGACCACTTTGGCGTTAGGGTAAACCTATCTGCTTCAGACGCCAGTGGTTGCGGGTTCGATCCCCGCACGGAACAAGAAAAAAAAATGTTCCTTTTCTGGGTGTTTATCTATTTATGTATTTATATTCTAGGTTCCCCCCTAGTTCGCTATATGGTATCCTATAACTCAAGCTATGCTTACTTTAGGGCCATGTAGTTGGTGTGATTGTCTGGTGATTTTATATTATTGTTGAAAAACCACAGAAAAGTTCGCTTTTTCATCCGTCCGTCGATTCTTTCCGAAATCATCTGGTATCTTGGTTACTAATCTCGCTGATTACCATATTGTAAGTCATCGTGGGGATGTAAAATAGGCTAGAAAGGCAAAGCAGCTCCTGCAGGACCAAAAGCCAAATGTCATGTCTCAAGCTATATGTGTATGTTTCGGTGATCAGCAGTGCGATTACAGAACTTTATCGAATCGTATATTAACGAATGCTCGTATAGTATGGAGTCGGTTGCAAGTTTTGAGTAACATTGAAATTTTTTATTTTACAGATATTTATGAGTCGGTACAACATGTTTACAAACATTCAAAATTAACAAGGCACACATTTATTTAAGCTGGCCTTGCGACAATGGATAGATTTCAATTTTTTTCTTAAAAACCGTCTCCATACTATACGAGCATTCGGAAACATTCGTTAATATACAATTCGATAAAGTTCTGTGATCGCACTGCTGGGTAGAGTGACCCTAATGGAAGTCGATTCGAAAATGGGTGCTTATCTAGGTTATAGAAGTTACCAGTTGAATGTCAGCAATAAATTTCAACATTTTCTTTCATACAAAATTGGAAAAATAAATTTTGAAGTTTCCTTTTTTTATATTTTTTCTGTTATCCTTATGGGTACTTGAATACCTCCGAGAAGGTATTATATAGGGTAAGCGGGACACCCTGTATATGAGGAGTAGACTAGAAAGGAAAAGTACCTCCTTCAGGAACCAGATGTCGGTTAAATCTGTCGCAAATTTCATGTCTACAGCGATAATGTATCGGTGATCTGGGTAGAGTAACCCTAATGGTGAAGTCGAGCCGAAAACGGGTGCTATTCTAGGTTGTAACAGTGATCAGAAAATAACGTTTTTTCATTATGTGTTACTTATTTTTATTATACATATCTTTACGCCTTTATCCCTTATGGGGTAGGCAGAACAACAGAGGCTTTAAAACCATCTGATGTCACATTTGACAAACTTAGAAGTATTACAATGATGGAGAGACTATTGTTGTGACAGGGAGTCAGCCCATCGCCCACAAAAACGCTCATAAAACCTCGGTCCCTTAACTGACTTTTACAGTAAGTCCGGGAAGAGAAGCAGCTGGCATATTCGATGTTTTTCTTTCGCTTTCAGTCCAGCATGGAAGCTTTTTATTATAATACTAGCTGTCCCGGGAAACGTTGTTATGCCAAATAAAAAAAAAAATGATGTTGGCCGATTCTCATAGATACCGGATAAGCACAAAAAATTTCATCAAAATCGGTCAAGCCGTTTCGGAGGAGTATGGCAACGAAAACTGTGACACGAGAATTTTATATATTAGACTAGCTGCCCCGCAAACGCTGTTATGCCATATAAATTAAAAAAAAAAAGATGCTGGCCGATTCTCATAGATACCGGATAAGCACAAAAAATTTCATCAAAATCGGTCAAGCCGTTTCGAAGGAGTATGGCAACGAAAACTATGACACGAGAATTTTATATGTTAGACTAGCTGACCCGGCAAACGTTGTTTTGCCATATAAATTAAAAAAAAAAAGATGCTGGCCGATTCTCATAGATACCGGATAAGCACAAAAAATTTCATCAAAATCGGTCAAGCCGTTTCGGAGGAGTATGGCACCGAAAACTGTGACACGAGAATTTTATATATTAGATTAGATAATATGTGGGTATAGGTATTTTGTTTTATATCGTTATTTTCATTGTGTGTTACTTATTTGTATATTATAGGTCGATACGATATACTCATATAAAGTTTACATACTGACCTATTTTATAATTTTTCTCTTTTTGTTTTATTGTTAATTGTTAAATACTTCTGTATTATTTTGTAAAGGTTGTCTGGTAGAGATCGCCCTAGAGCGATAAGACCGCCTTTTGTACCATGTTTTGTATTCCCCATTTTTGTTACTGTATAATAAAGTGTTAATAAATAAATAAACTTTACTATCGATATTAGTTAATTTAAAATAGGTGATTAAAAAACGAGAAATGTTATACCCACTTTTTAATTTCTATTAATACAAATTGTCACTGATTTTCAATAAATGTTGTGTATGTAATGTTGTGTTATGTTTCTAAATATCAAATGTCATGTATCTGCTCTATGTAGATAGGAAAAAAATAACACTTTCCTAAAATAAATAGGTACTGAACCAACAAAAAAAAACTATGTTGTCCAACCAAAAAAACAATTCATAAAATCAGTTTAAAATATTGCAAAAAAACCTGATTTCCAATCTAAACATTCGAAATATCAACTTTCCTCGACGGATAACATTTATCGCCGACACTAAAATACCCATAAGGACAGCTGCTTGCAGCTAACACCGACCTGCGTCTGTGACTTACATAGCCTCTATCATCCTTGTGAAACATTATTACAACAAATGATTCATTGTTGAAAAACCACGGAAAAGCTTGCCTTTTCAACCGTCCATCGATTCTTTGCGAAGTACCATCTAAAGGCGTCCTTATCACATGTTTATCTTCTTTGATAGCTCTTAGGAATTCCGGTTCGAATGTTGTTCTGATTTCATCTGTCTTTATGACGCTACTTTCTGTGTATACAGAATATGTTAATACGATTAGAATTAGCTTTAAAGTATGCATTGGTTTTTAGAGTCGAGTTTTAAAACAGTTTCGAGTTACTTTTAGCGGTCAGTCTTCGGTTTAACACTTTTGTACTTCTTGTTAAGTTGATAGTTACACTACACAGTTAGTCTTCCTTTTGGGATTTATATATTTTCGTATACATTTAATTCAAATACTGCTTTTAATGTGCAAATTGCTCGTAGTGTTCGATTTTAGGCATTTAACTTCGTTCTCTTGATATATTTTCGAGAACTTAACTACAATTAGTTTTTTCTAACACTTTCACACTACATCGAAGGTTGTTGTTTACTTTTCGCACAATTCGTCGTCCTTTTCTGGCATTTAATTTAGATTTTCATATAATTTCTCGCACTGGCTTGAAAAGGAGGTTGTTGTTTCCGAGTCACAAATTAGAATTCATTTTATGATGTTTAACCTCGTTTTTGCGTCTTCCTTGCACTCAAACTTATCGATTTGATTGCGTTTGTCACGCTAAAAACCCGCAGGCTTACTAAAGCCGATGAAGATTGAAATCAGGATTTCTTAAACCGCCATTACCATACGCAACACTGTATTTGCAACCGCTATCTTCATCTGACCGGTTTTATGATGAACTTGCTTTTTGTGTTTGTTATTTGTTTAGTGAATTACTAAATAAAAACTTTATTTTTTGTTCTCAGTTCTCAGTTCGTCTGTATGTTTTTTTTAATGTTTGTTACCTCATAACTTTCGACTGGGTAAACCGATTTTGATGATTCTTGTTTCATATGATAGAGTATACTTCCTATTAAAATTACTTCCCACTGGTCCCATATCAATTTCATCGAAATCGATTAAGTACCTACTTAACGAAAGATTTCAATTTTTTTTTCATATGTAAGAATTCTGCTTCCATGCCGGACTGGGAGCGAAAAAAAACATAGAATGTGCCAGCTGCTTCTCTTCCCGGGCATACTGTAAAACTCAGTTAAGGGTCAGAGGTTTAAAGGCGTTTTTGTGGGCGATAGGCTGACCCCCTGTCACTACAATAGTCTCTCTCCATCTTTTTAATACCTCCAAATTTGTCAAACGAGACACCAGATGGTCTTGTAACCTCTGGTGCTCTGCCTACCCCATAAGGGATACACACGTGACGTTATGTATGTAAGTAAGAATTCGGAGATTGTTTACGTTGACGACCTTATACTTCAGCCAAAGTTGTGACGTGAAATCGGTTTTTTAATTGTCTATAACACCGAGTTATGATTCTTTCAATGTTCTACTGTTGAATTAATAATGTCCTCAAATACCCTTAATATTGTCAATGAAATAGCAAAAGATTGATATTTGTTACTTATTAAATATACATAAAGAAGTTAAAAACATTGTTATTTATTTCTTCATTATTTTATTGATGACATTATTTGACACATTATTGTTTTCAATCCACTGGCTTGCCGGCCAGTAATTTTATCATAGAAGAGGTGATACACCACATTACTCATAATATTTTCCTAACAAAGTACCGAGCCATTCATGAATACCGTTTCGTACGAATATTTGTGAAACTTTACCGTCGGTGAGTCAGTAGTGTGTGCAGTTGTAAAATTATTGTAAATGATGTCACCGTACTCCGGTTTTTAACCGAGTAGGTGTTCACGCGATTTAAAAAAAAAAACTCCAGACAATCACACCAACTACATGGCCCCAAACTAAGCAGAGCTTGTGATGTGGGATACCATGTAGCAAACTAGGGGGGAACCTAGAATATAAATATACAATAAACCGATTTTTACTTTACTTTTACTTTAAATACATATAGATAAACGCCCAGACACGGAAATACTTTTTTTTCTTGTTCCGTGCTGGAATCGAACCCGCAACCACTCGCGTCTGAGGCAGTGTTACCCCATCGCCAAAGTGGTCGTCTAGATTTTATTTAAATACTAGCTGTTTCTTATCCTGCGAAAATATCTGGCTAAAATGTATTATAAATAGGTACAGAAGGCAGCACAGCAAGCGTCACATTACCTGTCAAATTTCCCCAACCACTTTTAACTTAATGTCGGGGGCATAGAATTCAGTTTCAAGTAATTTTTTTAACAGATTTGTAACGCTTGATGTGCTGCCTTCTGTACATATCATTTTGCTTCGTTAATAGTTAAGCTTAATGCTAATATAATACACTAGCTTTATCCCGCAACTTCGTATGCGCTTAACTACCCTTCTCGTGGAAATTTCAGAAACTATACAACCAGACACCCACTGAAAGAACCTTTATCACACCAAGTATCACATCCGTACACTCAAGGAATAAGATTTTTCATACAAACTAAAAAGTCCAAACCCTTCCCTTGGGAATTTCGGGAATTCCTTCCATAATACAAACAGACACTTATTGAGGAACCTTTATATCAAGTATACCATCCGTGCACTCAAGGGATGGGATTATTTCATACAAACTAAAACATCATATATTTTCCGTTCCCGTGGGAGTTTCGGGAATTTCTTCCATAACACAATCAGACACATATTGAAAACCTTTACACCAAGTTTCACATCGGTACACTCAAGGAATAAGATTTTTCATACAAACTAAAAAGTCCTATATTTCCCGTTCCCGTGAGAATTTCGGGAATTCCTTCCTTAGTGCACCCCTACATCCCTTAAAGAATGTATGTTCCAAATTTCAGCCTTCTACGCCCAGTAGTTACGGCTGTACGTTGTCTGTCAGTCACTCAGTCACTCAGTACCTCAGTACCTCAGTCACTCAGTCAGTAACGGAACAGTTTTATATATATTGATTTATGATTTATAATTGTACCTATATTTATGTTTAGCCCCAATTTTATAGCAATTATCTACGTAAATAATTACCTTATATTAGTTATAGGAAAATATATTCGTGATACCTATACCAAAAAGCGAAGCTGCAAAGTTTGTTTATCAATTAGTTTGAATAACTTTATTAAATGGATTCAAGTGTTTTTAGTATAAAACATAGTTGGGCTATCAACTGCTTCAGGGCCAACGCTGAGTCACGGGTGCCGCGTTCGTGCCGTACGCGCGTACGACACGGACGTACGGTACGCGTGACACAGTTTTGCTATACCATATTCGCCGAATGAACCAAGCACTGAGAATTTGCGCTTCCACGTAATTGGTTGCGGATAGGGCGCTTAGGCTGTGATCACAGTGCAAGTCATAATTAGTCTACCGTTACACTTCGTACCGTTCAGACGTCTCCCGCGTACCTGATTCATTGCGATCATATCTATTTATTTTGACCTGGCTTTTTTTTCGGACTGTTGTTTTGTGCTCTTTGTGTGAATTTGGCTTGAGCACAGAAAACGATATGAAGCGTATGTTATTGATGAAATCGCGAAAACCAAAAACAAAACAGTGCTTCGCCTTCCGCCGTATCACTGCGAACTTAACCCGATTGAGTTAATATGGGCTCAAATAAAAGGAGACGTTGCTTCACGTAACACGTTTTTCAAAATGGTTGATTTAAAAAATATATTTTATACAGCTGTTCAAAAAATAACACCTGAAAAATGGAAAAAATGTGTGAAGCACGTAGAAAACGTAATAGAACCAAAAATTAACGAAATGGATCATAACTTTGAAGGGTTAAATGAAAGATTTATTATTAATGTAGGAAATAACAGTGATACGTTGGAAAGTGAAAGCGACTGAATAATTTATATTTTCTTTTAAATACAGTTTCTTTGGCTTTTACTTTAATTTTATTTGTATGTCGCTTTTATTTTATGACAAATAAAGACAAATTAACACGGTCGCTCTTATTTCGTACGTAATTATATAGTTATTAATTGTATACACACTGATAATGCATGCTGTAAGACAGTAAAATATGAGCTCAATAACGAATATTTACCACCAAATGTATATACCACCATATTTGAAGCAATAAATTGATTTTGTTTTTTTTTTTGATTTTTCATTTTAATAAATTTTGGTTAATAATTCCCTTTCAATAATAGGTATAACAATTCCTCACTAAGGCATTAGCAATATGAATGCACCCTATGATTTCAAACGGGTCGCATGCTCCCCTGGGTGGGGCTTGACCGTTTTTTATCTTTATCTATTGTACGCAAATGTGGGACAGAGACAGCGCTTTGCTTGGTTCACTCCGTGAATACGGTATAGTAACATTTTATTACTGAGCTTGTACAGTCGTGTCAATGGAATACTTTTAACCTCTTACTATTTGTAAAAACGATGTGTACAGTACAATCGGGAACGAGCCACGTCCCACGCGCGCGTACCGTGTCGTGTGCGTTAGGCACGGTCATAGCAGTTATGTATCTATGCCCTAGAATAATGCCTAGATACATAACGTAATCTAATGCCTAGAAACATGACTAGAACGGCCCTTAAAAAAAACTTCAAATCGGACCGATAGTTTCCGAAATTTGCGCGTTCAAACACACAAACTAACCCAGACTTTATTATATTACTATACATTGATATCGAAATTTATCATTTATTATTTATTTACTCTTTATTATTTATAAAAAAAAATACAGATAAACATAAAAGGATAACAATGTACAAAAGACAGTATTATCGCTCTAGAGCGATCTCTTACCAGACAACCTAAACAATACATAACAAAAACTCGGTCAACAAATTGAGTCTATGGCAAAAACGGCTTCCAAAAAATTGGGTATCATCTCGAAGGTCCGGCGGTACTTCAGCTCTGAACGGCTGCTCAACTTATACACAGCCCAAGTGAGGTCGTGCATGGAGTACTGTAGTCACCTTTGGGATGGTTCTGCAAAATACCAGCTCGAAGCGCTAGACTCCGTTGACCGAAGAGCCCGTAAATTAATTAACGAGACGTCGACCTTACAACCAAAAAACTGCAGACCTTAGAGCATCGTCGTAAGGTTGCGTGTTTAACCGTGTACTACAGGATACATTTTGGTGAGTGCGCCAGTGCTCTGTTTGAACAAATTGAACCCTCACCCTTTTACCATCGGACTACTAGACGCAGACAGAACTTCCATCCGTATGTGGTAGATATTCCGAAAAGTCGAACTAAGCGCTTTGACAGTTCCTTTTTGATACGGGTCGCCAAGGTTTGGAATGAACTGCCTGCGTCTATTTTCCCTGACCAGTATAGTCCTAGTACTTTTAAGCGTCGAGTGAATAGGTTTCTCGTGGATGGACGTGTAACACCTTAGTCTTCATGTTCACTTAACATCAGGTGGCATGGAAGACAAACGTCCCATCCATTATACATAAAAAAAAAAAAAAAAACTTATTACTAATTACAGACAAAAAAAATAGAAACATTTTATCATGAGTCAGTATGTGGACTCAATAAAATAAAATAAAATAAATACTTAATACGTAACGTATAATTTATTTATTTATTTATTTATTTATCGACACTTATATCTATCCTTACAGGTCATGCCCAATGCGATAGAATAACTAATTTAAACATTTACATTTATAATAATAATTTTTACCATAAAAAAAAAACGATGAAAAAAAAGGAAGAAAAACATTGCGGGTCTGCTGAAAAACAAAATCCTTCGTATACATTTTTCTGATAACATTTTTTATTTTTACTTGTGTGTGTTGATTATTACATAAATAAATCAATTCTTTCTTCTTTTACAGTCATTCCTGGGTGGTGCTGACCAGACGAACTCCATTTCGGGCAGGATCAAATGCGGGAAAGACACCGTCGCCACACTCGACGGGTACTGGGATGGCAAGATTGACATTAAGGATAAGCGGTCTGGGGTGAGTGAATTTAATTAACCTATTAATATACATACACATACATACATACATAACTTCACGCCTGTATCCCTAATGGGGTAGGCAGAACACCAGAGGCTATAAAAACCATCTGATGTTACGTTTGACAAATTTGGAGGTATTATTATTATGGAGAGAGACCATAGCAGTGACAGCAAAATCGCCAATAAATCCTCCGTCCCTTAACCGACTTTTACAGTTTGCCCGGGAAGAGAAGCAGCTGGCACATTTTATGTTTTTCTTTCGCTCCCAGTCCAGCATGGAAAGTTATTAATATTTTAATATTTAAATCACAGTATGCTATTGAAGTCATCGAGGTGCCGTGGTTACTGTGAAGTCGTCGTGGCGCCATGGTTACTGTGCATGTCAAACGATATCGTAGGTTAAGCGCGTTCGGCGCGGTGGGTATTAGGATGGGTGACCGCCGATCATTTATTTCTCACGACGACTTCCGTGCTTCGGAGGGCACGTTAAGAAGTCGGTCCCGGGTGCTGTATACTTGTGTACAGTAGTCGTTAGGGTTTGTCAGAAGCTATTTCGGCGCCCTAAAAATTCTGACATTCACCAATCAGCACTGGGCCAGGTTGATGGATAACCGCCTAAAACTTCTCGTCACCCAGAGGAGAGATTCATAGCCCTGCAGTGGGCTCATTACACGGAGTTATGGTGATGATGAGGAACATGTTTGTTTACAATAATGTTTTTAAGTTTTTGCATTTAAAATGCTCAATTATTTGTAAATAAATGAAAAAAGTGATAAATAAAAATTACCCGACCAGGATTCGAACCTGGGACCTCTCGTTTGCCGGACGAGTGCTCTTCCACTGAGCTACCGGGGCCTGGGTTACGCCTCGAAATTACTTACCACATTTTTTGGTTTTTACGTTATATTGCTAACGTAGCTGCATCTTATGGTATAGCTTTGCAGCTAAGACCACCCGAGACCAATTTCTTTACAGAAATTGAGAATCCCAGTTAAAGTGAAGCATTGCAATGTTTTAATAATGTTTTCAAGTTTTTGCATTTAAAATGCTCAATTATTCTTAAATAAATGAAAGATGTGATAAATTTCATTTATTTATGTTTGTTTACATTCTAGGACGCAACGAACCTTCTCGAAGTAGCTGTACTCAAGAACCGCAGAATGCCGCGATACCTCATCGACCTCAAGATGCAGAGGGACTACGAGTCCGAGAAGCTTTGGATAAAGGTCTCCGAAGCCATTTACAACGAAGACCAGGTGAGTTGGAGGAGAGATTAGAGCCCATACATAAATTACATCCAACCTTGAAGGGGGAGGGGGTGTTGCCAGAATTAGATATTGTGTCACAAGACGAAGGGGAAGTCAACTTAAAATTATATGAAGTAAAAAATCCTGGGAAATGAAGACTTTTATAAATTACCCCCAATTAAGCAAAACTATACCATATAGGAAAAAAAGGGGAAACTAGAATACAAATACATACAGTCACGTGTAAAACTATGTTTACACTTAGCAACTTATTCCATTGTAATAAGGTTTAAAGTAAAATGAAAATGTATACAGGAGTATTACAGGTGACTGTACATAGATAAACATTAAGACGGCTGGTGCAGGGGTAACGTACATTGGCTTCTATGAGCCTCAATTATCATTATAAAAAAAGAAAACCAAACTATTTTTTCGAAAAATAAAATTAAAACTTCGCTATCGGAGTTATATTGCATATTACTTTGACACCCCAACTAGTAATATAAAACTGCAAAAATGAAAAAAAGTGTTTTTAAGATAATTATAAAATGAAACAAAAGACATTTCAATATTATTTTAAATAAGCAAACAAGTCCGCTTGTAAGTCCTAACCATGATGTGCCTGGGACTAAAAATAACTGGGTGAGAGTAAAAATAATTTTCTGTATATTCTCCAGTAAATTTTGAAAAATAAATATTTTACGTTGCACTCAATAAAACACGGCGTCACTTTAGTTATTATTTAAATTTTAAATTACCATCACCGCTCCCAATGATACCGGTTTACCGGTACTTAAGAAAGGACGATTTTCTGAATCTAATTTCAACGTTTCTTTGTTCTCATGTCTTTTTTGTACCTTTGTTACGCGATATTTTGTACAGTTATGAATATAATATTTTAAATATTATTGTTTCATATGATAGAGGATGCTTCAGAGGATATAAATTTCATCGAAATCGATTGAGTAGTATTTGAAAATTTACGTTGATGACCTTATTACTATTATTATATTTTGAATGCCAAGTCTATATGAGACATTCTTTGTATAACTGAACATTTTTATTAGACCACCAATTAATTTCATATTTTGCTCAGCACCAAGTTGCTAGTTCGTTCAATAGACAGACAGCAATACATGGGGGCTCTTTAATAATATTAAATAAATCTTTAAAATTTAGAGAACGTACTGACATAGTGAGCCTATCTATTGAACAAAGTATTGAAATATCCTGTGTAGAATTGACAAACTGTATAATTCTTTGTATATATAGACAACCTAAATCACACTATGATAACTTGTTTTAGAACAAGCATTGGATAAATTATGTAATTAAACTAAGAAAATAATTGGTTGCGGGGACTTTAATATTAACTTATTAAGAAGATTCATCCTTGTGTAAAAAATTATATACATACATACATAACCTCACGCCTGTCTCCCTTTGGGGTAGGCAGAGACAAGGGAACACCAATTTCTGCGATCCAGACATACCTCTTTCGCTTCTTCCACGTTCATCAACCTTTTCATACATGATCGCCGGTTACGGGTACTTTTGACTAGGCCCTTTTTCAAAATGTCGCCAATTTGATCGGCATACGTTCGCCTAGTCCGGCCCCTTCCAACAACACCATCCATTCTTGCTCTGTACACCTCTTTCGTAAATCTATTTTCATTCATCCTTTCCAAATGCCCAAACCACCGTAGCATACTCTTTTCAATCTTAAATTATGTAAAAAATTAATAAATTTATTTAAATGTAATAATCCAACTAACGTTAAATTAAGTTTCTTAAAGCCGAAGAAGTAGGTTGCTATATTGAAGGATATTGTGCGATCATCATCTTCGTGAGCCGAGAGACGCACACTGCTGGACAGAGGCCTCCCCCAACAAAATTCTCCACGTCGCACAGCCCTCATCTACCGTTTGACATTCATAAAGTGTTTCTTTTGTAAAACTATTATGAATAAAAGTTTTTGAATTTATACTTCAGCCAAAGTTTTGACAAGGATTCAAAATTATTAGTAGAGACGGATTTATCGATGTTCTGCATTCCTTAATTAAATAAATAAATAAATATTTCTAACACTCACACAACATTATCTAGCCCAAATTAAGTTTCTCAAAGAACTTGTGTTATGGATACTAGTTAATTGATATACTTAAGAAATATATAGACATACATATTGAATAAATACATTTTTTTATTAGAAAATAACATATAAACATCCATGACTTGACGACTAAAATCTGTGTTCATCACACAAATATCCGTCGCCGCCGGGATTCGAACCCAGGACCTCTGGCATAGAAGGCATGTACGTTACCCCTACACCAGCCGCTCGTCAATTAATTTGTCATATCTTTGAATCGAACCTAACTTTGTGTATTCTTCTTTCAGGTGGCAGCGACAGAACAGAAGACAATAATAGAAGAGGCTCAGAGAGAGCGAGCACGGAATACAGTGACTCCGTGGGTGCCTCGCTTCTTTCATAGAGACGCCGAGTCTCCCTTGCCTAATGGTGAGTCTCCTTTGCCTAATGGTGAGTCTAATTTGGATTATTGTAGGTACTGTCAAACCAACTGCATCATGGCTCATTTTGGCAAACCATCTCAAAGTCAAAGTCAAAAGAATCTTTATTTCGTAAGTAGATAGATAGATAGATAATTATTTATTCACATCAAGCACACATACAACAACATTATAAACACCATAAGACACCAAAGAAAAATCAAAAGTAGACAAACGAAAAAAATTAATTAACAATACAAATCCTAAGTTAAACAATAAAATAAACAATAAAATTAAATTAATTAGTAGAGTGTATGCCGATGCAAAATGGCGACACCTCAGTGAAGCGTTTGCGTTAAAGCAAACCAAGTATTTAAATACATTTGAAATAAGTCACAATTTACAAATTGAACTGAATCTACCACCACTTCGGAAAGTCGATCTGTCGAGAAGAAGTGGCAAGAAACTCAACAGCAATCATCTTTTAAAAATACACAATAACAATAACAATCTAAATGTTAGTAGGTCGAAGTTCGCTTGAGGTTTTTTCCTTGGTGACGAACTTGTTATAATTTCATTCGACACTGACATTTACTGAGTACAGAATTCGTACAGTATCTAAAATGTCCTAAGTGCATTATACGCGATAGACCTTACAAGTTTGACAGTTTTGTTAAGACTCCAGCGTTGGCATAACCAGATGGCGTTGTGGTGCTCCGAAGTATCCGTTGCAGAATTTAACATCGCGTCACAGCCAGCCAATCGCAGGGACGTAGCTCGCATCATCGACAGCCAATGATGGAGCGTTATTATAGCGTCATACGTCTATATACTAAACTCGCCAGTGCGGGAACGATCCCCCAATTTTTCTTCATGCTTTTGCCATATTCTTTTATATAACGTAGCTTCGCACGCAAACCTAAATTGTAAAAGACAGTGAAAAGTCCGTACCCACTTAATTAAAGGTTTTCAAGTTGTACCTAGTTGTTTTCCTGAATAATATACTAAAATTCGTTGAACACAAAGTAATAGCTATCGCAACCACAGTTTTAAACAAAATATAAGCACAATGGGTCAAGATTCCGTTTGTTCGATAGTACAATGGGCTTTGCTCATACTCCATATCTGAAGTGAAATTGAGCGATAGGATGTACATAGGTAGGCAGAGACAAGGGGACGCCAATTGCTACGAACCAGACATAGTACTTCTTTCGCCTCATCATCATCATCATCACAACTCTTTGTAATGAGCCCACTGCAGGGCATGAGTGTCTCCCCTGGGTGACGAGGAGGTATAGGCCATAATCCACCAAGCTGGCCCAGTGCTGGGTGGTGGATGTCAGAATTTTCAGGGCGCCAAAGTGGCTTCTGACAAACCCTAACGACTACTGTATACAAGTATACAGCACCCGGGACCGACTGCTTAACGTGCCCTCCGAAGCACGGAAGTCGCCGTGAGAAATGAATGGTCAGCGGTCACCCATCCAAGCACCGACCGCACCAAACGTTGCTTAATCTGTGATATCGTATGATACACACAGTAACCACGGCGCCACGACGACTTTTCGCCTCCAGTGCTTTAATTCTTTTTTAAATTGTAGGGATAGGACGTTTGTCTTCCATGCCACCTGATGGAAAGTGCGCATGAAGACTATGGTGTTACACGTCCATCCACGAGAAACCTATTCACTCGACACTTAAAAGTTCCAGGACTGTAGTGGTCAGGAAAAACAGACGGAGGCAGATTGTTCCACACCTTGGCAATCCGTACCAAAAAGGAGCTATCGAAGCGTTTTGTTCGACGTCTTGGTAAATCCACTATATAGGGATGGAAGTTCTGTCTGCGTCTTGTGGTCCGGTGGAAAAAGGAGTGGGTTCAATTTGGTCAAAAAGAGCACTCGCACACTCACCAAAATGTAGCCGATAAAATACTGTCAAACAAGCAACCTTACGACGATGCTCCAGCGTCTGCAATTTTTTATTTGTAAGGTTGTTGTTATTTATCGACGACCGGCTGGTGTAGTGGTAACATACATTGCCTCCTATGCCAGAGGTCCTGGGTTCAAATCCCGGCAGCGGCGTATATTTGTGTGATGAACACAGATTTTAGTCGTCAAGTCATGGATGTTTATATGTTTATTTAAGTTTATTCTAATAAAAAATATGTATTTATTCAATATGTATGTTTATATATTTCTTAAGTAAGTATATCAGTTATCTAGTATCCATAACACAAGTTCTTTAAGAAACTTAATTTGGGCTAGATAATGTTGTGTGAGTGTCAGAAATATTTATTATTA
The DNA here is from genome assembly GCA_944452665.1 of Stenoptilia bipunctidactyla. Lineage (NCBI taxonomy): Eukaryota > Metazoa > Arthropoda > Insecta > Lepidoptera > Pterophoridae > Stenoptilia > Stenoptilia bipunctidactyla. The sequence continues at coordinate 15,818,283 of OX101746.1, forward strand.
TTATTATTTATGAGTTTTTATCATAAATAACAACAGAATTCCCCTGTGGAATGAATCCCACACGGGAATTCATTCCGATATCAACATCCATTCTAGTTTCACTCATTATTTCTAAATGTCCAAACCATTTTGAATGTTACTACATCTTCTTTCAATTTCTAGTATTTGCACTAGTATGATCACGTGGTTTCCTTTGCGTTGTCCCTGGTGCTTAGGAGAGATTATAATTATAATATTTTATATGAATTTTATTTCCAACTTACCATGTTTGTGTACAATACAGAGCTTTTTATTATTTTGTACAATGTATTCCGATATATATACAACATAATGTTTTTTTTTTAATATTTCAGGTCTCACCGACCAAGGATGGCGGTACAACCACGCAGATCGAACGTAAGAACAATATCGAATACTATACTGGCAGCTTTGCGCGGTTTTATCCGTGTAACCATTAAATCCTGTAGGAAAATTATATAGAACACATATAGACGACCGGCTGGTGTAGCGGTAACATACATTGCCTTCTATGTCAGAGGTCCTGGGTTCGAATCCCGGCGGCGGTGGATATTTGTGTGATGAACAAAGATATTAGTCGTCAAGTCATGGATGTTTATATGTTTATTTAAGTTTATTTTAATTAAAAAATATGTATTTATTCAATATGTATATGTTTCTTAAGTATATCAATTATCTAGTATCCATAACACAAGTTCTTTAAGAAACTTAATTTGGGCTAGATAATGTGTGAGTGTCAGTAATATTTATTTATTATTATTTATTTACATTTCTACCTGAATAGATAAATAAAACTACATGGCGCCAAAGTAAGCATAGCAAAGTCAAGTCAAAGTCAAAGTCAAAAGAATCTTTATTTCGTAAGTATTTAAATACATTTGAAATAAGTCACAATTTACAAATTGAACTGAATCTACCACCACTTCGGAAAGTCGATCTGTTGAGAAGAAGTGGCAAGAAACTCAACAGCAATCATCTTTTAAAAATACACAATAACAATAACAACAACAACAATTTACAATCTTCTTGCATCCGGATATCTTATAATAAAACTTTATGCTTATCCTTAAATCTATCGAAGGGTTAATCTTAAATATTTTGGAGTTTTATTATAAAAGCGTACACATTGACCCATGAACGAGTTGGTGATCTTCTGGAGTCTACTATTATATTTATATTTAAGCTTGTGTTATGGGATACCATGCAGTGAACAAGGGGGGAACCTAGAATATAAAATACATAAACAGATAAACACCCAGACACGGAACATTATTTTTTCATGGTTCGTGCGGGAATCGAACCCCCATCCACTGGCATCTGAGGCAGACAGGTTTACTCCATCGCCAAAGTGGTCGTCAATCTCATATATCCCAACCTCTGTCTTACGCCGGCTTTCAATATTCTATAGAAAAAGATTGATTTTATTCACTCTGGATTTCTTTTGATCTATCTCTAGATCCCATACCTGCATTTCAATATTCAATCCTGTCCATCTAATCCGATATTTAAAAGGGATTTAAGATTATGTCATGCCTTCTCGAACGTTTTATTTCACGCAACTGTAGTAAATAAATCATGAGTATAAAGACTTTTTTCTATAATTATAGTTGTATTAAAACTGATGTAATTTTTTTTTAAATTACTTGCAGACTTCAAAGTTACTTATTGCTTTCTCTTTAAAGTAATATAAGTTAAAAGTAAGTGCAAATAAATGTGAAATATTATGTCATGCTGAAGTGGAATGGAACGTCATTCCGTCAACAAACAAATCATGACAGTAAGTCAGACATAAAAAAAATATAAGCTAGATATACAGGGTTGATTTGTGGTCACCGGCCAAATTTTTTTTACACAACAAATATCATTTATAGAAACGATTTTTGCAAAAAAATATTTTTTTTTACAAGGATATTAATATATCTGCTAACATGTTAAGCTTAGCATGGTCACTCTAAATTACCATTAAAGTAAAGTCGACTACGCGCTACTACAAAACATCTCGTAGTACTACGTCGTACTATTAACAATGAAATGCCGCGTCGTAGTAGCTATGTTCATCAACAGCGACTATTTCAAAAACGTTTGTGGTTTCATATTTCTACTTTTTTGTACTGAGTGACGCTAAAATAAATATGCTGGTATTTTTATATTGTATCAAAGAAACTAACATTTAAATTTGGCTGGTGACCAAAAAACATCCCTGTATATTAACCCATCCGGAATTAGATAGGAGATCATCTACCGTAGAATGTTTTTTTACCACTACACGTATAACAATAAAAATCTTTACAAATCAAAAACTAGGAGGCTGATATCGACTTGAGTGCGGTACTATTAGTTTTATTTGATGTGATGGTGCTAAGCAATGATAGAAATTAAAACAAAAAAAAAACTCTAGGGTATTAAGCTCTCTTTGAAACTCTTTTTAGCTATTAAAGCTGCGAAGTCAGTTTTCTTTAATATACTTTTAAAGCAATATTGAAACCAGAAATTAAATATTCCCGTTATTTTTTTAATGGCATTTTCTTTAAAACACTCTTAATTAAACAAGGTCTTACTATGACAAGTTACCCTTAAAAGGACATCTGCCAAAATATGACAATAAATTTAATTTCTGACGACCGTCTGGTGTAGCGGTAACATACATTGCCTTCTATGCCAGAGGTCCTGGGTTCGAATCCCGGCGGCGGCGGATATTTGTGTGATGAACACAGATATTATTCGTCAAGTCATGGATGTTTATATGTTTATTTAAGTTTATTCTAATAAAAAATATGTATTTATTCAATATCTATGTTTATATATTTCTTAAATATATCAGTTATCTAGTATCCATAACACAATTTCTTTAAGAAACTTAATTTGGGCTAGATAGTGTTGTGTGAGTGTCAGAAATATTTATTTATTTATTATTAGCACCTAATCTGTATCTCCAAATCCGATTTCATTGATGTGTTTTTTATATAATAGGTGTTATTTTCTTAGCTTTATTTAGTGGAGATCAAAACAAAAGAGAATAATTGCAATATTCAGCTCTCATTAACGACAATAAGGCTATTCACACACTGCCGCCGCACTGACCTACGTGCGTACTTACGTCGTTATTTCGATTTACTTCATACAATTGTACTTTCCATGCTATACTGGGAGCGAAAGAATAAATAAATAAATATTTCTGACACACAACATTATCTAGCCCAAATTAATTTTCTTAAAGAACTTGTGTTATGGATACTAGATAACGGATATACTTAAGAAATATATAAACATACATATTGAATAAATACATATATTTTTTATTAGAATAAACTTAAATAAAAATATAAACATCCATGACTTGACGACTAATATCTGTGTTCATCACACAAATATCCGCCGCCGCCGGGATTCGAACCCAGGACCTCTGGCATAGAAGGCAATGTATGTTACCGCTACACCAGCCGGTCGTCATATACGTCGAATATACTTACTTCGTAGCTTGAGGTGACTAAGATTCAGTTATCCTTGGATTTTTAAGGCAATTACGACGTTTTGATTGCTTTACCTTTTCGAAGTTTTACTTCAGTAAACAATACTGATTGGTTGTCTGGTAGAGGTCGCTTCCCAGCGATAAGGCCGCCAATTGTATTTCAAAATTCTTATGTATTCCTTTTTGTACTATTTTATGGCATACAGTAAAGTGCGGGGATGTTGGTGACGAGTAGACGTTGAGGTGGAAACATAGCACTCACTTTATCTAATATATAAAATTCTCGTGTTACAGTTTTCGTTGCCATACTTTTTAAATTTTTTGTGCTTATCCGGTATCTATGAGAATCAGCCAACATCTATTTGTTTTTTTTATTTATACGGCAAAACAACGTTTGCCGGGTCACCTAGTATTAATATATTTTTATTCCATTATTTATACATGTTTATGTCAATTCTAACTTTCTAATTCAAATTTAAATTAATTTATTCATAACCATGGGAAATGTTATAATACATAGATGGTCAAAGTTTATAAGTAGTACAACTTTAAATGAATGCCCCGTGTATCGATGCGCAATCGATATTATAATAAATAATTACTTAGTCTAACCAGGCCTGGCTCACTCCGCGCGGTACATCCGTTATTTACCTACAGCGAAGCGCTCCGCCGGCGCATCTCGAATGGGTCGTGTGTCACGCGCGCGCCCGTCGGGACGTTGTAGATACCTACCTACCTAATAGCACTCACAGTAATTCTATGATCGAGGTCGCAAATAGTATTTAAAAATGGACATAAAAAGAAACAAATATTCAATTAGATTATGTTTGGATTTGATTATTTTCAATTTAGCAAACAAAACATATGTAGTATTACTAATTATTCGTCGTCACTTTTTTTTCATTTTGTACTGTAGGTAAGTTTAAACAATATTTTTTACAAAAGTAGAATAACAGTAATACCTACATCGGTAGATACTTAATTACAAATAAGGAGATTAATTATTCTTCACTAGGCAGCAACCCTAACAGCGTAAGAAAAGATAAGAGGCATGCGATAGAAAGAGACAAAACTTCTAGGTATATAAATTTGCAGGTACGTAATGCTGTGCGAGCTGAATTCCACCGTATCGCGTCGTAGCAAGACTCGAATTTATTTAGATCTTCTTGCGGAGTAATTCTTCTGTACCAACTATTACTTATTCTGTGGTCTAACTTATTTGCTATGACTTAACGACCTACTTAGTACATACATACACTACAAAAGTGTAAATAAATAAATAAATACAGTAGGTAAATTGAAAAAAAAAACCGTGTGGAAAGTACTACTTGGCGATCTTATTCAGAGATTTCTTCCAGACAACCATCTTAACTTTCATTTTCGATATGCTCATCTCCCTTCTCTCTACCTTTCAGGCCCTGGTCAGCAGATGACCAGATAGAATTCGAAGACGACTTTGTGATACAAACTTTGCGCGCGGCCGGTGCGCGTTCGTCCATGGAGGTGCGGATAGAGCGCACGATGCGCGCGTCCGCGTCTAAAACTGCCACGGACTCTGATAGTCTGCACGACCTGCCCGGACATAGGCATAAAAGGTGAGGATAGTTGGGTAAAAAATATTAAAAAACAATCAAAAATGAAGCAAATATGCAAAAATATGCATCTACATATATGTACTATAAATAAATACACAATACACATGCTCAGACTATCAAACTTTCAAAACCAAAATAAGCTATAGGATAACAAAATGACTTGACCCAGAAACTGCGGCGCTAGTATCTTTGTTATTGAGTCCACAACCTTAGCTTTTGTAAGGGTAAATCTCCAATTTTCCCCACCGGGTCAGACAAGTTGGTAGCCCAAAAGAATAAAACACTTAATATTGTCTTAAGTTTTCGCGATTCATACTATTAAATATAAAACTTTTTAACCGGATTTATCGCGTATATTTACATTTGTCGCTCGTGACCACGGGGTCTGCAAAGACACCGAAACGTCGAGTCAAAATTTAAAATGTAAATATACGCGATAAATCCGGTTAAAAGGTGTTTTATTTAATAGTATGAATAGCGAAAACTTAAGACAGTATTATAGCCCAAAAGAAGTTTCTAAGAGATCTTTTGTCTTCACTGCAAGTAATATTAAAGATGATATCGTTTGTCCAAAAAGATGTTCAAATTTTTATGCAGAGTGCTCAAGCACTTGTATTTAATAAATTGCATTTTTTATGACAGTTAAATGTTTCTTAGACCTTACTGTATTATTTTTTACATTTACAGGTCGTCATTTTAATAACAACATACTTGGCTCACTGTAACCGATTCTACAAAACTCGTAACATAAACAATTTTGCTTAATAACATAAACAAACTGCTATAACCCCCACGATTTAAACAGATATTCGTATTCTATAAGACCCAGTATGAGAAATAGTCTCCTAAAAATTGGTTTATTTCACGAAGCTTACGGACATCACATTTCACAGTGAGAAAACGCGACTCGATTGGTTAGCTTGGGTTGAAAACCACACTCGCAAGTTTTCGATAGTCCGATACGTGTAAAGTAAGCTTACTTTGACGATTGACGAGATGGTAAAGCCATTCTAACAAAGTTTTGCAACTTGCACTAGGCATCCTGATATCCTTGTACTTTTAATCAATGAGTGAATAGGTTTCTCGTGGATGGACGTGTACCACCTTAGTCTTCATGTTCACTTAACATCAGGTGGCATGGAAGACAAACGCTCCATACTTGTATATTAAAAAAAAAAAGAATCATAAACAAAAATATATATTTATTTTCTTTCTTAGAAAACCAACAGCGATATAATTGCAATTACAATACATTTGTTATTAACTTAGTTAGAGCATGGCTAATAACAGGTTTTCCTTATTAGACAATTGATTGGTATAGGGTTGTAGGCACGTTTACATTAAACAGAAAAGTTTATTTAAATTATGGAACAGCAAATTACATAATAAGAAAAAAAATAAACAAAAAATCTGTATTATGTCCATTTCATAATCGTTAAGCAAACTATAAATAAATATTTTATTTCAATCAATATATAAAACATACCTACGTCTATTTTTCCTGACCAGTATAATCCTGGAATTTTTAAACGTCTAGTCAATAGGTTTCTCGTAAATGGACGTGTCCCACTTTTGTCTTCATTTTCACTTACCATAGATATGGTATCATGTAAGACAAACCTCCTATCTTTACTTCATGAAGAAAATAATATCGAATATGACACAGGTAACCGTAATGATCTACAAATGTCTTGGATAAAAGAGAGATTTGATTTGCAATTGTGTTTTTTTGTTTTATTTTTATTTTACTTGACGACCACTTTGGCGAGGGGGTAAACCTATCTGCCTCAGACGATAGTGGTTGCGGGTTAGATTCCCGCACGGAACAAGAAAAAAAAAAATGCTCCGGGTCTGGGCGTTTATCTGTACAGGGCACGGATTAGATAAATGAGGTAGGATTGGCAATTGTCACACTTTTGTTTGAAAACCAGTGTCGCCGCTTGTCTCCCACCAATCAACTCCACTACATAAACAACACAAATAGATACACGAATTAGGCACACTCATAAACAAAACAACACATAGAATACAGGGCTGCAATTGCTTCTCGCACTGCTCCGGGACTCTGTAAGTTACGCACAAACACACGCACAAAATTCTCATAGACGCTAGGGCTTGCTATGGTCGATAAGTTTTTCGATGACGAAGATTTACAAACTGAGGCAATAGTCATATCGCATATTTTATTGTATGAAACATTGTGTCAATGGAAAATGTTAATTGCTGTAGTGATATAAATTGAAATAAGATCAATATGTTTTTTGTGTTCTCTTTATTTTCAATCAAAAATAAATCAGTCACTATGTTAAAGCAAAAAACAGGCAATACACTACAGAGCACCGACATCATAAATTACAACTATAGTTGGAATCCTACTTAATGGCAAATAAACATTATTCTATTCTATTACAATTTGAGTTGGTACGGAAAACCAAACCAAAACCACCACGTGGAGTGTCTTTAAGTGCTCATCACTATTAGAGCCGTGGCATTCACTTGACATTGGCGTTTCGCCATTTTATACTAAAGAATCTTCCAAGATACTCGCTTACTACCTATTATAACTTGACATTGGCAAAATTACTCTTTATTGTTATGGAATTCCATAGAGAAAAGTAAGTAAATATACTTTATTTCACACCAGTATAAAAATAGAATTCAAACTTACAGACTTATAACTAGCTAACTAATAACTAACTAAACTAAATAACGTGCCAAGGTGGCCTTATCGCGAAAAGAAGAATACAAAGATATTAAATTCAAAATTATTAAACATTAACAATGGCCAAAATTCTTTGGACTTCGCAACAAACTGGACAACAAAGATAGTACATCACTTTGCAGAAACAATTGAATACAATTTTATTGGCCCTGGAATAAAATATATTTATTAAAATACTGACGTTTGCTGTCTTTTACATTTGAATTTTTCAAAATGAAATGTAATCTTACATTCATATATTTTTCAATAACAGCTTTGATGAGGTCCGTTATATGATTTGATATAGGGTACTCTCCAATTTGATGGTAGCTAATACTGCTGAATAATTCAGTTCCTACAAACTGATGTAATATCTTTGTTGTCAACATGTTTTTGTTGATTGTGCGGAGGTTGCTGGTATATAGCTTAATTACAGATTCGGACACTTTACATATGTGGATCAAATCTTTTGACGGGTACATAAGACCACCTTTATTTTTTGCCACTATTAATTTATGATGCGCATTCAATTCATTTGATAGCAGCGCTCCTACACAAGTATCGCATTTAATTTTATTTAACAAAACGTGCGCAATATATCCAGCAATGTAACTAATAATTTGCTGGCTGAATTCGGATATGTTTTGAAAAAATGAATTTATTTCTTCGTCCTCATTATTATCCACGGTAATCTGCTCATTATCTTCGATTGAATGTCGACTGGAAGTTCCATTTATTCTTTCTATAGGCGAGGATGCACAACTGAGAATCGAAATATGCTCAAGAGCTGTGCAATTCCCACTATTCAAAGCCTTAAGTTCGATGTGAATCAAAAGTTTTTTATAGGCGGCCTTGAATTGGCGAGCCGTGGGGTTATTGTTTCCTCCGCCATGTGATCTTATATTACCGAACAGCATTTCAAGGTGGTCTTGACTAATTCGATACATTGGCATAAATACAAGCACTTGAGTGCGAATCAAGTAGTTGTAAAGATGCTTCACTGCTTCGGCACATCCAATATAGCCAACAAAACCAATTTTTCGTGGGCTTTTTATTAAAAGATTGCCCTCTTTCGATTTAAGCTCTGATATATATTTGGTTGCTACGTCTAAAAAGCCCAAAATATCTACAGCGTTAGTTTCAGTAAGTGCCTTCTTAAAGTTATACTGATACATGTTCCGGGAGTTGAATATATCAAACATATTATTCACAATTCTCAAGAACTTACACGTTGCTTCACTACCTTTGAAAGCAGGCAGATTCAGTTCATCGCGACAAAAGTCTATTGCTTCTGCAACACTTAGACTGAATAATTGGGTTGCGAGCTTAACTTTCATCTTTTTATTTTGAAAATGGACGTGATGGTATCGTAATTTGTTAACTAGATGAAAGTTTTCTTTTTGTTGGACTTCATTAAGCTGCATCAAATATTTCCATTCTATTTTATTCCCTTCCGGATCTATAAATGTATTATAACATTGAAAAGCATTACGTAGTAATTTGATCATGTGGGATGGATCCAACATTACCAAAATTGGCTCTTTGGAAGTAGGATGCTCAAATGTAACTTTGCGATCTTCTATGGAACAATTTAAACATTTTACCATTGCCATATTAGCAGCACATCCATCGAAAGTTAGAGATATAATTTTTATACCTGTTTCTTCGACCAGTTCCAAACACTGAAGGATCAAATCAGCACGCTGTCTTCCTGTAACGCCGTCGACGAAAAAATACCCAATGGGCACTTTAAAATTGGAATTCACACCTGTCACCAGAAAAACTAGAGCCTCTTTGGCTTCAGTTACATGATCTCCTTCTACCCCACTGCCGATATCAACTTGACCTATTAGTTTTTCACCATCCCATTCTATACGACGGCGAATAGCCATTTCATCAATTGATAACCCTGCTATTATCGGGTAATTCGTAGACCGTGCTTTATTTTTTAACGCTTCAAGGGATTCAGTAGTGAAGCCGGGATCACCTCCAATTGTTTTATACCACTCCCTAAGAGTGCGACTTGCTGGCAGGCAAGTATCAAAAGTTTTACGGACGTATTCATAAGCTTTCGGTGAGTAGTAGTGAAGCGTCAAAGCAAAACTACGGATTGCTGGGCTATATTTCTGTTTTGATTTTCCTCCTGAATTTTTTGCCACCATTCGGTTTGTGAGTTCATGTACCTGTCAATAAAATAATATAGGTAAGTATAAGTGATAGGTAACGCTATTCGAGAATATTGAAGGCAAAGGTTAAAATGAAGCTGCTTTCGATGGCACCCACCTGCACATTGATATTCCTAAGTATAGACATATCCTCAATTTTCAAAGCAAACTTGTCTTGAACACCATTCAAAACTTCTTCTATCTTATCAAATTTTTTTTTCAGTCTGCGATTTCGTGCTTGTTCTCTTTTGATTTGTAATCTCTGTCTCTTTATTATACTTTCTTTTGTTCTTATTATACTTTTCAGTTTTCTTTTTCTAGGTGTTGATGCATTTGAAGTTGGACTTTCCTACAATTAAGTAAAAAGTATTGATTAATAACTATGCATATTTTTATAATAATATTATTTAATTTAAATTATAAGTCAGTCTATTACTTGTATGTGTTGTATTCTTGTAGACCGATCTTTTCGTGGTGTTGAGCAAAATGAATTTGGAGGGATTCCTTCTGTTGGGATAACATGAGGCTGTAAGTTAAAATATAAACATACATTAAAAAAGTTTATATGCAGAACTGCAGATTAGACAAAGAGTAATTTACCTAACTGAAAATAATATGTATGTAGTATGTATGTTGCAGCCAAACAGGGTTGGATGGACAGACATAACAAAAAGAACTCAAAACCTACACTCATCATAATCATCACTACCACACATCAGACCACTAAGTATATTCTGCCTATATTTGAACATAAGTTTATAAACAAGGTTTACTTACCTCTGTTATTCCTAAGCATTTTTTCTTACAATCCATGGCACCAGTATCGTTTAATTTTCGTTTCTGTGGTATCTTCTCCATTGAACTTCCAAATGGTGCCTCTTTTGACTAAAAAATCCAAAAGTTTAGGTAATTGATAAATTTAATGTATACATACATAGATATACAATAAATAATACCAAAACTCAAAATTCTTGAAACAAGCCTCTATTTATTTAAAAATAACACGTGGGCGACATAACAAAATGTACTTATAACGTTATGAGAGGCCACATGGTATAAATATTCTGCCTATGTATGTACTTAAGTTGATAATTAAGATTTACTTGCCTCTATTATTCCTAAGCATTTTTTCTTACAATCCATGGCACCAGTATCGTTTAATTTTCGTTTCTGTGGTATTTTTTCAATTGAACTTCCAGACGGTGGTTCATTTGACTAAAAAATCACAAGTATAGATATAAATTAATTGAGTACAAAATACAAGAAAATATCGAAAAATCTCAACCACAACTTTTTAGAATCAATAAAAGAAAAGCTAAACTATACTTACGAAAGAATTCGTATAAATGTGTACGATGTCCACACGTGGAATTGCTCCTAATTTTAAAAATCTATTACCAGATTTTTTTATTATAAAATCATTTTCTCTAAAATGCTTAGAGCAAATAGTACTAGTCTTTGTAGGGATCCAATTTTCTTTACCAGTTACATCAATCCATTGGCTTCTTATATCAGGTTCTTTTGGGAATCTGAAATTTTTTCAATACGGTATTAATTTTATACTTACGTAGAATTTTAAAAATATATTTAACATTACATTCATAATTATGTAGTTATAAAAGAGAACACATGATAATCATCTTGTAAAAATGAAACTTATCGATAAATTTCGTCAACTAGCAGTGCAAGCACTAGCCAGGCGACTGAGGCGGACGTGGATCGAGCGAGTCGAAGAGGCGTGGTGATTTCGCTCGCTTTGCAACCCATTGCGCGTAAACTGTGTCTCCTGGTGAAATATTTTCGTTATTCACCAGCAATGTATTTGTCTGTTGTTCTTGGCTATGTTGTCGTTTTTACTAAGAGTTTCATAATTTGAAATAGTTTTTTGGACAAAAATACAATAATACGAAGATTTTATACTTACCGATGAAATGAAATTCCTCCTTGTTTAATACTTGACGTCTGACTCTTTAATCTACACGTAACAATCGCACAACACGGCATTTTAAAACGATTTTACCGCAGCTCCGCACTGCGACGCAATCCACGAGCAACTAACAAAGTATGAACGCGTGGTTCGGTCAAGTATGACTGTCTAATCATACCTGCGACGCGCCTGCCCCGCCCACATTGCCAATCCAACCTCATTTATCTAATCCGTGGTACAGGGTGTCCCGTAAATAGTGGACCAAAAGAAAACTGAAGATACAAGGGGTTGTCTGGAATCCGAAACACCAAGATTTTTTTTCCCTTGGCTAAGTAGTTTCTGAGATATACCGATTTTAAATAGTTTGTAAATTTTCACTTACTGCGTGTACAAAATGTGTCATAATTTTTTTTTCATGCGTTTTTTCCAACTTTTTTATTTCATAAGATAATAAGGGAAGGTCATTCTTTTTATCCAATGTATTAATAACGAATATTTATCTGTTACAAAAAAATTACAATGAAAATAAGAATTTCAAACTTGATTTTTAAACTAAGCTGCTGTAAATAATGTATGACAATCTAATGGAACTTTATTTAAAAAACATCTACAATTCATACAGATTTCGAAAAGGTATAACTGTACGTAGGCTGAAGTGCTGAATAAAACTCCTCAGGAATTTGTATTGAACATATAATCCTATGTGATACTTCCACGAGTTTTTTTGGTAATACCTTACAAGTACGGTGTCTTCGAAAGATAGCCTCCGTATGTCTGTATTCATTTTTGATGTCACTTCCGAGTTATTATTTGAATTGTCAAAGTTATTTTCGTTATTCTGCAGAGCCTTAGCAATCATAGATTGTCCAGCTGAATTAGTTGTAACTACTGCCTCGTTTTCATTAGAACAAATGTTTATTTCTCTTGTGTCTTTACCAGTGTATGTATATTTTTTATCTTCATGGCTTGATTGTTCTATTTTCTCTCTCTCAATTTTACTTGTATCTGATATTTTTCTTAAATTTGTAACGTTCTTCTGTTCTTCCAGTTGATAATCCATATCATTCAAATAACAATCATTTGATAAGATATCATCTGTAATGTGATACTCTTCTTCAGAAGTATCATGCACAGAAATCGTCATATCTTCGTCTGTACTGCTCTCATCTTCCGTTTTACGTTTCTTATTTGTTTTAAGGTGTATGTCTTTTGTTTTTCTTTTCTTTGAACATTTTTTCATTCTGTCATGAGATGGCCGAGAGTTTTCTTTCGAACTTTTGCCAGCAATGTCTGTTTTGAGGTCTCTTTGTTTCAAATTGAATGGTCCATATTGGCTCAAATTAAAAGAAGACCTGTTTTCTTGAGTGTTTTTAATGTCGGCTCATACTGTTATAGACGTTTTAGACGGAACAGATTTTTCATTTAACAATTCTGTTTTCTTTAGCAAGTCCGCAGATTTCAGATTGACAATAGTCTCTCTCCATCTTTATAATACCTCCAAATTTGTCAAACGTGACATCAGATGGTCTTGTAACCTCTGGTGTTCTGCCTACCCCATTAGGGATACAGGCGTGACGTTATGTATGTATGTACAGTCGCAAAAACCTGGTCTACTCCTTTTGCAGAAGCAACTTAAATAACGGTAGGAAATAGAGTGAGCTGAGTCAACATTGTTAATAATCTGATGTATTTTCATCGTGTTTGGTACTGGTACGAGTTTTACTGATTAGTTCTGCATGGCATCTTCAGGTATAAAGAAAAGCTGTATTTTAGTCTCAGACGCCTGTATAAATTCGTAAGCTGTTTTAGCGTCGGGAACATTTGAACCATAAGCGACAATCGAGACTAATTTTCTTTTGGGCGCTCCTCCTATGCCATCAGCGGCTCCTTTTCCGTGTGACGCTTCATAAAAATTCCACGTGGAAAATGGAAAACCCAAGTCTTTCGTCAGTTTTGCGAAATAATAAAAGATTTCTTCTGTCTATATTGTACAGTTGGGCCATCTGAAAAAAAAATGAATCCCGTCTACTTTGGGTAATTTCTGCCTGCTCAATTTAAGCACGGGTAAGAGATGTGCCCAAATGTCATCTGGTCCGTGGTCTTTGTTTAGGCTTAAACTTGCAAAAGATTGATGACCTTTTTCGGTATATAACACCCCAGTGTGAAAACTGATCTGTTGGCTGGACCCATCAAAATGTATAGCTTGTATTTCAGTGGCTAATTTGCAAGAATAATTTTCTGAAAAATCGATATGTACAACGACAGTACGGTCATCTAAATTTTCTATGCACTGCCGATATTGTTTGTACAATATTGGAAGGATTTTAGGAATATTAACTATCTGCAAAAATAAAAAGTTAAAAAAGTGCATGAAACAAAAGTTATGATACATTTTCTGCAAGCCGTAGAGGAAAATCCTATCAATATTCAAAATCGGCATATCTCAAAAACTACTTAGCCTAGGACAAAAAAAATTGGTGTTTCGGATTCCAGACAACCCTTTGTATTTCCAGGTTTCTGTTAGTCCACAATTTACGGGACACCCTGTACATGTATTTTCTATTCTGGGTTACCCCCTAGTACGCTACATGGTACCTCATAACGCAAGCTTTGCTTACTGGAGGCCATGTACTTGGTATGATTGTCTGGGGATTTTATTTTTATTTTATTTTATTTTAACCCAGCTTGCCACGCACGTCTATGGAAGATAGGATAGACCGTGATAATCAACTGACGGACTCTAAGACGGCCATTGATACGGATGGTCTTCATGACCTGCCGGTCCATCGGCATAAGGGGTTAGTTAGATTTGGAGTTTTAGTTTAGTTGATTTTATTTAGGGCCTGTCTCAATAACTTACAAAAAGTTAAAATAAAAAAGTAAATAAAGAATATATTGTACTATCTTGAGCGCAAGTGACAGGTTTGATACAATGATAGTATGGGAATTTCTTGCCCCACCTTACTCAATCCTTTAGCTTTTGGTATTGAGACCAGCCATTAGTCGACATGATACGGTAACAAAGTACTTATTTTACATATTAGAATATAGGTAAAAATACAAATTCTAATATGTATACAGGGAGATTTTGTTAAGACTGAGCATCTTCTCAGGGTGTAACAAAAAGATGACAAGTAATAAAAATAAGCTCAATCCAATATTTTTTTCAAATGTTTTCTTACTGAAGACCAAAACTGAAATTCAATTTCACTTGGACATCACGTGTCTTATTTTATTTCAGAAGTATAGGCATTGAACTGCAAATTAAGAATAAAAACAAACAATTTCATTGAGTACTTGTGTGTACAGAAATATTTTAACAAAAAAAAATCGAATAACTAAAAAACTCATAACTTTTTTCTACACTGAATTGGGTCATATAATAAACATTGTCCAACTACCAAATCTAACGATGCTCAGTCATAACAAACACACCCTTTATATTTATTATTATTATTAATCCTTTCAATAGTATTTTTGATTACAAACCAAAAAAAAATAAGGGATAAAATTTCGAAGGGTTACAGTAGCTATGGTTGGTTGAAAACATAGTATTTAATAGTTATTTAGTATTATGTTACATTAGATTATTTATACATTGTATTCTTAGAAATAGCTTCGTAAATACAAAATCCTTTTTTTAGCAATTAAACAGACAGGACGGTTACTTTTTTACTTTTATTATCCACATTTTAGTATCCACTTATCGTTATGTTTTGGAAAACACACTCAACAACTTTATTATTTAAAGCCTATATAATATTCTTATGTAAATCTGTCAAGTTACTGTTTCGAAATTTCGTAACAAACATACACCCACATATTTACATACATGTACCCACTGTAGACTTCACGTATATATTCTTAGTTGATAATTATTTTCTGTTTGATAATTATTACTGTGCTGATAAAAGAATATAAATAAACAGCGTGGCCCATTTAAAGTGGTCCATTTTTTTTCACTTGAAGAATGTCGTGCCTTATCTATAGAAAGATATTATTTTTGAAAAAAAAATTATAGGATTTACGGTTTTTGGAAAAAAAAATCTCTAGTCATTTCACATAAATTACTGTTATGTGAAAACTATTCATTGTAATCACATAAAAATTGGTATCGAAGTAATGTAGAAATAGGTCTACCACTTCATGTGCCATTTTGATGTTAATTCTAAACAGATCTTTGTAAAACTTATTTTTCCTGCAACTTTTTTGAAAAAAAAAAAAACAAGATTTAAAAAATGTATGACCAATGTTTTGCTCTTGCTTTTCAAAACTACCTTAGTATGAAATTTATAGTAATTTCCTTGTTTTTAAATAAAACAACATTTAAATATCATCAAAGTATAAATGTATCATATAGATTGTTTAACTTTATTTATAAGTAAATGTAATATAATTAATAATCAAGTATGTAGCTTTATTCAACATCATAGATCTTAAATTGTTTGTGCTAGTTTGTGCTTGTTAATCTGTAAATTAAGAATTTATTTTAATATTCCTTAAACTCAGGCATTTTACGTTTTAGTAAAGACTCCAGATGATTACTTATGTGTATTGAAATGAAATATGATTTTTTTATGTTGATTTAGGATGTATGGTAAGTTTAAAAGTATAGAAGCAATGTGTGGCATTTCGATGGTCAGGGTTATGTTGTGTTTTGACCGACCTCACTGCCTTTGGTCAAGTTACTTCGCCTCGCTTGGCCTTGACAGTCCTGGACCTAATAAACTACTATACCAAATTACGTTAAAATCGGCTAAGCCGTTTTTGAGCGTTGGGAACAATCAAAGATAAATACATACAAACATGCATACTGTGTTCCTCTTCTTGGCAAAAACCACCGAATAGATATTTATGAAACTTTGCAATAATGTAACTTATACATCAGGCTAACATATGATTTTATAAATAACTAGACACCGCGCGCGGTTTTACCCGCTTAACTTTTGATCCCGTGGGAATTTCAGGATAAAGTATAGCCTATAACCTTCCTCAAGAGTTGGGCTATCAAATACAAAAAGATTTTTTTAAATCCCACTTGTAGTTTCTGAGATTAGCGCGTTCAAACTTACAAACAAAAAAACAAACTCTTCAGCTTTACATATATATTAGCGTAGATTAAGATATGAGTTAATTAAATATAACGATATTTCAAGTCTGCGGAGGGTGAATAGACCGTTTGTTTCGTCCATAATCGTATAGGTGGCACTGTTTTCAATCGAAGAAAAGATAGTAATTTAAAACCTATATTAAGATTTTAAGATATGATAGATATTTTTAGATATGGTCCTGGGTTGACTACGATCGCTGTCGAGGTTTTCAGTATTGCATTTATCGGATTTAGATGTTCATTACCCATTTTTAACATTTTTGACCAAATTGAACCCACTCCTTTTTATCACCGGACTACCAGATGCAGACAGAATTACCATCCCTATATAGTGGATTTACCAGAAAGTCGAACAAAACGCTTCGATAGTTCCTTTTTGGTACGGATTGCCGAGGTGTGGAACAATCTGCCTGCGTCTGTTTTTCCTGACCACTCAGTCCTGGAACTTTCAAGTGTGGAGTGAATAGGTTTCTCTTGGATGGACGTTTACCACCTTAGTATTCATGCACACTTTCCATCTGGTGGCATGGAAGACAAACGTTAAAAAGTCAGTGTTGCTATACTTTTGAATTTGCGACCATCGGAATTCCATACGTCGCTGCAGTAAACTTTCGAATTAACAAACATCGTACATCTGTACTTTTGAACTTATATGCATCGTGATTTTGTAATTCTAATTTCAGTACCAGAGTGTTCTTAGAATTATAGTGCGGCCGGTGGGAGTTTGCGTTCTTGACAGCTGTCAAAATCATAGCTTTTTCCCCTTCGAATCGGAAATAAACTTTATTCAGGGGACATAAGGAGCTGTCAGGAACGCATTCTCGCAACGGCCGCACTCTATTTCGTATTTTTCAATAATTAACCTTATAATTTTGTTTCCGCAGCCGCTTCCTAAAACGCACCCTAGAAGACATCGACTCGAGGCTAAAAGACCAGAACGTAGCCATAGACCGCCTTCAAAGAACTGTAGACGCCCTATCCGAACCTAGGAACTTTAACCCGATACTTCGCCCTCAAAACATCGGCAGGGTACCCTCTAATGGAAACCTCTGGCATTTGCTAGCGGGCTTCGCAATAGCCTTAATAATGCAGGCTATGCTCAACTGGATGTCAAAAAAGCCGCAATGACAGTGACGTTGACAGGTGACAGTGACAGGTGACAGTTTTGACAGCTTCGTCACCAATGAAGTGATTTCGATACCAGTACGGTAGTGCGAATACATCGACCAATTCGTGTTTTTGGATGTGCTTTGAGTTCAGCGTTTTCGTCATGTTTATTTTTTTTAGTTTTTTCGTTCGTAAGGTTTTTCTTTTCCGTGTATAGTAGGAGTTATTTTTGTTGGTGAACTGACTGTAACGCGAACTTGACGTGTTTTTTTTACGAGTAAGTTATGTGTGTGTGTTTTTGAAAACAGTGATTTTTTAAGATTTTGTATTTTCTTTGCTAGCGTAAATATAATATAAGGTCCTTTGGTTCCTGGGTGTGTAATAAAGATGTATCGAAATGCCTTCTTTGTGTGTTTTCATAGTAAAACGTAGGCCTAACCTTTAAAACTAGATTTTATGTGCTAAAATAGAATAAATTTCAATGTAGATACCAAATTTTTGCCTGATGGTAAATGAAAAAATAAGTTATTTTGTTTTATTTTATATTTCCTAAATATTTTTGTTTATTTTTAGTCAACTTATACTATTATAATGTATCCTATTTGTTGGCAAAAAACCTACGGAAATAATTCATTGAAAATAAAATTGTAAATAAATATTGAATAAATTAATAATGAGCATAAAGTAAATTGAAGTCAAAACCATCCTTAATGAATTTTTTTGTGTTTTGTGTTTAAAGACACATTTAGTAAACTTAATTAACCACATTTTGCATTTAGAAACCCTTTGATCTCGTACTCATGTTTTTTAAGTAAAAGTTAATATAAGGTTGTTTTTGAGTCAGCAGCCAAATTTAAATCTTATGTTCTTTGATAAAATGTAAACCTATCTGCATAATTATTTTAATATTGCTCAGTACAAAAAAATAAAGTATGGCACCATAACCTATTTTACAAATAGTCGCTGTTGATGAACATAGCTGCTACGACGCGGCATTTCATTGATAAAACTAAGACGTAGTACTACAAGATGCTTTCTAGTAGCGCGTAGTCGTCTTTTCTTTAATGGTATTCATTCATTATTTAGAGTGACCACGCTTTGCTTACTATGTCAGCGAATATATTAATTTCCTTGTAAAAAAATGCATACCTTTTTTTGCAAAAATGGTGTCTATAAATGATACTGATTACGTAAAAAAAATTTGGCCGGTGACTACAAATCAACCATATACAGGGTCGTATGTTTAAATCGATCTCAACTCTGAAAGTAAACTTAAGTGATAAATTATACAGGGTTTGTTTTTAGTTACCAGCCTGTCATTTTCTTTGTTACGATATAAACGTACCTGCATATTTATTTTACTATCGCTCTGTACAAAAAAAAATAACATAGCTACAACGATTCGGCATTTCATTGATAATACTACGCAGTACAACGAGATGTTTCATAGAAGCGCGCAGTCCTCTTTATTTGAATTGTATTTATTCATAATTTAGAGTGACCATGCTTTGCTTAATATGAATTCTTTTTTTGCAAAAATCGTAACTATAAATTTCTGACTGTGTAAAAAAAAATTGGGCGCTGATTAAAAAACAACTCAATAGCGTACCATACGGTTGAACTCAGAGTTGACATTGTTTTATTAATACGGACCATAGATACAAGCATCCCATAATTCTTATTATTTAATATTAGAGAAACAGTTCTCTTCATTGTTGTGCTTCTTAAACTGCGTTCTTAGATACTAGAGATATAGGGTTCAAATGTGACAACTGCAATTTCTGCCTTATCAACAAAAAAAAATATTTATACCGCGGATGAAATTTGTCTTATGAATAGTTGAGCTAAGTAAGTATTGGAAACACAATTCATTTTTAGGCTAATGTTGTGACTATTATAGTGCGACCGTTTGCGTTCCTAACAGCTGTCAAAATCATAGCTTTTTTAACTTTCGAATCGGAAATAAACTTTATTCAGT
Source organism: Stenoptilia bipunctidactyla (assembly GCA_944452665.1). Classification (NCBI taxonomy): domain Eukaryota; kingdom Metazoa; phylum Arthropoda; class Insecta; order Lepidoptera; family Pterophoridae; genus Stenoptilia; species Stenoptilia bipunctidactyla. Next base: position 15,838,353 of record OX101746.1, read on the forward strand.
GGACATGAGGAGCCGTCAGGGACGCATTCCCGCAACGGCCGCACTCTAATACTTTTATAATGTCTAAACGATATAAACTTAATGCAACTTTCAGTTTAAGTGTTTCTGTAGCTGAATGGAAGTTAATATATAAATGTTAACTTGATATTTGCTTAGGTACTATATATCGTGTATATAAGGGCCATTCTCGACATTGTTAGCAACTTTTGAGTTTGACATAAGATTAAAATTAGAGAGTAATGTCATATTGAGTTCAGAGACGTTGCATAAATGTCACAATATTAGCCAGAACTCTTTTGTTTTTCTTTTAAATGTTGCCATTATAAAAAAAAATAGAATTATTAGTAGAAATCGCTGTTTTCAAATTCTATTACACTCTTGCCTTGTTGTTATTGTTATATACAATAAAAATAGTAGTTAAAATTGTTACGAGAATATGTCTATATTTTTTAAATAATTTTATTTAAATGTGCTAAGAGGTAAGAGGTTTTTCTGATATCGTTTTGCCTACCAGCGATGTAACATAACCTTATATTATTATTAGAAGTTATTAAAAAGCTACGGCTTAATTATAAATACAACTTTTTATATGGAGTGTATAAATAAAATATTAATTCTGACTACATTATAATACATTTGTCTGGAATATTTTCTATCAATTTATAATTCTTTAAATCACGTTATTATTTTGACATTTGAATGAAATTTATGTTGTTTAGTTTTGACTTAAACATTCATAAGTTCTTTGTATCTGTTTGATTGTCTCGTAACATCAATAGTATTTAAATCCAAGATTTCTTCATAGAACATAGATGTCTATTGCAATATTTTAGTTCAATTCACAACGGTTCATATATTGTAGTGTAAGTTTAAATTTAGCATTTTGATGTAACATTAAAATCTACTGATACACAAGAACTCAAAAATCTCGGATAACTTGCAAAAAAGTATTGAAATCGTAAACAGAATAGTTTGTATGCAATTAGCTATAGCGCCTCTACCGGACGAAAATAGTACTTTCAGCTTCAGAGATACCTGACCCCTCTTTAAAAGTGAAGTTTTTTAATATACATAGTATTTGATACGTTTTTTTTTTAAATTAGAACGAAACGTTGCTTTTAGTTGATTTTGCATAAAGCCAAATTTTATACCTAGAAGTTAGTATCAAAAACTTCATTCTTACTACAGGTTTCTCTAAAACTGACTTTACTAATTTTGTGCCGCTGCATAAAAAATCCGAATGTGCCTAATGCACTATTTTAGTGGTGTAAAACTAACATTCGAAGGAAATCGGCTTTATCCTCATAGGTTGGATCAAAGCCCTAGAGACAGGCCGAAACATTTTTGTGTTTATTGTATAAAGACAGCGCCCTCAAAGGATGTAAACGGTACTAAATTCGTGATCGCGATACAGTTCTGTAGGCCTATTACGGTTCTTTCATGACTAGACATGATAAACAAGATTTCTATGATGCAGTGATCAACAATGATGGCATAATGAATGAACGAATTCCCTATACATTTGCATGCAAGAGGCATTGCATTACCTTTTGCAATGACAGTTTCAATGATATCATTTATGACTTAAAACGTCAATTGAAAAAGGTGAGATCGCACCCACCTCTATGATATGTATGTTTGTTTCTTGATTTCATTTGTGTTTTCCGTTACGTATGCTTTCATAATTAAATACTATATTATTATATATTGGGACTAGTGTATTCAGTCTACATGGCAGGAGCTTAGTTAGGAGATTTCGCCGAGGAGTAATACCAAATAGTGATCGCGTGATATTTTACGTCAAAACTATGGGTTATTCCGGATTTATCCACCTTGTTGTGATCCACCTCTCGTTATCGTTATTATTAACAACATTAATATGTTTATGAAGACTAGGTGGATCAGACCGGAATAGAATTTAATTTAAAATAAAACAGATTTCCCTGGAGGATCAAAACAAGGTGGAACGGTTCGGAATATGATATTTTTATGATATCATTTTATGATATCATCGCATGGTTTTGAGATCCATAATAGGCCTGATGATCAAAGAAGCTTCTCCATTCATACTTCCATTAAACCGTCAATAATTAAAACGTTACGAACTATCCATCAGTGGAATTCAATATTATATTCAAATAAAAAAAAAAATATCTTTTTTGAGATTTGAAAGACTAAAATGTTTGAGCGTTGCGGTGACAAGTGAATATATTATCTTGTTTGAAAGAATCTTCGATCGAAAATTTAGATTTAATATGGCTAGCCCCTTGTTTACAAATACTTTTAAAAGGCGTTAAATAGTTGATGCATGTATCTATAAGTGGACAATCGATATAAGTTTGTGGTTTTTACTTACACCCTTCTCGCGTTGAAGTTCAAAGGTACTGGAAGCGGTAAGTCACAGAAGGTTAGTTTTGCTCTGATTCTGTGTTCACCGTGAGACCGTTTGAGGTCTTGTAAATCATGCCTATGCAGCCTGAGCCAATTCTAGTAGTGATCTAAAATTTTGCAATTCAACAAGATAATGTTCATCTTTTTTAATCACATACCGTTTGTCCTTGTCGTGAACTTCCTACATGACAGCCGCTAAGTTGAAACCTTAAACACTAATCCTAAACACTAAGAGAATATTTTAAAGATAACTAAAATGACTAAAACAAATTTAAACGAATAAAAAAATTTAAAAACGAAGGGGGGGTCACACTTTGAGGATTTTTGGATCACGTAGGATTCGCATTCGCAATCATTGAGGAATTTTTAACCTTATTGCAACGACGTTACGACTTAGTTTATTGGTTGCACTAATTGCGTCGAGTCAGGTAACCCACCTACAACGCCTTAGATTAATAATTGGTCCACAAAATCCTACTAGATTCCTCTAAATCTTCGTATATTATGCCATGCTATGCCGAAACCTGAGTACAATTGATGTGCCTTTACGCCCAGACAAACGGTGTCACTAAGAATCAGTAGACCCTCACGTGTCCGCTTAAAACGAGTCCGACCACCGTTGCGTGTCCAGCCCTCAAAATTGTTTACGCAGAAATCTTACCTATTGTCAGTTTTTCCATAATATCCTGGAATCTTTTCATTAATGCATAAACAAATTATATATTTTTGGAAACTCGATAAGATTATTTAACGGACTGTGTATGATTTTTGTTAAAAAAATTAACTGAATAAAAACAAATAAGTAAAAAATAAAAAAGAGGTTTAAAAAAATCGTCTTTATTTTTGCTTACTTCTCCATTGTTAAATATTAAACTTAAATACTATACTATATTGATTATATAAATAAATCATAAGAATTTGATGCAAAGGGTAAATTTTATACTGAGAATATCTATTGTTAAACCCACTAAATAGACACTCAGAAATTAGAGAGCACTAAACGCCTTTCAGTGCGCGAAGTTCAGACACGTTTTTCTAAACTTTCAAGTAAGGCGGCTAGCTAAAACGTCAAGGCAATAAAGCTAGCCTGTTTCTTCCTCGACGATTTCTAATGCATCGAAGAGAGATAGGCTCTGTATTTTGTAAGTTAAACACAGTTTTGTAGCACAACTGACACCTTGCCGTGACACGGCAAGGAACACGTAACGGCGGTGTTTTTTCTTGCCGTGGTACTACGGAATTGGACACGTGAGGGGGTAGGGACACTCTACGCTATTTCAAAATGTATTGTACTTGTCAGTGTATCAGACTATTATGGACATATTGTTTTCGGGACAGCGTTTAGTTGGTGTTCTGTGTAGACCTTTATTTATCTATGACGTTAGACGTTATGAACAGGCATACTTAAGGCCAGAACAAATGAAAGTCTTGGTAACGGAAATAAAAATTGACAAGATATTTGCCAAATATCCTAATGATAATTTTGTGAAGTCAACAGTAGCATTTTTTTGCAGAAATAGCCTTTTATAAATTTGTGTAATAAAACCTATGATTATAAAAGAAAAATATGTAAGATTTTTATTTTTGTATTAAAATCGGTTTTTCAGAGCTTCTATGTCAACAATAAATACCTCTTAGCATCAATTTTTTTGTAATATACTATTTACTTAGATAATCATTAAGAAAGACATGTATAAAAATCGCTTTTGTCTCTTCCGATGGTTGCTAAGGGTTTTTTTGGACTTGTAAACACCATCGATCTACGACAACTCGATAGATTGATGTGGTAACACCACTGACCTTTATATTTACCACTGGACTGGCGGCTGTCAAAGTGCTTTTGTGCCCGTTTGATAATCGCCATTTTGGCGCTGTCGGACGTAGCGAGTGTCTGTGGTACTAAAACTAGTCGCTTACAATATACACATGTCCTCATTCTTGATAACTTTTATATAATGCTTATAACAATAACAACATAAAATTCGAATCAATATTTTAAAAATATAAAATCACTTAAAAATAAGCAAGCACTTCTCTGGCGGCCATTTGCAATATACGTCAAAATTTGTTCTGTGGACACTCGCTACTCGCTAGTGGAGCTTCAAACAGGCACAAAAAAATAGCTGTCAAACTTACGGAACAGCCAGTCCAGTGGTAAATGTAGAGGTCAGTGGGTAACACCCTAAGACACCACGCGGTAGAAAGAGATAGAGCTAGTTTGCTATTCTATGATTGGTCAAACTGTACTGATAGTCGTAGACGGCAATAACGATTCTTAGCCATAATGAAGAATACCACCATTTCTACTTTATCTTTAATACTACTTTACGGCAATAAAAGACATACCGATATATATTTTTTTTAACACGATGTTACTATCTTACGCAGTAACATTATTACATATAAATGTTATCTTTGATTGTCCGTTGACAATTTTTAACGTACTCTTTTTTAAAACTACAGGCAGAGCTAAATTCGACACAAAGTTCTTAGACAGAGACATCGCTATAAAATAATGTTTTACCTAAAATTAAAGTGTGTGAGTCTTTGCCCCAGCTTTTGAATTCCACCGTATGTTGTAAAATTATGTCACAAAACAATATCGATACTGTGAAAACTTTAATTATTGTAACTTGAACACTCGATATATTAAATAAAAATCATTTTTGTAGACTACACGAGTTTAAGTTTCAAGAAATTTAATATTTAAAAATTAAATTCTTCATTGTCAAGCCAAACTCTTTATATCTCGAAATAATTTTGACTGGATCATGTTTTTTGATACAATTTAAGATTGTTTATCCCGTGTCATAGCAGTGAATGACGATTAACAGACTTATAGTAAGTTTTGAGTTCAATTAATCATTATTTCATCATGGTAGCTGACATATAATATACTAGCTGCTGCCCGCGACGTCGTCTGCGTGAACGCTATGCAGCACCAAACGCACCTACGATTATAACACTGCTAGCGTGATAATATGTAGCCTATATGTTGACCCGACTTCTTAACTATCTTCATGCCAAATTTAAAGTAAATCCATGCAGTACTTTTTGAGTTTATCCCGGAAAGACAAACAGACAAACAGACAAAAATTCTAAAAACTATATTTTTGTTTCTGTTTCGATTGTAGATCATACCCCAAGTATTCTTTTAAAAAAATATTCAATGTACAGTTTTGACTTTCCTACCATTTTATTATATGTATAGATAGTGACTGCAGTACCTTTTCAAAAATTCTGACTCGTCATACAGATAATTACGAAATTACCTTGTAATCCGCATTCTAAGAATCATAGTATATTTTATGTCTGCTTATATCAATGATATTTTGTTATGTGTTATTTACTAAGTTCAATTAAAATTGCACGAAGACAAAAATGTATCAAGTTGCTAATGAATCCCAGCGATAAAGACGGTGTAAAAGTCATGCCTCCTGCTTTTTGTATTAATAATTGAATACGCATTATGATAAAGGCCCATTAAGACGACGCCATTTTATTGCCTGTGGTATACCATAAAATTGAAGCAATAAATGTATTGTATAGTCTAAACAACACGTAACATTGCACTATAGGAGCAAGTTCCATTCAAAACTGTTCGTGGTGTAAACAGCACGAACCAATTCTTGCATGCAATTATTGTATGTACTACCATTTGCACATATGAGTGCTGTTGAGGAGGGTGTGTTATTTGTTGCTGCTATCCTCAGACTAGAAATGTTGAAAAAAATTGCGTAAAAAAAGTTTTGGGTCAAAAAATGGATAACGCTCATGGTTGCGATAAATTTCGACAAACTTGATTAAATCAACAGAAACCAAACTTAAATACTTGTTGAGTCATACCTAACTACTGCTTTTTTTTTAAATATGAAAGAAACACTCGGGACGTAATGTGGGTTTTTTCTGAGAACGTTCAATATTGAATGAAAATTTTGTCTGCTCAAATTCGTGCAATAATTGAAGCAACGCGTCAGAAAGTGGTACAATGATATAAAAGTTTGTGTTTAGACAGGAAAAAACTTGAACGGAAATATTGCCTGTCAATAATCTCCTAGGTGTAAACAAAAGACACTGGCAATTATTTCCTGCCCAGACTTGCATTCAATAATTGCATTCAATTTTGGAATTACTGGCCGCATGTAAACAGCTGCTTACAATTATTGAAGAGCAATTATTGCTCTCACTAGATTGCATGCAATAATTGCTCTTGAATGTTCAAGAAAATGGCGTCGTTTAAATGGGCCTTTAATGATTGATTGATTGATTGATTGAGGAAGGATTAATTGATTGAACTATAGATAAATTGAATAAAACCTATTTACGCTTGTCTATATTTTCATACTTTGTATGTAGTTTTGTTTTTGTAACGTATTATTCCAATTTGTCCTTAGAACTAGTTATGATATTCTAAATAATAATGATAAATTACTTAGTCCTTTTTCCAAGGTACCTACTCTGTTAAGATTCCCAGATGTATCCAAATTAAATTATTATTCTTCGAAAATTGTACCTAGTTAAGAACAAAAGTAATGTAAAAAAGTCTACGCTTATACAGATATGCCGTCTCTATTTGTTATTAAATAAAGAACAAAGACAAATAATGTGTTTTAATTAAATAAAAGTTATCCTGGCTTCCATGCTGGACTGGGAGCGAAAGAAAAACATAGAATGTACCAGCTGTGTCTCTTCCCGGGCATACTGTAAAAGTCAGTTAAAGGACAGAGGTTTTATTGGCATTTTTGTGGGCGATAGGCTGACCCCCTGTCACTGCAATAGCCTCTCTCCATCATTAAAATACGCCCAAATTTGTCAAACGTGACATAAGATGGTCTTATAACCTCTGGTGTTCTGCCTACCTCATAAGGGATACAGGCGTGAAGTTATGTATGTATGTTATGTATTATCCTAAACTTTTAAAGCTTAAGTCATTTTTCGATAGCAGTCCCTTTCAGAGTGTGGTCCACGTCCATGGTCCTTCTGGTGCAAACAAATAGCTAGTAATGGAACCTTTAATGTAACAGCCAGCGCTCGATGCCTGCGCTCGGTGTATTTGGACGTGTATTGCGCACGAACTGAACATACACTGCGAGCATCCTGAGACAAAATGTTTCCGTATTTCGTCGCGAGCTCGGTCCGTCGACACGCGTTCTTTTCTGTCCGCGAGACTTCAGAAAATTAATAGATCACACGAGACATGGATTGCGAAGACCACACCCGTGCTTTAATGATTATCAGTGCTTCATCGTTAATAATGCAACAACTTATCAAAACACATCGAAGACCTCGACGTTGGTGGCGCACAGAATTATATAAACAGAGAGAAGGCAGAGAACTGCTTACAAATATGAGTATTCAACACTTAGGTGCAGCGCAGATGGCACACTTTTTATGGTCCAGCGCCGCAGACTCGATCGCACAAAAAGATTTTAGTTATTAGTAAAAATCGGTGGTTAACTATTTTTCCTTTTATTCTCAAATTTTGTTACTTGATGTCAATTTGCACCCGAAAGGAGCCGGATACTAGTGCTAATTATTTAGTTTGTAAAACTTTTATACAAACGTTTGTCAAATTATTGTGCGCCAGTAGTATATAATTGGGGTATCTGGCTCAATGAAAGCCAGATACCCCAATTATAATAATCGGTCTATTCAAATCAGTTTTATCTATTTTAAAACAAAAGGTTCAGACATCTACAGTTCCCACTCTATCTATTCAAATCATCTATTATTATTATTCTTTATTTTAGATAGCTAATATTGTAATTTGTTAATTTGTTAGGCATCTATTCGAAACCTGAAAGCTGTTTATTGAAATGCTATTAAGTTATTCAAATGTTCTATAATAAACAGAAAAAATACTTGTAGTACCTAGTAATTGGAATGACTATGAATAAAACACATGAAAATTATATTGCATTAAACTTTATTATCATTACACCACTTACTTAAACAAATTACATTTTTTAAAGCACAAATATTCTTATGATAAACACATGTGTATAAATTAATACAGTCACTATAATAATCATACAAGCTTAACAAATTAGGACATTTAAAGTTCTCTAAATTTACAACGTTGCAATTGCTAAACATTTCTCTAATCCATTTAGCTTTTTCTTCACCTTTTACATAAATACATTTATTTTCAAGTAAAGGCGCAATTAGACGTTTGTAATCTGAAAAAGGAATGAATCCTTCCTTCCAATAAATATTTCTATTTCTCTCAATCCAGCCAACCTGCCTCATTTCTTTTTTAGTCAATTCATAAAACGGGAACGGTTGTCGTATCAAAAAGGTTTGAATTGTTTTATGTTCTTCCATTATAGCTATTTCTTTAAGTAAAAACTGATTTGTTTCAGTTTTAAAACCTTGAACATCCACAATTATTTTCATGATATCTTTCGTACTGTATTGCTGAGTGGTTTATATTCTATAATTCGATCGTTGATTATAAGACAATATGCACTCGTTTTGTCAGGAAAATCTTTATCACTTTCTATTTCAAGTTTGACATCTACCGGTCCACTTTTTAATGTATCATTTTGCCTCGAGCAATCAATTACAAACAAAGGTGCTTTTTCTTTAAACTCTTTGATATTAAGCAACGGGTCTATTGGAGCGTTGTAATAAGACTGACGGAATCTGATGTACATTTCATATAATATATTATATTTATTGTCATCAAAGTTAAGCTTCATTGAATCGTATGGAAATGTTTGTGAATTTAAGTACAATGTTACATTACTCAAGCTACAGTGATCAAACAACGAACAGTTCCCTTTAAAGTTTCTTTTATCTGTTTGTAGACCGAATATTACATATCTAGGTTTTTCAAGTTGAGATGCTGTTTTAATAGACCATGAATGCTTTTTTGTTTTAGGCAAAAGTGGATATTCATATGTGTCCCAGTTTCTGAATGCAATTTGTATTGGTTTATCTTTTTCTAATTGTTTGTAGAGTGCCAACCTTTCACGGTCACAAACTTTAATATGAGGTACACGCCACTGAATTCTATCAATATGTAAAGATACAGAATCATCTTTGTCAAGGATCACGGCATCGATGTTCGATTTACTTCGAGTTAAAATTAATTCATGTTTACAATTTAATAAGATTTTATTATAATCTTCTGCAAAACCCAACAATTTATTTAGGGGTAATATTACATTGAAATGATTGGTTTTAGATTTTGTCCCATCCAAGTTCCAACCCCACAAAGCAGCTTGTTTATTTTCTCCTAAATTCATTGAAACATATGATTTCATAGTTGAGGTTATACCAACATGTCGAACACGATCAATTTCAACTCCGTTGATCTCATATCTTATGTCATGGAAAAGGAACGGTATTGGATTATTATTTAGGCGATATTCTTTTTTCACAACTTTTCCTGTGACATCTTTTTCCGTCACTTCTATACGTCCTTCAATGTAAATAGAACTCGCTGAAGGTAGCAAATATATGTCTTGTTGATTAATAGGTACCTATACGTATTTCATCATTTTCTTGAAAACTGTTCGTGTATGGTGTATAGGAATGCACTTCATAACCTTCAATAGAATTATCGAACTGAGGTATTTCATTAATATGTAGGATACTCATAATTTAAATCCCAAATTTCTCAAAAATTGTTTGTTAATTTCACTGAGATTTTTTGGTAGTTTACGTGCGTGTTTATCAAAGTCACAAGTTGAACTAGCCTTTTTCACCGTGTTAATATAGTTTTTCTTTATTCTTTTACTATTAAAGTCGATCATATTTTACAATAATATTAATAATATTTATAATTTATTTAGCGGTCGCTTCTAAAACTACTAATGTATCCGAAAGAAACACTACAACTATTTATCAAATACTACCTATCATACAATTTATTTGAAACGTTTTCTAAAGCATACGTTCAAGGAGAAAGCCAAGACACAAATGACCGCAATTGTATGGGTGGCTGCCTTGATAATTGATATAGTTATACTGAATGTTATCTCCGACATCTATCTTCTATCTTCTATCTTCTTCTATCTATACTTATAATAAATCTGTAGAGAGGTCAATTCTGTACATGAAATATTTTTTCAAAATAACTATCAGGGGGTGATTAGTGATCGATACTGGTGCCAAAAATGCAATCAGTAAAATTTTTGTCTGTCTGTCTGTCTGTATGTTCCTTATAGAAACAAAAACTACTCGACGGATTTTAACGAAACTTGGTAAAATTATTCGTCATACTCCTGGGCAGGTTATAGTATACTTATTATCACGCTACAATCAATAGGAGCAGAGCAGTGAAGGGAAATGTTGGAAAAACGGGTAAAAAACTTCATTTTTTAAGCTTCCGTCGCGTGTGCAGCCTTAATGGTTAAAGCTACATAGAAATCATGTATGACGGAAATATTTTTCATAAAATTATATAAAAAATATCCCACAACAGTATATATCTATATTTTATGGTTGACTCACAATAACACGTGTAAATCCCGATAGCTTAGCAGTTCGGAGCTTTCTGATTATATTTGTTTACTCTTACGTTTATAATACTCTCACTCATCCCTAATTAAAAAAAAATAACATTATTACCTATTCAATAAAAAAAAATCATAGAAATCGGTATAGAAACACCAAACTTATACATGAAATACGCTAATAACCCATCGCGCGTGAATACTGAATGATATATATGGATTATTTTTGGATTATGATTACGGTTGCCGCGCTCGACGCGGCTCGCGGCGGTAGGGTATAAAAAGGCGGGAGGCGAGCGCAAGCTTTTGCGCGATTTAATATAGGTAGGTACAGAAGGAACAAGCGTTACATTACCTGTCAAATTTCCCCAACCAATTTTAACTTATTATCGAGGGCATAGAGTTCAAATTCAAGTAAAAAAATTTGACAGATTTATAACGCTTGATGTACTGCCTTCTGTATATACATAAAAGATAAAATGGAAATCAAGGTTTTGTTTATTTCATGATCGTTACTGCCTCTTGGAAGTCAGAAACCGTAGATTTCTTCGGAATAAAAAGTAACGTATGTGTTAACTACTATATCAAATTACATTAATATTGGCTTAGCCGTTTGGCAGTGAAAATCAGCCATACATAACTATAGGTAGTATTGTATGTACACTGATAATGGCTAGATGGATGGATTTTGCTATTCTTTCACGCAAAAACTACTTAGCTTTACCTTTAATAATAATAAACTAAGTATAATTAATGAAGATATTGCATGAATTAAGTAAAATTGAAGGCATTAAATAAAACACTTTTTAACCGGATTAATGGCGTATAATTTATATTTTACATTTTAACTCGACGTTTCGGTGTCTTTGCAGACTGTTAAAACTTAAAATGTAAATATATGCGATAAATCCGGTTAAAAAGTGTTTTATTTAATAGTCATACATAATGGTTATCGCGAAAACTTAAGACAATATTAAAATTTAAGGTACTTTGGCACCCGATTTGTTTATATCGCTATGTGCCTTTATAATGTAAGTACCTAATAGATAGTTACCTACCTATGTTTGTGGTAAGGAGTAATACATATTATATGAGCGAAGATTAAGATTCTTCATTTTTATTTTTGTTATTAAAGATATTTAGGACCTTGGAGAAGAAAATAACCTACTCGAAATACTAATTCAACACAGACGAAGTCGCGGGCATCATCTATGTAATATACCTACCTACCTATACATTTTCACAAAACCTAGGTGAAACTGAGGATCACTGCTTTGTTGTAACAGTTTTTGAAGTAATTCTGTCTGTTTATCTATCAGTAACGCTTTCACAGCTAAACTACTGAGTCGATTTTGACGAAATTTAGAATAAGGTAAGTTTTAACTTCAAGGAGGATATAATAATAGTATTTATCCAACTCTAATAAACGGTATCCACGCGGACGAAGTCGCGGGTCACAGCTAGTATTTAATAAATTCAATCGGTGGTTTCAGATCACCGTAACTGTCAAAATATTCACAAACATTAGCCTTTTTAACATAAGCTACCCAATGCGTGCCTTGATTTTCAGAGCTATCTAAATTAATTACACCGCATTCAACTTTTCGCGGGCGCTTGGGTAATTGATCTCTCATGAATACTCCCCGAAAATATGGGATATATTTAGCATATTGTATTATATCTACATTGGTAAGAGGACGATTAGGTAGCTTTATTAGTTTTTTGTAGAAGTGTAAATACCCAAGCCATTTTTATATTGTTTGAGTTGTAGTCCTTTTCCAAGACATACAGGCTCAAAATCTTGATTCATGCTTTTCGCGACGTCCCAAGTTTTTTGTGCTGTTTGAAATGTTCTCACAAGTTTCGCTATCGCAGATGACTTGTTCACGAGTGCACCAGCTGCAGATAGTCCACTAACTAATGCTACTAATGGCAAGAAACCTCCGGTTTTTGGTAGCGGTATAACGCGCGGAAGTTTGACGTTGGCATCTGAAGCAAGCTCTTTAACAGCAGCGAAAGCTAAATCGACCGCTAGCTTTTTGCATTTTGGTTTTGCTTTACGAATATGTTTTTTTGTAATGGATACCAATTTTTTAAAGGTACTCTTTAAACCAGATCCTTTGGAAACCTTCTTTGTTACTGTTTTGTTAAAAACATTTGCTGCACGAATCTTTTTGTCTACTTTATGTCTAGCTTCTAAGTTTTTCGATTTCATGTTTACAGTATCGTATACTTTGCAATATTCGTCAAGTTTATTCTCACTTCTATCTCCTCTTATAAGCCTCTAACTCAGTTGGTTTCTGAACCGCTGTATTTATGTAATGATATATTAAGTATTCACAAGACCTTTCGCTTCCATATACAAATTAATAATGACAAGAATTTTGTTTGGTTTCATAATATATTACTTTGTTTTATCCATGAATTTTCATTAGATGGTAGTCCCAACCATTTAACAAACACTTTGTTGCCTTTTTTCTTAAGAACTTTTTCAACTAAATACACGTCAGGATTCTTAGTTTTTTGGAGCTCTTGTGCATAAAATGATCTTAATATCATATTTCTTCTTGAGTCTTCTATCAAATAAGTTGGTGGATGAGTATGTTGAACTTTTTTTACTTTAAATAACTCAGTTGACCAGTTTGGAGTGTATCCTTTGTCAAAGTTAGCTTTATATTTACTTATTCTAACAACATCACCGACGACAAAATGATAGTTAATTTTTTTACTTGTTCTTTTACTTCGTTTACTTAAGTTTTGCAGTACAATGTGTTTGGTATTGGTATTAACATTGACTGGTTTCATGCTGGTACTTCTGTGTTCCGTTTCATTGTATTCATTCACAATTTTTTCCAAAGTTCCATCTAACCATTTGAAGTTACCTTTCAAACTGAACGTTTTGTAAAGTTTACCTTTTATAGTGCGTATTACTCGTTCAACAATTGAAGCTTTTTTACTTGAATATGTAGAGTAATGATTTATGAAATAGGTCTGCATCAAAGTTTTAAAATTTTCGTTGTAAAATTCCTTTCCCCAATCTGTTTGCAAGTTTATTGGTACTCTACCATGAGATAAAATAGATTGAAATGCTTTGACCACAGAATATTTATCTTTATTTTTGAGTGGTCTGACCCAAACAAACTTTGAAAAGCAGTCGATAACAATCAATATATAATTATGATTGGAATTAATTTTAGATATTTTCTGTACGTCAATAAGGTCAGCTTGCCAAAGATCATTTATATCACGAAGTGAAACACATCTGCGAGGGAAATTGACTCTTGCATTTTTATGAATTTCATTAACCACATCTTCTTTACTCATTGTTGGTTCTATTAATCTTGACTGCTTTTAGAAAACTAAACAAACTTCTCTTATACTTATGATTTTATTATCCCTGCTTCTTGCAATTCTTCTATGATAGAAATTATTTCGTTGTCTTGATTTGTATTTCCAGCTTGCTTAGAAGCAACGAGCAGCTTCAACCTCTCAACAAGCTCATTAGGATCATCCCAATAGATAAAATCTGTATTTTTCCTGTACCTCTTTAAAACGTTTAAATTACCGCCAACTTTTTTATGGTTATTATCTAAAGTTGATTCACCAAACAAAGGTTTAATGATTGTTCTATATTTTTCCCCTTTATCTCCCTTCAACTGACCGTGTGAATCATAATCACGCTTATGAGCATTCGTTTTGATCAATATACTTCTATAGTTGTTTTTATCATCATTGGTAAGTAATGACAGATTCGGTTTTTTATGCAATAAAACTGTTTTAAGTCCTGCAGTTAATTCATATTCATCATCACCAATCTTTATTCGATATGGCTCCTGGTCACCATCTTGTGAAGAAATTATTTTAACTTGTAAGTTGCCCATCATTAAATTTTCTCCGACTTTTCTTACTCCAAAAGGAACATTTACATCATAAAGCGAACTCAGGTATTGTTTCGTTATAGATACATCCTTAACATCCGTATCGCTAGTATAGTCCTCGAAAGAACCAAAAATTTCTGAATCGGAATCTGCTGGAATACTTTTTGACATTGTTGGTGTAGAAGTTATAGGATCATTTAGTTTCACTGGCACTTTAACAGTGCTCACCTTTATATCACACTTCAATTTATTTCGATTATCCATTTTTTTGTCCCCTTCTAACATTTTCGTCAAAGGTTCAGTAATTGGTTTAAATATTTTAGATAACTCATTATTGTTTTCATTTTCTATTTCTCTCAACTGGTTAAATTTTGTTTTTATATTATTTGATAGTGAGATAATTTCTTTTTTTATATCAACGCTCATCTTAGATGTTTTCACACGCACCAACCGAAATCAAATGACAGTATTGAATTAGTCTAGAGATATAAATGTATCAATATTTTTTCGATACCTTCCTTTGTTTAGTTCGCAGTCTTTACTTATTGTTAAAAAACTATGCTTTTCTCTCCAAACATGCGAACAAATAGATTTAAATTTATTCCATGACATATCCGAATTAACGTGCTCGTTGTATATATGTTTCAAATTTGTGTTATCTTGTTTAAAGAGCATTAATAAATTGACGTTATCACGAATCAATTGTTTTGGCACCTTTGAATACGTTTGTGATAAATAAAAGCAGTCTATTTGTTTGTGCCTACCCATCGTGAAATAATTACGAATATTACTTTGGTTTTCACAAACCACATCATCAAAAATTATGACCGAGTTCGGAAACGCGTCATTAGGATGTGTAACTTCATTATCGTTGATCAACACATAATACTTGATTTCAGGAACATTAGATAACACATTTTTTAGAAAAAAATATTTATTTTGAAATGGGGTTTTTGTGTATAAGTACAAATTTTTAAATTTTAGCCCATTTTTATGTAATAACAAATTAAACATTACATTCGTTTTACCACAATTTGACGGTCCACAGATTAAGCAACGAATGTTATTTGGTAACAAATCACTATGTTTTACAAGTTGGCTTTTCGCTTCTATATCAAAAGGGGTGATGTTTAAGCTTAGCGGCTGTTTCTTCAGTTTCATTGTGAACAAATGATAGTTTTTCACATGTGCACTCGCTTTATAGATTATGCTTACGTATGAAGTACGCAAAAAGTAACAAGAGATTGAAACAATAAAATACTTTGTGCGGGAAATTTGATATCAATTTAATGAAGCTCGTATATTACAATTGTCTGCAGAAGATATTCATTTGCAGAAATTCATACAACAGTTCCTGCGGGTAAGTTTCATTACATATAATTAATAAAAGTCTTTAGTTTAAATTTGTAGTTTTATGTATGCTCATTGTATTGTTTTAGATTATAATGTCGGAGGGTTTTAATCTAACCAATCAACACCATGAACACTCTAATCCTATTACAAATCCATTTTATTATGCGCAAGATGTTGATGGATTTTTGGAGAGGGATTGCATAGAATATCCTCTAATTCCAATCAATCCAAAGGAGCAAGAAAGCAGTCAAATAAAGACAAATACATCGTCGGTTAAAAGGCAGCGAAGAATTCACAAGGATTGTTCAGCGTTTTTAAATGATCCATCTACATCATATGTTGTAAAGCGAGTAAGAAGCGGGAGCAAGATAATAAGAATAAATATTATCGATGTATTAACAATGAAAGAAGATGTTAATATACAATATATTGCTGAGCGCGATTTTGACGAAGTTTTCAATGCAACAGAACATTTAATAGAAAAAATAGTTAAAAAAATATGTGAAACATGAATATATTTATTTATTTAGAAATTTTGTATAGGTAATATTTTATGATTTTATTATTTTAATCTGATACTGTCAATAAATTACTCAACATTATTCAAATGGCTCTTTCATTAAGTTTTAATCCTTTTATATTTAATTTAGTTTTATAGTACCTATCTATAATTACTACTACTACTAGTAGCCACAACTAATAATAAAATGTAATTATATAAAATATCGTATCTCATTTTTCATGTTAAAAATAGCATCATAGCATAAAATTATCTTATATTCTTGCATGCTTAGTGATTTTGTTAAAAGTTTGATATACCTTTTGTTTCATTTACTTATTTGAGTTCTATCAGTTTTGTAAAATAAATTTTAGCTGTTAATCCCATAAGTCAATCATAATAGCTCTTCCCAGTTCACTCTTAAACAAAGCAGAATTTTGTAATCAAAATATATTTTTCTTTTAATGTAAGTGGAATCCGATTATTACATAATCTAACTTAACCTTTTTAATTCCATCTCTTACTTGTGCATGAAAACAGAAACAGGCAGAACTATATGAACTCCCTGAAAGTTTCATGTCGCAACATGCATGCAATTTTAGACATAACTAACATGTATCAGTAGATATAGAGATAGACTTCTGGTTTAGTTCGTTTTAACGAGAATCGAGTCAAGTTATATATTGACGTTATATTGTCAATATATAATGTAAAACATTACAAGTTTATTCATTAAGATATGTAGGTTTGACAGTAAATAAAATACATTTAGTGATTAGTAATTACATTTATTAAAGACTGACATTTACAAGTTATATTTATATTTATTGTTTACAAATTATATTTATTTATAACTTATAGATTAACATTTAGGTACTTAAACTAGCTTACAATTTAAATCACTACAATATGTTATTACTATGACCCCATGGTACAGTTTGAATGCGGTTGATGATTTGGCGTTTATCATCATTACCATTCAGCACGAGTTTGGTTACTTCTTGTGAATATAGAGCATGATGAATTGACTTGATCATATTCATTTTAAACTTAAATTCTTTATGATTACACAGTGTTTCTTTGTAATCAGAGATTGTTAAACCTTGTGTCACAGACTTTGACGAGCCTTTAGCTTTATTAATTTGAATATTATGAGTTCTTAAACAATAAAGTTTCGCTCTGAGACCGACAAATTCACAAACTATATCACCACCAAGCTCATCTTTGAATAAACCAGGTACTTTAGCATTGACTAATGGCATACCAAAAACGTTATTCAAAGTATAGTTACTTGTATCAAAATAATTAATAGAATTTCGCATATCCTTATAGAAATCTTCGGTTTTAATCAAATAAATAAGGCTGTCTGTATCTGTGTAACAAAGTTGAGCATTGCCTTCATATTTTTTTCGGATCAAATTATAGTGAAATTGATACAGATGCGTTTTTGCGTATTCTAAAACTGTAAACCCAACATAAATAGGGCGATCTAACACGATTTTTTCCGGTTTCAGCTGAATTGCTACAAAATCATTTGAAAATATAGCCACGCTTTTAAGATTAGCTTTGAAATCAGTTTTTCAGCACCCACATATTTATTAGTTCTATTTAAATTGTCTCTCCAACATGATACTAATTTGACATCAAGTTGCTTGCGTTTATTTTGAATAGTTTTTCCAAATATAGCATTATTTAATAACTTAAAAAAATCTTTTTGAAAAGCTGATGTAGCTTTTTGACGCAATTTAGTGTTCAGCTCAATATAGTCCCTCAAAAAATCTTTTTGACGAAAACGAATGACTCGATGTATTTTTTTCAATTCAAGACCTTGCTTTATGCATTCTTTCAAATGTATATAATGTATAACGTAATTGTATTTATCATATAAGTTTGCAATTAATTTCGCAGTCTTGCCTCCTGGCGGAATACATTTTTCTGGTAAAAAGGGTAGGTCACTATGAGAATCATGTGTATGATCAGGATATGCTATATCAACCTCAAGTATAAAACCGTATTCATCGTCATCATAACAGTTAGATATATCAAAATGATCTATTTCTTGTTTAGTTAAGAACATGAATTCTGATATTGGAAATTTTTTCATCATAGCAAAACCATATAAATTATTACAATCAAGATATATAAGATATTTTGAATCTTTAGAATCATCATAGTTTGGTAGATATTTGTTATTAGCTACAGCATGTCGTAGAGAACACTGTGCTAAACCTCCACGAATACCTTTCTCCAATAGTTCATACATTTCTAGATCTTGAATTAATTCTAATCTTACTCCAGTGTAAAATAACATTGCATCCCAGCTTAAAGCAGTAGAGCTTCCATAATAAGCAGGATCAAGATGATAATATTTTAAACTATTATTTCTAAAATTTTCAAAAACGTCACATAGTAGGAGCACATCAGTTTTTAAATATAAATCAGTAAATTCTCCGAGTGAAGTAATACCAAATTCTCTCCATATTGTTTGAGCTCTTCTGTATTCATCAAAAGTTATATGCTGTTGCTTTAAGCTATTATAAAAACATTGTTTAGGCGGGAGCTCACTCTCGTTATATCTGTCCCAAGAGTCCATATAATCATATGGATAAATACACTTTTCTTTAATTAAATGAAAAAGGTTATTATATTTAAAAACTTTAGTGGAATGAATAAATTCGTTTTCATCTAAACTTTTAGATAAGTTATCCAAGCTTGAACTGAGAAACTGAAATGAGTCAATGAACTTTATCTGCATCGAATCATTTTTAGATTTTCTTGGAATGTATTTAGTTATACTGATATATTTTTCTTTAGTTTTAGGTATAATTTTTAAATCACCTGGATGTTTTGATAATTCTTTAATAAAAAGATGAGAGTCATAACCAGACAAATTATGAATTATGACAGGCACAAATGAACACAATCGGTATTTGATATTACATTCAGAATGTGCTGCACCCCTAAATTTTGAAGTCATTAAATCATGATCTCTTACTTTGTCACTTAAAAGTAAGCGCTTACAAATATGGCAAACCATAGCATTCTGATAACTATTCTCTTCATCAACTGACAATTGACACATTGGCTTTTTATCATCAAGTACTTCATAAATTTTCTCTACATCTTTTATCAAATGCTGAATAAAAAAATTAATACATTCAGGACCTCTGTACGTTCTATATTTATTTAATGAAGGATTGTGAGAGCAACATATGTAATAAGCAAAACAAGACGGTTCATGAAGTTTGTAATTATTCGTGTTTTTATAACTTGAGTCATTATGATTTAGTAACAGACTTTCAAAATCAGCATATATGACAAAATTAATTCTTTGTTGCCTTTCATAATGCTCGAATAGTAAAATATTATTATGTGGCAATTCTGTTAAGACTTTAGAACAATTATGTGAATCGTATTTTTGTTGGCTAGCAAAAAATTGTAGACAAGCTTCACATAAATATATTTTACCTTTATGAAGAGTCAACTGTCGTTTTACTAGTCTTAATAGATCTTTTATCAAGCAATAGTGTTGTTTATCTCCCTTTTCAAAAAATAATAGATTTATATGATTAATTTTTCTGACATTGGCAATGTACAGAGGTCCAGTAACAAAATTTTTATGATCTAAACCATATATATTAATACTTATATCGGGATTGTTCGTTTCAAATAATCGTAAATCATTAGGCGTTGGTGGAAAATGCATACCTTTTATATTAAGAACACTTGAGTAATCAGGGTATGAGCTCGTTCGATCAGCATTTGCTTTGCAAGGATATAAAGCTGCGACAATGCTCCACAAAAAACAATAATCATCTTCATTTTTTATGTGTACACAACTTTTCGTATTTTTTATACTCATAGGTAAATCAATATAGCTGCCACCTTTTAATGGATTATATTTATTTATGTTCATTTCTAAATGACTAACAGATTGAAAAGACCAGCCAGATTCACAATGCTCGAATTCCGTGAGTTTATTACAAAATTTTTGTACCACATCTGAATAAAATTTTGCTAAATCTGTACTACGATAAATAACATTGTACTTCATGTTAAATGATTTTAACTGTTTTGATAACTCCTCTGATTTGGGTAGAACAAAGTTAGCAAATAATTCAAAATTCATTTTAACGCATGTGTTTTTTTTCAATGACAAATTTATCAATTTGATTATGTCACTTTCAAAAGCACACAAGAAAGCCTCAGGCGTATGATAGTGAACACCATGACTTGGACTTACTTTATACGATATTATTCGATTTTTAAAAGCTGTTGCAATAATATCAATGTTCTCAAATTCAGACTTTATTAAACAATTCGACTTATGAATATTAGTTCTCGTATGAAATTTATACATCGATTCATTTAATTCAATATTACAACTGTCACATTTAAACTTTATACTTTTCTTGTCAGAATTTACTTTCATTATTTCAAAATCAGATTCACTAAAATATGCTGGTGCTGTTGGGTTAACTGAAAAAAAACAAAACAACATAAATACCTAGTAGTTATATTTATTCAAGTTATAAGGATATAATACCAATTTTTTTCATAACTTATCTGACTATTTAATATAAGTACGATTATATTTTTTGATATCAAATAATTATCAAAACAAAGAGGATACATTAAAAAATTAAATGAAAGAGCTAGCAAATGTCGGTGCACAATCTTTGTATTCAGCTCGTGTTTCTTTTATAAATTTAGATAAATGTGACCAAGCCCTCGTATTATTATCGGTACAACTTTTTATGGAAATAATAGCTTGGCGCCATCTATTCATTGGGGCAACCCTCTCAATTTCACTACAATCATACAATTTCAGCTCTACATAATATGGTCCCTTCTTGTCCTGTTTAAATTGACGAGCATATCCATTAGCCACTCGACGGCTTATGTAACAGGGTAAGTTATTATTTTGTTTACCATTCTGATCTTTGAATTCATCATCATCGTCACTGTCAACATCTTCTCCAAACAAATCCTTCATCGTAGGTTTGCGTTTAGGGGTTGACGCGGACGACGAAGTGCTAGGCTTCGACTTTTTTGCCGAAGAGTCCTGATGATTTGACATCAATTTGTTTCTCTTCTTTGACTTTTCAGGTTGAGCGCATGGTATTACAGCATCTTCAACTGTCGACACCTCATCTTCGGATGGGAACAATTGTTCTGCATTTTTAGGCCTGAAATAAAAATAAAAATACTAATTTTATACCTATTCAAATAGATAAGTCATCTTTTTATATTCTTAAAAATGTTTATCAGTTATTGTTTTTCGGTTTCTATTCCAATGTCACATTCAAAGTATAAAAGCTATAATAAGTTAATTCTAAAATATTCAAACAATTATCTTTTAAACTAATCTAAAAAGTCCAAGTCAATTAAAATAGTAATATTTTAAAACTAACATAAACGAAAGTTGATGTATTCTGATACTGTTTTCAAAACTAATCAATATAAAAACGGTTATTTTATAAAACCTACTTTTCCAATTCTAAAACACAAAATAATGATCTTTTATGATATTCTAAATAAATACAAGTCAGTTAAATAGTTATGTTTTTAAGACTAAGTTAAAAAAAGTTAATGTATTCTAATACTCTTTTCAAAACCTAACCAATATGAAAACGACTCTATTTTAAAACCTACTCATCATTTTGTACGACCGGACGACCGGTCGGTGTAGTGGTAACATACATTGCCTTCTATGCCAGAGGTCATGGGTTCGAATCCCGGCGACGGCGGATATTTGTGTGATGAACACAGGTATTAGTCGTCAAGTCATAGATGTTTATATGTTTATTTAAGTTTATTCTAATAAAAAATATGTATTTATTCAACTTAATTTGGGCTAGTTGATGTAGTGTGAGAGTCAGAAATATTTATTTATTTTAATCATAATGAAATTTAAAAGTAGGTAATCTAGTCAAACAAGATTTCGAATAATTATTAAATTAAAACTAATGTAGCTAAAACATTAATCGTTTCAAATACTTACATTTTTTAATATCTCCGATTACAGTTGCACAAAGGATCACTCACTCACACTGGTGGTTTAATTTTGTTTCTTGATTGAAATCCGGATTCAAACTAATGTTGCATCCTGTGATTTACTTCCTTTTTATATTAATTTGTTTTACCTGTGTGACAATATCTGGACACGATATATCAGTGTGGAAATTCTAACTCAGCAATTTGATCTAATATGAAGGTGCAAGGCCTATACATAGTCAATGCACGCGGTTCTCCTCTTCATCGGTTTGCATAGGTCTTCAATATTGATTTTAGATTGAGCAGAGATATAAACAAACTAACAAAACATTTTATGTTATGATAGACTTGAGTACGGAATGCCGTAACGAGAAACCGATATACCATCTTCCTTTTTTGGATTCTGCATTATTAAACATTGAGTGGTACTAACAACTTAAAGGTGTCTTTATGTATTTATTACGACGACCGGTAGGTGTAGTGGTAATATACATTGCCTTCTATGCCAGAGGTCCTGGGTTCGAATCCCGGCGGCAGATATTTTTGTGATGAACACAAGTATTAGTCGTTAAGTCATGGATCTTTGTATGTTTATTTAACTTTATTCTAATAAAAAATATGTATTTATTCAGTATGTACTTATGTTTATATATTTCTTAAGTATATCAGTTATCTAGTATCCATAACACAAGTTTTTTAAGAAACTTAATTTGAGCTAGATAATGTTATGTAAGTGTCAGAAATATTTATATTTATTAATTTTTCTCATTTTTAATGTATTTTAGTAAGACATTAACCATAGGTAAACACAATTATATTATCTCCGTTTGTGGAATTATTTAATTATTTGAAGTGTTTGATGCTTAGTAGCTTTAATAAATAAAATTCCTAGACAATCACACCGACCACATGGCTTAAAATTTAGTGATGTATATTATTATCTTATTGTTGCCATGTAGCGGAGTAGTGGGTTCCTAGAATATATACATACATATATTAATACTCGCCCAGACGCGAAACATTTTTTCTTGTTCCGTGCGGGAATCGAACCCGCGATCCTAGGGGCGAGAAGCTAACATCGTAGCCACTGCATCATGAAGGTGGCTGCGTAGTGCCCAGATTCTTCTTTAAGATTTATTTACTTCGATTTTACTTTTTATTTTTTTGGAAAAAGAACATAAATTGAACAGTGTGCTATCAATAAAGTTAACGGTGGACCTCTTCGGTATTTTATTAACATTGCAATGACTACTGTCTAGGAATTAAAGGTTAAATACTATACTATAACTTATTGAGATTGCTAAATTTGAAATAGGCTATAATTCAAATGTTAAACACTTGCGACGACAGGCCACCATATTCCTAAACAGTAATCGTCATTGTAGTACAATATAGAACTTGACTTCATTTCGCTATATTCGTATAAAGAAATATTCCACGACTCGGACTCCGTCAAGTCCGGACTTCGTCAAGGACTCCACCAGAGCTATTAGGTTGTTGAAATGATGGTATTATAAAATACAATAAAATATCTGTGTTTATTTAAGACCAGATATAAATAGAGATACTTGGCTAGAAGTATAAAAAAGTCCCTCGACTTTCTTATTGGAAAAAAATTGTTTGTGTTTTTCACTATCAGATAGATTTACGAGGAAGTTTTATGAGTAGTATTATTTATGAAATGTACATTACACATAAGAATGGCAAGTATATTAAAAATTAATCAAATAAACATAAAAGTATAAAATGCAGAAGGAATGTGATGGTCTTCCTTACGCAGCAAGTAATGCGAGTAGATGTTTTATACTTTGTGACTACGATGTAAGTACAACTAATAATAACAATCATGAAATACACTAACCTTTTCGATATAATTTATAAAACTGACATTTATCTTAGTATGATTAAGTTCAGTGAAGATATAAAGAATATAAATATAAAAGGTTCATCTAATCAATCCTTAAATCATATTTGTAGTTATTGAACAGATAAAACTGAACCGAATACCTACTTTAAAATTTTAAAAATTAAATCATGAATGATAAGATATCTTCCAATGAGTCCCTATTATTTTACAGTGAAAAGATGAAATTTGATAGATCTGTAACAATAAGATCGCGATGTAGTTTTATTTTCAAGAATCCGAATCCATGAATAGGTAAATAGCATATGTTTTATTTTCGAATAGATGAAAATTAATAAATCAGTTATTTAAAACAGCATATTTTTTAGTTTTCGAATAGATGAAACTGAATAGATCAGTTATTATGATTGTGTAAAACAGCATATTTTTTAGTTTTCGAATAGATGGAACTGAATAAATCAATTATTATAATTGGGGTATCTGGCTTTCATTGAGCCAGATACCCCAATTATATACTACTTGCGCCGGACTTTTTGCGTGTCGTGTGCGTTACTGCAAATAATTGCATAGGTTCTATTTTCACAGACTAAAAAGTGCGTCACGGATAGTCTGTCGTCTGCGCTGCGCCTTAAGTGGAAAATACAAAACTTTTACATCAATGACGCCAACTGATTTTGAAAATTTACTTGTGATACTTGGACCGAGAATTTGTCGACGGTATTCAAATTTCAGAGCTCCAATTTCTGTCCAAGACCGACTTGCAATAACGCTTCGATTTCTATGCTCAGGGGACTCCTACACAAGTTAACAGTACCTATACTTTGAGTATCTAAACAATTCATTTGTGCTATTGTTCCGGAAGTGTGCTCCGCAATTATTGAGGAATTAAAAGAAAACATTACTAGGTGCGTATTATATATTTTTTTTAAATTATTTTCTTTTTGATCTATTGCATAGCTTCTATCGCGGGCCTTGAGCGTGGGGACCGAATCCAGAAATTCCGTAACGAAAAAAACCTAACACCCCCCACTCCGACCGGCATAACGGTGGTACTTTGATTTCATAACTTTACAAGCGGGCTTTCATAAACAATCGGCGTCATCTACTAGGAATTTGTGGAACTTCATATTAGATCAAACATTACTGCATTAATAAAATAAATAAATACATAATTATAATTGCATAAGTTGATAAAAAATGCTTTACTGCGGCAGTCTCCGAGTGCCACACGTCTTTTTTGTTATACCGTACTTATAAAACATTTGGTACTTATATTAAAATATTAAGTTAGTAGGTATAGATCGCGCCAACTAGTCCCCTATGAAGTTGTTGCAAGGAGTTTCGCGCAGGTGTCTTACTTACACGAAACCTTTTATAAGTTATAATAAGTCAATAAGTACCTAGTCCAAATATACGTAAACTTCTAAAAAAACATAAAGAACATAAACTTCTAAATAATACCTATCGTTTGCGCTAATATATGAATTTCTATTACTTAATAACAAACATATTCGAAATACAGATTTATAACTAATCATAATTCTTGTCAAATGAAACAATTCAATCGATTAAATCCAAACGTAAAACAAGATAGGTACCTACCTACTTATTAATTTTCTCTCAATAGGTAGGTATTAAGGTTAACTTTTACATTTATTTAGAGATACACTATTGGAACATAATAAATATGAAATAATCACAACCTACATACCTTCAATCAAAATAAGACATATAACCATTTTGATTTGTGCATTTTACTTTACTAGCATTCAAATATATCAATAAAAACAATAAATTACTTAAAATAGTCGAAAACATCCATACTCACCTACATCGGTAGTTGACCCAACTAATTACATACCTAGTAATAAAATTTTACCGCGTCGGCCATAAGATTTAACAAGAATATTCTAGATATACCTATCAAACAATATTTAAAAGAACTTTTACAGCTTTACAGCTACCACATTATAACTAAAAATATACCTATAGGTAGGTTCATACAACATTGGCTTCTCGAAATTTCTACTAGGTACCTATCTCAAATTTCTTAACACCGTTCTGTCACAGAATATTAGACATCTATACATATAATAAAACAGTAAAAAAAACGTGTCTGTACATTTAATATTTTTACAAAAAAATTTATCTAGGGTTATAAAGAAATGAAAAAAGAGTAAGGATCTGAAAAAAAAAATTGTCTGTTTGTTTGTTTGTAAGTTTTTCTGTTTGCACACGCTAATCTCTGGAACCGCTGGACGGATTTGAATGAACCTTTTTTTGATGTATAGCTGTGAAGCCGGAGCAACATATAGGGTATATTTTATTTCGGTTACTGGAACACCTGATGCAGAACCCTTAAGGGATCATCAAAACCGTAAGAAATATAGATGTGATGCCTTAACAAAAGTTGTCCAGGATGATGAGCAGATTCTGCAGACATAAAAAAATCTAGGATCTAAAAAAAATGTAATAGATTTTTAAAAGTTATGCCTAAAACTTACTTTACTAGAATATGGTGGAGATGTTCGGCATACAGATCAGAAGTACTCATTGCTCAGTTTCGCGTAGACCGACCATGAGTCTAAGGTCGTGGGTTCGATCCTGCTCGCGTAATTTTTTTTTATTTTTTTATTTTTTATTTTGTTTACAATAAATATTTCATTGTGAACAAAATTGTCTTTGAAACCACTTGATTTCAATCAAGATCCAAAGAGATATCGTAATAATTTTAAAATAACTCCATAATAAAATAGGTAGGTATGTTCGATAAGACGCGGGCGGGCGAGCGAGTGATTCGCTGGCATGGCCGGCCACTCACGCTGTTAATTGTTCGAGACCATATTCACCCAACTTTTATTATTTCGCTTGGAAATAAGATTTCTCTGAATGAACCACCAAATTTTTGTAACAATTGGGAGTCAGACTACCCACGAAATTAATTTTATAACTTTCTATTCCAAAATATTAAAAATACTAAGTTTTTTTTCAAATCGGTGAATAAGTCCGAATTTGACCTCAATCTCACCTGATGGTAAGTATAAATGAGGTCGAATACCGAAGCCAAGCCAGTTCTATCATAAACCCGTTTGCGGCTCTAAAACTGGCTTTTTATAAAATGTTTTCGGGAAGCGTCACGCTGGCAGTAGTGATATTTGACGGCAAATTTCAGTCAGCCGAGACAGTCAGTTTACCACCAAGCGGGACTCACTCGGATTAGTCAATTATTCAAAGGCGGTTGGGTTATTCTAGGGGTAAATTATAACTAAATTGTCGTCAAAATCAATGAATGCTGGGTTTCAATATTTTACATGAGTAAAAGCTACTACAAACGAATGGTAGGTAGTTATAAGAATAGTAAGTAGTAATTTGACAAGACGTTGAATATTGAAACGCTTTATACGCTTCAATATTCAACGTGTATTATAGCTAAATCTACTGTTCGTAGAATAAACGAACATACATACATATAACTTCACGCCTTTATCCGTTATAAAACCTCTATCCAATAAAACCTCTGTGGCGTACCTTATTATAGGTAGCTGAAAGCAAAAAGGTTGCTACACTAGTAGAAAAACTTAGTGTCTATTTGACAATGTCATTTATTATATATTGTTCTGATATTACATGGCTGTTGTTTACACTTGAATTTTATTGTAGTTAATTACTTAAGTTTTATTGGGAAATAATTTTAACCATCCTTTCCCATATTTGGTGACCTACGGAACACAATAAAAGAAAAACCTCTGATTGGATTGCAGCGGAAATTTCCAGATTTATTATTATAAAGTTGTGGTTACACCGAGTGGTGAGCGAAAAATTTTTAGATATATTTTTTTTGTTGGTGCTTAAATAAAAATTTTAGATGGCTAATGATGGTGACTATGGCCACGAAGTACTGCACGTGGGTGTACGAGTACCGAGTTTCTGGCCACAAGAGCCAGGTCTTTGGTTTGCTCAAGTTGAGAGTCAATTTATACTTTCTAAAATTACAACGGATGAAACCAAATTTTGTTATATTGTCTCTCAATTGGATCATCAGTATGCTGTCGAAGTCAAGGACATAATTACCAACCCACCTGCAACTGACAAATACACAAAATTAAAATCGGAATTAATAAAACGCCTTTCAGCTTCACAGGAGAAGAAATTAAAACAGCTTTTGATGCATGAGGAGTTGGGGGACAGGAAACCCTCACAGTTCCTGCGCCACCTGCAGAGTTTAGCTGGTCCAGGCGTTCCCTGGGACTTTTTAATCACTATTTGGACTAGCCGCCTCCCTCTAAATATTCAGGCAGTTATCGCTACCCAAACTGATTTACCTATTGAAAAGTTATGTGACATTGCAGATAAAGTTCACGAGATTGTCCCTAATACCCCCCAGGTGTCTAGTGCATCTGCAGCGGCGACTCCGTCTTCTTCATCAGCGTATGAAGACCTGGCTATACAGGTATGTGAACTAACCAAACAGGTAGCGAAGCTGACGGAACAAGTTTCCAGCGGAAGCTCTTCACGATCTCAGTGGAATCGAAATAACCACCAACGCCAACGCTCACGCTCACGACCACGACCACTTAAGCAACCACCACCAAACTCACCGCTCTGTTTTTACCACTATAACTTCGGAGTCAAAGCAGCCAAGTGCAAAGAGCCCTGCAAATTCGAGGCGGTAAACTCCCAGGGCAGTCGCAAGTAGCGGCCAACGACTGTCCTACTACTTCAACAGGCCGTCTATTTGTTACCGACCGCGCATCGAAAATGCAGTTCCTTGTGGATACTGGATCTGACCTGTGCGTTTTCCCGCGTTCGGCCGTCAAAACGCCCTGTTTCAAATCGAAGTTTTCCCTGACAGCAGCCAATAATTCTATCATAAATACCTATGGTCCAACACAGCTGCAACTCGATTTAGGCTTGAGGAGAAACTTTACTTGGACTTTTACTATTGCTGATGTTTTTAGGCCTATCATAGGTATTGACTTTTTAAGTTATTATGGTCTTTTAGTAGATTGCAAGAACCAACGCCTAGTTGATGACAAAACATCTTTATCGGTAAGCGCTATTTCGTCCGGATTACCTGAAGACACTGTCTCAATCAAAGCAGTGACAGGTGACTCGGAGTTTCACGAGCTTCTGCGAGAATATCCTGAAATTACAAGACCTGCAGGTATGCCTCTTCCGTATAAGCATAACACAATGCACTTTATTAAAACAACTCCTGGTCCACCTGTGTCGTGCAAACCTCGACGTCTAGATCCTGTCCGACTCCAAGCTGCAAAGAAGGAGTTTGAAGACATGGTAGCTAACGGTGTTGCTAGGCGTTCAGAGAGTCCATGGTCTTCAGCGCTTCACCTTGTTAGAAAAAAAGATGACGGATGGAGACCCTGTGGCGACTACCGGGCACTCAATGCTAGAACAATTCCCGATAGATACCCTGTGCGGCATATACAGGACTTTTCCCACCAGCTGTCAGGATGCAACATCTTTTCGACGATCGATCTTGTGAAGGCATTTAATCAACTGAAAGTTAATCCGAGCGATGTTCCGAAGACTGCGATAACTACACCGTTCGGTCTCTTTGAATTTGAACACATGACCTTTGGCCTTCGCAACGCTGCCCAAACTTTTCAGCGGTTTATCGACGAAGTCACTCGAGAGCTGGATTTTTGCTACGGGTTCATTGACGATCTGCTGATTTATTCCCCGACCATTTCTGACCATAAACGTCACTTGCAGCAGTTATTTGATCGTCTCAAGCAATATGGTGTCCTGATCAACACGTCGAAGTGTGTTTTGGGTAAATCTGAAGTAACTTTCTTAGGATTTAACGTTTCTTCTAAAGGAATTCGCCCTACCCAGTCCAAAGTCGAAGCAATCCAGAATTACTCTGTTCCCAAAACAGTTAAGGAGTTACGACGCTTTCTGGGTATGATAAATTTTTACCGTCGCTTCATACCGAATGCAGCAAAACTTCAAGCGCCGTTAAACGCTGCACTAGCTGGTCCAACGGTAAAAGGTTCTCACCCTGTAGATATGACAGCCGATTTGATTCGTTCTTTCGAAGATTGCAAGACTTCACTATCGACAGCTGCTCTTCTTGCTCATCCAGACATTTCTGCGGAGCTAGCAATCGTAACTGATGCGTCCGATACATCTATAGGCGCAGTCTTACAGCAAAGAAAAGGTACGGACTGGGAACCTCTTGGTTTCTTCTCACATAAACTGTCTACTGCTCAATCTAAATACAGCCCTTATGACAGAGAACTACTTGCCGTCTACGAAGCCATCAAATACTTTAGGCATATGGTCGAAGCTCGAACTTTTACTATATTCACCGATCATAAGCCCTTAACCTTTGCTTTTATACGCCATAAAGAGAATTGTTCACCACGTCAATTCCGCCATTTGGATTTTATCGGTCAATTTACAACTGATATCCGATTCATACAGGGAAAGAAAAACGTTATAGCCGATGCCCTTTCACGCGTTACAGAAATTCAATGCATAGACTATCAAGATCTTGCACATTTTCAGGAATCAGATTCTGAACTGCAAGATTTGATGACTAATGGCTCCAGTCTTAAGCTGGAAAGAAGAAAACCATTCGGGGGTGATGTGTCAGTCTTCTGCGATATTTCGAATGGACAACCTCGTCCTTACATAACGCCACAGCTCCGCAAGCAAGTTTTCGACATGGTACACAACCTTCATCACCCTGGAAGCTCAGCTACAGTGCGACTGGTCACGCAAAGATTTGTTTGGCCAGGGATACGCAGCGATTGTAGAGAGTGGTCTAGGCAATGCTTGCATTGCCAACAATCAAAAGTTACCCGACATACCAAAACTCCACTTTCATCCTTCATTACTCCTTCCGCGAGGTTCATCCACATCCACTTAGACCTCGTGGGCCCTTTACCTTTGTCTTGTGGTTACAGGTACTGCCTTACCGTTATAGACAGATTCACACGATGGCCTGAGGCGGTTCCACTACAAGATATCACTGCAGAAACCTGCGCAGCTGCCCTTGTTTCAACCTGGATCTCCAGATTCGGATGCCCTGCTCGAATCACCACTGACCGCGGACGCCAATTCGAGAGCCATCTTTTCAAGTCACTGACTGCACTAGTTGGTGCGCGCCACTTCCGCACCACTGCATACCATCCGGCCGCAAACGGTATTATTGAACGACTGCACAGACAACTCAAAGCAGCTATTATGTGTCATAATACTACACAGTGGACTGAAGCCCTCCCGCTGGTGCTCCTTGGCATTCGCAGCGCCTGGAAGGAAGATTTACAGACGTCAGCAGCTGAACTTGTATACGGTGAGCCTCTTCGCTTACCCGGGCAGTTTCTCTCTCCTACTGACAACTCCAGCACTGATGACATCACGCAGTATGCTACTCGCCTTCGACGCCACATTCAACAACTGTCACCTCGACCTACTGCTTGGCACACATCTGCACCATTCTACGTGCCACACGACTTGAAAAATTCTTCGCATGTATTTCTTCGCCAGGATCACGTGCGTGGATCCTTAGAACCTCCCTATGCTGGTCCTTATCGAGTCATCGAGCGAAAGCCGAAATACTTCACCATAGAAGTCAAGGGCAAGCTAACTTCTATAAGCCTTGATAGACTAAAACCGGCATATATGGCTAAGATTGCTCAAAACTCTACGCCTATAACCGCTACTGAAGAGGACGCACTCCAAACCACTTCCGCTGCGCCATCACCTTCGGAGGAGAAGAGGACCCGCAGCGGCAGAAGAGTTCGCTTCACACAATTTTACCGACCGTAGTCACGGTCTGGCGAGGGGGAATATGTGGCGTACCTTATTATAGGTAGCTGAAAGCAAAAAGGTTGCTACACTAGTAGAAAAACTTAGTGTCTATTTGACAATGTCATTTATTATATATTGTTCTGATATTACATGGCTGTTGTTTACACTTGAATTTTATTGTAGTTAATTACTTAAGTTTTATTGGGAAATAATTTTAACCATCCTTTCCCATACCTCTATCCCTAAAATGACTTTTAAGGTATGCCCGGGAAGAGAAGCAACTGGTACATTCTATGATTTTCTGTTGCTCCCAGTCCAGCGTGGAAGCAACGAACGAACCGTGTTTTTGATATTGTAAGGTGGCATTAGTAGATTAGATAGATGTAAAAGCGTTCGGATAGCCAGAAGAAAAAAAAACTGAACTACACTAAAAATAAACATGGGAATAAGAATTCTAAGGAAATTCTCCTGGTAAAAGTACTAGGGGCTTAAAAATAATAAATCTGAAAAATAGTTGGTATGCAGTAGAAAATTTTGCTATGGGCTAAATCATTAATAAAGCTTCTTGCGCGATTTAATACAGCTAGGTACAGAAGGCAGCAGGTCAAGCGTTACATTACCTGTCAAATTTCCTCAAACAATTTTAACTTAGGTAATGTCGAGGGCATAAATTTTAGATTCAAGTAAAAAAAAAATACCGATTTGTAACGCTTGATGTGCTGCCTTCTGTACATATAGAGATATATTGTAAGAAAGTTAAACTTAAAATAATGGGACTCAAGGTTTTATTTATTTCGTAATCATTTCTACCTCTTGGAAGTTAGAAACCGTAGATTTAGAAGTAGAATAAAAAGTAATAATATTAATAAAAGCCTTAATAAAAAATAATAATAACATAAGTATCAAAGTATCAGGTTCTTGATGTTATCAGGTTTTCTGTATCTTTATAACACTTGCCCACAAGCCAGGAACATACAGCTTTTTTGCACAGAGTAAAGGGAAGGGAGTTTATTTTAATCTGTTTATTGATTGCGTTATATAGTCTTGGTCCAAGAAAGTAGTTATAGTGTTTAGTAAATTCTAGTTTAGGTGAAAAAGTAACGTAGATGTTTTAACTACCAAAAGAAATTACATTAAATTGGCTTACCGTGAAAAGTAGCCAATCATAACTATAGATAGATACACATTATACACTGATAATGGCTGGATGGATGGATCTTTGCTACTCTTTCACGCAAAAACTTCTTCTGAAACTTTACAGTAATATAGCTTTACTTAGAATAACAATAAGCTATAATTAATGAAGATAGGTATTGCATGAATTATGTAAAATTTAAGACACTTTGGCACCCGATTTGTTTATAACGCAAGGTGCCTAATATAGTTACCTATGTTTGTAATGTACCTAATATACGAGTAGTTACCTATGTTTGTGGTTAGGAGTTATACATATTATTTGGGCGGAGACTCTTCATTTTTATTTTTGTTATTAAAGATAGTACTTAGGACCTTGGAGAAGAAAATAACCTACTCGAAATACTAATTCAATACAGACAAAGTCGCAGGTATCATCTATGTAATACCTATACCTACCTACCTATACTTTTTTAGAAAACACCTAGGTGAAACTGCGGATCACAGCTTTGTTGTAACAGTTTTTGAAGTAACTCTGTCTGTTTATCTATCAGTAACGCTTAACTACTGAATCGATTTTGACGAAATTTTTAATAAGGTAAGTTTAAAATCCAACTCCAACAACCGGTATCCACGCGGACGAAGTCGCGGGTCACAGCTAGTCTATAATATAACAGATATCTGTAGGTACTGTGGTTCTGTGGTTTTAACGAGAATATTCTAGTTTTAACTAAAAAACATTATTCAAAAAGATTGCCGGTCGGTAGATTCATATAATGACAATTCTCGAAATCCTATCTCATAGTCCAAGATCCCAGAGCTTTACTTATTTTCTCATAAAAAATATAAATGGGATAAAGTAGTGTTAGTACGTACTTTGAGTGTGTGCATACCTACCAGCTTGGGTCGACGGCCAATTCATAGGTACCAGGTGCTAAAGGTAGATAAATACAGTACTGATTTTTCTTAAATTCCCACTGCTGATTTTCACATATTTTTTAGATAATTTTGTTAAAAATTAATAATCATTATTGCCAGACACTTTCCATCGGCGCTTACCCTTACCAGACGCTTTAAAGCTTCAAAAAAAAAACATATTTCATCTCACTCTTGATTTTTATATATGATACTTAGGGAACTATTTGAACACCCCTGGTCAGCAGCCAGACCAATTGGAGGGGTCAAACATCCCCCCAGACACACATAAAGTGTCGCTATGTGTATAAGCGCGAGGTCATTATTTGTACGCTTGAGTGTGATAGAGATATCTATGTGCCGTTAGAGAAGTAATAAAAATGATTAAGATTTAAAAAGAAAATTATCAGTGGTGTGTAATGCACTATTATCAGAATCAATATTGTAAACACAATGGAACAACGATACCTTCCAAAATTCTGCTCTGTTCGATATAATCAAGAGAGATTAAAGATTCGTTACATACAAAATAGAATCGAACCTGAAGATCACAAGGTATTTTAAAGTGATCTGCGGGGCTAGCATGCTGCCGTCGACAACGATAAATCGGGCCTTTTATCGATATTTTCTTAGAATATGGTATTTAGTGTATGTAATTTATTAAGATTATGACATATTTGGTTCTGTGGTCTTATTCATGGTATCAAATCGAGTAATTCTATAGAGTAATGTGCGCATATTAGCTTACATAATGCGATAAAATAACAATATAATATTTATCTTGTCGATTCGACTATTTATCGATGGTTGCATGCTAGCCCTGCTGAGTTGAGAAAATTTTATAAATGATAAATATGTCGGAGCTAACGATAAGTTGGCGATATTAAGATGTTAGTATGACTTCATGGTAACGGAAGTATGTTGGTAGCACTGTTAAAGAGGGCGCTAAATGCAATGACTGACTGACATTCGATTGCAGCGCCATAGGTTATATCTTGAAGTAGGATGATGGCAAGTGACGCAGATACGGTTAGGACGGCTAGGTGCGCGGACGTATCTCGGACTGACGGTCGATAGTAGCTCGGTATTAATTGAGTTGGCATTGTAACTGACGGAACGGACTCGCGAATTAAGATTTTGTTGTGATTAAGCCAGGGTTATACCCAAGCCCACAGACTCGGTACTAAGTAACTGTCCAGCGATTAATTCTATCGTGTTTTATGAGTAATGCTTCTTTTCGTTTTGTTTGTTTTCCGACAAATATAAGTTTCTTTAACCTATGTTTTATATCTTATCATCGAGTAAAATTGAATACTACTATTTAAAAAATTCATGTTTATTAAATCTTAAAATTACACAAAGCTATACATGTCATTCTTTTTTCGGATTATTTGTAGTTTGAACATTTTACAATTCAGCGTGATCTTTACTGTCATCATCGTCTAAGTTTGTTAAGTCATCATCAACCTAATGTTCGCATTGACTATCTTCATCATCATCCTTATTACTTTCATTTTCTGTAACAAAAATAACATAATTAAGAATCAAAGAGTTACACGGTTATATAAATTATTCAAAGTTAAAGTATAATACCTGATTCTTCTTGAAGCGATTCACTGATAAAGCTCGGCAATTGGTCCCCATCGAACCAGTTAAAATGATATTTATTGTCTTCCAACGTCCACCCATTATTGTCAGGACTAAAAATACTAATTTTCTTCATATGGGCATTCTTCCAGAGACTAGTGATGTAATTAGCTCGTCGAAACTGCTGTAAAAGCTCACTTTTGCATGGTGGTAAGTTACTTGCATCAAAGTTTTTCACATTTTTGCGATTGAACTCTTCATTTACGTCACAAACCATAGAAGTGTTGATGAAGAGTTGGAGTCGGGCAGCATCGACGTCAATTATTCCGGCCACGTTAAAAAACAAATTAAGAGTAGAAAATTTTAATAATATAATAAATTAAAGAAATTATAATAACAAATTATTATTATTAATTAATTGCTTAAAATCACAATACCTACTTAAAGGTACAGTCATCTTAATTACTTATAGAGAAAATCAGTAAGTTTTCTTCGAGCCTTCGAATTAATTATCTATATCTATCTATACTTATAATAAATCTGTAGAGAGGTCAATTCTGTACATGATGTATTTTTTCAAAATAACTATCAGGGGGTGATTAGTGATCGATACTGATGACAAAAATGCAATCAGTAAAATTTTTGTCTGTCTGTCTGTCTGTATGTTCCTTATAGAAACAAAAACAACTCGACGGATTTTAACGAAACTTGGTAAAATTATTCTTCATACTCCTGGGCAGGTTATAGTATACTTATTATTACGCTAAAATCAATAAAAGCAGAGCAGTGAAGGGAAATGTTGGAAAAACGGGAGAAGTTACTTCATTTTTTAAGCTTCCGTCGCGTGTGCAGCCTTAATGGTTAAAGCTACATAGAAATCATGTATGACAGGAATATTCTTCATAAGATTATATAAAAAATATCCCACAACAGTATATGTCTATATTTTATGGTTGACTCACAATAACACGTGTAAATCCCGATAGCTTAGCAGTTCGGAGCTTTCTGATTATATTTGTTTACTCTTACGTTTATAATACTCTCACTCATCCCTAATTAAAAAAAAAATTACATTATTACCTATTCAATAAAAAAAGAATCATAGAAATCGGTATAGAAACACCAAACTTATACATGAAATACGCTAATAACCCATCGCGCGTGAATACTGAATGATATAGGGATTATTTTTGCGTAGGGTATAAAAAGGCGGGAGGCGAGCGCAAGCTTTTGCACGATTTAATATAGGTAGGTACAGAAGGAACAAGCGTTACATTACCTGTCAAATTTCCCCAACCAATTTTAACTTATTATCGAGGGCATAGAGTTCAAATTCAAGTAAAAAAATTAGACAGATTTGTAACGCTTGATGTACTTGCCTTCTGTACATACAGAGATAAAATGGAAATCAAGGTTTTGTTTATTTCATGATCGTTTCTGCCTCTTGGAAGTCAGAAACCGTAGATTTCTTCGGAATAAAAAATAACGTATGTGTTAGCTACTATACCAAATTACATTAATATTGGCTTAGCCGTTTGGCAGTGAAAAGCAGCCATACATAACTATAGGTAGTATTGTATGTACACTGATAATGGCTGGATGGATGGATTTTTGCTATTCTTTCACGCAAAAGCTACTTAGCTTTACCTAGAATAACAATAAGCTAAGTATAATTAATGAAGATATTGCATGAATTAAGTAAAATTGAAGGCATTAAATAAAACACTTTTTAACCGGATTAATGGCGTATAATTTATATTTTACATTTTAACTCGACGTTTCGATGTCTTTGCAGACCCCGTGGTCACGAGCGACTGTTAAAATTTAAAATGTAAATATACGCGATAAATCCGGTTAAAAAGTGTTTTATTTAATAGTCATACATTATAGTTATCGCGAAAACTTAAGACAATATTAAAATTTAAGGCACTTTGGCACCCGATTTGTTTATAACGCTATGTGCCTTTGTAATGTACCTAATAGATAGTTACCTACCTATGTTTGTGGTTAGGAGTTATACATATTATATGGGCGAAGATTCTTCATTTTTATTTTTGTTATTAAAGATAGTTAGGACCTTGGAGAACAAAATAACCTACTCGAAATACTAATTCTATACAGACGAAGTCGCGGGCATCATCTATGTAATATACCTACCTACCTATACTTTTTCACAAAACCTAGGTGAAACAGCGGATCACTGCTTTGTTGTAACAGTTTTTGAAGTAATTCTGTCTGTTTATCTATCAGTAACGCTTTCACAGCTAAACTACTGAGTCGATTTTGACGAAATTTAGAATAAGGTAAGTTTTAACTTCAAGGAGGATATAATAATAGTATTTATCCAACTCTAATAAACGGTATCCACGCGGACGAAGTCGCGGGTCACAGCTAGTATAGTACCTATATTAAATTAGGTACTGCGAAGACAACAATATTCAGAACACAACAACAACAATAAGAACTTGCATAAGATATATAAAATTATATTTGATACTAGCTTTAGGATCTAACGAGTATCATAATTATACTCGCGCCTCGTCCTCAAGATTAGTAAATAGTTATTATTATACACATGTAGTATCGCATACGTACCACCATTGGCGCACTGTCAGTTGAGATATTTTTTTTTTTTTTTACATGGCCGTATCCTGTTTTGCGTTAGCTCTTCTTGACTCCGTTCGCAGCAATCATTCGCATTTCAGTGCTCAACCATTCAACACTTGTCGTAAAATAAGTTAGCATTTATAATATTAACAGTTAAATACTATTTAATTACTGCTAAAATGCCAAAACGTAAATCTAATGAAGTAGATCAACTCGCAAGAAAAATAAGAAAACTTCAACAAAAGTTGCAAATGGAGATTTCGGACAGCGATACATCATCTGATCTTGAAGAAGTTATGCCTTTTTTGCATAACGAAGCAGGTAATTTTTTCCTTCATTTAAGTGATAAAATATTTTACTACCCTCGAAGTTCGAGTAATTTTACGGTTGGCGTTCCTTCCTTTGGGGATTGTAACCTAACCTATTTGAACAACGATATTCATCGTTTGTTAAATTTAAGAATGTTCTCCCTACCTTCGGGTGTGAATACCTATATGGTTGGCGTTCCTTCCTCTGGGGATTGTAACCTAACCATTTTAATGACGATATTTATCGTTCATTTGTAAAAAGAGTTCTAGCATTATTTAGTGCTCAAATCAAGAACTCATTATGCATATGCATAAAAAACGTATTTACGTTGATTATTAACCTCTATATTCATAGGAGTTATTACAAGTACACCTACCTACTTATTTAAGTAGCTATTCGTTGACTAATTGTCGTTTATTCCGGTTTCTAGATACACCCATATTGCGTCCTAGCGATTGGTTCATGGAGGGTCCCGAGGTTGAAGTGACGGCAGATGAGTTTAGTCCTAAAACTAAAGACTGCCAAACTCAGCCTGAACCCGGGCCGAGTGCAACAACTTCACCACGGCCGGGTCCCAGTACTTCATCCTCCTGCAGGGATGCCCGACGAACCCACCTTGGATAATGAGGTATTACAAATTCTTGGTGAAGATCCCTCTAACACCCTAAAGTATGGGCCAGATATTCGCAGCGAACTTGCTACGCGATTAATCCACGTAGCTACTGAGGGCCTTAATAAAGATCAGCGAAAAGATCTTGCTTCTAAATATCTGACCCCATCAAACTGTGTTCATATTAATGCACCGATACTCAATTTTGAGATAAAAGCAGCTATTCCAGAATCCACCGTGAAACGCGACAAAGGTATAATGCTCAAACAGAAGGACATGGCATGTGCAATATCTGGGTTAAGTGAGGTCATTAATACACTTCTAATGTCTAATTCCAAAAACAACGATATCTTAGTTAAACTGATGGATATATCCAAGATACTTTGTGATATCCAACATGCGGACTCAATGACCCGAAGAAATTTTGTTTTATACGGTCTTAAAAGTGAAATGAAGGAGCATATTAAAAACACTCCAATTGATACCTTTTTATTTGGAGAAAATCTAGCTGACACATTGAAGTCTGCAAAGGCATTAAACAAGTCGAGTGCCGAACTAAAGTGTGGTCCAACAAACAAGTCTGCTCAAAAAAATTATAAACCAGTGGGTCAGAAACCTTTAAACTGGAATGCTCCGCCCCAAGCGCGCAGGCCACGGGGACAAGCGCCGCCGTCAGCGGTGCCTCGGAGCCGGGCGCCTGCAGCCCGACATGGGCCTGCCCCGCAGCCGCCCGCGCTCGAGTGGAGGAAGTCTGCGCCTCCACCTCCACCACAGGCTTATCAACGTCGGCGGTACTAAATGATACAGTTAAGTATGCCGGTCGTTTATCTTTATTTAAAAAGCAGTGGGTCCTTATTACAAACGACTATACTGTCCTGTCGTGGATTGATGGTTATAAAATAAATTTTAAGGAACCTGTATTTCAACAGTGGTTGCCAGCAAAAGTCTCTTACACAGATAGTGAAAAGATACATTATGATGACACCATAAATAACCTACTTAACATAGGAGCTATTTCCGAATGTAAACCATGCGTAGGCCAGTTCATTTCCAGCTTCTTTCTGGTGCCGAAACCAAATGGTAAAATGCGCTTTGTTTTAAACCTCAAACGTCTAAATGAGTTTATTAAAACGATCATTTTAAATTAGAAGACCTGAGAACGGCAATCAAATTAGTTACCCAAGATTGTTTTATGGCTACCCTCGATCTCAAAGATGCATATTTTTTAATAAAAATTCACAAGGATTCTAAGAAGTTCTTAAGATTTACATTCGAAGATAAAATGTATGAGTTTAATGTTTTACCATTCGGTCTCAACACCGCTCCTTACGTTTTTACGAAATTAACTAAACCTATAATACGACTCTTACGTTCAGCAGGATTGCTTTCAACACAATATTTTGACGATTATATTTTGTTCGGAAACACATATCAAAATTGCTTAGATAACATAAACATAACAAGAAAATTACTGATTTCTCTTGGTTTTATTATAAACGAGGATAAAAGTCTATTTAAATTTTTAGGAATGATAATAAACTCTCGTGATTTAATAATAAGTTTACCTTCAGAAAAAAGGTTGCGTATTAAGATAAGAATCAACTACAAAGCTTTTTAAGGAAAATTCGATGTAAAATTAGGGACTTTGCAAAACTATTGGGTTTATTGGTATCTGCTTGCCCAGCTATCGAATATGGTTGGTTTCACACAAAACAAATGGAAAGATGTAAATATCTAAACTTAAAAGCATATAACGATTATAATCGCTATATGAACTTGCCTACTTCCCTCCATAATGATTTTCATTGGTGGCTCAATAATATTAGCCACTCGGTACATCGTATCAAACATGTACAACTACAATATAGAAATATTTTCTGACGCCTCAACGACGGGATGGGGCGCTGCTTGCAATGGGAAGTCTGCGAGTGGTCAGTGGTCGTTTGCTGAAAAACGGTGGCACATTAACCACCTTGAACTTTTTGCCGCATTTATGGCCCTTAAAGTTGTTGCAAAAAATTTGTTTGATTGTCAAGTTCTATTAAGAATTGACAATTCTACAGCAGTTGCTTATATTAATAAAATGGGTGGTGTACAATATCCCCATCTTACCCATATAACAAAACAGATTTGGGATTGGTGTGAAAGCAGAAAGTTATTTATATTTGCATCATACATTAAATCTCGTGATAACGTTATTGCAGATTATGAATCGCGTAGAAACCATCCTGATATAGAATGGGAGCTAGCAAATTGGGCTTTCGATAGTTTGGTACAACGTTTCGGTAAACCTGAAGTCGATTTGTTTACGTCTCGACTTAACGCTAAATTTGAAAGATACATATCTTGGCGTCGCGATCCAGACGCTTTCACAATAGACGCTTTTACAATTTCTTGGAACAATATCTTCTTTTATGCTTTCCCCCCTTTTTCCATCATATTGAAAAGTCTGAGAAAAATAATTTCAGATAAAGCACAGGGTATCATTGTTGTACCCCTATGGCCGACACAACCCTGGTTTCCCGTGTTTAGATCTCTTTTAGTCTCGGAAACAGTTACTTTTCCTCATAATCATCAGTTAGTCGTAAGACTTCATTACGCACGCACGCCTATACTACGCTCGCTCTCGTTACCAGTGGTTCTCAACCTTATCGTTAAAATATTTATAATTTCAATCAATATGAAATCGTGCTCGCGCTGCGACAATGTGGTCAGTGACGGAGTTCACTGCAGCATATGTAAACTCTTTTTCGACTTCCCATGTGCTGGTATCACGGAAGCTGGCTATCGGAAGTTGGGTGACAGGAAAGCGACATGGAAATGTGGATCGTGCAAAACGAATAAAACTCCAAGCCCTGCCTGCAGCCCAAAGCCCGCGGACATGGACAGCATCGTAGAAGAGCTGAAACGACTCTCCCTTCAAATATCGGTATTACCATCCCTGCGAGATGACATCAAAATTATCAAAGAGGAAATAGCTGAAGTCAAAACATCGATCGAGTTTTCGCATGAGTCCGTGAAAGCCTTGAGTGACAAAATAACCATAATTGAAAATACGATACAATCATTTGAGGAAACCAGATCTGAGGTTCGTAAACTCGAGGAAAGAATGAGCAAAATGGAAATTTTGATGAATGA
Source organism: Stenoptilia bipunctidactyla (assembly GCA_944452665.1). Taxonomy (NCBI): domain Eukaryota; kingdom Metazoa; phylum Arthropoda; class Insecta; order Lepidoptera; family Pterophoridae; genus Stenoptilia; species Stenoptilia bipunctidactyla. The sequence continues at coordinate 15,880,876 of OX101746.1, forward strand.
AAATGAGCAAAGGTCAAGATTAAATAATATAGAAATTAAAGGTATCCCTAACTCAAGCAACGAAAATCTATTTAAAATAGCTGTTGATATAGGAAATGCTCTAGGCTGCAAAACAGTTAAGGAACAGATTAATTATATAGCTAGAGTGCCAACGCGAAATGACAAAGAAGCGAAAAATATTATTGTTTCCTTTAACAACAGATACGTAAGGGACGAATTTGTTGCGGCCGCTCGTATTAAAAAGAATCTGAAAACGAGAGACATCGGATTAAACAGTGATTCTCGAATATACGTTAACGACCACCTTACGATTCAAAATAAGATTCTGCTAAATAAAACCAAGGCTCTAGCGAGCGAAAAGGGTTTTCTCTACGTTTGGGTGAAGAACTGCAAGATTTTTGTGCGGAAAAATCCTACATCACCCGTTCACTTAATAAAATCGGAAGCAGATACTCGCAAAATCTTTTCCATGTAATAATATCTTCCAAATCTCAATTTATCAATTCGAAACATAAAAATATTCATTGCCGCTCTGACAGTTTGAGGACCCCTGGTAAGTTCATTTACGTCACTTGTCCGCTTTGTTCTTTAAATTTACTGTACATTCTGCCATCTCGCTCGCTCCTGCATGCTTGTGACGTCTCGTGCGCATTGCCTGCTCGCTCATGGGGTCAACGTACTACACAGCTACGCTTTGCCTCAGCTGATTTGCACACTTTTAGACAAAATTATGATATTGATATTTTAAACGTTTACTATTATTTGCGCTCACTCACGATTACTTTCTTTATAACCTCATTATATTTCAGCCGTTCTTTATGTACGATATTTATTTATTCGATAGTTGCTATATTTAATCGAGACGTATATTTAATGTATTATGTATTACAGATTAAAATGTATTATTATTTAGTTATTATGTTATTTAATATATACATTCTAGTAAAAGAGAATATCCTATGTTATTCTAATAATATTATTAAAGGTCATACACATTACATATTTATTATATTAATTAATATTTTAAGTAAATTTATTTCTGAGTTATTCTTACAGTCTATTATATACTATTGGTTATGTTATGTTATATGCTTGTTGCGAAGGGTTCCTTTTACTTTAGTATTATTTTGTCATACAGGTACCTATACTGTTAAAATATTACTTAATAACCAAAAATGATAACTATATACTATCAAAACGTTAGGGGACTTCGTACTAAGACATCAGTATTTTTGAGGGCGATATTGTTAAAAAACTATGATATAATTTGCCTTACGGAAACATGGTTGGTGGATAGCATCATGGATAGTGAATTATTTGACGACCGCTACCTTGTTTGGAGGCGCGATAGGGACTACGTCGGTACCGGCCAGAAGCTGGGAGGCGGAGTGCTGATTGCGGCGCGGCGCGAGCTCGCCGCGGCCCCTTGCTTCGACTGGTGCTCCTCTGCGGAGGACTTGTGGATCACGGTTAAGTTGCGTAAACACTCTCGACTATACAACATACACATTGCTACCGTTTACATATGCGATCAACAGTTAGGACATTCACAAAATGAACAGTTATTAAATTTCTCAGAATCACTGTTAGAAGTAGTTACTAAATCTCCCGATGACCAATACATAGTCCTTGGTGACTTTAACATGCCTAATATAAGTTGGATATCCTCTGACGATTTAGAGTATCTTACGCCAACCAATATCATAGGAGATTTCCAAACTACTTTTATTGACAATTTGAATCTATGTAACTTAAACCAATATAATTATTTATTTAACACTAATGACCGCATCTTAGACCTTATATTATCGAACGACGACGTATCTACGAATGTGACTGTCCCCTTGTACCGCTTGACCCTCATCATAAAGCGATTGTTGTAGGCACTCAGCTAGCTGAGCTATCCGCGCTTCACCCAAAGCCCCGTACTATTTATCTGTACAATAGTGCGGATTACAGTAGTATTAATAAGAAGCTGGATGAAGTTGACTGGGCTCAGACTTTTAAATTACTAACCATTGAACAATCTATTACATATTTTTATGACTGCTTATATAAACTTCGTGACACTTATATACCCTCTAAAAAGACTAGTTCAAGTACTAAATATCCTCCCTGGTACAAACCCTCTCTCATTAAAATCTTAAAAGAAAAAAACAAGTATCATAAGAAATATAAAAAATACAACAACCTAGCAGACTACAATAGTTTCACCGTTTTACGTACTCGTGCTAAAACTATAGAAAAAGATATGTACAGGGATTACATACAATCTATCGAAAATAAAATTAGTACTAATCCGCGTGAGTTTTGGGGTTACGTAAAACAAAAGAAAAAATCAAACTCAGTCCCATCGGTGATGAAGTACGCTGACAAGTCCTCTACTTCAGGCGATGACATTTGTAACATGTTTGCTGAATTTTTTCACTCCACTTTTCTGCCGTCTACCTCGCCACCTAGTGACCTACACACTTGTGTACACCCTGCTGCGGTTTCTGACTTATGTGACATAGAAATAACAACTGACCATGTTTATAAATTATTATGTACTGTAGACATTAATAAAAGTGCTGGACCTGACCACATACCCCCAACTTTTATAGTTCAATGTGCAAAAAGCCTCTCAGTGCCCTTATGTTTGATATATAGGCGTTCCATAGACGAGGGCTATATGCCTATACTATGGAAATCTGCATTTATTACACCTGTACATAAAAAGGGTCCTAAAAATGACATTACAAATTACCGCCCTATATCCAAACTCTGTATTTTCTCAAAAGTTTTTGAAAGAATCATACATGTGCAGGTGTATTCGTCATTAAAAAGCTCATTTATGCAGCAGCAACACGGTTTTATGAGGGGCAAATCAACCGAATCTAACCTCTTAGTATGTACTGAATACCTGACTGAACAAATGTCTAAGCCATCACAGGTTGACATTGTTTCCACAGATTATTCTAAATGTTTTGATCGTATAGACAGTGTCATCCTTCTTCGCAAGCTTCTACAAATAGGTATCAGAGGTAACTTATATCGTTGGTTTGCCTCTTATGTAAACAATCGTAGCCAAATAGTAGCATTAAATGGCTATAATTCTAAATCAAAAACTGTCCCTTCGGGGGTGCCGCAGGGGTCCTTGTTAGGACCGTTGCTATTCTCTATTTTCATTAACGACATTCATAAAGTTTTTATTTACTCCAATATCTTATTATACGCCGACGATATGAAAATATTTTGTACAATCAATAGTGTAAATGACTCATATAATCTACAATTTGACTTAAACAATTTTTATAACTACTGTCTTGAAAATAAATTGGATTTAAATGTTTCTAAGTGTTTTGTTTGTTCTTTTACAAGAAAAAAATCTACAATTATGTATGACTATAAAATTAATAATATGTCCATAGTAAGAGTAGACTCGATGAAGGATCTGGGAGTCACCTTTGACTCAAAACTTATCTTTGATAAGCACATCGATAACGTTATAAAAAAAGCTACTAGAGCTTTAGGCTTTGTATTGAGATTATCTTCTGAGTTTAACAATATCAAAACCATAAAAATACTTTACTGTGCTTATGTACGAAGTCACCTCGAATACGCGTCTTCTGTTTGGAACCCTTTGTATGATATTTATATAGCGAGGCTAGAATCAATTCAACGTAAATTTTTAAAATTTTTACAGTACAAATGTAAAGCTGTTGATAAAAACTATATAGCGCGCTGTAAGCGCCATCATATATTGCCATTGAGCGTCCGTAGACAGATTGCAGATATATGTAATATTATAAAAATTTTAAATAATAAAATTGACGTACCTGAACTTCTGTCTCTAGTTGGTATCTGTGCACACAAAAAATCATATAGAAACCCATCCTTACTCTACGTCCCTTCTGCCAGTACCAACTACAGACAGAATTCTTTCATGACTAGATCATGCAAGCTGGTGAACCAGGCAATTCGCGAGCTAGACAACCTCGACGTCTTCTGTACCGGTGTCCCGAGTGTCAGAGCGGCTCTGACAAAACAGTTCTTTAATAATTTGTGAAATTAAGATTTTAATTAGCTTTTGTCAACGATTAATTAGTTTTTTTTAACCTCCTCTTTATATTTTAACTTAAATTGTTTTTTTTTTTTTAATTTGTTCTCATTAGGTTTTCTGTTTTGTTATTGTATTTGTTAATTTATCTCTGTTTCGTCTATTTCTGTGTATTGTTTTTTTTTTGCATATATGTGTGTGTTTCTTTCTTTTTAATCTTTAAAATGTCTATATGTGGAAACTTTATCTGGCCTTCTGTTTCTAAACATTTATTGTATAAAATCTCCTAGCTGTAAGTTTTCCTTAAAATTAAATAAATAAATAAATAAATAACCACAACGTTATATTATGTCATTCCAGTGTCCGCCGAATACACAATTCGATTACCCTGGTGGCAGGGTTATTATCCGGCGCGCACTGGAAAAACGAAGCGTTCCATCGTCAGCACTGGACATAATGCTAGCATCGTTAGCACCTAACACTTTCAAGCAGTACGATAGTTACTTGAAAAGATGGTGGGATTATTGCCAAAATCTTAATATTAATATTTATACTGCGTCTGTACCAAACGTGATCGAATTTCTTACAACGCTTTTTAAGAATGGACACCAATATGGTAGTTTAAATACGTGTCGATCGTCATTGTGTCTCATATTAGGGCCAGCATTAAGTCAGGACGATCGTTTGCTTAGGTTTTTTAAAGGTGTATTTCGGTTTTTTTTTTTTTTTATAAGTGACTAAACCCGCGTTTGACCTCAATCTCACCTGATGGTAAGTGACGATGAGGTCGAAGATGAAAGCACACGGGTTTAGGAAGGAACTGGCTCTTTATACAATATTGCCGGAACACATTACCGCCGGAGCGGTAACATTTGGCGGCAGACTTTATACAAAGGGTGGTCGCTAGCCAGGCGGACCCAGAAGGGATCCTACCACCAAGCACCACTCCCGAAATATGATATTACGTGGGACAAAAACATCGTATTAGATTGCTTAAACTTATGGTATCCAAACAGCGATATAACCTTAGAAAAATTGGCACTAAAAACGATCATGTTGTTGGCTCTCGCTACCGCCCAAAGAGTACAAACACTTTACAAAATTAATGTACTAAATATTCAGATTGGTGCGGATCGTATTAGTATTAAGATTCCAGAACTATTGAAAACATCGCGTCCTGGCGGAAAGCAACCTGAACTACAACTTCCATTTTTTTCGGAAAGACCAGCAGTCTGTCCAGCAAGTACCTTGCAGTGCTATTTAGACAGGACTTCTGCTATAAGAAAATCCAATGAGTTATTTATATCATTCAAAAAACCTCATAACTGTGTAGGTACACAGACACTGAGTCGATGGCTGAAGCGCACGATGGCAGAATGTGGTGTCGATGCGAGTGTGTTCAGCGCGCATAGCACGCGCCACGCCGCCGCATCGCGCGCGCACTCGCTCGGCGTCAGCGTCGATACCATCCGTAATACGGCCGGCTGGAGTGGACGCTCCAATACCTTTGCTCGTTATTACCATAGAGTAGTTACAGATAATAATTGTGACAATAATGTAGCTCTAGCTCGATCGATCATCAATTAAGTGGTAAATTAATTAAGAATATTGTATTCCTAGTGTTTGATCCTATCTATGCTATTTCAAAATGATTTCCTTGATTTAATTAATGATTGTACATACCATTTATTGTATTTGCCAGGAATAATGATTCTTTTATATTTAGTCACTAAAATAAAAATGTTTAATCCGTAAACTTGTTATTCTTTGATGTCATCCCCACGCAAACTCTCAAGGTCTACATGTGTATAATAATAACTATTTACTAATCTTGAGGACGAGGCGCGAGTATAATTAGTGATTAAACGAACTTACCTGTAAGTGAAGTTCTATCATAATTATTCTCGCGCCGAGTCCGAAGAGATTAGTAATCCCGCCCTCCCATCGTGTGTAGACACACTCCCATAAATATTGTTAGGTATAACATCAAAGAAATAATGGGTTTTAGACTCTGAACTAAATGATTGCTGCGAACGGAGTCAAGAAGAGCTAACGCAAAACAGGATACGGCCATGTAAAACTGACAGTGCGCCAATGGTGGTACGTATGCGATACTACATGTGTATAATAATAACTATTTACTAATCTCTTCGGACTCGGCGCGAGAATAATTATGATAGAACTTCACTTACAGGTAAGTTCGTTTAATCACTAATTATTTATCAATTGCTATAAATCACAATACCACTAATTGGCCACTTACGTACTAATTGAAAATTAAATTAAATAATACATTTGTCATCACAATAATCGGCTCACCTACTTTTTATACGAAAACTCATGTTCTTATATTTTGAATAAACGGAATTGTATTTAAATCGTACTGCTTACTAAACAAAATGATTTTTGTACAAATTAGTCAAAAAAATATCAATCTCCGTATTTTTGTACATTTTGCAAAAATAACACCTCATCAGAGTCATGTAAAGTCATTCGACTCCCAGTGCAGAATAGAACTGAAGTCCATTTGTCTATAGTCCATTATATATGTTTCCTTGCAAATTAAAGCCTTGCTTGGCGATGAGCTACGGTCAGTTGCGGTCCCGTTGCTGGCTTTTGAGATCTTAAGTTATATACACGAAGTCTTCGACTCACCGTACTGTCACTTAGGCGCTTTGCACACGTAGCAACTTAAGTTTAGAAAACTGACAACTTAGTTGAGGCAACCATCAACTTTTTTAGAAATTGCCACTTGAGACACACAACTAGAGAATCTGCAATTGATGCAACTGGTAACCTTGTTGAAGCAACTATCAATTTCGTAAATGTTCTAAAGGTTTCCAGTTGCAGCAAACACAAATTGGCCTTTACGGTTGTCGTAATTTTATGTCAACCTGGTTTGTTAGGTGAGTCCGCTCAGTATTACGACGATGGACACCGAAGAGACAGCACTCGTTTACATTAGACACGGTGGCAACTACAACAAATTATTTGCAGCAATCGTCGGTTTTGGATTCATCCCTTCTTGCAAGATAGGACTAGATTTATTAACATAAATGAGCTTCAGAAACATAATGACAAGTTTAAACAATATTTTAAAATGTCTGTTTACATATTTAATAAGTTGCTGGAAAGTGATTTCAAACGACAGGATACAGTGATGAGGGAAAGTATATACCCCAAAGAACGACTTGCTATTGCTGATTTTAGAAACTTTTGTTAGCTGCGATTGTCAATTAAAAAAACCAGCAACTTAATCAAAGTTGCTAATTGCGAGTTGCTGCAATCAGAAACTAACTCCTAACTAGAATTGCTGTGTGCGCAATTCCATTGGAATAATATATGAACAGGGAGTTGTCAATTGTCGGTTGTCGCAACAAGGCGCATGAAGTTTATCGTCTGCTAAGTGCCTTATACCCCACCCGGCACTTCACGCAGCCGTCGCTGGAGTGGAGTAAAGTGCCGATGATGTCACAATCAAGCGGTCGTCTCTTTGAGTACATTTATTTTATTCAGTAAATCAGTATTTTTTTTCTACGATGAAAGTAAAGTGTTTTTTAGGTACTTATTAGTTTTTTTTTTGTTCACATCAAACGTTATTTAATTTGTGTTTTTAATCTCCACGTAATAATAAATTTGAAACATAAATAGGTAGATCAAAGTCTTCATAAGTATTTCTTAACGAATGTTCTGAGAACATAAATTTGCAGCGTAAGGGAGTTCAGTTTCAGTTACAAGATATTTTTTTTATATTATAAAGTTTTCATATATTTTTTGTTTATAATTATATTATCTTTAACGAGATTAGCAATGTATGATTACAATTTATTTTGGTCTTGTAAAAAAAAAAATGTTGTTTATATATTTTTTTTATTAAAATTGCCGGGGAGGTGTAGTGTATGACGCGCCTCCTCGTCATGTATCATTTTACTACGACAATATACCTACTGTCTACTTTCATCTGAACAACACGTGTTTTATTTTTATTAGCTCCCGTCGTCCATCCTTGCAGGTAATTGTTCGATTATGTCGAGTCTGCTAGAATCTAGTAGAATCTAGTAGATAACTCTGTTTTTCTTGGAATTACCTTAGATTCTAAATTGCAATGGGGCGCCCATATCTCACAACTAGCGAGTAGACTTAGTTCTGCAGCGTTCGCGGTAAAGAAAATTCGCTCATTGACTGATGTTAATACAGCGAAGCTGGTATATTTTAGTTATTTTCATAGTATAATGTCCTATGGCATCCTACTTTGGGGCAATGCTGCAGATATTGACACGATATTTACACTGCAGAAAAGGGCTATTCGTGGAATGTATAAACATGGAAACAGAGAATCTCTTCGAGAAAAGTTTAAAGAGATTGGTATCTTGACCCTTGCATCACAATATATTTAAGAAAACATTATGTATATTTATAAGAATAGTAATAAATTTAAAACTAGGAAAGATAATCATGATACAAATTACTCTGTAAGGACTAGGAACGACCATAAGTTAGCGTTTCCTAAATTAAGGCTGGCAAAAAGTAGCAAATCATTTATTGGAATGTCAATACGTATATATAACAAAATTCCGAAGTCAATTCAATCCCTGCCATTCAATAAATTTAAATCAATCATTAAAAACACTCTATCTCGAAAAGCTTATTATAAAACTAAAGATTACTTAGATGATAAAAAGGCATGGGATTAAGCACAACAGGATATTTCTAAAAGTTTCTAATTACTTAATAATTTTGTTTACGTCTTGGCTGTGCAGTATATGTATGACATGCTGGTGACTGTCCCACTCACTTATTTTCTTGTCAAGACATCAGCAAGAACGTCATGCTCCCTCAGGCGGCATGGCTAGTGGTAGCGTCGGGTATCGGGTCACCCTCTTCCCTAAAATATGGTTGAGGAGGGTGATGGCTGGTGCTTGCGTTAACTCGTGAACGAGTGCTGCTAGCGGTGCCAGGTCGTTTTGCTAATGATACTATGACTATTTTATTCCATTCTTGTTCAAATACTCTGGTCCCAGTTTGTCATGTTCGTATTGTGCATCCATAGCTAATTGCATCTGCTATGTAAGCAATTTGGTTGTGGCATGACATTGGCTCTCACAATTAGCTGTCTTGTGTTTGTTTTTTTTTCATGTCACGGTCAATTTGTACTGTACCTATTTGTATTAATTTGATAATTCTGACTGAAAAAGAGTGCCAAGAGTTTTTTTCCGCCGGCTTTTTTTGTCTCTTGGTCTACTGTAATATCTTATTTAACAACTATCAACAACTAGTTAAAGCCGAAGTATGTGATGACTGACTTCATCAAGTGTTTTGTGAAATTCCTAAGACGAATAAAACTTTTTGATTTTTTTTTTCTGCATTCAGTTAAAATTATTATATTTATTATTATTATTAGTTGTAAGAGCGTTATTTGCAAGTCATCGAAGTTTTTGTATATACTTCTTATATTTCGGGTGACAACATTTAGATCATTGTATGATTTACATACATACACATACATAACTTCACGCCTGTATCCCTTATGGGGTAGGCAGAACCTCAGAGGTTATAAGACCAACTGATGTCACGTTTGACTAATGAGGTATTATAATGATTGCGAGAGGCTATTGCAGTGACAGGGGGTCAGCCTATCGCCCACAAAAATGCCAATAAAACCTCTGTCCCTTAACCGACTTTTACAGTATGTCCGGGAAGAGAAGCAGCTGGCACATTCTATGTTTTTCTTTCACTCCCAGTCCAGCATAGAAGTATGATTTACACATAAAATATTGCGGCAGATCTTGTATATCGCATTTAAACGAGTGCGATGTTTCCAAGGAGTCTAATTCCTGAAGGAAGTGCAGACTATCCATAATTAAAAGTATATTTGATCATAGTCATAGTCAGAATAACTCTGAATATTACTTTAATGTAATAGAGTTTTAGGGGTATATTTTTAAGAATATTGCAATTAAAAGTTAGTTCGAAAATGAGTGTCAAGGTATGGTCTTGGTATATAGGGTCCTTCTATAATAGTCAATTATATTTGAATAGCAGATTAAGAATAATGAGTGGGTCTAAATTACGAAAGAAAATTTTTTTTTACAATTATTTTTCATTAATAAAAATTTTACATTTACATTTTTGTTTATGACTACACAGCAAGTAATAACAATATTTCCATCAAATTGTATGTAGTCATAAAATGTAGATTAAACTTCAATTTTACTCAATAAAGAGAATTTTAAAATTTTAATTTAGGAAAAATATTTTTTTTTTTATGGAATTTCGTACATACTCATCACTCTTAATTTGCTATTAAAATATAATTGACTATTATAAATGGACCCTGTATGTGTATGTGTAAACTTGAATAGATAACGATATAGAATAAGAGTCTGATTTTGTAGAAGCATTAATTTTTTGAAATTTCTTCAGTGAAGTGTCATTTTGTAAACAATCAGAACTGTGACAATATCAGTTCGACTGATTTATACGATTATTTAATAGTGTGTACTTGTGGCTTTCACCAATAATTAATTTTCAAAATGGTAACACTTTGTTTGGTGCAGTTAATCTTCTTTTAATAAAAACAAATTGTTAAAAAATCACAAACTTTTATTTCAACAATGTGTTTTTATTATACATATAACTCGTAAACAAAATAAATGTGTTGTCATCAACAGCGTGACTAATCTGTATGTTACACATATCTATTTTCATATTTTCTGTGAAAATGTGACCTACCTAATTACACTTTTTTTCTAAATATGCATTTTTTTGTTAAATTTATTATATTATCAATACTTTACTATAACATCAGAAAGCTTAGTTATTAAACTATGTATTGCATTTAAAATCAAGGTAAAAGATCATCTCGTTTAGGTAAAATCGTATTTTGAAAGTTAAAAAATTACCTATTGTAAAATTGTGTATTTCAAGATAACACGTTATTGAAGCAAAGAAGCGATAAATCCATTTGATGTAAGTTTGACAAATTTTGGGGTATTTTAATGATGGAGAGAGACAGGGGTCATCCTATCGCCCACAAAAACGTCAATAAAACCGCTGTCCTCCCTTAACTGACTTTTATAGTAGGTATGCCCGGGAAGAGGAGCAGCTGACACATTATATGTGTTCCTTTCGATCCCAGTCCAACATGGAAGCCTCAGACTTCAGCCAAAGCGTTTATTTAATGTTATGTTTTATTTTCAATAAATTCAGTTCATACATCTATCGATCAAAACTTTCACATTTATAGTATACTTAATAAGATTTAGGTACGTTTCTCTTTGCTTTGGTCACTTTTCGGTTTTCACATCTGCTTTACACGCAGAAGGCCGCCAGTTCGACCCTGGCCGCAATCATATAGTTTTGCCTTTTTATTATTTCGCAACAAACTCTTTAGCCCGGTAATACTATATACAGTATTTCAATTTCATATAAACGGACGAAACGCGAGCTATAGGTACCTACGCAGCTGAGCGCAGGCGGCCAGTCGCGCTTAAAATTAAAATGCGGATTTTTTTTTACTTTAAAATTTTATAATAAATCATTTCGTTCATCAAGTCGAGGCGCAAGTAGGTATTTTTCATTCGCTAATTTATAAGACCGATTTGTTATACAGACGTAAACATGATATTTTTGACACAAAACGCATTTTGACTGAACACTTTCTATTCAATTCACTATACATTTTATTTGTTTGTATAAAAAAGTATATTTAGAATCACCAAACTAAATGGAAGTAAACACAAAGTGCGGGCAGCCCTATCACATGTGGACGGACCGCGGTGCTGTAGGCATTTATTTCAAAGATGCTGCCGAGTTGAAATAGTTTATAGTTTTTTTTTTATTTTATTTTTAGGAAGACCAAATGCCACTATAACAATAATAAAAATACAGTAGTAATAGTTTTCGCTTCATATCATAAAATACAAATACGATATTATTACCGCTTGCCGCATAAGTAGGCGACGGCGGCGGCGGTTCGCTTTAGCGGCCCAACAGATAACGCGATTTACCTTTCACTTTGCTATCAACACTTTAAATTCACGCCCATCACACATCGGTTCCGTGGTGTAGTGGTTATCACATCTGCTTTACACGCAGAAGGCCGCCAGTTCGATCCTGGCCGGAATCATATCGTTTTGCCATTTTAGTTTTCTTATTTAATAAAACCGTGAGCAGAAAAGTGTAGTAAATTCTCAAAGATAGCTTTTATATTTTTGTTCGATTGTTTTTGCTTTTATTTAGGTTATTTTATTTAGTTCCTCTTATTTTTTATTTCAGTTTTATTTATGAGCAAATATATATTATAAAGGGTGGACCATTAAAATCGGTCAGTATGGGAAAGTCTGAAAATAAAGACATGGGAAGATTTGTTTTTAGGAACCATGTAATCGATTATAATAAAATTAAAACTGAATTAACACATTTAATAAAAATCTGTTATCTAGCTCGTGAATCGAACCCGGAACTTTTGAAAAAGAAAACTAATTCTATATTTATTTTGATATAGTTTTCTGTAGGTGTAAAACAGTAATTTTTACCATGTACTCATAACACCTACTCATCAACTCAAACGATACAACTCGACTTTTACTTCGACTCGAATTCCGTTTATTTTGCATGAAATGAATTATCAACATAATACAAGAGACGTAAGTTATGTGTGTCAGCCGGTGTAGAGAGTTTTAAAAAAGACAAGTAAGTTAAGTTATTATATATATTTCTGATTCTACAAAATAAAACTTAGCCTAATTAAACCTGAAGCTCTGGGTCCACGATTGACCTCACGCAGAGCTGTCTTATTAATTAACTAGCTGTGACCCGCGACTTCGTCCGCGTGGATACCGGTTGTTGGAGTTGGATAAATACTATTATTATATCCTCCTTGAAGTTTAAAGTTACCTTATTCAAAATTTCGTCAAAATCGATTCAGTAGTTAAGCGTTACTGATAGATAAACATACAGAGTTACTTCAAAAACTGTTACAACAAAGCTGTGATCCGCAGTTTCACCTAGGTGTTTTGTGAAAAAGTATAGGTAGGTAGGTATATTGCATAGATGATGCCAGCGACTTCGTCTGTATTGAATTAGTATTTCGAGTAGGTTATTTTCTTCTCCAAGGTCCTAAGTACTATCTTTAATAACAAAAATAAAAATGAAGAATCTTCGCCCAAATAATATGTATAGCTCCTAACCACAAACATAGGTAACTATATTAGGTACATTACAAACATAGGTAACTATATTAGGCACCTTGCGTTATAAACAAATCGGGTGCCAAAGTGTCTTAAATTTTACATAATTCATGCAATACCTATCTTCATTAATTATAGCTTATTGTTATTCTAAGTAAAGCTATATTACTGTAAAGTTTCAGAAGAATACATTCGGCAGTTTTTGCGTGAAAGAGTAGCAAAGATCCATCCATCCAGCCATTATCAGTGTATAATGTGTATCTATCTATAGTTATGATTGGCTACTTTTCACGGTAAAATGGCTGAGCCAATTTAATGTAATTTCTTTTGGTAGTTAACACATCTACGTTACTTTTTATTCTACTTCTAAATCTACGGTTCCTAACTTCCAAGAGCTAGAAATGATCACGAAATAAATAAAACCTTGAGTCCCATTATTTTAAGTTTAACTTTCTTACAATATATCTCTGTATGTACAGAAGGCAGCACATCAAGCGTTACAAATCGGTAATTTTTTTTTTACTTGAATCTAAAATCTATGCCCTCGACATTACCTAAGTTACAATTGTTTGAGGAAATTTGACAGGTAATGTAACGCTTGACCTGCTGCCTTCTGTACCTACCTGTATTCAATTGCGCAAGAAGCTTTATTAATGATTTAGCCCTATCAAAATAGCAAAATTTTCTACTGCATACCAACTATTTTTCAGATTTATTATTTTTAAGCCCCTAGTACTTTTACCAGGAGAATTTCCTTAGAATTCTTATTCCCATGTTTATTTTTAGTGTAGTTCAGTTTTTTTTCTTCTGGCTATCCGAACGCTTTTACATCTATCTAATCTACTAATGCCACGTTACAATATCAAAAACCCTGTTCGTTCGTTGCTTCCACGCTGGACTGGGAGCAACAGAAAATCATAGAATGTACCAGTTGCTTCTCTTCCCGGGCATACCATAAAAGTCATTTTAGGGATAGAGGTTTTATTGGATAGAGGTTTTATAACGGATAAAGGCATATGTATGTATGTTCGTTTATTCTACGAACAGTAGATTTAGCTATCATACACGTTGAATATTGAAGCGTATAAAGCGTTTCAATATTCAACGTCTTGTCAAATTACTACTTACTTTTCTTATAACTACCTACCATTCGTTTGTAGTAGCTTTTACACATGTAAAATATTGAAACCCAGCATTCATTGATTTTGACGACAATTTAGTTATAATTTACCCCTAGAATAACCCTACCGCCTCTGAATAATTGACTAATCCGAGTGAGCTCCGCTTGGTGGTAAACTGACTGTCTCGGCTGACTGAAATTTGCCGTCAAATATCACTACTGCCAGCGTGACGCGTTCCGAAAACATTTTATAAAGAGCCAGTTTTTGAGCTGTCGCTCATTTCTTCGGTCGATTGTCTGTAGAAAGACAAAAGATCATTAAGGGGGAGTTTAGTGAGTAGAAGTCTCACACTGTTGGGTGTCATCTGGCCGGGGACTAAACCCCCTGGCAAGTGCTCCTTCGTACTTCTGACGTATTCTCCTCCTCCTCTCAGTGAGCACTCGTACGGCCAATAGGCCTGCGGGTGTTCTGAGGGGATGTCCTCTATGGCGAAAAAACAAAAAAAACAAACCGCAAACGGGTTTATGATAGAACTGGCTTGGCTTCGGTATTCGACCTCATTTATACTTACCATCAGGTGAGAATGAGGTCAAATTCGGACTTATACACCGATTTGAAAAAAAACATAGTATTTTTAATATTTTGGAATAGAAAGTTATAAAATTCAACTCGAGGGTAATCTGACTCCCAACCGTTACAAAAATTTGGTGGTTCATTCCAAGTGAAATAATGAAAGTTGGGTGAATATGGTCATAGGCACCCAGAGTTTGGTAGGTATCTCGAACAATTAACAGCGTGAGTGGCCGGCCGGGGCCATGCCAGCGAATCACTCGCACGCCCGCCCGCGTCTTATCGAACATACCTACCTATTTTATTACGGAGTTATTTTAAAATTATTACGATATCTCTTTGGATCTTGATTGAAATCAAGTGGTGTCAAAGACAATTTTGTTCACAATTAAATATTTATTGTAAACAAAATAAAAAAAAATATAATAAAAAAAAATTACGCGAGCAGGATCGAACCCACGACTTTAGACTCATGGTCGGTCTACGCTCAACTGAGCAATGAGTACTTCTGATCTGTATGCCGAACATCTCCACCATATTCTAGTAAAGTAAGTTTTAGGCATTACTTTTAAAAATCTATTACAATTTTTTTAGATCCTAGATTTTTTTTATGTCTGCAGAATCTGCTCATCATCCTGGAGAACTTTTGTTAAGGCATAATATCTATATTTCTTACGGTTTTGATGATCCCTTAAGGGTTCTGCATCAGGTGTTCCAGTAACCGAAATAAAATATACCCTATATGTTGCCCCGGCTTCACAGCTATACATCAAAAAAAGGTTCATTCAAATCCGTCCAGCGGTTCCAGAGATTAGCGTGTGCAAACAGACAAACTTACAAACAAACAGACAATTTTATTTTTTCAGATTCTTAATCTTTTTTCATTTCTTTATAACCCTAGATAATTTTTTTTATAAAAATATTAAATGTACAGACACGTTTTTTTTACTGTTTTATTATATGTATTGATGATTTTAAATTACAAATTATATTTCACTCGCGGTAACATGGTTGCGACACTTCCAATGAAAAAGTTAATTCAGCAAATCAATCGATGAATCAATAATTAATATTCTCACGGGAACTGAAATACCGAAGGATGAGTCACTAAGGTTGACAAGCTGAAGGGCCTTTAGGGTCCGTAACACCTCCCCTCCTAGATGAGCAACTATTTTCGAACATTGAGAGAAAATGTTGCGGCTCTTCGGTCTTCTATCGTTGAAGCTGGAGCTGCAGTAGAAATGGTCGCTGATGCTGCGTTTGATGCCCGCCGTTTGAAGTAGGTAAAGGCAATGATTGCGGCAATAATCATCAGTATCAAAAAGGTAGGTATCGTTGTATGATAAATGCTTGTGAAGTCGTATGTTTCATAAGTTTCAGGAACGCTCATTGTTACTTGATTTTGAATTGTATGCAATTTATTCAAATCAATTGTTGTTAAATTATAATTGAATTTCTGCGATGTGGGTGGTTTCGATGCTGGGAACGACATTATTTCAATGGCATGACCGTGAACTTTGTCATCAAGGTTGATAATGCTGAATTCAGGCGTTTTGATCTTGCAATTATGTGGAACTGTTGCTAAAAATGATCCTTGAATAATCTTATGTTCTACGTCGTTGCAGGATAACTCTATCTTCGTAGGTTTCGGGAATGATAGTATATAGTGTCGGCTATCTAGTTCTATTAGAGCTCCTTTTTCCAGGATTACAGATGTACTGATACATGACTTGCTAATGTCTTGATTTTTAATTAATTTGTAGATGCAATCTTCACCTTTTCTAGTTTGGTGATTTATCTTCTGATGGCAGATGAACCAGCTGCTGACCTTCGGACATTCTGCCTCTATGTACGCGTATTCAAAAGAATTGGTTGCAATGAAAGGATATGTGGGAATAATTACTAAGGAATTTTTATTAGGAATGGGACTAAGCCTATACAAATTATAAGTTGAGGATGTAACTATAGGGAACTTCATAACTAAAATAATTTTTTCATCTATATAATAATATCCTAAGCTAATTAAATCATAGTAGTATCTAATATCTAAAACTTTATCATATCCATATAAGGATTTTAGTTCTTCTAACATATTACTTAAATCTTTCATAGTTAATAATGAACGGTGCATTGAATTAGTGTGGCTAAAAGCTAATAAGTTTTCAATTTTCCTTACTTCTAAACTTAAATCATTAACATTTTCTGAAATAATACTTAATATTTGCATAAATTGCAATTTCTTATAAAAATTTTCAGATTGATTATCGTTACTTCTAATTATTTGTTGAACTACTTTATTTAACTTAATTTGATTAATATTTAAATTATCTAAAATATGATTTTGCTGATTTACGATTTCTTTGTATAAACTTATATGTTTATTAAAGTTAATATTCATTTCTTTATCATTTTGATGTAAAATCTTAATGGCGTTTTGAAAATTAATAGCATCGTTGCTGTCTAGGTTACCAGAAATGCTTTTGATGAAGGTTCCAAGTGGATTGAAAATGCCACGTTTTGTGCGTTTTGGCTCGAAAGTATTAAATTGTATAGATAATTCGTCAATTTTATGAAATAAGTGCATTAAAATAGTTTTTAATAATGAGAAATCCGTATTATTTATTTTATTTGAAATATTACCGAGCTGAGTTTTTGTTAAACCTATTTGAGTTTGAATTTTGTTAATGTCAATTTCTTGTAAAAATATGTGTTCATGGGAGGTCATTTTTGTTGGGCCTAGGTTAAAGGGTAGGATTCCAGGTCCATCAGTCAAATCGTCAAGTTTTATTGTCATGTCTGCTAGTACTTGGGCCAGGGTCGTTATGAGGACGGTCCTGTAACAATAGTGATTTATTTAATTTAGTTTTAGTTCGTTTAATACGATGTTTAGCTATTGGGCCACGTTTTCGAGAAGTGTATATGTGAATGGGAAAATTAGTGGTAACTTTATCTCGTGTGTATCGGGGTGCAATTTTCTTCCTAGATGCCAAAGGATTTTTTATAAATACTTCCTGTCCTTCCGTATAATCTAATTGAGGCTCGCGATCAAGGTTACGTCGAGTCATTATTGCATTTCGTTCTAAAAGTGCTGATTCGTGAATTATATTATAAACTGTCTCCATTGATTTACGGTGCTCCTGAATGTAATTTTGTAATAGTCTATGTGTCAAATCTAAGTCTGTTGGGTCTCTTGGGTCAAAGTGTCCAGTCAATAAGTCGTATGGTCTACATTTAGTTAAACTATGTATTGAGCTGTTATAAGCTATAATTGCGTATGGTATCAAATTACTTATTAATTCGTTTTTTCGTTGTAACTTTAAAAGTCGTAAGTGTTCTAAGAGAGTGCTATGGAAACGTTCTATTAAACCATTTTCATTGGGTGAGTGTGCTGCAGTTAAGCGATGCTGAACTTTATGTAGTCGTAAGAATTCAGAGACAACTTGATTTTTGAACTCTGTGCCTTGGTCTGTTGTAAGAACTAATGGGAAACCGTGAAGAGTGCAAAACGTTAATAAGGATTTAACTATGTTTGGGGCAGTGCAAGTAGGTAAGCGATAAATTTGTGCATATTTAGTGAATGAATCAATTATAGTTAGGTATTTTTCTTGCTCAATAGTCAAAACATCTGCATGTGCTATTTCAAATGGTTTCGAAGGTGGAGGAACTATTTGGTATTCAGGTCGTAATGGCGATCTATCATACTTTGCTTGGTTACAGGTTGGGCATTCGTTAATGAATTTAGTAATAGACTTTTTTTGTTTTGGCCAAAAATATCTTTTAGATAAGGAGAGATAAGTTTCGTTAATTCCTCTATGATTTGTTTTTCCTTCGTGATATTTATTGAGTATGTCTTGCTGATCTAAGAAATCTGAAATATTTTGTATTTCAGACTTAACAAAAACTAGGTTTATGTAAGAACTTTCAAATGTTTTTTGAAGAATTGGTGCTAATGAGTACATTTTAATAAGTGGTTCTACTAATATGGCTGTTTTCAATTTGGGATCGATATGTTTTTTTATGACATTAATTATTTCTTGTTCTAAATTAGGTTCAGCTATACTAACATAAGTTCTTCGGAATGTTTCAAAAGGGTAAGTTATTTTTGGTTTACAGTTTGTTGGTAAGTCAGTCAATTTAATTATTAATTGTCTTTTAAATTTATTAAGTGGTTCGTCTGAGATAGGTATTTCAAATATTGGGTTTTCAAGGCTTGTATGTATAGTGCAAGAGTCATCATTAGGTACTGTATCAGTGTCAGAGCTACTAATCAAAGGTCTATCAGAAGGTGCGGTATCTGTAGAAGAGATACTAATAATTGGTCGACTGTCGGGCGCTGTAATAGTTCGAAAACTACCTGATGAACTACTAGAGCTTAAATTAACAATTACCGAGTCTATTTCCTCATTGTGTAATTCAATGCGAGATAGAGCATCGACGTTGCTGTTTAATTTGCCTTTTTTATCATGATTATTAGGGTTATTAACCGGAAAAAGTGTTTGATTATTCTCTGCCGTAGATAGACAATCTGCGGTATAACAGTCGCTAATGGATTGATTTTCGATTGTTATATTTTCATCTGAAATATTTGTTGGGAACTTAACAAGCTGAGTTGATTGCGCAGGTAAAATAGTTTCGACTAAATTAATTGAAGATGAATCATATAAATGAATAGGGTTATGAGCTGATGTTGTATGTAAAGTTTTCGTGGCAAAGTCAATTTTTGCTTGCCATTTTTGAAGTAAATCTAAGCCAATTAATCCATCGAAATAATTATGAAATTAATAATTAATTAATTAGACATATAATTTAATATTTCTCCTGTCGTTAAATTCACTAAAGTTAGGAATGGTTATCGAATAATTTTTCGTAGTTGCATGAATATTTGTAACAATGAATGGGTCATAATTCAATGGTAAGTTTTGAAAGAATGTGTCTACTATTTTAGGACTAATGAATGATTGGTTAGCGCCTGTATCTATCAGTTATTTTATTGGAGGGCTCTTTATCTGTATGTAAGGAAGTTGTCTTTTAGTTTGTATGTTAAGTTCTATTCTGGGAATTTCGCAAAGCGAGTTTCTTGAAAATCCGTATCGGCACTATATTGCGATTCAATTTTTGATAAATTTGATTGATTGAAGTTTTCAAATTTTTTATTGTGATTCAAGGGATAAGGATCGTAAGGTTGATTAGTTTCGTTATATTTTTCATAGTCATAGGTGTCATCAAATGTCTGGTTAAAGTTAACTTGTTGGTGTGCATTATTAGAAAAAGGTAATTGATGGGTACTAAAATTACTCACTCCGCTCATGGGTTGTGCTTTAGCCTGAGGCTGATATCTAGGTGGTATTTTGAATCCTGTACTCATATCAGAGCGAGGCAAAGCCTTCATCATCTGCTGGGTACGAGAAACATTTTGAAAAGGATCGTGTTTAATTTGTTGATTTGGTTGCCGTTGATATCCTTTAAAATTATTTGAATTAAAATTATTTGGGTAAAAATTATTTGGGTAAAAATTATTTGGGTTAAAATTATTTGGGTTACAATTATTTGGGTTCAAACTATTCGAGTTAAAGTTATTCGGGTTAAAACTATTCGGGTTAAAATTATTTCGGTTAAAATTATTTCTGCCAAAATTATTTGGGATAAAATTATGTCTTAAATTATTTCTATTGAAACTTATCGGTTTTTGTGCACTAAAATTTATCATGTTGGTTTTCTTTTGTAAGTATAAAACGTTTAGTTCATCTTGCGCAAATTCTAATGCTTGTTCTAATGATACCGGTTTCATGCATCTTAAGGCGAGACCCAAGTGGTTCATGTATACCTCGCAAAAATGACTGCAGAGCTAACTTCCTATATAACTCTCTTTTAGAGTCAATAGTTGTCTGTACCTGTTCGTGTAATTGTACATGAGTCATAATAACAGATAAAAGATTTTGCACTTTTTCATAAAATAATTGAATTGTGTCCGCGCCTTGTGTTAGCATTGATAAGTCTGTATATAGGGCGGATTCATCTCTATGATCTGAAAATGAATTTATAAGAGCATTTCTGATACCGTTCCAGTCTCTGGGAATACCATTATTTGCTAAGGTCCGTGCTGCGGGACCGGTAATTTTATTTAAAATTCCGTTTAATGCGGCTGCATTATTTAATTCATTGCCAGGGGCAGGGTTCACGAAAGTTAAAACAATTTGATCACAAATGTCTAAAAATCTAACGAGAACATTGGAATTACCATTAAAATCTGGAACTAATCGTAAAGCTTTCCAAATTTTATCAGTATCATCCAAATTAATAGGTTGTGGTTGGGTTTGTTCCATCTTTATTAAATTATCTACTAACTTTTGGTGAAATCTACCTTTTTTATCTTCTCGATTAGTACGGTTAGCCTTTGGGTGAAAAATTTTGACTAATTATTATTTCACTATAAAATAAAATAAAATAAAATTTTAATATAGAAATGTTCAATAAATGTAAAAATATTTAAAAGTAAATTCAATTCTTAAATTTTATTCATTCTCAAGGTAAAACGTACTATTCAAATATAAAAGGTTTATTCCGCTTGCAACCTAACGAGATAAAATGAAAGTCTGATAAAAAATAATTAAGTAAACTACCCAAGTATATTATAAAAGTTTTTTAAAATGTATATCCTAAAAATATATTTTAAATAAAGTTAAATTAAAATTTTTATCTTACTCACTTACCTAATTAGTTTATTTTAAAAGAAAATACTTAAATTCGGTTATTAAAAATAAAAATGTTAACGAGAATAAAATCCTTTCTAAAATCTTAATTCATTAATTTTCATGTAAGTACTTTAATAAACTTCAACTAATAATCAATTAAGTTCACATAAAACTTATAAATCTTTAATTATTTACTTATCTAAACTAACTAATCTAACCGAGAACTACAGGATCGAGTTCAGGGAATGGAGGAGGATTTCCTATTCATGGAAACAACCAAAACCTCGAATTTACGTAATAAAACTGTACTTACAGTCTGGTACACCTCATCTTTGCCTTTTCCGATACCAAGATTTATGATCGATTTTCGGATCTCCTGGGTTCTGGGGCTGCGATGTGTCCTCTTCACCGGGCGACAGGTTCTTTTGTAGCCGAAGGAGTCAACTCATTGACTCACGATCAGTCACGAAACGCGCGATCTACTAATTTCGACTACTTCCGACTGCGCCAGTTATGTGTGTCAGCCGGTGTAGAGAGTTTTAAAAAAGACAAGTAAGTTAAAACTTAGCCTAATTAAACCTAAAGCTCTGGGTCCACGATTGACCTCACGCAGAGCTGTCTTATTAATTAATGATTTTAAATTACAAATTATATTTCACTCGCGGTAACATGGTTGCGACACTTCCAATGAAAAAGTTAATTCAGCAAATCAATCGATGAATCAATAATTAATATTCTCACGGGAACTGAAATACCGAAGGATGAGTCACTGAGGTTGACAAGCTGAAGGGTCTTTAGGGACCGTAACACGTAGTAAAATGTACTGTTTAACATCTACACAAACTATATCAAAATAAAAATAGAGTTCATTTTTCAAAAGTTCCGGGTTCGAGATTCAAGCTTTTTTCAGTTTTCTACCCCATTGCTGAAATAAATGTTTTTTTCTTTCACAGTTCCAATGACCTCCGAACATTCTGTCATGGCCGGTTTCAATAACTTACCAAAAGTCAGCCAAATCTGTCACTTGAGCTGACAATAGGAAAAAAGAGGACGTGACATAATTACGAAACAACGTGCCGGTTTGGTCAGAACAAAGATGGCGGCTAGCCGTAGTGCTCATAGTTTTTCTTGGGGCAGCCTAACACACTGCATCTAACCAAGGTAGTGGCAGTATTATGCATATAAACAACAACGATTTCACATAAAAACACTTAAATTTTCTTCAAAATTTGCAAAAAGCAAGTCGTTATGACAACTGACGTAGGTACCTATTTATTGTTGACTGTGTCGTAACATGGCGACTGGCCGCATTATTCACATTTAAGGCAATGATAAAATTACTGTTGTCCTTAATAATATTTAGTTTTTGCATTTAAAATGCTTAGTTACTCTTAAATAAATGAATGTGTTAAATAAAAATCACCCGACCAGGACTCGAACCTGGGACATTTCGTTTGCCGGACGAGTGATCTTCCACTGAGCTACCGGGGCCTTGCAATACGCCTCGAAATTACTGAACACATTTTTGTTTTAACGTTATATTGCTAACGTAGCTCCGTTTAATGGTATTGCAGCTTTTTTTATTTAACACAATTTTTCATTTATTTCACAATTTCTGTAAAGATATTGGTCTCGGGTGGTCTTAGCTGCAAAGCTATACCATTAGATGGAGCTACGTTAGCAATATAACGTAAAAACAACAATGTGTTAAGTAATTTCAAGGCGTATTGTCAGACCCCAGTAGCTCAGTGGGAGAGCACTCGTCCGGTAAACGAGAGGTCCCAGGTTCGAGTCCTGGTCGGTTAATTTTGATTTAACACATTTTTTTTTAAAACACTATTGAGTTTAAAAGAGACGTCCATATTTTTAAGAGTATCGACTTTAATGCCGAGTCCTTTGTTCTTTTAGTGATTGTGAAGAAAGTATAGACATAGACAAGGTCCTCTTGTGCGGTGTGTAGGTATTCAAACGCACCATACTTGCCGCCCAGATATCGCTAGAGAAATTCGCCGACACGCAGCTTGGCTGCGACATGATATTGGCAAGCACGAATAGCTGTCTTCTGTTTGTTTGTTCATGTCATAGCAGAGCTGTATTTCTTCCAAATTGTACCTATAAGCACTTCTTACGAAAGAGTGCCGAGGGTTTTTCTTCCGCCGGCTTTTTTCCTCTCGGTCTACCTAAGGTTCTACTTTCATTTCGTTTTTTAAAGCCGAAGCAGAAGTAGTAGTAGACAACACAAAGACATTGGTGGATAATGGGCGATCATTATCTTCATGAGCCGAGAGATGCACACTTCTCGACGGAGGCCTCCCCCAGGATTCGTCATGTCGTCCGGACCCGCGCCGCCCTCATCCAGCGTTTGAAGCCTTACAATAACCAATTTTCAAGTTAGCGCGTTTGAAGTTCATAAAGTGTACAAAATTACCTACTACGAATAAAAAGTTTTCATTTTTCATTTTCATTTTCAACTTTTCTGAATATTTTGAATTTATATTTTTAATATTACTGGGTTTATAATGGTTAAAAAAATTGTTAAAACGCTGCATCATCGTCTTAACTGCTTAACAAACATCTCACAATATTAAACCCAAAGGAGGTCAATTTGCCGTCATACAAGCTGGCCCATTTTAGTACCGTCTTCCCCTACATGGGCACCAAACTGTAGGGGAAGACTAAAGGAACTCGGAAGTGTGCAAATATTTGCAAAAGAGAGGATTAACTTTATGAAATAAATTATTGAAAGTTGTATCAAACTAAGAAACAATGACGGTGAACATGAACACAGCTTAGACAAAACGGTTTTGACACTGACGTTTTGTCATTCTGTTGGCAAATATCAAAATGGCGGCTATCTGTTATTTAAAGAAATGTTTATTCGTTCGTTTCTGCGTTCCGGGGTGCTCTCTTTTCGATTGCTGTGCTGTGTTTTCCTGATATATTTATTAAAAAGATGAAATCTATTATCTTTTTAATATATACTTAACGAATAATTAATAATAACAAAGCAACAACAAATATAAACAAAGTAAATGTCGAGTAGAGTTGATGAACACGAAGTTGATAGTTCGACTTGACAGTTAAAGATCATAGATAAGAATAAGTACTAAAGTATAGATGGCCATTTTATGACTTGAAAAGTACGTTAGCGCCATCTAGCGCTCTTACCCCGAAATAAATCGAACATTCGAACGCCCAAAAAACCGTAGTGCTAGCTACTTTTAAAATCATTTTAAATTTTAATTCTATGCGCCCTTTTATTTCACTGAATTTTGCCATAAAAATGACAAAACGGTTTGTGTGATCGAAAAAGGGTGCATTACATTATTGAAGGAAATCGTGGTCAAAATAAAACAACACACAAAATTATTTTCCATTTTTTTAATTATGTCTTCTCCATCCCAATCTACTGTTTTACCACATAACAAATTGTTGACTTCATGGCACCAATCTTTTATACATAAAGAAATACTTTTTTATAATAATATTCTTAATCTTCGCATTATGTTCCTCACAACATACAATCAATTAGTGCTTAACTCACAAGATGAAACACAACACAATTTTTGAGGCATTTCTAAGTGTCAATATCACACAACCAAACTTATCATAGTCACTAAGTACTCAACAAAAAACACCAACACATCACGTAAGTTCTCGTATTCCATCGCTGTAAAGACAGGAGGAGTTACACTCTACTCAATGTTTTTTTCAGGCAAAATGGAGAAAAATATTATTTAGTTACATTGTGAACAAATCCGGAACAGCAAAAACAGATTTCTTTATCTGAAAAATCAGGTTATCTTAGGTAGTGTAAAATCAAAACTAGTCGAATTAAAATATTAAGATGAACTTAAGTAACTACCCACACCGAACGCATTTTTTTTAGAGTTGAAATACTTCGAGGCTTGTCAACTAGGTGGCGATAGTATCCTTTAAAAACTTGAAATTATATGAAAGACAAACTAGCATGTTAAAGATAACATATTAGAGAGAAAATGACCTGCGCGTGAAGTCCACAAAAATATTTTTTTCTTGGCTCAAACTTCATCTTTGACCAAAACTGTAAATGCAGTTGTACTCAGTGGTTGGTACGGTGTTATGAACCGCGGAGTGTACCTCGGTACCAAAATGGGCCACCCGTAATGACCTTCTCTAAATGTGTCCATCGGCTTGGGAGTTACTACGTCTCAGACAAACATACTGCCGCGCTTACTAACTTTTATTAACTAGCTTTTGACAAATTCGAAGAAAATAGGTTTTGATAAACATATTGAAATGGTCGGTTTCCTGATTTCAAAATGTTTATAACTTTTTGCAACAAAGAAAATGAGCTTAAACTTTCCCATTGTGACCATTTCAATATTTCTATAAAACGCGCTTTTTCGAACTTCTCAAAAGCTAGTTAATGCGTTTTTCGTGAGTGCGGCAGCATAGGTATGTCAAAGTTAAAAATACACATTTTTTGAATTGATAATTACAACAGAAGTTTTATTTGTGGCTGACCCGGCGTTTGACCATTATCTCATCTGACGGTACCTAAGTGATGAAACGAGGTCCAAGATAACAACACACAGGTTTACGATGTTACGACAGGTTTATAATTCCTGACAACTCAAACAAAAACTTTAATGACATTATCAATAACACAATTTCTGACATCATCAATTGGCTCCAATGTAATAATTTGACAGTTAATATGAATAAAACTAAATATATACAATTTTTAAATAGAGGGGCTAAGAAACAAGAACTCGAAATGAAATGTAAAACGAATAGACGAAACAATAAAAGAAACAGACAGCTGTTCTTTCCTAGGCATTTTATTTGACCTACACTGTACATGGAACTTGCACGTAGAAAATGTTTGTTCTAAAATAAACAGGTTTGCATACGTAGGTACTATGGAAATTAAATAAAATAACAAATAAAGAAACGGCCCTTAAAGCGTATCATGGATACGTCGCCTCCATTTTAAGGTAGGGTATTCTGCTTTGGGGCCACTCGGTCATAATAGATAAAGCTTTCATATCTCAAAAGCAATGTTTTCGTGCTATTGCTGATGTTGATTCGTGGACAACATGTAAGCCTTTATTTAAAAGTATGAAACTTCTAACCGTCCCAAGTATGTATATCTACGAAACAGCGTTATTTGTGAAAAAGCATCCTGAATTTTTTGTAACCAAAAAAGATGTAGGTATTGTGTTTTAGCACTAGATTTCCAAACAGACTATGTCTTCCGAATATCAAAACTGAAATATATCTTAGAAATAGCCCAATAATGTGCATTAGATTTTTTAATAAATTACCTGAAGATATCAAAACGCTGCCACTTAATAAATTTAAATACGTCTTACGACAATGGCTAATTAATGAATGTTTTTATGACATTAATGATTTTTTTAAACTTTAAATTTGACATAGGTAGATAAAAATGTAAATAATTATGACATGGAGTGTTATGAGAATTATAGTCGGCGCGGCGAACCTTGATCCCTATGACACTGACAGTAATTTCCACAACATAACCTTGTAGTGCCGTCACCGTTACATTAGAATCGTATTGGAGGCTTCTTAAAAATGGCATTTATTTATTTTTCAACACACTTGCTCGTAAAGTGAGCGTTATTCTATTGAATTTAGAACTATAAACTGGGCTATAAGTCACGCGTGCATAATATATTATACCCTAGTGCATAATATAATGAATCCTACAAAGTTGAATTGTACCTTTGTGCAAATAACATGCGAGAAAACAGAGCATATTTTATTGGTCCGGGTTACACACTAAATATTTTCAGAAACAACAAAGAGGTTTTATATCACTTCAAATCCATATACATTTTTAAATGTTTGCGCCTTATATTAGTAAAATAAATTTGTATATTGTAGAGTTGTGATAAATAAGAACACATTGTTTGATTTATATATTTTAATTCGGAACGCACACTAAACTGTGGCGCGTTAGTTGGTTATCTGTCAATGTCATTATGACCATATACTTGAATGTGTCTGTATGCATGTAATGCGATTTGTGAAATGGTTAATTAAAAGTTTAAGATTAAATTCGTTTATTATTCGTGACGGCACCCGACAATTCTGGCGACGAGTTGGAGCAAAAGAATACCATGGCGTTTGTTGAATATAGTGTGGCGGGACAACCATTTGATCCACACTCCGAACCGCATACATGCGCGGAAAGATGGCGAACATGGCTGCGTAATTTCAATTATTACATAGAAAGCCAGGTAGGGCTCACGCCCAAACAGAAACTATCAAGGTTATTACACCAGGCCGGCGCGCGTCGAGGTCCAGGAGATTTATGAAAATATAGACTCGTCAGCCCAAGCCGATACCCAAGTGACGTCAGAGCACGTGTTTGAAAAAGCGGTCGAAAAACTAAATAGATATTTCATACCTAAGATTAATATTGCTTATGAAAGGCAAAGTTTTCGTGCAATGAACATGGGCGATGAAACAATTGACCAGTTTGCCATCAGGCTGCGGAAACAAGGAAAATATTGTAATTTTCATGACATTAATGAAAACATTAGAGATCAATTGATTGAAAAGTGCGTTTATCCAGAAATAAAGAAAAAATGGTTAAAAAGAGGTGAAATGGAATTGAACGAAATGTTGGAGATAGCAAGGTTATATGAGCTAGAAAAACGAATGCAGAATAATCAAGCTAAAGTGACAATAATGCAGGAAGAGAACACTATTAATAGTGTGGCTAACTTAACTTCAATGTGCTACAGATGTGGTAAACGTGGGCATCATGCGAAGAATCCACAATGCCCAGCGCACAATACCAAGTGTGACAAATGTGGCATTATTGGTCATTTTGCAAAAGTATGTAAAACAAAACTGGACAAGAAGTTCAATAACCCGAGACAACACAAGAAAAAGAAAAGGCTGATAAGATATGTAGTAGAAGAAGATTCGGAATCTGAGAACAGTGACAGTGACGAGGAACAGGAAAGTGCAATAGAAGTGAACAGTATTTTTAAAGTGTGCAATCAAACAGAACAAAACAAGTGTGAAGTTGTTATTGACAATAAAGTTAAATCTAAATTTATAATTGACTCAGGTGCGGCTATTAATATTATTGATAAAAAGTTATACAAAAAGTTGTTAAATTGTGGCTTTGAATGTAATCTTGTAAACAACTATAACCAAAAGTTTTATGCTTATGGGGGAAAGGAGATACCTAGTTTGGGGTTATTCACAACAAGTATTTATTGTCTTGTTACAAAAATTAAATTGAATAATGTTCATTTTCTTGTATATGATGGGGCAGGACCATGTTTATTGAGCAAAGATACTTCTGTTGATTTACAAATGTTGAGGATAGGGCCGTCTGAAAATTATGTTCATTATTTAGATAAACATACCATTATTGCTGAGTTTCCTAATCTATTTAAAGGTGTAGGTAAATTAACAAATTTTCAACTTAAAATACCTATTGACAAAACAGTACCTTTAGTTGCTCAACCAGTTAGAAGACAACCATATTGTGTGCGAGAAATTGAATCTAGGCTTATTAAAGAATTGCTAGAACATGATATTATTGAGAGAGTTTCAGGCCCCACTCCTTCGGTATCACCATCTCATATTGTGAAGAAGAAGGAACCAGGACAATACCGACTCGTAGTGGACATGAGAAAGGCAAATAATGCTGTGCTGAGGGAAAGAGTACCGCTGCCTACATTTGAAGAGTTGCTTCAGGACCTTAATGGTTGTAAGTTCTTTTCTAAAATTGATATCAAATGGGGATACCATCAGCTGGAACTTGATGAAGAATCTCGACAAATAACTACATTCAGCTCAAGTGAAGGTTTGTTCAGATATAAAAGATTGGTTTTTGGCATTCGATGTGCATCAGAAATTTTCCAACGCATTATCTCACAATTATTGCAAGGCATAGAAGGTGTGGCTAATTCTCAAGATGACATAAGAATTGGTGGACGAACTAAAGCGGAACATGACTCCCGGCTTAGACAAGTTCTTACTATATTACAAGATCGTGGTCTGACACTTAATGAAAACAAATGTGTTTTTGGAGTATCTGAAATTATATTTTTAGGTTATCATTTATCGGCTGAAGGTATCAAACCAACAAGGAGTAACCAGCAGGTGATTCAGGAGTTTCGAGCACCAGAAACAAGGGAAGAGGTCCGCAGTTTCCTTGGTTTGGCTAACTTTTCAGCAAGATTTATACCGGACTTCAGTACTATTACAGCTCCATTAAGAATTCTTACTAAGAAAGAAACACCCTTCATATGGTCTGAGACGCAACAGCATGCATTTGATCTGATAAAGAACAAGATAGCAAATGCACCAGTATTAGGCTTCTATGATAAGGATGCAGAGACTACACTGATTACAGATGCCAGCCCAGTTGGCATAGCTGGTATTTTGATACAGCATCAAATTATTGATGAAAAGAAACAACCAATAGTAATAAAATATGTCAGCAAGGCACTTTCTACTGCTGAACAAAAGTATTCACAGACAGAAAAAGAAGCTTTAGCTATTGTCTGGGCTTGTGAAAATTTGTACATGTTTCTAATTGGTAAATGCTTCACAATAATTAGAGACCATAAGCCTTTGGAGATAATTTATTCCACTAACTCAAAAACAAGTGCAAAAATTCAAAGATGGGTTCTTCGTTTACAACCCTATACATACAAGGTCATATACAAACCCGGAAAGAACAATATTGCAGATCCCATATCAAGACTTCTGGATACATCTAATGTCAACAAAGACACTGACTGTGATTGTGATGAAAGTTTTCTACTGGCTTCTATTGAAACTTCCACACCAGCAATATCTATTCAAGAAGTAAGAGAGGCTACTTTACACGATGAAGTATTGAAAGATTTGAAACAAGCAATTCAAAATGATGTATGGCCAAAACATCTCAAGAAGTTTGAACTTATAAAGTCTGAACTATGTGTGATGGATGAAATTATTTTAAGAGGAAATAGAATAATTTTACTTAAAAGTTTATTGAATAGAATCTTGGAAATAGGACATGAAGGTCATTTAGGATCTAATAGTATGAAGACAAAGTTAAGATCAAAGGTTTGGTGGAGCACTATGGATAAAGATATTGAATATTGGGTGAATACATGTGAAGGATGTAGACTGGTAAGACAACACATACCCCCAGAACCTATAACTTCCACGGAACTTCCCCACAGAGTATGGGAAATGGTTGCAATAGACTATCTAGGACCATTACCATCTGGACACTATCTTTTATTTGTTGTGGATTATTATAGCAGATATTATGAAGTAGAGATGACCAAACACCCTAATGCTGAAAATACTATAAAAATTTTAACAAACATGATGGCTAGAGAAGGAATGATGGATACTTTAGTTTGTGACAATGGTCCAGCTTTTCGTGATGAACGATTCAGACTGTTCTTGAAAACAAATGGCATTAATCTACGTCATACTACGCCATTGTGGCCTCAAGCCAATGGAGAAGTTGAAAGACAAAACAGGAATGTTTTAAGAAGACTAAGAATAGCTCAAGCCTTAAAACTAGACTGGAAACTAGAACTACTTGTTTTTCTTTTAGCATACCGTACTACTCCACATTCAACTACAGGAGTTCCTCCAGGACAACTTTTCCGAGGCAGACCAATTAAAACTATAATACCAGAACTGGACTATAAAATAATATTTCAGGATGAAGAAATCAAGGATAGAGATAGATTGAAAAAGTCATTAAGCAAAGAATATGCAGATAAACATAGACATGCCAAAGTTTCTGATCTGCAACCAGGTGATACAGTGCTTATTAAGCAGCCAAAACTGAACAAACTTACAACCCCATTCTCCCCTGAAGAACACACAGTACTATGGAAAACAGGTAACTCTGTAGCAGCTGAATCGCCCCAGGGTAAGATAATCAGGCGTAATTCAACACAATTTCAAAAGGTAAATATGAGAGACTTAACTAAACTTGGAGAAGATGATAAGAGCCGAAGAAAGGAGGATGTGATACCATGCTCACCAATGCATGACTTGGATAAGTCAATACATAAAAACTTCACCCCGGACTTGACTTTGGATAATACCATAACTCCAAGAACACCTGATATGACAAAAACACCGGATACAACCAAAACCCTAGAAACTACATCAAAACACCCTAGTAGAGTACACCGGGCTCCTCTTAAATATAATGATTATTTGTTAGGATTAATCATTGACTGCATTAATTCTTAAACTTCTCAGTATTCATTTGCTTCTAATAATATTACTTACTAAAACTTGTGGTTTATTTAGTAAATGTTAATTAAGTAATATGTTAATGTAAGTTGTTAAATAAATGTCTAATATTTGGGTATTTATGTACTGGACATATAATTTGATATTTTTGTTTATTTCAAAAGTTTGAAATCTTGATTTTAGTGACAGAGTTTAAATGTTATTATGAATACCTACTTATCTAGTTAGTAAATAAAAAAGATATATACATTCCTACTCTGTAGCTCTCTCAGATATATTGCTTACTAAATATTAACTGTTGTTAAAGCATTACTTTGTTATTCTTGTAACTGTTTGATGAAAGGAAGGGATTGTAGAGTTGTGATAAATAAGAACACATTGTTTGATTTATATATTTTAATTCGGAACGCACACTAAACTGTGGCGCGTTAGTTGGTTATCTGTCAATGTCATTATGACCACATACTTGAATGTGTCTGTATGCATGTAATGCGATTTGTGAAATGTTTAATTAAAAGTTTAAGATTAAATTCGTTTATTATTCGTGACGGCACCCGACATATATTAAACAAATTATTCACAATTTACAATCATTTGTCATAAAATATTAAAATATTTGCATTTACCACTCCAAATTAAACATTTTCACTTAAAATAGGCTGTATATGCTATACAGACATTGACACATTTGACGGAAAAAAAAACCTACGCGCATGCGCGAGGTTCGGCGCCATTTTAAATCAAAATTCACAGCTTTGTTATCAAGTGTGTTTGTTATTTTATGATCACGTATGTCTGTCTTTTACTCACAAGTATGTTGAAAAACGTCGTATGTAACTCGTGAGCGTTGCTAATTACAGTCTCGGCTCATTATTAAGCCCTCAAATAACAGCCTCGACTGTAATTAGCAACTTCGCTCACTTGTTACATAATATACTATTACGTAGCTATATTCCAATAAAATGATATTCCGTTGGAATTATAACAATTCATAACATTTGGAAGAAATTATCTCAATCTCAATCACACTTCACGTTTACGTTGTGCAAAAGTTACTTCGTAAGGTATGATTCAATAAATACCCTAATAAATAAATGCCATTTTTAGAAGCCTCCAATACGATTCTAATGTAACGGTGACGGCACTACAAGGTTATGTTGTGAAAATTACTGTCAGTGTCATAGGGATCAAGGTTCGCCGCGCCGGGTATATATGTACCTATATATATTTTTTAATAATAATATTGTAATACCTAGTAATAATATACTAATACATTGTTAATGTATTATTTAACAGCATGCAATATTGTTAATGCATAAGATAACAATATTGCATGCTGTAATACAGTGAAGTATGCACTCATACTATAATGTGTACCATCAAATATTACCATACTTTTCGCAATAAATTGATTTGATTTGATGACTTTACTTTTCTCCAGAGTAAGTATGAATGAAAAGTCTCTTTTACATACTTACTCTCTTTACAGTTGCGCATTCTAAGGAGATCAGAGATGCTAGCGTGCGACCATCAACAACGATAAATCGGGACTTTTATCGATATTTTCTTAGAATAATATGACACTTAAAGTATGCATCTTTGGTTCTGTGGGCTTAATTGAGTATCAAATTGAGTAATTCTATCTATTATGGTGGGCATGTTTGCTAGCATAATAGTAGGTACATATAAAATAACAAAATAATAGTTATCTTGTCGATTCGAGTCTTTGATCGATGGTCGCAAGCTAGCTCTGCTCCAGTGCGATCACAGAACTTTATCGAATCGTATATTAACGAATGTTTACGAATGCTCGTATAGTATGGAGTCGGTTGCAAGTTTTAAGTAACATTGTAATTTTTTATTTTACAGATATTTATGAGTACAACATGTTTACAAACATTCAAAATTAACAAGGCATACCTACATTTATTTAGGCTGGCCGTGCGGCAATGGATAGATTTCATTTTATTCTTAAAAACCGTCTCCATACTATACGAACATTCGTTAACAAACGATTTGATAAAGTTCTGTGATCGCACTGCTGGATCGTAATAAAAACTTGCAGGAACACATCACTGTAGAAGCAGTGATTTTTTTTTGTTTTTCCGCCACAGAAGACAACCCCTCAGAACACCCGCAGGCCTATTGACCGTGTTCACTGAGAGGAGGGAGAGAATATTCAGAAGTACAAAGGGGCGCTTGCCAGTGGGTTAAGTCCCCGGCCAGATGACACCCAATAGTGTGAGACTTCTACTCACTAAACTCCCCCTTACTATGTAAGAAGCTTGGCTACGACATGATATTGGCAAGCACGAATAGCTGTCTTCTGTTTGTTTGTTCATGGCATAGCAGAGCTGTATTTCTGCCAAATTGTACCTATAATAAGCACTTTTTACAAAAGAGTGCCGAGAGTTTTTTGTCCGTCGGCTTTTTTCCTCTCGGTCTACCTAGATTTCTACTTTCATTTCGTTTTTTTAAAGCCAAAGAAGAAGTAGTAGTAGACATCACCAAGACATTGGTGGATAATGGGCGATCATTATCTTCATAAGCCGAGAGACGCACACTTCTCGACGGAGGCCTCCCCCAGTCGTCCGGACCCGCGCCACCTTCATCCAGCATTTGACGTTCGTAAAGTGTATAAAATTACCTACTACGAATAAAAAAGTTATCATTTTCATTTTCATGAATGATCTTTTGTCTTTCTACAGACAATCGACCGAAGAAATGAGCGACAGCCAGTTGGTGTTGCAGGCTGCGTGAAAGAAGCAGTGACGGTTGGCGGCAGGTTTTATATGAAGGGTGGTCGCTAGCCAGTCGGACCCTGATGGGATCCTACCACCAGGCGGGGGTCACTCGCATTAATCGCCTTTTACGTCATGCTTATCCAGGGGTGGCAGGGACATTCTAAACCAACCTTATGCGGGCTGAGTAGTAGTTCCTATGTTCTTGCTATAGTGGCTCCCACAGACATACATCTACATAAATAACGTAAGTGTCACGATTTGTATTGAATCCAAGCGAGCCGACTTTTAAACACTTACTGTGACGTGACAGCTGATATTTACTCACTGTCACTGTATATATTCGAAATTTGTTGTTTTGTCAAACGAAATAAACAAATATTCGGAACCAACAATGAAGTGATCGGCAGATCACAAATGCAGATCAAGTTTAAACGTTCATTAAAGTTGAACTTGAACGATCTGATAGTTGTCTAGTTCCGAGTTCCAAAATGCTAAGCTTAAGAAATAACTTCAGGATGAATTTGCAAGCAGTTGCTTTTGAATTTATACTAAGACGCGGTAGATTATTATTATTATTTATATTTAAAGCTACACGCCTTTCGGCGGAAAGACCCGCCAATTTGACCAGTCGGTCGGGGATCAGGGCAAGAGGGACAGAAATTATTATTATTATTAGTGATGAGAAATACAAACCGATCTAAATCAATGCCGACCATGAATTCGTTTATTAAGAACGATATCGATTTTCTAACAGACATTCATACGCGCGGACTGAAGCTAGCGGCGACCAACCTTGACGCTTGGTCGGGGTTCGGACACGCGAAATACATGCATTTGCGTTATCTATGTAGATGTATGTATGTGGTGGCTTCTTTGTATATCATTATATACGCAGGTTGAGCAATGTTCGGTCGGGATAGTATAAGAATGGGAGACCGCCAGCTTTCAACCGACTTCAAAAAAAGAAGGAGATACTCAATTCGTCTATATGTTTTTTTTATGCTTGTTACCTCATAACTTTGAATGGGTAAACCGATTTTGATGATTCTTATTTCATATGATAGAAAGAGGATACTTCCCATTTGGTCCCATATAAATTTCGTCGAAATCGATTGAGTACTTAATACTTCATGAAAAAATTTCAAATACCTACGTATGAATTCGGAGATCGTTTACCTTCACGACCTTATACTTCAGCCAAATTTTTGACGTGAAGTCGGTAGTTTAATGCTCTGCATTCGACCGGCTGGTGTAGCGGTAACATACATTGCCTTCTATGCCAGAGGTCCTGGGTTCGAATCCCGGCGGCGGCGGATATCGGTGAGATGAACACAGATATTAGCCGTCAAGTCATGGATGTTTATATGTTTATTTAAGTTTATTCTAATAAAAAAAATGTATTTATTCAATATGTATATTTATATATTTCTTAAGTATATCAGTTATCTAGTATCCATAACACAAGTTCTTTAAGAAACTTAATTTGGGCTAGATAATGTTGTGTGAGTGTCAGATATATTTATTTATTTATTTATTATTCGTTGATTATCATTTATTGCGATTACTTCCTTGCTCGGACTGCTCGTTAAACAGTCGGTTCCGGGTGCTGTATACATGTCTTCAGGAATTAACAGAAGCCATTTCGAATATCCACCAAGCAGCACTGTACCAGCTTGGTACTTCACTAATAAACCTCGTCAACCAGGTAAGATTGTTAGTCCGGCTGAGGGCTCATAATATTTTTTTTTGTGATGTAATAAAAAACAAAAAGATGTTTACAAAACTATTTTATTTAAAGAAAATTAAGTTAAATATGTACAAAAGGAATTAATTAGGCAATACATCTTAAAAATACTTATGTTTAAAACTAAGTGTCTTATAAGTATTTAGAGTTATTAAGTATCTAAAGGTAAGTTGAAAGCCACGTATTTATTTATACAGCAAAAATCGCGATGTTAAGTTTCGCTAGCCCGTTGTCCTAGTTGAGCGACAAAAGCGAAAGCGCGACGCGATACGACAGTGTCAATGGAGATGCCCGTATACACAGCAGGACCCTGGACCTGCCTTTAAATTGATCTACAGCTACAATTTAACGTCCGTAGTATTTAGTACCTTCCAAAAATAATAAATAAAAAAAATTGTACCTTAATTGCTGCAAAGATATCATAAGTTATTTTCCAGCAGGACCCTCAGGTTTGTACTTCTTCAGACCAATGGTATACGGTCCCGATTAGAGGCAATTTAGAATCTTAAAAAATAATTTATAATTCTTTCAGATCATTATAATTTTATGAGGAATCGCTTGTGAGACTTTTTTCATGCCTTTAATGTTTTAACTTTTTCAGCCCAGACGATTCCTCATAAAATTATAATAATTTGAAAGGTGAAGACCTTCAAACGGCTGAGGGTCCTGCTTTAAAATAACTTTTGATATCTTTGCAGCAATTAAGGTAATAATTTTTTATTTATACTTTTTGGAAGGTACTAAATACTACGGACGTTAAACTGTAGCTGTGGATCAATTCAAAGACAAGGTCCTTCTGCTTATACGGGCATTCAATTGAGAAGAAAACGAAAAGGTCTAAAAAGATGTCGCTTCATACTTTTGTATTAAGAATAGTGGCAGCGGGATAAATGATTTTTCAACACACTTGCTCGTAAAGTGAGCCTTATTCTATTGAATTTAGAACTATAAACTGGGCTATAAGTCACGCGTGCATAATATAATATATAATATTATTATACCCTAGTGCATAATATAATGAATCCTACAAAGTTGAATTGTACCTTAGTGCAAATTACATGCGAGTAAACAGAGTATATTTTATTGATTCGGGTTATACATTAAATATATGAGCGCGTCCAGGCGGCGCGGCCAGCGGACAGGCGGGTGCAGCAGGCGCGTGCAGCAGCAGCGACTGCACGGCGACTGCACGGCGGCGCCTCCAAGCAACAATAGCGTGTGTGTACGTGTAATGGGACAGGGCTACTGACGCGCAGCAGCTAACAGCTGCTTCAAATAAATTTTATGACCACGTATGTCTGTCTTTTACTCACAAGTGTGTTGAAAAACGTCGTATGTAACTCGTGAGCGTTACATAATATACTATTAATTGATGTTATTTTGTGGCGTTCAACAAATAAAAATATGTAAGACTTCTCGGAATTTATTCCTGAGTAACTCAGTGCAGTATGAAGCGACATCTATTCGGAGCTTTAGGTTTTCTTCTCTATTCAAAATAGCATAGCGATATTTCGTTCTCGCTGTCAAAAATTTAGGTAAATTGAAGTTCAGTCCTTTTCATGAAAGAAGTCTCACGATTTGAGCGAAGATACACCCTATATAAAAATAAAACAATATTGAAATCCCTAGACAATCACACCAACTACATGGCCCCAAAGTAAGCATAGTTTGTGTTATGGGATACCATGTTGCGAACTATGGGGGAACCTAGAATAGAAATACATACCTAACTAGATAAACGCCCAGATCCGGAACTTTTTTTTTTATTCCGTGCGGGAATCGAATCCGTGAGTACTGGCGTCTGAGGCAGACAGTGTTACCCCACCGGCAAAGTGGTCGTCAATATGTTTAACATAAGAGCAATGCACGGGACATCTTCTATGAAAACACCTATATTGGTCGCTTTACTTCGATTCACGTCGCGTTCCGTCGCTCAACTAGGTTAACTTCTTATCGGAGGCGGTAAGGGCACTAATTAGGCAACTTAATTTAGGCACTAGGCAATAATTGGTACATTACTGCAGCGGCCGGCAAGAGAGGCATTGGTGGACGAACGTGTAAATGTGGCTAGGCATTGATGGATTTACATATGTGTGCCGAGGCGGCCAAGGCTTGTATAGTAGGTACTTTTCTCAAATAATGCGCGGAAATTAAACTAAGTAGTACAATTCAGAACTTTTATTTGAAAATACAATGATTGAATGAACAATTCTTAAATATTTTTTTTAAATCAATGACTAAGTTGACAAATTACCTAATAACTATAGTTTTTTTACGCGCCAAAGGTTTTTTTTCTATGTGCAAGCCAGTTCGAAATTATGTTAGTGAATGAATTAAATTAAGCCTCTGATAAGTTACCTCTTTGGTCGCCATGTTGCGGAGTACAAGATTGTTCCATTTTTAAATTACAAGATAAATATGATTTAACATAGTAATTTACTTGGCCGCAAAACACGACAGTATGAAATTTCATACAACTACTGCCGGCTGCTGCTCGACCAGTGCAGCAAGTTCGATTTATCTCAAAGAAGGTAGTCAAAATAATGCACAAACCAAGCATGTTTGAGAAAAAACTATTTAATTTAAAACTAAGATACTTACTAAAAATAAGCAGTCCAATATTGAAAACATATCTTTAAATTATATGTACAATAACTTTAGAAATTTAATATAAATAAACATAATTGCTGATGATTGTTATAATTATATTTATTTATTTATTATTTATTTATTCTTCATTATAAACATGGAGTAAGACATAACTTTATTAACAATATAATAGGTACAGTACACAATAGGCGGCCTTATCATCTACAGACAATCTCTTCCAGACAACCCTGTAAACAATTATACTTACAATTACCATTAAGTTGTTTACAACGTTTGCCAATTCTTCATTATGTTTTGTCCCTCCCGGCCTATGACGACAAGCTGGTGTAGTGGTTAAATAATAAGTATACGTACAGTTACTGAGAAAGTTTTTTTTTTTTCAGTTTTAGTTATTTAATTGATAATACCCATATTTTCAATCGGTACACTATCGCCAAAGAAAATATAGCTAGATTGTAAAGACATTATTATGTTATATTCTTATCAATTCGCATGTTTAACAATACAATACAACTAAACATTATTACCAGAATCAAACAGATACAAAATATTTTAACACATAAAATTGCTTCCATGCTGGACTGGGAGCGTAAGAAAAACGTAAAACGTACCAGCTGCTTCTCTTCCCGGGCATACTGTAAAAGTCAGTTAAGGGACAGAGGTTTCAAAGGCGTTTTTATGGGCGATAGGCTGACCCCCTGTCACTACAATAGTCTCTCTCCATCTTTATAATACCTCCAAATTTGTCAAACGCGACATCAGATGGTCTTGTAACCTCTGGTGTTCTGCCTACCCCATAAGGGATACAGGCGTGACGTTATGTATGTATGTATCAAGATTTGTAAAAAGTTGTAGAACAAATGTTGTTGGGATTGATGTGGAGAGGCTGCCCGCAAGAGGTGATGGGTTAATTATAATTAGCCCTGTATATGTATTTATGTTCTAGGTTCCCCCTAGTTCGCTGCATGGCATCCCATATCACAAGCTCTGCTTTTGGGGCCATGTAGTTGGTGTGATTGTCTGGAGATAATATTTAATTACTATTTTTCGAAAGGTTTGGAACGCTTCTGCTGACTTCTGTACTACAAACAACAGTTTGGTCGGTTTTGCATTTAAGACTTGCGTTGTTAATTGTACGATTGTAAAATGTAAATTGCTTTCATGCTGGACTGGGAGCGAAATAAAAACATAGAACGTGCCAGCTGCTTCTCTTCCCGGGCATACCGTAAAATACAGTTAAGGGACAGAGGTTTAAATGACAGTTTTGCGGGCGATAGGCTGACCCCCTGTCACTGCAATATACTCACTCCATCATTATAATACCTCTAAATTTGTCAAACAAGACCTCAGATGGTTTCATAGCCTCTGGTGTTCTGCCTACCCCGTAAGGGATACAGGCGTGAAGTTATGTATGTATGTAAGAGAAGTTACAGTATAGACTAATAATACTCCAAAATCATACATAAAATATATGTCGTGTTAAATTATTATGATATCTAAATAAATTAATAGCGTTTGTATTCATAATAATTAAAATGTTATCACTCATGTTACTCATTCATTCATTAATATTATTCTTGTAAAACGGCACTGTTTCTTATTCTATTAATTAGTTACTAACACAGGTAAGACATTACAGTTTACACTAAAATACATATGTGTGTTTTTAATTACAATATTTATACATTAAATTACTATATTTCGTAATAATAATAAAATAAGTTCTTTATTTGCAAGTATAAGCGTTACAATTATAGGTCTTATATTTATCATTATCGTCCGAACATATACTGCTGCATTGTCAGCGTGCGAAATTACATAAAATAAAATAAATTAAACATTTGTCACATAATAATCACGAATAGTCAATAAAACAAAAATGTCATCAAATTCAAAATGTCAGCATTGAGATAAATTAATAAACGTCAAAAGAAAATTACATTAAATTATAAAATTAAAGAAAAAAAAGCCGCATTATAGATTAATTAATAAACATAGTATATTTTTAGTCTGTTTTTAAATGTAAATTTATAATGTTTGGTCATTCAAAAAGTCCTTCACACTATAAAACATACATACATACATAACCTCATGCCTGTCTCCCCTTGGGGTAGGCAGAGACAAGGGAACACCAATTGCTGCGATCCAAACATACCTCTTTCACACTATAAAATATTTTATCCAATAATAAATTAAATAGTGTAGTTTTCAATTTGTTCACTAAGTTCAGTATAGTTCTTATACTTAATATTAGATCTTTAAAAACCTCCATTTGGGTTAGACATTATTGCCTGAATGACAGAAACATTAATTCCTTAGTCGTGATAGCCTTTATATCAATAAGCCAATAACAACAAGTAATATCAATAAAAAATATCTTCCGGCGTGAATTGGAAATAATTTACCTAAGTATAAGGCGAAAAATACTATATTGATGGCTGAACTAGGATTCTTCTGTTTCTCAGGCTGGAGTAATAATATTTCATAAGCATACATCAAGAGATTGTGTGGCTTTAAATTATTATGACATTAAAAGTCATTAATAGCTTAAATAACCGAAAAAATGTGATAAATAAAAATTACCCGACCAGGAATTTTTCGGTTATTTAAGAATAATTGAGCATTGTAAATGCAAAAACTTAAAAACATTATTAAACGTTGCAATGCTTCACTTTAACTGGGATTCACAATTTCTGAAAAGAAATTGGTCTCGGGTGGTTTTTGCTGCAAAGCTATACCATAAGACGGAGCTACGTTAGCAATATAACGTAAAAATAAAAATGTGGTAAGTAATTTCGAGGCGTACCGCCAGGCCCCGGTAGCTCAGTGGAAGAGCACTCGTCCGGCAAAAGAGGGGACCCAGGTTCGGGTCCTGGTCGGGTAATTTTCATTTATCACATTTTTTCGGTTATTTAAGAATAATTGAGCATTATAAATGCAAAAACTTAAAAATATCTTATTTATATCAATTTGATAAATTAAATTACCTTCCATACTGGACTGGGAGCGAATGTGCCAGCTGCTTCTGTTTCCGGGCATACTGTAAGACAGTTAAGGGACAGAGGTTTTATTGGAGGTTTTTTTTGTGGGCGATAGGCTGACCCCCTATCACTGCAATTGTCTCTC
This sequence comes from Stenoptilia bipunctidactyla, assembly GCA_944452665.1. Classification (NCBI taxonomy): domain Eukaryota; kingdom Metazoa; phylum Arthropoda; class Insecta; order Lepidoptera; family Pterophoridae; genus Stenoptilia; species Stenoptilia bipunctidactyla. Next base: position 15,922,964 of record OX101746.1, read on the forward strand.
CCACCTTTATAATGCCTCTAAATTTGTCAAACGTGACAGCATATGGTTTTATAGCCTCTGGTGTTCTGCCTACCCCAAACGGTATACAGGCGTGAAGTTATGTTTGTATGTATGTTAAATTAAAAAAATAGTAACTGACATAGGCAAGGTGTACAAGGTGCTTAAAGATCTTGTATTTCTGGCATTCATACATTAAATGTATTATTTATACATTTAATTTCAATCATAATAGCCTTTATGCTCCAACAAGCCGGTCACACCAATTTTGTGGCAGGGCGGCCAGGCGTGCGCGTCTGTCTCGCTCGCACCCTCGCCCTGCTGCATCTGCTGTCCCTGTCTCGCGCCGGCTTTCTGTTTCCCGCGGTTCCTCTTGGGCCACGGTTTCTTCAGATGCACGTAATTGACGTGAGATCTCTTCTCGCATTGCGACTTGAAAGATTTGAAGCACATCTCGCATTTGAAAGGCTTTAGTCCGGTGTGAATCTGTAAATGAATTAAAATGTATGTTACAAATAGTAGGGTAGGGCGGGGCTTAAAGGTCCGCGGGTAAAAAGTTCCACCATAAATATTTCAAAAACTACTAAAGTTTAGTTATTTCCAACTATGCAAGTGTAAAGGTGAGGGCGCGTGGGAGGTGACGCGCCATCGCCACCATTCGGGTGACGTCACTAACACGAGATACACCACGCCGCGTCAAAATTTTAAAGTATTTTTTGTTTTTAATCTTTTTGGTTTGTAACTATAGTTATAAGATTACAATAAGACACAAAATTTGTAAGTGTACTTTATTTAATTGCTTTCAAAGATTTATTGTTATTTCCATGTTAGTTCAACCATTTTTTTTTGTATAACCTCTAGAAGTACTTGCACGTGATTGGGGTAAAAAGGACCAACTGGACTGTTTTCATGACAAAATCTTTCTCATTTGTTCTAGCATGCGAAACTATAAAAGAAAAACCGATCGAGGCATCAAATCTGTAGAATTAATGCAACGAGCACATTTAGTTTTACATGAACATAATCTTTGAGTTTGGCTATGGGACTCGGAGGCAAATATGTAATCAAGACCAGGAAGCCAGTCTCACAGAATATATGCTCAAACTTGCATGGTTTAGGTCCTAAAGAAGTGCGTCGCATGGCTTACGATTGTGCAACTAAATATGGAATCAGTATACGATGGTAAGGATTGGATGTCAGCATTTCTTACTCGTAATACCAGTCTCTCTATTAGGAAACCTGAAGCTACAAGCCTCATCAGAGCGACATCTTTTAACAAAGTTAATTTGCAAGACTTTTACTCAAAATTAGCAGAAGTTATGGATCGGTTTAGTTTTACAGCTTCTTCGATATGGAATGCAGATGAAACTGGAGTATCAACTGTAAACAAATCATCAAAAATAATTGCAGCTAAGGGAAAACGAAATGTCGATTCAGTAACATCAGGTGAGCGTAGAACGAATGTTACACTCTTGGTCGCGGTCGCAGCTACAGGTTCATCAATTTCACCTACGTTTATATTCCCACGCAAAAACTTCTACGATCATTTTATTCGGGATGGTCCAACTGGTAGCATTGGTGCTGAAAATTCCAGCTGCTGGATCACAAATGACGAGTTTTTAATTTGTTATGAAGCATTTTATTAAGAACGTCAGGCAAAGCAAAGAGTCACCAGTTCTGTTGGTTTTAGATAACCACTCTTCACAATTATCTGTGCCCACTCTAGATTTAGCTAAAGAAAATAGTGTGGTGATGCTTTCTTTTCTTCCACACTGCTCCCACAGCTTACAACCGCTTGACGTGGCAGTATACGGACCTTTTAAAAGATATTTATCATCAACTAAAGATGCTTGGATACGAAATAATACTGGTAAGACGATGATGATACACCTGGGATTGTGCGCACTGCGTTACCTTTAGCTCTCGACACCGAGTAACCATAATGAGTGGATTTTAGAAGACTGGTATGTATCCTTTCAATCAAAATAAATTTGACGACGCTGAATATTTACCGAGAGAAGAGCACGACCACTTTGGCGATGGGGTAACACTGTCTGCCTCAAACGCCAGTGGTCGCGGGTTCGATTTCCGTACGGAACAAGAAAAAAAATGTTCCGGGTCTGTGCGTTTATCTATATATGTATTTATATTCTAGGTTCCTCCCTACTTCGCTACATGTTATCCCATATCACAACCTCTGCTTTGTTTGGGGCCATGTAGTTGGTGTAATTGTCTGGGGATTTTGGAAAATATGGAAAATATCGACAATGAGCCACAGCCATTAACATTGTCAGCGTCTTTTCCACCACTTTTGTCAAATACATAGGCTTCAACGTCTTTGGACGCACAGCAACTAATATCGTACGACGCAAATGTTTGCACTAGTCGCTCCACTAGCTCCACATTGGTTGACCAACAAGAAGTTTTTTCGCCTGAAGCCGTGAGGCCGTTACCAAAAGCTGTCCCACGAAAAACTACTAACAGAAAACGCCGTAGAACTGCTATTCTAACGGACACACCTGAAAGAGAAAATCTGCGAAAAGAACAAGAAAATGCAACTAAAAAGAAAACCAAAACTGCTTACAAGAAAAAAACTGTAAATAAAGAGATATGTAGTGAAAGTTAAAAAGTCAATTTTACAAGAAGGTAATAATGACTCCAGCTTCGAAGATCAATACTTTTGTTTCATGTGCTGTGAGAACTACAGTAACAGCGTTCCTGGCGAAGGTTGGATACAGTGTAACCTTTGCAGAAACTCGGCCCATGAAAAATGTATCTCAAAAAGAGGTTGTGTTTACTTTGTTTGTAACAGTTGTGATTCAGGAAACGATGAGTCTGATAAGGATAAAAATGAAATATCTGCCAAAACTATTTTATTTTATCATAGTAGGAGTTAATTTTGTTTTATTATTGAATATTTTGTTTAAGAAATTTATTTTAGTTATTTTTTATATAAGAGTTTATTTAAAGTTTAATATTCTCTAAAATTTAATTTCTGTCAACGTATGGCTGAGAATGTTTTTATTTCGTTTTAATATGTTATTCTACTGAGGCAGGTTGGTAATTATACCGTTAAGAGATTTAGAAATTAGTAATTTTTTAAAAACAATTCGTAATAAACTAATGTATTGCCAAAAAATATTTTGTTAGTTTTTAAGGCAGATTAAATTTTTTTAATGTGAATTTATAAAAGTATTTTATTTGTGTCCGCAATTTTTTCAGGTCTCATTTTGGAAAAAAAATAATTTTAAAGTGCGTTAAATAAAATGTAGTTTTTTTTCATTAAACCTCTCATTTTAAGAAAATTTACAGAAAAAAACCATAAATCAATTATCATGAATGAACTAAAAATTAAAAAACATGGTTCGATAATTATTTGTTTCATATGTATTGTGTATTTTGATGGCGTGGGTTGAGTTTACATGACATATTTATACAGGGTGACTCATTTTCATTTTCAAAATTCCAGGACGTGATAGTTTGAGATGAAATATGAAGAAAAACTAAAATAAAAAAATAAAAATATTTACTGAGTAAACTTGACCGAAAGATAGAGAATTTATTACTCAGCGCATGGTTACATAAGCGTAATGCTATAAATACTTAGCGGGTGGTGGTGTGCGTGTGGCGGGAACACTGTTGACTGAGGCGGTGTAATAAGGTCTCTTTATTTATTCTTAGGGATTTCTGGTGAAAAATTAAATAGCTACTTTTATTACATAATTATGATCAGAGTGCTCTCCTTCAGTATTTAAAATTTATCACCAGTCACCCTGTAAATAGTAAAATGGACCTTTGTGCTCCGCCCTACCCTAGTCGAAGACTGGCTGGTGCAACGGTAACGTACAGGGTGACTGGTGACAAATGATAGATATTGAAGGAAAGCACTCTGTACTTTATTCTGATGATAATTATGTAATAAAAGCAGCTAGTTGAAAATTCCCTATACATACAGGGTGTGGCGTAATGAGTGGATAATCCTTTAAGCCACCAAAAGTCCTATTGTGTACCTAACCGTGCGTTTCGTGATGAATTCTTTAGTTAAGCTTATAATTAGGTTTTCTTTTTTATTCTATGTTATTTCTGCATGTATGTTCTCAAACTATCAGGTACTCGTTTTCGAAAGTGACCCACCAGTTACTCTGTATAGTGGCTTCTATGCCACTATCTTCCATGCTGGGCTGGGAGCACAGGAAAAACATAGAATGTGCCAGCTACTTTTCTTAACGGGCATACAGTAAAAGTCAGTTAAGGGACAGAGGTTTTATTGGAGGTTTTTGAGGGCGATAGGCTGACCCCCTGTCACTGCAGTAGTCACTATCTCTCCACAATTATAATACCTCCAAATTTGTCAAAGGTGACATCAGATGGTTTTGCCTCTGATTTTCTGCCTACCCCAAAAGGGATACGGGCGTGAAGTTATGTATGTATGCCAGAGGTTTTGGGTTTAAATCCTGATTGCATGGATGTTTTTTGTGATCAAAAATAGATATTTGCCGTCAAGTCATGGATTATGGGCAGGAATTTCACCTTACTATTTATAGTCATAGTGGATGATCAAAAGTTGACACTGTAAGAAAAGTTGAAATTCTTACGATAATTTTGACCATATGTAACGTAAAGAACACGTAAAATTGTATTGAAATTAAAAAATATACAAAATGTACCTGAATTTGATGAAATGGGAGCAAAATGAATAAAAATGTTTATTATCCATTATCTAGTATGCATAACAAAAGATCTTTAAGCCACTTAATTTGGGCCAGATTAATAAATAAATAATAAATAAAATCCCCAGACAATCAAACGCACACCAACTGCACGGCCCCAAAGTAAGCATAGCTTGTGTTATGGTATACCATGTAGCGAACTATGGGGGAACCTAGAATATAAATACATATATAAATAAACACCCAGACACGGAACATTTTTTTTTCCTGTTCCGTGCGGGAATCGTACACGCAACCACTGACGTCTGAGGCAGACAGGTTTAACCATCGCCAAAGTGGTCGTTGTTACGATCCTTAAAAAAACATATTTTTTTACCCATTGTACTGTGTACTCGTGTGTGTACGTATCTCCTCGTTTAGTATTAGATACCTATACTTACAATAATTCAGACAAATTAAGACGTCCTCGGATGGATGAGTGAGCTCAATTAAAGATGTCTTACTTTGTCTGAAGTAAACAGTATATTCCTTAATTGTAAGTATAGGTATCGTATACTAAACGAGGAGATGCGTCACACACTACAACATCTTTGACGCAAATTTTAGCGTAAATAATTCCTGATAGCCCTAAGAATTATTAGGTGTTTATTCAAAACACTTTATTTTTTAAAATAACATTCAAATTTTTAAAGTACTCAGCGTTCCGATTTCTATAAGAACATAACGTGCGTTTCACCTCACACGTCGACTAGCAGAGCTAATCGCGGAACTAAAATAACAGCGCTGTGCTCGACGACGAGCTCGTCGACGAGATTGCAAAGACTTAATCGTCAAGTTTTCAGATGTTACATTTATCAGAATACCTAAACCAATAGAAAATTTTCAAACTGTTCGACGAAAAACAGTTCTTACTCACGCCGTCATCAGCGACAAGTGCTACACTGTTAAAAATTTTTAGTGAAAATTACATAAAAGCTTGGGCTACTCTCGTTGTCCAAACATTTATGTAATATTAAATGTTGACGTAGTTTTACATGAGAGATGTAATTTTACATTACATAATTGTGTATTTTTTCTATAATTTATGGAAATTCACGTATATTTCGGCAATTTTATACCTTTTATAAGTATATTTACACATTTTTTATGTATTGCTTCTGTAATAATCCCAGCCCATGTGTAATAATACAAATTGTTCTGTCATTATACACGTTTTAGGTAAAATTACATAAAATAATTAAAAATCTGTAAAATTACCGAAAATTATTTTCTTTTCCACAATTTACTGAAATTTATAGCTGTTTTCGGTACATTCTACAGGTTTATGTACTTTTTTTGCATGTAAAATCACATAATTTTTAACAGTGTAGTGTAGAGTGACGTTATAAGTGAATACCAATTATATGTCACTCGTCGGTGATGCATAAACTGGACGTTGTTGTTTAGAAGAACAGCCCTGCAGGGCGGGAAGCGGAGTGAAATAGTAAGATTCATTATTGTTGTTTTTTTTCCCGACTTGTAATTTATAGTCTCAATGTTATTTATTCTATTTTATTTTATATTAATTTATTTGACTCAATTATACTGTGCTTATTGTAATTTAACTGAGGAATTTACGACTATTGTGGCATTTATTCAATTCGACATTAATCAATGTAAATAACATATAATCATTTAATACTATTATGCATTGGTATAGTTACATGCCCCTCTGCGCAGACCTCACTGGCGGTAACTGAAAATCGGTGGTTTGCTCAAATGCAAACGTCTCGCTGAGTTATGGCCATTTTGCATCAGCATACATTATATTACATTTTCGTATTATATCAATATATTTCCCTAAATATTTGAAGGGCACAGGAAAAAAAGGAGCTCATATTCATTGATAATTTTACCTTTTTGAATTTAACTCTAGATACCATTACTTCATTTTTCTACGGCCAATCAGAGCACGTTATTTTAAACATGATAAAGGAGGTTGATTTTGCGCAAAATTCATTTAACAAAAATCCTACTTTAGTATAAAACGCGCTCATTGCATTCCATAAGTAAAAAGGTGCCCATTATCTATGAAACCACGCTAGAACGGGCTGATCGCCGCGGTTGTAACAGAGAACGCGCCCATAGTGGGCCATCTTAACTTTTTTGCCATATAAGTGACAACTGTGAGATAAGCAGAAAATTTACGACGCGAAAATTACCAATTTAATAAGTTTTTGCTTGTTTCTATCAAAATGGAAAAAAATAGTAGTTATTGTAATGAATGTTATGTAAATAAGATTTTTTTTGTTACACGGTCGGATGTCTGAATTGTTGAAAAAGTAAAAATGATCGAGCCATGAATCCGGTCCAGCCTGTGGTTGCAAATTGGGCTGTTTCGATAAGATTCCTAAGGAAGTAAGAACCCAAATTCTTCAGAATTTTAATTTACTAGCATCACATGATGCCCAAAATATCTATTTGAGTGGATTCATCTCCGTTCTCCCAGTTAATAGGCGTTCCAAGAAAGAAGGAGTGATACATAATGATGCTGAATACAACAGAGTACTTGCTATGATTGATTCGAAAATAAAATAAATAATTATATGCAAGAAGGCTTTTATGTCGATACATGGAATTTCGAGAAAAAAAAATTGAATTTTTATTTGCAAGTTACAAGGAAACTGGGGATAAGAGAGGAAAACATATTAGTCATGTAAAACTCAATAATGATATCAAAAGTTCAATAAGAGGGCATATTAATACATTTAAAGTTACGGTATCGTTTTATAGAAACATATTGTTATCATTTTTATACATATACCTAAATCATGAAAATACATATTTTTTATCTTTTGTTCTCGGTCGTTCCATTCATTACAATCTACATGATTTAAGTAAACATATTTGCGAGAAGATTTAAATGTAAAAAAATGCATGCAATGTTCCTTGAAGATAATCAAGGTGTATCTATCTGTATCTTATGAAAGTTACAGGAATATATTTTGCACTGATTTTAACATTGTTTGCGGCTATCCTCGTACAGATACATGCAGCATTTATGATGAATTCATTGCAAAAACAAAAGCATTGGAGGCTTAGAAGAAGACATGCACTGATTCAATTGCCAAGTCCGCATTGGATAAGGAAATTTTCAATCTTTTTAATCAAAACAAATTACATAAGTTACAAGGCAGCACTTTCTACCACAGAAAACGGATGGCAAGGTTGCAAAGTAAAAATGCAGGCAGCTCAATGGAGGCAATATGTTTTGATTATGGTAAAAATCTTTGTGCTCCTAACATACGAACGAATGGTACTTATTATAAAAGACAACTATCAGTGTATGCGTTCAATGTGCATGCGTTATTCATTTATTTCATATGCATTATAAAAGTTTATTCTTTAACATTTTTCTCTGAGACCTGTATTTTATTAGTAAATAGCAACAATTAACTCTCTTCCGACCTATGCCCACGGACTTAAAGGCTAATATCTGTTTACATAATGTACTTTTATGTTATCCACCATATTTTATTGATTCATTGGATATGAGATGATCAAAAAAGCAATTTTTGTACAATAAACTCTCTCCTCATACTATTTATACAAAATCCTTATTCATATCCACATGATATTATTTTTAAGGTATTTCATCATATCAACATTATTTTACAGATGTGCTACAAAGCCTCACGACTTTTGTTCTCACTGATCACAGTTATTATCGTCCAAAAAGAGTTGGGTTACCAATGGCCGATATCACAAATATATCTGATAATGCTAGTTCAGCTTGCTCAGCCGGAGATCAACTAGCAGTTCATACAACAGTGGATAAATTTGGTGCAGGTAAATATATTTTAAATAAAGTTAATTTGCACAAAAATCAAGTTGACAGTATACATAGGTCCCTACGTATACATACAAGCCTTAAATTACACTTTTGAATGCTCTAGAATTTGTAAATAGCGAGATATTGGGTGATTGTTGCAGTAAACAGAAGAAAATGGTTAAATTACTTCAAATTTAAGATATATCAAAGTTCATGAAATTATTGTATTTTCTATATCTATTTACTATTTAAAATCTGTTATTTTTCAAGGATAGTTCAAGATATTTAACTGTACTTGATAGTTAAATTTTTTAATCTTACAGAGCAATAGCCGTCAGAATTGTGAGGCTCACCTTAGAATGAGATAATACCTAGGTCAGAGTTTGGGATATTTCTCAAAACAATTATTTAAAAAACACAAAATTGTACTTTTTTGCATACTTGTTATTATTATTCAACAAAATCGCAAGCTATAATTATTGGCAGTTCTTATATGATTAGTCGCATAAACATAAATATGGTTGATCGATTATTTTTTAATGGTGTGGGTATTAGCTACAGTGACAAAGTCACAAACTTAGGTATAATATTTGATAAAACTTTATCTTGGAAACCTCAAGTTGAGGCAGTGAGCAGGAAGATGTTTGGCATCAATAGCTCCCTTAAACGCTTGCGCAATTTTTTGCCTATATCAACCAAAATTTCTTTAGCACATTCTCTATTTCTCTCCGTTCTCGATTATGCCGATGCCAGCTACCTTGACCTAACAGAAGAACTTTTAAATAAACTTGAGCGACTCCAAAATCTTTGTATACGTTTCATATTCGGCTTACGTAAATATGATCATATCTCCGAATTCCGCACTAAGCTCGAGTGGCTCCCTATTCGCCTTCGCCGGGATACTCATATTCTTTCTTTACTGTACCGTGTGCTGTTTAATCCTGTGGTTCCGAGCTATCTCGTAGATCTATTTTGTTTCCGACATGAAAATCACAACAGACAATTACGGTCCACAGAAAATTTGATGCTGAGCTCTCCAATACATAAATCGCACTGCTTTAATCAATCCTTTTCCGTGAGAGCAGTGTCCTTGTGGAATAAACTACCATACGAGGTAAAATCAGCCCCTTCACTAAATTCATTTAAATTTAAATTGAAGAAATATTATCTCTCTTTGCTCAAAAATTAGAAGAAGTATTCTTATATGTGTATTATTATTAGCTTGTAGGATCAAGATTTGTATTTAAACCTTGGTATTTATTTATCTATATATTGTATGTGTATGTATATTGTATATATTATTTTATAGAATATACAATTCTATAAAATAATATATACAATATACATGTATATTGTATACATTAAAATTGCTAGCTATATGTATTATAGTATTTTTATTTGTAGTATGTTTATTGTTAAAATGTAGTTGAACTTGTGCTTTATTAATACCTACTGATCTGTCTAGTTTTTATCTTTACTCAAATACAAGGTTGTCTGGTAGAGATCGCTTTACAGCGATAAGGCCGCCTGTTGCGCCTATCTGTATGTTTTTTCATTGTATTTTTTTCCCTTTTTGTAATTGTGTGCAATAAAGTATAAATAAATAAATAAATAAATATTGACAGATAGTAGTTATTTATTAATATTTCCTGCTGTGACAGGTACAACCTCCAAAAATAGCAATTTAGTATAGAAGTACGTTTTTCTTTTATTAATCTTTGCTTTGAAGTAGTTTAAATATTATTTTTAGAGTTATTTAAAGATTGTAGGTATATATAGTCTTGAAGTTGGTTTAAGATTCTTTTAAAATTAGCTTTTTTTTAACTAAAGTTTTAGTTTCTACATAGGCTTTAATCAAAAGTCCACCAAAAAGCCCCTATTTCACTTCAAATACAATAAGAAACGATAAGCAAAACAGATAAATGATCACCAAAAAAAAATGGTGTCTTCTAAAATATTATAAAATAGATCATATTTTTATTGAATTCAATAAAGTTCATAAACTAGTGCTAAGTATAACAGAGACTAGTGCCACTGTCCTAGATAACATCTAAGCTGATAGAACTCCAGTATGTTCAGTAAAAAATAAGTTAAACTCTGATCACTCCGGCCAGTTTGTTACTCTCACCAGAAAGTAAAACAGGTTAATATGAACATATTGGTTGTTCAAATCGTTGACTAATGTTTAAGAGAAGACTGTTACATGACCCATCATAAAAGCAGAACATGTAGATGAAATCATTTACTAATATTTAAAGCTCTACGATGTGTTTACTTCATTATGCACTTAATTAAAAACTAACTCAAATCAACCACATTTATTTCAGATAAAACTTTGAAAAGAACTCACAATAGTAAGGAAAAAAGAATGCAGAGTGAAATAAGGCGATTGCAGTTAAAAATTAAAAGTTTCAAAATACGAGTGCAACATGTTGAAAAATTATCGTTCAAGAAAGATTTTGACAAACTTTCTCAATATATGTCTGAACCATGTAAATTATTCATTAGAATGCAATTTATTGAGGGTCGAAAGAAGAAAAAGGGGAGAAAATTTAGTTTAAAAGAAAAGATTTTGTCTCTTTCCCTATTTAAAAAAAGCCCTAAAGGCTATAAATTAATGTGCAAATATTTTACACTTCTGTCTACGAAGACTTTAAAGCATTTATTATCTGGAATCAAACTATGTCCAGGAATAAATGACTCAATTTTAAAGAGCTTAAAATACTGTATCCGAAATGCCTCACCAAGATCGTTTGTGTACATTAATATTTGATAAGATGTCCATAAACCCGCAAATACAATACAATGCTTACACAGACGATCTTGTTGGGTTTGAAAATTATGGAAAGGAAAAAACTGAGAAAATTGCGAACCATGTCTTAGTATTTATGATCAAAGGTATAAAAAAGAATTTTAAACAGCCAGTAGCTTACTACTTTGTTCAAACTTTAAAAACAATAAGATTAAAAGAAATAATTATAGAAGTAATAAATTGTGTGCAAGCTACTGGCTTAAATATTGTAGCAACTATTTGTGATCAGAGCTCGGCCAATGTAAGTGCAATAAATAGCTTAATAGCAGAAGCAAAAACTGCTTATTTTAAATCTGGAAAAGAATGGCGCCATGACGTAATTAAAATAAAAAATTGGGAAATAATCCCGCTGTTTGATATTCCACACTTATTAAAGGGAATACGAAATAACCTTTAATGCAATACTCAAATGAAAATGAAATTAAAGTTGTTAGGTGGGAATACTTTTAGCGGGTTTATGAAGCTGATAGACTCCATGGAGAGTTATGTAACTTACCAAAACTCACAGATGAACACATTAATCCCAACAAAATTAAGAAAATGAGAGTAAAAAAATGCTGCTCAAATATTCAGTCATAGTATGGCCGTGGCTACATATAATTTATGCGCAAGGGGAGAAATTAACCCAGAATGCCAGGATTTATCAACTAACAAGACCTTTTGTCTTGTTAGTTGATAAATTATTCGACTCTTTTAATTCTTCTACTTTTTCTGCACCAAACGGCAAGACTTATAGAGCTGCTGTACGGCGTAATTCTCCCCATCATTGGTTATGGCAAAAGGCTTTAATAATGTTAAAAAGTACAAAATTTATAGCACATAAAACAAATGGGGACAGTTACGTTAAAAATGTACCAACTATAAGTAATTTTATAAGAACTATCGAAGGTTACAAAGCTATATGGCAATTGTTGTCCAATAAATATTCCTTTGACGCTATTCTGACACGAAATTTTAACCAAGACCCACTCGAAAACTTTTTTGGATGTATACGAAGCTTAGGAGCAAGAAATGTTACTCCAAATTGTGTAGGTTTTGAAGGAGCATTTAAAACATTTCTTGTAAATAATTTTACAAGCAATCATTCAATACATGCAAATTGCGAAGAAGATACGAATGATTGCTTGCAGAATATATCTTTTTTTAATAAAAAATAATAAAGAATGTACAGCTCCCTCGGAATCCTCAAAATATTGTAATTGATCAGCCCCTGAATACTTTGCAAAATAATAGTAGTGTTTTAGATTCAGGAGCTGATCAAAGGATTTACGTTTGTGGTTGTGCCCTGAAAAAAACGTTACAAAAAGTCTTCAAAGGATGCAAAAAATGTAAGAGTGAGCTACTAGGCAATCCAAACAAAGATCTTTATAAATACATACGAAACAAAGAATTTCATAAAACGAAACAGTGGCTTTGTTATCCTTCAGAACGCCTAGTAGCTTACTTTCAGGAAATTCAGGAAACGACGATTGCCTTTCTCCATAATGAATGCTTTAAAAAACGAATTAAAGAGAGAATCAGAGCATTCATTGAGATACTTGCAGAATTCAATTTAAACTGTCATAAACATAATGATCATTTCAAGAAATGTTTCACAGATACATCAATTAACATAATTATTTATAGTTGGTGCAGGTCAATTAATAGAATATTGGAAGGGAAAATGAAATATGATGGGGCAGATAAAACAAAATAGGCAGCACAAGAATTTTATAATAAACACATAATTAAGAAATAAAATTTGCATTTATTATTTCCACCCAAAACAAGATATATTTTTATTTTATATTGTGATTTTGTAATATGTCATATCAAACTAAACAATATCGCAGTTTAAAATAAGAATATTGCTGGTTGTCTCTCTCTCTTAGTAAGTTGGTATTAATAGAATAAAAAATAATTAAAAAACCAGGACCACATTGTAGTATGTATATATATGGATATGTATACATTTAGTTTATACAGAGAGCTCTCGTTTAGTTGCTACTCTTTTCCTTTAAAATACCTACCTTTCTCTTTAGTTCCCCACTAGCTCGCTACGTGGTATCCCATATCACCCCAGCTCTGCTTAGTTTGGGGACATGTAGTAGGTGTGATTGGGGATTTCTTATTATCACTTAAAAAAACTAAGTGCTACAATGATGAAATATAAAAACAAAGATATTACGAATAAGATCGTTACTGGTTAAAAATTAAAAGGTTTCGTTATGAAAGTTGATTTCAACTACGACGTGTCGGAAAAATTTCGTCACTAATATTATGAAAGCCTTGAACCAAAAACGAGAGCCAAAAGAAGTTCGGCCCACATCTGTTGCAGAAGAATTAGAGACTTTTATATACCAGTCAATTGCCCGTCAGCATTGCTAAAAAAGGGACCTGCAAACTTTGTGTAAAAATATTACCCGAAGAATACCAGGCTTGGATACAGGGAATATAAACTTATAATAATTTATTGGACTGTTGTGAAAAAGACTAAAAATGATTTTAAACATAATAAGATGAAAATAATGTTGTTTTGTGAAATGATTATAATTTTCAAGTACCTAATTATATCACTCTTTGTTATTTGGTGAAACCCAATAAGTCGACACCCCGCAGCGAAAAATATTCTCTCACAAGTTCATATTGTGAGAAAATATTTCCAATTATCCAATTAACCAGGTCAGTTCTTGTAATTTTTAAAAGTCATTTTTGAAAGAGAATTTAATTTATTTTTATGAATCATTCCCAAGTACAATATTTGGTAAAAACGTGACAGTTTACAGTATGACGTGTGATAATTGATTGAATGTTTAATGATTAATTGAATGAGTGGTAACTAATTTAAAAAACTGTTTTAGGATACATTGGATCCATCAATACAATTATTAATAGAAGAAGAAAAGGAAGAATAAGGGGAAACTGTAATAGAATTGGAAATAAAATTGTAGATTTTGCATACATTTATGAACGTCTGGCTGTAATCTGAGTTGCTTAAAAATAACCAAAGAACTAAAGAAAGGGTTTCTTTCAAAATTTCAGCTTAGGTACTTGCCGAATGTGTAATATGAACTTTGTATTAAATATCGGTTCAAATTCTGTTAATTCCGCAAATCCCAATCTCAACTAGTTCGGGGATTTCAAGTTTTGGAACATGTTTCAGTTAGTCTCAACATACCATGTATGTCTGATAAATAATACGCAAAGTGAGTTAGGCAACCGCCTGGCCAGCCATAGGAACGCTGACCATGTTGCTGACGACCTAGATTCGTTTCCCGAAAGACAACGGAAGTGCTTATTTCTATGAATCAATAAAATATATTTGTATTTAATTAATTTTAGTCTCGTAGAATACTTTTAACTGTAAACATTATACTTATACATTATAATAAATTATCTTCATTGAATAACTTAACTAGTGCCATACTAAAATCTATGCACTATGAGAACTAACTAAAAAAAAGCATGGCCAAAGCATAATTTGGCTATGCTGAATAGTGACGTTAACGCAAATGGGATACTAATGATAACAGTGGTTGCATATGCTTGTTGGTTAAAAAGATCGTACAGAAAAATTACAGTGCATCGTCTGGTGCCGCGGTGATAATATTTTAGGTGAGAGGACAAAAAGGTTAAAAATAAGCAAAATAAGGTTGGAGCTAGAGGAGAAAATAAAAAAGAAGCAAAACCAGCTTTTGCTTGCTTGCTTTTGATTATACATTAAAATGATACACTCACTTCAAGCGGTATGAAGGAATGATACACTCACTACAAGCGGTATGAAGGAACGGCCTTGGTTGAAGGCTTTAAAACCTCCATAGTAACCTATTAACTGATTTATTCTAGACTGCTGAAAAGCTGATGGTGATTCAAGTACGCATAGCAGAATGCAAAAAGCTAAACCTTTTGGTTATTTATTAGTGGAAAAGATTGAGTCAAATTACTGCATATAAAAGATAAACTGACCAGGAATTCTATATTTAAATAATAGAACTACAAAATAATATTTTGCATTTAAGGGGTTCTGTTAGTGGGGAAGTTAAACATATAAATACTGAAGATAAAACTTACGAGGAAAAAGTCCTGGCGCTTAAATTTATGGCGATTTTTATTTGAAATTAATTTTTTAGTGAAATGCCCTATATTAGCCCTATATTATGTCTTTGGCAGTCATATTAATCACAACTCCGTGTACTGAGCCCACGTCAGGACTATAATTCCTTCTCTAGGTGACGAGGGGGTTTATACCGTAATTCAACAAGCCGGATGTCTGAATTTTCAGGATGCCGAAAATGGCTTCTGACAAACCCTCACAACTACTGTATACAAGTATACAGCACCCCGGACCGATTGCTTAACGTGCCCTCCGAAGCAAGGGGGGGGGGGGACGAAGAATCAAATTATTAGAATCGCAAAATGGAAAAAAAAAATTTTAGATAAATTGTGTAGTGTTGCGCGGGGAAAATAAAATGTGCTCTTTAAAACTCATTCGTACGTTATTTTGTACCACACTGAAGTACGCTGGTTATCTCGCGGTAAAGTTCTGAACAGGGTGTTCTGTAACGATTTTTATTAAGAAACAGAGAACACAAAAGAAAAACATCTTTCCTCAAAAATGAAATGTAGCGTTTTGATGATTTTTTCAGTGAAATCATCTGTCTCAATCTTTCGTTCCGAGATAATATGACGAATATTTTAACGGCGCAGAATATTAAGCGAAAAAAATAATTAAAATTGCTAGTTTTTTGCTTACATTGGAACTTTATCACAGCAGAATGCAAACAACTATTGGTTAATACCGAAACAAACGAAACTTCGCCGAAGAATTCCGTAATTGAATATTTATCTGCAGTAATAGATTCACTGAAGCAATATTTTACAGACTTGGATAATCAGTCAAACTCTTTGATATTAAGACCGTTTACTACTGATGATGCTATTAAGATGAAGATGTGGCGCATAAGTTGAAATTCTTAGATTACGTGAGAACAAAACATTAAAAGTAGAAATTTCAAATTTTTGTTCAAATCAGATACTGAAAATCTCGTTTTAGCTACAGATCTCGTTTAGTCTCTCACATCATCAATTTATACGATTTGATCTGAGCTGAGAGTGGTACTTTAGTAACACTGAAAACCAAGACCGAAAATCGTGTCGATTAAAGAAACATTTAAATAATTGTAAATGTCTCAGATGTGCCTTAACGGCCACAAACATACATCTACATAGATAACGCCATATAACGATCACGATTTGTATTGAAACCAAGCGTGCCGATTTTTTAACACCTATTGTGACGACACAGCTGTTATTTAGTGATTGAAAGTACAAACCGATTCAAAGACACTGATACCGCCGATGAAATCGATTATTAAGAAAAAACATACATACGCGCGGACTGAATCTAGCAGCGACTAACCTAACGCTTGGTCGGGGTTCAGACACGCGAAGTACATGCATTTGCGTTATCTATGTAGATGTATGTCTGTGTTAACGGCCATATAACAGATAATGCCTTCACAGTGAGCCAACAACTACTAGTTTTCTTTTGATTAGGATAAGTGTCATTACTATTGGACGTCATCAAGGTGGAGTAACTTTGTTGTGATATAGTAAATGAATATTATTAATTGTTTGATGAAACAAATCAATGCGTAAAAAATGTAAAGCGGATGATATGCAATATAACGTATGGTTGGTTTTATTTTTATATGGGGATAAAATCACTTTTATCATAAGTCACACGGCATGTCGTAGACATTTTGAAAGTTCCATCCTCACGAACCCTGCAAATAAATAGAGTGGCGATTTATTTCAAAAACTTGACCTGTAGAGACACAGCACTTAAAAAGCATAACTTTGTCCGAAGACAGTTGTAACGCACTTGAAATAAAAACCATACTGTAGGTCTAGTCGGTAGAATGTAATGTAGACCATAAGTAATAATTATACTACTTGAAAAAACTTTGGTTCAAGAAAAGTCCATCACTCATGGCCCTAATCATGAACACCTTGCCCGCGAAAAACTGGAATTGCAAATAAAAGAGCCTGCTGGTGTATTTGGGTGCAAGTCAAGATAGTCTTACAGGAGACGACAAAATCGACGAAATAAAATATCCATATGCGGCTTGGGAACTACACGTCAACGAAGGAATAAAAGAGAAGAAGGAATTTTGGAAAATAAATGGGAAAACTATTTTAAAATTAAATACATGATTGGTTTTTTCAAGTTCAGGGACAGATTTACAAACACAAAAAGAAACATGCGTGCACAAATATGGATATGTAAGTAGAAATTATAGATGACACAGGGTCTTTTCGAATGCCATGGAAGATAAATGAAAGATGGTTTATTTTGATTGTCTTCTCCTCATTCAACTTATTCGTTCTAAATTAGACCGACATATAAATTTTAAGAAACCAAATTATATTTTGGAAGCAATTTATAACAAAACAATAAATGAAACCAAACGTAAATTAGACTAAACTACCAATGATTGTTTCATTGGTAGTAACAGAAACGAAAAAGAACATGTAGACAATAAACATAACGTTATACTACTGCACATAAATAAAATTGTAATATTTTTAAATTTTTGCATTTCAAATGTTTCTCAGTTATTTCAATAAAATTATACCGATTTAAATTATGACTTCGTTATTAACGTACCGTAAAAAAATCATGTCCGTTGATGACAACTTTAAGCTGGTTTTAAGTGGCAAACCATGAGGATGGGAAGTTTATGTCACTGGTCTTTCAAACTACATCACGAAAAACAAATTCTTTTTATATTATTTTAAAATAAGAGAAAGTCGCGGCCCAGTGGCCTTTGTGTATGTTGATTTATGTTTGCGCAAATTATCCTTTATCATCACATCTCCGTGTAATGAGCCCACTGTAGAGCTATGAGTCTCTCTGGGTGACGAGGAGGTTTAGGCGGGTAATTCGCAAAAATCATGATTTTTTCATGTCTGGGTCGGCGAATATTACTTTATTGCTTTGTGTAGTCTCCGGATCTATTTTTTATGATAGTTTACTTCATTTCTGACTTGGATTGGTTAGTAAAAATAAAATTTAATAAGTAATAACAAAGACTAGGTCAATGCAAACATTCAAATTGTACTTTCCATGGTGTGTCCATTTTGCAAAATTCTTCACATCTAAATTTATAACTATATTAAGAAGTATTTTTCAGACTTCCTTTTTCGTATTTCATGTTTAATAAATACCAACATATTAAAAAAATCCTGTAATTAAATATCATCATACAATAACATCAGACAGACGTATGTCTGTCTTTAACTCACAAGTGTGTTGAAAAACGTCGTATGTAACTCGTGAGCATTGCTAATTACAGTCTCGGCTCATTATTAAGACTCGACCATTTCGTCTTGGGCAGCCCTTTGGAACAGGACGTGCGCATCTTTTTTCAATTTCGCGCCATTCACGTAAGTACGTGCCTCCTTAGACTTTGGTTTAAGTATTCACAAATTTCTATGATCGTTGTTTCTTAGCCTATGGTTGCATTTTCATAATTATTTTTATTGAATAATCATTGTTTTATATGGTAATATCCTTAATTTAGCCATTTATAATAGCGGTGAATAGTTTGTTTGCTGTAACGTTTTTTTCACTTAAATCTAATTTCCGTGCTACTAATTTTCTTGTTTTCCAGGGTTCCAAAAATACCAAGGAAATTATAATAGACAATATTTTCATTACAGGATACATAAAAATGGGCAGAACAAAGAAAAAGCAAACGAGGGAAGAAAAGTTAGGGAAAAAGAGATTAGCAGAGCTCAGAAGATTACAAAAAGTAAAAAATGATCCCCGACTATACAAAGAATTTAAAGCGAAATGTGGTGTATCACCTCTTGCATAATTAAGTTACTGGCCGGTAAGCCAGTGAGATTATAATCAATAATGTGTCAACATTATGTCATTAATAAAATAATGGAGATATAAACAACAATGCATTTAATTTCTTTATGTATATTTAACACGAAAGATAGGGCAATGTATTATAAAAAGAAAGAACAGAAAAAAGTAAAAATTAGTGAAATGACCCCACGCAGACAAAGGACTCAAAGAAAAAGGAACGGAGACAATTTCAAAGCATATTATACGCGACAGAAAAATAAAACAATATTAGAAACATTTCTTCGCGAAAACAGCCCACCCGAATCAAACGACGAACTGCCGCCACGACCAATAGCTGCAGAGAGTCGCTGCACATCACCACGACTAGAACCTACAAATAGTGGCCCGCCATCACCAAAACCAGTAAGTGCAGATTTTTGCCTCCCATCACCACTTTCTGTACCGGGGTGCAGTCGCCCTCGAACAAGGAGCAATCGGGTACAGACTTCTGATGACCAGTTCCTTCCTTCTTCTCCATGTCCAAGTGATTCGACTAATGCTTCAGTAGTTTCAAAATCAACTTTTAGAAAATATCAATATAAAAAAAACGAGTCATAAAATCATTGAAAAAGAAAATCATAGAATAACAGAGACAAAAAAATTCAGCTATAAAACAAGTACAAAGACTGCAGGAACATAAACATTTAAAAAACGTCAAAGAGAGTAATGAAATAAAAAGTCGTTGTAAAGAAACTAATAATAAACATACAAGTAAAATTAATTCTTTAAGACTAGCCGTTCAAAGATTCCTTTCAGATGATGAAAACAGCAGGCTTTGCCCAGGAAAAAAGGATTTTGTTTCTAAAAATATTACTAATCACCAGAAACGTTATTAATCTGACTCGCTACAAAACTTGCATCAGAATTTTATTACAACACATCAAAATATTCATTACGGTACTTTTTGCAAGTTGAGACCTTATTGGATTTTAATTCCTGATGTTAAAGTTCGTGATACTTGCATATGCAAATTACACAAAAATATGGCTTTACTGATTAAATCACTTAAAGCTAATAAGATTATATCTGAAGAAACAACATTGATTGCTTGCAGAGAAAATGTAATGATTGTAGAAATAGAGTCATTAACTACGAGGAATTCGATAATAAGATTTTGTTATGTGATTTTTGTGTTTATGATTAAATATATGTGACTAGATAGTATATCTCTAATTTCCGTAACATATTCCTAATTTCCTTGTAATAAAATTATAATTTCCTTGAAGCCTTGACTTCCTAATTTCGTTGTCTGACCAAAATTTTCGGACCACATATTTTTTTTTAAAGCCCCTTGTGAACCCCTCCCGCACAAAAAAATTGTTTTATTGTTCTTTTATCTATCGGTAAACTTAACTGGTGTTTTCTCAGAAAAAAGAAACATGTCATGGAAATTGGGAAAAAATTAAGAGTTTTGGCGAATTACCCAGGCCATAATTGTCAGGATAATGTTGAAACGGAAATAGCGGAGAAAGATAAATTGTTAGAAAGTCTGCCATTTTGCCTTTACTGTCAGTACAGTTTATTCCAGCTTGTTTAACTGTGTCGACTGATAATGGAGAAAATGGAATCTAATCACACTAATAGTATGCAAAATTTTAAAAATTATTACGAGCGGCAATATTCCTTCAATCTTAAGTTGTGCAATTCAACGTTACCGGACGAACAATGCTTTGGAAAGATAACTTAACGTGCTAATATAATAACAGAGCGACCGAACCTGTTCAACTTTATCCAAAACTTGCGAAAAGAAGCCCGACACAGTTATCCAAGGCTTAAAAATAGCCTCTTTCATCATACACGAAAACGTCGATCCCGTGACATTAGTTTTGGCAGAAGATATAAAAAATTAAACGTAATCTTAAAAGCTACGAATTATCAGTCGATGATTTTTAAAGAAATAAATTTATATAAGTCGACTATGTATTATTCAATTATAAAAAAATAACCTTTTCAGTTTTTGATTGACAACGAAATAACATTGTATTTTTTTTGTTAACTGTGAATAAATATAGATTTTATAATCAATACTTAAAGAATAAATATGGATTATGATCCCTCCACCATAACAAGAATGTACCAAACACGTTTGCTTTGTTCAGATATTTGGCAAATGATAGACTCTGTCCTAAGTAGAATATGATGTCAAAATTAGAATCTGTCGTGTGTAGACCAAACGGAGGAAAGCACACGAGCCTAGGAAAGAACTGGCTCTTCATAAAATATTCCCTGAACACATCAGCGCCGTAATGGTAACATTATGCGGCAGATTTTATATGAAGGATGGTCGCTTGCCAGTCGGACCCTGACGAGATCCTGCCACCAAGCGGGTTAGTCAACTTTGACGACACCCTTACCCAGGGGCAGTAGTGCTATTCTACGCCGACCCTACACAGCAATCTAACTTACCGCCGCGTGGCGCCTCCTGTTGCCGGCGTGGGAGAAGCTTTTGCCGCACTCGTGGCACGCGTGACGTGTCCGCTCCGCGCTATGCACGCGCATGTGACTCGCAAGGCGCTGCTTCATGCGGAACGTCTTGTGACATTGCGCGCATTGGAAGAGAGGAGCTGACGAGTGAGAGTAGGAATGGTCGCGGAGCAGTGCTTGGCTCTGAAGGCAGATAACATTATAATATTAGGTACCTATTAATTTAAGAATTCATCATCATCAGCAGGGCGAGTCTGGCCAAAAAATTCAAGAGCAGGCTTAATGCTGCTTTAACGAAGTTGATAATGTTGATTTATCGACTTCTCAAAAGGAGGACTTTATGTATTCGATTTGTGTATAGTATCAACACCGTTTAAGCAGTGTGAAGCCAGCAGTGTGAGTACGAAACTTTATCGACTCGTATGTCTACGAATGTTCGTACAGTATGGAGACGGTTCGTAAGCAGTTATTGAAATCTAGCCATTGCCGCATGGTCAGCTTAAATAAATGTGTACCTTGTTAATTTTGAATGTTCAAATTAAATCAAATCAGTTTATTGCACTTAAAGGTCATACATGTGGTACCTATACAAAATAAATCAGTAGGTACAATTTAAAAATGATAACTAAGGACCCTGTTGGGCGCTGCAAAAATTAGAAGAGAGGAGGACTACTTTAATTTATCATTTCAGTATTCTTTTACAGTGTACACTTGGATAGCAAAACTATTTTAAGTTCCTTCATAAATATTTTTTTATCACTAATGCTTTTGATATTATGTGGTAGTTTGTTGAAAAATTTTACTGACATAGCTTGAGGACTTGAGGAGTGTCAAGTTAATAACTTGACAACTTGATATTTTGATATAAGTTTTACGTAGTTCTGGATTTTTTAGTCTTTTAGTTTTTAGAGCAGTCTCTGCACACTCTCAAGGTAGGGTAATGGCAAAATTTTATATTTCTTAAAATATGGTTTGCAACTCTCTTGATTTTTTATATAAGATATTATTCTGGTAATCTTCTTTTGTGAAATAAATAAAGTATCAAAATTTGTGCTATATCCCCATAATAGAATGCCGTAACTTAACCATGAATTAGCATATGCATAGTACATGGAAATAGCAGTTTCTACGTCAGTCGCCTTTTTTGTTTCTCGAAGCGCATACGCGAAACTAGAAAGTTTTCGTCTTACTTTTTGTATGTGTGTTTACCAATTTAGATTTGAGTCAATGTCGAGGCCTAGAAGTGTAAATGTTTCTACTATTTCCATATCGTTATTTTTAAATAACGATATGGAAATATATCTATATAATTTTAAAAATAACGATATTTTTAAAATTATCGTTATTTAAAAATAACGATATGGAAATATATGCTATATAATTTTTTTGCTATATCAATAGGTTTTCTTTGGTAGGGTTTGTAAAAATGTTGCACTCTTAAATGAATGTAAAATAAAAAATTACAATGTTACTAAAAACTTGCAACAGACTCCATACTATACGAACATTCGTAAACATACGAGCCGATAAAGATTTGTGCTCGCACCGCAGGGTTGCCTGATGTTGAATTTATAAAAATTGTCGCCTTTTTTCTTGGACAGCTTTCGTCGGTCAGACTCTGAGTTTCACAGTAGGTATACAAGGTTAATGCCATTTTTAATTAATCTACCTGAAACAGTCTTCCGCAAACTTCACACATGCAGGGTGTCTTCATAGCCGGGTACATGGTTCGATTCTTGTCCGGGTGCGCCTTCCTGAAGTGCGTGTGGTAAGCGCGAGAACCCAAGACTTTTACACCGCACTGCGAACAAGAGATTGATTCATTATTTAATGCAAGAACCATAAAATATTGATTAATGTCCTGTTTTTTTTTTAATTGGGATGTAAAATAAACACTTGATCAAAATATAGCTTAAATTATAACCTAATTAAGTGGATGAGTTGAGTAGAAAGATGTTTGCAGCCACATACTCGCTGAAACGCCTTCGCAATCTCCTTCCTTTTTCCACCAAGATATCGATTGCACACGCTCTCATTTTACCTATTCTTGACTACGCAGACTTATGCTATCTGGATGTCACCGAAGACCAACTTAATAAGCTTGAGCGCCTCCAAAATCTCTGTATAAGATTTATATTTGGATTGCGCAAATATGATCATGTGTCTCAATACCGCACTAAGCTCAAGTGGCTTCCCATTCGACTTCGCCGGAATATCCATGTTCTCTGTCTCCTGTATCGTCTACTGTTCAATCCTACCACACCGCGTTATTTTCATGAGTATTTTAAATTTCGGCACTCCCAACATGAGCGTAATTTACGATCGACAGACAACCTCTTGCTCAGCACACCTCTTCACTCTACCGATTTCCTACATAAGTCTTTTATGGTTCGAGCAGTAAGTTTGTGGAATGAACTTCCTGTAAATGTAAAATCCGCAAAATCACTCCTATCCTTTAAAAAACTGCTTAAGTCCCACTATTTGTCAGCTTGTGAAGTAATCTGATCCTTATATTGTACTTAAATATATATGTATGTATGTATATATGTATGTATATTTATTGACATATTTATTATATCTATGTGTGTATTTTTTATGTATATATATCCCTAATGTAAGTATATTTTTATTTAGTGTATATTCTATATAGTAGGTATGCCTTTAACCCCAAGCTACATATACTTATTTTCTATATCCATGGTTGTCTGGTAGAGATCGCTTTCCAGCGATAAGACCGCCAATTGTATCTCAAAATTGTTATCATGTATTTCCTTTTTTTTTTTGTACTTATTAATGGCATACAATAAAGTGTAAATAAATAAATAAATTATAATACGAAAAATAGCAATAAGCTTGATGAGAGGCAAAAATGAAGTTTCATGTATATGACAACCGGCATTCAAGGTCTTAACATGTCGCTATTTTGACAGTTTTGTAACTGTCGCATCTATCATTGTCACGTCACCTGTAAAGTTATTTCGTCTGTCACGTTGACAGAGAAACCTATAGACAAACTGATAGCCTCCGTCACATTCACACAAGAAAAGGAACATCTTATGCCTATGTCTTGAAAGGAAATGAGACAAAACGATTCGATTTTTTGTTTCGCATCACGTGCCGGTTTTTTCAAGGCCAGCACACATCTGTGCTAAACTAACTTTGACAGCTACATTGTTTTCTTTTGTTTTGCATCGTAAACATAATTTTAAAATACTTGCGACTACAAATAAAGACGCTGTAGTAATTAAAACTTGTGAGGGACGAAATCTTTGAAAGAATTTTCTTGAGAAAATGGTTCGATGTAGTGTTTTAGGGTGTAGAAGTGATAGTGAAAAGAAACTTCCCAATTTATCTTTCCACTCGTAAGTATATACCATTTGATAAAGTTTTCGCTTTAGTTATGACTGTCTAATGATTGTATAATGTATCTACAATAAAGTAACAGCACGTAAACTTTAAAATTACACGCCAAATACGATATTAAATTTTACATAACCTAAAAATAATGCTGTTTAGTGTTGCCCGCTTTTGGCAGTATACTTCCCAAAAATGCACTAGTATTAAAAATGTATTATTTTTACAGTTTTCCCGTAAGCGAAGACATACGTTTGCGCTGGATTGAGGCCACGGGGCGATCTAATTGGACACCTAAAAAGTCGTCTAGAATTTGTAACAGACATTTTGAACAAAATGCTTTATTTAAAAAGAGGAAGGTCACTGTTCTGTTTCCTGATGCTGTTCCAATATTGGTAATTCTTGTTTTATGTTTTACCTAGTCTAGTTATTCCGACTTTAGAATACTTTGTTACTGTAGTTTTAACATAGAAAATATAAATGCTTTAAGTACTCCTACTTATTCGTAAATTCTGCTTTTCAGGAAACGAAAATCATTTCTACACCTTCCACAAGTACTGTAGTTCAGGAATCTATGGAAACTGAAACAAAACTAATCCAATCTAGTTCAAATATAGATTTTGTAAGTACCTACATATAAAAATATAAGTACTCTTACGTACGTATTACTTAACATTTCTTGGATTTAGATAATTATTTGTTATTATATAGTTTATTTTAGATAGTTATGATTGGTATATTTTTTCCTTCTCATTTAAACATTGTGTATGTAATTAATAACTTGACATTTTCATGAATCTCCTATTAACTAATTAATTAATTTCCATTGTAATATGGATTAACTTTTTTTCTTTTGTTTAATTAATTTGATGCTGAAAAATCAGTAGTATATGTTTGGACAATAATACTTTTAAGATCACACTGTAACCATATAGTGGCAAATAAAGAATTAGTATTATTATTACCCGTTGCATTCTGCTGTTAACATAATTTTGTTGTTATTTTAGATAAATGAACCAGATTTCCCTGTCGATGTACATAATACGTCGCCTAGAGCTAATTTCAGTGTTGGTGAATCGACCAAAGTAAGTACTGATTTAATTCAATAGTGATGTCTATACAACATTAACAGAATAGATGACTAGACGTACATCGTTAATGTAGTTGAAAAGTTCAGAACCTACCTTATCATTTATTTTTGAAGTTAGTACCAGCTAAAATAAATTTGATATACCTACACCTACTTTTTTGAGGCCGGTTTAAAAATGTCTATTATTTATTATATTACACTCTAAGGGTGTGGGTTGTTTTATTCTTTGTCAGGGTGTTCGTTTTTTTTTTTACATTAAATTATTTAGTATTAATTCTATAGAGAAAATCATATTCGATGTTGCTTCTTTGGAACAGTTTTACACAATAGGTACCTATCTCCCGATAAATCCGTTAGATATCTTGTATCAGGGCTTGTTACGGGTACCATATTCCCGCAATAATATTGTTCATTAACGTTACTTTCATAATTTTAAAATTTTACCGGTAATACAGGTACCGGTAATTTAGTATCCATTCAAATTTAATAATGTTGATGATTAACGTTAAAAGTATCTATACTTTTTTCGTTGTGATGCGTTGTTACCAAACCTTGCCGACTGAGACTGGCCAGCGTGGCGCGGCGGCCGGCATCGTGCGACTTTATGTGACTGGGTGGCAACATTGCATCCCCTGCCGATAGATAGGCATGAGTAGTAATGATTTCAATTTTTAAATAGTTCAGCCACAGTACAGATATCTACAGTAATTTATTCATCTTAAGACTTCCACATGTTTAAAAGAGGATTTTAGAAAAATTTCTGGTCTCACAAACAACGTATACTACCTTAAAAAAGAAAAGAGACAGAAACAATAACATTAAAATTACCGATACAACCATGTTTAACGTTATCCTAATTTAACGATAAATTGCTATAAAAGTAACAATTCTCAGAGTATCGTTTCTGCAAATTACCGGTAAAAGATTTCAAAAGTAACGTTACCAGTGGTACCGTTATCTCTTCTGTTAACGCTACCTGTGCTTGCAAGAAGTATTGATACTAGTTTTTTACCGGTATTACAAGCTCTGTCTTGTATAACTTGCACTGAAAAATTGGGAGCAGTACTATTTCAACCCGGTGCCAGCTAAATTTACATTTTGTTATATATTTCTAGGGTAAGTCGCCAAACTACACACCAAGAATGTTGCGAAGAAAATTTAAAAGGACTCGAATACAATCAGTTGAAAAAACTCAGAGCTCTTCGTGAAAAGAGTAGGCGTTTAACATAGAAAGTGACAAATTTGGAAACCATGATAGCAGAACTAAAGGCAAAGTCGCTGGTCAGTGAAGAAGAAGGAGACTTGTTGGAGTCTATTGATCCAGTAAACAAAGATTTCCTTAAAAAAAATTATATCCTGTGGCTATTTTTTTATTGACGGTTGTACCGGAGAGCAAAAAGCCAATTTGGTAAAACAGTGTGTTGGTTTGTTGTTCGATTGCGGTGTTAATATAATATCTCTGACTTTTGATGGATGTCCATCCAATTTTGCTATGGCAAAAATATTAGGTTGCCGTTGTAACCCGTCGGGAGATATCACACCAGTTTTTTCAGTTGGCGGACGTGATATTGTAATTATTCCGGACCCCGCTCATATGATAAAACTTGTGCGAAATGCATTAGGTCAGAAAAAAATTTTGAAAAATGCTCGTGGAGAAAATATTACGTGGCAATTTATTGAAAATTTTAATACTCTCCAAGAAAAAGAGGGTCTTCATCTAGCTAATCGCCTTAAAAGCCAACATATAAACTTCGGTAAGCAGATAATGAAAGTTAAGTTAGCGGCACAAACATTTAGTAATTCTGTAGCTGAAGCTATTCAGTTTTGTAATCAAAATTTAAATTTACCAGATTTTTTGGGGTCAGATGCTACAGTAGAATTTATATCCAAAATTAATAATTTATTTGACATTCTTAACAGCTGGAATTTGAATGCTTATGGTTTCAAAAAGCCAATCAACGAAAAAAATGGATATCAAATTCTTGATTACTTGACCGAATTAGAGTCCTACATTAAAGGGCTACAGTTAGAGGGCAGAAGTTTACTAGGATCAAATAGAAAAGTTGGCTTTTTGGGTTTACTTATATGCATAAAAAGTTTGAATAAGATTTATGCTGATTACATATTAACAGGAAAATTAAAATTCTTACCATT
Organism: Stenoptilia bipunctidactyla; assembly: GCA_944452665.1. Lineage (NCBI taxonomy): Eukaryota > Metazoa > Arthropoda > Insecta > Lepidoptera > Pterophoridae > Stenoptilia > Stenoptilia bipunctidactyla. Next base: position 15,951,176 of record OX101746.1, read on the forward strand.
TTATAAGCTCAGCCAAGATCACTTAGAGTGTTTTTTTAGTTCCATCCGGTCAAAAGGTGGCTACAATAATAACCCAACAGCCTTCCAGTTCCAAAGCGCTTATAAAAGATTAGTTGTACACGGAGAAATAAAAAGCATTTCATCTGGTAATTGCATTCCCTTAGAAGAAATTAAAATTCTGACTCATACAGAAATTCGTTACGAAAGTAAAATCAACGCATATACCAATACCGGCGAACACGAAAATCCTGACTTAGAAGAATCTAGCGATGATCTTGTGATTGACAGTGATCATGATTATTTAGCTGATCCTTCTAAGCTGACAGTATATACAGAAGAAATAATTCCATATATTGGTGGGTTTGTAGTCAAGAAATTAAGGAAAACATTAAAATGCGAAGATTGCCTTCTTGCGCTTGTCAATACTGAAAAATACTCGGGCCTTATTTCAAAGAAAGATAAGGGGGGGCTTATGTATCCGTCTCGGGATGTAGTTAAAATTTGTATGTTGGCAGAAAAGACATTTAGGAGAAATTTACTAAAAGGAAAGTCGTTCTTTGCAGAGAAAAAAATAATGTTGCAGCTTATGGTATCGACTTTGAAGCAATGCCAATCTGTTTTCACTGAAGACCATTTCAATCGTCAACCACTAATTGGTAACCACCGAATTTTACTAATCAAAGCAATCATGGCGCGTTACTTTGAGCTACGTATTCACCATACCACAAAATCCTTTGAGCCAAAAGAAAAAAATAGAAATATTCACACAAAACTAGTGCTTTTCAAAGGGCAGTAAGGAAGTTTTTTACCAATAAACAAAGCCATGTCTAGAATTTTAATGTTAATAGGAATATTTAAATAAATTAATTAAATTATATTACTTTCCATCTTGACCACAACTGGAAAGTTCTAACTGACAAATGACAATAAGTCCATTGCTGGCCTCGGGCCTCCCAGACATTTGTTCTCTTGGGGGTCTTGCTTGTCATAATCCTCACCTTTGACATGTGTTTTTCAACTTAATCATAATAAGATGTTCCTGGAATTGAGTAGAATGCTGCAACCCGTTTCCATATTTGTTCCCTTTAACGTAATTTACACAGATACTCATGGGATAATATGGGGTGTGTCTATTCTGTGCCGAAACTACAGTAAATGTATTAATTAATGGTTACATTAATATGTTTTATACATCCATATCAAGGTTTGAGTGTAAAAAACGAACCCGTAAATGACTCTTGCCACAAAACTACGATGAAACAAGACGGTTCCTTGTAATAAAGGTTTAACGGTCACTTCTCACATATGGTGTCATACTATATACATATAGCTCAACATTTTACTTGTTTAGTGGCATAGAACCGATCTCAAGACTAGAAACATACTGTCGTAGGGCTAAACAAGTAAAATATACACAGAAATTCTTGTCCTTCTCACAATGTTAAATTAAAATATATATTAGAAGCACATTAGAAGATATTGTATTGGATCATCTAGTATTCCTATATATCCTACAGGTGAATGTGGTATTTATATTAGGCACAATTGTTGGCATTATCAAATATCTAAATTATTTATGTGTTAAATAAATGAAAAATGTGATAAATAAAAATCACATTTCATCTATTTAAGAATAATTGAGCATTTTAAATGCAAAAACTTAAAAACATTATTTATGTGTTACTATAAAGTACTCTGTGACGCAGAAATATCAAGTACCTACAAACTACTGATCTACCCAACCCTGTAACTTTTTTATGTTGTTTGAATAATGAATAATGTATAGATAAAGCTAATAATAAAATGAATACAAAAAAATCTTTGTAGCATTTATATTTAAAATCATAGCTAAATAAATTAAGATTTAACTGACAAATAATACTTATTTGTTGAGTTCCAATTTATGTTCCTGCAGGTTATTTACTTCAATAATAATGTAACCAACAATGACATTGTTATCCCTACCTACAAACTTATACTATTTGTTTAAAGTAGCAATAAAAAATAAGCAACACACGTTTTGACATCATTATTTTGTGATTCTACCTACACATCTTTTAAAAATAATTCAAACATTGAGAGTTCAGGCACTATATAATTTACCTGAAACTGCGGCAAATGTGTGAATATGGCAACACCACTACTTGATATCGTTCTATCTCATGTGGCCACGCCAGTCAGTTGTCTATAGGTTTCTCTGTCTACGGTCTGTCATTTAAAATTAAGAGAAATTCTGTACGGTGAACCTTCATTTTGAATATATTACGCATTTATCAACTGCCTGACAAAAGGAGAAGGTTTTCAATTCGTGTGTATACAATAAATTAAACGAATAGATTCTCTATACTTTCCTGACTAAGATAAAGTACAATGTAGATGTAAACGGTCGACCTGTAAAATGTGACTTATAAATAAGTACCTATTATATTAGTCCTTCACGGTCAAAGTGTGTGCCTATGTGCATCTAAAACAATGGATTTAGCCCCAACCAATAACTATGAAGTATATTAATATCATACACTACGCTGAGCATTCCCGGAAATTAATTGATCCCAAGGCTATCAAATTCAAAATGGCGGAGCAGAACTTGTGTCTGGATTGCTTAGGTTTTAATCATAACTATGATCTCATTTTCCATTTCGATCGTGAAGTGACGCATTCGTTTACGCTCGCTTGACGATTGGCTGGGTATTCGCCACAAAGTCGCAAAACCAGAATTGCGATAGTTCTCTTCCCTGCAGATGAATACCTATCAGAGATGTTACGAAGCTTCGACTCTGACTCCGTTAAGTGGAACTTTCGATTATTATTGAACCTTCGGTTCCAACTTCGCCTCCGACACTTTTAAATCGGAGGTCGTTAAAAGGTCAAAGTCTGTCCATGCCACTGAATACGAACAATTAATAAAATAAGAATCTGAAAACAAAAATACAGAGCAGTGCAGAATGGAATATACCTAAATAAAGATAATTGACGGCCGTTGTAACCGACAATGCTGCCAATATGTAGTAGAATTGGCGTTTGGTAAGAAGAAACACATTCCATGTTTCGCCCTACGTTGAATTTGGTGGCATGTACAGAGTGGCAAAACATTGTTTCCAAAATTAAAGACATTGATACTTGGTTCAAAAAGAGTTGCATTGCTAGTGACGAATTGAGCGAAGCTACTTCTACTGAGACAAAACTCATATAAAATGTGTCGACGTGTTGTAATAGAATATTACTACATGGTACAAACTACTTTTTCAGTTACCTCGTAATTCTTTGGAGGTAACCACAAAATATTTTTTTGTAGATAAATATTGCACAACCAGCAAAATTATACCTTTAGTCCGCTGCAAATTTTCTTCAGTTGTGGTCGAACTTCCTGTGGTAAGAGAGGTACAAAAATTGGCTCAGCAAGAAATAACTAAAAGAATGGGTTCCATTGAATATGTAACTCCTCTTGCTAGTGCAAACATTTTAGACCCTCGATTTAAAAAAATACACTATAGCGATGCAATAGCTTGTAGCAATGCTGTATCGAAAATCAAAGATTTGATGAAGATTTATTTGCGTCAAAATGTAGAAATCGAGTTCGACTCAGACAAGACTGATAAGAGTGAAGAGGCATTTTCACTATGAAGCGATAATTACAAACTGGTTCATCACAATTGAAAGAGTACAAATTCTGAAGATATCTTGTCTGATGAAGTTTTAGTTTATCTGACAACTCTCGTTGGAAGACTTAACGATAATCTTCTGGAAATTTGGAAAGGTTACAAAATAGTTTCCAATATTGCATAAATTCGCCTTTAAATATTTAACGATGGTGGGCACATCTGTTCCATCTGAAAGACTGCTTTCGCAAGCGGCGCAGGTAATGACTCAACAACGAAATAGATTGAAAGGCAAAAGTTTGAGCAAACTTTCATTTTTACACGTTATTGATAAGAAGTATTAGGATATTAATTAAGACTAATATCCCACTCAATACGTCTTATCGTTTTATTTTTCACTAATATAGCAGTTGATTGTTAAGCAGAAGACTCTTATTCAGATTAATATGGCAATACTTCTTACCATTAGTCAAGGCTTTTTTTGCAAATTTCTTAAATAACGGTTTTCAAATAAATATTTTTTTTTATATTTGAACTACATACAGACAGATCTTAAGAATTTTTGAACAATCGATGTATAAATACCATCGATGTATTTTTATATTTTAGGTACTTAATTTTTCACCGGAATACCCCATAAATAAATAAAGAGACATTACTACACTTTTAACGACGCGCCGCCTCAGTCCACAAGTATTCCCGCCACACGCACACCACCACCCGATAACTATTGTATTACTCTTCTGTAACCATGAGTTTCGTAATGAATGCTTTAACTTTCGGTTAAGTTTACTCAGTAATAAATTCATATATATTTTTTATTTTATTTTTTCTCTCCATGTACGAACTCAAACTATCACGTCCTCGAATTTCGAAAGTGATCCACCAGTCAATCTGTATATGACCATCTCTATATGCAACAGAACGATCGCGCGTATGCATATTGTTTGTGTGCGGGGGACTGGGTGGTATACATAATATTGTTGCCGTCTCTACCTTAAACTCTTTGGTTTAAATAAGAACTTATCATGCACATGGAACTCGTAGAGTGGCAACCATGGCAACCGTACCATGCAGTGTTTTTTCGTCCTGTATCAAAAGTTCTAAGACTTATCATAGAGCAAAAATTTGAAACTAAAACGGATAGCGACCGAACAGGTCACACGATGCAGAGTAATAAATAAAGAAGGGACTTTTACAGTTTTTTAAAGGTAGTAAATAAAGTGATAGGTAAAAAAAATATGTTGACTGTAATGTTTGTATAGATATAAGCAAGCGGGCAGTTAGAATAAACTATTGGCGCTAGCGGTCGTGTTTCATTTCGCAGTGGCGAACGCGGAGAATAATAAGTTCTTAATTGTCGTGTTTTGGACAGACTTAAGTGTAATTTAAAAAATAAATATATTTATATTTACTAATAAACATGTCGGTTGGAAAAATGCGCGAGTTTGATGTGAGATCAGGTAACTGGTCAAGTTACGTGGAGAGAATGGAAATGTACTTTATAGTTAACAAAGTGGTGGACGATTTTAAACTACCGACGTTAATTTCGGTTATGGGAGAGGAAGCTTATGACTTGTTGTCTACATTGGCCAGCCCTCAGAAGCCATCTGGGTTGTCTTTTAACAGAGCAGTGTTATTATCAGAGTTATTATCAGCCCATCTACAGCCGAAACCCTCAACGCTAGCCGAAAGGTATAAGTTTCGGCAACGGCGATAGCTAAATGATGAATCTATTGCCGATTACGTCACGGAGTTGAAAAAAATATCAAAATTTTGCGAATTCAACATGTCACTTGACGAAAATCTCCGTGATCAATTTGTATGTGGTCTTAAAAGTGAAATAATCAGACAGCGATTGTTTTCAGAAGAAAATATACCGTATAATCGCGCGATATCGTTGGAGGCGGCCGAGCGCGATGCGAGTGCGGTAGAACGTACAGAATTATCGGAGAAAGTACATAAATTATCATTAGGCGAATGTCCAAAATGCGGAGACAAAAGACATAAAGCTATGGATTGTGTGTACAAGGATTATGTGTGCAGCTGGTGTCATGAGATCGGCCACTTGAGGAGAATGTGCCCTAAGAAGAATACCCAAACGAAACACGATCAAGCACAAAGGGCAGAGTCGGCGGATTCAGCCGGTAGTTATAAGACAAGAGCACGCGGCGGGCACATGAGTGGCGCGGGCCGCGGGAGCGGGCGCACCCGGGGAACGCGGGCGGCTTACGCGCAGCCCAGCGGCGCGGGCCGGGGGAGCCAGCGGCGGACGCCGATACACCTGTTGAGTGAGCAAGACGGCGGCATCTGCGACAGTGAGGTGTACGAAGAGGACACAAACGAACATAATATGTATCAAATGTCATTAAGTAATTATAAACCGGTGCATATTATTATTAAGGTTGAATATTGCTTACTTGAAATGGAAGTTGACACTGGGTCCGCCTTATCTTGCATTAACAAAAATGTTTATGATGTTACGTTTAGTAACTTACAATTACATCCTTGTTCATTAAATATAAAATTTTACGATGGTTCCACTATACAACCGATCGGTTTTATAGAAACAATGGTTGAGTATAATGGGGTCTCAAAAAAATTAGATCTGTATGTTATAAACAAAGGTACAACAAATTTGTTAGGGCGACAGTGGTTTGCCGAGTTAAAAATACCTATAAGTATATGTTAAGATTCATTTCAGAACAATTATATGGCGGAGCACAAACAAAAATGTAGTAAAATTATAAACGAAATTATTTCCAGGCATAAAACCCTATTCGACTGCACATTGGGCAAATACACGGGAGGCTCGGCCGAGCTGTTGGTACGCGACGGTGCGCAACCCATTTTTTGCCGCGCGCGACCGCTCCCTTACGCGCTGCGCCAGCGCAGCGGGTCGATACCGAACTCGATTCCATGCTCAGCGCGGGTGTCATCGAGCCGGTGGAGCATTCGGACTGGGCCACGCCACTGGTCGTTGTACGTAAGCGAGATGGGAGTTTGAGACTGTGCTGATTTTATGGTAACTCTTAATAAAGTTTTAGAAGTCGATCGATTTCCGGTTCCAAAAATGGAGGATTTGTTTAGTAATTTGAGCGGGAGCATTTTTTTTACCAAGCTAGACCTGTCACAAGCATATAATCAGGTAGTATTATCAGAAAGCTCTAGAGAATTCACAGTAATTAATACACATCGGGGATTATACAAATATAATCGCCTAGTCTACGGGTTGTCTTCTAGCACAGGAATTTTTTAAAAAATAATTACGGAATAATGGACGGAAACTAAATGGACGGCATTTGTCAAAACAAGTCAACCAACAAAAATTCATAAATGAGAATATCGGCTTAACGCTTTCTTAGGAGCATTTCCGTAATTTTGCAATATCACATTAAAACTTAAAGCTTAAAACTTTTAAAACTTTCTATTTCACAAAAAGAATAAAGAAAACATTATACGCGTGGGTGGCCGCCTCAACTCTACATTTTTTTTCCTTTGATACGCGTCATCCCATGCTTTTACATAGCATGCATACTTTCACTAAGTTGCTTTTTCAGCAGGAACACTTGCGGCTTCGTCACGCTGGTCCGCAGCTTCTCTTATGGTCGCTGCAGCAGTCGGTATAGGAGAAGCGCGGGCGCGACCTAACTCGCACGGTGTGTCGACAGTGCTCCACGTGCCGGCGTCAGGCTGCCCGCGCCATAGCACCCACTATGGGTGCGCTGCCAACCGAACGAATCACAATCGATTTCCCATCTATTAGCGTAGGCGTCGACTTTGCTGGGCCGACTGCTGTTCAAGTGTTCAGCCATAGCGTAGCCGTTGCTGCAGAACACTTGAGTGCGAGAGGTGATTTAACAACAGAGTGCCGCGACTTCATTCCTCTTGCGTTGTTGTTGGATAAGGTATTCGATTCTCTGAACGGCAACACCTTTCACATTCCCAACGGAAAAATTTATAAGGGCAGCGTTAAAAGGAATTCTCCTCACCATTTACTGTGGCATAATGCACTTAAAATATTAAAAACAGTAAAATTTAAAAAATATGTAATGGAAAGATTCGATTTATTGAGTCGACCGTACTCTCAATCATTAATTTTATTAAGGCAGTAGAAGGTGTGCAAAATCTTTGGAAAATTCTCCACGAGAAATACTCATTTGATACTTTATTAGCGCGTAATCTGAACCAGGACCCAGTCGAAAATTTTTTCGGGAATATTAGGAGCTATGGTGCAAGGAATGTGGCGCCCAATAGTGTAGCATTTGAAGGTGCCTACAAATCTCTATTATTAAATAATTATAATACGCCACATTCCATCCAGGCAATAAAATTCCAAAGTCCATAAGACCAATAACAGATGACAACTTATTTAGATCTGCATTCAATGGTTTCCTCGCCGAAAAGGCGTAGGGTAGGGTAGTAGACAGTGAACCAGGCGGTCACAGTGAACCATCATATGTATCTTACTAACGCGATACTGCCAAATCGCGCCATTCACACAGGCAAGCCGGGTCACACAACCTCACCCCTCTCCCCTGTCGTCAGCGAGCTGCTATGAACTAGTAACGCACTCCGCACGTTTTTATGATTTTAATGTCAAAAAGTAATAAATATCGAGTGAGTACTATTTCGTATTACAACAGTATCTCCCTTGTGCTGTATAATAGTTAAAATAGCACGCATCACTTGTGAGCTACCTAAACTAAAAACTTAAAAAACGTGGTACGGCTACAATGAACCAGTTTTGAGAAGGCAACAGTGAACCATGGTTCATTGTGCCCTATCTGTGGTTCATAGTGTTCGCCTTTTGGAAGTTATTATAAATACATAATTTAAGAAATTACATATTCTTATATTATTTTTAAATTTGTGTTTATTTTAGGATGGGACGTAAACCAGTAGGCAGAGAAAAAAGAAAAAAAGGGAGCCATACTGCTATGGAAATACAGAAAGGAATTGAATTACACCTAAAAGGCTTAAGTATAAGGAGGAGTGCTGAAGAATGTCAACTACCATATCCAACGCTTAGAAGGTACGTTAATAAATACAATACATTAATAAACCTAAATAACGCATCGTGTGCTCTTGTACCGAACTATGAAGTGAATTCCTTAATAAAGAACAAGAAGAAGAATTAAAAAAATATATACTGGAGTGTTCAAATCTGTTTTATGGCCCCACAGCAAAAGACGTAAAAAAATTAGCGTATCCAACTGCAAAGGTGAACGATATAGATATGCCATCGTCTTGGACAAGGAATGAAATGGCTGGTAAATACTGGTTTCAGTCTTTCCGACAAAGAAATCCGGGATTGTCTTTCAAGAAACCTGAAGCGTGCAATTTTGCTCGTGCTACTGCATTCAATAACCATGGTAGAGATAATGAAAAAAAAGCTATTGAACAATTAAAAATTCAAGAAAATATTGAAATACGTCCATGCGGGTTATTTATAGATGAAGAGATCCTTTCCTCGGAGCTTCTCCCGACGGTATTGTGGGTGACAACATGATCGTTGAAATAAAATGTCCAATCACTGCATTTAAAACAGGTATAAATGAAGCCATAAAAAGTGGAAAGTTGCCCTTTTATAAAATTAACAAATGAAATTTTGCAAATAAATAAAACCCATAACTGGTATTTCCAGATACAGGGACAACTTCATATAACAAAAATACCGAAATGCCTTTTAGGTATCTGGTATGGAGAAAACGAGCCCTTAAAAACGGAAATAATTACAAAAGATGACTCATTCTGGGATGATGAAATGGAAAATAAACTTAAGAACTTTTAAATAGATTGTTTGCTACCCGAATTGGAAAGGCATGCAAGAAATTTGAAAATTAGAGACCCTGAATATATAGAAAAGGCTATAAAAGAAAAACAAAAAAATTATGATATTAAAAAAGGTAAAGCTGTATCTAAGATAAAGTTCAAAGAAGTTGATATAAATCATACATACATACATACATAACTTCACGCCTGTATCCCGTATGGGGTAGGCAGAACACCAGAGGTAATAAAACCATCTGATGTCACGTTTGACAAATTTGGAGGTATTATAATAGTGGAGAAAGACTATTGCAGTGACAGGGGGTCAGCCTATCGCCCACAAAAAAGCCTCCCATAACACCTCGGTCCCTTAACTGACTTTTACAGTATGCCCGGGAGGAGAAGCAGCTGACACATTCTATGTTTTTCTTTCGCTCCCAGTCCAGCGATTTTTAGCGCAGATGCTTTGCCTGCCGCAGAAAATCTTTTCTGTTAATTGTTACTCATCATGTCTGAAGCTATGGATACCTCACAACCACAGCCCTCTTCAGTTCGTGATAACCGAGGACGCAAGAATTTTCCAGTCCGAAGGCCCAGGGGAAACCGCGGTCGAGGTTCTCATCAGGGGAAACCCAATGATCGAACCACATCTTGGAGAATAACACAAAACGAGAAATTCGTCTCCCAGATGGACGCTGAGCGTAATGCGCGCTTTGCAGCTATTGGTTTGCCTACAAACCAAGATTCAACTCCACAACCACAACAACCACCTCCAGTAACTAGACCATCTTCTACTTTTGAATATTCTACTGTGCAGTTTCTGGGAATGGCGGTTACGTCATACGCCCGGCCCGTACCCATCTCGACTCAATCGTTAGGATTCCTGGTCAACCAGTATTACATAAAACTTCAAGAACAACTTGGAGCAGCAAGGGTCGCTGAAAAATGTAATATCTACCAATTCTATCGACACTCTCTGGCCCAGCTTTCTTATCAATTATATCGCTTGAGGATTGAACAGGTGCCCCGTTACAGTTACGGTAGCGAATACCCTAATCCGCCGGTTGTACCATCGGCGATACTAGAAGGTTTTAAAACCATAGAACTAAATGTTGGATTCATAACATCTTATATTCAACGTATTGGTTGCATTATTGCTAACGATGTGCCTAACGTTCCGATGTTAATGTTAGATGTTTCACCATTGTACGTTAACATTTTAAACTTGCGTACTATTCTTGATGAGATTGGAAGGAACGACGATCAGTTCAATGAATTCGTTGAAAAGAATTCAATTCCAGGATTGGCGGTCGCCAATGGAAGAATAACGAATGCAAACGACATCATGCCGCGTAATTACGACGTCGACGTCATGTACCGCGATGCAAGCGCAGTTAGAGCGCTTATGAATTACACTGCGTCTAAAATGCGTGACGTAGCTTTATATACCGGACGACTCGGACAAGTTGGGGAAGGAAGTCCTGCCATACTATTGAAAAGTACTTCACTAATACCTGAAGTCAAGATCCCCGTCTCACCTACTGGGGAACTACGGCCTATAACTGGGACCGTTGAGAGCTTTTGGAGTGACCATAAACTCACTGATGAAAATAATCGCCTGGGTGATATAAATCAAGAAATGGATAAAAAGTATGCAAAAAAGCGAAAAATAAATAACGATGAAAATTCTGAGAAAATGAATCAAAAAGAATCAACATGTCAATATAACAACAAAGAAGTGTTTAATAAAAACCATGAGTGCTTTAAAGATATCACCTTAGGGCTTTGCAACGAAGATCAATCGGACGTAGTTAAGCAAAAAGGACTAAATCCACATTTTTTCCGAAATTAAGTAAAATATGCCATCATATTCCTGAGGGTCGATTCTATCATGTAATGAAAGGTCTATATTAAAAATGGACACAGAAACTCCTTTTTAACCGAATTCAAAAAAAGGAGGTTATCAGTTTGACCTGTATGTATGTATGTATGTTTGTCCGCGATTTTCTCACGTTTGGCTGAACCGATTTGGATGCGGTTTTCAGAAAAAGATTTTTCATGTTTAGGAGAAGGTTTTAGTATATTGACCAACTTTAAAAAATAAGGTTCTCATTTTATCTTTTTATTTTGTATCAGAGATGAGGCGAATGTTCGGCCGAACATTCGTATTTCGTAAAACATTTGTATTCAGCCGAATGTTTGATTGATTTGCCGAAAAATTACAGAATACTAGCAGTTTCTCGCAGATTTACCTGCATAACTCCTGATAAAAAGTAGCCAACTTACAAAGAGGAGTTTAACCTGCATGTTAATTATGTTTGTCATCGATTATCTTGCGTTTGGCTGAACCGATGTTGATGCGGTTTAAAAAGGAATGTCTTCCCCTATACGTTGTGTATAAGACAGAGCATTTATACACATCGTGGACGCTCAATGGACCTTATGGATCCAGATTCAATCGTTCTAAATCAGGATGGTTTGATATCGTTTTATTCGAGGATTGGTTTGAATCCATTGCTTTACCTTGGGCTAAAAGCAAAACTGGTACAAAAGTTTTAATTGGTGATAATTTAGCATCTCACATAAATCACAGATTTGTAAAATATTGTGAAAACAATGATATACGATTTGTATTTTTACCGCCAAATTCCTCTCATTTAACACAACCCTTAGACGTTTGTTATTTTGGCCCATTGAAAAAAATTTGGAGAGAAATTCTATTGAACTATAAAATTAAAAATCCGAGAGAAGCAACAATTAATCAAGGACATTTTCCAGATTTACTAAAAAAAATGATGGACAGAGTACAAGACAAAACACATAACATAACCAGTGCTTTCAAAAGTACTGGCATTGCACCGTTTAACCCCGATCAAGTTATTAGTAAACTACCGGGCTCAAACCAACCCACGTTGAGATATTCAATAGACGATGCATTGTTGAACTGGTTTAAAGAGACGCAGTGCAGACCCAAATAAAAAAGTGCGAAACAAGAAATTAAATGTTCCACCGGGTAAATCAGTATGCACGAACGACTTTAAAAATCTGGCAGCTCAATCAAAGAAATTAATTAAAAAAGAAACTGTCAAACATTTTAAAACTGTGCTACTAAACTTTGATTCATAACTGCCGTCCTCACTTATGCTCAAAAATCCCGATAGTCTGAATAGATTCTGTATTAAAAGTATAAATGCTATTTTTCTTCGGTGTTCCCAAAATGCTGAGGTTTGCTCGTATCAAGCATCTTGTGTTCGTACTTTAGATACACTCTCAAGGAACGATGAATCAAATATGCGATTCATTGATTGATTCAACACCAGAATGCTTACAATCCAAACATAAAATTATAATCACTTCTGATATAACTATCAAAGGAGAATCGTCTCCAATTATTCAAAAAAAGCAAGGAAACAAAGATTTAAAACAAAAAAGTGTTAAAATCACACGGTCTGCCTTAAAAATTAAACTAATTCCAATAAAAAAAGAACCACAAGACACAAGAAAAACCTTAAAAGATATTAAGACAGATACAGTTGAAAAAAAAATCAAACCATAATACTAGAAAGAGAAATTTAAAAATTAAAGTAACAACTGATGCAAATAATGACATACACAAGAATAAATCTATGAGAATAAAAAGAAGAGACTTAGTAGTGAATCAAGCTTAGAATCAGACATTGAAACTTGGATAGCTGACTCGGATGATTCAGAGTATGAAACAATGAACGATTTTATCACAGTATGCCAACAAGAAGAAAAAGAAAATATAGAACCATAAATACCCTTCGGGTTTTCTGACATAGAGTACTTTACAGGGGATGAAAATAAATTACAATCAGACTCCTGGATTTTGGCTAAATTTGTTACTAAAAAAAGTGTGAAGCATTTTGTAGGGAAAGTAATATCATTGGAAAATAACATTCCTGAAGTTAAATTCGTGAGAAAAGTGAAGGAATCAAAATCTGATAGAGGAACAGTGTTCACTTATCCAACAGTGGACGATATCTGCACTATGAACCATTTAGATGATATTGTTTTGCTACTGCCTGAGCCGAACGTTTCACGCCGTGCTCAATCATATTTAATATCGATTTAAGTGAATACAATGTACAATAATACCTAAGCTATTTTTTAATATCAAAAGAAACACTTTTTTTTAGATTTAATGTCAGTCTGATCTGATTGAGGCTGATTTAATATTAAACGCTAATTTTAGTTTTTTATCCAAAGCAATATATATATTTTTTTGTTTTAATGTCAGGTTGAACTGATTGAGACATCGGAGCTTTCTCGGACAGAAAAATGTGGTAAGTATTGTCTTTTGTTATGTAATCTGAACTTATGTACATTATGAACCTCTTAGTATTAATGCCTATGGTATTTGTATAGAAATAAAAATATATTAAAATAACTTTATAACTAAGCATATTTTACCATAGCATTATGGGTCAAGCATATTCAGCGCCTCTGTCGGAATTAAGTAGTTAAAAAAATGTTTAGATGGAATTTTAGTATTATTGTATGATTAGTATAAGATTTACAGTGGGGTACAAAGTCGCTTTAATGTTATTTAACAAAAATATCTTTTCTAACGAAAAAAATATCTAAAAAAGAGTTAATTTCTTCTTTAATATAATAAATAACACACTTCGGCAATTTCAAAAAAAGATATGCTACAGTATGAGTATGCTACAGATTTTTTTATTTTTCGCTATTTTATTAATAAGGTGAAATAAATTTCCTATTTTATTATAATATTTGAGTTCTTTTTATATTAAAGTCAAATAAATAACTTCCTTTTTTATTTTAACACAAAAGAGAAGATCATGGTGTTTTTCAAATTCTGGTATTTGATTGCCTATAACAAATACCAGATACCTACATTTTAATTTTCCAGCTCTTGATAACTATAAAGTTATGGTTTATATTTTTTTTTGTATAGTAGAGATAGTTTAAAATCAAATATATTTATTTTCAGGTGATAGTGCCGTAATCACGATGCATGATTCTGTATCTAATGTTGCAGCCTCAGTGAATTTAATTCATGAACACTCCTACTGCTAAAGACCTGGATTTGAAGAAATTGGTAAGTATATTGAATTAAATATAGAAGTTTTTACATTTTATTTACTAAGTTATCTCTATTTCATAAAAATACAAAATATTTCAGCGGAGATTATTTTCGTATTTTGTACCTATGAGAGCATGTTTTTAGAAGACAGGTTAGAAAAAAACAATATATGGAAGTGGCATGGTCATTAACATTTAAATTAACTTTAGAAACGGGATATTTACCATGTTTTTCATTTATTTTGAGTTCTCGATATTTCGGCACTGTTACAAGCGCCATGATCACGACGGTACTAATAAATGAAAAACATGGTAAATATCCCGTTTTTAAAGTTAGTTTAAATATATGGAAGTATTATCGTAATATTTATTGTAAGATAACTATAAGATTAACAGTTAAGTTCAACGTCTCTTTGATCTTAATTTACAAAAAACATCTTTTCTAAGGGAATGATATCTAAAAAAGTTTGTTTTCTCTTTTATAATAAAAGCAATTTCAAAAATATAATCTAGTATTTTTTTTGCTGTCATCAATAAACTCTCTGTTATCAGTTAAATATAGTAACCTATTTTTTATAAGAGAAATAATAAGTACAGACACAGAATATTTCTTTTGGCCACGTGATCAAGCTTCTATTTTCATAACTTAGCCACGAGACAATAACTTTTGCGAAGAATGTGTCTTGAAGCAATTTATACTATAATTATACCATAATAATTTATACTAAGTAACATTTTCATTAAAATTGTGATGAAATATATTATGCGACAAGAAGGGCAGCTCTCTATAACTGTAAGGTTATTGTTAAAAAAAATATGTTTAATATATGTTAATATTAAATAAGTTAATCTTCAGGTGATAGCGCCAAAATGACGATGCATGATTCTGCATCAAATTTTGCAGCTTCAGTGAATTTAATCGAAGAACACTCCTACTGCTTAACACCTGGATGTGGACAAATTGGAAAGTATATTGAATTTTATATAAAAGTTATATTTATTTTATTTACAAAATAATCTCTATTTTGGCTCCAAACAAAATGTACTGGGTTAATTTTAAATAGCGCTTCACCTCTTGCAGGCAGCCTCTCCACATCGCCATCTCCACCTCGCCAATCCCAACAACACTTTTTTTTACAAGTTTTTAATATAATAACGTAAAAATGTAAGTTTTACCATATAAAAAATATTTATTGTCCCTAAACTGGCGTTACTGTATTTAGACTGTCGCCGCGTACCTCGCAATAAATAACAGAGGATTTTTTTTTTCTTTGGAAAAAAAGTCGTCTGCAAAAATTAGAGATTTAATGGAACTTTTGAAATTCATACCACCTATTCATCATGAATTTTATAATTCGTTGACATGCGATGATAACCAGCCATCCACTTCAACAAATCGCTCAAGAGGTCGTCCAAGACAAGAAAATGTGCAGGAGACAGACGAAGAAAGTATTTTGGATTACCCTCTTGATTAATAATTCTTTAAGTAAATGATTATATGATATCTGTAATAAAAATATGTAAACTGATATAAGTGCATACAAGTAAAAATTGAGACTGTTATGTGCCATACTGATCTAAGTGAATTATTCTATGTATACTATGGACCACAACGGTACAAGTGATTTTCTTTTTCCATTTTTTTAATGAAGACTTTATATTATTGTTATTATTTTGTACCCAATACATTGCATTTCGACACTAAAAACGTAACGTGTTATATTGTAACTCTTCTACCAAAGAGTTTTGAACTATTTACAAAATTCAGTTTTTCTTCATTTTGTACAGGTGCCACTTATACCCCAATGGTTTTCAACCCGTCAAATGTTGTTGAGATTGATGTGGAGAGGCTGCATACAAGAGGTGATGCGCTAATTAAAATTAACTCGGTATTTAATAAGTAATCAGTAATTCTTAGTATAACCTGAATCATACATATTATTGACTGTATAAAAACAAGCTTAATGTACAAAATTATTGATTCCCAAACTATTAGTAATGTCTTTTTTCAGATTCATTAGCTGAACAATGTTCCGAACCTATCACTTCACAACGCCAACCTAGAGAAGAACAGAATAACTTCTCAAACACATCCAATCTCATTAATATAATACCTTTTTAAATACCTAACTCTTTTTTAAGTTAAGCTTGCAACTGTGAAAATGTTGGTAATGTGGAAATATCAGGATATAAGTAGCCATCTTTTGATACAAGGTTTACTACCAAACCAAATGACTTAAACAAAAAAAGCTTATATCTCTTATTGTTTAAAGATGACCATTGACCAGTTTTACAAATAAAGGTCACATTAATAGCAATAGTTGGCTTTTTGTCACAGATAAGAAAGAAATCATTTAAAGTAATCTTTGTATTTTACTAACATACAATTTCACTTAAAAATGTACTGTTACATAGAATAATATATAGAAGAATTTATGAGCTTTATAATTTAATATAAAAAAGTACATAAGTAATCAGCTCTAATTTCAGGTAAACTTGATCAGTAAACTAGGGTTTGAGACTGAATTTCGTATTTTCTGTGTTTTTTTTATAATGATGTTCAATAAATTTTAATCTTTTTCAGGTAAAAGGTCTTCACGCATCATTGTCTCGACGCATTTACTGACAAAACTCAAGACCAGCATGCGGCAAGTAAAAAACTTAAAGCGAGACTTCAAAGAGAGATTGCAAAATGCGGAAAAATTTAATCCCAACGTGGCATTTAAAACCATTGCAACAAACATGACCAATCCTGCTAAAATATTTACAATGATGCAGTTAAGAGAGGGAGCAAAAAAACCAAAGGGACGGCGGTTTACCTTAGAAGAAAAAAATCTTGCTTTGTCAATTTTTAAAAGGAGTTCAAAATGTTACTCTTTCTTAGCAAGAAAATTTGCATTGCCATCGAAATAAACTTTAAAGGTACTTTTGTCGACCGTGCAATTAAAACCAGGTATTAATACTATCATTTTTGCAAAACTTAAAAAGACGGTAGCTCATATGAATACTGATAATAAATTATGTAACCTTATATTCGTTGAAATGTCCATTACCCCTCAGATACATTTTGATTCATCTAAAGATGAATTGAAGGGGTTTACTTGTAATGGACGAAAAATATCAGACCATGTTCTGGTATTTATGTTAAAGGGAATAAAAGCTAATTTCAAACAATCAGTAAAAGCAAAAGCGAATTAAAATCCATTTTAACAGAAGTAATTAAAAGTATTCAAGCCACTGGTTTGCAAGTAATAAGCTCAGTTTGTGATCAGAGCACCGTAAATGTTGCTACTATTAATAGTTTAATAGACGACACTAAGTCAGACTATACGCGAAGGGGACGTGAATTTCGATTTACGCATTTTAAAGTAAATAATCAGTTATTAATTCCACTTTATGACGTTCCGCATTTATTGAAGGGAATAATTTACTAAATAAAGATATAGTTTATCTCGATGAGCAATATACTACTAAGTATATGATACTAAAAAAAATTGTAAAATGGGAATTTTATTTTATTTTGTACTCGAACGCAGACTCACAAACATTACGACCTCAATCTCACCTAATAGTAAGTAAAGACGAAGTCGACGATGACAGGGTTGAGGAAATAACTGGTTCTTCATAAAACTTTGTGGTGATATTTGGCGGCATCTTTTATATGAATGGTGATTGCTAACCAGGCGAACCCTCAAGAGGTCCTACCACCAAGCAGTAAGATTCGTTTTTTACGACACACTTCTTACGTACGATAAAGACAGTTCATACGTATACCAACCCTAAGCAATGTTTTTAAATATTTATTATTTATACATATCTTCACGCGTTCATCTATTATGGGGTAGGCAAAACAACAGAGGTTTTAATACTACCTGATGTCAAGTTTGACTAGGTATTATAATGATGGAGAGAGGCTATTGCATTGATAGGGGGTTAGCCTTACGCCCACAAATACGCTCATAAAATCCCTTAACTGACTTTTACCATATGCCCGGTAAGAGAAGCAGCTGGTACATTCTATAATAGAAAATAAAATCCCCAGACAATCGCACCAACTACATGGCCCCAAAGTAAGCACTGCTTGTGTTATGGGCTACAATGTAGCGACCTAAGGGGGAACCTAAAATATAAATAGATAGATAGATCCATATTTTTCTTTTGCTCCCAGTCCAGCAGCATTTATTACAAATTATTTTGCAATCTAATCAACAATGTCGACCTTACGACCAAAAAACTGCAGACCCTAGAGCATCGTCGTAAGGTTGCTTGTTTAACCGTGTACTACAGGATACATTTTGGTGAGTGCGCGAGTGCTCTGTTTGAGCAAATTGAACCCTCACCCTTTTACCATCGGACTACTAGACGCAGACTGAACTTCCATCCGTATGTGGTTGATATTCCGAAAAGTCGAACTAAGCGCTTTGACAGTTCCTTTTTGATACGGGTCGCCAAGGTTTGAAATGAACTGCCTGCGTCTATTTTCCCTGACCAGTATAGTCCTAGTACTTTTAAGCGTCGAGTGAATAGGTTTCTCGTGGATGGACGTGTACCACCTTAGTCTTCATGTTCACTTAACATCAGGTGTCACGGATGACAAACGTCCCGTCCATATTTTATAAAAAAAAAAAAACAATGTTTTGGTTTTAGATGGTGTAAATGAAATTGAAAAGATACAATTATGTGTGTTGCCAAAACATGATCAGCGTTTAAATCAACCTCAATGATCCACGTGGTCCGATCATTATACATTAACAACTGAAGAAAGTACTACAATAGAACCAATAAATTATGTTATATCGTGTACTCAAGAGCGACAAGAAAGTATTGAATCTTTGTCTATTTTGTCACCTTCTTCGCTAGCGTGTATTGATTCACTTGATGTTGTAACCAAACAAACAAGCCGCAACCTGCAATTGAATAGTTCTAGTGATGATTTTTCAGCAGATGACGAAGATGACTATATTCCTAACACTAGTGATGATAGTTCAAGTGATTTCATTCCTGCCAAGCAAAGGTGTAATAACAGACCTCATATAACAATAGATGAAAGTTCCGAATCAGATTCCTCGGGAACTACAAAAGCAATTACAAGAAAACGATTGAATAGACCAGAGACTTGGGAGTGTAACATAAGGCGTACGAAAACAATTTCAGGCAAAACACATACAACCCAAAAAGGTAATATTGTTCCTCCAAAGACTATGAAGAACCCATGCTCCTGCAAAAAAGGTTGTGCTGATAAAATTGATGATACGCTACGAAAATCGATTTTTGATAATTACTGGAATAAAGAAAAGACTTGGGACTTGAAACGACAATTTATTTTGACATGTGTTCGACAAAAACCTGTAGAAAGACGAAGGGTTCGCAGCAATAAACCGAAAAAGGAAAGAAATATTACATTAGACTACAGGTTTTTAGTTTATCAAAGTGAGATTAATATCTGCAAGACATTTTTCTTAGGAACTCTAGGAATATCAGAAACGGTGGTAAGAAATACTATCAAGAAATCAAAATATGGTATTGTGGAAGAAGATAGAAGAGGAAAAAAAGAACCACCAAATAAAATAGCTATTGAAGTAATAGAAAGGATTAAAAAGCATATAGAAACATTTCCGAAATACGAGAGTCACTATAGTAGAGAAAAAACTGGACGTGAGTATTTAGGGGCACATTTAGATTTAAAATTAATGTACAAATTATATTTAGAAGAATGTGCCAAAGAAAATTTGCACAAAAATATGATTGGTAAAATTTGGACATACAGGAAAATTTTTAATACTCATTTTAACTTAGGATTTAAACCAGCAGAAACTGACACATGTGACGACTGTGATCGTTTTGTAGTTCAGATACGCGGATCAGAAGGTCTTGAAAAAGAAACATTCTCAACTAAACATGATGAACACTTAAAAGAGGCAAAGGGTAGATATGATTTGTGCTACGAATGCTGACAAAAAAATGATAACAGTAGATTTACAGAAATGTTTGCCAACTCCTTTGTTAACAAACAGTCTAAGTTTTTATCTTCGCAAATTATGGACATTCAAATATACTATACTAGATAGTACTACAAATAAAAGTACATGCATTATGTGGGATGAATCTATATCAGGACGTGGAGGAAATGAATTGTCATCGGGTTTGATCAAATGGTTTGAAATAAACGTCTTAGACACATCCATAAAAGAGGTCACAATTTGGTCATATAATTGTGCTGGTCAAAATAAAAACATACATATTATAATGTGCTACTTATGATTGTTAAATAAAATACCTAACCTGCAAATAATAAACCACAAATACCTAATGAAAGGTCACACTCACATAGAAGTGGATGGTATACATTCTATCATAGAAAGGAAAAAGGAAAGACAGCCACAATTTTCTATAACGACTCCTTGGGATTGGCATCCATTTGTTCGATCCTTTTATCTGATAAAGCACCAATTGAAGTCATTGATATGTCTACGGATGATTTTAAAAATTTACTGTGTCTTCAAGGAAGTACGGCTCCGTTTATACATCGAAAAAAGGGAGATATGGGTCAGTCAGTGTCTATTCTGAAATAGTTACAAAACTTCATTTAATCAGATAGAATTCGAAAAGGTTTCATTAATCAGAAATAGAAGAAAGTCTATGGAAGATGTTACACTACCCACACTGCTGCCTATAAGGTCGGATTGTAAACCGATCACAACTAACAAATACTTGGATTTACAAAAAGCTCTGCAATGGATCCCACCTATTTTTCATGCTTTCTACAAACATTTGTCTCATGACGGAACAGCACGTGACCTGCCGGAAGCTGATTAAGAAGAAGGAGGTTGTTTTAATGAAAATTTAATTTTGTTTACCTAATAATATATTATTCAATAAAACTTTTTATTATTACATGTATTTTTTACATTTATTTCTACCATTCAAAATAATAGCAAGATCAAAATGTGACGCACAACTTGAAAATTTATGTATACCAGTTATATTCTATAATTAAGTAGAGACAAACACCATAGCCCTTTTCAATAACTTGAGTGAACTTGAATGGTGAAGAAACTTAAGTCCACTAATACAGCCTTCGGAGGTTATATTTTTATTTAAAAAATATGGATACTTGTAGTCGAACTACCGACTGTGATCATAGCTTTTATTGGATGAAGATAAAATATAAAATTGTTTTACAGGAGTCATTTGAATGTTTAAATGACAATATCTACATCTATTATTAGCTCTACCGTAAACTTTATAAATTGTAACTTAAGGTCCTTTACCTTTCACCTACAGAAATGGCAACACGTTTGATATTCCCAGTGGAAAATTTTATAAAGGTAGCGTAAAACGGAATTCCCCTCACTATAAATGTGGCAAAATGCTACAAAAACATTAAAACCTTTAAATTTATTGTAAAAAAATATATGATGGAAAAGTTCGATTTATTGAGACATCTGTTTCCTCGGTTCAAAATTTTATTAAGACTGTAGAAGGTGTACAGAATCTCTGGAAAATTCTCCAAGAGAAATACTCTTTTGACACTTTATTAACGCTTAATTTGAACCAAGATCCAGTCGAAAATTTCTTCGGGAATATTAGTTGCTATGGTGTAAGGAATGTGGCGCCAAATTGTGTTGCCTTTGAAGGTGCCTATAAATCACTATTATTAAATAACTATAATGCGCCCCATTCCGTTCAGGCAAACTGTGAGAAGGATAAAAACGATTGTATTCAATCTTTAGACTTCTTCCTCACAGAAAAGCCTAGCTCTAATATTCCCGAACAAGCTACAGTGAGATATGTATACAAAGAAGACATTTTAAATGCTAATGAGCAAGTCATAGGAGATAAAGGGCAGCATAATTATGTTTGCGGCTGGGTCATTGGCAAATGTTTAAAAAATATGACAAAATCTTGACGATTATGTAGGCATGAGTTAATGTCTCAAGAAGAAAATGAAGAAAACGCGTGCATAAAATCAAAAGAGTATAAATAGAAAAAAAAGAGGGCTTAGTTACCCAAATCAGAAAATTTTAAAAACCTTTCAAGAAATCCAAAGTGTTACGTGCACCTTTCTTAAAAAAGATGTTCAGAAATAAAATTTAAAAATTCACATTAAAATGATCTGAGACACATTAATTAAGTATGAGTTTAATTGTCCGGCACACAAAGAAAAACTAAAAGATTATTTCCTTAATACCACAATAAATATTATTATTTATAGCAGGTGTCGTTCCATAAATCGAATTCTTTCAGGAAAAATTACATACGCTGATCAGGATTTTTTTTTTTTTTTTTATAAGTGACTAAACCCGCGTTTGACCTCAATCTCACCTGATGGTAAGTGACGATGAGGTCGAAGATGAAAGCACACGGGTTTAGGAAGGAACTGGCTCTTTATACAATATTGCCGGAACACATTACCGCCGGAGCGGTAACATTTGGCGGCAGACTTTATATAAAGGGTGGTCGCTAGCCAGGCGGACCCAGAAGGGATCCTACCACCAAGCATATGATGAATTAAAGTTGGCTGCCCATGTGTATTATACAAAACATAAACATAATAAAAACCCTAAATAAATAAAATGTCTACTTTATTTTCTCCTTTATTTGTGTTTTATTAAATATCATTTGCCCTCTGCACCAGAGGTCCCGAGTTCAAATAGTGGTTATTTGAGCTGTTGGTGTTTTTATAACACCAGCTCATTATCAAACGTGTTCTAAAGTTTAACTTTATTAAACAGATGCCGTCACGTTTATTTGATTAGAGAACAACAGTGAGCATCAGTTTTAATTAAGTCAAACTTAAGAACACGTTTGTTAATGCGGTGGCTTTGATTTACACCTATATATTACAAATATATTTGCACCAAAATATAGGCAGCACGGGAGCAATAAAAAATGGCGGCTCCTTAATCGGGGTGACAATTTTTACGCCAAGTAGGCTCTATATTCCTTTTGGTATATTTATCTTTCTCTATGGTGTCAATTCAACTGTCAATTACACAAAGAAAAATTAGAGGCGTATTTCGTCGACAACACCATTAAAATTTTGTTATACAGCTGGTGTCGATCAATAAATCGAATACTTTCAGGAAAAATAACATACTAGTACTGCAACGAAAATGATGATTTAAAGTTCGTAGCTCAAATTTATTATAATAAGCATAAACACAATAAAAACCCTAAATAAAATTAAGTGTATTTTTGATTTTCTCTTCTTTTTCCTTAAAAAAAGATTCAACATTTGACAGCTTCTGTACAAGTTCAACCCAGTAATGTAACTTGATCTGTTACAAAATTAGAAAATATTCATAGTACCAGCCACGTTATTTATAGTATTACTAGACCAAAATACAGATGGCAGCACGAGAGCGTAGCAAAATTGGATTGGCCGCGACCGCTTTACGCTGAAGAGTACCTGCTCGGACCTCTCCCTCGCACTAGTGTTCCAGCGCGACTTCTCCGGGAAGTCTGCGCGCCCGTTCTACGGAGTGACTGCCTACTAACACTAGTCGTTCTAGTTGGGGGGCCCGTCCGTCCCTCGGTACCTGCCCGGTCTGCCACCAGCGGCAAGCCCCGGGTAAGGGCCTTGGAAAGACGGCGCAACCCGACTAAGGGTCGCAGGGAACAGTCGCTCCTCGCGAGTTCCCGCGCTCGGCATGAGCCACCCGCCGTCGCGGAAGATCACCGCTCCTGCGCCGCTTCCTCCGTGCGCCACCAATCGGCAGTTGCGCGGGAGGGCAGGCCGCAGTCGAGCAGAAGACCCGCCGCAGAGCCCGCCGCTTCAAGCAATCTCGCTCCACCACCGGCCGTTCAGCCGGTCCGCAAGCCGGAGAAACCGTCGCCGCCCGTGCCGGAGGTTCAGATGCAAGGCGTCCCCCTTACCGACGCCAGCACCTATTTCACCTCAGCCTAATCAATTAGACCAGATGCAAGAGCAGCTCAATAAAATAATGTTCAAACTGACGGCACTAGCGAACTTACCTGATGATATTAAATATATTAAGGTGGAACTCGGAAGCCTAAAAGACTCAGTTGAGATGGCTCATGAGATGATAAGCAATGTTACAGGGAATATAAAAGCACTGGAAAACAAAATTACGGAAGTAAGCGCAATAGCAGCAGAGGTACCAATCCTACGGAATGAAATACAAAAACTTAAAGAGGAGTTGCAGGAACGTGACCAACTGGCCAGATATAACAACGAGGAGATTCGAGGAATACCTCAAAAAACCAGTGAAAACCTCTACGATATCGTCCAAAAAATCAGCACAATAAGCGGTTTCCCATTCAAAAAGGAGGATATTAACTACATCGAACGAATCTCAACTCGTTTACCGAATACTACAAAATCAATCTTGGTTACTTTTCTCAACCGCTATTTAAAAGAGGAGTTCGTGGCTTTAGCTCGAAAATCTTCAGAACTAAACCTGACTTACTTAGGATTCACAACACCCGGGATATTTTATATAAACGACCATCTGACGCCTTTGTATAAAAATCTTCTCAACAAAGCAAGAACGTTGGCAAAAGAAAAAACTTCCGATTCATATGGGTTCGTTGTAAAATTTAAGCAAGAAAAACAGATACTTCCCCTTTATTCACTATAAAAACCGACAACGACTTACTCAAGATCACCTAATCTCAACATTAATCCCAAATAATTCAGCACTTCTCAACTTTACTCGGAAATCAGAATCGCCCTGCAATCCAGTTTTTGCTTGTACAAAAAAAATACCGGAAACCACGGACTTGTTAACCAGCTATTAAATGTAAGTTTACGCACGGAATTGTCGCGGGCGCACGCACGTGCACTCGCGTCAATTCGGGTTCATTTTGCTTGCGCTCGCGCGGCAGTCGCACCTTCATACTTTGTTCTACCCTACACTTTTGCTTGTTTTAAATTTGCTCATCTATTATTTACAAATTACTTCAAATTAAATATCATCAACATAACTTGGAAGCATTTTTCATTGAATGTACAACTAATCAGCTTTAATAATTTTACAGTAATTTTGATATGCGTTTGTTTTTTGAGCTGTTACGAAGAATCGCATTTTGATTGCTTATATGAAACCATTAATTTAGTTCTGCTATATTCTAATAATATTTATATGGGTATATAGGCAAACAACTTCAATTTCAAGAAGCTTTTCTGCCTTTATTATTACTGCAATTACACATTTAGGTTATTACTACTTGCTCACACAAATATATAAGATATACATGTTTTTTAACTTATTGCTTATTCTTAACTTTTACACAACCATCATATTAGTCCCATTATTATGTTATTACAATTTTAAACTTATCCCATTTACAAATTACTTTATAACTAACTTCATTAACATAAGTTTAAATAACTCTCCGTTGAATTTATTTCTAGCCGCTTTTTATATTTTTAAAGCAAATTTGATATTTTGGTTCTGTCTTTTGAACTATTTTGAAGTATTGCATTTTGATTACTTAAATGAAACCATTATTTTGGATCTATTACATTTTAATTATGTGTATATATACCCGCTAATAATTATAATTTCAATAAGCTTTTCTGCTTTTATTATTGCAATGAGAGGTTTGGGTTATTACAACTTACTCATACAATTACATTTTTGGCTACAGAACTTCTCGGCTCACTTTAAAATAAAAGGAAATAATGTATTCGTAATACATTTTAACTTACCGCTCATTTTAAACTTATTCAAATTTATACTTTTTTTGCATCTTAACTATCTCCACCAACATAAGTCAGAAGCATATTCTAATGAATTTATTCATAACCAGTTTTTATATATTTATGTTATGTGTCATTATTATGTAATATCATGGTTTCTAATTGTTTCATTTAAACATAATCAACTAATTTTGGCAATGATTTTAGTGTGTCTGTGTAGGAGAAAAAATATTCGATGTTTACATTGTGAATATGTTTATTGAAGTGACATAGAGAATGACATACATATAGTTCTATAAAAGATTTAAATAATATTATTTTATTTCTGATTGACATAAGGTTATATACAACATCCTCCCCTCAATAGAAATAAAAAATATAATGTAGGTATAGCAAAAATAACAGACAACTAAGTAACTAAGTCTTAGTTAAACCCATACCTAACACACATCTTTCATGAGCTATACGTCTCAAAGGTTTAGTGAGAATATCTGCTGTCTGCTTATCAGTTTGCAAGTACTCTATACTTATGACACCCTCAGATATTTTCTCCCTAATAAAATGAAATTTAGTGTCAATGTGCTTGGTCCTGTTATGGTGGACCGGATTCAACGCGATTT
Organism: Stenoptilia bipunctidactyla; assembly: GCA_944452665.1. NCBI lineage: Eukaryota > Metazoa > Arthropoda > Insecta > Lepidoptera > Pterophoridae > Stenoptilia > Stenoptilia bipunctidactyla. Next base: position 15,977,905 of record OX101746.1, read on the forward strand.
TTTGTGCGCTTTGACTATCACTATACAAAACAACCTTATCAGCATTACCGGTAATCTCGAAAACTAACCTTCTCAAGAATATCGCTTCTTTCGAAGCACTGGTTAAGGCCATATAATCAGTGGCGGTGGGCAATAAACCGGCTGAGACTATTCGTTCTTATGAAGGAACACTTCCTTGTGTAACATCGATTAAGGACAATGCGGCCGCCTTGACAGACGCTATTCTTGGGGTCGCCGTCGGTGCTCCCGTTCGCGTGTCCTTTTTACCTGCTGTTTTGAAGTCCATGTAGGTGCGCGTTAGGGATGTGAACGTTGGAGGCGGTAAGTGTGAATTCGGGCAGGTGATTAAGGTCACACCAGGCCTGAATAAGTTCGCACGGAAGGTCGCGACTACCGGTACGCAAACCGGTTTGTCGCAAGCCGACAGTGTCGCGGATGTTACTGTTAGTCTGCATTGCAAACCTTTGCCGCAGACGCCGAAGTACTCTAAGGATAATAGCGAGGCTCAGAGCGATGTGTCGTGTACGATTGGTGATATCACGGAGATGTTGACTAAAGCGCAGAGAGCTAGACCAGGTCTGCGGACGCGATCCGTAGCCTTATTCATGGACGAACAATTTGAGACCTTCGGCATTGCGTTTGTTGACACGTCTGGAAAGGGTAAGGTGTCACGTCTCCCGGAATTGCGGCGGCCCTTAACGGGAGCGCCGACAGGTGTAGCATAGCTCGGAATAGGATCCGGACGCTGTTAGTGCCGTTTGTTCGGGGATGGCTTTCGGTAATAACCGAAAGTATGTCTCACTGGATATGCGGTTGACGGCGGAAGAGTTCAGTATTCTGCAGTCCCGACTTTTCAGGATTATCGATAACGACGACCAATATGCAAGTACATCCACATGCTTTGCCGCGGCGAGTCGACACTGCCAGTTCATTGAGTATTACACCAGTTTACCTAGTCGAGACACAGGACTTAAAGGGGAGCAGAGTTTGGTTGTGGAGATAGGGGCCAATACTCTTACGCACGTTCGTAATCCGATTAGGGGTGTGCACCTTTGCTGTCCCACGATAGATTTGCGCGACAGTCAGCGTGAAATGGCCCGTGATATTAAAGCCCGATCACTGATCGCGCAAGAAAACTGGATCCGAACGTGTGGCGTGGTTTGACCGGTTTTGGCAGGGGCAAAGGTAACTCAAGAAGATGTTACAACAGAGCCGAGAACTGTAGTCGGACAGCAACCTTCGGGTTCATGCTACATAGTAGTTACGACATAAATATTACTATGTTCGGTCAGCTGTTGGACAGCCACAAATTGTCAATATGTACGTCGTACGTAAATTTTGACGTTACGATGCTGTATGAGAAGGCGGGGCACGTACCTATAATTGACCTTAGTTGGCATGTTGAAAAGGGGAAAATCTTTTTCGCCTTTGGAAACGATCAGGCCCTCGGATACTGCCATAATTGTTAAAAATTGTTCCAAAATAACTAGTTGTATAGAGCTACTATTTCACCCGCTAATAGAGGAGATTAGCGAAAATGTTGCCTTTCACCGACGCAGTTTCGACGAGCCCAAACGTCTCAATTGAAAAGAGCCCATCTGTCATCCCACGTAAACAGGCCATTCGCGCTCCCTTACTCTCTGAGTTACAAGATAGCGCGGAAGGCGAGTTTTTCGAGCTTACTGATCAATGTAAATTCGGGCTCTCCGCTTTTCACATTGATGGTCCTGGACCCATGATCGAAGTCATGACCACGGTAGATGGTCGTACTCAGACCAATCAAGTCCGGATAATCCCGACTTCTATGATCAACGCATGCATGGTCAGTCTGGCGCATAAGGATGCTGTCGTTTCAATACTCTCTCCCGCCGCAAGGAGCTTCAGTAATAAAGCCATTCGACGATATGTACACGAGTTCAACATCTTTCGGTCTTTCATCATGGTCAAGGGAGAGCTGGCGCCAGCGATTGGTCGTTGGCTACCCACGTATATGAATAACCCCCGCGCAATAGATCACTTCATGAACAAGAAGCAGGATATACTTGAAGGAAATCCGGACCCGAGGAATGTATGCACATGGACAGACTTCCGCAGACTTTTTCACACTGGGACAGTGGCTGCTATACTGTTTGAGGGAAAGATTGAAGCGAGGGATTAACCAAGGCGTGAGCTTGAGAACTCTCTTATCTTCAATAGCATGGTTATGTTACGCAATCAAGGAAAATAAGATAGAAGATTTTACATAAGGCTTGGTTAGTATTCAGGCATGGCTCATCGAAAGCACCTGCGACGACTGTATGTACAAGTTTCTAAGACATTTGAGCGTCGCGCCTTGTGATTTCAGGTATTTCAAAGACGACAACCTTTCAAAGTACATCGTTATCGGGGATCTCAAGCCCTCGATAATGTTTGAGAGTAGCTGTTTCCCAGTATACAATCCGATCGCCAACGCGAAATGGATGTTTAAGAATTTAATTTTATCGAATTTTGGACAACATTCAGTCATCTTATCTCGTAGCGCGGATCAATTGAGGAACGTCGAATTCAACGTACCATCGACCACGCCCATTGAAGCCCCATTGACCGGGCGTGAGGTAGTGTTCCTTTTGCACTTGCTTGAGCTTCACGCTCGTGTCTTTCGCGCGCATGAGAAGCAGGCGAGTGCGTAGGTATTTCTTGCGAGGTTAGGGGATAGGATGATTAATACCGAGGACGAGAGAAACGAGTTGCTGGACGTGATGATTGCTGACTTAATCGCTTTTACTGAGAGAACGCCTGCCCTACATCCACTATTGGTAAATTTAATCATTCTGCCTTTGGAAGGTAGGATTTGCACTGGGATGTTGCTTTCACACGCCACATGGAAAAAGACAAATAGTCGTGATGTAGGTATATGAGTTCATAATCCGTTACGCGTTCAAAAATCACGGCGATATTAAAGCATCTACATACGCCGAGGGGATGGTTGATACTATGCGCAGTTTGCCATTGTCCAAACGCGTTAATCTTTTCAAGTATCCACTCGTCCATGAACCTGAGCCCTACGAAATGCTACGTGCAAATGAGTCAAACGTGTTGCTTAACCAACTTGATGATGACTCGCGTCTGAGTGATACTGATGAATTGCACGACGTCACTCGAGATTTCGAAGCGCTTAATCAGGCTCCTCAGATATCTCAACGCGGTTTCTCGACTCCCAGATCTGCCCTTCCCGAACTGACATTGAAGCAAGAGGAGGAAGTCAATGAAGTGGTAGGAACACCCTTTAAGCGTTCCTGCACACGATGCCGTCACCGCGCCGTCGCCGCGCCGACGCCGCGCAATTACTCTGTAGATACGAGTCGTGCGAAGCCCGCCACCGCGCGCGTTCCCCTCCCTCCTTGTTTGTTTGATTCATTCCATTACCGGCCGCGTACGAACGTGCAGGTGCGTGAACTTGTTAATTAATTACCATGGATAGTTTTGATTACGAAACGTTTATAAGTTTAGTGGAGGACAGAGAAGTGTTATGGGACAAAACTTTGGAAATATATAAAGACAAGCGTAAAAGTTTAAAAGCTTGGTTTGAGATCTGCCATATAATGAATGAGAACTTTGCAGACCTACCCGATACGGAGAAAAATAAATACGGTAAGTATCTTTTTACAAAATTTTATTTATTCTTGTTAATGTATTTCTATCTAGTGGGGCCAAACGAAAAAATATATAAGTAGCTGACTTAAAGGAAGTTTGGGACAATACACGATCAGTATGTTTTTAATTTAAATCGTAATGCAACAGTGTATTATATGTAAGTGTGTGGATAGTATATCTCGTAAGCAATTTCGTGTGGTAGGTACCTACATTAAACAAGCAATCACTTGCTACTAGTAGTTAGTGATGGGACTCGAGCCGTGTTTCACTCGAGTTACTCGAGTAGTTTTGTTTTTACTCCCACTCGAGTCATATTTTTGATGACTCGGATTACGAGTGACTCGAATGATTCACTCGAAAAAAAAACACTCGAGTCTCATCTTTACTCGAGTGACACTCGAGTAAATTGGTTTTCACTGGCGAGTGACTCGAGTGAAAAAAAGTCACTCGAATCCCATCACTACTAGTAGTAGCTTGAGTATTCCCGCTAGATAGAAACACGTTTCACATACATATTAACAATAATTATTTTGCCATGGTACACTGCCATATTCAGAATTAAAATACTCCTTATATTTGTCACGTATTTCATTAGCTGTTGTAGGCACCATTTCTGTTGAATCAAATGGCAAAATCTCCTCTAATTCACACCCGCTTAGAGATTCTTGGACCCCTTTTACGCCCTCCTCTTTGTGTATAAAATTTTGCAGTAAACAACAAGCTTTCACAACATCAACAGCCAAATCCAATGACCCATTTAAAGGTCGATGAAAAATTCGCCACTTATTGGCCAGTATCCCAAAGGTGCATTCTACATATCGTCTCGCTCTTGTTAACCGATAATTAAAAACGGATTTTTCTGCATCAAGCATTTGACTATTATATGGGCGCAGTAAATTCTGATGTAATGCAAATGCTTCATCACCTACAAATACATATGGCAAGGCAATGTTGGTATTAGGTAAGGAAGTAGGTCCTGGCAAGTTCAAAGTATTGTTAATCATGTTGTGCCAGAAAGCGGTGTCTTTAAAAACACCTGAATCACAATCCTTTCCATAAGCACCGACACTGATATAAATAAAGTTGTAGTCACTATCGGCGACTGCCATTAATACAATCGAGAAGTAATGTTTGTAGTTCAAAAACATCGATCCACTTTTATTTGGTTTTATTACTCTGATGTGCTTTCCATCTACAGCACCGACACAATGAGGGAAATTAGCAGACACTTCAAATTTATTTGCTATTTCTAGCCAATCGTTCATACATGGCATTTTCATATATTTTGGGTAAAGTTCAGACCATATTAGAGAACACGCTTCTCGTATGATTACGCTTAAAGTTGACTTTCCCATTCTAAAACGATATTCAAGATCGGCTAATGAAGTTCCGGTTGCTAAATACCTGCAATTGAAAAAAACATTACAATAATAAAATGGATTATTAATATTAATTATTTCAGGTAAACTAATATCTCAGAAATGGAAGAATATAAGGGATGCGTGGATGAAATGCGACAAAAAGATACGTGAATCGAAATCTGGATCAGGTGCAAAACCAGTACATAAATATCAATATTATGATAATTTACAATTTTTGAAAAAAATTACCCCACAGCCAACCTAATCTGGATCAAACATGCCGGAAGAAAACAAATCTGAAGTTACTAATGTCAACAAAAGAAAGAAAAACGAAGAATTGAATCCTGTAGATAAGAAAATGATTAAGTTTATGGAAACGTTAGAAAAAGATGACGATAGTAGAATGATGTCTTTTTTTAAAGGTATAGCTCCTACCGTGGAACGCTTCAAAGACGAAGATATTGTTGAATTCCAGTACCAAGTATTGAATATTATAAGAAATATCCAATATAAAAATAGTTATAGCGCTCCACATCATTCACGCACAGCAGGCGCAATGGACACCCCGGCACACTACGGTTACCATACTACTGCTGGACCCAGTACGAGAGTTCAATCACAGGCTAATTATAGCAATGAAAACGATTCATTACAAAGCATTCCAAGTCCATCTACTTCAAGCTTGATTGATTTTGATTTTTCTACATTACATCAGAATAATTAAATATATATTATATTTATTTTATTTACCTCAATGTAACAACCAATCTCTCCTTAGCAGATATACTTGCTCGCATATTTGTATTTGTGTGTTGCAGTTTATTCTTTAATAAATCTAATAATTTATCAAATGTCTTGTAATTCATTCGAAAATAATCACAAAACTTGGCCTCGTCTTTTCGGAGATCTTCGTAAAGTGTATGAAATTCACCAAATTGCTCCCGTGCCGACAGCATAGGATGAACCCACAACTTTCTAACTCGACGTTCTTTTTGCCATTTTCTATACATATAGTAGGCAAGCACAAATTTCTTTTTTTTCATTATATAAGACATGTTTGCGTCACGTGCGATCTCGCGGCGTGCACGTTCGTACGCGGCCGGTAATGGAATGAATCAAACAAACAAGGAGGGAGGGGAACGCGCGCGGTGGCGGCGCGGGAGCGGCGCGGTGGCGGGCTTCGCACGACTGGTATCTACAGAGTAATTGCGCGGCGTCGGCGCGGCGACGGCGCGGTGACGGCATCGTGTGCAGGAACGCTAATCCCAGAGATTGGACTGATCTAGCCTATGAAGATACTGAAGCGCTAAACGCTCGTTTAGCCTCACCCGAGAAGTTATTTCGGAAAACGGCGTCACGGGGTGATCATTCATCGGAAGATGAGTTACAGACCCCTTCGGGCACTACAGCCCGTGGCGCCATACCACGACGTCCCACCCCCGCAAAGCTGGCTCGAAAGAAATCTCATCGACAGAAGAAGAATGATGAAGTACGCGGCGCACATCGCGTGTCTAATGCTAATCGTTCTGCTAATGAACGAGGGCGTCACCATGACCGGGTTCTACACCCGCGAGTCCCGCTTCCCACTAGAGCTCCCTCCCCCGCCACTCCGCTTTCAGAATTCGCTGCAGATATCGACGACTTCATATCAGCATTCGGACTCAGTACGGTACCTACGAGAGATGCTAATGAGACTAAGAATACGAATGCTTATGATACTGCGCTCGGGGGTTCAGAATTATCTCAGACCGGGGATGAGGCTTCATCCATCTCCGCAAATAGCATACAGCAGCTTTCGTCAGGTATCATCTTACTATTCTACGATGACCGATATCGTAAAGAATTTCCTATATTCACTATATGCCCACATTCATGATATTTTCTTACCCAGTACGGACATAATTCAATAGACGTAGATTTATTTACATTGACAATAGACCCATATGCATAATACTCTCATTCACCCGGTACAAACACAATTTAGAAGACGTAGATTATAATTATGAAACCTTTATGACACTGCTTAACAGGAATGTCTTGGTGACACCAAAGGGTCGATACTATGTCATTGAAAAAACACGAGCGTACACAGGCGCTATTCGTATAGAGTTGACTTGCGCGGAGGCCGTGCCGTTGGATGCGTCATCTACTGTCGTGTCGTCGCTGTGGATAAAGGAAGACGCGGAGACCGTCACGGTTACATCGTTGAAACCCATATCTATACCGTACGCTGCTTCGCAGATAGGCCCGAATCGCATGCGGTTCGAGCGTATTTACGTGACAGCGTCGAGAAATTTGTTCGACATGATCCTCAAACATTGTCTGCGGTCGGGTGAGCAAGCGTTTTCATTTCTAAGAAGCGGCGGGCGGTTGCCCAGCCGGCGGCCAAGGGACCCAAGGGGCCAGAGCCCCAGCCCGGGACTTCCTCCTCGGCTAAGAAAAGAAAGATGATGGAGCCGGGGACATCAAAAAAAGTTGCGGCCTCAGCACCCGCCTCCCCGAAGCCGCACCCTCCAGTAGCCCACAAAAGGCTTTCGACGACATCCTTTGAGGGGGACAGATTTATGAAAGAACTGGCGCGGGAGGTCCGGGACCCGGACAGCCGACGAAGAGTCATGAAACTCCTCCAAGAGCAGAAAGAAGAGGAGCGGAGGAGGGCCGGCTCGGTCGAGTCCGGAACCACGGAGATGTCGGAGAGTGTGGAATAATTTTTTTTGAAAAAATAAAGTCTCTTATAATCAGATCTTTTCGGCTGCGGCGAGCTTTTCTACTAGGATTACTATCAACGGGGTTAACATGTATTCAGATAGGTATATAGCCCCGGATGACTTGGTACAGCTAGTCTTGTCGGTGTACGCCATTGCTTATAGGCAGCGGTTTATGGTAGGTCGGACCTTGCAGGCCTTTACTCAGCAGGAGAAGGATATTCGCAACATGGACAGGGTGAGTCTGGCAGATTTTGCTGGTATTCTCCTCGCTTCGACGGAGAACGGAAGGCTAGCCTTACACACGGGGAAAGCTCGCCGCGGGCTATTGGAACAACTTTTTGACTCGTCTCGCGGACGCCAAATCGAGAATTTCCCAGCTGGAGTTTGAGATCTTTACGACCGTACGCGAGGTGCGGATAATGGAATTCCTCGAGCACAAGCACGGATTTTCAAAACCGCAGCCGTGCGGTGAGGCACTGGATTACGACACATTGTACGATCTTGAAGTATGAACGATTGAAACGGAAGGTGACAAGCAACGTGATGTGGCCGTTGCGAAGATCGTCAAGGCGCTAACTAAGAATCATGTGGGAGACACGACCGCCAGTGATGAACCGAATGCAGTTTAAGGTCCGTCTGTTGAAGTTGCGGAGCCGAAACGCGAGTCCAAGGTCGAAATCGACAGCACTTTTAAAGCGAAAAACACCGGGGCCCAGCTGGACGAATAGAACAACTGAAAACATTAAACTCGTCGCATCCAGTTTGAGCGATAATCCGCAACAGTCAGTTCGCAAGAGAACGGCTGCCTTGGGGGTTCCAAAAACTATAGTGCACGAGATATTGTTCAAAGATCTTAAATTTCACCCTTTTAAAATTCAAATAGTGCAAGCTCCTAAGCCTTATGATTTCAATATGCGTAAAAACTTCTGTGGCTCTATTATAACACTATTGTTAACACTATTATACACTATTGTTTGGAGTGATGAAGCCCATTTCTATTTAAATGGAAGTGTGAACAAGCAAAATTGCCGTTATTGGTCGCCTAAAGGACAAACCCCCTGCTTGAAACATCAACATCCACTTCATAGTCCCAAAGTGACGATTAGGTGTGCATTATCAAGCAGAGGAATAATTGGACCCTATTTTTTTTTAAATCGAAAATGGCAAGCAATTTCGGTGGACGGTGTTGCTCATAGGCGAATGCTGGAAGATTTTTTTTTCCAACATTGAAAGAACATTCTTGCTTCACTTCACAGGCATGGTCCCAATAAGATTGTGCCACGCCTCCACAGCTAGGGACACCATGGCGCTACTACGAGAAGTGACAAAGAGAATGACATACATATAGTTCTATAAAAGATTTAAATAATATTATTTTATTTCTGATTGACATAAGGTTATATACAACATCCTCCCCTCAATAGAAATAAAAAATATAATGTTGGTATAGCTAAAAAAAACAGACAACTAAGTAACTAAGTCTTACTTAAACCCATACCTAACACACATCTTTCATGAGCTATACGTCTCAAAGGTTTAGTGAAAATATCTGCTGTCTGCTTATCAGTTTGCAAGTACTCTATACTATTGACACCCTCAGATATTTTCTCCCTAATAAAATGAAATTTAGTGTCAATGTGCTTGGTCCTGTTATGGTAGACCGGATTCAACGCGATTTTTTGTGCGCTTTGACTATCACTATACAAAACAACCTTATCAGCATTACCGGTAATCTCGAAAACTAACCTTCTCAAGAATATCGCTTTTTTCGAAGCACTGGTTAAGGCCATATACTCAGTGGCGGTGGGCAATAAACCGGCTGAGACTATTCATTCTTATGAAGGAACACTTCCTTGTGTAACATCGATTAAGGACAATGCGGCCGCCTTGACAGACGCTATTCTTGGGGTCGCCGTCGGTGCTCCCGTTCGCGTGTCCCTTTTACCTGCTGTTTTGAAGTCCATGGAGGTGCGCGTTAGGGATGTGAGCGTTGGAGGCGGTAAGTGTGAATTCGGGCAGGTGATTAAGGTCACACCAGGCCTGAATAAGTTCGCACGGAAGGTCGCGACTACCGGTACGCAAACCGGTTTGTCGCAAGCCGACAGTGTCGCGGATGTTACTGTTAGTCTGCATTGCAAACCTTTGCCGCAGACGCCGAAGTACTCTAAGGATAATAGCGAGGCTCAGAGCGATGTGTCGTGTACGATTGGTGAGATGTTGACTAAAGCGCAGAGAGCTAGACCAGGTCTGCGGACGCGATCCGTAGCCTTATTCATGGACGAACAATTTGAGACCTTCGGCATTGCGTTTGTTGACACAACTGGAAAGGGTAAGGTGCACACGTCTTGCGGCGGCCCTTAACAGGAGCACCGAGAGGTGTAGCATAGCTCGGAATAGGATCCGGACGCTGTTAGTGCCGTTTGTTCGGGGATGGCTTTCGGTAATAACCGAAAGTATGTCTCACTGGATATGCGGTTGACGGCGGAAGAATTCAGTGTTCTGCAGTCCGACTTTCCAGGATTATCGATAACGACGACCAATATGCAAGTACATCCGCATGCCTTTGCCGCGGCGAGTCGACACTGCCAGTTCATTGAGTATTACACCAGTTTACCTAGTCGAGACACAGGACTTAAAGGGGAGCAGAGTTTGCTTGTGGAGATAGGGGCCAATACTCTTACGCACGCTCGTAATCCAACACGGTAGATTTCCGCGACAGTCAGCGTGAAATGGCCCGTGATATTAAAGCCCGATCACTGATCGCGCAGGGAAAACTGGATCCGAACGTGTGGCGTGGTTTGACCGGTTTTGGCAGGGGCAAAGGTACCTCAAGAAGATGTTACAACAGAGCCGAGAACTGTAGTCGGACAGCAACCTTCGGGTTCATGCTACATAGTAGTTACGACATAAATATTACTATGTTCGGTCAGCTGTTGGACAGCCACAAATACGTAAATTTTGACGTTACGATGCTGTATGAGAAGGCGGGGCACGTACCTATAATTTACCTTAGTTGGCATGTTGAAAAGGGGAAAATCTTTTTCGCCTTTGGAAACGATCAGGCCCTCGGATACTGCTATAATTATGAAACCTGTATGACACTGCTTAACAGAAATGTCTTGGTGACACCATAGGGTCGATACTATGTCATTGAAAAAACACGAGCGTACACAGGCGCTATTCGTATAGAGTTGACTTGCGCGGAGGCCGTGCCGTTGGATGCGTCATCTACTGTCGTGTCGTCGCTGTGGATAAAGGAAGACGCGGAGACCGTCACGGTTACATCGTGGAAACCCATATCTATACCGTACGCTGCTTCGCAGATAGGCCCGAATCGCATGCGGTTCGAGCGTATTTACGTGACAGCGTCGAGAAATTTGTTCGACATGATCCTCAAACATTGTCTGCGGTCGGGTGAGCAAGCGTTTTCATTTCTAAGAAGCGGCGGGCGGTTGCCCAGCCGGCGTCCAAGGGACCGACATACATATAGTTTGTTTATTGAAGTGACAAAGAGAATGACATACATATAGTTCTATAAAAGATTTAAATAATATTATTTTATTTCTAATTGACATAAGGTTATATACAGGGTGGCGCAATAGAACGTGCATATTGCATCATCTTTTTTTGCGGGGTAGAAGGGGCGTGGGCGGGGGGAAACCGATATCGTTGGGTAGCGCGGTTCATGAAGTTTTAGTCACTATGAGTCACTTCGACGGGAAGCGACGCGCATTTTGCGTGCGCGCATTTTACGAAAACTCTCGTTCGTACGTAGTTGTCAGGCGACTATTTTGTTCTGAGTATGGTGTACGGCAAATTAGGGAGGCTCCGAGTGCTAATTTAATTAAAATCTGGATAAAGCGTTTTGAAGAGACTGGATCGACGTTTAAACCACACGCAAAAGGTCGTCCACGCACATCTAGGACCGAAGACAATATTGAGAGTGTTAAGCAGTCGGTACGAGAAGATCCACAAATGTCTACTCGCAAGAGATCGTCTGTCCTAAACATATCGCGACGAAGTTTGCAACGAATTTTAAACTTGGATCTTAAACTGCATCCATACAAGCTGCAATTAACTCAAGAATTGAAAGACTCTGACTTCATAGCACGGCTCACATTTGCTAATGAAATGCTCAATCGGTTTTCAAATTTTGAAAACATCCTTTTCTCTGATGAGGCACATTTTCATTTGAATGGGTTCGTAAACCGCCAAAATTGTCGTTATTGCAATACTGAAAATCCCAGACTCAAACATCAAAAACCGTTACATAGCCCTAAAGTGACAGTTTGGGCCGCAATCTCTGCCAAAGGAATAATTGGTCCTTATTTTTTTGAAAACGCACGGGGGCAAAACATCACTGTTAATACCGAACGTTATGTTGCGATGTTGGAAGGATTTTTGGCCCCAGAACTTGAAAATTCAAGAATAATGAACTCTAGGACTTGGTTCCAACAAGACGGAGCTACCAGTCACACATCAAATGACTCCATGGCGGTTGTGAAGCAGATGTTCCCTGGCAAACTGATTTCGAAAAGAGGTGATATCCCATGGCCTCCGCGCAGTCCAGACTTGACACCTCCTGACTTTTTTTTGTGGGGATACCTCAAACACAAAGTCTACACCAATAATCCGAGAAACATCAATCAACTCAAGGAGAATATTCGTGGTGAAATGGCAGCAATCACACCAGCTCTACTTAAGAAAGTTTTCGGTAATTTCCGTTTGCGGTTAGAGGAGTGCCAACGTAGAGAGGGTCATCATTTAGATGATGTTATTTAAAAAAAATAAACTTCAGTTATCACTTAATAATTGCTTAGTTTTATTTTAACTATACCTTTTGTATTTATTTTTTAATAATTATTTTAAAAATGCACGTTCTATTGCGCCACCCTGTAAAACAGTCTGTTAATAACAATTGCATTATATGATAAAATATAATGTAGTAAAAAATACAGCATTATTACCAAATTGCACAATATCTCGAAACATTGTTTTTGTTACATAGTGCTTTTATCATCTGAAAACTTCAATTACCACAATTATAACAAGGTAGCTTGAAATTGCTGAACTTCTCTTTTTTTTAATATATATTTTTGTGTGTTACTGTTTCATTATAAAATATATGTTAGTTCTATTTCAGAATATTTGTTCATAATCTATAACAGTCAGTTTTTCAAATCAAGCCTTTCCGAAACACCAAAAAGAAAGCTTACATTAAATGTTATAAGAGATACTCCTTTAGCCTATGATAGTCCAACTAAAAACGCCTTTGTCGTAGAATAATTGAACTAAATAACACGGTTAAATTAAAAAAGGTAGCACTGAAAAGGTATGCGACTCCAATAGACGAATGAAAAAAAATAACATCATTAAAATCGATATTAGCGGACTTAGATAGTACAAACTTAATTACAATGGAGAATAAAGACATACTTAATTCAGTGGGTGTATAATGCCGCGAAATCGTCAAAAGACAGATTTTCAAAGGAAAATCTGGTACCATAATTTAAAAACATACTTTGCATTGACTTTGAAATTTTATTCCAATAAGGCATATAACTACGTACGTAAAACCTTTGATACATGTTTGCCATCTGTAAAAACCTTGGGAAAATGGTATAGCACAATAGATGGAAGACCAAGATTTACTAAGGAGGCTTTTGTACTTTTAAAAATAAAAGCACATCAGTCCAAAGCACCGCTTTATTGTAGTATTATATTCGATGAAAAGAAAATTAGAAGTAAAGCTGAGAATACAAACGGTAACGTTGCTAGTCGCATTGATTAGGACTGCAGAGAAGAATGCATCGATGCATTAGTTTATTTAGTTGTGCCCTTACACGGAAAGTGGAAATTACAGGGTTTTCGGTGGCAAAATCAGGATTTGAATTTCGAATGTCTCCGTAACCGTTGCACAGAGGAGCGGGGAGGGTGCGCGTTGGCTTCGTCATTCGTGCGGCTTAATTAGTCGCAGTGGCGGGGTGACCAACGTGCGTTCGCAATCGAAGCGTATTTTAAAGCCAACAATTCATGTGTAATTGCTCGTCGAAGATTTTGTTCACGTTACAATATTCGACGGATACGTGAGGCCCCAAATTAAAGATTTGATTAGATCGTGGGTACGAATGTTCCGGGCTACCAGTTCAGCAGATAACAACCCACGACCGGGGCCCAGCTGGACGAATAGAACAACTGAAAACATTAAACTCGTCGCATCCAGTTTGAGCGATAATCCGCAACAGTCAGTTCGCAAGAGAGCGGCTGCCTTGGGGGTTCCAAAAACTATAGTGCACGAGATATTGTACAAAGATCTTAAATTTCACCCTTTTAAAATTCAAATAGTCCAAGCTCCTAAGCCTTATGATTTCAATATGCGTTAACACTATTGTTTGGAGTGATGAAGCCCATTTCCATTTAAATGGAAGTGTGAACAAGCAAAATTGCCGTTATTGGTCGCCTAAAGGACAAACCCCCTGCTTGAAACATCAACATCCACTTCATAGTCCCAAAGTGACGATTAGGTGTGCATTATCAAGCAGAGGAATAATTGGACCCTATTTTTTTTTAAATCGACAATGGCAAGCAATTTTGGTGGACGGTGTTGCTCATAGGCGAATGCTGGAAGATTTTTTTTTCCAACATTGAAAGAACATTCTTGCTTCACTTCAGAGGCATGGTCCCAACAAGATGGCGCCACGCCTCTACAGCTAGGGACACCATGGCGCTACTACGAGATTTCTTCTCAAACAAACTGGTAAGCCTTTTCGGAAACATGGCCTGGCCACCCAGGTCCCCGGATCTTACACCTATGGCTTTTTTTCTGTGGGGGTATCTTAAAAGTAAAGTGTATGAAACAAGCTCGGCGACTATCTCATCATTAAAAAAGAATATCTTTCGCGAAGTTTAAGGCATCTCGGCGGCACTTCTTCAGCGAGTGGCAAGGAATACTGAAGCCAGATTCCAAGAATGTGTCCGACTTAACGGTCAACATTTAGACGATATAATTTAAATAAAACCCGCGTTTGTCTTCTTTATAATGATTAAAAATATACATGTACATATATCTTTTGTAGTTTTTTTTTGTTATTAATGTTTTAAATTCTAATTCTGCCCCCGGACACCCTGTACCTATCGGCTACTTTTTAATAAATAAGGTAACAGCTCATCAAAAAGTATTTTTGCTCACACTCAGTAACTTTTGGTGGGTGTCCTGCTAATATTGCAATGGAAAAAAGCTGGGATGTAATTTAGATCCTGACAATTTGAATACTACTTTTAAAATCAATAATAACGAGATTGCAATATTTCTTATGAACAAATTGTTAAGAAACAGCTTTGAACATTACAAGAATTTTACAGATGGTGAAGGCAATATAATTTCTTGGCATGACATTGAAACTTTACGAATTGCAAGAAAAGGAAATGTTTCATGCAGCCAATAAACTCAGAGGAGAACACTTGCTATTAAAAAAATATTAAGAAAGTTACACTCGCAACCCATCTGTTCAGTAAAAGTGTAGCAATAGCTTGTAGTAATAGTTTAAGGGTGTCTGGTGTAAGCGTATTCAGAAAGCTAAGGGCTTACTTGTTTAGGAAGTCCAGAGAAACACTTAAATACACAAGCACAGCTGTTTATTAAAACTATCACATTTACGGCACAGTATAGATTAGAAGGAGTATAGAGGAGAGCACAGATAATTAAACATTGAAGAAAGCATATAAAACAATAGAATAAAGCGAAAGATAGTAAGCGCGTCGGTAATCGAGCGGCACAAGATTCGCGTCCGAACGTAGGATTCCGACTGCCGGCGCGGCCGGCTAAGACAGGTTATGCGTACGCGCATCTATGCAACGTGACTTGAGAACAATAGCGGCCGGTCGCTAGGCTGGCAAGTTACGTTTCCACTGCACGATACAAAGTGATATAAACTAAATAGTAATGAACTTGTAAATACTATATTAATATTATTATAACTTGAAGTATATTAAATAATAAGTAATTAGATGATTGTATATGATATATATGTATAATAGGTATGTGAATATATAACATAGTAAGATAAAATATATTGATTTAAATAAGTAAATAGAGACTAAGAAATATTGATATGATAAATAACATACAATAGGTAAATATATTATTGTAGGATAGAAAGTAGCCTACATCACACCCCCCCTGAGACCGTCACTACGGTCGATAGTAATTAGGGAAGTGGACCCTACGGCCAGAACGGGTCTTTTTAATTATTTCTGGCTCTGGATCACCCTGTGGCACTCGGGAAGTATCAGGTAAGGAATTAGAAGTGGGAGTGGGAGTGGGAGTAAAGGTGGGTGTGGGAGTTGAAGTGGGAGTGGGAGTAAAAGTAGGAGAAGGAGATTGGTCAACAAGCATGTAGGCCGGCTTAAGGCGGTCTATAGATACTGTGACGCTCTTATTTCTCACTAGTATTTTAAATACTTTATCGCCTCTCTCGAGTACCGTGTAAGGGCCGGTATAGGGAGGCTGCGATGATCCTCGTAATTTGTCTTCCCTTAAGAATACGTGGGTCGAGGTGGACAAGTCTTTGTAGATGAAAATCTTGTTTTTATTGTGGCGCGCTGCGGGTGATGGCTGCAATTTGGCCACAATTTGGCGCAGGCGCGAGGTAAATTCCGAAACATCGGTAAATTCATCAGCTGTCGGTTGGAAAAACTCTCCAGGTAGGCGCAAAGGCTCCCCGTAGACAAGCTCGGCAGATGAGGTCTGTAGGTTGTCTTTGAAAGACGCCCTTATGCCTAAAAGCACCAATGGTAAACTGTCCATCCAGTTGAAGTCAGCGTGGCACATAATGGCAGCTTTGAGCTGACGGTGGAAACGCTCCACCAAGCCGTTGCACGCTGGATGATACGCGGTTGTTCTGCGATGTTTGAATCCGATCACTTTTCCAAGATATTGGAAAAGAGTGGATTCAAACTGTCGACCGCGATCGGTGACTATATCGGTAGGACATCCAAACCTGGATATCCACGATAATAATGCCTTTCCAACGGTTTCGGCTGTCATATCTGCCATTGGCGTGACTTCAGGCCATCGTGTAAAACGGTCAACTACGGTGAGACAGTACCTTTGACCTTGAGATGGTGGTAGGGGGCCGACTATGTCTACGTGGATAAACGCAAATCTAGCGCGAGGCAACTCATATGTGCCAAACGGAGCGGTGACATGGCGGTGCACCTTACTACGTTGACACGGTAGGCATTTTTGTGACCACTCGCGACAATCTTTTCGCATCCCAGGCCAAACAAAACGCTCAGCTACCATTTTGGTGGTGGCGTTGGCACCTGGGTGGCTAAGATTGTGAAGACTGTCGAAGAGGGGCTTTCGGAACTGCTTGGTCACAAAAGGTCTTGGTGTTGACGTACTTACGTCGCAAAATAGCTCCACGCTGGAATTGGGAAGCTTCAATTTTTGTAAGCGGAGTGAAAATTCCCCGCTAAGACATTGAAGCAGCTCGGGATCGGATTCTTGGGACTGAGCTAGCACCGTCAAATCGATTGGCATCTGCAGTTCACTTACACGCGACAAAGTATCGGCGACAACGTTGTCTTTGCCGGAAATATGTCGGATGTCAGTAGTGAACTGTGATATAAAATCGAGGTGACGGTACTGGCGAGGCGAACAGTTGGCTTTTCTCT
Organism: Stenoptilia bipunctidactyla; assembly: GCA_944452665.1. Classification (NCBI taxonomy): domain Eukaryota; kingdom Metazoa; phylum Arthropoda; class Insecta; order Lepidoptera; family Pterophoridae; genus Stenoptilia; species Stenoptilia bipunctidactyla. Next base: position 15,995,285 of record OX101746.1, read on the forward strand.
CGTGAAAGGCAAAACTGATCGGCTTGTGGTCCGTGTATACCACGAAGTGTCTAGCCTCCAACATGTGGCGAAAGTATTTTATACTTTCGTAAATTGCCAGCAATTCGCGATCATATGGCGAATATTTTTGTTGGGATGAACTTAGCTTGCGGGAGAAAAATGCGAGAGGTTGCCAAACACCATCCTTGAGTTGCTGCAAAACTGCACCCAATGCTAGGTCAGAAGCGTCTGTTACAAGAGCTAGTTTGGCTGCGCAGTCTGGGTGTGCGAGTAGTGCAGCATCAGATAGGCTCTCTTTGCATTTTTCAAATGCTGAAAGGGTTTCACCAGAGAGGTTAACAGGGTGAGATGGTTTCACTGATCCCGCAAGTAAGGCGTTTAAAGGTGCCTGGGTTTGGGCGGCGTTTGGCAAAAATCGCCGGTAAAAATTCACCATGCCCAGAAAACGTCGGAGTTGTCTGACAGTCGTTGGTGGGGGGAAACTTTGGATAGCCTCTACCTTAGAATCTAAAGGCTTGGTACCGGTTGCAGAAATCCTATAGCCTAAGAAATCGACTTCAGACGCGCCGAAAACGCATTTGGAGGTGTTCACAAGTATGCCGTATTCCTTCATACGCGTGAAAAGCTGCTGTAGATGGCGCTCGTGTAGCTCCTCGGTCTCTGAAAACACCAGAAAATCGTCGAGGAACGCGTAAGTGAAGTCAAGGCCTCTCGTTACTTCATCGACAAACCTTTGGAATGTTTGACCCGCATTTCTCAGACCAAATGTCATAACGGGGAATTCAAACAGTCCAAAGGGTGTCGTGATGGCTGTCTTGGGAATGTCGTCGCTGAAAACCGGGATCTGATTATAGGCCTTCACAAGGTCTATTGTTGAGAAGATCTTACAGCCAGAGATGCTGTGGGCAAAGTCTTGAATATGCCTAATAGGATAACGGTCTGGAATTGTTCGAGAATTTAACATTCTATAATCGCCACAGGGCCGCCAGCCGTTATCTTTTTTAGGCGTCAGGTGCAGCGGGGATGACCAGGGACTTTGAGAGGGACGTGCTGTGCCATTATTCATCATCAACTCAAATTCTGCCCTAGCTATTTTCAATTTGTCCGGAGCGAGTCTTCTAGGGTTACATGATACGGGAGGGCCGGGTGTGGTTCGAATATAGTGAACTGTATCGTGCTTAGGAACTGTAGGTTTGCCAGAAGGGCGAGTAATTTCAGGGAATTGATCTAAAATTTTATGAAATCTTGTTCCACCCGATAAAACCTTAACAGAAGCAACGTTAATATTAACAGCACTGGCGCTAGAACATAAAGTTGTAGTATTATCAATCAGGCGTTGTTTGCGACAATCTACTATTAAATTATAAAAACTTAAAAAATCAACGCCAATGATGGCTTTAGTTACATTTGCAACAACAAACCTCCAAGGAAAGTTACGTCTTAAGCCTAGATTTAAATTTAACTCTAAGTAACCATAAGTGTCTATGCTGGTTCCATTAGCCGCACACAACTGGAAGTCCGTCCTGTTACGTCGTTCACGAAGCGCTGCTCGAGGGTAAACACAAAGGTCACTGCCAGTGTCCACCAGGAACTGGGTGTTCGAGCTACGGTCGGTAACGAAGAGGCGACCTGACGAAGTGGGGCAATCATCAGTCGCCATCAGTGACTGCCCGCGGAGTTTCCCGCCTTGTTGAAGTCGCAGGGTTTGATGCACCAGGTCGCTTTGGTCCCGAATTTAGCGTGGTACCAGCAAATAGGGTACTTGCGGTACGATGATTGTGACCGGGTCCTGCTGCGGGAGTTTGAGCGGCGGCGTCGCTGTGGTCTGGAACGATGGTAGTCGCGACGTGAATCGCGTGTTTGCTCGTCGAGTTTAAGTGCGAGTCGTTCCACCATGTGCCTAAGTTCAGCGATCTCCTTTGAAGTGCTGGTATCCGCGGCTGCGTTTGAAGAAGTAGCAGCAACCTGGCAGGGTGATGTAATATCTTGTATTCGGTCTGCCAGATCGGAAAGTTGCTCCAGGGGTAGTGTCAACTGGGATGCCAATACAGTCTGTATATTACTGGGTAGTCGGTTGCTCCAGATCGTCCGGATAAAGTCCTCAGGTACAGATGGTCCCGCTAAGTCCTGAAGATGCCTAAGGAACTGCGACGGTTTACGGTCCCCAAGTTCCTCGTGTGTCAGTAACTGTTTTACTTTTTTCTCATGCGAAACAGATAGACGTCTTATAAGCTCGCTCTTGATTTTGCGATAGCGATTTCTATCCGGAGGATTAATAATAATATCCTTGACGGCCTTTGCATGGAATATATCGAGATTGGTGATTACACTATTGAATTGTATATGGTCGTCCTTTATATTATAATTCTCAAACTGACCTTCTAGTAGAGCAAACCAAATCTCGGGGTCGTCAGGTGAAAATGGGGGCACTCGTATATTAATTTTTCGATTTTCATCCTCGCGGTCAATGGAAACGCGCATTTTTTTCGCTTTCCGTCTGCTGACGTTTACGCCGTCCTGTGAGGTGGCGGTTCTAGCGTCGTCACTGCTATCACTCATCCTTATTACGTGCACTTTAAGGGTCACCACTGTTTATTCCTACTCCCAAGAAAAGGGATGGCAGGCCGCGGCCCACGGCCCGACGGTTGATGTCGGGATGTTGTATATATGCTAGTTGTAATAATAACTTTGATAGCGCGATGTAGGAATTCTGTCGTGTCGTCATCGTTCTATGGAGCGTCGCTAGATGTCGCTACATCACTCCCCTCCGAGACCGGAGGTCGATAAGGTCATGGTCCGTCAACGGTTTTTGCGTCTTGAGATGCTTGCCAGCGTGCCAGTGGGGTTCCAGTGGGTCGGAACCGGGTGAAGATGCCGCATGGAGAGTTCGCGGTGCGTCGGAACTGCATGCGGTGCTGTCCTGGACAATGTCGGGGGAATGGTCCCAGTGAGTCGGGACAAGCTCCAGTGAGTCGGAGTGCCTCAGTGCGTCCAGGAGTGCTCTTCTCTGCAATGGCCCCAGTGAGTCGGGGTGGCTGGCGGCTGCTTCGGGCAGGAGAGGGTGCTCTGCTTAAGACCGGCCGAAGTGCAGGGTGCTGTGCCGAGTTGCAGGTGGAGGGCTGGAGGTGGTAGGCCAGGCTTGCAGCGCTACAAGCGTAGTGGTCCACCAAGGTAGCCCGGAGTGTGCTGGCGGCTGGCGTGTCGTACTCGCATGGTGGGTGGAGAGTGGAGAGACGATGACGACGACGAGATGTTGGTCCTCTTCTTCGAAGGCTGCGAAGGTAGTTCAGCTAGGGGTCACCACTGTAGTAATAGTTTAAGGGTGTCTGGTGTAAGCGTATTCAGAAAGCTAAGGGCTTACTTGTTTAGGAAGTCCAGAGAAACACTTAAATACACAAGCACAGCTGTTTATTAAAACTATCACATTTACGGCACAGTATAGATTAGAAGGAGTATAGATGAGAGCACAGATAATTAAACATTGAAGAAAGCATATAAAACAATAGAATAAAGCGAAAGATAGTAAGCGCGTCGGTAATCGAGCGGCACAAGATTCGCGTCCGAACGTAGGATTCCGACTGCCGGCGCGGCCGGCTAAGACAGGTTATGCGTACGCGCATCTATGCAACGTGACTTGAGAACAATAGCGGCCGGTCGCTAGGCTGGCAAGTTACGTTTCCACTGCACGATACAAAGTGATATAAACTAAATAGTAATGAACTTGTAAATACTATATTAATATTATTATAACTTGAAGTATATTAAATAATAAGTAATTAGATGATTGTATATGATATATATGTATAATAGGTATGTGAATATATAACATAGTAAGATAAAATATATTGATTTAAATAAGTAAATAGAGACTAAGAAATATTGATATGATAAATAACATACAATAGGTAAATATATTATTGTAGGATAGAAAGTAGCCTACAAGCTCTTAAATTTTGTAAAAACACGTTAAATCTTACACAATTCCACAGTTTAATTGCAAAGCTTGAAGAATGCAAAAATATTTTCCTGAATCTGACAGTCAATTTAAGAAACATGCAAATCAGGTTGGTCAATTCAGCGAGATTTGATTTGACTGTGCATTTGTATTAAAAGTTTTAAACTTCTTTACCATGACTTAATTCAAAGTAATAGTTGTCAATATGTCTCCTTCCACCGTGTGAGCCAAGATCACATAGAGCTATTTTTTCGTAATGTAAGATTTGTCGCATAACAAAAGAGATCGTATGGAGATACAAATGATAACCCAACACCAAAACAATTCCATAGTATATATCGAAAAATGTTGATACACATGGAATTACAGGATTCAAATACAGGAAATTACAGTGAAATTTATATGCCTATACCTAACGTACTTATGATTTTCATACTTATGAGACAGGTATAATAAATTATGACTTAGTCTATTTTGTCACAGAATGCAATCTATGGACTACTTGGATGCTACTTGTTCCAAAAATATAAATGAATCTGATTTTACGACATCACAAAATATAGAATCGTGAGTTTCACTCAAAACTCATAGATAATCATATGTTAATAAAAAAAAAATTATAACTTTGTTTTTTTTTTTTCAGAAATAATCATTATGGTAATGACCTTCAACATGACTCTGATGAAAATAGGTATTACGTGGTGATTGCAAACTTTTTTTATTTTAGTGTGGTCTATTTCTTGATTAGGAAAATCCATTTTTAGGTGCCACACCAGACGGAGTTGTAGGTGAGGATACTTTTATTAGAGGATGCATTTAAAACTTCAATTGATGATGCCATCAAAAAGAAAAAAGTTAATTTTTGGAAGTCGTCAAGAGATGGTCTTATTATAAATAAGAAACATGCTTGGTATCTCCAAGTACAAGGCCAACTACATGTCACTTGCAGGCGTAAATGTATCTTCGGTGTGTGGTCTGGACGTGAAAAAAAGATTAAAATTGAAATAATAGAAAGGGATGATTATTTTTGGAAACAACACATGGAGAAGAAGTTGACTATTTTTATGTGTACCATATTCTACCTGAGCTGTGCGATCCCAGACATTTTCGTAATATGCCAATTAGGGATGTCTGATTTTTTTTTATTTACATAGATTTCATATTTTTCCCTTAACCTAAGATCCCTATATTTGAATTTTCATTTCCTTTCAAAAGTTGTTGAACAAATTGTGACTAACAACTTTCAGCATTCATTTTATTTAATTTAATTATAAATATATTCAGGAAAAGTGTATTTAACATATACAGTGTGGAAGTTTTCAATACCACCTAGAGGGAAAGTACTCTTAATAAATACAGGTAGCAATATCGTCACACGTATTTCGCGCGTGTCTTTGTTGCCGTTGCTTTTACATTTTTTCTGAGTGTTTTTAGTGTTACTTTTCGACAAAACGGACTGTAATAGATCTCAACCCCACGACCATGGATTGCCCTAGGATTTAGATCCCGCTTCAAACGATGACTATGGCACTACCCGGCATAATGAAGCTCTTTCTTACCTGATAACCTATAGCGTATAGCGTTGCCAGGCGTCCGGATAAAGCCGGACATAGTTAGGCTTTTTGATTGCATGTCCGGCTAAAATAAACGGTGTCCGTCTTGTCCGGCTTTTGTTAGGCATTTTACATTTCGCAAACAAGCGAGCACTTCCGCCGCGCCGCCGAGCGTGGCTGAGCGTAGGCGAGTCGACTACCGAACCGAAGTGCCGCCCGTCGCCCGCTCCCCTGCGCTCTGCCGGTATTGTTCATTCCTCGATTGATAGCGCACATGCTGTACGTTGCGTCGTCAGTTTCTAAATTTAGCGACAATAATTTTGGTAAGTACCTATTATTTATACTGTACTATTGATGCTACTTCAAAAGGTCTTGTACATTTTATAATGTATTTTGTTCATATTATGACCAATCTATTGATAATTTCAACCAACTTTTAAAGTGAATAATACTTTTCCCTGAGTTCTAGATAGTAACATAGTTATTTTATATTTTTATTTGCGTGTAGAAGTCTTTTTAAAACAAAAAATTTGAATGAAAAATTCAAACTGTAGGTTTCAAACACATATCGTGCCGCACGGTCCGTGCGCCGTGCGACTGTAAGTAATATGATGACAAACAAATAAAACAGTCATTTTCTTAATTTTCAGATCTCAAAATGCCAAAGAGAAAATGTATTTTTTCAGAAGAATTAAAAATAAAATATAAAATGTTTAAGCCAACAGCAGAACCGTCGGAGGTGAAGTGTGAGCTTTACGACCAGTTAATATCAATAGCCAGTAAGGGAAAATATGCCCTTGAAAAGCATTTAAATACCGAAAAACACCGTAAAAATATTAGGACTTCTTGGTGTTCGTCAAAAATAGTCAATTTTGTTACAACAAGATCGGGACCAAAAAGAGAAGTGCAAGCGGCTGAGGCTACTTTAGTTTTTCACACAGTAAAGCACAATCAGTCATTTAATTCATTAGACTGTACAGTACCACTTCAAAAGTGCCTTTATGCTGATTCAAATATTGCGAAAGAAGTAACCTGTGCGAGAACAAAGGCAGAAGCAATTTTGAAAAATGTTCTTGCACCATGTGTTTTAAAAAATATATTGGAGGACTTGTCTGATATAAAATACATAAGCGCTTGGACTGATGCAAGCAATCATGGTGCTATTAAGTTATTCCCGCTGTTAATTCAGTATTTTGACTATCAGAAAGACGGAATTCAGGTTTCCTAAATAGATATACAATCAAAACAAAATAAGACATCCGAAACGATATCTAATTACGTCTACGATTCACTGCGTGACAAAAACCTCTCAGACAAACTAGTGGCATTTTCGGCTAACAATGCTGCTACAAATTTTGGCGGCAAAGACAGAGGAGGACTAAATAATGTTTTCTTAACATTAAAATCTCTAACGAATAATCAGAATATAATTGGAGTCGGCTGTGTTGCACATATTTTTAATAATTCTGTCCACAGTGCTCTTGATTCCTTGCCACTGTGTTTTGAAAAGTATTGTCATGCAGATTCACAATCATTTTGCTACATTTACCGTACGTACAGAGGAACTCAAAAGTATTAGCTCAGAATAAGACATTCATTTTAAACAAATACTTTATCATTCAAAGACGCGCTGGCTGAGTCTTTTTCCAGCTATAGAAAGAATTCTACAAATGTTTGAACCTCTTAAGTCGTATTTCCTAAAAACGGAAAAGAATAATACATCGAGAACTTTGAGAGAATTTTTCGAAAACGACCTTAACGAAGGCTATTTGTGGGCTGTTCATTCTTTCATGGCCATTTATCATAATCGCAACAAAGATACAGAGATGGCTGATGTTTCTGTAAATGAGGTTTTGGAAAACTGTTCTGAGATAATCAATAGCATAAATGCAAGAATTAAATAAGACTTTTGCCCACTGAAAGTGACTTCCATTTTGCGTAAATTCAAAGAAAACAAAGAAAATTCTGAACAGGTGACTACGTTTAAAGAGGATATTAAAAACATGTACATTATTGCAGTACAATATTTACGATCTTGTAACACTTTTTTTTTAGTACCTCTCACTCCCGTTCGATTGATAGTTTTGGAGAATGTAGAGCGCCCTTATTACGGTTTTTGTAATCTCTCGGTCAGAGTGAGTGAACTGGGATGTCGAAGCTTATAAATACTCTTTGCGCTCTGTCATCCATCTTTTTGATTCGAGTCTTGAGTTCGCAAGGACAGTTGTCGGCGATTATATATCCCTAATTATTTTTACTTTGCCTTGAGGCATTAGTTGTATCTTTAGAAGATGTTTGGAGGTTAATTGGTAAGTTTTCTTTTGTGGCATATCGATTTTTGTGCTGCGTTAAATCAGCCATCTTGACAAAATATATCCCTTTGTCTGTTCTTTTCAGGTCCACCACGGGATGTAATCCCTCAATATCTTATATGAAGTGAATTCCTTCTCAGAGAAACCCAACGTTGTTGGTATGTAGCACCTTGGGCATCTTCCACGTGACATATTTTGCGTATTGTGGTGCTGTAGCGTCATATGCTAATTACATGTGTTTTGTTACAGGGTTTTTTTTATGGGTTTTCCTATTCTGGATACTCTTTTTTTCTCACACTCCGACTTTGTATTTTCACCATTCTATTTCTACGCTCCCGGAATGACATCAGTATCATCTTTCCCGTTAACATAATGAAAGCTGGTCAAACAACGGGAGACATGATGAATTAAGCTCGTCCATGACAACTATTTAATAGGCCAACCTCAAGATCCAAGTTCCAAGGTATTATATCTTAATTTAATATGTATTAGCTTAAACTTAGCTTTACCGTACCTTGTACTATCAATAGTGATGTAAATCCGTGGTTTCTAAATATAACTGTGCTCCACACTTTTGTGTTTGATTTCATAGCGTGTCTGTGTTCTCGTTTGTGTGTTGAGAGTAGCTGGCGCCCATTATATATAAATTTTGTTCCCTCTCACACCTCTGAGTAGGCCATCCCACGTCCCGAGGAAGAGCTAGCCTCGCTACCATCTATGAGCTTTCCATCTGCTCTGGGGTTAATCCGGCCTGGTGGCAAGTGACCACTAGCTACCGTGCCCTCACCCACCAAGAAAGTAGGTTACAAGTGGCGCCCAACGTGGGGCCCAGAGAGAACAGACATCCTGTGAAATCAATATTAGGCTCCTTTCTGTTAAAATTAAGTAGAATTCATTATTTGGTCATAATATTGAATTTTTTTGTTGTGATATATTCAAAACTTGTTTACTTAAATAACTTGTTAATAATAATTCTTTGAAAAGAATTTATTTGGTTACTTTTTGCTAAATGCATGAAATGTATCCAACATAGGCGTTAATATTGTTGATAAGGAGCTATTTATCATTAAATTGTTCATTGTATGATAATAATAAGTTTACTTTTCTTGAGGTCTCCTTTGGTTTTGATAATATAACATTTCAAATTTAAATTCATTGTTTGTTGTCATAGTAGTACAATGCAAACTTAATTTATTTTGACAATAACTTCTAACTTGTTGTTGTTATAAATTTTCATTAGCAAAGTGAATATTTAATAATTGTTTGATTTGGTAAGTTTAAATACTTATATTTACTTGGTAATCCATATGTTAAGTGCTTAACACTGTCATTATAAGGGAGCTATTTATAATTCTAAGTGTCAAATTTAAATACTTTAAAAAATCTTGTGGAATTTATTTAAATTAACTGTATTTTATAGTTTCTTGAAAACGGATAGAATGGTGAAATTCTGTAATGTTAGTGGACCAATTAATCTTTAACAAACATTCTTTCTATATGTGTTTCTGTGTTGATATTTCTTTAGTAAAAACATAGTCTAACAAAATTATGGATTGTTGATAACTTAATTTTTGAGTTTTGAGATAATAACTTTAATTCTTTAATGCTTTGAAGACATATTTCTTATGTCCTTAGTTCATAATATTTTAGTTCTATGGTATTTAACTATAATATAACCTTTTATTTAGAGTTATAATATTATATCATTACTAGTGTAGTACATTAATTCAGTTGTGAAACATTTCTGTTTGTAATAACTTAGTATTACAGCCTCATAAAGCTGTAAGCAACTTAATGTAATGTTAATATTTGGTTAATTTCTTAAAGTAATCAGCATAGTAAAGCTGAGAGCAATGTACTTATAATATCTTGTAAGATCCTTAATATTGGTATAAGAATTTTGTTTAAAATTTTGTTTTTATATTTGTTCGGCATGAACATACACATGCTTAATGAACTTGGATCTTAGTTTGAATTTAATTTTAAATACTTTTTGAATACTTATAAGGAGAGTTTAGTGTCATCCTTATTACACAACTAGACGAAGGCATACTTGTCTTTTCTTTTTTGAGATTTTGTTTGTTTGACCATCTATTCCGTATCAATTTCAGAATGTCTATCGTCAATGTGAACTTTCTATTGAAAGATGAACTGATACACGAACTTAACATCCGAAATATACCAGCTAGTCCTGAGGATACATGTGAGGAACTTAGGAGATGCCTTCGGAAATCTATTAGTCTGGCACGGCGGGGTAGTATCAGGCTTTCACCTGGTTCTGTGTCGGTGGACCCAGCTTGTGAGCTAGAGATCCTGTCTCCCAAGGTAAGTGAACTCGTTTCCCTATTAGCTTCGGGTGATCGAACTAATGTCAAGCATTCTCGTTGGATTGGTAGGGTTAATTACCTGTTGGAACGTTTGGCGAGAATTGAAGAACCATCACCTGATTTTTTATCTTTGCGGGCTTCTTTGGTCAAGTGTTTATCAAAACATGGAGGAGGTTCAGATAGTTCTTCTGAGTCTGAAGTAGAGGATTCGAAGTGCTGTCGTGGCCACCGGACTATAATTAGGGATTCCCCAATTAAACATAACTTGCTGTCTTTGAATCTTAAATTCAACGGTAGTTCCTGTGTTCGCACTTTTGTTAACCGACTTGACGAACTGAGGTTGAGCCGACAAATCCCTATTCAAGTCGTCTTTGACGGGTTTATTGAATTGTTAGATGGACCAGCCCTAGACTGGTACCGTGCTTATAGGAATAACTTTAAAACCTATGCACAATTAATTGATAAACTTAAACTTGATTTTGACACCCCGGATTATGACTATTATTTGAGGAAAGAGATAGAATCTCGAACTCAACATAAAAAGGAAACCATAGTTGTTTACCTTGCCTCTATTTTGGGTATGATGTCTCGGCTACCTAAACCTTTGCCAGAAGAGGATCAACTCGATATTATTCTGCGTAATGTGCGCCCTGAATACCGCAGCGCCTTAGCTTTAACTGATGTTAGATCTATTGATCAGTTACAAAACTTATGCAGGAAGATTGAGTTAGTCAAAATTAGGAATGATAATTTCGCAGAACCATCTTTGGGTAGGAATAGAGCTGAGGATCACAAACCCTTTGTAAATCCTCTACTTCCAGCGGGGAGGTTAATATTAGTGATAATAATAAAAACATTTTTTTCAAATCCCGGTCGAATAGAAACTTTTATAATAGAATATCTTCTGTTAATTTACACTGTTTCAGGTGTAACAAAGATAACCACCTCACTAAAAACTGTTTAGTTAGTAGGGAACTGGTGTGTTTTAAATGTGGTTTGAGGGGAGTTAAAACCCCGGAATGCAAAAATTGTAATAAGTCAAAAAACTAAACCGTGTGGTCTCTCAGAAGGTTTCACCGGGAGGGGCCACGGTTCACTTTAAACCTGGAAATGACTTTAGACCTTTTATAACTGTGCAGGTTTTCGGCGTTAAGGTGTCTGGCCTACTAGATTGCGGAGCTAGTTGCTCCATACTTGGTTTTAGTGCTTTTAATTTATTTAAAAAACTTAAAGTTCCTGTTTTAAAATTTGACAAACCTAGAATCTTATCTATTGCCAATGGAACTGAATTAATTTGTTGGAATTATATGCAAATCCCTATAGAATATTCAAATTCAGTAAAGATTATAAAATTTTACGTTCAACCAGAAATAAAATTACCCATACATTTTGGCCTTGATTTTTGGAAAGCTTTCAATTTAGCTCCTGATATTTTAAATTGTATTCCTGATCATCAACATAATTTACATATTGACAGTTTAGACTTGGTTCCAGAAAATGGTTTAAAAGATTTAAATTCTTTAACGAAGATTCAGCTTTCTCAAATAGATTATGTTAAGACTCTATTTCAAAATATTAACACTTCTAAAGTAGGTTTAGGTCGTACGCATTTAATTAGCCATGACATCGATACTGGTAATGCCAAACCTATTAAGCAAAAATATTACCGGCTTAGTCCGGAAAAACTTAAATTTCTGGAAGAGGAACTAGATAACATGTTAGCGGCGGATATAGTGGAACCTTCTTTCTCTCCGTGGAATTCACCTGTAACGATGGTTCCTAAGGCGAACAATAAACTACGTCTTTGCTTAGACAGTCGTGAACTGAATTTGGTGTCCCGGTTTGATGCTTACCCTCTTCCATATATTAATTATATACTTGATAACCTGAGAAATGCTAAGTACCTTACTTCTCTCGATCTTAGTGCTGCCTACCATCAAATACCATTAACTGAGACTTCTAAAGAGAAGACGGCTTTTACCGTACCCGGAAGGGGACTCTTCCATTATAAAGTCATGTGTTTTGGTTTGGTCGGAGCTTCAGCTACGATGCAGAGGTTGATGGATAGCTTATTTGCGGCTGAGTTCGATAATAAGGTGTTTTGTTACGTAGATGATATTATTGTGTGCACCTCCACTCTGGAGGAACACGTATCTATCCTGGAGCGTGTCTATAAAAAACTAGAGGAAGCTAAGCTAACCATCAACATGGAAAAGTCTCTCTTTTGTAGGAACGAACTTAAACACTTAGGGTATGTAGTTGATCAATATGGTTTAAGAACAGATCCTTCCAAGGTCGAAGTGATCCTAAATTTCCCCTCTCCCAAGGATGCCAAAGAGGTTAAACGTTTCTTGAGAATGGCTGGATGGTATCGTAGGTTCATAAAGGATTTTTCTAAGGTGGCGAGACCTCTATCTCGTTTAACTAGTAAAAACGTTAAATTCTCCTGGTCTGATGAAGCGGAACTAGCTTTTCAATCATTAAAAACTTCTCTTATATCCGCTCCAATATTAAGGTGTCCTGACTTTAAAGAACCATTTTATATTCATGCGGATGCATCATCATTTGCTATAGGTGGTGTCTTAACTCAGAAGATTGATAATGTGGATCATCCCATTGCTTATTGTAGCCGAACAGGAGGTGAATTACTCTGCCACTGAACGCGAACTATTAGCTGTCATTTATTCACTTGAACAATATAGGTCTTATGTGGAGGGAACTAAATGTTTTATTGTTACGGACCATGCTTCGCTTAAATGGTTCCATAATCTTAAGAACCCTTCAGGTCGATTAAACAGGTGGGCTTGCCGTCTGAGTCAATTTAACTTTGAGATTCTGCATAGAAAGGGTAAAGAACATATGATCCCTGACTGTTTATCCCGCGTTAAAATTAATTCTGTACAATTAGAAATAGAAAATGTCTCTGACTCTTGGTATTTAAATTTATATAAAAATTGTTTGAAAAGTCCACAAAAATTTCCAAATTTCCACATAGTAGATAATAAATTATATCGTTTGTCTAAAAATAAATATAAACACACAAGTAGATGTGACTGGAGGTTGTTGGTCCCTCTGAACTCCGAAGGGAAATACTTATTAAATACCACGATAATCCCTCTTCAGCACATCTCGGTGTTGCAAAGACGCATAAGAAAATTAGTTCATTTTATTATAGGCCTTCCTTGTTTAAAGATGTTAAAAGCTATGTTGATAATTGCGAAACTTGCAGGTGTTACAAACCTACTAATCTTACTCGTCCTGGATACATGGGTAATCCGCGCCAAATAACCAGACCTTGGGAAGCTATTTCGTGTGATTTCCTCGGACCTTTTCCACCGTCTTATTCGAGGAATCAATATATTCTAGTGGTGTCCGATTACTTTAGTAAGTATGTACTCCTATTTCCACTACGTACTGCTACCTCTAATGCTGTAGTGAAATGTCTTGAAAAGTACGTCTTTTTAGTGCATGGAGTATGTCGGATCTTGTACACTGACAATGAGACACAATTTACTTCGAAAGAATTCCGAGATTTGTTGTCCAGTTACGGTGTTCCACATATATTTTATAATCCTCGATACCATCCCCAAACCAACCAATGTGAACGTGTTAATAGAGATATAGTTAAGGCTATTGCCTCATACGTGCGTTCTGACCATCGTAAATGGGATCAGAACATCCCTTTAAACACCTCTGTTCACGAAAGTACTAAATATTCCTCTTTTTATCTTAATCACGGTCGTGAGATAATCATAGACGGTTCTATCTACGGTTCTCATTCCCCTTTGGATGGTTCTGCTGTGGTTGTAAACTCTGAACCTTTTGCTATTAGTTTACCTAAACTCAGGGATATATATATAAGAAAGTTCAGTTCCATTTACACCGATCCTACAGGAAAAATGAGAAATTGTATAACTTGAGGAAGAGGCCCTTACAGTTTGAAGACTCTCTCTCTCTTGCGCCCCTAAATTTTTCTCGGCTAAATTATCGCCTAAATACGAGCGATGTGTAGTTGACAAGAAATTGTCACCCCTGGTTTATTCTTTAAAGACCCTGGAGGGAAAACCTCTAGGTAATTTTCATATTAAGGATCTCTTAGATAGAGATAAACCTAACACTTGAGTTGTATGGCTATGGTCCTCCTCAATGTGTTAGTCCCTATGTGACTCTTGATGGATACTTGAGAGGTATGAACTCTTTCGCCCTCAGTATCCTAGCCCCGTGTCTTGTCCACAGAGTGCTTAAGCCCATTTTGTTGGCTCCTTTTTAATACTAGTCCCTTAGTGACTCTTGAATATACTTGAGCTGTTTGACTTCGTTCAACCTCAGTACCTTATCCGGTGTTCTCACCCACCGGATATTTATGAAACAACCCTGTTTAACAGAGTTTTTTCGTTGGTCTTATCCAAATATGTAAATATTTACAAGATTTGTACCATGGAATTAGAAAGGTATCAAACTAAGTCTTGTTTTGTCTTGTCTTTAGTTTAGTTTATGCCGGCAACATTAGGATTTAAGATTGTGCTCAGTTTTAAGACAGTTAGTGCAGGTAGTTATATAAACTGTATACAGGTTAGGGTATAAGTTTAGGGTTAGTTAGCATTAGCACGAATTTAGTAGGACTAAGCCAAAATTAAAAATCGCATGCGCATGCACTCTCTTTTCGGCCCGTTTTCATTTTTATTTCATGGTTTAAGATAGGTTAGGGTTAGGTATATAGCTTATTAGCTGTGTACGGGTCGGCTTAAGAATAGCCCTACCGCCCCTGGATCAAGCGTGTCGTAAAAGTCTGACTAATCCGAGGTTTCCGCCGTGTAGGTCCGGCATACTTTGCAGAATAGCCCTACCGCCCCTGGATAAAGCGTGTCGTAAAAGTCCGACTAATACGAGTAATCCCTGCTTGGTGGTAGGATCCCTTCTGGATCCACCTGGCCAGCAACCACCCTTCATATAAAGTCTACCTTGGCTAATATGTCCTGGTATTTATTTTATGAAGAGCCAGTTCGAACTTAAACCAAATGTGGTTATAGTTTAGTTTTTTTTTGTTCTTTAATTTTTTTTTACTTTTATAATGAGTAACCTAATAAAGTTACTATCTTTTAGCATTTTTGTCTTTTTTAAATAGTTTTGTTTAACTATTCTTATAATTTTTGAAGTTAGTTTTTTTTTGCTGCCATAAATATATAACCTTATAAAGTTATACTAACTATTTGCTTTTGTGCGTTCGAAGTCTAGTTATTATGTTTATCTTATAGCTTATAAGGAGCAGGTTCCGTTTTTGTTGGTAAATCCTGTCTCTTAGCTTCTTATGGAGCAGGTTCCTTTTAGGTGGTAAATCCTGTCTCTTACTTTTACTGTTATAAGTAGATAACCTAATAAAGTTATTCTATCTCTTATCTGCCTTTAGTGTTTTTATGAGTCAATGACCTGATAAAGTTACTTGATCTCTTTGCCTTTAGTGCTTTTGGAACAGTTAGTTTTATTATGTTTATACACTTTTGAATGCACAGGTATAAAATCCAGTTAGGTAGGTCCAACTTTGAGAAAGAGGTCAATCGTCGGATCCAACTCGGCTGGGCAGCGTTCGGGAAGCTCCGTAAAATCTTCTCGTCGCAAATACCGCAGTGTCTGAAGACAAAGGTTTTTGACCAGTGTGTGTTGCCAGTGATGACATACGTCACTGAGACGTGGTCGCTAACTATGGGCCTTATAAATAAGCTTAGAGTCGCTCAGCGGGCAATGGAAAGGGCCATGCTCGGAGTTTCCCTGCGGGATCGAATCAGGAATGAGGAGATTCGCAGGCGAACCAATGTCACCGACATAGCCAGAAGGATTGCAGAGCTGAAGTGGCAATGGGCAGGGCACATAGCTCGCAGAACAGATGGCCGGTGGGGCAGAAAAGTTCTCGAGTGGCGGCCACGTACTGGGAGACGCAGCGTAGGCAGGCCCCCCGCACGATGGACCGACGACCTGGTCAAAGTCGCCGGTAAACGCTGGATGAGGGCGGCGCGGGACCGAGCGACGTGGAAGACCTTGGGGGAGGCCTATGTCCAGCAGTGGACGTATACAGGCTGTGGATGATGATGATGATGATGATGATGAATGCACAGGTAATCATTTAGGAGTTTCCTTTGAAAGTTTTTTTTTCACAAGTTTATATGAGTAGAGGATGATGAACCATCCTATCTTTTGTCATCTAAGTAAATTTTGGTGTTGGGTTGTTTTAATATAAAGTGCAGCAGGTGTTCGAGATAGAAGGTAAGTCCTATCTTTGGTGTTGGGTTATGTTTGGTTAGGTTGAGGACTAATCAGCCAGGTATTTTTTTTAGTGGAGCGTTTAGTTGAAATAAGTAGTTATGGGATCTGGAAGAATTGTTTTGTTCCAGTACCTCATGTTTCGTTTTTTTTTACTTCCTGAAGCTTGAGGCGTTGGTGGTTTGCTTGAGTTTTAGAAGAGAGAAGAGGCAAGGGGACTTGCAACGAAAAATTTTCAATTTCAAACTCCGTTTTCAATTAAAAATTTTGCACAGAACAAGAAAACAATCACGTCAGAGTATTTCAATCGGAGTAATATTATATTGCCTATTAGAGATCATAATGTCAATTTGTGTTCGATAGGAGAATTGTGGGCTAATTCTAAACCTTGTAAACAATCATTATCATATAACGGAGAAGTTCAGTTTAGCATTTATGACGAAGGGAAATTAGAAATCGATGCTATGACTATAAATCAGTATAAGTTGAAGTTTAACATCAGCAACATAAACTATTATAAGTGCACTGATGAAATCTGTATGAATGAATTATTTTATAAAGAATGTTCAGGAGATAGGAGTTATTGCTCAAATATAAATAAAAAATGTGCATCAACATCAAACAAAAAATGCCATGTGATGGAAACGAGCATTGGCTTAGTTTCCAACAGTGATCATGGGAAGACTCTGAATACTCAATTTTCATTGTGGATGCCAATAACATATGAGATTTCAGAGTTTAATGAAGAGAGTAAGACAGCTTTAATAACCCAAGGAAAGAATGCTTATTATTTCCAGACAAATTGCAAAAGTAAAGTGACTTGTGTAGGTACTACTCTGTATATAGATTGCAGCTGTAAGGTCATAAAGGCGATACTAACTACAGGAAACACTTATAATTGGTTTGACTTTGGAGATACTGATAGTGAGAACATTGAGATAAAACTACCCTATAGTATAATTAAGGGAGGGTTGCAACCAATATTGACCCTATATGGCAAGCATGGGATCATAAGAATTGAGCAAACAACTTGTGATCCTGTCAATATCTGTTTACAATTCAAATGTTTATTATGCATGGATAAAATGAGGAATTTAGCATGTCTAAATCAAATAGAAAAAATGACTCTAACTACTATTATTGTGGTATTCATTTCAATTTTAATGTTTCTACTAATGACAATGTGTAAAAAGGTGCTTAAGTTAAATACATATGGTGCGAATTACATTAAGACTAAGCTTTATTCTATAAGAACTAAAGGTCAGCTTAGGATAAGCGATAATGCTACCTATCCTTCAGGAGAACTTGAAAGTTTATTGATCAATTCAAATGATCATGGAAATGGCAGAGATGGGACCGTCCACATTGAAAAGCCTTTTACTAGAAGGAAATCAATAAAGAGTCAAACTGCTTATGCTTTTATGTTGTTTGTTTTTTTTTTTTATAATGACTAAACCCGCGTTTGACCTCAATCTCACCTGATGGTAAGTGACGATGAGGTCGAAGATGAAAGCACACGGGTTTAGGAAGGAACTGGCTCTTTATACAATATTGCCGGAACACATTACCGCCGGAGCGGTAACATTTGGCGGCAGACTTTATATAAAGGGTGGTCGCTAGCCAGGCGGACCCAGAAGGGATCCTACCACCAAGCAAAAAGTTGTCTTTCCCCAACATTTATTCCATTCATCAAAGCCTGTTCAGATAGTACTACTATGACTGCTGATCAAAGGGAGTGCATAAGTGACTCATTAGAGACAAAAATATGCAAAGTCACTTCTGCAGTTAGAGTATCAGGGCCGCCTGCTGGGCAAACTACATGCATAAACATTGTAGATAATGAAAACAATCTCAATGGATATGTGTCAATTAAAGTTTTAGCTAATAATTACCATTGCACTAAGAGCACTCTATACAAGACTGTTCAAGCAAAAATTGTACCTAAAACATTAGCACAATGCCCTGGGACCGGACATTGCAATAGCTGGGAAGAATGCACAAGATTCTTATCTAATACTGATTTCCAGCATGAATTGTTCCCGAACACTGTAAATAAACTATCAGATTTTGAATGCACAACTCCTGGTGGATGTGCTGGTAATGGATGCATGAGATGCGATAATGGTTGTGTTTTTAGCGCAGTTGAATTTGTTAGAGCTGATTCTATGACATACGATGTTTTTGAATGCCCAACTTGGGTGCCACACATGTCAATTGAAGTGAAGTATCATAATCTTCCAGGTATGAATGACTTTGAGGCTACATTGACTGGTTTTGAACCGGTTTAAAACGAAAACATAAGAATAGCCAAGATAGCAGACTCAGCACCAATTAATGTAAATGATTTTTGCTTGATTAGAAATAACAAAGATATATATTACTCCAGCTGTCAAAAAGGTTCTGAACTAATAACTGGGTCCATAGGAGAGATAAGATGCCCAAGCATAAAAGATGCAGAATCACTTACTGATAAGTGTATCAAAGCTAGGAACATTTTGAAAGTTGATAAAGTTAATTGGGATATTATTTACAAAAATAATCAAATCAACATAACAGCTGCTATTAAGGATTATAAACTCCCAAAGCTACATGGACAAGCTATTATTGATAGTTTACCAGATGGAACTGTCTTAATGAGAAACACCGTTGCTGAAACTTATGAAATACAGGTTAATTTTAAGAAAATGGAAGTGTCTATAAGGAAGAAGAAAAAGAAATGCTTTGGAGACAGGATAACCATAGAAGGGTGTTTCGCGTGTATGAGTGGAGCAACTTTGAAAGCTAATCTTAGGGCAAGTCACCAAGACACACTAGAATTAATTAGCTGCACTGGTCTGAATCCAATACCGATCAACATTGACACCATATCCAAAGATTACAATATAAGTGTATTCATTCAAACAAAGATATCAGGTTATGATTGTATACTAAAATGTAGTGGAGGAACTATATCTCTCAGAGCTGAAGTAAATCTGGAAGAACAACAGATGATGAATGTTGGTCAAACTATAATAAGTGGTAGCAGAGATAACTCAAGTTATTCTCCATTACCTAAGTTAAATTTTAATCCCTGGGTAATAGTCCCGAGTCTCTCCATAACCTCTCTGGGCACCATCATTGTCATCATTTTGCAATGATGGTGCCCAGTTCCAAACATGTTCCATAGGAAATGTGACTTGCATAATGTTAAAAAATTGACGTCTGTATCAGAAATTGAACTTATAAATAACCATAGATGGTAGATACTACTTACCTACATTATAGTATACAAACTTAACGCATTCGGATTTTTAAAAGTGCCATCTATAGGGGTTTTTGATCTAATCTTTTATGAGCTGTCAGAAAACTCCTCATTATAATTCATATGTAGTGAGGGTATATTTCACACATTGATAGTAATTATTTTCCACTTACGTTGTCAAAATAAATCTAGATTAAATCAGAACCTAACAATCAATCTCGCAAAGATATCACCAGATGTATGATTTTATTATTACAAAATAATCTGTTTGCTTTAGATAAGAGAATCTGACAGAATCTGCTATCATTTTTGGCAAGAAGCTGCAGATATGCAAAGGGAAATGTAGTGCAAGTTTGTGGTGATTCTGATGATGAGGACAAAAGTCAAGGTAATGTTGATATTGGAGACTAAATTCAAGATGGTGGAAATGTTGCGACACAGCGTGCAAAATTAGATATCCGAGCTACACAAGATGGTCCAAGCCTGGAACTCAAAATTGACCAGCTGTCCCGCCGTTCCAGACCACACAGCTGATAACCGTCACGAGGGAGGTTTCACTTGAACTTTAAGTACAGTAAGTACCCGGTGTGCTGGTTCCACAGTAAGTTCGGACCCAATTCGCTCCTGTAATAAATAAATAATGAAAAAAAAGGTTCTGACTGGCGATTCAAATTTCATGGTACATGAAATTTTAAGCAGTTTCCCGGAAGAACATGAAACCATCTAGTTCGATATCTACAACGACAAACACACGTATCACAGTACACATTACTACACAGTACACTACTCGTGGCCCTACTATTTTCTGCACACCCCGGAGACCAGCACCTGATAAGTGAAAGTTGAAGTTAGATAGGTAGGAATTCGATTTCACGTTGAGCACATGCAATGCGACGCCCTTCCAAAAGCCCCTGGGCGTCACCCCTTTGCCTGGTCCCAAAAATAGAAAACGGCTAGATGGTGATTAACGTCATTATTACAGTTTAATACGCTAAACCAAAATGGAATGCTTAACCAAAACACGATCAAAGATGTTCTGTCAACATTGGCTTCAACATGATCAATGCAATGAATGTAAGACGCGACTATTGGCATACAATGTAGAAAAACTACACGAAAAGGTTAAGTGGTGTCAATGGAAAAGAGTAGACTATTCACATATGGATAAAAAGCAGCACAAAATCGTTACAACAAATCAACAAAAACCGGGACTTTAAACGATCTACTACAGAGGTTTGAATTCGATGTAAAAGTATTTAAAAACCATTATTTTAATGAGAAGCATCAACAGCAGGAATATCAAAAAATAAATTGTAATAAAAAGGAATCATAGAAAATGAAGCATTGGTCATATGTGATTGCTCGGAAAATTACGAGACTAAAATGGTTGAAGAAATACAAAGCATGCACTTTGGCGCAGCCAAAGCCCAAATAACATTGCACACAGGAATGGTTTATTGCAACAAACACACGCTCGAATGCTATAATGCTAAAATTTTAAAAAATAATATGAAAGTTTTGAAGATTTTTAATATACAAGACTCAGAAATAGATGACATATCATTCGTACTGCCACCTAAGCTTTCTACTTTGAAAGGTACCGTAAGGTTTGTGTGCGCCTTGTCGTTTGTGAATAAAGAGTTTATAAGAGCAAACCAACCTTACGGCAGATGTAAGAATTAAACGGACGAATAATTGGACCATGTGAGCTAACTCAAAATTTAGATGGCGCCACCTATTTGCATTTTCTTCAAAACGATTTGCCAAAATTGTTAGAAGACGTACCGCTTATTATCTTCGGAGGAATGTGGTTTCAACAAGATGGTTGTCCCGCGCACTATGCTCGGGCTTTAAGAGATTATTTGAACGAAGAATATCCTGATAGATGAATCGTACGCAGTGGTTCAATTTTATGGCCTCCTCGTTCCCCCGATCTAAATCCAGTTGATTTTTTCTACTGGGGATACATAAAAGAAAAAATCTATTCGAAACCAATACAAAATCTATCAGAACTTCGCCAGAAAATTGATGCAGCGTCAGAAGAAATAAAATGGAAGGAATTTTGCACGACTGGTGAAAAGGTCTTTTGTAAGGCGTTGTAGAGCCTGTATTCGTGCCGGAGGAAAACAATTCGAACATTTACTTTAGTTTCAGGAGAATAATTAAATAAGAAGTTTTACGATGGTTCGATGATTATTATTTTTTAAAATTATTATTACCCATTATATTTTTTACAATAAAAATTGGTTAGTAACTGACTCAATTACCTCTTTACTAAAAAAAATAATTTTATTTCTGACCAGAAACAAAAAATAACAAATTTTAGTGTCAAAAATTCCTCATGTTGAGTTGTTCAAAATGAGCTCAATTTGAAAAAAACAAGGAATAAAATTTATAATCGCAAGAAAAGTGGCAAGTGTTGCACCATTTTGAAATCTTGATTAGATGCGCCATCTTTTGAAATAACTTGCCAAGGGTAGTGTAGTACATTTTTTTTTCAATATGAAGTGTCAAAGTTAACTAACAAAAATTTTGTGAAACATGACTCACTTATTTTATTATGATTATGATTATATTTATTATTTTATTAAATTAACAATGTTTTTTGCTTTCATTTGTAGTTGCGATTAATAGCATCGTTAATGAAGATCAGGAAATTTAAAAAATCACAGCGAAATTGTGACATTGGTGAGCACAGGGCTTGAAAACGCGACCAAGGGCGAATTTCAACTTTTTTTATCACTGAACTGAGTAATATGGATTTTTTTTATTTTTCCCAAAACTGGTATAATTGGTTATTCATCCGGTCTCAGATTATCGTTGAGTTTTGAAACACCCTGTATATATTATATGCTCAACCTTAAATATGAAATACCGACACCCCACGAAAATTTTACTAGGACAGCAATGTCTCGTTTCAGTAAATACATATATTACTAAAACCACGCCTATTGAAACTCCTTAAGAGAGAGGGCGATAGTTGATTTGGCCATGCGGTTAAGGTTTCAAGGTTTTACAATAGCGTATCATTGTTGCCCATCGGGATAGTATGTTTCTATTCACAAAACGATTCAAGAGTGTTTAACGGTGGGCAACTGTTAGAATTTGGAATTTGAGATATTCAGTATTCTATAAGACGGGAATAAGGGAAAAGAACAACGGTTTTCAATGATACCAGTTGTTTACTACAATGCTTAAGTTTCGTCATCAATTCGGATAAGTGTGTTTTCACACCTAACGATAGGGGAAATACGTACAAAATGACATATATGTGCAAAATAACATAATAACAGGCGCGTTATTCAGAATTTGGCGGCATTTAACACAAGACTGACAGTGTCACCACGCGGCCATGACTATTTTCTATATTCTGACAAAGGGGGTCAATTTGCCGTCATACAAGCTGGCCCATTTTAGTACCGTGAAGTACATGGAAGAGTAAAGGATCTCTGAAATATTAGTTCACTCATTCTAGATTTGAATGTATAGGAAAAAAGGGCGGAGGCAGCCACTAGCAGCCGCTAATATAGCGGCAGGGAGGCCGCTCTTAGCGGCAAGGACAACAGCGAGGGCTGCCGCACACGGCCGCAGCTGTGGAGAGCACCGGGCAGCACAGGGCGCCTTAGGTGGAGGCAGGACATCGCCGGGGAAGGCCGGCGGCTTTTTCCACAGCCAGATCGATCAGCCGACCTTCAGCGTTCTCACGCAGATCTCTCTTTTTCAGAACCCTGACATGTCCACTCTCCCGACTTTTATATGTTAACACACGTACTTCGAACGTCATTATTTGATTCCTTTCATGATTCAAAAGTTCCGGGTTTAAGAAAATTAATAATCTCTAACACAATTTACACAAGTCAGTAACTTGCTTTCGGATTTAATATTAATATATATTTATCTAAAATAATTAATCTATAGGTATATCTGTAATTATTAATATTTGTAACATATTGTGTCTAATAGTTTGTAATTTTAGTAATTTATAGTTATTATGTTTATTCTTACAAGTTAAATGCTCTGCCCTAGTTTAAGTTTGTGATTTCTTTTTAATTGTTTTTGGTTGCCTGGAAGAAATCGCTTAAAGCGATAAGGCCGCCGAAATTGTCATCTCTCTTATTATTATTTTTTTGTTATCATTATTTTTTAAGTTTCATGGCAATAAAGAGTTTTATTATTATTATTATTATTAATTTACAAAAGTTATGTAATAAGCTATAAATTAAAATCAATTCACTTTAAATTTTTTTGAAAACCTAGATTTTAGAAGTTATCAATTTCCTTAATTTATATTGTCAGGGTGACATGAATGCAGCTTGACATCTAACAACATAATACCTCAGACGGAGATATGATAAATAAAGAAACAAACATGAAATATTTACAAAAATATAAAAATAAATATTAAACGAATTAGCTAAAAAGTAAATTAGTATAACATTATATTCTCTGATATTTACGCTGCGTATGTAAGGTACATTCATAAATGTTACGGAGAGAAGGTTATCGTTGTATTCGACGGCTACAGCGAAAACTCTACAAGTACAAAAAGCTCTGAAAGGTTGAGGCGAATGCTAAACCGAAAGTGTCCGGAAATCGAATTTCACGAGCACAGTCGTATAACCGAAACGAAGGCAATTTTCTTGACCAATATTATGAACAAAGAAAGATCCATTTTGCAGCTTAGCAACCGACAGAACCAAGAGAAGATAATGACAATAACAGCTAATGACGATGCAGATATGCTTATTGTTCATACTGCAATAGCAGAAGCTGAAAGAAATGATAATGTCGTAGTGGTTGGGCAAGATATAGATCTACTGGTTCTTTTTAAAAAAATCGACTAACAACGTACGATAAGTATTTTCAATAACCCGGATGCGTCATACGAACAAGTAGAAGAAGCTGGAGAAAGATATATTCTGGCCTTGTATGGGGCTAACCAAAGACGAAAGAGTCTGAACGAGTTGCGATACGTCTCTTTTAAAAAATACGTTCATTTGACGAACAATACGGTGATATTATCAAAATCAGCATCTTCTTCAGCCGCAGCTCGTCAGCATTCATTGCGTTCTTTCTATCAACTTCAATTGAGGCAAGGAAACGCATTGAACCCTGAAAACTGGGGCTAGAAAAAGAATAATAACTGCCTTTCACCTATATACACCACAAAGCAACCAGCTCCACAATCGATACTTAAAATAATATCATGTAGCTGCAAGAAAGGCGTGTTAGATGACATGGATAGATGTGAATGTGTTACAGCTGGATTGCGTTGTTCGACCATGTGCACACATTGTCAGGGCCTTAGTTCTACAAAGCTCTAGACGATAATAACGACGACGATACTGATTTGTTTTTGACACTTAAAAAAGTTCCAGGACTGTACTGGTCAGGAAAAACAGACGCAGGCAGATTATTAGTTATGTCTAATCCAAGTTACACAAAATGTCAAGCTAACATACTTACAAATCATTTCTGGTTCGGACTGCCAAAGTTTGGAAAGATATGCCTTCCTCTATATTCCAAGACGAGTATAATCCAGAATCGTTAAAAAAAAAGTGTATAGGTACCTCATTGATAGACATGCAACAACATCTTTTTTATCGTCACTTACAGGCTCAATATTGGTGAAATTAGGCCTGAGATGTTTAGCGTTGTTAAGAAAGATGTGACAAATATTCTGCAGTAAAATTGCCTACACCTTCAATAAGGTTTTAGGTAATTAAATTAAAAAATAAAATAAAATCCCCAGACAATCACACCAACTACATGGCCCCAAAGTAAGCATAGCTTGTGTTATGGGATACCATAGAGCGAACTAGGGGGGAACTTAGAATATAAATACATAAATAGATAAACACCCAGACACGGAACATTTTTTTTTCTGGTTCCGTGCGGGGATCGAACCCGCAACCACTGGCGTCTGAGGCAGATAGGTTTACCCCAACGCCAAAGTGGTCGTCAAAATTTGTTTTTGCAACTAAATGTTTATTGTATAACTTCATATTACCTCTAGTTTGACTTACAGTTAGCTTACCTAGGATCCAAGTGTTTGTTTTTTTTTATTCTTAAGTACCTAATGTTAATCTGCTATTATAGTTTGTTATACCTGTTGGCTGGCAGCTTATCGCAATGTGCGACATCAACGTCGACAAGGTACATCTTCAGATATATTGCACAACGAAGATCATCATATTGATCTAGTTGAAAGACGTCCATCTACATAAAATGAGATGGCAAATTGTATATGGTGTGAACCTTCAATTACTTGCCGTCATAGCCATTCGTTGTCGGAAGGAGTTGAGCGGAAATTGTTGCAGCTAGGATATTACCAAGAGAAGTGAGTATTAATTTATTAATAATCCAATATTTTGTTGTATGGTTTTTAGTGGATAGACATCCTTTTGTTGTAGTGATAGGAAGTAACAGTAACTTTTAAACCTGATAATGCAGATATTCATAGTTCTTACTATTTATTTATTTTAAATGTCATCTGTTATGTAGTTTATTCGTGGTATGCATTACCTTCATGCATACTGCAACCACTAAGGTTTATTGTGTAGAATGTAGTTTTCTTTTAACTTCTTATTGAAAAGACCTATAAACCTAAACATAAAGTAATAATTATTAAATATACTTGCTTATCAATAATTGGCAGATAAACTAAAGCAATCAGTTTGTAATAAAACTATAGTAATTATATTGGTCATATCAATAATCTAGACTACTAGAATACTTTTGTAAAAACTGTACTATTTAATTGATGCTTAATTTTGTTTAGTAGGTGTTATATATTTATTTATTATTTATTTAAAACTTTATTGCACAAATAATTGGAGTACAATGGGCGGACTTAATGCCATTTGTCATTCTCTACCAGTCAACCACCACAAAAGCAGAGAAGTTAAATAAGTGGTGCAGATTATATTAAAAACTAAAATATATACATAATTAATAATACACAACTACATAAATACATATACATATATACTCTATACTATAATATGTATGAAATATATACATAAAAGCTATTAAACATATATAAAAATAAACAAAGTGAAAATTAGGATGATTCATTTGCTATCTTGAAAAAGTGAGCTCTGACGCATTGTTTAAATGCCAGTTAGCTTTTGTTATGTTATGTGTAGTTTTATTGTGTAGCATTTCGTAGGATTGCAGGTAAATAATAATTTAATCTCATAATTTAATTTCAGATTGGATCGTCCAGCACAGTCTGCTATGCATGCTGGATGGCAGCTCGCAGGCTATCTACCCAATCTGCTCCACCCCCTGCTGTTTGCATGTTCCCTTATTATAGAAAAGCGGGTAATTCATGTAACAGATGTTTTGTAATAAGATGTGCTATGACCATTATTTTTAAAAAAGAAGGTCTTAAAATTGTACAAGCTTTACTTGCCGAACAATGCAAAAATTTGTAATGAACATTTAGGCCTATATGATTGGGACCTATTACATGAACAAATATATGGTCAGAGGTTTTCTTCTATGGAAATTGAAGATATGATCCATCTGGCCTTAAGAAATGAAGAAAATAATTTACTCGATTTTGAGAATATTAAACAAATGTCAAATGAATTGTGCCATTATTGGACTGGACTAAATATTAAAATATTTTATAGAATTTTGGAACAGACTCCTCCATTGCGTGAACAAATCAAGAAATATAAAACTTAAAGCAGTCTAAATATAACCCATTTAGTAAAGTTACGAACAGCGGAGCCAAATTCAAGAATAGCTCAACTATTTACGAAATCAGAGTCTTATGTGTCTAAGTTATTAAGAAAGACCAGACAAATTCTCACAGAACAATTTGTTCCATTACACTTGGGTGTTGAACATTAACCGAGGGCAGAAATTGTTAACCATAACTTAATAATTCCTGAAGGGCTATTTGGTGGTGAACAAGGAGGCAGGTGCAAAGCAATTGTAATCTGTGATGGAACATATGTATGTTTGCAAAAATCCCTTAATTATTTATTCCAGAAAAAAACATACAGACTACATGAATAAAGGAATTTAGTTAAAAAAAAATTAATTGTGACTACGGATGGTCATGTTCTAGATATTTATGGCCTCTATCCTGCAACAGTGTCTGATGCAGAAATTATGAAGGAATTATTTAGAAATGGGAGCAATGAGTTGCGACAATATTTTAGAGGAGATTTTTTTATTTTAGACCGGGGATTCAGGGATTCCATTGATTTTTTAACTTCTTTAAATGATAGAAAAACTGAAGAAATTTGTAAAACGAAATCCCTGGTATCTGGTGAGAAACAGATAGCAACTTTACATGCAAATCCGTCAATGTGTAGATGGGTAGTGGAGGTATTTAATGGACGGTTTAAAAGAGACTTTAAATTAATAAAAAGTGACTTTAGTAATAATGCCGCTACCCATCTAATGATGGACTTTAGAATTGCAGGGGCCATAATTAATGCGTTTCATATGCCCATCACAGACAGACCAGATGCAAATATTATATGTGCTATGTGTAGTTTTATTGTGTAGCATTTCGTAGGATTGCAGGAAAATAATAATTTAATCTCATAATTTAATTTCAGATTGGATCGTCCAGCACAGTCTGCTATGCATGCTAGATGGCAGCTCGCAGGCTATCTACCCAATCTGCTCCACCCCCTGCTGTTTGCATGTTCCCTTATTATAGAAAAGCAGGTAATTCATGTAACAGATGTTTTGTAATAAGGTGTGCTATGACCATTATTTTTAAAAAAGAAGGTCTTAAAATTGTACAAGCTTTACTTGCCGAACAATGCAAAAATTTGTAATGAACATTTAGGCCTATATGATTGGGACCTATTACATGAACAAATATATGGTCAGAGGTTTTCTTCTATGGAAATTGAAGATATGATCCATCTGGCCTTTAGAAATGAAGAAAATAATTTACTCGATTTTGAGAATATTAAACAAATGTCAAATGAATTGTGCCATTATTGGACTGGACTAACTATTAAAATATTTTATAGAATTTTGGAACAGACTCCTTCATTGCGTGAACAAATCAAGGAATATAAAACTTAAAGCAGTCTAAATATAACCCATTTAGTAAAGTTACGAACAGCGGAGCCAAATTCAATAATAGCTCAACTATTTACGAAATCAGAGTCTTATGTGTCTAAGTTATTAAAAAAGACCAGACAAATTCTCACAGAACAATTTGTTCCATTACACTTGGGTGTTGAACATTTACCGAGGGCAGAAATTGTTAACCATAACTTAATAATTCCTAAAGGGCTATTTGGTGGTGAACAAGGAGGCAGGTGCAAAGCAATTGTAATCTGTGATGGAACATATGTATGTTTGCAAAAATCCCTTAATTATTTATTCCAGAAAAAAACATACAGACTACATGAATAAAGGAATTTAGTTAAAAAAAATTTAATTGTGACTACGGATGGTCATGTTCTAGATATTTATGGCCTCTATCCTGCAACTGTGTCTGATGCAGAAATTATGAAGGAATTATTTAGAAATGAGAGCAATGAGTTGCGACAATATTTTAGAGAAGGAGATGTTTTTATTTTAGACCGGGGATTCAGGGATTCCATTGATTTTTTAACTTCTTTAAATGATAGAAAAACTGAAGAAATTTGTAAAACGAAATCCCTGGTATCTGGTGAGAAACAGGTAGCAACTTTACATGCAAATCCGTCAATGTGTAGATGGGTAGTGGAGGTATTTAATGGACGGTTTAAAAGAGACTTTAAATTAATAAAAAGTGACTTTAGTAATAATGCCGCTACCCATCTAATGATGGACTTTAGAATTGCAGGGGCCATAATTAATGCGTTTCATATGCCCATCACAGACAGACCAGATGCAAATATTATATGTGCTATGTGTAGTTTTATTGTGTAGCATTTCGTAGGATTGCAGGAAAATAATAATTTAATCTCATAATTTAATTTCAGATTGGATCGTCCAGCACAGTCTGCTATGCATGCTGGATGGCAGCTCGAAGGCTATCTACCCAATCTGCTCCACCCCCTGCTGTTTGCATGTTCCCTTATTATAGAAAAGCAGGTAATTCATGTAACAGATGTTTTGTAATAAGATGTGCTATGACCATTATTTTTAAAAAAGAAGGTCTTAAAATTGTACAAGCTTTACTTGCCGAACAATGCAAAAATTTGTAATGAACATTTAGGCCTATATGATTGGGACCTATTACATGAACAAATATATGGTCAGAGGTTTTCTTCTATGGAAATTGAAGATATGATCCATCTGGCCTTTAGAAATGAAGAAAATAATTTACTCGATTTTGAGAATATTAAACAAATGTCAAATGAATTGTGCCATTATTGGACTGGACTAACTATTAAAATATTTTATAGAATTTTGGAACAGACTCCTTCATTGCGTGAACAAATCAAGGAATATAAAACTTAAAGCAGTCTAAATATAACCCATTTAGTAAAGTTACGAACAGCGGAGCCAAATTCAAGAATAGCTCAACTATTTACGAAATCAGAGTCTTATGTGTCTAAGTTATTAAGAAAGACCAGACAAATTCTCACAGAACAATTTGTTCCATTACACTTGGGTGTTGAACATTAACCGAGGGCAGAAATTGTTAACCATAACTTAATAATTCCTGAAGGGCTATTTGGTGGTGAACAAGGAGGCAGGTGCAAAGCAATTGTAATCTTTGATGGAACATATGTATGTTTGCAAAAATCCCCTAATTATGTATTCCAGAAAAAATCATACAGACTACATAAATAAAGGAATTTAGTTAAAAAAATAATAATTGTGGCTACGGATGGTCATATTCTAGATATTTATGGCCTCTATCCTGCAACTGTGTCTGATGCAGAAATTATGAAGGAATTATTTAGAAATGAGAGCAATGAGTTGCGACAATATTTTAGAGAAGGAGATGTTTTTATTTTAGACCGGGGATTCAGGGATTCCATTGATTTGTTGACTTATTTAAATGATAGAAAAACTGAAGAAATTTGTAAAACGAAATCCCTGGTATCTGGTGAGAAACAGATAGCAACTTTACGTGCAAATCCGTCAAGGCATGTTACGATGTGTAGATGGGTAGTGGAGGTAGTAAATGGACGGTTTAAAAGAGACTTTAAATTAATAAAAAGTGACTTTAGTAATAATGCCGCTACCCATCTAATGATGGACTTTAGAATTGCAGGGGCCATAATTAATGCGTTTCATATGCCCATCAAAGACAGACCAGATGCAAATGTTATATAAGACCGGGCTTTGCAAAAACTAAATGAAGAAATATTTTATCAGATTATATAATTTTAAATAATATGAATAGACGAAGTGCGACATTTAGGAATATAGATGCAGATGTATAACTTCTGACAATAGTGATGGCAATGTCAGATTTAATCTTGTTAGCACGGTCATATTATGGGAAACATATAAGAGAGAATTGGAGTTTTAATATTGAAATATGTAATAAATGCTCAGCCGATCCATATACCAAATACTAAGAATTAAAATTAATAAAGAAATGTCAACAAAAAATATTTTTTCGGACATTCAACAGACATTAGGGAATGATGCTTTACCCTATTCCACTGTGTGGCTTATTGGGTTGCTGAATTTAAAAGAGGTAGATCGAGCTGTAAAGATAACCCGCGTTCTGGACGACCTTCAACCTCCATCACCGAAGAAAATGCCAAGAGAGTAGAAAAATTGGTTTTAGACGACAAAGGAATTACAATAAAATATTTAGCTTAGATCCTTAAGATATGGTTTGGTAGCATTCAGTCAATTTTAACAGATTCACTGGGGTTCAAAAAACTGTCTGCAAGATGGGTGCCACGAATGTTAACCGAAGAGAACCGAAATCGACGTTTGGAAATTTCTAAGCGTAATCTCGAAATGTTCCAACGTGATTCAGATCAATTTTGCCGTCGTGTTGTAACCATGTCCACCATTTCGACCCGGAAACGAAAAGACAAAGCATGTCTTGGAAACGACCATCCTCACCACCCGTGAAGAAATTTCGAGTTTCTCCTTCCGCTGGCAAAGTTATGGCCTTGGTATTCTGGGATAGTGAAGGAATACTTTTTATTGATTACTTGCCAAAAGGGCAAACGATAACTGGATCCTATTATGCAAACTTAACCCCAAAATTACGTGAAGCGATTAAATAAGAACGTCGTGGGAAATTGTCATTGGGCGTGTTTTTTCTCCAGGATAACGCTCCACCTCATCGTTCGGAAGTTGCGCTCACCGCAATCCGCAGTGCTGGCTTCGAAGTCCTTTATCACCCACCATATTCTCCTGACTTAGCCCCGAGTGCTTTTCACTTATTTAACTAAATTTGACGATGACGTCGCGGTCATGACTGCCGAAGAGGAGTTTTTTAATAGTCGAGAAAATGATTTTTTTGCGGAAGGAATAAGAAAGTTAGAGATGCGGTATTCTAAGTGTATTAGAAGGAGATTACGTAGAAAAAAAAAAATTTTTGTTGAAATATTTTTTTTTGTATTCATTCTAAGATCTTTTTGATTCGCCCTCGTATGGATGTGATAATTTTATAGGGGTGTACCATTTCTCCTTGTATAATTCGCTGTAGGTGCATTAAAGCATGGCTATGATCCAGATGAAATAAACAAATGAGTCTAGGTCCCTTATATATCTTTTGCATAGTGTGTATGCTAATTAAGTGCTACTGGAACCAAACACTGGACTCATGTAAATTATACGTAAATACACCATAATAGCAAAACATAATTGAACCCAAAAACCTTTCTCGGCTATTGATGTTATAATTTTATACACATTGATTTTTAATAAATAGCAGGACTTGATCTCAATAATTAGGTAAAAAAGAAATACTGAGGCTCTGTAAATTAAAACGTTGCAAAACTAAGGATTTCGCAGAACTTCCGAAGATCTTTAATAGCGTAATAGAAATATTGTTGCAAGATTTTGTTCTAAGGAAACCGGGCACTAACAATCTCACAAGAAATCAATTATTAGAACACAATCTGAGGATACCAAATGCTATCTATAACCAAAATCGAAGTCAAGCTATTGTGATATGTGATGGTACATATATTTATCTCAATAAAAGCAGGAACTATATGTTCGAAAAAGATTCTTACTCGTTGTATAAATATAGGAATCTGTTAAAACCATTTCTAATTGTAGCATGTGATGAATATATAGTTGACTGGTTTGGTCCATACAAGACTACCACAACTGACGCTGAAATAATGGTTTCTTTATGGAGTGATGAAAACTCATCTCTCAGATAGTATTTTCAAGATAATGACATTTTTATACTAGACAGAGGATATAGGGCCAGCATGTATTTACTAGGAATCTGTCCTGTTAAGGCATGTGTGCCAGAAACACTTTTGGAAGGTGAACACCTACTGACAACTACATAGGCTAATAGGAGTCGTTGTGTAACCATATGCAGATGAGAGATTGTTAAAGTAGTAAATGGATATTTTAGACGCTATTACAGATTTCTTCGGTTTGATCAATGAAATAGAACATTGCCTTATATGAAGGCATATTTCCAAATTGCGGCTAGTTTAATAAATAAGTTTGGTGTTCGCCTTCGTGATAGAGAAATCATACGGTTAATTTATAAACACATAAGCATAGCTGGACGTAGGCTAGCAGTGGACTAGCGCGGGCTGAGATGATGATGATGAAGCATAGCTGGTATTAATAAAAATAAAAATACACTTATTTTCTGACAATGGCTCATTGCAAACCTGAAATACCAGCATCCGTAAAAAGTAAACAGCTACAAATTAGTAACGCTATATCAAATTAAACGAATACAATGCGATCTAGGATCATTTTTGCCAACGAAAATAACGAAGATGACGCTTTTCAAAAGGTTGAGAAAATTGAGAGGGAAGAAGTGAATGTCGTCAAAATTATCAAAAAATCTCCCCTATAAAATTATTATTTGAGATCAGCAATGAAACTGACGCGTTATGAAACGGACACTATTGAATTTTCGAAGTTCCCACACACAAATCATACTGAATTTTTATAATTGGCAACACTGACATGTCGGGACTACGCCATAATGATGACAGCTTCCGGCAGCCATTACTTTAATTTCAATCCTGCGTGTTGTTGTTAAATGCCGTCAAAGAATTAAAAAAAAAAAGTTTTTCAGTAATATATAATACGGTTGGTGGTGAATGCCACCTACACAAAGAGTTCATCCAAGTAAAGAAACTGTGGAGGCTGCTGTAGAGAAAGTTTTAAGAAAAGACCAGTCAATTCGCTCAGTTGAATTAAGCAGCAAAATATCGAACTGTTACTTGGCTGATATTGTCAAAAAGGCTAGAGAATCTTCGGACTCCTATACTCCAGTATAGGAAATAGAAGAATATTTTCATTGGAGCAGGAACAACAGTTAGCCGATTACTTAAAGAGGTCCTCAAAAATTTGTAATGGCTTAACTACGATACAGGTGAAGGAGCTTGCGTATCAATATGCAGCTGTTAATAAAGTAGCGCCGGAAAAATGGACTGATCGAGGAAAAGCTACGAAGGACTGTTTTGCAGTTTTATGAAGAGGAATCCATCACTATCGGTGAGAAAACCAGAAAATACCCCGTTGTCCAGGGCCACATCTTTTAATCGAGAAAATGTGGGATTGTTATACAATAATCTTGAAACAATATCGCAATTTTATACCTAATGCATCGCCCATTATGAGCCCACTTCACGAGTCTAGTCTAGTCGGGGGCGTTCCCTGGGATTGGGGACCGCGACAGCAGGAGGCTTGGGAGCGCGCCAAACATTAGCTAACGTCGGAGCGCGTGCTCGCGCATTTCGAACCCGAGGCGCAGCTGGTGCTGACCGTGAACGCTGAACCCAACGGTCTAGGAGCCGTTTTGTCTCAGGTTGGATCCGACAGTCAGTTGAAAATTACAGTCAACTCCATTAGGAAGCCGCGGCCATAATATTTGGGGTGAAAAAGTTTCACCAATATTTGTATGGCCGCCACGACCCTTTTGTTCTAAAAACAGACCATCGCCCTTTGTTAGCAATATTTGGAAATAAAACTGGTATATCACAAATGACCGCTGCGCGATTAGTTAGGTATGCTATTTTCTTATCAGGGTACAATTTTAAAATAGTGTATATGAAAGGCAAAGATAATCAAGTTACTGATTATTTTTCACGTGCGCCGGTTCAACCAAATCTTGTCAATTTTAAAATAAATACCTATCATAATCACATCCTAAATGACTTGCTGTTATATTCATTACCAATAAAGTTTGAAAATATTCGTGACGCGATAAAGTTATGACCACGGTTATTAAATATGTAACGAAGGGATGGCCTAAGAAAATTAAATGTTCCGAAATCTTGCCTTATTTTAAATGTAGGAAGGAACTTGAAATAGAAAGGGGCTGTCTGATGCTAGGTCATCGAGTAGTTATCCCACAAAAGTATAGGTCAAGGTTGTTATCAGAATTACATAAATCGCATCAAGGCATGGTAAAAACGAAACGGTATAAGTGTGTAACATTTAACCTCGCCCATTTACCATCCTAATAGTAACGGCCAGGCAGCCGTTAAAATTTCAAATGCTGACACACTTAAAGCGCAAT
Organism: Stenoptilia bipunctidactyla; assembly: GCA_944452665.1. Taxonomy (NCBI): domain Eukaryota; kingdom Metazoa; phylum Arthropoda; class Insecta; order Lepidoptera; family Pterophoridae; genus Stenoptilia; species Stenoptilia bipunctidactyla. The sequence goes on from OX101746.1 coordinate 16,030,550, forward strand.
TCGATGCTTTTTAAAGTGTTATGCGTTCAAAAATTGAAGATTTATTTGACAATGTGGCTCATGCGGCGTTAACTTGTGACATATGGAGTGAAATGATGACGGTTACCAGTTACTTAGGGGTAACTGCTCATTATTTGCATAATAACCAACTTGTGTCAGTGGATCAGCGGCACGTTGGTCCAGTGACACAAGTTGCTGAAAATTATAGGAAATTTGTGAGGGAATTCATATTAGTCTGGGTAAAGTCTCAGCAGTTGTTACTGATAACAGCACGAATATGACAGCAGGTGTAGCAATTTTTATTGGTTAAAACAAGCACTTACCTTGCTTCGCACATACTATTGATTTTATTGCAGGATCAGCAATGACAGTTAATGATTTTAATTTATTAGTGATTAAGGTAAGAGAGATTGTATTTTTTTTTAAATCAAGTGTGATTCAAAGTGATTTGTTGAGACAAAAACAAACTGGCTCTGTCCCTCTTAATCTGATATACAACAACCGATGCTAGAAATGTCTCAATAGGAGCAGTTGTATCGCGAGGAGAAGTAGGATTATATAGAAATATATTCTGTGCGTCGCGAACGCCATCGGACCCAGAAAGAAGATACTCAACATAGTAAAGGAATGTTTAACAAAGATTTGGGACCCCAAGTACCTTAGACCGTACGTATAAGCCTGTATGAATTGCAATGTGTGTATGTATAGGGAATTCGTTCATACATTGTATCATCATTATATCATAGAAATCTAAGAGTACGTAGCTATGCAACGTGACACAAGACACTTTCCTTAAAATTAAAGGAAATTTGTGAGGGAATTCATATTAGTTTGGATAAAGTCACAGCAGTTGTTACTAATAACAGCACGAATATGACAGCTGGTGTAGCAATTTTTATTGGTAAAAACAAGCACTTACCTTGCTTCGCACATACCATTAATTTTATTGCAGAATCAGCAATGACAGTTAATGATTTTAATTTATTAGTGATCAAGGTAAGATATATTGTATTTTTTTTAAATCAAGCGTGATTTAAAGTGATTTGTTGAGACAAAAACAAACTGGCTCTGTCCCTCTTAATCTGATAGACAACAACCGATACTAGCAATGTCTCAATAGGAGCAGTTGTATCGCGAGAAGTAGGATTATATAGATATATGTTCTATGCGTCCCGAACGCCATCGGACACAGAAAGAAGATACTCAACATAGAAAAGGAATGTTTAACAAAGATTTGGGGAAACCAAATACTTTAGACCGTGCGTATAAGCCTGTATGAATTGCAATGTGTGTATGTATAGGGAATTCGTTCATACATTATATCATAGAAATCTAAGAGTACGAATAAAGTATAATTATAACTCTAAGATAGAAATCTTGTTTATCATGTCATGTCATGAATGAACTGTAACTACTGGTCACAGCCTACTCGTTGTTTAATTTCATGTTCACATTGTTATTTAAATAAATATTTTTCAAAAGTTTGCGCCTGTATTAGTCAATTATTGTTTGTATTTATTACTCTGCCTGTTTCTTATGAATAATTGAAATAGAAAAAAAGACTTACCTGTTCACATGTTATCTCTTCGTTTCCTTGATCTTCGTTTGGTAGGTAGGCGTGTTTGATGTACTTTCTGCTTGTCTGTCTCGGCCTGTTGGCGTACAGCGGCCGCTTTTCTCTGGAAAGAAGGAAAACATATTATGAAGAACTCGAGTATATTTTGCAATTTTGACCTATATATATATTTTGACAAAAATAAATGTGCGGGCGTATAAATGTCAAAAAAAAGTAGGAAATTTCGCAATTTTACATAACATGGCGAAGCGCGCAAACTAATCGGGATAAAAAAACGAATCAAGTGGATTGAGTCCTACAACCCTCCCACACACGTACCTACTGGCTTGACCACCATTACTGGGACACCCTATATATAGCAAAAGGAAGAGAAAAATACTTAGGTATCTACTTAGGTAAAAACGTTTATAATTAAGTAGTCTCTAATGCTACATTTACACGCTTCAAGTCTTTCACAAACGCTTGGTTGCCATTTACATGCTTGCGAGTAGAGGTGTGATAAACGGCTTAAAATTAAAAACGAACTTTTCCGATTACTTTTTTTGAAAAGTCACTTATATGAACTGCTTATCTGCTTATTTAAGTTTCGTTTAAAAACGTACCTTACGTTTAACTTTAAAAGCAGTAATTCAAAGTAGTTTTTTTTTTTAATTTATATTTGAAATTTCGTTAATAATAAGTAATGTTAACTTAAAAAAGTGATTATTTCGTTTTTTTAATCTATACTAATTAAGAGATTAATGAACGTGGAGGAAGCGAAAGAGGTATGTCTGGATCGAAGCAATTGGTGTTCCCTTGTCTCTGCCCACCCCAAAGGGAGACAGGCGTGAGGTTATGTATGTATGTATGTACTAATATTATAAAGCTGAAGAGTTTGTTTGTTTGTTTGAACGCGCTAATCTCAGAAACTACATGAGGGATTTAAAAAAATCTTTTTGTATTTGATAGCCCAACTCTTGAGGAAGGCTATAGGCTATATTTTATCCCGAAATTCCCACGAAATCAAAAGTTACGCGGGTAAAACCGCGCGCGGCGGCTATTATTAAGGCTTCCGTTGCGTGCGCTGCGTAAACGGTTCAAGTTAGCCAAAAAATATGTATGAAATACTTTTTAAATGATCTACTTTAGTTTCACCTTCCAACTCTAGATGGCGTTAGTTGTATATTAAATCGCACAAGCACTGTTTTTTATTAATTGTATAAGTGATTAATAAAGAATTAGGGCGTTTTTAGGTTTAGCTATGGCATCTTTGGTTCGTAAGGTTCAATTCGTCGTTGTTTAATTAAATCTTGAAGTTTGGATTGTCGTTTTATTATTTAGCATTGTTATTCAGGTAATTCAGGTTCGATTGGTTTTGGGCAAATTTGGTTCTCTATTTCTTTATTCTCTTAATTCAATTTACAAAATAACAAAAAATACCTTATAAATAATCATTAGCGTTCAGTTAGGTTAGATTTACGTAATATTGTGTGTGTGTGTGTGTTTTTTAATGTGTGTGAGGATCGCTAGATGGCGCGCACTGTATAACATCGACTACACATTAAATTATTGATTTAAATTAGTAAAGTGATCCTATTAAGTGAATTTACTTTAAATAAATAAACATTGTACTCCAAATATCGCGTAAAAGTGTTTGCAAGATAAATCGTGCAGTGAATATAACGTAAACACGAATTATAATTTAACATCATTGGACTTGCCGTAAACAAAGTAATTGTCCAATTGTGACGTAAATATAACGAAAAACACCTTAATCTGTGTTATAAAACGAAGAACTATCAAGTGTTGTGTTAAATTGTGCTTATCCAAGTGACCTGTGACTACGTTTTGAGAACAAAGAAATCTCTAATAATTCAAAAAGGTTCGAGACCCAGAATCAACGTTTTTATTTATCTTTATTTTTATATTTTTCTTTGTTGCTTATAATATTATCATTGTGGAATTAAAGATGACAACCAAAACAGCAAACAAAAAGTGTGACAAATGTAAAAAGAATATTATTGACGGCGAATTTATGACATGCACCAAATGCTCGCATAGCTATCACATTAACTGTGAAAACATTTCAAATCAAAGATTTTATAATACATTGACAGCCGAGCATAAGAAAAAATGGAAATGCTTACAATGCATTCAAAAATTATCCCGGCAAAAAAACGTGAACACTGAAGAACAACTGCATGATAATTTGAACGCGACCAACAATTCAATTAATAATATTACTCAGAGAAAAAAAACGCAATCGAAAAAAAAGCCGACTAGCCAAACAAAAACACAATCGTGTGAATCATTAGATCATAATTTATCACTAGAATCTGTGGACCAGGAAACCCACAAAAGTTTTGACTTATCTACAAATTTTAATACAGACATTATAAACGAATTAAAGAATGAAGTTCAAACATTAAAAAAACAGCTTGAAAGTAGTAATATGGAAATGGAAAATATTATGTTAGAAAATATTGTTTTAAAAAAAGAAGTTTCTCAATTATCGAGACAAATACACTTGTTGAAGTCTGTCTGCTCAAATCAACATATCAATAAGAAACAGAATTTAGAAAGTACAAATATACCTGCGCAGAAGACAACTTCACAAATAAATCGCCGAAAAACATTTGCGTCAAATACAATGAGTAAAAACGATTATTCAGAAAAATCTCTATCGCCGCCCTCGGCACCGAAACCTTTACACCCGCAGAGTAAGCCAAAATCCCCGCCTTCTAAGCCAACAGCAAAATGCGAACGATTTTACAGAACTATATGTTAAGAAAATATATATTATCGGTGGACTACAATGTGTAAAGGCTTAAGAAATATGCTAACTAAATCAAGAATAAGAAGCCCATACGAAAAATATGAAATTATTTCATATTGTAAACATTATGCCAATGCAGAAGAAATAATGAAAATGCTGAGATGGTTTGAACCAAAACACGAGGATAAAATCATTATTTCAATCGGTGAACATGATCGTAACCCATCGAAAGTTATGATAAGTTATTATGCGGCTTTGAAAACAATCACTTGTGCGGTTTTAGTTTTAAGCGTTCATAAAAATATATTTTTTTAACAAAAGTTACGTAGTCATAATTAGCTATAAATTTGTAATAGGATAAGACACTATAATATAACCATTGTAACATTAGATAAGATAGCTATAAAAAGCCATTGTATTCATAAACTCTTGTTGAAAAATAAAGACAGTTCAGTCATAACAGCTCTACCGAGCAGTCGTTTGTATTCTTTTTTAAAAGACTCTACCCTGGGCTCCCCACTTAACTGGCGCAGTCGGTAGGATCAGGATTAGGAGAAATTGAAGAATTATAAACATTCGATAAAGTAACCTAGCAGTCTTGATCTCAACGAATCTACTGGTCGAGCCCAGGTCACGCTACAAAAACCGCGTGAACGAGCTGACGGACAACTACTTTCCAAGCAGAGCGACGAACTCCTGGTCTGCAGCATCAACGAGGAATAGAAGATGATGATAATAGGGTAAGCATGCAATTTGTTTTCCAAGTATCCATCTAAATCCTCCTTTCCCCAAGGTGTATAAAATTCTAGTAGTGCATTTTTGATATTTGTCTCTTGCGTTATCACATTAGGTATAATTCCTACAAAAATAAGTAATAGTTCATTTCACAAATAAAATCTTTGTTTAATAGAATCTTATTTTAGAAAAAGATGGCACAAGAATCACAAACTATTCATAGCATGCCTATTATAGAGATAGACCAGAAATTGTTAACGGCGAGCGCGGAATACGCCAAAATAAGCGCGCTATTACCGTCGTATGATGGTAACAAAAAAACACTTAACTTTTTCATTAAAGCCGTAGAGAACGTGCTAGAAATAGTTAGTGATGCGGAAAACGATCCCGGTATAGCTTGCTTAATTATTAAGAAATTAAGTGGAAAAGCAGTAGAAATACTATCAGAATCTTCCGACTTTAAGACGTGGGCGAGCATTAAACAAACACTCCAGGAGAGATTCGGTGAATTTCGGGATGAAATCACGATCATCCAGGAATTAAATAATTTACAAAAAAATAAATTAGATTTAGAAACATTTGGAGAAAAGGTTAGAGAGTTAACATACACACTTAGTAGTATGGATCAATTAAAGCGAGATTTTTACGAAAAAATGGGTATAAGCGTCTTTATAGGACAATTAAATCCACTTCTTTCATTAGCTGTTAGAATGCAATACCCTTTGAACCTAGAGCGCACCATAACACTCGCAAAACAAGAGGAAACAAAATTAAAAACATATAGGCTACTAAATAATCAACATCTACTCAAAAACCCCTGAATAAACCTAACTATAACTTTAACTCAAACTCAAATCATAGCACGAATAAACCACAGTTTAAACCAAACCAACCCTACGTTAAAAGGGAACCGTTTACAAAACCTCCATATAAAATCAACTATCAACAAAATGAGGAGGAAAATTGCGAGGAAAACGATAACGTAACAGAAGTTGAACAAATCTACGCGCTATCGGAAAACCTTTCAAACGAATTGAATTTTTCGGAAAGTCGGAACGAACAACAGCACCCATAGTCCATATTAATAATCACAACGGTTTACCGTCAATCTGTATAAATGAGTTAGGCGGTAGATTTCTAATAGACACAGGGGCAGCCAAATCACTTATTAGTCCCATAGTGTTAAGAAAACACCCGAAAATGCAGAATAAAGTAAGATATAAAACATATACTATTATTACAGTACATGGTACCTCCAATCCGAATTCAAACGCTGTACACCCCTTCGTAATATTTGACTTCGATGAGGACTTTATAGATTTACTAGGTTTAGACTTTCTCGAAAAGTTTGAAACTCAAATTGACTTGAGAAAGATGATATTGACAATTAACGGTACCGAAATCCCTATAAGTAAAGACATAAAAAACAAATATAGAATAGAACCCTTAACACAAGCTAATTTTTATTTAATGATTAACCAGGAAGAGGGCGAATACTTGTTCGATGGTTTCGAAACAAAACACGGTCTATATCTACCCCCATCTCTTATCACAATTAAAAATGGATCTTTCAATGGTAATAAGTAACACATCCGAACAGCCCATCCGCTTTAAAAAACTAGTTATTTTACCAATGCAACCTTTAAACAAATGCATAATAAATAATTACCCGCAAAAGGTTTCGGTTAACAAACTTAACTTTAAAAGGGTTGACGAAATCTTAATAAATAATTTATCCCGACTAAGACTTGACCACCTCAACGAAGAGGAAAAGCGGGAAATTAAGAAAATATGTTATCAGTATAGAGATATATTTCATTCAGAGCAGTTACCGTTGACATTTACGCATACAGTAAAACACAAGCTGCGATTAACAGATGACACTCCGGTCTATACAAAAAATTACAGGAGACCGCCTACTGAAACCGAGGAATTAAAGAATCAAGTAGACGAACTATTAAAGAAAAACATTATTAGGGAAAGTCAGTCACCCTGGTCCAGCCCTATTCACTTAGTACCTAAGAAAACCGATGCCTCGGGAAAAACTAAGTGGAGGATGGTAGTCGATTTTCGTTAATTAAATGAAAAAACAATCGAGGATAAATTTCCTATACCTAACATTAACGATATATTGGATAAGTTAGGCAGAGCTCAATACTTTAGTACAATAGACTTGGCATCAGGATACCATCAACTTGAGATGCATCCCGATGACGTTGAAAAAACAGCGTTCAGCTTAGACCGTCACTATGAGTTTCTTCGCATGCCTTTTGGTTTGAAGAATGCCCCGAGTACATTCCAAAGAGTTATGACAAATATTTTGAGAGACCTATTGGTAGATACATGTTTAGTATATTTAGACGACATTTTTTTTTTTTTTTTTTTTATAAGTGACTAAACCCGCGTTTGACCTCAATCTCACCTGATGGTAAGTGACGATGAGGTCGAAGATGAAAGCACACGGGTTTAGGAAGGAACTGGCTCTTTATACAATATTGCCGGAACACATTACCGCCGGAGCGGTAACATTTGGCGGCAGACTTTGTATAAAGGGTGGTCGCTAGCCAGTCGGACCCAGAAGGGATCACCAAGCTACCACATTTTTATATATTCAACATCCCTTCAGGATCATTTACAGAAAATAAGAAAAGTATTCGACAGACTCAAAACACATAACTTTTAAATAAATCTACTAGATAAATCTGAATTCTTACAGAAAGAAGTAAACTATTTAGGTCACGTACTATGAAGCCAAGGTATAAAACCAAACGAAGATAAGATAAAAGCAGTGAAGGCATTTCCTATTCCCAATACACAGAAAGAAATTAAATCCTTCCTAGGATTACTAGGATATTACAGGAAATTTATACCCGACTTTGCAAAACTTACAACACCACTTATATACCAGAATTTATAGAATCTTTCGAAAAATCAAAGTCAGTCTTGTGTAATGCTCCCATACTTCAGTATCCTAATTTTGCAGAAACTTTTATACTAACAACCGACGCATCTGACAAATCAATCAGCGCAGTCTTAACTCAAGGCGCCATAGGATCTGATAGACCAATAGCCTACGCATCGCGTACTCTCTCTAAAACCGAAACTAGATACTCTACTATAGAGAAAGAACTTCTAGCCATAGTATGGGCAACAAAATACTTCAGACCCTATTTATATGGCAGAAAGTTCAAAATCTACACAGACCATCGACCTCTTATCTGGCTTATGAATGTAAAAGATCCCAATTCGAAATTAACGCGATGGCGATTAAAATTAGAAGACTATAATTATGACATTATATATAAGACGGGCAAATACAACACAAACGCCGACGCCTTATCTAGAGTAAAGATAAATGCCTTAGACATATCCCCTGAAACAAATAACAATCAATCCTTAGAAGAATTAATTTCGGAAGTTCAAATGTTACCGAGCTCACCCCTGAACCCGATCAATGAAACTGATATTGATATCAGCTCAGTAGATATAAGAGACCTATTAAATATGCCGACTACTCCCGCTCAGAACAATGAACAATCGGATAGCGATAACACACCGAGTACGTCAAATAATAATGAGCTACCTAATTACCCAGACGCGATAGATAAACAACTGAAGAAATTTCATATTAGAAGTACTCCCGGTTCCGAATACATTACAAGAGTAGAGGATAAGTCTAAGAACAACTTTACTATCAAATGCGTTTTTATTCCTGTTAATAATACAAAGGAAGAAATAATTAGATTCCTTAAAGAACACACAATAGCCGATAGGAAATTCTTTTGTTATTTTCATAATAAAGAATTGTATCCACTTTTCAGCCAAGTATACAACACAGTATTTGATACACGAGGCCCCAAACTTTATCAATGCACAACTAAGATTACCTTAGTCCACGATAGGGAAGAACAGATAGCAATTATAAAAAAGTACCATGAAGGCAAAAACATTCATCGCGGTATGAATGAAACATTTAAAAGACTAAAAAAGAACTATCATTGGAAAAATATGTTTGCATCCATTCAAAGCTATATAAACAAATGCGAAATATGTTTAAAGGCGAAATACGAAAGAAATCCCTTAAAGCTACCTATAGCACTTACAACAATCCCCTCAAAACCTATGGAACATATGTTTATGGATTTATATATGTCAGACAACACAACCTTCCTTACAATAATAGATAATTTTACAAAATTCGCACAGGTCGTGCCGCTGCAGGCAACTACAAGTATACATATCGCAGAAGCTATGCTACAAGTATTTTCAGTAATAGGTATACCCTTGTAACGTTATACGTTCAATTTTGTATTAAAACATAAAAACGTATTTCAAATAATATATTTCATAAATATTAATATATATAAATTTCACATAATTATTTTTTTTCCAAATTAAACCTAACTTAAAATACTACAAATAATTCGATCTAAAAATAATATATTTTATAAACAATAATATATTTACAATCATATAAGTATTTACATATAAAGAAACTTTAATATATTAAAAAACAATAACTTATGATTACTCAACTACGTAAAAAATATAGTAAGCTAAGGTTTTCGTTATTTGCCGCGGATCTCTAGACCACCCAGAAGCCATTCCTTTGTTCTCAAACATCGCGTGATTTTGTGGGCGGAGTTTATGCGTCGTCCAAAACCGGTGCGGGAGACGTCCTGGCCTCAGTTTGACATTCATTCCATTACGGACTTGAAGAAGGCAGTTGCTGGATCGTATTATCCAAAGCATATATATTGACTCTTTAAGTTACATATTAACCTAAGAGTCTCCTCTTATATATTGTGCTTAAGTAACGAACGTCCTGTACGAAATTATTTTTATATTGAATAGAAATCTGTATTCCCCGACAGGGTAAGTTGATGATCTATTATTTATTTAAACTATCTAAATAAATTAGTAGTTTAATTATAACATTAGATACTGAAGTACCTACTCATGTATTTTAAATAGTTTTTTTTTCTTTGTGCACTCCGTTCTGATTGTGATCTTATCAGCCACCTCACCATCTACTTTTTTTTATATACCCGTCTTCTTTGCTTTGGCATGGCTTAGGAATGTTTGCGATCACAATCAGCAACGGTTTTTTACTGGAGTTTTCTGGACCTTTTCTTATGGAAACTTTCTTCCAGGGAACTAATTTGGAACTAATTTGGAACTAATTTGGAAATAATTTGGAACTTGAAAGCTGAAGCTAAATTGGAACCAAGTCAACGTTGATAACCACGAGGCCTACAACCTATCCACAATCTACTACCTACTGCTGATCACCGTGCGACGAGCCACCCTCCATCTTTGGCTGCCTTCGTCAGGGAAGTACGGGTCTGTGGAGGCAAATAACAGTTGGCATACAACCTGCGACCCTGTATCGCTTTAAATTAAAATAAATATTCTTGTTAACCAGTTTGCTGTGTATTTATTTATGCCTACACGGTAAACTCATAACCGTTACACCCTCAAAGATAACTACGGATTCTGACCACAAGTTTGATAATGATATAATTAAAGAAATATGTGCCTCACACAATATTTTGATACATTTTACAACACCGTATAACTCCAATTCCAATTCACCTATAGAGAGGTTTCATTCAACCATAGGTGAAATGACTAAAATACAAAATCTAGTAAACAAAAACCCTATTAATATCCTAATGCGTAATGCAGTTATAGCATACAATAATACGATGCATTCATCAACGAATTTCTCACCATTTGAATTACTATATATGGTCACACTAGTAGCCGTAACCCACTCGAAATATTCTACCCACATGAATACTATCAGGATTATGTGGATAATCATAGAAAACAGATGGAAATAGCCCATAACCTAGTTACACATAAACTTTCCATAGAAAAGGTACAAATAATTAACCGACTTAACAAAAACACAGAAGAACCAAAGTTCAAGATAGGCGATCAAGTATATAAACGAATAGCGACTACAGCTCGAAGTAAAAAGACAGAACCACGATACCATAGTAAAAATACACCCAGAACAAATAGCTGAAATAGTAGGTAAACATATTAACGCTAAAACGATACGTGTACATTTTCGTATGCTCAGACGTAATATTGTTCCAGATGCATCACCATCCTAAACATCCTTCGGATGAATTCAGCCATCATCGAGCCAGTGGAAAACCATAATGGCTTAATAATCATTAAAGAAGCTTCGGTACGTCAACAAATCGACACATACCACCTTATTTGCGTGTATAACTTAACCCAATTGCGTGAATTATATACGGGAACTAAAGATGTTTTTCTAAACTTAAGTAGAATAGAGTATAATAATAAAGATACGATTTACGATAGGATAGTGTATAGACAACAAATAGATTACTTATTGGATATTATAGAAAATAAATTAACATACCTAGGTTCTAATAAGAATAACTACTATGAACACTTATATTCACATGGAAGAGTTAAAAGAGGTCTTGTTAACGAAATAGGTTCCATTATAAAATCTATAACTGGTAATCTAGATAACGAGGATGCCCTACGGTTCGAAAAGGAGATTAATGAGCTCAGATTGAATAATAACCAGTATCAAAAACAATCATTAGGACTTATGAGATATTTTATGGAACAATATAAAAATAATTTAAATTTAATACAAGACAACCAAAAATATCTTGCTAATTTAGTAAATAACCTAGGTACTACGAAAAATAAGATAAATAATAAGATAGATATTATAAGTATTTACATACAAATAGAGAATTGTCTGCAACAATTGTATAATAGGTTGGCTATGCTAGAAAATGCGATTACCTTTGCCCACCTAAATAAATTACATCCTAGTATTGTAAACCCAGATCAACTCCTTAGCGAACTGCTTACTATAGAGAAAAAAAGTGCACCAGAAACTTCCATTAGAACCAAAAATAGTTAATATACATAATATTGAGAAAAGCATTCATGTTAAAGCTTATGGCACTAACGAAAGCTTAAACTTCATCTTAGAAATACCACTAGTGTCACCACGATTATACACCCTTCTTCACCTTTACTCTATCCCAAACCAAGATAACTTAATGCTTGTCCCCAAACACCCTTTCCTTATACTCGGAGACAATGAGTTTGCATACCCGCACGAACCCTGCACCAATATTGCCGAAGATCAGCAGATATGTAACCATGTTGAGTGGCAACCACTACAAAAATCAATCGACTGTGTTGCTCAACTAATTACACAGCAAAAGGAGCCGATAAATTGCGTTAGAGTCGCAGCATCATTCAACGATACTTTAATACAGCAAATCAAGCAAAACACTTGGATTGTAGTTGTTAAAAGAGAAACCATAGCCAGGACTAGATGTAACGGAGAAACACAATATCAACGTTTACAAGGAGTCAACTTAATAACAATCAACGACCAATGTAAAATTAGAATTCGGGACCGTACCTTGGAAACCCACGTAAGATTTGTAAAAATAAAAGAAACAATACCTCTACCAAGAGTCCAATTATCCAACGATACTGATACGATTATCGAACTAAAAAATATAAATTTAGACAATATCAACACACTTATAAATAAAGCTAGAGTGTTGAATGCCAATAGTATTCATATATATGAAGGCATTGTATTCATAAACTCTTGTTGAAAAATAAAGACAGTTCAGTCATAACAGCTCTACCGAGCAGTCGTTTGTATTCTTTTTTAAAAGACTCTACCCTGGGCTCCCCACTTAACTCGAATTCAAATTAAATAATCCACAGTATTTGTAGAATTTTTCACCAAAATATTGCAGGTGTATTCTCAAAAAAATATATTTTAGATTTGACTTTGGCGGAATTACACAAAGAAAAAAAGTATCCTGATGTTCTTTGTCTTTCAGAAACATTTGTGAATAAAACATATCAGAATAATGTTAATATACACGGATACCAACTTGCATCAATCTATTGTCGTCAAAATAACAAGAAACGTGGTGGTGTTGGTATATTTTTAAGAAAAAGTCTGAATTTCAAAGAGCTTGATATGTTAAACAAATTTAATACAGATCGCTCTTTTGAGTGCTGTGGGATTAACATTGTGAACATAAACACGATAATTTTATGTATCTATCATAGGCCGGATTCAGATATTAATGTTTTTTTTTGAAATTTTAGAAAAACTTCTTTTTAAATTAACTTCTAAAACCAAATATAAAATAATATTGGCGGGTGATCTAAATATAAATACACTGCAACCATCAAAATCAAGCCAAACTCTTAAAGAAATAATTAAAAATTATAATTTCATTCTCCACATTATAAACCAACAAGACAAAACACGAATTAGTAACTTCGACGATGCAAAGCAAGAAGTTTTAAATTTAGAATTATCGGACCATAATACAGCTCAAATATTGTATTTGAATGTTGACAAGACAGAAACAGTATCGGAATATAAATTTAAACGAGATTATTCAATTGACAATTTAAATAAATTTAAAGAATGTATTGCTTCTTTATCATTCTCGGAGATGTATCAACAAACTGACATTATACGGCTATGACATCCTTTTCTGACATATTTTTTACATTTTATGACTTTGAAAAAATTGGTAAACGGGTATAAAAAACCCAAATGGATAACAAAAGGACTAAAATGATGTTGTAGAACTAGAAGAAATTTAAGGTACCAATTTTACAAACATAAATCCACACGAAACAAGAAAAAGTATGAGTTGTACTCAAAACTATTGCGAAAATGTATTTCCGTTTCCCAAAAAAATCATAACAACGACTTAATAACAAAATCCAAAAATAAATGTAAAACTGCATGGAATATTATAAACAAAAAAAGTAGCGACATAACTGAAAATCATATAAAGCAATTTATTAAAAATGAGACCGTCGTCGTTAAAGAATCTAAAGGTGTAGCAGAAGAGTTTAATGACTATTTTAATAATTTGACAAATAGTACAATAAATAATTGCACTAACACAAATACTACACGTTTAGAGAAAATCATGTTTTTGGAGCCCGTTACACCAGCAGAAGTTAGCCTTATCATAAAGTCTTTAAATCATACAAATGCAGTTGATTATGATGACATTTCCACAAAGGTGGTAAAATTTTGTGTCTCCGAGTTAGCATCTTTTGTCTTTCTTAATTAAATTTTCATTTGCCCAAGGTCAGTTCCCAGACTCACTAAAAAAGTCTATTGTAAAGCCTTTATACAAAAGAGGTAACAGGTGTCATCTTAACAACTATAGGCCAATTTAATTGGTAACTATATTTTCCAAGGTTTTCGAATGAAAATGAAAATGATTAATTAATGAAAAAGCGGCTTACTGATTTCATTTCCAAAGGACAGGATTTTACCTGGGCCCCTTTTTATTGATGAAAAACGGTCGGTTAGGAAGTTGAAAAGTATCTTAAAAAATTGGTCGTACCCGATGTAAAACATATTTGAAAAACGCCACTTTTTTACAGTGGGAGAGCCGAGAAAAATCCAGATTAGTGAATTTTTATGTATTTTATGTTCCTTTTGTTTCTTTTTTTGGGGTATTCACAATGTTAGATTGACAGCACTCGCTCTATCAATCTGTCAAATGTCAAATAGGTACTAAAACCGCTAAAAATGTCACTTGTTTGTTTCGTTCGATGCCTAACTTACTGGTGATTTTCTCTGCGTATTTCTGGATTCCCCCGACGACCAACGCTTTCATTTACGGACTTCTTGGACCCTGCTTTACGTTTACCACACCGGCTTTATTCACGGACACCGAGATTCCTGCTCATACGATTACTTTGGCTCACCAATTGGACACCGTTTACATACTTTTGACCATGGATTCCTGTGTGAATTGTGGCTTAACTACAAACCGTTGCAATGCTTTGGGAAGGCATATCTTAGATGACGCAGCCACCTTATCAGTAATTCAGCAATGGCTTTCACCAGAACCTGTAAGTAACTTTTATTTCTACACTAAACTTAATATAACTTATCTATAATCATACCAACTATTCACTTTTATTTGTGACTAGGTATTTGGTAATACAAATGAGCTAGCCTTTCTTTATGTGGTGCCCTTGAACCTTATTTATATTTACTTGCTGAATTCTTTTTTTATAATTTTATTTTAAATTACTTAACTTATTATTTTTTGTCTTCTGCAGGTGCACAGCCAAGACCATTTGTGTCAGGCTTGTTGGAGCCTTGCTCAAGATGTAGTATTAGGAAGACAACCATGTACCAGTAGACAATTCGGCCACTCTAGTGTTTGCCTCCGGTGCAGGCGTTCACTTATAAGAAAAAAAAATACACATATACTTTCCACTGCTTCAGATAGTGAAACAAGGATATATAATGTTATTCGAGAGTGGATTTTGCCCCTAACAGTGAGTATAATAACAAATAGTATGGATTTTTCTTCATAGAATATTTTTGTAATAATTTCATTACTTATTTATTAATAGAAAAAAAAAACATATATTAATAGTTTGCTTACATAAGTTAAACTACTATTACTATAGTCCGTTTTTTATAAAGAGTTTTATTGTAAACAAAAGGGATACCGGGATGAAAAAATACCAAGAGTATGGTAGTTTTCTTAATTTAATCAAATCTATTAGCAATTAGGTTGACATTTTGATGATTCGGTGATATAAATACAGAACATAATTTTAACCTATTTTATATTTTATAACTATAAATACGAACAATTATTTTTTACTTTAAACATATAGAAGAATAGTTAATATATCATCAGTATCCTTATAGAGGTTTAGAACATTTTGGCTATTTAAAAAAATATTGTTATTTTTTCATTCGTCTCATCTCAGAAAACTATGTTCTTTTTACATTTATTCACTTTTGTTTCAGATAAGTGCGGCCAGCCGTATATGCCATTCTTGTTGGGTTTTGGCTAAAAGAGCTGCTGTGCACATGGTCTCAGGCCCATCAACTTCGTCTCAGCCTGATCCTCCTGCTCAACTGGAGATACCACCTGTACCTGTACCGCCCACAACTATTCAAGAAGAACCTACTGAAGCGTCTTTAGAGGAATTTATCGAGGCTCTTCATGGCGAAACATCAGTTCCACATGAGGTGGAGGATGTTATATATAGCCAACCTGAACCCACTATTATTTTACCAGACTTCATGCGCTCAGTTGGTACTGAAAAAAAATGTTTCATCGAAGGGTGCCAAGGATCTGAAAGGTACAGAGTTCCTCTTACAACACGAAAAATGTTATTGAACCGATTCAATTATTACATTCCTCTCAACAATCGCCTATGTGATCGACATGTTGTGTTTGAAGCTTGGGATTTCTTAGATAGCCTGCAAAATAGTTATGTCCGGTCCTTTACGGCCAATCATATCCAAGATATGTTTACATTGAAAGAATCGTCAAGTACTATTATTGTTGATTTTGATAGAATAGATGATTTAGAAGACCATACTGTGTATACCTGGCTGGGGTTCAGTAAAATGCACTTTAGTCAAATACTGAATGAGGTTCCTCAGTTCTTAGAGCTACCCAAAGGAAACAAAATATTGGCATGTTACCTAGTGAAACTGAGAACTGGAGAATGCAATGATAGACTGTCAACTTTATTTAAAGTATCCAAGAGTCAGGTACAGAAATGGCTAAACCAAGCTAGGGAACTCATGACAGAATATTTTGTCCCTCATAATTTAGGATTTAACCATATAAACAGAACACAAGTTACTCAAAGAAACCTCACAATACCAAACGCACTATTTGGAGATTATGAAGGTGAAAATAGGCCCATAGTGATACTTGATGGAACTTATTGTTACATTGAAAAGAGTTCAAATTACCTATATCAAAAAAAAACCTACAGCCTACATAAATATAGGAACCTAGTAAAGCCATTTTTAATGGTATGCACAGATGGATATATTATTGACGTCTTAGGGCCATATCCAGCCACAACCTCGGACTCAGACATTTTGAAAAATGAACTGAATAATATAAATTCACAGATACGGCAATATTTTGAAAATGGAGATGCTTTCATTTTAGATAGAGGTTTCCGGGATGCATTGCCTTTGCTTGGGCAATGTGGTTTCAGAACTTACGTGCCTGCTTCATTAAGGGAGGGTGAATTCCAGCTATCAACGCTGGAAGCCAATAAATCTAGAGCCGTCACCATATGCCGTTGGGTAGTAGAAGTTGTCAATGGCAGATTTAAAAGGGATTTTAAATTATTTAGGCAGACGGGTTTTAACACAACAGCAAAATCATTAATGAAAGATTTTGAAGTGGCGGCTGCTCTCATTAATAGATTTCATCCTCCCATAGTTGACCGTGTTGATGCTGGGGAAATCATAAATCAAATAAATATGCACATGAATAATAATAATGATTTAGCTGATTTTATTGAAAGATATCAATACAATAGGCGAAGGGCAGATTTTGAAACCATGACTGTGCATAGTGACAATTTAAATAATTTTCCCCAGTTGACTTACAGTCAACTAATATTAATATGTTTGGGAACTTATCAGCTGAAGCAGGCACGATCATATTTTGGTGAACATGTAAGAGGCAATGATGGATTTGTAATAGAAGTGTGCAGAGAGGTGCGCAGCAACTTACTTCGAGAGCTGTCAAATTCTAATACCACATGGCTGCTAAGAGGTAGAATACAATCGCGGCATATAAGTAGAAAAACATACTTTGTTTATATTTTATTTGACAGCTCTCTTACAGGACGTGAGTCCATATTGCAATATTGTTGTAATTGCTTGGTAGGTAGAAGAACAGTAGGTTGCTGCGCTCATATAATGTCCATTATTTGGTACCTGAGTTGGGCAAGGTACCAAGAAAATATTTTACCTCCTGCACAGTTTCTAGAAGATGTTCTTATAGTAATTGAAAATGATTAATAAAGATATTATTTCAAGGTTTGTTTTTATTTTATACTCCCTTAGTTAAGAAGAAATGTAGATTGGAGTTACTATGATCTATAGGTACTTACATCATATTAAAAATAACTCATTTACTGATATTATTATTAAAGTTCACATGAGAAGACACAGAAACAACACCTGGGAAATATATTGTCCAGCGGGTGAGACTGTGAAGGTCATTTGAACTGACATTTTATTCAATTTTTTTTTATTGGCGACTTAAATCTGGACCTTGACCTCAATCTCACCTGATGGTAAGTGACGATGAGGTCGAAAATGAAAGCACACGGGCTTAGTAAGAAACTGGTTCTTCACAAAATATTTCCGGAACACATGACCACCAGAATGGTGATAAATGGCTACAAACTATATAAAGGGTGGTCGCTAGCCATGAGGACCCTCAGGGGGTCCTACCACTAAGGAAAATAGATGTATAGATATAATTACAGTAATGAACTCGACAAAATAATGATATTTCGGTTTAGATATTCAGATTTTTTTAGTACTTTTATATGACTTTGCCGTTGCCTTTGCCCCCAATATCTCATCTCCCCCACTGACAATTTCGGCCAAATTTTCAGTGATTATACGCTATTAAATCCTCTTTCCAAAAATATAAGTTTCATGCTCCTAACTTCTCGTTTTATCGGGGCCCAGAATGTAGGGAGCAAATGATCCTGTCCTTTAATATCATTTGTAAGGAGCAATCAGGCTTCCAAATAAATAAATCTACAAACTCAGCCGTATTTGAATTCGTTAATAAGGTAACTGATATGAGCCGCGCATTTGATTTTGTTTCGCATCCATTGTTGCTTCGAACGTTCGCACCGGTTAGCCTAAATTTCCGAACTTCGGCCAACTGACAACGGGAATCAAGTGCTAAACGTTTGGACTCACAAAATTCTCGAACTTAGGCAAAACGCGAATGGGAATCAAGCGCTGAGCGTTCTCAACGTTTGGCTTCAGAGAATTCCCGAACTTTGGCAAACCGCGAACGAGAATCAAGCGTTGAACGTTCTCAACGTTTGGCCTCACAGAATTCCCGAACTTTGGCAAACCGAGAACGGGATCAAGCGCTGAACGTTCTCAACGTTTGGCCTCACAGAATTCCCGAACTTTGGCAAACCGCGAACGGGGTCAAGCGCTGAACGTTCTCAATGTTTGATCTCGCAGAATTCCCGAACTTTGGCAAACCGCGCACGGGAATCAAGCGCTGAACGTTCTCAACGTTTGGCCTCACAGAATTCCCGAACTTTGGCAAACCGCGAACGGGAATCAAGCGCTGAACGTTCCCATCGATTAGCACAGCAAAATGTACGATCAGCAAGGAATAGAACCCGCAGGCAACATAATTTATTGAATTCCTCATTTGCTTATGATTGTACCCTTGACTATGATGAGCTAAATAATATTGATATTGGTAGAATGGATAAAATATGCAACTTATGCCAAGCGGCTGAAGCTTCTGGATTGTGTTGTAGTGGTGGCAAAGTAAATATACCTAAAATTCCGGAATCAACATCAGTTTTCAAAGAACTGATATCAGGCTCACATCCATCTCCAAAGCATTTCTTAAATCACTCAAGACAATATAATACACTTTTTCAGATGACTTCATTTGGTGCCAAAGAAATTCGTGAGGGAAACTTTATACCCACTTTTAAAGTCCAGGGGCAAGTTTATCATTTGATCGGTAATTTACTTCCAGCTGAAGGTGCACAACCTGAATTTTTGCAAATATATTTTGTTTCTCATGCAGATCAGGTAGCCTTGCGCTCAAATTTAAATCCAAGCTTACAAATCAATCTTATCGACGCTCTCCAAACGTATCTCCACGATCAGAATGTGTATATTCAAAGTTTTAAATACAATCTCGAAAATAGACCAACTAATTATTTTAAACTTATTATTCATGCTGATGTGAAACCTTCTAACGAGCACCTAGGTCAGTATAATGCGCCAATAGTAGATGAAGTAGCTGTTCTTTTGATAGATGAAGACAAAGATCCTCGAGATATTGTGTTGAATGCGAGAGATGGTGGACTTCAACGAGTTTCTGAAATTCATAGATCTTATGACCCACTTCAAGATCCTTTACTGTTTCCCTTTGGAAATGACGGATACTGTATAAATATTCCATGCAGAATACTGCTGCTAGATCTAAAACTGTATCATGTATGCAGTTTTATGCATTTAGACTCATGGTGAGAATAAATTACTTTAACAGCATACATTATTTCAAAGCATTATTCAACCAATATTGTGTTGATATGGCGGCATAAATGATTTCTGAGAGGCTTGACTTCATCAAAAGAAATCAAAAAAAAATTGAGAGCAGAAGAGGACATTCATTTAAGAGATGCCGTGGTTAATGATGGCAATATAGACGCTTCTAATATTGGCCAGCACGTTATATTGCCGTCGTCATTTACAGGATCCCCCAGATACATGAATGAAAAAAGTCAAGATGCCATGACATACGTCAGGAAGTTTGGAAGACCAGATCTCTTTGTTACATTCACATGTAACTCCGAATGGCCAGAAATAAAAATTGAGTTATTACCCGATCAAAATTCTTACGACAGACATGATTTGGTTTCTAGAGTATTTAATTTAAAACTCAAGAAAATGATAGACCTATTAACTAAGAAAAATATCTTTGGACCATCGAAAGCCTTGGTTTACAGCGTAGAATGGCAAAAAAAGAGGTTTACCTCACGCTCACATTTTAATGTGGCTGGCTATCAAAGTACAACCAGATTCTATAGATGCAATAATATCGGCTGAAACACCTGACAAACAAATCCAATTCTTCATAACATTGTCATAAGTGAGGGTAGCTGTGAATTGTGTATACATGTTTTGCTTTGCTCTCTAAATTTTTTGAAGAATAAATAGTCATAAGAACATCAAAAAAACGTGAGACAAGTTACGAGGATACGTGTTGTAACTAGTATTAGCTTCAGTGACTATCAGTACGACGTAAAACTTTGAGTTTCAAGTTGAGTGCGCCCTGCAGATTGCCGATAGTGAAATTAACTTTGTGAAAGTGATATTGAAACAACACTGATTGAGACAGTTATTGAAATTACATCTTTGTGATACGAGGTATTATACTCAGTTATATTCAAAAACATTTATAACGAAGTTCGAAACACATTCTGACGAAAAGAAAATAAGACCTTACCTGTGAATAAAAAATAGCAATTTCACCTATCCATCGCAGTGCAATCTTAAGAATGAAGTGTGAAGCATGTAAAACATTAATTAATCAGAAGAAACATAACTTTATGAAATGTGTTACGTGTGAAAAATATTACCATATAGAATGCCTTAATATTAATAAGGAACAGTACAGTCAATTTAAGCCTTCCTTTTTACAATCTTGGAAATGTCCTGCATGCGTCAATATTACCATTCGCAAACAAACTAATCAAGACACACCGGTGAGAAATAATATGGTTGCACATCAGCTCACTGTCAACTATGTTTCTGATGAACACCTGGACGTGGCCATGCCCTCGACGTCGTCGTCTGTTAATATAACTACAGGTTTTGATTCTTCAAAAATAAAAAATAAGGAATCATTTACATTGGAGGATATAAGAGCCGTCTTTAACGCACAAAACGAGAAGCTGCGCCGTGAGTTGAGATCAGATTATAGAGATCTAATAAAAACAGAATTGGCACCTATAAAGCATGACATTGAAGAATTTAAAAAATCTATATCTTTTGTAAACCAACAACACGAGGAATTTAAGAATCGAATTTTGAAAATAAAACGTGATATTAAAACTGTAACTAAATTTAGCAGTGAGGTTTCTTTGTTGGATGTGTCTATTCAAAAACTAAATACCTAAGGATTTCAATTCTCGGGAGCAATGGTCGAGACGATCGAACATAGAAATCTCAGGTTTGCCGGAAACTAAAAACGAAAATCTACTTAACTTAATCACGAATATCGCTAAGAGCGCAAATTGCAACTTAAACATCGACACTGACATTGATTTCATTACTAGAGTTGCTAAGATGAATAGTTCTGCAATAAGTCCAAAGCCTATTGTAAAATTTATTGCTCGCTACAAGAAAGACGATTTACTAGCTCAATTACGAAAAATGATCATGAAAGCAAGTGATTTAGGCATCACAAGTGAAAACGGACAAGCTCGTATTTATTTTAATGATCATCTTACGCCACAAAATAAACTCTTACTACAACAAGTAAAAAAAATTGCTGCTGAAAAGAAATATAAATACGTGTGGATACGCAATTGCAGTATTATGGTACGCTTCGACGACAATAGCCAGGTCATCAATATTAATTCTGTGACTGATTTAAAAAAAATGGAGTAGGTGTTGTAAATATAAGTTATGTTTTGTTTTTTATATTTTCTTATTTATTGTATTTTAGTATTAATGTATTTTATAAAGAAATGATCAAACTTTGCTTTCACTATGATTGTAATTATATTTTTTATTTGTACCGGGAATCGAATATCTTAAAGCCGGTTGCAGACCAAGAGCTAAGCTAAGTTAGTTTAGCTTAGCTCGCATAGCTGACGCAGTTTTCCATACTTGTGTGCAGACCGCAAACTATGTGAACTAAGCTATGTGAGCTAACTAAAATATGCGAAGCTATGTTAGTTGTGTATGCCGATGCGCAGCTACGCGAGCTAAGCTATGTCCCTCCCGCCTTCCCCGCACGCCCTTTGCACATCCTTCGCCAGTGCTGTCCAGTGTCCTTTGTCGTACGCACGGTCGTTTCGTAACGAATATGGAGCAATTTATCGAAGTTGTTAAACAATTTCCTGTGTTATGGAACACACAGTTAAAAGACTATCACAATTCTATTAAAAAGGATGTTGTATGGAAACAAATAGTGGAAGAAATAAGTAATCCAGACATACCAGACGGTGAGTTTAATTATTTTTTATTTCAAGTTTAATCTAATTTACATTATTAAAATAATTACAAAATAACTCTCTGACACGAAATGCTTCTCTAGTTGCTCGTAAGTTGTCGTATTGTACCGATCTTAAAGTTTGCTGTTCTTCAATATTGACGGTATTGGCGTTACTAGTTGTCGTTCTTGAAGATATTAAATAATTGTGCACGACACAGGTAGTCTTTGTAATGACGTCCACTAGTTCCAATTGACATTCAAATGGTCGACGAAACACACGAAATCGTGCTGTTAATATGCCGAACGCATTTTCTACTACATTTCGTGCTCTACTGAGACGATAGTTAAAGGTGTTTTTTGCTCTGTTATCTAAACATGTACTCCGTGGGTACGGCCTCATAAAGTGTTTTTGTAATGGGAATGCTTGATCACCTATAAACACAAAAGGAGTTGGATCGCTATCAGGCGTTAAAGGTTTATGATTGGGCAAGTTTAATTGCCCGTTTTGTAATTTGTGGCCAAATGCACTATCTGCAAAAATACCTCCGTCGCTAAATCGGCCCATTGAACCAACGTCTATTATAATAAATCTTTTGTATGCATCAACGACTGCGAGAAGGACGGCAGAATAAAATTTTTTATAATTAAAATAATTAGAACCCGACTGAGGAGGGCATTTTATTGAGATATCGTCGGATAAATTCGCAAACCTCGTAACTCCACTTTTGTGTCAAATCGACTTTTTTATGTTATTCAATGGTAAATTTCTGAACGCACCTGATCGCAAAACTCTAAATTCCGTTAAAAAGTCGGTTACAATTTTAAAAGTGAATTAGAAATCCTCGTAACTCCAGCCCGCCATTTTGTTAGAGGAAGACCACGTATGTCCCCCGCGCAGTACTGTTGACGATAGCGTCGTGACCGCACGCGGCGTGCCACCCATATTTTGTGTTATAATTGTGAAGAAACGGGTAAGTACGAGTTTTATTGATACTATTTTGTTAGTGCTAATACCTATCAGCATAAAAATAATTATTTGTTACCATGATATGGCTATATTTCTCAAAAAATCATACATAACTGCTTGCCGCGGAGATACGTGGTTTGCTTATTTTTGTTTTTTATTCGTTGGAGAATTTAAGTGGTTTTCTACGCAAACATTTTTATAAGCTTTTATAATATTTTAACATGCAATGTATGCAAGTATGTTGTATGTATATTTCGAGTGGAATTTTGCAACTCTATTTTGAAGAATCTAAGTACAGTCACGTCTAATTAATACACTCCAGTTTAACAAATTAATGTAAACATTCCAAAAAAATATACCCAGAGTGGTGTTTAAAATTATTTATAAGTTTATTAAATTATAATTAACACTACTCTGGGTACTTTTTTTGGAACATTTTGTTTATATTAATTTATTAAACTGGAGTATATACGTACTATTATTAAACTTGACTATACCTTCAACCGATTGAGTTGAAACTTTGTATACTTGTAAATTTTCGATAACAACACGTTAACTTGATACTATGGAGCTGATCTGATGATGGAGACGGAAGGTGGCCATTGGTGGAACTTAACA
Organism: Stenoptilia bipunctidactyla; assembly: GCA_944452665.1. Taxonomy (NCBI): domain Eukaryota; kingdom Metazoa; phylum Arthropoda; class Insecta; order Lepidoptera; family Pterophoridae; genus Stenoptilia; species Stenoptilia bipunctidactyla. The sequence goes on from OX101746.1 coordinate 16,055,014, forward strand.
CAACCCTATCGAGTTTGGGCTCTTATGGTTCGTCTTGACGAGTAAGTTCTTTGGTAGGTAAATAGTGCCCAGGGTCTGATGATGGAGTGGCCATAGGAACTCGGTAGTTAAATGACATAATGTTATTGTGTTTGGTTTCATATGATTTATTTTTACGAAATTCATGTGTACCTAATAATAAGAACGAGTGACAAAAATTTAATAACTTATTTTTTGTTATAGATACCTACAAAATGGATCGCAGAGCCAGAATTAATAAAATATTTTCTAATATCAAAAAAAATACACCGGAAATAGAATATGGGTATTCAGTATTTAATTATGAATGCCAGCCGGATGGATCCCTAGCTTTAACAAATGCAGATCATATTCCATCGCCACCAGATGCCTGTATTTTAAGTAAGGAAATCACTGCACCGCTTTACCCTGATTATGAGTGTCAGCCTGATGTACCACTTACCTTACCAGCACTTACCTTACCTGCACGAGATCACGTTGCATCGCCACAAGATTCCTGTATTTTTAACCATGAAATCACCGCACCACTTCACCCTGCTTATGAGTGTCAGCCTGATGAACCGCTTACCTTACCTGCACTTACCTTACCTGCACGAGATCACGTTGCATCGCCACAAGATTCCTGTATTTTTAACCATGAAATCACCGCACCACTTCACCCTGCTTATGAGTGTCAGCCTGATGTACCGCTTACTTTACCTGCACTTACCTTACCTGCACGAGATCACGTTGCATCGCCACAAGATTCCTGTATTTTTAACCATGAAATCACCGCACCACTTCACCCTGCTTATGAGTGTCAGCCTGATGTACCATTTAACTTGCCAGAACAAGAACATCACGTTCAATCTCCACAAGATGTCTGTAATTCTAGCCAGGTACCTACCGATTTTCAGAGCATTCCCGAGAGTTGTGACGTGAGTTCATTTGATGAAATTGACCAATCTTCACCTAGCATTTTAAATCCGGCTTTAATTTGTATGGAAGACAACTTGGAGCTTGCGAGCGTTTTGGATCCTGAAACTTCTGCGACTGGAGAACACAGCCCAAAGAAAACTGAAGCTGAAATTGAAGAAGAAGATACACCAAAGCGAAAAAGATCTAAAACAAGTAGTGAGAATAATTGGGAAAAAAACAAAACCAAAGAATTAAGAGAAAAAGGTAAACAGTACAGAGGAAAAAAAAAGGAAGGAAATGTATGGGTATATAGTAAAGTAAAAGAGGAGAGAAGACTGAAACCTAGGTGCAATTGCAAATTGAGCAGCAAAGAAACTAAGTTTAAATGCTTACAGATTACAGACGAGAAGAGAGATGAGATTTTTTTCAATTTTTGGAATAACATGACATGGAAAGAAAAGAAAATTTACGTCAAAACATTAACTATAGTAAAACCAATTAAGAGAAAAAGATGTGATAATGAAAACTCAAGAAGAAAAAAATCATTAGAACTGTATTTGGAGGTAGATTCTGTTAAGTATAGAGTTTGCAAATCTATGTTTTTAAATACACTGGTAATTGGAGAGTGGATGATGCTTAACTGGACCCAAAATAATAAGAAAAATACTGAAAGATCGGAAGACGGAACTAATGAAGAAACTGTAAGGAAAGATAATGTAACCAGACAACAAGATGAAAATTTAAAGAAAGAAAAACAGGTCAAAACTTTTTTTGAAGCATTACCAAAACTTGAAAGCCACTATTGTAGATCACAATCATCCAAGTTGTATTTAGAACCACACTGGGAGACGAAAACTCAATTGTTATTGGAGTACAATGATGTGTTTGCCAAAGAGAAAGGATATGACCCCGTTTCTATTACAACTTTGTCCAGTGTATTTAAAAATATGAATTTGGGATTGTTTAGACCAAAAAAAGATTTATGCGACCTCTGCGAAGCTTTTAAATGTAAAAATGTTACAGAAGAAAAATATACCAAACACATTAAAATGAAAGATGCTGCTAGAAAGGAGAAGAACCTCGACAAAGAGAGTGATAAAGAAGTTTTGACGATGGATTTACAATCTGTTTTGCTGTGTCCCAAATCCAATGCATCAGCTCTTTACTATAAAACTAAATTGGCTGTACACAATTTCACTGCCTATGACATTAAAAGATCAGAGGGATACTGCTTTATTTGGAACGAAACAGAAGGTGGATTAACTGCCAATGAATTTGCGTCAACAATAGTACGAATATTGGAGTTGTTCAAGGAAAAACACAATTTGAAAGAAGGTTCAGAAATTATTTTATTCAGCGACGGATGTACCTACCAAAATAGGAACGTTACCCTTTCCAATGCTCTCCTAAATTTTGCCGTTCAGCATAAAATAATAATTGTACAGAAAATATTGGAAAAGGGACACACGCAAATGGAGGCAGACTCAATGCACTCGGTAATAGAAAGACAAATTCGAAACAGGAAAATTAATGTACCGGCAGATTATGTCAATATTGCTAAAACAGCTTGCAAAAAAAAACCGTATTATGTTGAATACCTTGACCATTCCTTTTTTAGAAAATTTGATAATATGAAAACATACAAAACCATAAGACCAGGGAGAAAGGCAGGAGATCCAGTTGTTACCGACCTGAGACAGTTGAAATACTTACCAGAAGGTCACATCTTGTATCGTTTAGGATTTACTGAAGACTGCGAAGAAAACCCTCTGCCTGCTAGAGTTAAATTGACTGATCATGTTAGTTTTCAAGACTTACCACAGCTTTACACTGAAAGACTGAAAATCAAGAAGTCCAAATATGAACATCTTCAACAGTTGAAAGTTGTACTGGAAGGAGATTATCACGCGTTTTATGATGCCATTCCTTATGAATAGCTGGTTTACTTTAGGTTTTAGAATTTATTTTATTTAGTTTCCAAACGTTTCATTAAGTAATAATTATGATCTCAGCCATTGCTAGTTGATTTTTTTATTTTTTTGTCCTTGCTTATAATTTATAATTGTTATTGTAACTTTAAAGTCTGATTTAAATACTTAAGTACCTAAGTGAATAATTATTATTATAGTTCAAACTGTCTTCAGAAGGCATAAAAATTCCTTACCTTGTTTTAAGAGATTTTGTGATACTTGTATAGGTAGTTTATAACTTTTGATAAAACTTATTCTGGGTTTAAAAATGCCAGATTTGATTTAAAGGAAGGTAACAAATGTCAAGAATAAGCTTAATTTTTTGGAGAAACTGTTTTAATGTTAAGAGAATTTGTTAATGTTTGTTAAAACTTTTCTAATAAAACATAACGTTTACTCCGAGTTTTGAGAGTACTAGACTAGATATAAGTATATTAACATACAGAATTTTAAAGCTTTAAGGCTGTTTTGTTTAAAGTTTTATAAATAAATATTTTTGTACAAATAAGCGTTTAAATTAATACATTCATATTATATAATTGATTTTAATCTATTTGCTTATATTTTTCTTCATGGCAATACTTGTAACTCCATGTTCTATTACTCCTCGTTAATAATCACTCAGAATCTTATAAATTTGAATCCTAGTATTTAATTTACGTTATAATTAAAAATAATGTAGACAAGTATTCAAGAAAAATCATCAATTTAACAGTGTTTCAGGACTCCTAATAAATCTCTTCAAAGAAAAACTCGTAACTCCCAAATTACTTTTTTTTTCTTTAGGGCAAAACCAGTAACTCCATTTTTTTTACTGGTTCTCATTTTTCACTTTAAATCTCTTAAAAGATATCTAGGATTATATTTAAGACATTAATAAAAAAAATATCAATAAGCCTTTATGCAAAAAACGTCCGTAATTTAGTTTTTTGTATCTCCTGTAAAATTTGGTCTGATGGAGGTACGAGGATTGCGATTTTAGACGACGATATGCTTCCCATCCACGGCACCAAGGCAGTTAGGGAATTGCCATTTATCATTAAAGTCTTCTGCAATTACTTCCCATTCACTTTCTGTCGGTAACTTCATATATATTGGTTGCAAATGAATCCAAAGTGCATTGCACACATCTTTAACAATCAAAGAAACTGTATTATTACCCACTCTGTAATTGTATCCAATTGTTCTAAAGGAGTCGCCAGTAGCTAAAAACCTGAAACACATAAATATTTATTACTAAGTTTGACTTGGTGTTTGTTACAGTGAAAACTGCGAAGAATGAGTGGAAAAAATTACGAGATAGTCATCGAGAGTCACTGAAAAGGATGAAAGCCAGTACAAGTGGTCAGGCTGCTTCTCCGGCAAATAACTGGAAATATGCCGAGTTACTCGAATTTCTTTTACCCCACATGAAAAACCGTAAGAGAACTGGTAACGTATCAATTAATGATAAAAATACTTTGGCCAGTACATCAACCGAAAGTCAAAGTACTGAGATTTTCGAAGAAATTCCGAATGATTCCGAAAATACTTCCGAACCACCAAGGATAAAAAAAAGAAAAGTTGCCGATGACGCATCATTAAACGACTTACTTCAGAAAGTCGATAACGATTTTATGAAGCGATGTGAGCAAAGAGAGCAACGGAAGGCTGAGGAGGCAAAAGAGGCGGAGAAACACAGACATCCGTTAAATTTATTTTTTGACAGTATGTGCGAGTCAACTAAAAAGCTTCCCGATTGGATACAAAGAGATGTAAAAAAAAAGCTTTTTCAAATTGTAAACGAAGCAGAGGAAAATTATGAAAGTTATTTGTCTAGGCAGACTTATCAATATGGGTACTCATCATCCACATTTTCGACGCCAACTCAAAACGATAACTTAGATAATTTGTAACCTTTTGGCATTTACCAATAACAAATAAAAATAAATGTTTTTTTAACTAAAATAGTTTTGCTTACCTTAAACAAATAGCTAATCTTTCTTCTGGGGTTATAGCCTTCCGATAGTTAGTATCTTGTTTAGTAATATCTCCGATGATCAATGATAACAAATCATAAAACTGAACTCTTGTAACACGATAATATAACTGAAAATGTTCATCATCTAATTCGTAAAATAAAGTTCTGAACTCTCCACTTGCGTGCCGAGATTCAATGTGTTGACATATCCAAGGTCTAGAATGTCGATTTCTTATATAATAATAATAAGTCAGTATTAATCTTCTTTTTCTATGTGTAACGTATTCATCATCGGAACTTTCTTCATCGATTATATTCATAGCAAGCGCCTGACGTCCGTCTATTTGAACTCCGCAACACTAACTGAGCTTTGGCTTAGCTCTTTGTGTGCACGCCATTTATTTATATCTTAGCTTAGTTTGGCTTAGCCTAGCTTCCCTAGCTTAGCTTTGGAATAGCTTAGTTTTCGGTCTGCAACCGGCTTAATAATAACTTTATACATCTCATTTTTTATAATTAATTGGGCAGAATTTTCATTTCAGAAATACAATAGAATATTAGTGAAATACTTTTATTTATTTTGCGATGGCTAATTCACTTAAAATTTATTATCAGAATACTAGAGGACTCCGAACTAAAACAAATCTATTTTATAAAAATTGTTTAAGTGTTGACTACGATATCATAATCATAACGGAAACCTGGCTTCTCCAAGGGATATTTGACGGTGAGTTATTGGATACCAACAAATATAGTATTTATAGGAATGATAGAGATTATGAGTCGCGTAAAGAAAAACTGGGTGGAGGAGTTTTATTAGCGGTGCGGCAGGGATTATGTGTTGAAAATGTTACGTCTTTCAAAATTACAAACGTAGAGGCCATCGCAATTACGATTCCCCTGGGTACACTCTCGAATCCTAACTATTTACGTATTTTTTGTGGTTATTTCCCTCACTGCAACACACATGCGAGCAGTTTAGACGAATTTTATAATACTGTGTCTAAGGAAATTCTTGACTATCCGGATAGAATGTACCTAATAGCAGGTGACTTCAATATTAGTCAAGGCGTGTGGGTTACGAACCAGCAAGGTAAATATGTGACATTAAATCAAAATAATAATTTAATTACGTCTAATTTGGCATCTTTTATGTCTTTCAATAATTTAAAGCAATATAATAATGTTAGAAACGTAAGGGATAGACTTTTAGATCTCGTGATATCAAGTACCGACTGTGTAGTTCATAATTGTCAAGATCCAGTGGTACCTTTGGATAGTCATCACCCAGCACTAGTGATTAACTACTTTGTCGATAATATACGACCTTTAAACTGTCCTCCTAGAAAAATTATCCTCTTTGGTGCGGCAAATTATGAAATTATAAACAAATATTTGTTAGAGATAGACTGGGAAAAAACATTAAATAATGCCAATATCGATTCAGCTATTGCTATATTTTATGAAAAAATTAATAATGCCATTAATGAATACATTCCCTCTAAATTTCAATCTAAATCCTATAAATAACCTGTCTGGTATTCTGACTCACTTATTAAAATTGTTAAAGAAAAACTAAAATTTCACAAAAAATGGAAAAAATATAATAGTCAATCTGATTTTACTACATATAGCTTACTACGCGATCGTCAAAAACGAGTAGGAAAGGTTTGTTACGATACCTTCATTAAAAAAGCTGAAAAAAATATTCGTAGATCAAGTAAATATTTTTGGAAGTTTGTAAATCTCAAAAGTAAATCACACAAGATTCCAGACAATTTATATTTAAATGACACTAAAGTTTCTAATGGTACCGATATATGTAATCTTTTTAATCAACATTTTCACTCCGTATTTAACCAGACCGACACGCATAAGATTCCTCTATTGCCTAGTGAGTCTAATGTAAACTTGTCTTCCTTGATTATTACTGAGATCTCAATTGAAAAACATTTGAAATTATTAGACACCACAAAAGGTACAGGGCCAGACGGTATACCACTTATATTTTAAAAAAATGCGCTGGCACTATTTGTAAGCCGCTCTACCTAATATTTAATAATTGTTTACAAATAGGTTATATGCCTGACATATGGAAAAAATCATTTGTTGTCCCAATTTTTAAGGAGGGTGATATTCACAACATTGCGAATTACAGACCGGTATCTAAATTATCCACTATACCTAAACTTTTCGAAAAACTAGTATATGAACTTATCTTTCCGATTATAAGACCAATGATGATTCAACAACAACATGGTTTTATGGATAAAAAATCTACTGAAACTAATTTGTGTGAATTCACGGACAGGTTGCTAACACTTATGGATAGAGGTGCTCAAATTGACGTAGTATACACAGATTATGAAAAATGCTTTGATAAAATATCACATAACATCTTAGTGAGTAAGGTAGAGTCCATGGGTATCCATGGTGTACTTTTACGATGGATAGACTCTTATCTTCGTAATAGAAGCCAAGCAGTGACGGTCAAGGGATTCATGTCATCCTTTGTGCCCGTTTTATCTGGCGTGCCCCAAGGATCACATTTAGGGCCGTTGCTGTTATAACATATTTATAAATGATATAGACACGGTATTTCAAAATTCATCAATCCTTTTGTACGCCGATGACAATAATTTTTTTAAAGAGATACGCTCTGAATCAGACAGTCGACAGCTACAAGATGACTTGTACCGACTAAATAAATACTGCCAAGAAAATTTTTTGAGTTTAAATATTAATAAATGCAAAGTTATTTCATTTACACGCAAAAATAAATTAATAAAATATGATTATAATTTAACTGGAGTAAAATTAAACAGGACTAGCGAAATAAGAGATTTAGGGGTTCAGTTAGATTCAAAACTTTTGTTTAGAAACCACATCGATATAATAATAAAAAAGCATACAAAATGCTAGGCTTCATATTGCGTATTTGTAAGGAGTTTACACAGGTGTCTACTTCTATAATACTTTTTAATTCACTTGTAAGACCCATATTAGAATATGCTACTACAGTTTGGAATCCTCAATACAATGTATACATTGACCAGTTACAAAATATACAAAATAAATTTATTAAATGCTTGAAATACAGATTCCATGGTATTGATGATGACGATTTGAAAGTTGTGGCCCTGAATGTAAGAAGGATTGAAAAGGATCAGTTATTTTTGTATAAATTACTGAATAATAAAATTGATTCCCACTATTTAACAAGTAACTTGAATTTTGAGTGTAGTAGGCTTAATTCTAGGAGAAAGCACTTGTTTTACATAGCTTCGAGCAAAACTAACTATGCTAGTAATGTGTTTAGAAAGAGAGCTTGCGATTTTTACAATCGAAACATTACTGAATTAGATCATTTTAATTTAAGTTTAATGAAATTCAAGAGAGAATTGCAAAAAAAACTTTCAGTGCTTTAAGTAAATTTTTTATTTTTTTCTTTATTTTTAATGTGAATGTTGTTAGGTACCTACTTATTTTTTTTATGTAAATTTTGTCCTAAACAAAATACTTACCTGTTTGTACTACTATAGTAAAAAACAAAGTAATATTAATGTTCCAGTCTCCCAAATGTTTTTAATTTTAAATGTATTACCAAATAGTGGAAACTTCACTGGTTTATGTTATACATATATGTAATTAGCAATAAGTATTTTTATAACTGTTTGTTTCCCAAATAAAGAGAAAAAAAAAATATGATACATGGTCCTTGCGGATTTCACAATCCTGCGTCACCATGTATGAAAGAAAACATTTGTTCTAAAAAAGACCCTAGGCATTTTATTTCTGAAACACAAACCGGGGATGACGGTTACCCAACCTATAGGCGCAGGGCTCCAGATAATGGTAGAAACACTGCAATAATTCGTGACAAAGGTACAGAAATGAGCGTGGATAATAGGTGGGTTGTTCCCTATAATCCAGTGCTATCACGAAGTTTCAATACACACATTAACGTAGAGTTAGTGAAGCAGTTAAAGCAATTAACTACATCTGCAAGTACAGGGTGGCGCAATAGAACGTGCATATTGCATCATCTTTTTTTGCGGGGTAGAAGGGGCGTGGGCGGGGGGAAACCGATATCGTTGGGTAGCGCGGTTCATGAAGTTTTAGTCACTATGAGTCACTTCGACGGGAAGCGACGCGCATTTTGCGTGCGCGCATTTTACGAAAACTCTCGTTCGTACGTAGTTGTCAGGCGACTATTTTGTTCTGAGTATGGTGTACGGCAAATTAGGGAGGCTCCGAGTGCTAATTTAATTAAAATCTGGATAAAGCGTTTTGAAGAGACTGGATCGACGTTTAAACCACACGCAAAAGGTCGTCCACGCACATCTAGGACCGAAGACAATATTGAGAGTGTTAAGCAGTCGGTACGAGAAGATCCACAAATGTCTACTCGCAAGAGATCGTCTGTCCTAAACATATCGCGACGAAGTTTGCAACGAATTTTAAACTTGGATCTTAAACTGCATCCATACAAGCTGCAATTAACTCAAGAATTGAAAGACTCTGACTTCATAGCACGGCTCACATTTGCTAATGAAATGCTCAATCGGTTTTCAAATTTTGAAAACATCCTTTTCTCTGATGAGGTACATTTTCATCCCAGACTCAAACATCAAAAACCGTTACATAGCCCTAAAGTGACAGTTTGGGCCGCAATCTCTGCCAAAGGAATAATTGGTCCTTATTTTTTTGAAAACGCACGGGGGCAAAACATCACTGTTAATACCGAACGTTATGTTGCGATGTTGGAAGGATTTTTGGCCCCAGAACTTGAAAATTCAAGAATAATGAACTCTAGGACTTGGTTCCAACAAGACGGAGCTACCAGTCACACATCAAATGACTCCATGGCGGTTGTGAAGCAGATGTTCCCTGGCAAACTGATTTCGAAAAGAGGTGATATCCCATGGCCTCCGCGCAGTCCAGACTTGACACCTCCTGACTTTTTTTTGTGGGGATACCTCAAACACAAAGTCTACACCAATAATCCGAGAAACATCAATCAGCTCAAGGAGAATATTCGTGGTGAAATGGCAGCAATCACACCAGCTCTACTTAAGAAAGTTTTCGGTAATTTCCGTTTGCGGTTAGAGGAGTGCCAACGTAGAGAGGGTCATCATTTAGATGATGTTATTTTTAAAAAATAAACTTCAGTTATCACTTAATAATTGCTTAGTTTTATTTTAACTATACCTTTTGTATTTATTTTTTAATAATTATTTTAAAAATGCACGTTCTATTGCGCCACCCTGTATATCCATATTTTTTTTGGTTGGCATCCCTAGCTGTCAAAACAAACTTTTGTATTTTCTCCCAAAATTTATTTAATTATTCGTAAAATTTGTGCATTTTTTTGTAAATATCTACCTCAAATTCAACCACTTAGTATTCTAAAGCAGTAATTTTGTTGTGGTTAGTGAATTGTGAATTTAAAGTGCAATTTCTAAACTTGCCTAAAAGTGACAGGTAACGAACTTTAAATCAGTTCAATTCATTGTTACAAATTCATTGTTCTACTTCTCTGAATTTAATTTAACACCACGATTATCTAATATTTATTTCATCTTATTATTATAAATAGGCACCGTATTAACAACATAGTTCACATTGCCTAAGTCTTTTTCAAACTTTCAAATTTATAAGTACAACTTTTGTTTAACCTTACATCAAACATGAATACTCGCAGTGCTTCTGCCCGCCAGTTGGAAAGCCAACTCCAGAAATACTAGCCTTAAAAGCAGAATTAGTCAATTTGCAAAAGTTTTACTTGGAGACTAGAGAGGACAGAGATTGCTTATAAAAACAGACAAGAGACTTTGATTCCTGTTGAATTGAATTTGATAGTAATTTGAAAAGCATAAACACATTGAAATTTCAACTCTCAAGTGCCCAACTACACATAATTAAACTTGAAAAAGAGGCACTCAAAGTTAACTCAAACAAACCAAACGCAAACACTTTTTAAAGAATTAGTCCCTAACACTTGTTCCACATCGGACTCACCAACAGTCACTATTGACTTGACTGGTGATAAGACTATTTCGAACTTGTCTTCCAAGAAAAATAGTAATATTAGTGATTCAATGAGTATAATACTGAAAATGAACCAAAATTAGTTAATGACCAGGTGACGGCGTACGATCGTGTTATGCAGTTTTCGTTTTAATGAAGGAAAAATATTTTTTTTGGATACACCAGGTGGAACTGGCAAGACTTTCATTACTGAATTTAATCATCTGATATTAACAAAAAGTAAGGTCTCAGGGAAAACTAACTTTGGCAGTAGCGTCGTCAGGAATCGCTGCAACTTTATTAGCAGGTGGACGCACAGCTCATTGCACTTTTAAATTGCCTCTAACTGTTTCTTTACAAAAAGATAGCGTGTGCTCTATTCGTAAAAATGGCCCTCGGGGAAATTTTTTGCAAGACGTAACTTTAATAATCTGGGACGAATGTACCATGATCCATAGAGCTCATGTAGAAGCTCTAGATAGGACTCTTAGAGATATTCGAAGCTGTGATAAAATCATGGGTGGGATCACTGTTATGTTTGCTGGGAATTTTTGACAAACTTTACCAGTAATTGTAAGTGGAACTAGAGCAGACATTGTAAAGTCTTGCCTTAAAAGTTCCCCATTATGGAAGTTTGTTAATACCTTAAAACTATCTAAGAATATGAGAGCACATTTGGGGGGAGGTAGAAAAAATTTTACTTCAAAATTACTTTTAATAGGAGACGGAAAAGTACCTCATTTTGAAAATAAAATTGAAATTGATCGCGATTTAGGAGGAAGAGTGACAATTAACGACCAAATTTTAACTAAACTTCCAGGAGATATAGTTACCTACACATCTATTGATAATGTAATGGATCAAGAAGATGCGGTTCATTACCCACAGGAGTTTCTTAATTCCTTAAAACCGAGTGGCCTTCCCTCACATTCCCTCAAGTTAAAAATAGGTGCCCCAATAATTTTACTTAGAAATCTTAAACCACCAAATTTATGTAACGGGACCCGACTTCAAGTCAAATTTCTTCAACGTGATCGTTGCAATAGTTTTGACTGGTCCAGCAGTTGGTCAAACAGTGCTTATACCTCGCATCCCAATGATTCCAAATGATTTACCTTTTAATTTTAAAAGAATTCAATTTCCCGTTTAAGTTATCTTTTGCCGTAACAATTAATAAATCACAGGGGCAAACATTTAAACACGTAGGAATCGATTTACGTCAAGACTGCTTTTCACACGGCCAACTATATGTCAAGTTGTCAAGATCGGGTTGCGGAGAAAATCAGTATGTTCTTCTGCCACAAGAAAATAAAACTAAAAATATAATTTACGCAGAAGTACTTTAAAATATATTATTTTAAAAACATCTTAATCCCGATCATAATAACAGAAATTGACGCGGACAAAGTCGCGGGCAACAGCTAGTCGTTTATAATGCGATTTAAATTAACTTTCCTTCGTACTTTGCAGGCTTAGGACTATCGGAATTATAGATAATTTTAGTACCTACATACAACATATCTCATCTAATACATTACAAAAACTTAAGTTTAATGAATAAGTAGTTGTCTGTCTGGTATTTGGTGGGGCTCCCATCCTTACACTCAAAAACTACTTTACAATGCCCTAGTGAGAAGCGTCATTGACTATGGTTCTTTTCTGCTGGAACCCTGCAACAAAGCGGGACTCGATATAATTACTAAAATCCAGAAAAGTCAATGCGCATTATCCTAGGTGCAATGAAGTAATCCCCTACAAATGCCATGAGAGTGGAATTTTGTGAGCCCCATACATCTTCTAGATTTAAAACTCAACAAATGCCCCCCCCAGGGCATTATTGAAGAAAACCGAAAAATTATAACATCTATTATTTCCTGCATTACGTTTTGCGGGTCGCACAACTTAGCTCTGAGAGGAAAACATTATGGCGAAGGTATTCTCGAGGACTTATACAAGCTACGAATTGACGCGGGAGATTTAGTTTTGAAAAAACACATTGAGCATGGGAAAAAGAATGCAAGCTATCGATCGATTGATATTCAAAATGAAATTATCGCAATTTGTGGAGATGTTATTAAGGCAGACGTTGTGAAAAAAGTAAAAGAAGTAGAAGCTTATAGTGTGTTAGCCGACGAAACAGCTGATATTTCCAGTACTGAACAATTATCGATTGGGCGGGGATATTTTGACGAGGAAGCCAATGAGGTCCAAGAAATGTTCGTCAGATTTGTTGAACTGGAAGGTCTGGTTGCGAAATCTATTGCATATTGCATCGATGAGTTAATGACAAAAAGACCTTAATCCTGCTGATAAATGCGTTGGTTTTGGACGGTTGTTCGACGATATCCGGAAAAGACGCTGGAGTACAAGCAATCCTGCGCAAAAAATATACCAAAGCATTGTTCTTTCATTGTTCGTCCTATAAACTGAATCTTGTAATAAATTATCTCAATATTCTTATATTGGAAGCCTTAGAAAACTTATCGCGTAAAGGAAACATTGCGACTCGAAAAAACGCCTTTCAACTCCATTTCGTTTCGTTTTTTTTCAAATTTTCGTTTATACAAGGTGTCTCAAAAGAAATTTTATATTTGTTATCTTACTGCGTGAACGCTGCGTACTTGAGGGGTGCGGGGGTTATGTCAATTGGTAGTTTGGCTCTTGGGGATTCAGTCGCTATGGAGCGTTTCTCGGAAGCAGACCGCGCGTTGTGCGTGCGAGAGTTTTACAAGAACGGTGATTCGGCAACTGTCACGCGTAGAAAATTCTGCAGTATTCGAGGTTTTCGCCACTTAAATGATGCGCCAAGCCTTCCTCTCATTCGACATTGGGTTAAAAAGTTTGAAGAGACTGGATCAACGCTGGATAAATCAAAATCCGGGCGACCTAGGTCATCAAGAACGGTAGAAAACGTGGAGAGTGTTAATCAATCTGTACGTGACGACCCGAGCCTTTCAATTCGGAAGCGCGCGAGTGCTTTAAATGTGCATAGATCATCATTACATCGCATTATGCACAAAGATCTAAAGCTGCACCCCTACAAAATTCAATTGGTGCAAGAATTAAAGCCCCAAGATGCCGGTCAGAGGCTTAATTTCGTAAATCAGATGATTGAGCGATTTTCAACGTTTACCAACATTTTGTTTTCGGATGAAGCTCATTTTCATCTTAATGGCCACGTAAATAAGCAAAACTGCCGCTACTGGAGTTCAGCCAATCCGAAACGCAAACATCAGAAACCCCTACACTCGCCTAAAGTGACCGTATGGGCTGCCATGTCGGCGCGAGGAATTATCGGCCCTTACTTTTTTGAAGACGAAATGGGGCGTACAGTTACAGTGAATTCAGAGCGTTATGTGGAGATGTTAGACAACTTCTTGGTACCTGAACTGCAAAACTTTCCTGGCTATAACCAAAGAACATGGTTTCAACAGGACGGAGCAACTTCACACACGTCCTATACATCTCTGCCACGTGTTCGTGAAATTTTCTCAGGAAAATTGATCTCCCGGAGAGGTGACATAAATTGGCCTCCACGTAGCCCAGATTTAACCCCTATGGACTTTTTCCTATGGGGTTATCTTAAATCTAAAGTTTACGCCAATAAACCAACTTCACTGGCGCATTTGAAAGAAAATATCCGTCACGAAATGGCAGCCATCCCTCACTCCACCTGTCGAGCAGTCATAAGTAATTTTACTGTTCGATTAAATGAGTGCCAACAACGTGAGGGTTTACATTTAGACAATATTATTTTTAAGAAATGAATTCCCAAAAAGTGTATTTTAACAATAAATAAACATTTTTTCTATAAACCGCTTCCTTTTTTTTTAATCAATCCACTAAATATGAAATTTCTTTTGAGACACCTTGTACTTTGTATCACTGTGATAGCTAAATACTCTGCTTTGTTGGAACCTGTTGTCAACGCACTCCAATCCATAGATTTGGATGTGGTAAAGGCCTCGCAATACGTCAAACGCATTTTGCAATTGCTTAAGAGCTGCCGTGATAATCCCGAAATAGTCACAGATGAAATTATAAAGGATGCTACTGTTGTTGCGGAGAAAGTCGGCCTGGAGAAGGATATCACTTCAATGCCGCGCATTGTTGCGAAACAACGTCATCGAAGCAATCACCCAACAGAAAGCCCGTCAGAATTATGGAAAAGATCATTAATAATACCATACTTGGACTCCGTTATTACATAGCTTGAAACACGCTTTGCTGAAGAAAATACTCCATCATTTTCAATACTAAATTACACGCCGCACAAATGCAAACGATGTCAGTCGAAAATCTCACAGAGGCTTGTGAAACTATCGCTCAGTTTTATAATTTAGCAAACATTTGGCAGCAATTCTGGCATAATAAACCAAACGATATCAACCGTTGCTGATATCCTAAAAGAAGCAAAAACTTTCTTTCCCGACACGGAAAAAGCGTTGAAAATTTTGATCGCTCTTCCATGCACGACGTGTACGGCAGAGCGATCGTTTAAGCAGCCTCAGGAGACTAAAAACCTGGCTAAGAAGCACTATGAGTGAAAATCGCCTCAATGGTTTGGCCATGATGAGTGTTCACCGAAAGTTTATACATGTAAACTTACAAGATTTTAATAATAAAGTGGTCGAGAAGTTTACAATGAATACCCGATAATTATAAATAAATAAATAATAAATAAATATTTCTGACACTCACACAACATTATCTAGCCCAAATTAAGTTTCTTAAAGAACTTGTGTTATGGATACTAGATAACTGATATACTTAAGAAATATATAAACATACATATTGAATAAATACATATTTTTTTTTTTATTAAATAAACTTAAATAAACATATAAACATCCATGACTTGGCGACTAATATCTGTGTTCATCACGCAAATATCCGCCGCCGCCGGGATTCGAACCCAGGACCTCTGGCATAGAAGGCAATATATGTTACCGCTACACCAGCCGGTCGTCATTATGTTTTAATTAACCTAATATAAACAAACAACGACTATTATAGTGAATATTGAAATCTGGTAATTAAAAAAAAATACGCAGTACGCTGTACACTTATTCAAATTCAAACTCCTTGTTATTTTAACTTATTTACAAGTTGAATAAGAAGGAGTTTGAAGTAAAAGTATGAATTGTAGAAGGTAAAGTCAACTTGCCCCCCCTGCGCCATCGGCTGGCGACGCCCTTATACAAGTACAGGGTTGCTTTTTAGTCGCGAGCAAAATTTTTTTTACACAATAAGTATGATTTTTATTAACGACTTTTCCAAAAAAAATATATAATATTATATACCTTTTTTAACAAGGAAATAAATATATTCGCTAACATATTAAGTTATGAATGTATACCGACTAATATGCGCTACTACAAAACATCTTGTAGTACTAAGTCGTAGTATTAATAACGAAATTTGTGGTATAACATGATTTTTTTTTTATCCGACTGCGGCACGCAAAGGAAGCTTATGTTTTCAACTTTAAGATAAATCCGGTTAAAAAGAAGTTTAATTTATATCAACAACTAGTTAAAGCCGAAGTATGTGATGACTGACTTCATCAAGTGTTTTGTGAAATTCCTAAGATGAATAAAACTTTTTGAATTATGAATTTTTTGAATTTTTGCGTTATACTCGTGAACGGGTACTGCTAGCGGTGCCAGGTCGTTTTGATGACGTTTTTATTCCATTCTTGTTGAAATACTCTGGTCCTAATTTGTCATGTTCGTGTTCGTATCCATAGCTGAATGCACATTTTTTGTAAGTAATTTGGTTGTGGCATGATACTGGCTTTCACAAATCAGCTATCTAGTGTTAGTTATTTTTTAATTTCATGGTCAATTTGTACTGTAACTATTTGTATTAATTCGCATGATTCTTACAGAAAAAGAGTGCCTAGAGTTTTTTCCGCCGGTATTTTTTGTCAAACAAAGCAATAACTATCAACACCTGCCACTATTTTCACTCGTATGCAGTTAAGAGAGGTGCATAAAAAAATCTAGAAGATTTAAGAAAAATGAAAAAATTATGACACTGTCATTATACAAACACGGCCCGAGAGCCTATAGGTGGCTAAGAAAATTGTTTGTGTTGCCCTCACCTTTAACGCTCAGTCGCATGATAAGTAAAGCAGCATTAAAACCAGGGATAAATGAAAATATATTCATTCAATTAGAAAAACAGGTGCAAAAAATGAAAGACAGTCACAAACTGTGTGTCTTGTTATTTGATGAGGTAGCACCTCTGTTGATTATAATAAGAGACTTGATTGTTTTACTGGATTTGTGGACAATGGAAAAGAAAGAAAACGTTTCATTGCAGACCATGCATTAGTATTTATGATAAGGGGAATATTGAAAAATTTCAAATAACCACTATCATACACATTTTGTGCTTGAACAACGCCTACAATAGAGTTAAGTGAACTAATAAAAGAAATTATAGGAAAAATTAACTCTAGTGGTTTAAAAGTAATTGCCACTGTCTGTGATCAAGGTGCCACTTATGTCTGTGCGTTGAATAAGCTTGTAAATGAAACACGCCAGGACTGTTTAAGAAAAGAATAAGAAAATAAAAAAATAAGAAAAGGCCAAGAATTTATTTATTTTCACAAATTCCACAGCTCTTAAAATCAAGATACAATATAATTTTAAGTTATAAACACTTACAGCCATTTATGGATTTACATTTTTTAAGTAAAATTACACCAAACAATATTTAAATTATATGTACGTGAGATTGTGCCTCCATATGACCCCCCCCCCCCCCACATTTAATAAAGGTGATAAGAAATTATCATTGATATCAAATCTCATTCGATATCGCAGACACTGATTCCAAATCACCTGTTGGAGTATATCACGCTTCAGCCTTGGTTCGCTATCAGTCAGAAGACACCATTACACCAAAGCCCACATTGCCTATCAGGAAGAGAGGCAGACCAAGGAAGCAAGAAACTACAAAGAAGGCAACAACCAGTAAAGTAGCTAGGCCTCGTGGCAGACCGCCAAAATCAGTAAGCCAGTAATACATAAGTAAAATATCCTGTCTCACTTGTCGAGGCGACTTCATGGACAGAGGGGGAGAGCTGTAACACCGATAATCAATAAGGTTCACAAGACGACTACTAGATGGCGCCTCTGGTACATTAAAGCGCGCATATACTTTTCTGAATTCTTTTATGAGTTTGCCTCATGAATTTTGATTATGTATCGCATCCTTAGGGTTGGCAAAAGCACGCTTATAACATTCACCTGGCTGAGTTGATTAAGTGTCTTATTGTTAACATCTATTATTATTATCCAGTCATCCACCCTTGTTGGGTACTGTTTAGTAATAATAGTACGCCTACACTCTATGTAAATATCGTTTGATTGGGCTAATATATACGCCTGTTCGCCATTCAAAAAGGTTGTTTCTTTGACTCCCCGTTTACCGCACTACAGTGCTAAAAAATATTGAGGTTAGCATTAGATGGAAAAAAGCTGACAGCTAAGTGGGATCACATTATCCAGTTGTATAAGCAAAACCCTGCTTATCAAGGGATAAGGCTCATGTGATCCCAAGGAAAATATCAAAAATGAAAGTCAAATGCGCCACTCAGCTATTTAGCCGCACTGTGGGTGCAAATATAGGATATTTGGCGAGTATTATATATTTTCAAAAGATACCTCAGACTTACAATTTATTTCATTTTACATAATATTCTACACAATATTTATACATAATACCCCTACACCTTCAGCATAGCCCCCAACATCGAGGTATTTTAATATGATGATTTGGACTTCATAAGGTATATAAATAACAATGCCCATTTGCAAGACTACGCAAATTAGGGCTGCATTGCGAGGACGCCAGTTGTAGCAGAGGACTAACGCAAATCTCGTACATCGCAAATTTGAACACATTGTTACTCGTGAAGTACAGGGTGGCGCAATAGAACGTGCATATTGCATCATCTTTTTTTGCGGGGTAGAAGGGGCGTGGGCGGGGGGAAACCGATATCGTTGGGTAGCGCGGTTCATGAAGTTTTAGTCACTATGAGTCACTTCGACGGGAAGCGACGCGCATTTTGCGTGCGCGCATTTTACGAAAACTCTCGTTCGTACGTAGTTGTCAGGCGACTATTTTGTTCTGAGTATGGTGTACGGCAAATTAGGGAGGCTCCGAGTGCTAATTTAATTAAAATCTGGATAAAGCGTTTTGAAGAGACTGGATCGACGTTTAAACCACACGCAAAAGGTCGTCCACGCACATCTAGGACCGAAGACAATATTGAGAGTGTTAAGCAGTCGGTACGAGAAGATCCACAAATGTCTACTCGCAAGAGATCGTCTGTCCTAAACATATCGCGACGAAGTTTGCAACGAATTTTAAACTTGGATCTTAAACTGCATCCATACAAGCTGCAATTAACTCAAGAATTGAAAGACTCTGACTTCATAGCACGGCTCACATTTGCTAATGAAATGCTCAATCGGTTTTCAAATTTTGAAAACATCCTTTTCTCTGATGAGGCACATTTTCATTTGAATGGGTTCGTAAACCGCCAAAATTGTCGTTATTGGAATAGTGAAAATCCCAGACTCAAATATCAAAAACCGTTACATAGCCCTAAAGTGACAGTTTGGGCCGCAATCTCTGCCAAAGGAATAATTGGTCCTTATTTTTTTGAAAACGCACGGGGGCAAAACATCACTGTTAATACCGAACGTTATGTTGCGATGTTGGAAGGATTTTTGGCCCCAGAACTTGAAAATTCAAGAATAATGAACTCTAGGACTTGGTTCCAACAAGACGGAGCTACCAGTCACACATCAAATGACTCCATGGCGGTTGTGAAGCAGATGTTCCCTGGCAAACTGATTTCGAAAAGAGGTGATATCCCATGGCCTCCGCGCAGTCCAGACTTGACACCTCCTGACTTTTTTTTGTGGGGATACCTCAAACACAAAGTCTACACCAATAATCCGAGAAACATCAATCAGCTCAAGGAGAATATTCGTGGTGAAATGGCAGCAATCACACCAGCTCTACTTAAGAAAGTTTTCGGTAATTTCCGTTTGCGGTTAGAGGAGTGCCAACGTAGAGAGGGTCATCATTTAGATGATGTTATTTTTAAAAAATAAACTTCAGTTATCACTTAATAATTGCTTAGTTTTATTTTAACTATACCTTTTGTATTTATTTTTTAATAATTATTTTAAAAATGCACGTTCTATTGCGCCACCCTGTATTTGGTCGTAGATTAAAATCAAATATGACCAAATCAATAGAAAATTTTATGAATAAAATATTGTCAGAAACAACTATTACGCTATTTGTACAGATTTTCGAGATATGAGCAAAAACCTGAAAATAGGGACCTTCATCCCCCACCTACACCGACAGCAATCGAGGGCTCTTAATATGTTAATCTGGAGTGCACAAGGTACACGTGTGCCAATTTTCAAAACTACACGAAAGATTTCTCCTGATTTTGCTTTTGAATGGGCTAAAAGCAGTTTTTTTTTATTAGCCCTGTATATTTCTGTGACTCTGATTCAATTTTCTGCTTTGAATTTTATAATGAAGCCATAAATAAATTCAATAGGTATTTTTTATGTTTTTCAGGTTTAGGAGTACTGCCAAAGGAATGTGTAGCGCTAACATACATTGCCTTCTATGCCAGAGGTCCTGGGTTCGAATACCGGTGGCGGCGGATATTTGTGTGATGAACAAAAGATATTAGTCGTCAAGTCATGGATGTTTATATGTTTATATATTTCTTAAGTATATTAGTTATCTAGTATCCATAACACAAGTTCTTTAAGAAACTTAATTTGGGCTAGATAATGTTGTGTGAGAGTCAGAAATATTTTTTATTATTATTATAATGTGCAGAGACTGCCGATATCCTCATATTTTTCGATGAATTATTTGACTCGGTAAATGGAAGCTGTGAAAATTATAAAAAAAGGAGTGGGAAACCATTATTAGGACCTGAAACGCCGAAATCGCTTCACAGAACCAAGTGGACAGAAGCAAAAAAGTTTTGAAAACCGCCACATTTGTGATCAATGACAAATCAGTCCCTGTGCCCAAATAAAAAAATGGGGTGCAGACTATTGAAAATACTGAATATTTAGTACATGTTATAATGAAAAGTATAACCTATCGTCTCTCTGGATGCGACATTTTAACCTGGAGAACTTTTTTGGCTGCATTCGAAGTCATGGATACAGATATCCATCATGTATTGGCTTCGAAGCAGCCTTTGTTTCAGTTTTAATTAATAATTTTAGTAATATGCATTCTCCAGGGGCAAATTGTGAGGCCAATTCATGCTCGTCATTCAGCTCCTTAAAATCATTTTTTTTTTATATTACTCAAGTTGATTTTAATGATATAGATGGTGACCATGTCATAAAAGATGTAAATATAAAAATTTTAAATATAAATATTTAAGAACAATTAGATTATGTGACGGGATATGTTCTGCGAAGATTAAAGATAAGATGTCCAGATTATAAAAATTGTTTATTTACCAATGAACATGATTCTTCTTCTGTAAGTTATAGGGAATATAATAAAAATAAAACCGGCCTAACTTATACCTCGAAGAAGTTAGTAAAATATTTTTCAGGAATACAAGATGTGGTCACTCATTTGCTTAGTTATAAGCCTGAAATAAATAATTTAAAACCATATTTTCAATAGTCCTAGAATATTCTTTTAAAAAATTTAAGATATTTCTTTGAATATATTTATTTACAATTGGTGTAAAGACACAAATAAAATCTTGAATGGCCAGAGGACTGATTATGGTCAAGATGATATTCTACAAAAACGATCCTACAGTTATTGTAAAATAAGATTCAGAAAGTAATAAATTTTACGTGCATATTTTATATTTCTTCTTCTATTTGAACTACCCAAGAAAAGAAAACAGATTTCAATGGAGCGGGTGCATGCACGGTAAGGCAGTTTCCGCCCAATCTTTTAGATGGCGCTAGGTGCTTTATTTACAAGCGACGACTGTATCTACAAATATAAAAGTTACTTTATGGTTGTACTATTGAGTATATCGGTATTATCTATATTTAACCATTTTGTGATCTTTTGTCCTTATAATATTGTGACTTGAAACAATATTTAGAAGAGTTTGAACTATAACAAATATGGACAGTCGTCGGTGTCTTAGTTATGGAATATTCCATAATTAGGTCTTAATATTTCATTATGATAGATACTTGCTATTATTTCTTTAAAAAATATACGTAATGTTTGTTTTTAGAATGTCCGGTTCACAATCAACAAAACAAAAAACCTGGGATGAAGAAAAAATGGCACAAGCTATAAAATTCTTCCGGAAAAAGTATTTGAAAGGGGCACATCATTTTCAAGTGCCTTGGACAACTTTATTTTGTCTCTGCCAAAACGATGAACAGTCTTCAGAAGTGGCAGAAGCTACTACATTAGGACGAAAAACTATCTTGAGCTCCGAACTTGAACGTCAGCTAGTAGAATACATACTAATAATGGAGAGCAAGTTTCACGGTTTAGAAAGAACTTATCTTCGCCGTATGGCGTTCATGCTAGCAAAGCGAAGCGACTTGCAGAATCCCTTCAGTGAATCAGGTATGGCAGGAAAAAATTAGTTTAAGTTATTATTTACCCGATCAGGGCACGCAAAGGAGGGTTAGGCTTACCACGCGTATGTATGTTTGTCTGTTTCTTGTTCCCTGATTTCTACAAAACGAATGAATGGATTTGAACAATAAACTCTTTATTGTACACCAACAGAGGAAAAATTACATTAAATAAAGAGGACTGGGAGGAAAAGAAGAGGGAACGGAGACGACAACCCGAACTGTTACCCAACACACGCCTTGCAATTACCTCCTCGGAGCACCAGACAGCCTCGAGTGATAGAGCAGGTTCAAGAACTCCCCCTCAGGCTATAACTGATCCACGGAACGTATCTACCCCTGCGGCGCCAGCGGCTGAGAACGGAGAGTCGTCTTCTACCGTTGTACCTTCCGACGGCATCGCGAAGAAAGGTAAGAGCAAGAGCAAGGCCGCTAAGAATAAAAAGAAACCATCCGGAGAAGCAGGTAGTGATAATTCTTCCCCGAGGGACGCAGGGGCCGCAGCGGCTTCTTCCTGTACGGCGGACAACACTACCGCCGCATGGGTAGAAGAGCATCGGCGTATCTCTAAAAGGGATCAGTCACTACGCGATGAGGACGCACGGTGTTAGAAGCGTGGCGTCCTCTAGCCACAGTGCGATCTACGCTAAGTATCTAGACGAGAATTGCTCTACCATTAAACGTATGTTGGTTCAATGTATGGTAGCATATGATGAGGTGAGCATGATGAAATTCTCTGTTAAGATAGATGCACGCCTTCCGAGTTTTTGAGGCAACTCATGAAAGAAGAAGGTTTCCAGAAGAGAAAATACAGCATCAGTGAATTAAGTACTTCGCAAGCGGTGGCTCCGGTTGACACTCAAGTCGTAGTATTTCTAAAAAAGGAAGGCGTGATATTCACGTCTGTAAGGCGTCTAACCAACATGATGGCTACGCATTGTATACATAAGTGTCTCCACTTCAGAGTTGTGCCATGAGTATCGTGAAATTCCTGCTTCCATAGTCATCACTATGGGAAGCTTGTATCCCGTTAGGATTTTTTTACCAAAGCATGTTGTCGTCACCTCTAAATGTAATGGTGTTTAGTTATAGTAATAACCTATTTTTAAGAAGTGTTAATGTTAACATTATTGTGTAGGTGACTTTTAAATAAATAAATAAACTGAATATTTTGTAACTCTTTGCTAATTATAATACTTACAAACATGCCTCAGTTTATTACAATTTCATATTTGTAATTAAAGCTTGTCCCCGTTTGCCACTACAAGTTTTTTTACAAATATGTGTTTCTTTATTGTATCTAATCTTGTGTGTACATAAATTGTTAAATAAATATTTTTTAAAAGCTCTTATAGTAATATTACTTGTTTTGTACTTTTTAGTTGAAACTTAATGTAAACACATCATTTTCCAGAGCATTTGGATTTGATAAAGAAAAAGTGCAATCCTTTTTCAACCTCCTTGAGGAGGTTTAGACCAAAAATCCACCAAATCGTATTTACAACGTGGATGAATCAGGCCTCACAATAGTACAAAGTAAGATTCCACAAATCATCGGCCTCAAAGGTAAAAGCCAGGTAGCTACACTGATTTCAGCAGAAAGAGGATCTCTGATGACAATAGTTGTTTGCATGAATACTACTGGGCACTTTGTGCCACCTTTCATTATTTTTCCCAGAAAAACATGAGTGCTTAGCTAATGAGAGGCTATCCTCCAGGATCAGTCGGAGTTGCACATCCATCAGTGTGGATACAAATTAACATCTTTACAGACTTGTTCAAGAACTTTATTCAACACACCAACCAGACTCCAGAATCGAGGGTTTTACTGTTACTACACTGGTCATCACAAAAATCGGCCCACTTTTTTTTACCTTTTTACCTTGAATCAAAAGAGTTGCTATCAGAATCTCAATATGGTTTTCGTCGAAACAAGTCAACAGATGATGCAGTTAATGACCTAACTAGTTACATATCAACCAATTTAGACCGAGGTTTTAAATGTATTTCAATATTTTTGGACCTGGCAAAAGCATTCGACACGGTGTCTGTCCCCATACTGCTCAAAAAGTTGGAAAAAATAGGTATTAGGGGTAATCAACTTGATCTTTTCACTGACTACCTTTCTGATCGACTTCAGTGTGTAAGGATAGGTTCCTTTACTAGTTCTGACCTTTCTATAACCTACGGTGTACCACAAGGCAGCATCTTAGGACCAACCCTCTTTCTCATTTATATAAATGATCTGCTTAGCCTAACGTTGAGTGAAGGTAGAATTTTTTCATATGCTGATGACACCGTCCTTATTTTTGTTGCAAAAACTTGGGAAGAGGCATATGTACCTTGTAAACCGCCCAGCAAGGTTTTAATGTGGTCAAGAAATGGCTGGATTGCAACATCTTAACTTTAAATACTGAAAAAACTAAATACCTGTCCTTTTCTTGGGACAACTTATCCCACCACCTTAATCTTGTTGCTCATGAATGTCCTGACTACTGCAACTTACTGTCTCATACACATTGTCAATGTAAGATTAAACAATTGCCGTCATGTCAATCAAACGCCCGAAGGGCATGTTTATGATTATGACATATGACGGCAATTGTTTAATCAACTTCACCTCGTTTAGATAAGCGGTAGTTGCGGTGAGAAGTTTAGGAAATTTAAACAAAAATTTCAAATTATAAATATCCTTTACGGCGATACTTGAAGCACAGTCGCTCGCAGAATTTTGAAGTGAACACATCTCTTAAGTCGCAAAAATTGAAGAATTAAAGGAATTCTTAAACTTTCGCAATGGACAACGCTCAATTACAGAACATGTCACAAGAAAACGACGCACCTGTAAGAATTGTGGCCTTAAACTCACATCAGGAGGAAATGACGGACAACTTCCCGGCGAACACTCAAGCTGTCTTGGAGGTCGAGCCTGCGCCAAAAAAGTCAAAAGGGAAGCAACCGTTGAGCAACAAAAAACGTATTCTCGGTCTGATGAAGAAGCTGCCTATCTACATATGGTTAGAGAATATGTGGCAAGCCGACTTGACAATCCGCCTGATCAAACCGATGCTGACCAACCTCAGAGAGTTCTCGTTAACGAACAAGGACCAGAAGCTGTATCTTCTTGTTCAGAATCTGACGAGGATTATGAAAGATTTCTTTCTTCACCTCAAGAGCAAGAAGATAGATTTGAGCAACTGTTCGTTCGCACACTTCGAGGAGTGGTGTTCAGGCGAAGGATACTCCACGATATATTCGAGGCTCCAGCAGGTGGACTTGGACGACGATTCGAGCGCGAAGTTGTTCGACTACTACTCAACGTGCGTAGTGGAACTGCGGGACCGTCAGGAGGCAATGGAGTCAGATCAGGAATCTGTATCATTGCTTCCCACGAAGGACACTTGCATGTCATCCACGATTGCGCGTACAGTGGCTCCAGTTGCCGGTGCCTCTTCATACAAAGAATCAGAGAGTACAGCGTCAAAGAATCAAAAGAAACAGAAGACTGGAATATTACGGAAAAGGAGCCCGTCCCCGAAGGTGAGCAGAGCATCAAGGAAGAGAACCGCGAGTACAGAAGACGACGAAGAGTACGAAGCGGGAGCCCTGTTCCGGGACCATCTACAGGAAGTCCAGTCGGTCGAGGACGAAAGCGAGCCCGATGTGATGATCAAGGCCCACCCGGTCAAGAAGACCAAAAAAGTGAGGATGGCTCAGACGGAGGAGAGCTCAGCGGAGAGTTCGGGCAACGAGGATTACGCCTCCATGGTCGGAAATCTTGTGCGAGCGCATTCGTTGGGCCCCGGTACTGAAGTCATCTCACAGTCTATCTTAGTACGGGACGACGACGGATACATTACTATTTCGTCGCCGGGAGAACGTGGGTCTACGGTGGTGAAAATCGAAATATACAACTTCAACGATATCTGCAGGCTACAAAAAAGTCAGTACTGGACAAAGCGCGTATTCAGCTCCATGGCAGTACTCTCTTCGGAGGATTGCCCTGCATACAGAGCCCTCATGAAATACAGGAAGGAAATAACAAAGGACATTACCAAAATCAAAAAGGTGAAGGTGGAGCGAAAAAGCCATCAGGGCTGGAATCGTGGCTAAGCAGCTTCATCATTGCGCCTCTTAAGAATATCCTATTTACCAGCTTCTGGGTCAATGGTCCGTATAGCAACATGCCGCGTAATAAGCAATCTATCCAAACAGCTATGCATAATATTCAACAACGTATAGTGGATATGAGTTATAGAGAAATATTTTTGAAAACTCGCACAATCAGCATGAACAAGTTGATATACGTAGCCCATGCCCTGGATGTTGGTACTTATTATTTTGATTTACCTACCTCATTGCGTCATTTAGAAACTTTATTATTGCATCAGTGTGGATCTAAGTATGAAATGTTGTCATTTTTAAAGAATTTATATTACCTAGTAGATAAGAAAGTGCCTAAGAAAAATTGTTTATGTGTAATCGGTCCATCGTGTTGTGGAAAGAATTATTTTTTTGATTGTTTTGTTCATTCATGCATTAATTTCGGTCAAATGAGCCGTATGAATAAGTATGATCAGTTTCCTTTCCAAGATTGTGTTCAACGACGCATTTTAATGTGGAATGAACCTAATTTTGAGCCTTCAGCTGAGGAAACTCTTAAGTTACTGTTTGGTGGTGATACGTGCACCGGTCGTGTAAAATACGAAGGTGATGCATGTATTACTCGAACTCCTGTAGTAGTTTTAACTAATAGAGATTGTTTCCCTACTAGTGATCCCTTCACATCACGTATGTGGAGATATTACTGGAAAGAAGCACCTTACCTTAAGTTTGTATTGAAGAAGCCACATCCTTTGGCTATGTTTTTGGAACGAGTAAATTTTATCAAATATCTAGGTGTCATAATAGATGATCATCTAAATTTTAAACAACATTCGGAATATTTAGCAAATAGAGTTCGCAAACTGATATATGTTTTTAAGACATTGAGACATGTTGTTCCACCAGTTATTCTAAAGAGAATTTACTTTACGTTGACTCAATCTCTACTCACGTATTGCATATCATCCTGGGGGGGTGCTTCCAAAACTACGCTAAAAAAGCTGGAGATTGCCCAAAGAACAGTTCTCAAAGTCTGTACTTTTAAACCTTTCCTGTATCCAACAAAACTTCTTTATGAGTATAGCGAGGTACTGACTGTGAGACAGCTGTATATACTTAGGCTAATTCTAAAGCAGCACTCTTTGCCAAAGTATTCCCCAAATATGGTTAAAAAACGTAGATGGTATGCTGTATGTGATCGCAGTTTTGCTGCAAAAACTACTGCTGTCCAGAGGTTCTTTCCATTTCTAGCCCCAATCATTTACAATAAGATAAATAAAATATTAAATATATATCCCATGAACAAATCCACGGTCAAAAATGTCGTAACAACCTTTCTGCTCACAAAGTCATATGATGATACATAAAAATTTATTGGAATATGTTCATGAATAATTATATACATAAAATAAGAAATCCATTTGAATGTTAATAACTTCCTACACTACACTTGTACTCACCCTCTCCTACACACTCATTCATGCACATCACACGCACTTATTCATACACTTAAAACACACCGAGAGGACCTAATAAATAAGTATTAGTTTAAATAGATATAAAGTAAAATAGTTTTAGTTTTTAAATAATCATTCGGCAAAAATTGTACTTTGTGACCTTTAGTACTTTGCATAATGTATCCAACTTGGTCTGAGGATAGAGGCGCTGTATGCTGAAGTACGGGCTACCACCCAGTTCGGCAACAGATGCGAAACAAAAATAATTGTACATAGGATTAAGTATAGGCTTAAGTACCCTTTGTAAACCCCTTTTATGGAAATAAATTAGTATTACTATTACTACTATTACTATTACTTACTATTTATACGAAAACACATGTTTTAATATTTTAAATAAACGAATTTGTATTAAAATCTTACTGTTAACTAAAGAACGTCATAATTTATACAAATAAGTCAAAAAATTATCAATCTGAATGATAATTCTTTTACATTTTGCAAAATCGCCGTTTGAACCCTATTTTAGGTAAATGTTGAACGCTCTGTAACTTTTATTCCTAATCGTTATTGGTATGAAACTTTTTTACATTATTCTGTGTTTCCTCCTCTTACTCTAACTACTGCCTGCATACGCTGTTTCATTGATTTTATTAAGATGATGAAGCTTCATAGAGGGATTCGGTCCCATTCTACTTTCGTTTTAACGTGTCTTACATTTGTTCTATGGGATTTAAGTCATAACTTCATGCTGGCCACGGCACAACTTGAATGCTGACCTCTTCTAAGTACTGTGTAACAATGCCTGCTACGCGTGGTCACACATTATCATGCATTAACTCAAAGTTTTTTTCGGTGTAACCTGCATACGGAATGAAATGATCTTTTAAGACCTCCGTATGTAACTTGGAGCAGTTAAAGAACCCCTTCTGATAAAAACCAGCTCTGTACTTGCTGTCAAAGATACTTCACCCCAAAACATTAGAGCCTCCACCGTAACTAACCGTTCTCAGTGCTGTATACCAGAAACGGTTAGTTAACAGATGTGGGAAACCAAATTGCAGAGTGCCTATAAAGAGGAAAGCGAACAATATGCTTCACCGAAGACCAACTTATCGGGTATTATAAGTACTATGAACAAGAAATGAGTTTATGGACATAGAGGATTTACAAGATGTACTGAAATTAAAGAAACAGAGCCATTTATAACTCTTCATCATCTGATGAGGACGATTTAAGGACGATTTCTGATCGTCAACGGACTGCGCGAAAACTTACTGTTGAAGTCAAAGCCAGTACATCTTACAGTCAAGAAAAGGAAAACATACATCCTAATTTAATATCCCCTGGAACATTTTTATTAATTAAAGTACCTTCACAAAAAAAAAGTCAATTACAGATATGTTGCCACCTGTCAGACAGGTGTCGATGACGATGACGGTGAAATATTAGTAACTTTCTTGAGTTCGGTACGTAATAATGCACAAAAATTTAAATTAGAGCCACAAGATGTATCTTACGTTGAATTTGAGCAAATTATTTCTATTCTTTCAATGCCATTACTGAAAAAAGAAAACAATCGAGAGTATTATTACTTTGACACTAAAATCGATGTTTTCGAAAAATTCTAATTATTTCGTTTTTTAAGTCTATTGTTTCTTTTTTTAAAAGAAGATATTTCTACCTAAATTAATAATAATAGAGAAAGATTGTTTTTGTTTAAAAGTCAAATATGATTGTTAAGAATTTTACTTGGCTGTGTGTCATCAATTATAAGACTAAAAAAGTGATTTAATTTAGTTAAGATTAAGTTTTTGTTAAAAATAAACCTTATAGCAAATAAATAAATAACAAATTACTTCCTACAATTTGGCTTATCATTCAATTTAACACTAATTGTCCGCATATCGTCATTTGGAGAACACACGCATCATTTGATGAACGCCCTCATCATTTCGGGGAACACGACTAAAATCAAAGAAATGTCATTATAAGTTATTGACTTAATGAAAAAATGTTGCTTATGAAAGTTGTTCCTCAAAAAACGATCTAAAAATGATTAAAAAAGTTATATCAAAAAATATAATTTATTTTCTCGAATTTATAAACATTTTCGCTTATAACTTTTTTATTTATAGTTCTACGACAAAAAGTTACTTAACTAAAGTTGTAGAGAATTTAATTTGCAACAAAATATGTAAATATTTTTTTTTATCAGATAAATAGCTTAAGAGATATATCGTAAAAACCATTTCAACCCCTATTTTCAAGATGGCGGCCGTAGGACAAGGGTGGCGATCCCACAAACTTGGTTTTAGCTTTACATTGACCCTCCCTACACATCAAAAAAATAAAATTGCGTCCTCTGAAAAACGCAACCCCAAATGTAACTGTTCAATGGACTACCAGCTACCCCCGTTGTTCTTTCAAACCAAGTAATAATTTTAACCAATCGATTTTGGTAAAATGTTAAGGTTTATTGCAGTATATTAGTTAAAATAAAATATTTTTTTAATGAATTTTTCTTTTGTATACTTAGATATAAGATACGATAATAAATAAATAAAAAATATCTATCTAAGTTTATGCCCAGACAAAAGACATTTACTCGGCATTTACGGGCATTTATCAGGCATTTACTCAATGCGCCAAAAACGCCAGGGCATGAACCCATCTCTAAGCATACCCCAAATGTTTAAACTCTATCAAGAGTGTTATGATGCAACCAAATATTCCTCACAAGTCGAAACAAAGAGACAATACAGAAGGGTAGTTTGCTCTACATAAATTATAAAAAAATACATTATAATGATAGCTTAAGTCAATTACAAAGCTTACTCTCTCTGGAAAATATAAGCACCAGGGCAAGGAATATACTACTTTCTTATCAGGGTAACTCTTAGTATACGGTATCTACACCCACAATAAATAATAGCATTAAAAACTATGTTAATCAATAAGAAGTTCTAATTCAAAATCTATTAATGGAATGCAATATTCATGATTAATGGATAGTTCTTAGTGACATTATTTTGATTTCTTTAAATATTTTTTTATAACCTCATAAATAAGTAATAAAATAATTGTTGCAGGGTTCTGAAAATGATCAGCTGTGTCCACAGTGTCTTCATTTTATCATGCTTGAAAGTGTAAATCGGAGTGAAAATTCTACTAGTGGACCTCCACAGTTGGGGCATACTTGCGTTTGCATATCCTGTGGCTGCTCTTTGTCTACACGTTCTCAAAGACGTCGATTTAGAGTAGTAGTTGGGAGTGTTGAAAGAAACTTTTTAGAAAACGATATACTTTTTATGTAGGGTTCGACGAAGTACTCATCATTCAATTCAACTGAATGAACTAGTGTTGGTTGAACCTGAGGTGAATGAACCAGTGATAAATGAATCTTGATTGGATGAACCAGTTCCTGAAGAGTTGCCAACCAGCCCAACTATGATTCAGGATATTGATAAAAATAATAGGACTGAAGAAAGAGAGGAGCCTGAACGTGTCCCAATTATACTACCCAATTATAAACGGACTGCTGATACTTCAGGACATTGTTTTATTGCTCATTTTCAAAATGTGGAAAGGTTAAGGGTACCATATTATTTGAGGAGAATTTTAGTATCCAAATATAAGCTATGCGCGAGTGTGCAGTGAACATTCTGTATCGTATAACTGGGATATTTTAAGTGATCATGATTTCGCACGCAGTTTCACTAGCAATCAAATTAATGTTTACTCTATTAAATAATGCACCTGCCGTGATATTAAACTTCGAAAATATTGAGAATATTTCAGACATGACATGTAAATATTGGACTGGTCTTACAGTTTTTAACTTTTTGCAGCTATTTTCTAGAATATCTCAATTAGAGGCCATGGTAAAAAAAAACCAACACTGCCCTTGATATATTTTTATTTAAATTAAGAACAGAGGAGTCCTTAGCTAGAATAGCTAGTTTATTTTTGCTTTCAAAGACTACAATATTTAATTACATTAACAAGGCACGCAATTGTCTAAATATTTTTTATGTACCATCTCATCTAGGTATTTATCATTTGAGTAGAGAACGTCATAGTGCCCATAATCTTATAAAAGGAATCTCAAGGAATTTTTTGAACAAATGATAATAATCCCATTTGTGATGGGACCTATATAAATTTTCAGAAATCTTCAAACTATTTGTTTCAAAAAAGACATATAGTCTTCACAAGTACCGAAACTTGGTAAAACTTTTTTAATGGTAGCTTGTGATGGTTATATAGTCGACGCTTTTGGACCTGATGCGGCGACACAATCAGATGCTGAAATAATTGAAAGTTTTGTTTGAAAGTGAAAATTCGCCGCTGAGGTGCTATTTTCAACCAAATGATGTATTCATTCTAGATCGAGGGTTTGGGGATTCATTACCATTATTAAATTCCTTGGGGAATTCAGTTTATAACCCTGAGAGTATGGGCGTAGGTGAAAGACAATTGTCCACTCTGAAATCGAACAAATCAAGATTAGTTAAAATGTGTACGTGGTTGGTAGAAGCAGTCAATGGCAGATTTGAGATTTTAAGACATTCAGGGGTGAATATTTTTATGTAGCATCTAAAAACTTCATGATTGATTTCAGAATTGCAGCTGCTTTAATAAATAACTTTCAACCCCTGATCCCAATGCCGAAGCAATGTTGGAGAGAGCATTGGAAAGGTTAAATACCCCAAATGATTTTTGGTCATATAAAAGAGCAAAATATTAATAGGCACAGAGCCAATTGTGTTATTTATTATAGATGGCCAGCTTTCTCAACTGGATTTGTTCCTCATCATGGACCCTGAAGATTTAATATTATTTGCCCTAGGCAGTTACTAAATAAAACAAGCACGGTCCTACTATGGGGAACACATTCGACATAATGGTACTTTCCTCATAGAGGTTGATGACAACTTAGAAAGGTATTCCAGCAATTCATTGATATTGAGAGGTAGAATAAAATCTAGACACCTGAGCACAAAAGTATATTACTTATACATATATATTACTAGATTTGAATGCTCAGGTGAATCAATGAAGACAACGGATTGCTGGATATTACTAGAGTTGCAGAATAGGAAAACGTACTGTAGGGAGCTGTGCCCACGAAATGACAATTGTCTGGTATTTGGGATGGGCACTTCATTAAGAGAGTATTCACCCACCTGCTAGTTTTTTCGAATTTTTGGGACACTAGAAGACAGGTCCCCCTTTTAATGCAACAGATGGTTTTATAACCCTGGTGTTTGACCTACTTCATAAGGAATACAGGCATGGCGTTATGTGCTTGCATCTTGGCATAGGCCTCCTCCAAATGTTAAAAAATGTTAAAATAAATACTACTAGAATGCCTAATATGTTACAGGTGATTCTGGGTATGCCCAGAGGGAATACATGAGCAGCCCCTTGCTCGCCTGAGGAGCACTACACCAGGATGCACTACAGAGCAAGAAATATTGTAGAGAGCTCCATCAGTGTTTTTAAGTCTAGGTGGAGTGTCTCCTCCGTCACCGAGGAGCCTATAACCTCCGTCACCGTGGAGCCTATAACCACGAAGCCTACACTATAATCCTACAAAAGCTGGAAAAATAGTGAATGTACATATATGTTGTATTACATAACCTGGCAAATGCTGCAATACTAGAGGTTCCCCCATTGAATGAGGAGGAGCAGACCGCCCTGAAAACCCAAGATGGCGAGAAGTCCTTGTACAAAGATTTTGGCTAAGCCGAAATTAAAAAAACTTTACAAAATATTTAAGAAGAGTTTTTATTTATTTTAGTTACCTATACCTATATATTTCAAATACCCGGCAAACGCGTCAGGTCAGTGCCAGTATTGTTGACAAAAACGATGAGTAAAAACATCGATTTAATAATTTCATGTAGGTCAACTCTTAATATTTCAGCGAACAATGTGTACTTGTTTGCACGGCCGCTCACTGAACAACCTTTCCATGGAGGGCGATGCCTTAACAAAATCAAAAGCAGAAGCAAAAGATTTGGTCCGAAATAAAGATTTATTATTATTATTATAATGCAAGTTTTGTTTCAAAGTGAAAATTCGCCGCTGAGGTCCTATTTTCAACCAAATGATGTATTCATTCCAGATCGAGGGTTTTGGGATTCATTACCATTATTAAATTCCTTGGGGAATTCAGTTTATAACCCAGAGAGTTTGGGCGTAGGTGAAAGACAATTGTCCACTATAAAATCAAACAAATCAAGATTAGTTACAATGTGTAGGTGGTTGGTAGAAGCAGTCAATGGCAGATTTGAGATTTTAAGGCATTCAGGGCTGAATATTTTTATGTAGCATCTAAAAACTTCATGATTGATTTCAGAATTGCAGCTGCTTTAATAAATAACTTTCAACCTCTGATTACCAACCATCCCAATGCCGAAGCAAGAATAATGCCAAATATGTTACAGGTGATTCTGGGTATGCCCAGAGGGAATACATGATGACGCCTTTGCTGGGCGCAGCCCCTTGCTCGCCTGAGGAGCACTACACCAGGATGCACTACAGAGCAAGAAATGTTGTAGAGAGCTCCATCAGTGTTTTTAAGTCTAGGTGGAGTGTCTCCTCCGTCACCGAACCCTACACTATAATTCTACAAAAGCTGGAAAAATTGTGAATGTACATATATGTTGTATTACAACACCTGGCAAATGCTGCAATACTAGAGGTTCCTCGATTGAATGAGGAGGAGCAGACCGCCCAAAAAACCAAGATGGCGAGAAGTCCTTGTACAAAGATTTTGGCTAAGCCGAAATTAAAAAAACTTTACAAAATATTTAAGAAGAGTTTTTATTTATTTTAGTTACCTTTAGCTAGCAGCCTTACTAGCCTTTTGTTCTTGTATTAATAACACTGAATTTTAAACTGGAGGTTAGGTTCGAATCCAGGTAGAGAAGAATATTTGTGTGATAAATATTTTTGCTCATGAGTCATGGCTGTTATAAGTCTTTTCTAATATTTATATGCATGAGTTGAATTGTTTGTTATCTAGTTTACATAACACATGTTAATAATGATAAGTTGAGCTAGATTATGTAGACAATATAACTATGCGCAAGTCTAGTTGTCCTAAACTTATTGAATACTATAGGTTATTTTTTGAATTTATTTATAGAGAAATTTGGAGAAAGCAAAAACGTAGACAAAAGGACAAACGAACAATCACGATAGAAGACACAATACAGGAGAAAAATTCAGAGAAACCTAAGGCTACCTTAAAGCTAAATCAAAAATTAAAAAAAGCGTATTCAAACTATGCTCAATCTCAGAAAAATGAGGCAAATTTTGTAGCTTTACAATTAACCGAATAAGAAATAAACTCAGTCGATCTAAACAAATGTTAAAAGCTGTGGAAACAGCTAAAATGAAAACTGAAGTACGAGAATTTAGTCGATGCAATTAAAGAAACTTATTATGGTTGCCAAACACATAACGAAAAAAGATTACTGAAAAAAGTCTCCGCAAAGTTTACCCAGAAATCTGGAGTTAAGGCAAAAATTTTGGGTCTTAAAAGTAAAGTCAGCCGAATGTACTTGGACATAAACTAGTAAAGGTTAATAAATTATTTAATTACTTCATTATTCTTCAACGGGTAGGCCTCGGGGAAGAATATTTAGTAGGATCCTATTGACTACGTGGACACCCTAACCTTTTTTCTGTTTGCAGGTTCACAAGGATACTGCTTCATTTTATCTCCGTGACGATGTTAGTAGATGTGCAGCTGGCCGAAGAGAGTGCAGGACTAAAAATAAAAAGAAAATGCAACTAAGATATTTACCGGACACCACTTTGCATACGTATCAAATGTATGTTCAGCAAGGAGGAAAACCGACTTTCACTACATTCTTTCGGTACAAGCCATTTTATGTGATATCACCTACACGTTTAGCGAGAGATACCTGCATATGTATAAAACATAGCAATTTCGAATTAATTTTTCTTGCCTTGAAGTCTCGATCTTTAATTTCTTTTAAGAATATTGTCGAAGTATTGAAGTCAAAAAACTCGAATCCGATAAACCTATGAAACTTACCTCAATTTATTCAAAGCTAATAAACTCAACCCGGATTTGACCGACCTTCATAAACTTAATACTGACGAACCATACCTTGATGTAACTAAACCCAATATAACATTAAATCCAGATGAGTCTCAATTTTGCAGTGAAATTGGTAGAACCAATATTATTTACAGTGCCTTCAAATATAACATCTGGATTTCCTTCTCCATCTTTGCTAACCGAACTTCCAGTGGAACACATTGATCTGTCTAATTTAAGTTTTGATCTTTATTTCAATGAGGAGCCAACATTTGGCCCTCCCACCTCTGTAGAAGTACCTTATACAAGTCCTAAACGTGCAAGAAAACGCGCTCGGGTCTTATTTCTTGGTGACCCTCCACCTCTATCTAATAAAAAAAATGCACGTTCTCTTTTACGTGCTGAAACTTCTAATTCATATAAACCAAAGACTATTAAAATCATCTGTAAGCTATGTCGAAAAGATCTCGAGACTAAAATTAGGTGCATGGTATGCAAGGATAATGTATGTCTAGAATGCAGTAGGACAGACAGTTTTGATTATATTTTTCCCCCCTGTCTCCTAGGCTCAGAAAATGATTTAAGGATTTTTCGTGTTTCGTGTAGAACGACTCATTATTTTTATTTAGATATTAGTTTTGTTTTTTTTTTTTTATAATTATTTGATTCATTCCTTTAGTTCGATCTAATTTGTCTCCTAATAATTGAACTGTTGATTATATAATTTTGTTTTTTTTTTCGAGAGTGTATATTTCATTTTTTATTGTGTGTAGTCTTTAAGGATCAGTTACTGAAAAGCATAAGACTGAATATAATTCGCTACTTGACAGTTGTAACAATAAAATATGAAATATGTTTTATAAGGTAGCTTTTAAGTAAATAATAATCATACAGTACGTTTTTTGCATTAAAATAAATTATTAATATTTTATTTTTGGAAAATTAATCTGAGTTTTTTTTTATCTGAGGTTGACAAGGAGCGGCCATGATTGATCATCGTATGACGTCATAATTTAATAAACCAAAGTTATTTAAGTCTTTATTCGTAGGTTACGTCGCTTTTTGTTCTTACTTTGCTGAAAAAAGTAAACAAAAATTGCTCAAATATTTGAATTTGTGCTGTTTAAAAAATTTCAGGAAATGGAGTCAGGCTATATTAAAGCGGATAGTGCAAATTTGCCTAGAATCGATGCGTTTATGATCGCAAATTTCTTTGCCTGTAATCGGCAAAGAAAAGGGTAAAGTTTGTCCCGAACACAAAGTTCCTCAACAGCCATACTCGGTGTCCAGGGTCATCGACGAAAAGGAAGGAGTTGTACAAAGTGTACAGTGTGCTGACTGCCCTGCCTCCCAAGGTTGCTGTAAACATGCAGTGGCTTTCTTAATGTGGACACATAGAAGAAGTGAAGAGCCATCTTGCACTACTGGAAAAAATCAAAATTGTCTAAGGTTGGCAGTACTCTAAAGTACATGACAATAAAAGAGATGGGTAACAGTGGCAGTTCTATACATAACCGGCAAGATGAAAGTGTTTTGTGCGAATTTTTAAAAGAAAGTAAACTGAGGAAGTTACAAAACTGTCAAATTTTGAAACATCAGATTGATTATGAGGATGATGTAATTCAGTTGCTTTCCTTACACCAATTAAGTTTCAGATTTAATTCTGAAGATAACAGTGATCGTTTTATAAACAAAATACATACAGTTGTTACAGAAAAGAATATTAGTGAAGCGGAAAGGCTTACATGCCAACAACATAGAAGTGCAGCATGGCACGAGCTTCGATATGCCCGAATAACAGCATCAAGAGCTTATGAGGTGTCTCGGTGTAAGATATTAGATGGCTCATTAATGGCAGCATTAATGGGTGCAAAATTGCCTGACACTGTTGCTATGAAAAGAGGCTGAAACTTAGAAGATCTTGTAAAAACAACAATTAAAAGAACAACTTGGTGAAACTTCTCAGTGTGGACTGTTTATATGTCAAGAATATTCTATGTTAGCAGCATCACCTGATGGGATTTTGAATGATGATACTGTAATAGAAATAAAGTGTGCAATGAATGAAAAAACTTCAAAAAATTATATTTCTAACAACCAAGTCACTGCTAAGTACTTTGCACAAGTACAACTGCAGATGCACATAACTAAATTGAAAAAGTGTTTATTTGTTGTGGCATCATGGGATTTTGAAGAAAATGGTGAAGTGGATATTGTGCCTGTAGAATACAATTCTACATAGACTCAACTCAACATAGAACCTTGTATTTGCATTGCTAGTTAATATTTTATTGAACCCAATCATAAAAAAGATATGTGAATTAAACATTGTTTCAAAACTATTTCTATTTGTATCAGAACGCAATACTTTACCCCCTGAATGTCAAGATACATCCGATTTTCTATAAATTTTTGACAAATTATTTGATTCATTTAATGGACATATTTATCGTGATTTACCATCTTTTAAATTATGGTCAGATATCTTGCCGACTTAGGAATCAATAAAATTTGAGTCAATTAAAAAAAAATGGCGTCTAGATGATTCAAGCATGAATCGATTCCATATATAGAAAAAATGCACACAATGTTAAAAGCTTTATAGAATTATGGAATGATTTAAATCGAAATAAAAACGTAAGCAATTTAATTATTAGAAATTTCAATCAAGGTTCACTGGAAAACTTTTTAGTAGCATTAGAAGTAATGGTGTGAGAAATAATAATCATAATTGCAATCACTAAATCATAAATAATTTTAATTCTGCTCATTCACCGAGCGCTTATTGTGAAATGATGATAATGATTGCATGCAAACATTAAATATTTTATTTTTGATTATTCGCATGATTCTGAACCCAATTATGCTTGTCAAGAAGATTCTTTGTTTGATATATGTGTCGATGAATATCGAACTACTGTAAGTCACACCCCTAGGTGAAACAAAGTTACCAATGCCATCCATTTTCTAATTAAAATACGATTTGTTTTGTATACGCCAAATGACTGTAAGTCCCTGTTGACCAATCATAGCTTAGTATGGCGACTAACATGGCTGCGATTTGGACGTAACTTGGTGAAACGAACACGTAGCTCAACTTGTATTTTATAATTTTTATTAGAAAATATGCAGGAAAATTATTCAAATATATGTGTAGTGCAGCCACACAAGGCACAGAAAATATTAAGATTAAAAATTGAAATCGACAAAGCCAAGAAAAATGAAAAACTGTAAATAAAATTTCTTCATACTAGTGAAGTTTTATCATTCAACATTATACTTCAGGGTCGTACTCAGGTGTAATCAACCTTTTAACAATTTTTGAATAACTTGACTCGTTTTACCTATTTGTTTCACGGAGTGGCAACTACGCATTCAGTTTTGCAACGTTGCCACATATATTCTTTCAAAATTGTTTTGAGTACGTCACGATTTCGAAAAGTTAATCCGTAACGGTTATTTTTTTCATACCTAGTAGTAAAAGTAAGATCCGTTATATCTCCTCAATAGTTTCTTTTTGAAAGTTTTAGCAATCGGTATTATAATTACAGTGCAATCTCCGTAATTCGAGCTAATTGTTGCAAGAAGATGTTCGAATTATGGAATGTTTTCGGGAAAATCAATAAATAATTTTAATATTTTGACTTGCTTATGGACACTTACAAATCTACTGCACTTAAAGATTTTATTAAAAATAAATAATCCGAGTTCAAACTTCTTCTTGAAGCCAATTGGCAGTGGTAGATTTCCTCAAATGCGGAGAAAACGCGCAAACGTAAACTGATGACTAAATCTCAGGTTATGCCCCTAGACAAAGAAAAAGACGAAAAGCTAACCATGAAAATTCACGAATTAGAAATCGAATATTACAAAGATTTGAGGTTTTATGGGAGGCTCCACTATTATTATGCCTCCAAATTTGTCAACAGTGACATCAGCTGGTGTTCTGCCTGCCCCATACGGGATACAGGCGAGAAGTTATGTATGTATGTATTGAAACAAGATATCTGTATCGTCAATTACGAAAACCTATGTAAGGTTACAATAGCACATATCATTTTGTTAGACCGCAAACTGACTGACTTAACAGAAAAACGGAAGAAATTCCACCTCAGGTTTTGGAAATGCTAGATGAAGACCAAAAAAAACGCAATATCGGCTTTAGATATATTTCAAATACCCGGCAAACGCGTCAGATCAGTGCCAGTATTGTTGACAAAAACGATGAGTAAAAACATCGATTTAATAATTTCATGTAGGTCAACTCTTAATATTTCGGCGAACAATGTGTACTTGTTTGCACGGCCGCTCACTGAACAACCTTTCCATGGAGGGCGATGCCTTAACAGAATTAAAAGCATGTGCAATTTAAAAAACCAGAAATGGTAACCGCTACAGGCTTACGACATCACATCGCTACAGTTTCTCAAGTTCATGCTAAACATAATGATAAATTTACTGAACGTCTGGTCACTTTCTTGGGACATGACATGCATATCCATTCTAGCAATTACAGGCTGCCCATGCAAGCCATTCAAAAGGGCCTTGCAGGGAGCAAATGTGAGTGGCAGAACCCGAATCTCATATCTTATAGCTATGTTCAGCTTTAATATTTAAAAACAATGATTAAAGGTATGTATTTACTGATATAATAGTATTTTTATTTTTAAATGATCTTTGCTCTAATATAATTTTTAGTTTCGGCCCTTCATAAGGTTGATTTCTGTAAATCTTAAAACAATACAGTGTCTACATTCAAAAACAATATTTCTCTAAAATATTTAAAAGGTTGAAAATTCGTCTGTAGTGTAGAGCGAACACGTAACGGTGTCACTCTTTTACTATTACGATATTCCGGAGACATAGACATGGAAACTCAACGCAAAACATAACGCGCTTATCCCCGCAAGACCATATACTTATATGGAGAGGAGGAGAAGGTTAAGTACCTAGTCTAGACTTACAATCTTGTAGATAGGTCTGAAGAAGAAGAGATTCGCGCCACTGAAGATAACTTCGTTTCCATCGAGCGATGGGATGATCTCGCGGTACCACCAGGATGTGAACGGGGCGTGCGCGTCTTGGGGACAGGTCCTATTATCCCCATTGGGGATACGAGAGTTGGTTACGACATCAACACTCGTAAAGTCCTATTCCTCGAAACATTAACTCGCCCTCGCATGATTACTCACTTAAATAAGGACGAACGTACTGCCAGGATATTCAACAGTTGTTCCACCGTGCTAACGCATGGGGCCCTGTGTCTCGACCTAGAGGCTATGGGCTTTGGTAACGACTGGGAGGAGAAGAGGAAGGATCGACGACCGCGGGGGGAATTCTCGCCAAACACCCGTTCTGCGATCTCCATGCCCGAATCATCTCAAACCATTGACGGTAGTGCGAACGCCATACCCATTAATTAGATATGATCCTTTGATCCAGGTTGTTTCTCCATTTTTTCCACATTGAATGTTTATTTCCGTAGTTTTATTTAGATACTTCTGGAGTTATATCGATGAGTTGTTCGTTGGGACATTTCACTGGCGCCACGCTACATTTTTCAGTTGTTTTGTTGAATAATAATTCGGTTTCGCATATGTAGGTTTGTAAGATATTTCCCTTGCAAATGATCTCGTCAAGCATCTTGCACTTCGTATATTTCATCCTGTGTGTGACTCTTCTTATTATGGGATAGGTACAGGTAGGGTAATTTTGGATTATAGATACAATTTTCCTTGTAATATATACTTGTGGTTTGACTAAAGGTATTTTTATTATAAAATATACAATATTATTTACTATTTCATTATTAACATGTATAAATGGTTCTATATCATTTATGTTATGACTAATCATTATATGGCCTACACAATGTTCCACGACATTTATCTCAGCACGTTCTACGTAGTTGTTGAGGAACATGCTTGGCAACATGTTGCTCCATTTGCCCCCTAGTGTATGCAAGGCTTTAGAATAACTGTTAATTCTTGTTATAAAGCTTGAAGAAATGATTGCTTTTTGATTTATAATATTAGTAATATCTTTTATCTGAGTACTTCATGTCAGACGTCACACATTTGTTGTATACTATGCCAAAGAAAGAACCTACCGCGCTACTTTGAATTTTCCAAAGCTATATTGTAAAAGTGTTTTCTTTCTGAAAAATATCCTAGCTGAATTCCTTGAAGAAAATCCAGGAATAGCTAAGGGACTTTTACGCACTGCTCATGCTGAGCATAGTGTTCGCGCCTATATAGGTGCTCATATTTTGTAGGGTAGCTCGGTTATTTTTTTTATTCGCTGCTAGGTACTAACAGAAGTTAGTCTTGATCGATCGAGCTACGGTCCGGTCAATGCTCATCGCATACGTATTACACGTGAAAAATATCGCTTAAATATCTTAAATTGACATCGCGCCGCCCAGACCTACAATTCAATACTTAGTGTTGTGGTAAATATAGTATTTACGCTGGCTTGCCGATTTGCTGGCCGATTTTTGGTCTCGCTACCCTTTAAAGGTGAGCCATCATCACTAGGTGACTCCCTTAAGTGCGCTCAACGCAGATTACTCTCGCTCGAACGAAAATTTCGTTCTAGTTCTAAATTACGTCTTGCTTATAATGAAGTAATCACTGATTATATAAATAAGGGTTATTTACCAGAAATTATTTTCTACACTGACGGTTAAATTATTCCTCATCATGCTGTATTACGACCAGATAAGGCAACTACCAAGACACGTGTCGTTAATAAAATGAAAAATGTGATAAATAAAAAAAATAAAACGTGTCAACGTCTGGCATCAAACACGTGTCGTGTTTGATGCCA
Organism: Stenoptilia bipunctidactyla; assembly: GCA_944452665.1. Taxonomy (NCBI): domain Eukaryota; kingdom Metazoa; phylum Arthropoda; class Insecta; order Lepidoptera; family Pterophoridae; genus Stenoptilia; species Stenoptilia bipunctidactyla. Next base: position 16,098,000 of record OX101746.1, read on the forward strand.
GAGCACTTACAGATGCTAATGTTTCGCTAAATGATATCTTGCATACTGGTCCTAATTTGCAATCAGATGTCGCACTAATTCAGACTTTTCCCTGTAGCAGTCACCGCAGACGTACAACAAATGTATCTTCGCTTATTTGTACACGAAAATGATCGTAAATTTCAGAAAATTCTATTTCGTTTTAGTGAATCAAAGGAACGCAAAAGAAGGCAAGGAATGATTACTTTCACTTATTACTGACCTAAAATAGGACAAGTTGAGCCTAAAGATTCACAAATCAAAAATTTGATCCAAATTTGGTACAGTTTTGGATAAGGTAATAAATCAAGTAGGTTATGGTAAAATTATCTGTCATGGCGGAAAAACCAGTCAAGCCAAATTTTTTTTTTTATTTATTTCATTTACAAGGAAATAAAATCCATTGTGGCTAGAGATGGGCAAATGCCCGGACATTTAAGACATTTTGGAATATTCCTAATAGATGTCCTATAAATTCCTTCCCTTGGGCATTTATCTGGACATGTATTTTTTACAACTATATTTTTTTTTATTCTTGTTGACGTTGAAAATAATAATTATTGTCAATAGAGCTAATATTTATTGGTGAGTAAATATTTTTCACCAAGTTGAGTAAGATGTTAGCCATTTATTTTAGGAGAAACTGTAAATAAAATTAAACTACCTGCAGGCGTAGCACGGTTGTCATAAGATATAAGTCACACGATCTTGTCACAGTCCGGTAATTTGTCTTATATGACAGCACGGGCACACGACGTGACAAAAATGCTTGCCGCGATATATCTTTGTCTTGACGTTTATACAAAGAACGAGTGATTGAACGATTGAAAATAATATGACTCGGATTCACAAAAAGTTTCATACAACTTTAAACCTCCAAATTAATTTTTTTTATTGGTGAATTTTTAGTTTTAATATTATTTTTAAGTTTTGTGACCATGTCAAGTGCCAAAAAGCAGTACAGTACCCGGCAATAAATATTACACATCGACCTTTGGAAAGAGACAATCGGCTAATTTCGGCTTCGTAGAGCGTTATCTCTGTCGCACACTACCTATATGACGTTTGTCAGTCGTTGTTCAAGTGCGATAAAGTGCGGTCGCGTCCAGTTCAAAATATATATTAAGAGTTGTTAACACCCCCAAATTTAAATAATTTAAAATTGCACAATGGCATCTTTAGGAAAAAGAGGGAAACCTTTACGAGGTCAGTCATGCGAAATTATCTACAATGTTTATAAATATTTTGTAACCGAAAGTGACAGATTAAAAAAAAATGAAGATGAAAATGTAAGTTGTTATTTTAAGAAGGTTCAAGAGCGAGTTGCAAATGCCACTGGAATTTCAAGAAGAACTTTGAACAATATATTAAACGAAGTCAGTACTGAAACACATTCTACTGAAATAAAGTTCAGCACTCCAAAAAAAGGGAGACCAAAAAAGCAATTTCGTTTGCATATGGACGATTTTGATTATGATGTTGTTCGAAGAATGGTGTATGATTTTCACTTACGATTTAATGAACTGCCAACAATAAAATCATTAAAAGCTAAATTATCTGAAGCTATTAATTACAATGGGTCTGAAAAGACGTTGAGAAAAATACTTCACGAGATGGGATTTCGGTTCACTAAAATGGAAGATAATCGAAAACTTCTAATGGAAAAGCACGATGTAAATCTCAAACGGATGGAATACCTCGATAAAATACGCAAATTTCGCGAATCAGGAAAAAATATCGTCTACATGGATGAGTCTTACATACATACATCACACACTAAAGGGAAATCTTGGAGTGACGACAAGAAAAAAGGAGTAAAAAAGCCAATTTCAAAAGGTCAACGTTTGATAATAGTTCATGCGGGTAATGAAAAAGGCTTTGTACCCGGTGCCTTTTTAACGTATAAATCCACGGACACTACAGGTGACTATCACAATGAAATGAATAACGATAACTACGAAAAATGGCTGGTTAATCAATTAATACCAAATATACCCAGTGATTCTGTTCTAGTTATCGATAACGCACCCTATCACAACAAATATGTTGAAAGTCCCCCCAACTCAAACACCATTAAACAGGAAATGATCCACTGGTTAAACAGACACGAAATTCCAGTAGATCCAAAATTAACAAAAACCCAGATTTACGCTATTATATGTCAGCACAAGGAGAGGCATACAGAGTTTTCCGTGGACAAAGTACTTGCCGAACATGGGCACACTGTGTTGCGATTGACACCATATCATCCGGATTTTAATCCAATAGAAAATATATGGTCTCAACTGAAAGGCTATGTAGCCTCTAGAAATGTGGGTATGAATTTAACTACAGTAAAAACATTATTGACTGAAAAAGTATACATGATCGGGGCTGAAGATTGGAAAAAGGTTTGCGATCATGCAATCAAATGTGAGAATGAATATAGAAGCATTCAACACGGTTTAGACAATTACACTGATAGACTAGTGATAAATACGGCTGACAGTGATATTGATCTCTTTGAGAGCACAGATAGTGAAATGGAAGTAATTGAGAATTAGAATTATTATTATTTTTATTACAATGTCTCATTTTAACAATATGATTAATATTGTTTAATAGGTACACTACAGCTGTAATTTTCCAAAATAATTAAATACGAAAACATAATGGGAACATGTTTTTTTTTTATTTTATTTTACCCCAACCTAAAGCAATCACTATAGAAAAATTGGTGTATTTTATACTAATAATATATAGTAATAATAATTATCAAAAGTAAAAAATAATTATCAAAATTTATAGTAATAATAATTATCAAAAGAAGCAAATCATAATTGTTTTAACAGCTCCTAATAGATACCGGACTGTTTGTATTTCGTGCGAGAGAGATAGCGCTCTACGAAGCCGAAATTAGCCGATTGTCTCTTTCCAAAGGTCGATGTGCAATATTTATTGCCGGGTACTGTATATACCTTTACCGTTGAAGTCTTAAAAGAATCATATGTAACAGTGTATATAATATGGTTTATACCTCACAGAACAAGATGTACAAATGTACAAGTAAAAAAACTGGTGGAGTACATGTCGTTGAACACTATGTTCGCAAATGGTGAGTTTACAGGACCACTCGGATCACGAAAGCAGGAGGCTCAGTGGTCCTAACTGAAGGAACTTTTAAAAGAGCTTGGTCCAGATAAGACTATTGTACAGTGGAAACAAGTAAGTATTCATGTGTTTTAAACAATAGTTACTTTTGAATCAATGTTTAATTATGTTGGAATAATTTTTAGACATGGAGGGATCTGAAAAGGAGAGCTAGGCGGACCAACGCTGAGGCCAACGAAGCCAGGGCAGTAACGGTCAATATAATTTCTGTGCCTGCAATGCCTGTGGAAGCCGAAGTTATATTGTCCACTATTGGTCATGCTTGCTCAACTGGGATTGGGCCTGATGAGTCCCAGATTGGGCCTTACACTTTGCCCAAGACAAACCTTTTTTTAAATTGCCTCTATTTTAAAGTAGAAAAGCAGATGAATATGGTATTCTTTATATTTGCAGATTATTGTTGACAATGAGGAAATTCATTAAGATTTTCACATAAACTTTCCCACCCAGCCCTCCACTAGTCAGAATTACAACACTAATCCACTAGTGAGCCAGATCCCAAGGACTCGGTATCGTCATAGACGTGAGGAGACCGGGGTTCCACCAACATTTGTAAAGCTGCAAGAACAGCGTCTTACTCAATGTGAGTTACAAAAAAAATCTATAGTATGGAGCAAAATTCGCCTTTATTCATTTAAAATGTAATAAAAATGTAACATTGTTTATGTTTCAGAGAATATGTAATTTGCTGAAGGAGTCGAATAAAATTAAGAAAGAGCACAACATAATTTTAAGAGAGAAAAATAGGTTGGAAAAAATTCAAAGTAAGTTAAACAAAATGCAGCTTGCACAAAAGATGACTGTCCTTCAACAAATGCATCTGTAGAAATATCATCATAATGTTCCACTTCTTCCAATGGTATTCTGAAAGATAAATATGACATAATTTTTCATATTGAATTGCCCATTCAGGCAATTCGAAAGGATTATGGGAATCACGAATGCTCCGTCTTATTATTTTTCTCCACCTATTTTGTTCATGCCGCGCTATTAACTGATTATAATAATTGATAGACATAATTATTATTAAGAAAAGATAATCTCACAACCTCCGAACCGCAGTGATAAAAATGTTTGGCGATGTGTCAAATTGTGACAAAAATAAACAAAACGATGCCGCCATGCTATTAAATAAGAGATAGAACTTGAAAGAAGTCTTAAACATTGTCAAGATGTGTTTGTCACGCATTCTAGATAAATTAAACTTGCCCCGTGCTGCTGTATAAGACTAAGCAATTATGTCGCTCAAATTGTGATATAATCTGTGACACAAGTCTTGTCTTGACAAGCCGTGCTACGCCAGCTGCTGTTTTTGAAAAGGGCAGGGCGGAGTGTGCAGGGTAAGACGTGCATGTCGCGCCACGCGCCGCCATTTTGTTGCCCCTAAGTCATCCTGTATCAGTCGCAGTGATCACACGCAATTTGTGACAGTTATTTCGTTTTAGTCAGTTTCATAGTTCTTGTGTGTGTGCACTTAAATTTTATTGTGAATACTAAGGTAAGTTTTTTTGGTTTAGTTATAAGAATACACATCAATAGTGTGTAATTAGACATAACTTAATTTTAAAATTAAGTTATGTCTTTTACAGTTTACTATTAAATATTAATTCAAATGAATCATCTAATATAACTTTTAGTGTAACGTTGTAATATTTTGGCCAATAATAACAAGACGAAATCTTGAAAAATAGGTTTTGGATATTAATACAAAGTTATTAAAGGAAAATAGCGAACGGGAATATAGTATGTGTCTTGAGGCCCTAGACAAGTTTCCAATAATTTTCCCGTTTCTCCTTCCTTAGCGTTTGCGGAAAAGTGAATATAGGGGGCCTGGTTTTAGTAGTAACGTTCAATATGAAATGCAGTTTTTACTTTTAAAATTACATTATTCTAAACTTGTTGTTCATAGTTTTCATACGTCGAAACATAAACGACTTTCTATTCTTAAAGGTTTCTTGTTCTTGATCTCCTTTGTGATCTACAATATTTAGTTTAAAATATTGTTTTTTTTGTTTTAGCGCTATAATAGGAAGAAAAAAAAATTAAAAATATGGCGGCATTATCAGGAATTAGAAGACAAATGTGTGAAGTGCTGTTTTTGTGCAAAAATTTACAAAAACGGACACGTGAATAAAATGGCTCAACACCTTCTCACATGCTTAAAGTGTGCACAAAGTATAAAAAAGGATATCAAAGACATCAATATAGTACACAAATCACAGTCGAACTTCACCCTGCAATCCACAAATGAAAGCACCAATGATTTTCTTAATTTAGAGAATACGTCAAGCGTAAATCTTAATAATTTAAATGAACAGTTTTCAAAAGCCTCGCTAATAACGGAAACGCCTTTATCAATGGTCGAACATGCATTGTGAATTCGATTTTTTGAAATCGTAACCTAACCGAAAAGTGATTTCTACAAAATACCTAGACAAAATATACAAAGAAATGCATAAAGAAATAAGTAATGAGTTAAATCTATCGAATTTTCTACATTTACAATGTGATGGCTGGACTGACATTTGCAACGAGGGTATTATAAATTTTTTAATTTAACTTTTTACAAAAACAGGCTCCCTGTTTTTGTAAAAAGTTTAACTACCCAACGACACACTAGCGAATATTTAAGTTCCGAAATTGAAAACGTCATTAAATCTTATGTCCAAGTCAGTGTAAATGAAATATCTCGTCGTTATGGTATTCCATCTCGAACTTTGAGGAGGCGATATGCTCAGAAAACTGTGAAAAACTTACTTTGGGTAAGTAATAGAGGAATTAATTGCTCTAATCAAATTCAATTTAGGCACTGTCTTCTTAGTTTGTTTTTTCATACTTGTCCTTTTTCAATCCTCAGTTTTTTTTCTGTACCTATTAATTTCTTCTTTTTCAGGAAAACATCCCACACTGAACTTTGCACATACAAAAATTAGAAAAGGCAGGATTTCCCACCACACGACAGCATGTAAGAAGACTCGCTTTTGAAGTTGCCGAGAAACTGGGTTTGGAAAATTCTTTAAACAAAGAGACACGACACGCTGGTCAGCACTGGCTCAAATCATTTCTTGAACGACACCCAGAACTCAGTATTCGCCAGGCAGAAGGTTTGTCTATTGCAAGGGCTGAAGGATTAAATCGAGATGAAGTAAACAAAACGTTTGAATTGCTGCTAAAAGTACTTACTGAAAATGATTTGATCGATAAACCTGATCGAATTTATAATACTGACGAAACTGGAGTTCAAATAAACAATAATCCTGGTAAAGTTATTGCTACTAAAGGTGCCAAAGTAGTAAATTCCATCACTTTTTTTTTTTTTTTATAAGTGACTAAACCCGCGTTTGATCTCAATCTCACCTGATGGTAAGTGACGATGAGGTCGAAGATGAAAGCACACGGGTTTAGGAAGGAACTGGCTCTTTATACAATATTGCCGGAACACATTACCGCCGGAGTGGTAACATTTGGCGGCAGACTTTATATAAAGGGTGGTCGCTAGCCAGGCGGACCCAGAAGGGATCCTACCACCAAGCACTTCTAGCGAAAAAGGTGAGACAATGTCAATTATAGCTTGCTATAACGCTGTTGGCAACTATGTTCCTCCGGTTGTCATTATCAAGGGGGTCAATAAAAGACCAGAGTTCCAAGAGGGTCTTCCGCCCGGAACCAACGTGTACATGAACAAAAAATCTGCCTACGTCAACTCAGAACTCTTTCAAAAGTGGCTGAAAGAACAATTCGTGCCAATAAAACCACAGGGTAAGGTTTTGCTTATACTTGACGGGTTTTATTGGAGATTTCTTTTTGTGGGCGATAGGCTGACCACTTGTCACTGCTATAGTCTCTCTCCATCATTATAATGCCTCCAAATTTGTCAAACGTGACATCAGATGGTTTTTTAACCTTTGGTGTTCTGCCTACCCCATAGGGAATACAGGCGTGAGGTTATGTATGTATGTATGTTGACGGGCATTCATCTCACACTACTGCTATTGATTTACTAGAATTAGCACAAGAAAATGACATAATATTGTTCTGTTTGCCAAGCCACACTACACAGGCTTTACAACCGCGTGACCGGAGTTTTTTAAAACCTTTCAAAACTTACTTCGCTTCAGAAACTAAAAACTGGATGTTGAGTCACAAAGATCGATAAATAAATCGATACATTGCTGGAAAATTTATAGGTAACGCATGGGCTCGCGCTGCTACCTCTTCTAATGCTGTAAATGGGTTTCGTGCATGTGGTATTTTTCCGTACAATCCTTCTGATAGTCCCGACAGCTACTTTGCTATCTCTGATAACAGCTTATAATGTTATACTTACTTACTGTACTTACTTTTTAGCAGATTTGTTTTATATTTTTCCTTAAGTTGTATATTTAGTTTGTAAATATTTTATGATTGTTTATTTTATATCTCCGTCTGAGCTATTGGAACTCTTTACTGCTATACTGGCCGAAGTGTCATAAAAAAAAGAAATGACGTGTCAAGGATTTTGACAACGTCAGAGGGGAAAAGAAGAAAAGGTCGGCTGAGGAGACATGTGAGGATTGAGAAAAGAGAAAGATCGGGAGAGAACGCTGGAGGTCGGCTGACCGATCCGGGAAAAGCCGCCGGCCCTCCCCGGCGACGACGTCCTGGCTCTACCTGAGGCGCCCTGCTCTGCTCGGCGCTCTTCACGGCTGCGGCCGTGCTCTACAACCCTCGCGGTGGTTCCTACCGCTGTGAGCGGCCTCCCTGTCACTAACTTAGCGGTTGTTGGTGGCTGCCTCCGCCACTACCGCGGCTGTGAGCCGCGGTCTCCTGCGGCGTCTACTGCGGCCGAGGGCTCCGAACGTCTAAATCAAACATTTTCCACAGTGCTATAGTGACTTTAAGTGCCTTTCTCCCTTTGTAAATAAAAATTAAAGTTTTTAAGTGTTATTAAATAGTTTTCTTCCACTTCAGCGCCCTTTTGAACTGCGAGCTACGGACCCCCTTCAGGGAATCGGCGCTTCGCGACAAGCTTTTAAAATCTAGATGAAGGAAACCTTGCTCAAGACCAACCAGTAGCAAGAAATGACGTGTCAAGGATTTTGACAACGTCAGAGGGGAAAAGAAGAAAAGGTCGGCTGAGGAGACATGTGAGGATTGAGAAAAGAGAAAGATCGGGAGAGAACGCTGGAGGACGGCTGACCGATCCGGGAAAAGCACTCACTCGACGCTAACGCTGATGTGAATTCATATTATGTTGAGCCCCAGCCTGGTCCACCGTCGTCAACTAACAATAAGGAGCCTGAAACTGTAGAAGTCATAACTCCAAGTAAATATCTTAACGAATGTTCACCTATCCCAAAAATTCCTGTTCCATTACACAAAAGAGGCAAGCAAGGTGCTGCCGTTTTAAATTCAGAAGAACATATTAACTCTAAGAAAGCTAAGTTGAAAGGTAAAGCTAAGAAGCAAACACCAGACAAACCTAGAAAAAACAACCAAAAACCAGTTTCTAAAAAGAAAAGACCGAGGTTCAGCTCTGAAAGTGAACAAGAGTTCGATGAATCAGATTCTGACCAGACTGAATCTGATAAAGAAAATACTCAATGCAGAGAATGTTTCGATGACTATGCAAGTACCAAGTCCAAGGCGGACTGGCTTCAGTGCCTGATGTGTAAACTCTGGTTACACGAAGATTGCACTCTATATGGCGATTACTGTAATAGATGTTTTTTTTAATTTTATTTTCAAGGAAAACTTACAGCTATATCAATTTTTTGCTTATAATTTATGGTTAACTATTAGCTAGTTTCAAGTTTTCACATACAGTAAGACAACTAAATAATAAATTTTTGAGATCACTAGTATGTAAATAACAGCTTTATTTTAACATTTCTTTCTTCTTAGATAATTATCTTGTTTACAAGGAAAAAAAACATTTTAATTAACAATAAGCTACAACATTACAGAGGTGTAAAAAAAGTTATATATTACTTAATAACTATTAAATAGTTCGTCAACAAATGCTCGTTTCAGTGAGGAAATACTATTACAAAACAAATCCACTCGAGTATCGTCGCGTAGAGAGTTGTACAAACGACTAGTGCGGACGAAATAACTATTTTGTCTATATATGCAGCTTCAATCTTTCACATCGGGTTGCACAGCTACGAGGTACAGCAAGCCCTACATGCTCCAATAGCTCAGGCGAGTCTATGTTGCCCTTAAGTATTTTACAAAGGCATGTCAGGTCTGCTACATCTCTGCGGACTTTCAGAGGTAGCAGGTGGTGTCTTGAGCATCGTTCTTTATATGTTCTGTCATGAACTGCAGTTTTAAATTGTAGATATTTCAGAAACTTCTTCTGAACAGATTCTAATCTGTCAATGTAGACGGAGTATCGCGGATTCCAGACCTGAGAGTTATATTCCAAGACACTTCGCACCAGCGAACAGTACAAAAATTTTATTACTTTAACGTTAGTGATGTGGACACAAGAAGAAGCTTGCAGCTCTAAAAGCTAACCTGGCCAAAGTGAATTCAAAGAATAAGTAACCTGTATTCAGGTGTCATGGTAGACAAACGTCCCATCCATATTTTATAAAAAAAAAACCTTGCCAAAGTAAACAGTATCTCTATATTTGTTTATTATTTGAAAATTTTGATAACTGTTATTTTTTTTAAGAAGGAAGCTTTGTTTTATCCCAAAGAAGTCTTGGGACGGATTTGTTTTAAGTTTTGTTATTCCTAAATTTAGTTCTGTAAAGTTTTAAATAATTTTTAATAGAAGTTGCTAAGTTTACCCAAAGAATGATTGAAAGACTGAGCCATTTGTTCCTATAAAAGTGCCATTTAGTTCAGTTTTACGGTATATTTGGAAAACAAAACCTTACAATATATTATTGCAACTAAGAAAGCGAATAAACATTTTATTTAGTTTTCTACGATTTTTTTGTTATTACGGAGGCATCTATACCATTGTAGGACATCTATACTCATGTCGAAATTTTGCCAGGGGCAACTACCCCATACAGTAGGCGTCTATCCACAAACAATAAGTTTTTTTAGAGCCGAATATCTACAAATCTACAGTATGCATTGAATAATGATATGAGTAGATAGTAAGTATAAGGACTATAGTTGTTACAAATAGCTAACTCACTCGAATAGTGCATTAAAAAAAAGTAATAAATAGTCAGCTTACAAAAAGTGGGGCATCTATCCCACTTTTACCCTAGTGCCTCCAAATTTGTCAAACGTGACATCAGATGGTCTTGTAACCTCTGGTGTTCTGCCTACCCCATAAGGGATACAGGCTTGACGTTATGTATGTATGAAAAGTTTTTGTATACATTTTTCTTATGACTAACTACGTATAAGACGCATATAAACCAAAATTCAAGAAATTATACGAAAAAAAATTTCACCGTACGAAGTAGGTTAATTGATACTGCTGGTATCGATATCTTGAAGTAGGATGATGGCGAGTAACATAGGTACGGTACATAATGGGTATACATATGTATTTCTATTCTAGGTTCCCCGCTAGTTCGCTACATGGTATCCCATAATACAAGCTCTGCTTCCTTTAAGGCCATGTAGTTGTTGTGAGAGTCTGGGATTATTATTAATTTATAATAATTGTATTCAAGTATTTGACGGAACGCGTTCGCAAATAAAGATTTTGTTGTAATGAGAGATTTTCTGACATCTCATTAAAAAAAAAACCGTACAGTCGAGTTGGGTATCTTTGAATTTTGTTATAACTTTGAATAAAACTGATGTAAAGATTCTTATTTTTTTTTTCTTAAAAGTCTTAAACATTTTGTAGTAATACCTGCGTGAAACGGAATTAATTATTATTCTAGTTTTCAAAATTGACGTCAAACTGGCAGCTGTCAAATAAGTTTTGATAGATTACCGCTCTTTTCGGGTCGAGGTTTTCAATGAGTAAAAAGTGTGTGTGTTTTAAATCTGTTTTAAATATATAAAAGGTACGTAAAACTGATAATATATGTTATTTATATGTATATCTAGTATCAATTTATGTTATATTGTATAATTTGGATATTCCATTACAAAAAAAATTAAGATATTTGGTAATTGCACGAATCATTCAAAAATGTTTATATTTTGGGTAACTTTGAATGGTTCAAAGTTACCCATCTATTTCCTTTTTTACTTTGGGTAACATTGACATGGGGTTGCTGCTTTTTATATGCATTTTCTACGATTTATTACAGGTACTTTATGTTACATGGAACATAAAAATGCCTCGAAAATCGATGGTAGCTAAACCTGGAGTACGAAAATATGGTGTGAAATCAAATTACACTGCAGAAACGTTGGAGGAGGCACTAAACGTAATTCGATCCGGTGCACTAACAAGGATGGAAGCTGCGAAAAAATACAGCATACCACCGGTCACTTTGTTTTATAAATTAAAGCAGAAACATATAAAGAGTGTCGGTAGACCAATAGCTCTAACGACAGCTGAAGAAGTAAGTTTTAAGGCACATTTGTTAGTATTAAGTGATCTCGGAATACCAATCAGCATGCACGACTTTAGGGTAATTGTAAAAAAATACTTAGATAACAGTGACAGAAAAATTGGATAATTCTATAATAATATGCCAGGATATGAATGGGGCAGTCTTTTCTTGGAGAGACATCCGGATTTGAAAGAAAAAGTTGCTCACAACATTCCACGAAAGAGGGCTCAGGTGAATCGTGAAGAGCGCGGATTTAATGAAGGCAAATTTCAAGTAAATGAAAACATGGAGGTTGACACAATTGACAAAATTCGGCATTCTATGGAAGTACAAAATCCTGAAGAGCTGGAAGTTGTGCAAGAATATGTTGTTAGTTCTGATGGCATACTTATTAGTTCTCCAGAAGGAACAAACAATAATCAGATATCTCAGTCAGTAGATTTAAGAGAGGGTATGTTGTGCATCTTCAAAGATGAAGGAAGTTTTTATCCCGGATTTATTAGTAAAATAAATTCAGAGAAAGTTACCGTTAATATCTTGCAAAAAAAATGTTTGGGGGGATGGACACGATATGCTAAGCCTGCAATGTGTGAAATAAAAAAAGAATGCATTATTTCTATCATAAAAGACCATCAAATAACCAGGAGAGATGGAAAAATTTTCATAGATGACGAAATTTTATTAATGGAGTGGGGTGAATAACTTTCAATTAAAATTTTTCTAAATAGTAATTATACTCTTATACTTAATATTGATCTCATTTTAAAGCCAAAAAAATAAAGAATTGTAAGGATAACTTTGATTGTAATAATTGTTTTAAACTATCGCGGTTATTTTCACTATGATTTAATGTATTTACGGGATTCTTACCACGATTTTCGATTTTATTTTCGCACGTCCGATATTTCGATGCTGTTACAAGCACCATGATCGCGGACTGGCAGATGTAGGTAGGTGGCGATGACAGTTAGAGGCAGATATATCGATCTACCCCCTTTCTTATTCGTTTTGATCTGCTACTACTGGAACTCACATGAATGTCACTTTTGCAAAACACGCTCACAGTATCACTGGGTTTTTGACCGGACACACCACTTTCGCTGTTTTTTGGTTTAGTAAAAGTCCTAACCACTGGGTTCCACGTACTAGACAATTTAAAACCGTCTTCTCGATTAAAGTTATTTTCGCACTTTTTTATTTCTAACGCTTCTTTAACGATTCGCGGTATGTAGTGTCGTTCCGTAGATAAGATCCGAGTCTTATGGAATTCAATCCAATGATTAGGGCCCGATTCTAACAGATGTTCGGCGATGGCTGACTTGTTTGTGTCTGTGTTTTTTATGGCTTTGATGTGTTCACAGATAAAAGGAGTCACAGATAAAATAGGAAGGATATTAAATAAGTACTCTATCGACACGATTTTCACTCCCTACAAGAAAATCAATCAGTGTCTGCGCTCACCAAAAGATCACATACCGCTTGAGACACCGGGTGTTTATAAAATTGACTGCAGTTGTGGCAGCTCCTACATTGGCCAAACGAAGAGAACTATTTCATGCCGTCTTAAGGAACACATCAAAGCCATAAAAAACACAGACACAAACAAGTCAGCCATCGCCGAACATCTGTTAGAATCGGGCCCTAATCATTGGATTGAATTCCATAAGACTCGGATCTTATCTACGGAACGACACTACATACCGCGAATCGTTAAAGAAGCGTTAGAAATAAAAAAGTGCGAAAATAACTTTAATCGAGAAGACGGTTTTAAATTGTCTAGTACGTGGAACCCAGTGGTTAGGACTTTTACTAAACCAAAAAACAGCGAAAGTGGTGTGTCCGGTCAAAAACCCAGTGATACTGTGAGCGTGTTTTGCAAAAGTGACATTCATGTGAGTTCCAGTAGTAGCAGATCAAAACGAATAAGAAAGGGGGTAGATCGATATATCTGCCTCTAACTGTCATCGCCACCTACCTACATCTGCCAGTCCGCGATCATGGTGCTTGTAACAGCATCGAAATATCGGACGTGCGAAAATAAAATCGAAAATCGTGGTAAGAATCCCGTAAATACATTAAATCATAACTTTGATTGTTAATAAAAACGATTACTGATTAAAAAAAAAGTGTTTATGTTCACCTTTTTTTCTTCCTTTTGGTAGTGCAAAGTAGTAAGATGGTAGGGGTGGAAATGTAGACAATTTATGGTTCCTTGAGTGAAAATTGGTAAAAAGGTTATTTAAAGGGTGTCTGGTTATGTAAAGGATTTCTGAAATTCTAACAGAAATGGTAGTTAAAGGTAGGCTAAGCTAATATGGAACCAATTGAATAAACCGTCTAAATGCTAGTAGGTCGAAATTCGCTTGAAGATAGGTTTCCTTGGTGACGAACTTGTTATCATTACATTCGACACTCACATTTACTGAATACAGAATTCGTACAGTATCTAAAATGTCCTAAGTGCATACGCGATATAGCTTACAAGTTTGACAGTTTCAAACGAATTATAAGCAAACTAGGACATGATTCAGTTGATTCGATAGCACATAGAAGAATTAATATTTTTCCATTATTACATAATTGACTTACCCAGTATATCTGTGCCTGGAGGATACTTTGATGTGCTGATCGTAGGCCGCGGCAGAAAGGAACCGCACGTTGCATTCTTGACAGAACGGCCCGTCGTCCGGAACCTGAAGGTAAAGTAAGTAACTTTTTATTAACCACTCTATTGATAAATAGGAAATAAGTTTGACGGCCACTTTGGCGATGGGGTAAACTCGTCTGCCTCAGACGCCAGTGGGTGCGGATTCGATTCCCGCACGGAACAAGAAAAAAAAATGTTCCGTGTCTGGGTGTTTATCTATTTACGTATTTATATGCTAGGTTCCCCCCCCCCCCCTTAGTTCGCTACATGGTATCCCATAACACAAGCTATGCTTACTTTGGGGCCATGTAGTTGGTGTGATTGTTTTTTTTTTTTTTTTTTTTTTTATAAGTGACTAAACCCGCGTTTGACCTCAATCTCACCTGATGGTAAGTGACGATGAGGTCGAAGATGAAAGCACACGGGTTTAGGAAGGAACTGGCTCTTTATACAATATTGCCGGAACACATTACCGCCGGAGCGGTAACATTTGGCGGCAGACTTTGTATAAAGGGTGGTCGCTAGCCAGTCGGACCCAGAAGGGATCCTACCACCAAGCAAATTGTCTGGGGATTTTATTTTATTATTTATTATTAAGTATCCAAATTAACATTTCCGGGTTAATTGTTTCCGTCTGCCACTAGTGGCACTAGTGTGTTTTTGTAACTAAGATGGCGGCTTAGCTCTTACTCGTATGTGTATTGTATTGTGAGCCCTCAAAATTAAACTAGCTTTTGCCCGCGATTTCGTACGCGCATAAACATTGTTTATATTTAACACAAATTTAAGTTTATATTTAAGTCAAAACATCTTATGTAATTGTGGCATCATAATATCTTATGAAAAGTGGCATTTTCTATCCCTTTTTTATCGCAATGGACAGGTACAGTTCGCAACGTTATGCGTTGTACATTGTATGCTACGTCCCTTCAAAGTTAAAAATGTTTTTGTTGTTTATTGTATGGCTTCAGGTGACACGCGTCTATTGAATGAATGTTAAAGAGATTTTACAAGGGCGATAATTTACGAACTCATTATATTAAGATTTATGATATCTTGAAAAGAATGCACTTTTGAACCGCATATTCTTTGGAAAAAAGTATTATTCTTTAGTAAGGAACAAAACCTCAAAGTTATGGAATATCAAAAAGAACACCGTGTTTAACCGATCTGTAATGATTGATTGAAGTTTATTTAATGGTCAGAGAATCAGCAAGGAACCGCTCAATTGTTTTATGCGTTTTATTTTAAGTTAATTGTGAATTTCAATGAAGGATTTAGAAGTGACATTTCTCTAGAAAACTAATGTTTTATATATATCTATACTAATATTATAAAGAGGAAACCTTTGTATTTTTGTATGTTTGTATTGAATAGGCTCAAAAACTACTGGACCGATTTCAAAACTTCTTTTACCATTACTTAGAGGGATTCTTCCGAATCCGTATAGGCTACTTTTTATCCCGAAAATCCCGCGGGAATCGAACTTGCGCGGGTAAAACCGCTATTCGCTAACTGCTTTATCTTGTTGAACTAAAAAGGATAATAAATAAGACTGTAAATAATTGAAAGGATACGAAATTTGCTTTATTTTTCTGGAGCAGATGAAAAACACGCTATTACTACATTTACCAGTCATAAGTAAAAAGTATAATAATATTAAAGTAACTAGCTGTGACCCGCGACTTCGTCCGCGTGGATACCGTGTATTAGAGTTGGATAAATACTATTATTATATCCTCCTTGAAGTTAAAACTTACCTTATTCTAAATTTCGTCAAAATCGACTCAGTAGTTTAGCTGTGAAAGCGTTACTGATAGATAAACAGACAGAATTACTTCAAAAACTGTAACAACAAAGCAGTGATCCGCAGTTTCACCTAGGTTTTGTGAAAAAGTATAGGTAGGTAGGTATATTACATAGATGATGCCCGCGACTTCGTCTGTATTGAATTAGTATTTCGAGTAGGTTATTTTCTTCTCCAAGGTCCTAACTATCTTTAATAACAAAAATAAAAATGAAGAATCTTCGCCCATATAATATGCATAACTCCTAACCACAAACATAGGTAGGTAACTATCTATTAGGTACATTACAAAGGCACACAGCGTTATAAACAAATCGGGTGCCAAAGTGCCTTAAATTTTAATATTGTCTTAAGTTTTCGCGATAACTATTATGTATGACTATTAAATAAAACACTTTTTAACCGGATTTATCGCGTATATTTACATTTTAAATTTTAACAGTCGCTCGTGACCACCGAAACGTCGAGTTAAAATATAAAATATAAATTATACGCCATTAATCCGATTAAAAAGTGTTTTATTTAATGCCTTCAATTTTACTTAATTCATGCAATATCTTCATTAATTATACTTAGCTTATTATTATTCTAGGTAAAGCTTTTTTTTTTTTTTTTTGCGTGAAAGAATAGATATCCATCCATCCATCCATCCAGCCATTATCAGTGTACATACAATACTACCTATAGTTATGTATGGCTGCTTTTCACTGCCAAACGGCTAAGCCAATATTAATGTAATTTGGTATAGTAGTAACACATACGTTACTTTTTATTCCGAAGAAATCTACGGTTTCTGACTTCCAAGAGGCAGAAACGATCATGAAATAAACAAAACCTTGATTTCCATTTTATCTCTGTATGTACAGAAGGCAGTACATCAAGCGTTACAAATCTGTCAAAATTTTTTACTTGAATTTGAACTCTATGCCCTCGATAATAAGTTAAAATTTAACTTAAGGTTGGGGAAATTTGACAGGTAATGTAACGCTTGTTCCTTCTGTACCTACCTATATTAAATCGCGCAAAAGCTTGCGCTCGCTCCCGCCTTTTTATACCCTACCGCCGTCGAGCGCGGCAGGCATACGTTACGCAAAAATAATCCCTATATCATTCAGTATTCACGCGCGATGGGTTATTAGCGTATTTCATGTATAAGTTTGGTGTTTCTATACCGATTTCCATGATTCTTTTTTTATTGAATAGGTAATAATGTTATTTTTTTTTAATTAGGTATGAGTGAGAGTATTATAAACGTAAGAGTAAACAAATATAATCAGAAAGCTCCGAACTGCTAAGCTATCGGGATTTACACGTGTTATTGTGAGTCAACCATAAAATATAGACATATACTGTTGCGGGATATTTTTTATATAATTTTATGAATAATATTTCTGTCATACATGATTTCTATGTAGCTTTAATCATTAAGGCTGCACCCGCGACGGAAGCTTAAAAAATGAAGTAACTTCTCCCGTTTTTCCAACATTTCCCTTCACTGCTCTGCTCTTATTAATTGTAGCGTGATAATAAGTATACTATAACCTGCCCAGGAGTATGAAGAATAATTTGACCAAGTTTCGTTAAAATCCGTCGAGTAGTTTTTGTTTCTATAAGGAACATACAGACAGACAGACAGACAAAAAATTTACTGATTGCATTTTTGGCATCAGTATCGATCACTAATCACCCCCTGATAGTTATTTTGAAAAAATATTTCATGTACAGAATTGACCTCTCTACAGATTTATTATAAGTATAGATAGATATAGAAGATAAATAATTATGTTAGAAGATACAGTGTCTATATAGACACATACTAACGCTATTATGGTAGTCGCTATTGTTGCCTATCTTGAAATATTGGAACCAAACCCATGTTGGCTTACGACCTGCCATAGTAATGTAAAATAGAATATAGACTGAAAACATATTGAATTTATAATTGTTATTTTGTAACTTATTTTTAATTTAACATTTCCAATTGCATTTCTTAAATAAAAAGTTTAGTTTAGTTGTGAATTTTTCGCTCAATTTTCTATTTGTTGTTTTAATATAATTTGTGTTTAATTTAATAATATTTCTGATAACTAAATCTACTAACCCTAGTTTGTAAGACAATTTCTATGTTACTAACCAAATCTATGGAACTTTATTCTGAGATAAATGACTATTATTATTATTATAACTTTCAAATAAACTCGTTGCTTACATGTCGATTTGTTTATTTTTTTCAATAATGAGTTTATTCCGAGCCCTATCAAGAACTCTCTGAAATTGCACAAAGTCCCGGCAGACAGAGGTCCAAATTTATGCGCGCTCTCGGCAGCTAAGAGGTTAACCACTCGCTTGCTCTTGATTCCAAAAAAATCGTCGAGAATTGCTAGTGACATTTAAGAATAGAATAGAATATATTTATTGGAACATAGAAGAAAATAAAAAATTACAGTCAACAAAGTTCAGATACAGATTTACCGATCTATGCCACCAATTGGTAACCACTCAGCTTTGTAGCCATGGCATCGCAAGGATGCTATGACGCTGATTTTCAGTGGCACCAGACAGTTACAGTTACATTACAGACAATTTGACAGTTACAATCGGCGCGGCTGGCTTTCGTAAAACTTGATTTATAATCGATACAAGTAGCAGAGTAAATATAAATACTTTATTGTGTAGACACGTTGTGTTATTTATCAAACGTTATGTGTATAATATTTGATTTGAGGCTTAGTTAAGGTCGAGCATATTTTTCATGTTGTAGTTAAACAAATTGAAATTGAGAAAAAAATGCGCGATAGGTTTACAATTTTATGTCATTTTTATAAAATATAATAGTTATTGAAACTGTTAAAAATAAAACGACAACTACTTTGATAGTTAAATCTTTATAAAAACCATATTGAATTCTGCGAGCATATAACACAAAATGGCGACTCGAAACTTCACTTCGTATTTTTTAAAGGAAATTTGTTTTATAATTTAGTCATTTTACGTTTCGATGATCGATAAATTCATTGTGGGTACACCTATTATAGTAGAACTTTTTAAGTAATAATTTTTTATTGCATAACAACTAATAGCATAAACCTCTTTTCGCAGAATATCGTTGGGCATTAACTCATTTAGCATACATTGAAACCCATAATTCTGTAAGTCAGAATTATCTGTACGCATAATTTTGGTATCCATAATAATCACAATGTATAATCATCACATCGCAGAAAGTTCAAAACCAGATTCATCTTATGGCATATATTTCTTATCCATAACAATTTAAAAGTAGAACCATCATTTCGCATAATGCTTACAGCAAGAATCATCTTTTATACTTTTAGCCGGCTAAAACTAGGTGCAGCCGGCCACATGTGGTTAAACCTAGGTGTATCCATTTCGGGGTTGTGGTGGCCGATCACCTCGCTGCGCTCGGATGATCGTCGCCTCGCTACGCTCGGCTTTTTATATACACTCTTGAGTCGATGGTAACTATGGCAAAGCCAGGTTAAGGGGTCGTGGTTAAGGGGGTTGTGATTAGGCTACACCTAGGTTTAGCCTAATTCTAATTAATTCTAATTGAAATTCTATGATCTTCATAGTATGCCTAGTCAAAGTATGCCAAATAATCTGTACTCTAAATGAACGTTATGCTAAATGATATTATACAAAATTTTAACTATGCCAAAGGTAAATATGCCAATAAAAATTCTACTATCTTAAATGTATGCCATTCTAAATTCGGTCATAAGCACATTATGCCTAAAAATATTTATGTCAAATATTTTTTATGCCTAATTAATGATCGACTAAAGAAGTTTCTGCGAAGTCAGTTATCCCAAATAGGTTTCGGAGTATCAAGTTTCTACCAAATAGACCGCACCCATTCATTGTCTATGGTTTAAAATAATTTTTAGGTGGACCTTACATACTATAAAATAGAGTTCTGCAAAGTTAGAGAATTTTGATTTTTTATTTAAAGTTATAACTTAACCTCCTTAAGCTGTAGCAGAATATCTTTGCTTTTTAAGCAAATACAGACGCTGAGCTTTGGCTTTTTGCGCTGCTATAACACACACTGATTTAGATTAAGTATTTTTTAAGAATTGTTTTGGTATTAAGTTAATAAGTATGTGATTTTAGTAACAATAAACGTTTTTTAATTATTATTTTAATTATTTACTGAGAAAACTTACCCGAAAGGTAAAGAATCAATTCCGCAACGCATGGTTACATTAGCGTAATGCAGTACTTGGCGGGTGGTGGTGTGCGTGTGGCGGGAACACTGCTGTGTGCGTGTTGACTGAGGCAGCGCGTCAGGAAAAGTAAAGCAAAGTATAGCAAGGTCTCTTTATTTATTTATAGGGAATTCTGGTATAAAATTAAGTACCTACATTTATTATATTATTATTTGATTTTTATTTTAGTTTTACTTTATTCAGGAAACAAACAGTCACTATAGGTGCTTATAGTTAAAATATATAATTTATACAGAGACCAGTGAAGTTTCCGTACCAAAAATTATAAATTTAAACGAAAAACACGGTCACACAATACATTAGTAGATACAATAATGAAATTAAAATAAATAACTATATATGGAGATGCAAAAAGAGTTCTTTTTTTTAATTTTGGGAGAGAGAGATGAAAGATGTCGCTATTATTATAAATCTTATTAAATTGGGTACAAGATCTGTTAATGACCTATTAATCAGTATCTAAAATTTGTTACCAGTCACCTTGTATATTATAACATTAGTAAGATAAAAGACTTACTGCTTGTGCTTTCGGGTGCTTCAATCGTTTGTGCAAGTCAATTCCTTTAGGACTGATGAACGCGAAGCCGCACAGTTCACAAATATAGTCAGACGCATGCTTTATCCGCAGATGGCCCATGTAAGTTGTGAACCTCCTGAAATATAGCAAAATAATAAGAAAATAACACAAAAGTTTATTTTTTGCAGAGCATAAAAAAAATCCTACTTCACGTCAAAACTTTGGCTGAAGTATAAGGTCGTGAGAATGGATGGTGTTGTTGGAAGGGGCAGGCCTAGGCGAGCATATGCCAATCAAATTGGCGACATTTTGAAAAATGTCGCCATTTGTATGGCTATCGATATTTATAATAAGTTGCCTTTAAATTATAAAGACTTTAAGTTGTAATGCTACTACTCAATAGATGAATATTTTAAAGATACTGAATAATAATCAACTATTTTCATATTCTCTATACCCATGTTTACCTAATTATCGAATCAAAATGTAACAAATGTGACGACCACTTTGGCGTTGGGGTAAACCTATCTGCCTCAGACACCAGTGGTTGCGGGTTCGATCCCCGCACGGAACAAGAAAAAAAAAATGTTCCGTGTCTGGGTGTTTATCTATTTATGTATTTATATTCTAGGTTCCCCCCTAGTTCGCTACATGGTATCCCATAACACAAGCTATGCTTACTTTGGGGCCATGTAGTTGGTGTGATTGTCTGGGGATTTTATTTATTATTATTATTATTTTATAACATAAAATATTTTTTCAACGTTTAAATATTCATATTGTGATACATTATTTATATTCATAAGAACAGATTTTTTCAGACAGTAAATTCTTATAAACTGGTTTCTAATAAATATTTGCACGTTAATTAACAGTAAAAAAATGTAGAACTATGTAACAGTAAAAAAATGTAATCTTTTCATACATGATCGCCGGTTACGGGTACTGTTACGTCAACAATTAAGATTTCTTTAAATGGCGTCACTATTAGAAATTATAACCTAGATTTATGAAAAAAAGAGCAAAAGAAAAACATAGAATATGCCAGCTGCTTCTCTTTTCTGGGGCAAAGTAAGTTAAGGGACAGAGGTTTTATTAGCTTTTTGTGGCCGACAGGCTGACCTCCTGTCACTGCAATACTCTCTCTACATCATTATAATACCGCTAAATTTGTCAAATGTGACATCACATGGTTTTATATCCTCTGGTGTTCTGCCTACCCCATAAGGAAGTTATGTATGTATGTATTAGTACAGATACTTACACGAACTCCTCTTCGCAATGTTGGCACTTGTATTTCTTTCCCTTGTGCCAATTCACGTGTAATTTTGCTGATTGTCTGAAACCATACATATTTTTGATTTAATCAGGCATCACTTTGCGGAAATCCATGACAACTACTATAACGAAGTTTTTTTTACCACCTTACAGCCCGTTCACACATGGTCTCCGTATTTACGGTACACCTTTTACCGGATACGACGAAAAAATATGCTTTGTTCACACACACGCACAGTATAACGTTCAACGTATCCATCATTATATTAAACTAGCTTTATCCCGCAACTTCGTATGCGCTTAACTACCCTTCTCGTGGAAATTTCAGAAACTATACAACCAGACACCCACTGAAAGAACCTTTATACCAAGTATCACACCCATGCACTGAAGGAATAAGTTTTTTTCATACAAACTAAAAATCATATATTTCCCGTGCCCGTGGGAATTTTGAGAATTTTTTTCGTAGCACAACCAGTTACTCTTTGAAGAACCTTCATGCCAAGTATCACATCCGTACACTCAAGGAATAAGATTTTTCATACAAACTAAAAAGTCCAACCCCTTCCCGTGGGAATTTCGGGAATTCCTCCATAATACAAACAGAAACTTATTGAGGAACCTTTATATCAAGTATCACATCCGTGCACTCAAGGGATGGGATTTTTTCATACAAACTAAAACATCATATATTTCCCGTTCCCGTGGGAATTTCTCGAGAATCCCTTTCATAACACAACCAGATACACATTGAAAAACCTTTACACCAAGTTTCACATTGGTGCCCTCAAGGAATAAGATTTTTCATACAAACTAAAAAGTCCTATATTTCCGTTTCCGTGGGAATTTCGGGAATTCCTTCCTTAGTGCATCTCTACATCCCTTAAAGAATGTATGTTCCAAATTTCAGCTCTCTACGCCTAGTAGTTAAGGCTGTACGATGTCTGTCAGTCACTCAGTCACTCAGTCAGTAACGGAACAGTTTTATATATATTGACAAACTAAAACATCATATATTTCCCGTTCCCGTGGGAATTTCTCGAGAATCCCTTTCATAACACAACCAGATACACATTGAAAAACCTTTACACCAAGTTTCACATTGGTGCCCTCAAGGAATAAGATTTTTCATACAAACTAAAAAGTCCTATATTTCCGTTTCCGTGGGAATTTCGGGAATTCCTTCCTTAGTGCATCTCTACATCCCTTAAAGAATGTATGTTCCAAATTTCAGCTCTCTACGCCTAGTAGTTAAGGCTGTACGATGTCTGTCAGTCACTCAGTACCTCAGTCACTCAGTCAGTAACGGAACAGTTTTATATATATTGATTATAATGTTAAATTACGTTTATATGCAAATCGAATTGTTCTGTAGTACTGTAAGGAGTGAAATGTTATATTGAGCCAGCTTAGCTTTGTTTATATTGAATTTATATCATAACAGCCTATTAAAATAAGATCTTTTTAATGTAACTCTTAATATATTGATATGTGTAATGCACAGCAGTGTCTTTCCTTGTGTTGGGCGTTTACGGAAGATCAGCGTCTTGGTGTGTCCGCACTCCATGACTTATGCTGAGTAAATGCCTTTTCGGTGCTTTGTTATATTACAATTGTATGGCTTTTTATTTATAAAAAAAATCCCCAGACAATCAAACCAACTACATGGCCCCAAAGTAAGCATAGCTTGTGTTATGGGATACCATGTAGCGAACTAGGGGGGACCTAGAATATAAATACATAAATAGATAAACACCCAGACACGGAACATTTATTTTTTTCTGGTTCCGTGCGGGGATCGAACCCGCAACCACTGGCGTCTGAGGCAGATAGGTTTACCCCAACGCCATAGTGGTCGTCCATAAACATACAAACATTTGTATGTTTATTTATGTTTTGGCACCGAATAAATTTATTTTCTTTCTTTCTTCTCTTTCTTTCTTTCATTACTGGGCACGATGTTCACACACAAATTCACAGTATACCGCCGCCATTCTACCAGTATGGACGTTGTCGGTCCCCTCAACCCCGCACGGTTTTTATTCCGTAAAATTTTACTGAAACATGGCGGATACGTATTCCGTTCATCCAGTATTCGATGACAAAACGGAATGTTGTAATTTACCGGAGCGTTTATTTACTGTATACTGAATACTGTGCCATGTGAAGTCATGTGAATGTGAAGCTGGACTGGGAGCAAAAGAAAAACATAGAATGTGCCAGCTGCTTCTCTTCCCGGGCATACTGTAAAAGTCAATTAACGGACGGAGGTTTTATTGACGTTTTTGTGGGTGACCCCCTATCACACCCCCTATCACTGACCCCCTATCACTGCAAATCTCTCATCATCATTATAATACCTCCAAATTTGTCAAATGTGACATCAGATGGTTTATATCTTCTGTTGTTCTGCCTACGCCATAAGGGATACAGGCGTGACGTTATGTGTGTATATGTGAAGTCACTCATACAACTCCATTAGCCATCGATGTAAAAAAACGTATCCGGTAAAACAGACCAGTAAAACGGAGAAAACGCGTGAACGGGCTGTTAGTCTTCATGTTTAGATACCATCAGGTGTCATGGAGTGACCTGGGATCATAACGTGTCTTCGGAGGGCACGTTAAGCAGTCGGTCCCAGGTGCTGTATACTTGTATACAGTAGTCGTTAGGGTTTGTCAGAAGCCGTATCGGTACCCTGAAAATTTTGACATCCACCACCCAGCACTGGGCTGGGCCAGCTTGGTGGATTATGGTCTAAACCTCCTCATCACCCAGAGGAGAGACTCATGCCCTGAGGTGTCATAGAAGACAAACGGCCCGTCCTTCATTTATGAAAAACAAAGACTAAAGCCCGCCTTTCAACTCAATCTCACCTGATAGTAAGTGAAGTTGAGCTCGAAGATGACAGCACACGGGCCTGGGAAAGAACTGCCTCTTCATAAAATATTGCCGGAACACATCGCTGATTAATTTAATACTTTTATATTTATCACATTTTATCATTTTTTTAAAAATAGTTGAGCATATGAAATGCAAAACCTTAAAAACATAATTAAACATTGCAATGCTTCACTTTAACTGGGATTCACAATTTCTGAAAAGAAATTGGTCTCGGGTGGTCTTAGCTGCAAAGCTATACCATTAGATGGAGCTACGTTATCAACATAACGTAAAAACAAAAATGTGGTAAGTAATTTCGAGGCGTACCGCTAGGCCCCGGTAGCTTAGAGGAAGAGCACTCGTCCGGCAAACGAGAGGTCCCAGGTTCGAGTACAGGTCGGGTTTTTTTTTATATATTGTAAGAATAGGACGTTTGTCTTCCATGCCAGATGGAAAGTGCGCATGAAGACTATGGTGTTACACGTCCATCCACGAGAAACCTATTCACTCGACACTTAAAAGTTCCAGGACTGTAGTGGTCAGGAAAAACAGACGCAGGCAGATTGTTCCACTCCTTGGCAATCCGTACCAAAAAGGAACTATCGAAGCGTTTTGTTCGACTTCTTGGTAAATCCACTATATAGGGATGGAAGTTCTGTCTGCGTCTGGTAGTCCGGTGGTAAAACATTTTTCATTTTTTTAAGAATAATTGAGCATTTTAAATGCAAAAGCTTAAAAACATTGTTACTAGACTTTTCTATACATAAATAAAATGTTTTTTCGCGACACTCACAACTCTGTAAACCGAGCGCCGCCGCCGCAAAAGTAATAAGTAGTATGTGCGCTAGTGTAACTACCTATGCGTTGCGTGATGAATTCTTTAACTTTTGGTTAAGTTTACTAAGTAAATAATTAATATTTATAATTATTTCATTTAATAACATTTTTCTTCATGTATGATCTCAGACTATAACATTCTCGAATTTCGAAAGTGACCCACCAGTCACTCTGTACATGTCTTTATATTCTAGGTTCGCACAACACAAGCTTCGCTTACTTTGAGGCCATGTAGTTGATGTAATTGTCTGGGGATTTTATTATTATTATTTATTATTAGAAAAGTGATTGATTTATAGTCGTATCATCCAATTCTTACCTGTAGGTAGTGTTATAAGGACATTCAGTACAACTATACATCTCCACGTGGCTTGCTGTTGTGTGCTTTTTAGCTGAGTTCGCACTGCGGAACCTTAGGTGGCATATGTTGCACTCGTGCTTGCCATATTGCTGAAAATAACCAAAAAGAAATAAATAGATATTTGTTACATACATACAACATTATCTAGCAATAATTAAGTTTCTTAAAGAAATTGTATTTTGGTTACTAGAAAAAGTAAAATAAACTTAAGAAATAAATTAACATACATATTGAATAATACATATTTTTTTATATAAAATAAACTCAAATAAACATATGCTTCCATGCTGGACTGGGATGTAAAGAAAAAGATGGAATGTAACAGCTGCTTCTCTTCCTGGGCATATTGTATAAGTCAATTAAGAGACAGAGGACTTATTGGCGTTTTTGTGGGCTATAGGCTGACCTCCTGTCACTGAAATAGTCTCTCCATTATTATAATACCTTCAAATTTTGTCAAACGTGACATCAGATGGCGTTGTAGCCTCTGGGATAACATAAATATAAAGGATACAGGCGTGATGTACGTTTTTGACTATTGTACATGACTTAACATAGATTTACACATAGGCCAGAATTAAGAGAGCTTTCTTTAACATTCATTAGGACTCTATTAGGGATATGCTGTAAATTCTCCATTAAGAAATGACAAAAAATTAATACCTAAGTAGATATGAAATTAAGTGACTGAGGCCTCAACAAATATATTTATTCCCGAAGGAACATCCGGATAAAAAATAGCCTACTGCATACTATCACTATTGCAAATTTCATCAAAATCCATTGAGCCGTGCTGCGGTGATTGAGGAACAAACATCCATACGTCCATCCATCCAAACATTCACATCTTACTAATACATACATACATACATAACTTCACGCCTGTATCTCTTATGGGTTAGGCAGAACAACAGAGGCTATATCAAACCATCCGATGTCACATTTGACAAATGTGAAGGTATTACAATTATGGAGAGGCTATAGCAGTGACAGGGGGTCAGCCTATCGCCTACGAAAAAGCCTCCAATAAAACCTCTGTCCCTTAACTGACTCTTACAGTATACCCGGGAAGAGAAGCAGCTGGCACATTCTATGTTTTTCTTTCGCTCCCAGTCCAGCGGAAGTGGAAGTTATCTTACTAATATTATAATGAAATTTGGCATAGTGCTAGAGTGTAATCTGGAATAGCACATAGGCTACTTTTTATCCCGAAATTCCCGCGAGAATCGAAATTGCGCGGGTAAGACCTAATTAATAATATTACAAAAGATTCACCCTGCATTGTACATTTACACGACAGAGAAAAAAGAATAATACAAAAGAAAAAGACACACAATTTACGAATAGGCGGCCTCGTTGCTAGAAAGCGATCGCTACCAGGCAATCAAAATACAAACAAATACAAAATAATATTTTAACTTACATCACCATGCCTCAACATGTGAATTTCAATCGCAGACTTAGCAGAGAATCCCTTGAAGCAAATATCACACTTATGAGTTGAATTCTTATAATTTGCACTGTCCTTCCTTTTCAATATCTCTTGCACTTGCTCCTCAAAACTCAACTTCCTCGCAGTCAGCAACGTTGAAAGTCTATCATCAGGTACTAAAGGCTTCCTTCTCCGGTCAATTTTCTCCGTCTCAATAGTTTTAGTCTTTCTCTTTCTAACATCTTTCCGTTTCAATCCTTTCTCTGTACTCGATTCTGTCTTTTTATTCTTTAGCTTGTGCAGACTTTTCAATTTTGCTGTTTTCAAGGGTAGGTTGTCATCTGTGAAATTTAATTTGTGATTATTAAAGTGATTTGATCTATAATTGTACTATCAAACCAAGTGAATCATAATATTGTCTTAAGTTTTCACGATTCATAATTTAAATAAAATTACTTTTTAACCAGATTAATCGCGTATAATTTATATTTTACATTTTAACTCGACGTTTCGGTGTCTTTGCAGACCCCGTGGTCACGAGCGACAAGGTTAAAAAGTAGTCTTATGCAGTTTTAGATAAGACTTAAGTAGTTTTATTCAACTGAATCATGACCATGTTGCTGATAATTCGTTTGAAATTGTCAAACTTGTAAGGTCTCATTAATAATGCACTTAGGACATTTTAGATAATGTACGAATTCTGTACTCAATAAATTTCAGTGTCGAATGAAATGAAAACAAGTTCGTCACCAAGAAAACCTATCTTCTATCGAATTTCGACGTACTAGCATTTAGAGGGTTTGCCAAAACAAGCTTATGGTGGATCATGATTCAATTCGTTGGATAGTACAATCTGATTTGCATTCCATACTTCAATGTTAAAATAGTCATAGTTTTTGATATCTGTTTTTAGTTTGCACTTATACAAGATGTTCCTTTTGATTTCTCATAGCTCTAGGGTATTAATGGGACCATGTTATAGAATTGGCTTCTATGCTGGACTGGGAGCGAAAGAAAAACATAGAATGTGCCAGCTGCTTCTCTTCCCGGGCATACTGTAAAAGTCAGTTAAGGGACCGAGGTGTTATGGGAGGCTTTTTTGTGGGCGATAGGCTGACCCCCTGTCACTGCAATTGTCTCTCTTGACTATTATAATGCCTCCAAATTTGTCAAACGTGACATCAGATGGTTTTATTACCTCTGGTGTTCTGCCTACCCCATACGGGATACATAATCATTATGAACTATGATTATGAATAAGATTGATAATATCTTAGAAAGTATGCAATTTTGAACCACATATTCTTTGGCAAAAAGTATTATTTTTTAGTAAGGAACAAAACCTCAAAAATGCTAATTTAGTTATTGCTTAGTTTTGATCAACCATTGTTACTTTATTAACCGAATTCCAAAAAAGGAGGAGGTTCTCAATTTGTCTGTATGTTTTTTTTTGTGTCTTTGTTACACAATATTTCGCACAATTATGAATGGATTTTGAAAATTGTTGTTTCATATGATAGAGAATACTTCATAGTTGGTCCCATATAAATTTCATTGAAATCGGTTGAAAGTTTCAAAGTTTTGAAAAAATATAAATGATTTCAGTGAATGTTTACGTTGATGACATTCTCAAGTCAGCCAAAGTTTTGACGTGAAGTCGGTTTATTTAATGCTTTGCATTCGTTGATTATTTTAGTAATGGGCATTGTTCACTTTTTTTAACCTATTATTTTTACTATGTTATATTAATCTTTAGCCTATATTGAGAGAACAATTTGAATAGTTTTATTTTTAACTGTGTCGTTTAATTTATATTAATTTTATGAAATTAGTACGTGATGACGTCATCAGTGGGATTATCTTTATAAACATGTGTCAGTAAATAAAACATTAGCTGTGTCTGTGTGCTAAAGTCATGCTATGTCACTGTTACCCAATGGATTGACAACAGACAACAAACCAACGTTTCAAACATTGATTCAAATCAAATCTTAACCGTCTTTATTTCCTCTGTTTCATTTCTTTGTAGTTTGTATAAATAATCTATAATTTAAATAATTATTTTTAAAATTTTAACTGTTAATTAAACTTAGATCAATCGCAGGGAAAAATAAAGAAGCTGAGTTTGTTACGTTGAGGTTACGTTAAAATATAAACAAAACAAAAGGGAAAAAGCGCGGGAACGTTAAACTTATCGGTCGTGTTTCTTTTCGTGAAAATCTTAAAAAATATTTTAATAGGATTAGTTACGGTTTGTTTATGTAAATATTGTAAATTTTATTATATATTATCTTTTATTAACAAGTGTATATATTTTCATCGAGTAGGTGAGTCTTTTTATATTTTCCCATGGACCCCCCGGAAGACCCCGGGGGAACCGTCCCTTCGGTCGGTTTAAATATAGTAGTCGGCTCCGATATGGAAACCGATTGCTCAGCTTCATCAATTAATCGCAAGAGGGTAAAGGTGGCTAAACGTATCTGCAGACACTGCAATAAAAAAAGGCGGCAATCCTCTAAAACAAAAACTGCTGATGATTGTCAATGTGTCCAAGACCAAGAAAATTGTACTAAACAACCGAACGATACCCAAATTAAAGATACCCCATCAAATAGTAATATGCTTAAAACAACAAATAAAGTTGCACGTGAACAATACAATAAAAATGACTTATCCCCATACATAGTACATGTCCAAAAATCACAAGAAAATCAAAATGACAATGTCATAATTCATCCAATTTCTTTTGGCCGATTCCTCAAACGTAACTCATATAAAAGTATCATTGATGGTAGCCTTAAACGCATAGGTCGTAACCGTATAACATTAGCTTTTAGAAACTTTAGTGACGCCAACGAATTTTTAAATAGTAAAAAGCTGGAAAGCGATGGTTACAAAGTATTTATACCTACCTTTAATGTAACCCGCATGGGTTTAGTCAGGGGCGTGCCGGTTGATTTAAGCGAAAACGACATTCAAGAAAGTGTTTCTCTCCCAATTGGTTGTGGCAAAATACTAAAAGTCCGAAGAATTAACCGTAAGGTCACTGAAAATGATACAATCACATGGAAACCAACTCAAACAGTTATTATAACATTTGATGGACAGGTTCTCCCTAAAAAAATATATTTATGCTATAACTCCCTACCTGTAGATTTATACATTTACCCGACCATTCAGTGTTATTCTTGTTGCCGTTATGGACATACTACTACACAATGCCGTTCAAACCCCAGGTGCTACAAATGTGGGAATGATCACACTGGCCATCAATGCCAACCTGATGAGGAGTCCATTGTTTGTATTCAATGTAAAGGAAAACATTTTGCCACTGACAAAAATTGTCCTGAATATATAAGACAAACAAAAATTAAATTAACCATGGCTCAAAATTGCTTATCATACCAAGAGGCAGTTAAACAACATCCTTCTGTTTCAAGGTCTTATGCAGAAGTTACAAATCCATCACCCTTCCACCATCCACCATCACCAAGACAGGAATTTCAGAATTTGGAAACAAATAAAATTAATTCAAACACATCTTACAAAAAATCTGTATTTATTAAACCTCGCAGCCCCATTAAAACCACTAGTCATGGGTATGATATTAATGCTCACAAAGAATTAATAAAAGATTTTGATATGCCATCTCCAAGCGGAAATGGTGTTATGATAAATACTGACCACCAAATTAAAGAAAAATCAACTCTAGAATTAATAATTAAACTTATCAAAACCTTATTACTAAATTTCGACAAAACTTCCCACGCTGACCTAATAAACTTTTTAAAAACAACAATTAATGATGGATCAGTCCCAAATTCTGCAGTGGAATGCACGCAGCGTCAATAATAAGAAAAGTGACCTTATTTACTTGTTAAACAAGTATGAACCTTTTTTATTTGCGCTTTCTGAGACATGGTTCAGACCTGGATTCAATTTTAAGGTTCAGGGCTATAAGTGTCTTAGGGAAGATCGCACTGATCAGCAAGGCGGTGGGGTCGCTTTGCTGATCAAAAATAACATTACTTATACACCATATTTTTTTAATCACCAAAATAGATATATGCCTATGATTGGTATCATTATTAATAAAATCTTATACATATCCATATATATATCAAAAAAATCAATGCAACTTTTACAAGATTTAAAAAATATTATAGTAACTCTGCCTAAACCATTTGTTTTGTTAGGTGATTTTAACTGCCATCATCAGTCCTGGGGATGTGGCACAAATGAATGCTATGGGGATGAATTATTAGATATATTTGACTCACTCAACTTATGTGTACTTAATGATGGATCTCCTACTCGCAGAACAAAACCAACAGAACATAAGAGTGCAGTTGACCTCACCGTGTGTACCCCTGACATTGCATCTATAGTTTCATGGAATACACTCAAGTTAACTTATGGCAGTGATCATTTTCCCATTTTGTTAAAGATGCCAACATCAAATAAACATCTTTCTCAGCACTCCCACA
Organism: Stenoptilia bipunctidactyla; assembly: GCA_944452665.1. NCBI lineage: Eukaryota > Metazoa > Arthropoda > Insecta > Lepidoptera > Pterophoridae > Stenoptilia > Stenoptilia bipunctidactyla. Next base: position 16,130,135 of record OX101746.1, read on the forward strand.
GTCACCTACCATGCAGGTTTCAAATTCAGCAGGATTGTTGGCCACAATTTACTGAAGAAGTTAAAAAAGAGTATTCAAAATTGCCTACCAATACTTCAGATGTAAATATATGCAACAAAGCTCTGATAGCAGCTCTGACTAGGGCAGCTGACAGAGTTTTTCCTAGAAAAGCACATCACCATGGCATTCCATCACCTCCATGGTGGGATAAAGATTGCACTCAGGCAATTAAACACAGAAAGGATTTAGAACATATTTATTCACTGGTGTCCACAACAGAAAATTTTGAACAATTAGAAGCATGTATTAAGAGCACCAAAAAAATGTTTAAGATCAAAAAAAAAGAAAGCTGGCATAGGTTCTGTGCTAGTATTTCACCATATGTTAAACCATCACTTGTATGGACCAACATTCGTCGATTTAGATCGGCGTTCGTTGATTCTAGCGGACCAAACATCCCCGAACACTTAGTCGATTCATTTTTGAATGGGTTAGCTCCTCCTTCAGTCCCAGAACAGCTAAATATCTGTGATAATATTATTTTAGACCCACTTCCCGTCAGACAAAATAAACTCAATGACCCTTTTTCCATGTCTGAACTGCAGGGTGTATTGTCTCATTTAAAAGATAGTGCCCCTGGAGAAGACCTGATTCCTTATTCTTTCATTATTAATGCAGGAGAAGAATATCAACAATATTTATTGTCATTAATAAATAATGTAATTTTGCACGGTAATGTTCCACAACAGTGGAGACACCATTTGGTGTTGCCATTTATAAAAGCAAAAAAACAACCATCTGACGTTACAGCATTTCGACCTATCATACTTTTATCAGTGCTTTTAAAAATCGCCGAACATTTAGTTAAAAATAGACTAGAATGGTACCTTGAAAGTAATTATCTCTTATCGAAAAGCCAATTTGGATTTCGGAAAGTGAAAAGCTGTATGGACTGTATCGGCCTATTGGTAACCGATATACGAATAGCTTTCTCTAAAAATGAATCGATTTTGGCTAGCTTCCTAGATGTCACTGCTGCCTATGATAATGTTAATATATCCATATTAAAACGAAAGCTGGAAAAACTGAGAGTTCCAGAAATGCTAACACATTTTATTTTAAATATATTAAGGGAGCGAGTTATAACTTTAAAATCTGATAATGTTGAGTTTTCACGAACTCTATGGAAAGGTTTACCGCAAGGGTCTGTCCTCAGCCCCTTATTATACAATGTATATACCGCCGATCTAGAGGAAAATATCGATTCTACTAAATCAAAAATCATTCAATATGCCGATGATTTATTGGTCTATTCAACACATAAATCAATCACAATAGCTACAAATTATTTAAATATTTCATTACATAAATTAAACAGATGGTTAGAAGACAACGGACTAACTCTTGCGCCTTCTAAAAGTGTTGTTGTACATTTCACAAGAAAAAGAAACATTCCCCCGATCAATATTACTTGTAAAAATAATAAAATTCCAGTCCGAAATGAAGCCAAATTTCTAGGTGTCATACTTGATTCAAAACTCTCTGGCGTTCCACATTGTGAATATATTGTAGCAAAATGTGAAAAAAATATAAACATTTTGAGATGCCTTTCAGGCGTATGGTGGGGTGCTCACCCATATTCTTTAAAAATATTGTACAATGCAGTTATTCGTAGTAATTTAGATTATGGTACATTCTGGCTAGAACCTCTTAATATCGCAGCAAGGAAAAAAATTGACAAAGTACAGTCCAAGGCACTCCGTCTGGTCTGTGGAGCCATGAAATCATCGCCTATAAATGCTCTTCAAGTTGAAATGGCAGATCCTCCCTTGCAACTTAGAAGACAATATTTATCGGATAAGTTTGTGTTTAAAGCATGTCAGATTAAAAACAATCCCGTTATAAAACAACTACAATTACTGTCAAGTCATACAGATTCATCTCATTACTGGAAAAACAAATCATTGCCCCCCTCTATTATCAGTTTAAAAAAATATAAATCATTACAGAATCCTATACACGCATTTGATAACCTCCCAATATTTTTAAGTAGTTATCATAGCCTCACAATGACGCCAAACATTATTTTAGATTTAAATATATCTAAAGAAGACATAGAACCAAACAGTATGTTTAATTATGTTATGGACAATAGGTTTCAAAACTGGCCTCAAATATTTTCTGATGCATCTAAGCATTCCGAAAATAGTTGTGTGGGAGTCGGGGTTTATAACCCTCAGTTCAACTTGTCCCAAAAAATTAGAATGCCCCCGGAGTCCTCAGTCTTCACTGGTGAATGCGTGGGCATCCTAAAAGCCATTGAACTCTCCTTATTATTAAAATTCAAGGAAACCATAATTTTAACAGATTCTTTGAGCGCCTTACAAGCAATCAAAAAGTCACCATTTAAATCCAGTATTGTTTATCCCATAATAATTAATATTAGATGTGCTCTCCTTAAATGTAAAAATCAAAATAAAAACTTAGTACTGGCTTGGATACCGAGCCATTGTAACATTAAGGGCAATGAGAAAGCAGACGCCATAGCCAATGATGCAGTGCTATGGGGAGACCGTGTACCATTCTCTAATTATAACCATGACATCGTTACTTACCTACCAAAGAAAAATCTTGTTGATTCTTGGAATATTAACTGGGCATCTAGCACACAAGTTAAAGGCAAATACCTTTATAAAATACAACCGTCGGTGTCACTGAAGCCTTGGTTTTATCAAGATAAACTTAAGCTAAGTAAAAAAACTGTATCTATCCTGTCACGTTTGAGGATGGGCCATTGCTGTATACCAACTCATCTCGCTGACTCAATATAATCCCCAGTGATCGGTGTGAATGTGGGGAAGATGTGGGTAGCATCGATCACATATTTTTTGCTTGCAAGCGGTACGATCATAAAAGTTTTTATGAACATTTAGTATCCTCTCAAACCCCCTTACCCTCTTGCGTTTTGACCCTGTTGATTGACAAGGACAATTATAACATGCTGGCATCATTTATTCTTTGTAACGACATTAAAATCTGATATATATTTTTATGATATATATATTTAGATATGTATATATTTTAGCTAGGAAATAATTCAATAATTTATTCCATTGACCCCTTTTGTACATATGTATATAATTTTTAACTTTTTATTTTTTTTAAAACCTTACCTAATCCTTTTCCAATCCAGATTCCGGTCCAAATATTTCCTTAATTCCTTCGTTCCCTACCTTTTCTACCATTGACAAAATACTTGACACTGGCAAATACTTCGAAAGAGTAGTGCCAAAAGGAAAAAAAAAAAAAAAAAAAAAAAAAAAAACAAAACAACCACCATAGAGCAATAGAGTTTAGTTTGACTTTTTTTTTAAACAGCTTTAAGGCATAACACTTGATCGATTTGATGCCTTTGATGACGTCATCAAGGTTAAATAAAGGTCAAATGTATTTTGTTAAAAATCTCTTAAACCCCAATATTTTTAAGTTTTAAATCAACTAAATTAATCAGAAACCTTATTCCTCGAAACGGTTTTTCGTTTGAAATAAATAAAAAAAATGAACAATGCCCATTATGTTTCTCTTATATGTTTAAATTGAACTTTTTTTTGAATTCTTGAGTAATCAAAAACCACTCAGAGTAGAGATTATGGCGTTTGAACATAGGCTATCTTCATTGTACAAAACAAAAAATAAGCCCAACTATTAGGAAATATAAGTTAAAGGGAAATTTGCAATAAATATTGACATACCACTATCCGAGGAAGAATCGGATTCTTTAACTGCCTCATCACAATAACCTTCAGCTATAAATCCATCATTATCATCAAAAAAGTCTCCAATATCATTTTTGTCATCATCACTGACATTATCACCATCTAATCTATCATCATTATCACTTATATCATATTTCTCATTATCAACATCAATTGTGTTTTCACGATTTATATTAAATTTCTGTTCATTAAAACCTTCAAGAGATTTATTTCTGGTTTCGTATGTATCAATGGCCGTTTCTGATTTTACGGTTACCATCCATTCTGGGTTCTCGATCTTATTATTTTCTCTATTAAAATCACTGTCATCATATTTGATGTGGATAATGTCTTTTTTTAATTCAGACTGTGATAAATTAAGATTGGATATGAGATTCAAAGTTCTTCGATCTACCGATTTGATGTGTTCTCTTGATAACTGAAACAAGTGAATTATCAGCAAACATTGAAAATAGTAAAAAGTTCTTCCATGCTGGACTGGGAGTGAAAGAAGAACATAGCATTTACCAGCTGCTTTTCTTCCCAAGTATACTGTAAGAGTCAGTTATGTAAGAGACAGAGGTTTTATTGACGTTTTAATGTGACCATTTTACTGCTGTTTGTCAAACGTGACATCAGATGGTTTTATAGCCTCTGGTGTTCTGCCTATTTAGTATTTATTTCTGTAAGGTCTGATTTCTCAATCCTTGGGATAACAGTTATCTGTTGAATAAAGTATTGCTCTGTGGAATAAAGTTGTTTTTTTGTTTTTTATAATTGTATGACAATGACATCTTTATTCATAAGATAACTTCTATCTGACCATTGAAAATTCAAGTTAAAATATGTATAACAAGCTTTTGCTGTTAACTTCCATTCCAGAGGAAATTTCAAAAATTGTTCCCATAATACAACCCGACACACATTGAAGAACCTATATTATATTACATCTGTGCGCTCAAGGAATAAGATTTTTCATATAGACAAAGGAGTACTATATTTCTCATACCCATGGGAATTTTGGGAATTCCTTCCATAATAAGTTCAAGCAGGCACCCATTGAAGAACCTTTATTATAAGATTCACATCCGTGCACTAAAAGAGTTTTTGAAGTTAGTTCCTCATGAGGCTAAAAATACCAAATCTGCTCCAGCGTTGGGAGTTTGACTTGTTGAGTAACAAGCAGGGACCGGAACCGCTTACCCTTAAAGAGGTTTTTGATTGGGTTTTTCATATACTTGTTTTAAAAAACCCTATCAATTTGGTAACCATATCGAAGACTTACCCTAATTTAAGGCTTACCATATCAATAGAGTTAGCTTCATGTAAGCAGTAAGCCTATCGAAAACCCTATTGAAGGTTACCGATTCAATAGGGTTTTAAAACCTGCAGGCAAATTTAATCTCTAAGAATATCAAATTATCAAAAATATCACCATCTATTCAATCTCGCACTTCGAATTATACTTCCGAATTCAACAGCATGCGCGGAAAAGAGATGGAAATAGGCAACCCTATCACAGGGTAAGCGCATCCGAAAGTAGTTAACTTTATTCAAAGTGTTACCACGTCGATAGGCTTACCATATCAATAGGGTTACACTTCCATATGGTAAGATTTTGATAGGGTTACCCTATCAATAGGCTTAATCAAATAAAGGGGTTTTCCGGTCCCTGGTAACAAGTAACATATTGTTATATGTAAAGATAATCATGTTTGTATGTATGTGTATCAGTGTGCCTCTAAATTAGGATGATATGTAATTTTTCATACGAATAAAAATATTTAAAACCATTAATACTTATGTTATTCTACAACATAGAAAATGCATGTATAAAATACCTACAAATATTCTCACAAAAATTCACTGCCCATTCTACTGGACATTACTTACTATTTATGGAGTTTTTTTTTTACATACATACATAACTTCACGCCTGTATCCCTAATGGGGTAGGCAGAACATCAGAGGCTAAAAAACCATCTGATGTCACGTTTGACACATTTGGAGGTATTATTATGATAGATTGAGACTATTGCAGTGACAGGGGGTCAACCCATCGCCTGCAAAAACGCCAACAAAACCTCCGCCCCTGAACTGACTTTTACAGTATGCCCGGGAAGAGAAGCAGCTGGCACATTCTATGTTTTTCTTTCGCTCCCAGTCCATTAATATAAAATATGGATGGGACGTTTGTCTTCCATGACAACTGATGTTAAGTGAACATGAAGACTAAGGTGGTACACGTCCATCCACGAGAAACCTATTCACTCAACGCTTAAAAGTACTAGGACTATACTGGTCAGGGAAAATACTGATCTAGGAATTAAAAACCATACCTTATTACAACTTCTCATCAGGTCCCTCAGTATTAAGTTAGATTTTAAGCACTTTTCGCGAAACTTTTGACAATTTAAAAGTCTAACAGCACATTCCACACACATTACTTCAGGAACGCCATTGGCGACTGCAATCTGTTAAAAAAAAAGTTTTGTTTTTAGGTTGTTATAATTTCATGTTCTAAGCAGTGTTATCAGACCAATCTATCGATCGTCGATTGATGGTAGAATAGATAAGTCGACGTAGATCTAAAATTTTTACTAGACCATCCGTTCAGCTTATATCAGAAAAAACGGATCGACGTCGATAAATGACCTCGATCAATTGGTCTAGTAACACCCTAACTAAGGTTAAACAGGTAAAAGTGACAGCGGACAAAAGTATGCAAATGTTGTTTGATAATTTGGCATTCACTGTCCGCGAAGCATGCTTGTGGAACTCTGTACCTCCTTCTACACTTTCATCTAAAACTGTCGACTCATTCAAACGCAATTACTTTTTATACTTTTCCTACATTTAACAGTAATCTATTTTATTTTTATATATGTATTATTTATTATTATATTATTTTATATATTATTCATATTTATTTAAGTTTATTTTATATTATATTGTAAATTTACATTTTATACTATTAATTATGTAAGTAATGTATATGATTAACATTTTACCGTCTAAATACTCGGCCCAAAGATTTCTGTTAATTTTTTTTTTCTTTTATGATGTTTCTTCTTTTTTAAATTTAATTCTAAATTGATTCCTTTTATTGGTTGCCTGGTAGAAATCGCTTTTAGCGATAAGGCCGCCACATTGTCAATATATTTATTATTTATAGTACCTACCTAATTGTAAAATTGTATTTTATTTGGCTACAAAGAGTATTTATTATTATTATAAAAAAAGCTTAGTGATTGTCATGGTCACTCTAATTCCTATGTTTAACTATCATAGACCCATAGCTTGTTACTAACAATAATCAACCTCGGGGCATATTTAAGCTCAGGCGGCTCAAGCGTTTTCGTTAAATCGCCAGCTTTGCTTTAAACCAGCAGATAGTTCCATAGTTAAGCTGGCTATGTAGTAAAAACGCGACGGGCTGCTTGAACTTCAACGTGCCCTTAGGGTGACCTGTATTCATTGTTAAAACAGCTGCAGCGGTTTACTGTCCTCCGAATTGATATAATTACTATCAATAATGATAACTTCCTTGCTTCTAGAGTTTATACAATGAAATCAACTTCAAATACTTCTATAGGAACAAATCTGTTTAAGTTTACCATTTAAATTAAATATAGTTTAACACTAGTAAAAAAATCTATGTACTTACACTTTGCTGAACGACATTTCTGTAGACAGTGTCCAAATAATATTCCTTCAGTTCTATAAACTTCACATCCATGGCAAGACAGGCTCGGCAAAACTGTAAGCACAAACAAGATGAGGAAATAATATCCCATTAGACAACGTCTAGAACACTGCACAATGGTCTTCTTGATAGACATGCAGACAGAATTGTGAAATTTAAAGAAAAATGTCTGAACATTGTAATGTTGCTGTCATCTATGCAACAACTGAAGTGTGTAATAATAAAATAATTAGTATATCTCTATTTAGTATTATCTGATCTATTGATCAAAATTACAACAAAATGGGAAGTTGATAGTGTACTCATTATGAACTTCACGGCTGCAGAAAACATACAATGAAAGGCAGATATAACATTACATGTTACCTTGCACCAACAAGTTTTGTGTGTGACACTATTACTTAAACACTGTATAAATATTTTGCTCTGTGTACTTTTAAATGGCTACTAGTATAGTTAAGAACATGAAAGAAAATGGATTCAGTATCATTAAGTAAAAACATAAATAAAATTGATCCTGCCTTGCATTTTTTAAATATAATTATCTAGAAAATTGCATTTAAACTAAAAAAATTACATATTTGATTAACAAGGCTTTATTTTACATTTAAAGCAAATTGAGTAAAGCAGAGTTTTTCTTACCAGTAACATCTTCGGTACCACTACTGTTACTTCACTGATATGAGTGGATCAAAACATAATCAAATTCAGATATGTTACAAAACATTACATTTTAACACAACACTTGCTAGTTGTGGTGGTCATATTCTGAAAATAAAAATACATAAGTAAGTTGCAGAAAAAACTGGGACTAAAACTTTTTGAAATACTTCTTGAATTTGGGATTTGTTTGTGTGTAAATTTTAAACAAATGACCAACGATCAAATGCTCTGAGAAGTTTGCGGTGAATTGATAAAAATTATTACAGTGAAAGGGCCGAAGATTTAAATCACCACTATGTTGATTGGTAAGTTCAAAGCCCAAAAGTTTGTCTTGCCAGACGGCGGCAACCGTGAACCGGCCTCTTATACTGTTTGAAGTAACAGAAATATGTATTATGTTCTGCTATTCATATTATACAAATTATAATACAAGACCAAGGAGATGCTATGCTATAATAGCTATTTCAGAGATATTTTACTTTGTTGGATATTTCTCACACATTCACTTACTTCGATTCAAATCAATTGCTGATGAAATAATAAATAGTACTGGTTTTAATTAACAATAATGTAAATATAGATAAAATATAAAAAACTTCTTGGTTGAACTTACAGAAATAAAAACCGTTTATTTATAATAAAATAAACATAACATTGCATTGATCGGTAGCACAGACTACATAGAGATACTATCGGTAGATAGACAGACACAGATTACAATCACTCGCGCAGCGCAGCACGACCGACCATAGATGAAAACAAGTACTAAAGTATAGATGGCCGTCTCGCCGATTTTGCACTAGGGCTCTAACTAGGCCCCGGGACCGGAACTAAAAAGCGGTGAAAGGGTGCGGGCGGGAGATGCTTCATCTAAAATCGCAAACGTATTTCACTTGAAAACCAATTGATTCTTAGTGATAGGTACAACATTTTTGAATCGCATAGTACGAACAACACAACACGTCATTGTTTTACCTGAATTTGATAAAAGATGTGTGTAAATGGAGAGTTTTCTGACAGCTCATAAAAATTAGTTCAAAAAACCTCTATAGATGGCACTTTTAAAAAGCCGAAGGCGTTAAGTCTGTATACTATAATGTAGGTAAGTGGTATCTACCATCTATGGTTATTTATACGTTCAATTTCTGAAACAGACGTCAATTAATTTATTTTACTTTTAAAAACGCAGTGTGGAATAAATTCTTCGCCTTCGCCTTTTGTAAAGCGCCATCTATCGAAGCCTTTTGTACCAATTTTGTACAGTTTTGTTTTTTTAATGAGCTGTCAGAAAACTCCCCATTATGGTTTGAACGCATTTTTTCTATTCGTAATAGTTCCGAGCCCAAGGGTATGGTGGCGTTAGTTTATAGCAGAATTTCCCAACTGTATGGAAGACAAACTAGCATGCGACCGACCGAGTAAGTAGCAAAGTAAGTAGCAAGTATAACACGGTCACAATATCTGTGCACCTGGCGTCGTGACGTCATCGCGCTGGTATGTTTGACCATACTGAGCAAGCAAGGCGAGCGCGGGGAAATGAAAGGGGCAGAGGGAGGGGCTCCGCATTCCAGCGAGGTGCTCAGATATTGTGACCGTGTTATACATACCTACTTATAAGATCTTTTTTTTTTTTTTCGGGTTTCACCAAAATTGTAACCTCCATTACATTTTTACTTTATTTTCGTCTCTGATACATCTTTAAGCCACATAAAGCAAAATTAGATACCATCAGGGTCTCGATTCTCTAAGCTTACAAATGAGTCAGTGGAGTCGTAATCAGCATAGAACTGTATTTTTTGACAGATTTGGCATTCTTCAAATTAATAAGAACCATCGGTTAACCGGTGAACAACGTTAGGACTGTTTTCGTATTCTGGTGTTCAATCGTGTGTCGCTTTAAGTCCAATTGATACTGTAATGCGTATTCTGGTACTTATTTGACATTTCGTTCAATATGTTCGGAATGAGAATGGTGAAGATTGGTTAAGACTGAGCAACAGTACGTACTGGGTCTCGATTCTCTAAGCTTACAAATGAGTCAATGGAGTCGTAATCAGCATAGAACTGTATTTTTTGACAGATTTGGCATTCTTCAAATTAATAAGAACCATCGGTTAACCGGTGAACAACGTTAGGACTGTTTTCGTATTCTGGTGTTCAATCGTGTGTCGCTTTAAGTCCAATTGATACTGTAATGCGTATTCTGGTACTTATTTGACATTTCGTTCAATATGTTCGGAATGAGAATGGTGAAGATTGGTTAAGACTGAGCAACAGTACGTACTGGAGGGATTGTTTCAGTCGTGACAATGTTTTGTTTTTCTTTTAATTGAGTATGAGGCCTTTGATCTACGTTTGCTGTGAACTATTATATATTTGGCGAATGCTGAACGTCACCGCCGCCGAAAAATAATCAGCTAGAAACGTAAATCGCCCTAAACAATGTTTTCTGTCAATGTATCTGAATGCGTTTATATTGCCAAAACAAAATGTGTTTCATTGTCAAATGGAATATAATGCTAACCCGAAACAAATTGCCGTAAATAAGAAGAAGAATAAGAAGAAGTTTGACAACAAAACATTCAATATTCAGTAATAATAATTCAGTAGTCAAGAATTTGTGGATATCTACTGATTTTTTATCTCTGCCTAAACAATTGAACTGCATATTGCATTGGATTTCAGTGTTGAAGATTTATTACTTTTGAGCATTAAGTTCTATTGTACTTTTGAGTGATAATTAAGTACTTACTACTAGAAACAAGACCTGAAAAAACTTATAAATTTGTTGAAACAAAATTGCATTTTCATGAATACATATCACCAAAAGATTTTGAGGTTTTATTACAGTATGATATAAAGAAAAGGAACAAAAGGTACAGGCTTTCCATACCACCAACAGACAAATTAGTTGTTACTTAAGGTTTTTACAAACTGGTGATTCATTTTCTTCTATGATGTATTTATAATTGATGATTTCAAAGTCCAAAATCAGTGAAATCATACTTGAAGTGTCTAAAACCATTGTACAAATGCTAGCAGGATATGTGAAAGTAATTAAAACAATAGGAACATTATATAATATGCGTTTTTATCAACCTTGTAATCTATTTATGTATTTAACTATTGTTGTTAAGTTATAGCGGCTTTTATTCACACTTATTGTCGGAGGTGTCCCAACTAGTTTCAAACTCTTAAGAAGTCCTTTGTGATTGTGGCTGCACCTACCCCTGATGTAGGACTCCTTAAGAGTTCAAAACTAGTTGGACACCTCCAACAATAAGTGTGATTAAAAACTGCATAATAAACTTTATTATGTCTCACAAAACATTTATATATTTATTGTCTTCTACGATATATTTATAAAGAATTTCATAGTCCAAAATCAGTGAAATTATACTTGAAGTGTGTAAAGCAGGTGAAATTAACAGGTGCTAGCAGAATATGTGAAAGTAAGTAAAGCAATAGGAACATTATATACCTTAAGGTTTCTTTAAGGTTTTTAGAAAGTGGTGATTTTTGTTCTTTTATGATGTATTTATGTAGAATTTTTAAGTCCTAAATCAGTTAAATTATACTTCAAATGTGTAAAGCCATTCTACGGGTGTAGCAGAATATGTGAAAGTAAATAAAAACAATAAGAACATTTTATAATATGGGTTTTAATTAACCTTATAATCTACAACAAATTTCACTAATGACATAATCATAATCATATGAACAATAGTAATATTAAGTATATATATGCATTTTAATTAGCCTTATAATAATAAACAAAAAGTGTCACACCACATCATCCAACCAAAATTAAGTATAAATTAAGAAATTGTCTTCTGGAATCTGGATAACGGAGAAATAAACTAAAGAAATATATAAATAGCATAGTTTTTTTTACGTATTTAATTTAAGAATAAACTTAAATACATATAATAAACCTTATTCATGACCTGCTAACAAATAGCTATGTTCATCACAAAATTTCCCATTCTGAACCCGGGACCTCTGGTATAGAAGGATGTACATATGTCTAGATCAAACAAGCTGTTATGTATATATTTATTTAACAACAAATTTAATAGTACACTCAAGTAGGTACTTCTAAATAATCTCTAACCTATAAATGAAAATAGTAACTGCATTCATAACATAAAAAATATGCAAAATAATTCAGGTATTGTTAATCCCTCTAGTACATTTGGTCACTGCGGTACCTGTTTTATAAAATATAATTTGCAATTTAATAATAGTTAGCCTACAATTTCATTTCAATCACGTTTTACATACATATTATACTAAGTGAACATATGAAGATTTCTTAGACTTAGGTTCAGGAGATTAACAATCTTTTTATATCAACTAATGGCTTTTTGTATCAATTAATTAAACCTCCATTTCTTCAATACATAAAGGGGCTCCAGCATTCTCTTTACTTTGATTAGTGTTTACAATCTTGTCTTATCCATAATTTCTTTTTACAAAATTACTAAATGATTTTCACATTTTATCTCCCTTAACTCACTTCCTCTCAAGAGACAAACTTGTCTTATTTGTTTGTTGATTAATTCAGATGAGGCATCTCTTAATAAATTTAAAGTGAGAACATCACTTTCTTTTTAAATTGGACCAGGGTTGGGATTTTGAGTAATTATTGATCAGATGTACCAGTTGAAGGCTGTGGAATAATGTGTTTCGTTTCTTGTTCAATTTCAGCAACAGTTATCTGAAATAAAGAAATTGTTATTTGTTATGTTGTTTTAAGATGCCTACATTTTCAGAAGGAAAATAATTTCAAGAGATTTTGAGTATCATTGGAGTTTATCACTTTATATAGCAGCATTAGATGGAAAGCACATAGAAATAATAAAACCTAACTACAGTGGCAGTTGAATATTTCAATTATAAAAAAAGCATTTTAGCATTGTGCTAATGGCCTTAGTATTTGACTCTGACTTCCCCGTCTCTGTCCACGACTATCCTCATCTCCATCTACATTGTCTGTATTCTCTCTCACCTCTATCGCTACATCTACTTCTATCTTTAAAATATTTAAGATGAACCCTTGGATAGATTCGAGGATAAGTGTTTTATAAAAAAATTTACTATAAGATATCCGGATGCAAGAAGATGGGATTCCCTGGTTGTTAATTGTTATTGTGTATTTTTAAAAGATGATTGCTGTTGAGTTTCTTGCCACTTCTTCTCAACAGATCGACTTTCCGAAGTGGTGGTAGATTCAGTTCAATTTGTACATTGTTTGACTTATTTAAATGTATTTAAATACTTACGAAATAAAGATTCTTTTCACTTTGACTTTGAGTAGATGCTTCATACTTTATTTTGATGTTGGAGTGGAAGGCAGAATATCAGATGGTGGTGTTTTCAATAGCACTAATTTATGCAGGCTTTTAACAAATGATAATTTGAATCTGCGTACAGTGCAGCCTTTGTTAGACAGTAAAACTGTTCCTATGGTAATTTACCAGTAGCTGTTCTGCTTCTCCTTCATAAGATTTTTTATTAGGCGGTACTTATATTCATTGTAGTACTGAAAACACACAGGATAAACTACAGTATATGGACCGTCAGACTCTAAGATAGCATTTTTACGAGTAAAAGGTTAAGGCCTAAGGCGTCTTTCTGCAAAGTTTTACATTGCGGAGATTAGAGTTTTTGTATTTTAGTTTGAAATACAATTAATGTCAAGCTTAAAAAAACAAACATGAAGTAATGAATACAATCACTGATTGAACAATGTCACCTGTCATTGCGTTTAGTTTCACTCATAGTTTAACGTTTTTGATATAAATAAATAATTTTTTATAAAAAAAAAGATTAAGTTAATTAATTAAATATTTTTTAAGTTGTAATTTATAAAATAATAATACTTTTATTTACAATTTTCATATAGAATGTGTTTATTTATTTATTTATATCAAAAACGTTAAACTATATTTTACGACTGTGAGTGAAACTAAACGCAATGACAGGCGACATAAATCAATCAGTGATTGTATTCATTACTCTATACTCTATGTTTGTTTTTTTTAGCTTGAAACTAATTGAATTAATGGAATTTCAAACTTAAATTTTATAAAAACTACTTATCTCCGCAATGTGAAACTTTGCAGAAAAACGCTTTAGGCTATAACCTTTTACCCGTAAAAATCCTAGCGTCCAGTCTGACGATCCATATACTGTAGTTTCCCCTGCTTCCTTTTAACACTAAAGTCCTTATACATCCTATCCTTGTAAAATTTATTAACGCTAACCTCAAAACTTTATCTTCGATTTCCTCACTAACTACAAGGCTCCGCACCTCCCCCTTCGAGGGTATAATAACAGAGTTAGAAGTTTGATTTTAAATTTCCCTAACAGCTCAATGCCTATCAAACAACTGTTTGAACCTGCCAATCCCTATGGCTTGGAGTCTGACCATCGCTACACATCAGAAGACCCAAAAGTCAGAGTCCTTAAAGATTTGCTGGTATCAGAAATCACTGATGATCAAATCAAGCAAATTGAAGAAAAAACTAGAGAGCAAAATAATAATGATATCTGGTATAAACAACGTCAGAAGCGACTGACTGCTAGCAATTTTTATACCACATGTCATCTAAAAGACACTACTATGAAAAGTTATGCCAAACAAATACAACAAAAGAATACATTTCAGTCTCGAGCAACAAATCATGGTATTATAAATGAAAAAATTGCATTAAAAAAATATTGTGATACTTATGATCTTTTGGCTGAACCCTGTGGGCTTTTCATTAGTAAGGAAAGACAGCATATTGCAGCTTCCCCAGAAATAAAGTGTCCCTATGCAACTAGATCTCAAAATATAACTCCGTTCAGTGTACCATATTTAAAAGAAGTAAATGGCATTTTAACTTGAAAGACAAATTCACCTAATTATTACCAAATTCAAGGGCAGTTGTACTGCTCCAATAGGAAGTATTGTATAGTTACAAAGATTTGAAAGTTGAAAATATGTCTACAGAGATGAACCATTTATAAAAGAAATGATCTTAAAACTCAACAACTTTTATGAAAATTTCTTTAAAGTAGAACTTAAAAAAATATTTGTACTATAATTATGAAAATTTCAGCAAATAAATATTAAAACCAGTATTTGATTATGATTTTGTATTATTGTAATGAGTAAATAAAAAATCCCAACTTTATAAGTTTAAATAAGTTTATTTATATTCACAATTTTTTCCCTGAAATTACAAAGCATCATACAAATATAAAATATCTTTGACCCTAAAGGTACATAATACTGATTATGCTCACTTGTAAGAATTTTGTATGTTTTTGTTAAACTTATAAGTCTTTCAATGTGGACTCGTTGACGGGTCTTGCTTCAATAATAGACCAGGAATTTGGGACCTTCCCTTTAAAAAAGTGGGAATATTTATTCCAACACCTTTGCCAGCAAACAAATCTTAGACATTGAAGCCCCGGTCTGCCATTATGCTATCTCCTGGTTCACACCTTTCCAAAAGGTCGCTGTGTTCCGCTATCTGGCGGTCACTTTTCGATCCAACATATGCTCCAGAACAATAGGTAAACATCCCTCCAGGTGATGAACCAACTAATATTTTAAGGGTATTTTTGTGTTTATATTGATTAAAAGAAGCTTTTTGGGCATCAGGTTGGCTAGGTTTTTGAATAGGAATTTCTGTTCCGTCTATTATTATTCTTGTGGAAGGATAATTATTTTTAAAAGTATTAGTAAAGTAATGAGAATTCCAAGAGAATATAGAAGGCACTGCTGACTTTTTCAAATGTTTATGTTGATGTTCAACCCCTACAAAAAACAAAAAACAGAAATATAATAGCAATTTTTCAATTACCTTAAACTGTGAGAAGAGATTGTAAATGAAACAAGCTTGATCATGTGGACCAAACCCTTGGACCTGGTGTGTAAATATTTTGCAGAGATTGCCTTTAAAATGATGATAAGTGACAAAGAATGTTTTCCCACGGAATAGGGATTTGCGTGGGTAAAAACGCAAGGGAATAGGCTAGCAGTTCATAAATCTATATTATATTTGATATTTCATTACACGGTTGTGTTTACCTGTATATTTGCTAAGCATTAGATAGTGACTTGCTCTAAAATGATTGCGACATAACCTCGATCCACTTTTAGGCACAAAATTTAGACGACGGATTGCTTTCAGCCAAAGTATTTTTACTTTTTCATCTTAAGGAAATTAGTGGGTACCATTTTCAGAACTATTTGGGACACATCAGTTCGTCTTTTTTATATTATTTAAATATTTTTGCAGCTTTTCATACAAAAACCTTTGTTTATTTATAGACAGAACTATTACAGCGCCACTTCGGCAGTTGCCAACCCCACTAAAGTACGTTCCATTACACACAGATGCTAAAAATATTATTTCTTTCACTGTTTATATGAATACTATTGACAGGATTTATGCATGATATAAATGGACTATGTGAGTAGTTAGTATCTTTAAAGTATCAATTTGTTTATCTAGTTTTCATTTAGCAATGTATCCCGCATTCATAAACTAAAATGTATAGCATGATATTTCGTTGACAGCGTCAAATGGAACGTATATTCAATCTGTTTTCAATCACTCTTTCCGATCCGATGCTACTGGTCCGTGGCTATGAATTTTAGAGAATGCCAAATTTGCCACTTTGCTCATGGAGTCGCTATGTGATGGTTGCCGTACGGTCCGCTTAATGTTATTTGAAGAATCGAGACCCAGGAGGGATTGTTTCAGTCGTGACAATGTTTTATTTTTCTTTTAATTGAGTATGAGGCCTTTGATCCACGTTTGCTGTGAACTATTATATATTTGGCGAATGCTGAACGTCACCGCCGCCGAAAAATAATCAGCTAGAAACGTAAATCGCCCTAAACAATGTTTTCTGTCAATGTATCTGAATGCGTTTATATTGCCCATGGAATTAATAAGTACTACGTACAACTGGAAGGCTTACTGTGCGTCTAAGCACGTGCCGAGTGAGAGGTCATAAATCTTGGTTTGTCCCTATCTAACTAGTGTAACCATTCTTACCTGTATACATTGGACATTTAGATAATCGCTCAATGCCTACGAATAAATTTAATAATAATAAATGACGTGCGTACTTAAGGCAAATCGGCCAGTGTGATGTGTGGTTTCAATGAGGTTCGAAGAAAACAATCCACAGCTGTACAGCGCACAGTTTATTTTAAGCCACAAAGTTTGTATAGAGGAGAAAATATAAATTTACTGAGTCTAGATACTATTAGAAGTGCACTAATGAAAGCAGGAGAAAGTTCTTATCACTTAAGGATCCTAGGGCGTGGATCCATCTCTACGGTACGGCGGCCCCGTATGCCGTGTAACGGCACGGCGCCGTTGCCGGTAAACAGCGCGGCACCGCACTGTGCCATGGCACCCACCCGCACTGTGCCATGGCACCCACCGCCGTGCACAGCACCGTACGGCACGGTGCCGTACCGTATAGATGGATCCACGCCCACACGCATGTACCTACTCATAGGTTCACGGATCGTAAATTTCGACTGGAGAGACGCGAGATTCGATGTCCAGTGCGGCAGCAGCGGCGGGCGCTCGGGCATCCAATTCGGAAACAAAGGATGTGTGGTAAATAAAACAAAATTAAATAGTACCAATATTTATTATTTATCTTTGAAATTATAATAATAATAGGATTCACTAAGCCCGTTATGGTTCTGTATGGCTTTAAACTATGAATTCTTGCTCCCACAATATCACACATTTATTATATATGGACGACATTAAGTTATATGCCACAAACATTACAGATTTATTTAGACTCGCAAATATTCTCTGATGATATAAAAATGCATTGCATTTTTTCTTTAACTCCAAATCCGAAGGCAATCTGGAATTGTAAAAAAAAAAATTTTACTATAGTATTTATTTAGTTTGTTTAGGTGTGTAAATAGATTTTCGCAAAAGATCAGTAATAAGCCTACAGACCAATAAAATTATTGAAAAAGTACATTTATTACTTTATTAGAGAAGAAATCAGGGGACTACGAAACGTTAATTTATCGTATTTTTCATACAGATCATTTAACGTTTAATATACTTATAATACAGAGAGAGTTGTAAATAGTGAATTTCTTTGTTAAGTATTTAGTGATATAACAAGCTTAAATCCAGTACATAATTTAACAATGAAAATGTTGTCACCCTAGTTCCTATTTATGTCTAACTTACCTGTGAAAAGATAATCCACAGCCAGGATAAGATTCTTTTCCACACCCACTCACAGCACATATATTGTTCACCATTTTTACAATACAATTAACCAATATAAAGCACTTTTTGAAACCCAGAAAGGCAAACAAGTAAATACGACAACAAAAAGAACGCCATATTGTTTTTGTGGTGCCACACAAATATTACCATTTTACCAAGTGTTGCCTTACGTAAGAGTAATAAAACTCTACCAAAATATTGAAATGTCTCGTCGTGAAATAAAAAAGATTTATCTACACCTACAAACTATTGCATTTTTAATTCGTATAATTACAAACATGCCGCACGTATTATTCATATACAAAATGTCATTATTTTCTGCGAAAGAACTTTTCTGGAATATACTACCTTTATACCAATAATATTTTACATGGCAATTGTGCGAAAGGGACACACCAAGAAAAAGTAAGTTTCACTTGAGCACACTTCATTGAGTAGATATTGGTTATTTAAAAAAAAACTTTACTTGCATGGACTTATGGTTCATTTTGTTATGTTGAAAGTTTGCGAGTAATCCTTCCAGTTGTACGTAGTACCTATTAATTCCATGATATTGCCAAAACAAAATGTGTTTCATTGTCAAATGGAATATAATGCTAACCCGAAACAAATTGCCAAAACATTCAATATTCAGTAATAATAATTCAGTAGTCAAGAATTTGTGGATATCTACTGATTTTTTATCTCTGCCTAAACAATTGAACTGCATATTGCATTGGATTTCAGTGTTGAAGATTTATTACTTTTGAGTGATAATTAGGGGAAACTGAGGACACTTGATACTCCTGGGAGACTTGGTACATCGAAATATTTAAAGTACCGGACGTTATTAATGATAAAACGAACTTACCTGTACGTGAAGTTCTATCATAATTATACGAGGGATCGTCCGAAGATATTAGTATAATTCACACTATGTAGTATCGCTCATACGTGTTACCACTTAGCACAATAGTTTAAAGACTCTTTTAAAAAATATACACTTCCGGCTATATTGTTAATTTAATAAAAAAAAAAATATGGCGTCTTTCCGGTCTCCATTTACCAACGGTCTGTATCCTGAGTCAAGCCTCATTTAGTTTAGAGCTAAAATGATATTTCCGATATATGGGATATTTTAACTAAGTATAAAATAACAATGGGTTGGGTGGGACTCCCTACTAATATCTTCGGACGATCCCTCGTATAATTATGATAGAACTTCACGTACAGGTAAGTTCGTTTTATCATTAATTATACTTCGGGAATCGTCCTCAATATTAGTATAATTCACACTATGTAGATGTTGAGAGCAAATAAAAGAGGAAATGTCATTTGAAATTATAATTGCTTTACTATTAAAAACAAAAACATTTAACTGTTTACTTATCTAATCATTATTAATAATCGACTTAGCATATTCGGAACAATTTTGATTGTTAACAATCACCCTATTATAAAATCGGGCAAAGGTAGTGGATTGACCTGTCCATCCAGCCGTACTAAGAATAATGTTAAGATTAATGCCCTTTTTATAAGCTAACGATGTTGAAGCATGGCGAGTGCTGTGTGCTGAAAATATGGACACGTCAACCCCACTATCTTGGAGTATACATTTTACCCATCTACTTAAAGATTGAGAGCCAACAGGATTATGTGGTTTCCTAAATGAAATAAACAATACGTCAGAATTTCTGACAAATTTAGTTTTATCAATGTAAGCCATTAAAGTATTAGCTGGGCAAATTTGAGGTTTCTCTTTAAAAAATGGCAGATGTAACATAGGTTGTGGTGTCTTAGGACTGGAAGTTTTAATAATGTCTGTGATCTTTATTAAAATTTGAGTTTCAGAAACAATCATATTTTTCATAAAAATCTTTGACAATGTTTGCATTCTATGTGCAGTTACCAAAGCTATTAAACAAACACATTTTTTTGTTAATTGCTCCAATGATAGATGGTCATGGGGAAACATAGTTCCCAGGTGGTCCAAAACAACACTGGCATCCCATGTTACATTATACCTTGGAAGAGATGGTCTGAGCCTGAATGCTCCCTTACAAAATCTTGAAACCATCTCTTTTTCTATTTGTCCAAATATTAGTGATAATGCTGATCTGTAAGTATTAATAGTATTATATTGACACCCAGTATTGAATATTTCTGCCAGAAAATTTAAAATGTTTTCTGTTGAAGGATTAAACATATTAATGTTGTTAATTCTTGTGTGGTCAAACCATTTTTTAAGGCAAACATTATACTGTTTTAAAGTATTATTTGACAAAGAGGCTATCATAATATTTATTGCCGATGATGGTACTCCCTTCTGCCTCATTGCCGTGCTGATAATACTGCGGCAACCAGGGTAGTCGTAGTGCTGATATTGTTGTTGCTGGAATGGGGAATGAGAAAATTATTAGAATTCAACTCTAATATGTTTGAAATTATTAAACTTGTAAAAAGAGGATACCAAGGCTGCGATGGCCACGCTGGTACTACCACTATGCCTTTAGCTTTATCATTCACAATTTTTCTCAAAGTTTTTAAAATGCAAGCTACTGGAGGGAAAGCGTAAAAATAATAATCTGACCAATTAAGTGTAAATGCATCAATTGAAAATGCGTCAGGATCCAATTGCCAAGATACATATACTAAACATTTTTT
The DNA here is from genome assembly GCA_944452665.1 of Stenoptilia bipunctidactyla. NCBI lineage: Eukaryota > Metazoa > Arthropoda > Insecta > Lepidoptera > Pterophoridae > Stenoptilia > Stenoptilia bipunctidactyla. The sequence continues at coordinate 16,151,185 of OX101746.1, forward strand.
GTTTAAACGGTTTGCGAACAGATCTATTTCAGGTAGGCCAAAATGAGAAACTATACAGTTGAACTCAATATCTAACATCTCCCATTCTGTGTCAGAGTGAATCTTTCTAGACTCCCTGTCCGCCACAGTATTATGAGCTGATCTTATGTAAGCTGCTGTGATGTATAGGTACTTTTCTCTGTTCACACCAATTCCAAATATCTTTAGTGATTTTTGTAAGTTTAGGATACTGTATACCCCCCATGCGATTTATATAACTAACTGCGGTTGTATTATCAATCCTTAAAAGTATTTGGCATTGTTGACAATCGGCAGCAAATATCTTTAATGAAAAATATGCAGCCAACAGCTCCAAATAATTAATATGTTCCTGTTTTTCAGTTTCTGACCATTGTCCCCCAGCCGACCTGTTATTGCAAGCTCCACCCCACCCCGTGGTTGAGGCGTCAGAATAAATTCCTCGCAAGAATATATTATCTATGATCCTATGTACTGAGTTATCTATAACTGCTAGCCACCAACGAATATCTGGTTTTACCAAATCTGGGATATTCATTCGACGGTCATAATCATCATGACCTTTTAGGTTGAGAAATTTACACCTTTCTAATTCTTTTGTATGCAACCACCCATATTCAATAGCTGGACAAGCCGAAACCAACATACCAACCAGTTGTGCAAATCTTCTTATCTTACATTGTTTAATTTGTAAAAAATATATTAATTCACTTTTTATCCTGTTTCTTTTATCTTTTGGGAGACTCACATGCCAGTGTTTTGAATTTATATTGAAGCCTAAATATTTACAATTTTGCGATGGTGTTAAATTGCTTTTATCTAAATTAAGGACAAAACCAAGAGATTTCAATAACCTATGTGTAATATTTACATTAAGCTGACAATCCTTATAGGAAGTTCCAAGTAAACAAATATCATCAAGATAATAAGAGGACAGGAAGCCACATGATCTAAGTAGTTTTAATGCTGGTTTCAATAATTTTGTGAATATGTAGGGTGCTGTGCATAATCCAAATGGTAAAACTTGAAATTCGTAGAACTTATGTGATTTTTTGTCATTCTCTTTAGATAAACAAAATCTTAAATATTTTCTACAGCTAGGATGTATTTTCAATAACATATAGAACCCGGCAAGGTTCACATTCAATTATGGCCCCAATACTTAATAACTTATTAATAGAAGCATCAAAGTGAGATTGTTCCTTCTCAGAACGAATCGTAGTGATCTGAGGGCTAGATTGATTAACTGATTTGTTAAACATTATTTTATAACCTTTGACCCAGGATAGGAGTTTGCTGTCATTTGTTATCATTGACCATTGTTTGAAAAAATAACTCAGTCGACCTGCGTAACATACCTCTGTTCCTGAAATCGTTAACGCCTGCGCGTTGGCCGTCCCCGATTCGAAAATGCATTGAAGTTGTTCCCTGGCTGAGGCTGGGGAGGCTGTCGCTGATAGTAGTTCCTGGCAGCGGTGACCGGAGCAGCTGGAACTGGCCGCTGGTGACGCAGTGTCGATGTGACTGGTGCCTGCCGTCTTGCTGCAGGCACATTCTTCCAGTTTTTTGAAGCTGGACCAGTAAATTTTTTCATCTGTTCTTTTAAATCGGTACCAGATTTGGTGACTGCTTTCGCTACTTTCAGCGTCTCTCCAAGATTGTCGCCAAATAAATATTTGTCAATCTTAGTGTCAGATATTTGGTCTTTTATTTCTTTTCTGACTGTCATTAAGGCAAAAGATCTGCGAGAGGCAGAATCGTTAAACTGTACATCACACAAAAGCCGTGTTGCGTCCACAAGTTTTTGTAATAGTTCATGATCTGGTGTCTCTGAAGAACTGATTTGTGTTGTGATAGCCTGACACAGACAAGAAATAACAGTAGCTACACTCTTTTGTCTTGTTTCCAAGGCCTTATCTCGCTTTAAATGCATTTCTGACAATGCCGCCTTTATCTCCGGATTTAATTCCGGTGCCGCTATAGACAGACAGTTCTCCGGTAGTGGGTACTTCTTAAAAACTCTAGACGTTCCTCTTTCTTTAACCTTGACTTTAGAACGTGGGTCATCCTTGCCGCTAATTCCACATTAATGGCAGGTCCGTTATCATTTACATTAGTCGGATCTTCACCAAGGATCTCGAGTACATCTGGATTTAAATAGCCCTTATTTATTTGAACATCTTGTTCAGGCAGATTATCTGTTTGTGCCACTTGAACTACTGTCGCAGATGCATTTTGGCTTGTGGACGGCTGTGGTGAGGGCGGATGAAGAGGTGGAGCTTGACCATGTGATGTGGATGGCACGGGTGATAAGGTACGTAAAGGTGATTGTGGCAATTCATTACAGTCATTTAAAGGTGGCCTCTCTCCAAATTCAGTAAGAGCTCGATCTGAAATCGAGAAATAACATTTTTACAGTTACTTATTGCTCGAGTAAAGTAGTTTTAGTTCATGCGGCGAAATAGTCCTACAGACTACTCTGAGTGCAATGAACTTTTGATAAACTATTTATTGGTTAAATAATTTATACATATCATTACTTAGTTCTACAGACCAATCTGAATTTATTTACTGTAATACCGAGTTTTAATCGGTTACCTAATTTATGCAGCGAAATAGTCCTGCAGACTACTCTGAATGCAATAAATTTTTTAGGTAGGTATTTAGATATTTGTATAATTTTTATGCGTCGAAAAATTCCAACTGACAATTCTGAATAATATAAAATTAAAATTAAACTCTTTACAGGTTATCAAGTTCATGCGGCGAAATAGTCTCGCAGACTATTCTGAATGCAAGGAACTTTAAATTTGTATAATTTTCTTGCGGCGACATAGTCCAACTGACTACCCTGAATGCAAGAAACTTTCCATACAAAGGGCCTTAACAACTAAAATTGGTAGACTTACCGTAACTATGATTTCGTTCTTTTGTTGAACTGGACGATGACGTGTTTGAGGATGAGCTGCTCGAAGAAGAACTTCGGCGACGGCGTGTCCGATGTTTTTTACGATTTATCTGTTCTTCAAGATATTTTAATTTTTTAACAATATACTCCAATGATTGTTCATTTTTCCGCTTTGGCATTTTTTTAGGATACTTAAATTTTACTTAATTTAATAGATAAAGTTTTGTGTGTGCAGTCGTGGTGAGCACAAAAGCGAATGAGGCTTGACTCAGGATACAGACCGTTGGTAAATGGAGACCGGAAAGACGCCATATTTTTTTTTTTATTAAATTAAGAATATAGCCGGAAGTGTATATTTTTTAAAAGAGTCTTTAAACTATTGTGCTAAGTGGTAACACGTATGAGCGATACTACATAGTGTGAATTATACTAATATTGAGGACGATTCCCGAAGTATAATTGAACTATTTTGACTGGCAGCACTGACGCTAGTAGTCGAGCCCAAATCAAGGGGGAAAAAATACAGCTATCAAACCGCAATTTTTGACGTGACGAGCATTGTTTTGTTTTTGGCCGGTACAAGATCTTTTTTTGAATAGGAAATTGACTTGTTTTGCGTAAATTAAAGTGAAATTTATTTGTTTTTCTTAGTTAATAAGTTTAATTACTTAGTTGGCTGTATTGTTTGTTGATTATCGGCTCAAGATTGTAATGAGGTAAGATACTTTCACATACTTTTTTGATTTGTGTGGTAGTGAGGACACTTGGTACACAACAACTTGGTTACATTTGATCCCCGGATCAAGTCTCCCATATAATATAATTTGTTCAAGTTCTAAATAATATTTCTTTTTGCAGAATTTTTCAAAAATGCCTCGGGTTTACAAAACTACATGATAACTACATGAGTATCAATATATTGCGGTGAAGCCAAAATTCAATTAGATTGGCAGTTGATATAAATGTATAACTTTTTAAAACTTTGTATTTGTTACAATTTGATTTTATTTTACAATTTGTGTTCCTTATATTTTTGTTCCTTAAAAGTTCTTTAGTGTTAAATATCAAAACTTTAAGACTTCGTATAATTTTGAGACTGATTAAATAAGTTAAGCTTATTACAAATATCTCATTTTTAATAAATGATTACTTAAGTGGATACTGTTTGAGTCTAATTTTCTTCGGAAGTTTTACCAAAACCTAAACTACCTGCATAGTTTTTCGCAGAAATATTGATTTTCCAGTTTAGATCATGTTGTCTGTCTGTAGGTATTTATGAACACGTAATTTTATTGTGACGAATCAACTGTCCCATGGCATAAGGGATACTTGATCCGCCCTGATCAAGTCTCCTTACAGGCCGAATCAAGTCTCCCATATAGTGGGGACACATGGTACTAACCCCTTTTTTTGAATAAAATTAAATATTGACTTATTTTATAACCTATATGTTTTGACTCCCACGTATATTATACCTAGATAAATTCTTCATACTTTAGTTAAAAAACATCTGAAATTCTCCAAAAATTTAAGATTTTAGGAGGCAAAATGAAAAGGGGGGATCAACTGTCCTCAGTTTCCCCTAAGTACTTACTACTAGAAACAAGACCTGAAAAAACTCATAAATTTGTTGAAACAAAATTGCATTTTCATGAATACATATCACCAAAAGATTTTGAGGTTTTATTACAGTATGATATAAAGAAAAGGAACAAAAGGTACAGGCTTTCCATACCACCAACAGACAAATTAGTTGTTACTTAAGGTTTTTACAAACTGGTGATTCATTTTCTTCTATGATGTATTTATAATTGATGATTTCAAAGTCCAAAATCAGTGAAATCATACTTGAAGTGTCTAAAACCATTGTACAAATGCTAGCAGGATATGTGAAAGTAATTAAAACAATAGGAACATTATATAATATGCGTTTTTATCAACCTTGTAATCTATTTATGTATTTAACTATTGTTGTTAAGTTATAGCGGCTTTTATTCACACTTATTGTCGGAGGTGTCCCAACTAGTTTCAAACTCTTAAGAAGTCCTTTGTGATTGTGGCTGCACCTACCCCTGATGTAGGACTCCTTAAGAGTTCAAAACTAGTTGAACACCTCCAACAATAAGTGTGATTAAAAACTGCATAATAATCTTTATTATGTCTCACAAAACATTTATATATTTATTGTCTTCTACGATATATTTATAAAGAATTTCATAGTCCAAAATCAGTGAAATTATACTTGAAGTGTGTAAAGCAGGTGAAATTGTAAAACAGGTGCTAGCAGAATATGTGAAAGTAAGTAAAGCAATAGGAACATTATATACCTTAAGGTTTCTTTAAGGTTTTTAGAAAGTGGTGATTTTTGTTCTTTTATGATGTATTTATTTAGAATTTTTAAGTCCTAAATCAGTTAAATTATACTTCAAATGTGTAAAGCCATTCTACGGGTGTAGCAGAATATGTGAAAGTAAATAAAAACAATAAGAACATTTTATAATATGGGTTTTAATTAACCTTATAATCTACAACAAATTTCACTAATGACATAATCATAATCATATGAACAATAGTAATATTAAGTATATATATGCATTTTAATTAGCCTTATAATAATAAACAAAAAGTGTCACACCACATCATCCAACCAAAATTAAGTATCAATTAAGAAATTGTCTTCTGGAATCTGGATAACGGAGAAATAAACTAAAGAAATATATAAATAGCATAGTTTTTTTTACGTATTTAATTTAAGAATAAACTTAAATACATATAATAAACCTTATTCATGACCTGCTAACAAATAGCTATGTCCATCACAAAATTTCCCATTTTGAACCCGGGACCTCTGGTATAGAAGGATGTACATATGTCTAGATCAAACAAGCTGTTATGTATATATTTATTTAACAACAAATTTAATAGTACACTCAAGTAGGTACTTCTAAATAATCTCTAACCTATAAATGAAAATAGTAACTGCATTCATAACATAAAAAATATGCAAAATAATTCAGGTATTGTTAATCCCTCTAGTACATTTGCGTGCGTCCGGCTGTCTGGACATTTTCTCGCAGAGCGTTGCTGCTTATCTAGGTGGCTAAGTCATCGTTTGTGACGACGATCTGTAAAGGTTTCATCGTTTGTGACGCTATAGTTTCCTCAAAAAATCGAAAAAACTTTGGCCAGCCAGCCAGAATTTCGCATTTTCCAGCATTCCAGATCTCAGCCCCCAGAGGGTTTTGAGGATCCAGCTGGTATATAAAGGTATGTGACGCGATATGTGACAGCAACTAAAGTGGTTTTATCAAGCAAAACGCCATAATTTTCGAGTTAACACGAAAAACAAGTGGCCAGCCAGCCGGACGTTTCTGGCTGAGCCACTTTGTTTTTTCCTTATATCTCAGTAATTAAAGCAATTGGAACTGAGTTTTAAGTCTAAAAGGAATGTGACGCGATATGTGACAGACCTCATATAGTTTGAAACATACCTGACGCATGTGTTTAAGAGTTATTTCGATAAAGATTTTGATGACAGATGACAAATGTCCGGCTGGCTGAGCCACCCATTCCAGCGCTTGCAGACGGTCTAGAAAGCTAGATTCTTATCAAAAGGAATGTGACGGCGACGAAGACAACAAATCGTCGTATGTGACAGCTCTAAATACTGCCAAACAAAAAATATAAGCGATTGTTGATTCTTTCATACAAAGTCAATTAGTGTGACCATATTTTACTCCTGTACATTGTCATCCTTATAAAATACTTCCAAAAAATTTGTCAAACATGACAAATAACTTAATCATTACGTTGCTCTAATTAAGTGGGTAAATAAAAATATTATTTCATAATGCATCATGTATTTATTTTTTATTAATTTACTTTTTGTTTGTTTTTACCAATTAATAAATTTAGTCTGGGATTAATGTAACATGTTGAAAAAAGTAAGTAAGTATACCCTTCTCGTATACAAACTTTTTAACTTTTGGCTTGATATATTATTTTATTATCAATCTTGACATTAATCCACCAGAGCGTAAAACTTGTAAGCAGGTATACAGGGTAATTGGTGGGTTACTTTAGAAATTCAAGGACGTGAGAGTTTGAGATCATACATAAAAAGTAAAAATATAATATTTATAAATTTACATAATCTGATATAACCTGACAACATAATTAAATCTAGTTCAATTTGCTAAATCTAGTTGGTAGGTAAGTAAATAAGTAGGTATCACATATTGTACACTTTGGTAATTGGAAAGTATTTACTGACTTTGTTTAATTGTAAAAATAATCAAAATGTTTGAAATCTTGATAACCACTTTTTAATAAAACGTTTTTTTTTTAATTACATTTAACATTATGGCATTACTTATGAGTATTAATCAAATAATATTATATACTTTACAATTCTTTACTTCACATAACAAACCACCTGCAATCATTAAATTAATAATTGAATTCATAACGATTTAAGCCTAAATTGTTTAAGCATGAAATGTAATATACATTGTATTCTCAACTTGGCATGAATAAAGAAATTATTATTATTATTTTCAATCAGCCTTAACGTATTAAATACTCATTAATAAAACAAGTTCCTCAGTAATTAAAACATCTTCATTATAATGTAGGTATGCATCTCTCAGTTCAGTCTGTCAAAACATAAACAAGACAATGTAGAAGCATTGGCTTTTTAAGGCTTTGCCTAATTTTGTAATCCATATCGTCATAGCAAGACCAATCATTATCATTACAATAAAAATTACATTTATAATGCCCTTGTGAACCACCATAGATATATTCTACAACACCAAGCACCTTGTAAGTTTTATTTAATTACAAATTTTTTGGAAGTATTTTATAAGGATGACAATGTACAGGAGTAAAATATGGTCACACTAATTGACTTTGTATGAAAGAATCAACAATCACTTATATTTTTTGTTTGGCAGTATTTAGAGCTGTCACATACGACGATTTGTTGTCTTCGTCGCCGTCACATTCCTTTTGATAAGAATCTAGCTTTCTAGACCGTCTGCAAGCGCTGGAATGGGTGGCTCAGCCAGCCGGACATTTGTCATCTGTCATCAAAATCTTTATCGAAATAACTCTTAAACACATGCGTCAGGTATGTTTTAAACTATATGAGGTCTGTCACATATCGCGTCACATTCCTTTTAGACTTAAAACTCAGTTCCAATTGCTTTAATTACTGAGATATAAGGAAAAAACAAAGTGGCTCAGCCAGAAACGTCCGGCTGGCTGGCCACTTGTTTTTCGTGTTAACTCGAAAATTATGGCGTTTTGCTTGATAAAACCACTTTAGTTGCTGTCACATATCGCGTCACATACCTTTATATACCAGCTGGATCCTCAAAACCCTCTGGGGGCTGAGATCTGGAATGCTGGAAAATGCGAAATTCTGGCTGGCTGGCCAAAGTTTTTTCGATTTTTTGAGGAAACTATAGCGTCACAAACGATGAAACCTTTACAGATCGTCGTCACAAACGATGACTTAGCCACCTAGATAAGCAGCAACGCTCTGCGAGAAAATGCCCAGACAGCCGGACGCACGCGTACATTTGGTCACTGCGGTACCTGTTTTATAAAATATAATTTGCAATTTAATAATAGTTAGCCTACAATTTCATTTCAATCACGTTTTACATACATATTATACTAAGTGAACATATGAAGATTTCTTAGACTTAGGTTCAGGAGATTAACAATCTTTTTATATCAACTATTGGCTTTTTGTATCAATTAATTAAACCTCCATTTCTTCAATACATAAAGGGGCTCCAGTATTCTCTTTACTTTGATTAGTGTTACAGATTCCATTAAAGACAATCTTGTCTTATCCATAATTTCTTTTTACAAAATTACTAAATGATTTTCACATTTTATCTCCCTTAACTCACTTCCTCTCAAGAGACAAACTTGTCTTATTTGTTTGTTGATTAATTCAGATGAGGCATCTCTTAATAAATTCAAAGTGAGAACATCACTTTCTTTTTAAATTGGACCAGGGTTGGGATTTTGAGTAATTATTGATCAGATGTACCAGTTGTAGGCTGTGGAATAACGTGTTTCGTTTCTTATTCAATTTCAGCAACAGTTATCTGAAATAAAGAAATTGTTATTTGTTATGTTGTTTTAAGATGCCTACATTTTCAGAAGGAAAATAATTTCAAGAGATTTTGAGTATCATTGGAGTTTATCACTTTATATAGGAGCATTAGATGGAAAGCACATAGAAATAATAAAACCTAACTACAGTGGCAGTTGAATATTTCAATTATAAAAAAAGCATTTTAGCATTGTGCTAATGGCCTTAGTATTTGACTCTGACTTCCCCGTCTCTGTCCACGACTATCCTCATCTCCATTATCTGTATTCTCTCTCACCTCTATCGCTACATCTACTTCTATCTTTAAAATATTTAAGATGAACCCTTGGATAGATTCGAGGATAAGTGTTTTATAAAAAAATTTACTATAAGATATCCGGATGCAAGAAGATGGGATTCCCTGGTTGTTAATTGTTATTGTGTATTTTTAAAAGATGATTGCTGTTGAGTTTCTTGCCACTTCTTCTCAACAGATCGACTTTCCGAAGTGGTGGTAGATTCAGTTCAATTTGTACATTGTTTGACTTATTTCAAATGTATTTAAATACTTACGAAATAAAGATTCTTTTCACTTTGACTTTGGGTAGATGCTTCATACTTTATTTTGATGTTGGAGTGGAAGGCAGAATATCAGATGGTGGTGTTTTCAATAGCACTAATTTATGCAGGCTTTTAACAAATGATAATTTGAATCTGCGTACAGTGCAGCCTTTGTTAGACAATAAAACTGTTCCTATGGTAATTTACCAGTAGCTGTTCTGCTTCTCCTTCATAAGTTTTTTAATTAGGCGGTACTTATATTCATTGTAGTACTGAAAACACACAGGATAAACTACAGTATATGGACCATCAGACTCTAAGATAGCATTTTTACGAGTAAAAGGTTAAGGCCTAAGGCGTCTTTCTGCAAAGTTTCACATTGCGGAGATTAGAGTTTTTGTATTTTAGTTTGAAATTCAATTAATGTCAAGCTTAAAAAAACAAACATGAAGTAATGAATACAATCATGATACAATCACTGATTGAACAATGTCACCTGTCATTGCGTTTAGTTTCACTCATAGTTTAACGTTTTTGATATAAATAAATAATTTTTTATAAAAAAAAAGATTAAGTTAATTAATTAAATATTTTTTAAGTTGTCATTTATAAAATAATAATACTTTTATTTACAATTTTCATATAGAATGTGTTTATTTATTTATTTATATCAAAAACGTTAAACTATATTTTACGACTGTGAGTGAAACTAAACGCAATGACAGGCGACATAAATCAATCAGTGATTGTATTCATTACTCTATACTCTATGTTTGTTTTTTTTTAGCTTGAAACTAATTGAATTAATGGAATTTCAAACTTAAATTTTATAAAAACTACCTATCTCCGCAATGTGAAACTTTGCAGAAAAACGCTTTAGGCTATAACCTTTTACCCGTAAAAATCCTAGCGTCCAGTCTGACGATCCATATACTGTAGTTTCCCCTGCTTCCTTTTAACCCTAAAGTCCTTATACATCCTATCCTTGTAAAATTTATTAACGCTAACCTCAAAACTTTATCTTCGATTTCCTCACTAACTACAAGGCTCCGCATCTCCCCCTTCGAGGGTATAATAACAGAGTTAGAAGTTTGATTTTAAATTTCCCTAACAGCTCAATGCCTATTAAACAACTGTTTGAACCTGCCAATCCCTAAGGCTTGGAGTCTGACCATCGCTACACATCAGAAGACCCAAAAGTCAGAGTCCTTAAAGATTTGCTGGTATCAGAAATCACTGATGATCAAATCAAGCAAATTGAAGAAAAAACTAGAGAGCAAAATAATAATGATATCTGGTATAAACAACGTCAGAAGCGACTGACTGCTAGCAATTTTTATACCACATGTCATCTAAAAGACACTACTATGAAAAGTTATGCCAAACAAATACAACAAAAGAATACATTTCAGTCTCGAGCAACAAATCATGGTATTATAAATGAAAAAAATTGCATTAAAAAAATATTGTGATACTTATGATCTTTTGGCTGAACCCTGTGGGCTTTTCATTAGTAAGGAAAGACAGCATATTGCAGCTTCCCCAGAAATAAAGTGTCCCTATGCAACTAGATCTCAAAATATAACTCCGTTCAGTGTACCATATTTAAAAGAAGTAAATGGCATTTTAACTTGAAAGACAAATTCACCTAATTATTACCAAATTCAAGGGCAGTTGTACTGCTCCAATAGGAAGTATTGTATAGTTACAAAGATTTCAAAGTTGAAAATATGTCTACAGAGATGAACCATTTATAAAAGAAATGATCTTAAAACTCAACAACTTTTATGAAAATTTCTTTAAAGTAGAACTTAAAAAAATATTTGTACTATAATTATGAAAATTTCAGCAAATAAATATTAAAACCAGTATTTGATTATGATTTTGTATTATTGTAATGAGTAAATAAAAAATCCCAACTTTATAAGTTTAAATAAGTTTATTTATAGGTACTCACAATTTTTTCCCTGAAATTACAAAGCATCATACAAATATAAAATATCTTTGACCCTAAAGGTACATAATACTGATTAAGCTCACTTGTAAGAATTTTGTATGTTTTTGTTAAACTTATAAGTCTTTCAATGTGGACTTGTTGACGGGTCTTGCTTCAATAATAGTCCAGGAATTTGGGACCTTCCCTTTAAAAAAGTGGGAATATTTATTCCAACACCTTTGCCAGCAAACAAATCTTACACATTGAAGCCCCGGTCTGCCATTATGCTATCTCCTGGTTCACACCTTTCCAAAAGGTTGCTGCGTTCCGCTATCTGGCGGTCACTTTTCGATCCAACATATGCTCCAGAACAATAGGTAAACATCCCTCCAGGTGATGAACCAACTAATATTTTAAGGGTATTTTTGTGTTTATATTGATTAAAAGAAGCTTTTTGGGCATCAGGTTGGCTAGGTTTTTGAATAGGAATTTCTGTTCCGTCTATTATTATTCTTGTGGAAGGATAATTATTTTTAAAAGTATTAGTAAAGTAATGAGAATTTCAGGTAGGTTTCCAAGCCTGTATAAAAATTCACTGATTCATTATCAGTCAGCAATAAGTCTGTAGAAAACATTCTCAAGATGTTTGATGTCTGTGTTTCTGGAGATTTCATGGAATTGTGATTACTTCTAAGGTTTTCATGAGACAGATCTTCCAATGTTAAAATTTCCACATTGTGAGCAACATTTCCATCTCCAGATTCATATGAAGGCAAAATATTTTCAGTACTTTGCAAAGAAGGTGCTTTAGGAAACTGGCATTTTCTCAGGTTTCGAGCTTTCAACCGTTCTTCTCTGACTGCAGCGAACTTTGAAACTGATTTGGAATTCCAAGAGAATATAGAAGGCACTGCTGACTTTTTCAAATGTTTATGTTGATGTTCAACCCCTACAAAAAACAAAAAACAGAAATATAATAGCAATTTTTCAATTACCTTAAACTGTGAGAAGAGATTGTAAATGAAACAAGCTTGATCATGTGGACCAAACCCTTGGACCTGGTGTGTAAATATTTTGCAGAGATTGCCTTTAAAATGATGATAAGTGACAAAGAATGTTTTCCCACGGAATAGGGATTTGCGTGGGTAAAAACGCAAGGGAATAGGCTAGCAGTTCATAAATCTATATTATATTTGATATTTCATTACACGGTTGTGTTTACCTGTATATTTGCTAAGCATTAGATAGTGACTTGCTCTAAAATGATTGCGACATAACCTCGATCCACTTTTAGGCACAAAATTTAGACGACGGATTGCTTTCAGCCAAAGTATTTTTACTTTTTCATCTTAAGGAAATTTGTGTTCGTCTTTTTTATATTATTTAAATATTTTTGCAGCTTTTCATACAAAAACCTCTTTGTTTATTTATAGACAGAACTATTACAGCGCCACTTCGGCAGTTGCCAACCCCACTAAAGTACGTTCCATTACACACAGATGCTAAAAATATTATTTCTTTCACTGTTTATATGAATACTATTGACAGGATTTATGCATGATATAAAGGACTATGTGAGTAGTTAGTATCTTTAAAGTATCAATTTGTTTATCTAGTTTTCATTTAGCAATGTATCCCGCATTCATAAACTAAAATGTATAGCATGATATTTCGTTGACAGCGTCAAATGGAACGTATATTCAATCTGTTTTCAATCACTCTTTCCGATCCGATGCTACTGGTCCGTGGCTATGAATTTTAGAGAATGCCAAATTTGCCACTTTGCTCATGGAGTCGCAATATGATGGTTGCCGTACGGTCCGCTTAATGTTATTTGAAGAATTGCAGCCCAGATGTAGTACTAATGTAGAACTCATAAAGTGAAACAATCAAAATAAATTATAGGTTACCTATTGGGTACCTACATCAAAGTTCAACATTGACAATGATTTTTTAAAAAATCACTAGCAATTCATTTAAAAACTTCTCTGTTTATCACTTACTAGCTTTATACCGCAACTTCGTATGCGCTTAACTACCCTTCTCGTGGAAATTTCAGAAATTATATAACCAGACACCCACTGAAAGAACCTTTATACCAAGTATCACACCCATGCACTCAAGGAATAAGTTTTTTTCATACAAACTAAGAATCATATATTTCCCGTGCCCGTGGCAATTTTGGGAATTTTTTTCGTAGCACAACCAGTCACTCTTTGATGTACCTTCATGCCAAGTATCACATCCGTACACTCAAGAAATAAGATTTTTCATACATTCGGTGGGAATTTCAGGAATTCCTTCCATAATACAAACAGACACTTATTGAGGAACCATTATATCAAGTATCACATCCGTGCACTCAAGGGATGGGATTTTTTCATACAAACTAAAACATCATATATTTCCCGTTCCCGTGGGAATTTCGGGAATTCCTTTCATAACACAACCAAACACACATTGAAAAACCTTTACACCAAGTTTCACATCGGTGCACTCAAGGAATAAGATTTTTCATACAAACTAAAAAGTCCTATATTTCTCGTTCCCGTGGGAATTTCGGGAGTGCACCCCTACATCCCCTAAAGAATGTCTGTTCCAAATTTCAGCTCTCTACGCCCAGTAGTTGCGGCTGTACGTTGTCTGTCAGTCACTCAGTACCTCAGTCACTCAGTCAGTAACGGAACAGTTTTATATATATTGATTGATTACAAAGACTTATGTAATTGCTCTAATAGGTACTAACCAGCTTTTTAAATGAATGAGGTATTAAGGAAAATTTTGACACTATAAAAAAATCAAAATTATTGTTATTTCAAGTTTTGTTCGAACACAGCTCCTTTCTTACAAATACACGCCCGGCACCCACGGCGTATTTCTTCCTCAGTCATAAATATCGAGCGGTAAGTCAGGGAAACGTGCGGGTCATTCAATTGGGCCACCCCTTCCATTCCATGAATTAGGAAAACATTTGCCTAGATACTCGCGTACTAGTTCGGGTAGAGAGCCGGGCCGCCGTTATCTGAAATATGATTGCACAGTTATCTTCCAAATTCGGCAGTTAGCTCACTAATTCCCGCAGATCATTTATTGAAAATTCAAGGTAATTTTCCCCGTTTAGTTTACCTGGGAGTCCTATGAGGTCTCTTCCAATGACAACTACCCAAACGTTGACCGAGAACTTATGTTGGTCTGAAGTCTATCTGATCGCGTGAGGATTTTGCGATTCCTACATGTGAAGATTACGTTGTTTAAAAATCCGTCCAGATTCATCTGTCCAGAGTATGGTCTTTAAAAAAACGGCAAAACTGCGACGCTCTTGGTCCTCTTCTACTAGACCTGAAAAGAGCTCACTACCAGAATAGTACGTGAGTATCTAAACAACTGGTTTCTTAATTCATGGATTGGGAGATGAGACCCAATTGAATGGCCCGCACGTTCCCCTGACTTAATACCGCTCGATTTTTATGTCTGGGGACGTGCTAAAGAGACGGTGTGTGAAGTAGAAATAAATACAAAAGAAGAATTTGTGACGAGCACTGACGCTTAACACTACCACAAAAGAAATGCGCCGTAGATGCCGGGCGTGTATTCGGAACAGAGGAGCTGTGTTCTAACAAGACTTGAAATAAAAACATTTTTTTTTTCTATTGTTTGAATTTTCCTTAATACCTCATTTATTTAACAAGTTGTTGAGTATCATAGCGATTTCATATGTCATTGCAATAAGTGATAAACAGAGAAGTTTTAAATGCATATTACCTCCAGCATTGCTAGTGTATTTTTTAAACTCATTGTGAAAGTTGATTTTTGATGAAACAATTATTTTGATTATTTCACTCTATTTGTTCTACATCAGTTATTTACAAAAATGTTCTCTACAAAGATGTATCAGAGACCAAAATAATGTAAAAACATCCCTCTAACCCTTAAGTTTTATCTCTCCGTTTTGTTACACGTTGTATAACTATATGCAGCCTAACATACTCCTCCTCGCTGCGCTCGTCGTTGCAACTAACCGTACCGACTACGTCTTCCTGTTAATATTAGCTGCCAAGTCATTATTTTTAATACATAGGGGAGCGAGGGGGAATGGCGCTCACCGGGTAATGGCGCTCTCCTCTGTAACTCTTTCAAAATGAAAGATAGCATCTAGCAAAATCTCTTGAAGCGCAAAGGGATAGGGCCTCTAAAAGACAGCGATGCAAACGGTTTGTCAAGTCGCGTCATGTGACAGTGAAGTGCGTTTTTGCGTTTGCAGACGCGATGATGTAATTTTTGATTGGCTGTTTTTATCGGTAAGTCCCCATTTTAAATGGTTGTTTAGTTATTAATATATTTATTAACAATAAAGCTTTATTCTATTTTGTAATAATGCAATCAACTTTTAAATAATGTGCATGTTTTTTTTTTATTTCAACTAATTTACCGAACTGCCGTTTGGTTGGGGTAATGCCACTCACCGGAGGGCCATTAGGCCCCTTAGTGACAATTTTGTATTGCTACAGATATGCAAAAAACTAAGAAGAAGGTAAGATAAAGAAATAGCCATAAAACAGCTGTATTCGATCAAATCATAATAGTTTTTATTTTATATCATAATAATTGAAGTTAATTTGAATCTTAAGTTTCACTATATTGGTTAAATTTAAGAGAAAATGGTCTTCAGTACAAATGGAAATAATTGATGCCTATTTGTGATTTTAAACTTTCCTTTTATTGTATTAGGTTGATCACATTAATACTTTTTAATTAAAATGTATATTACTAATCAAATTCTAAAAAAATATCGAACGTCATTACCCCGTACCATGAGCGGCATTACCCATAGTCGGGGGCAATGCTGCTCAAACTTGTTATTTTTTTAAATGTTTTTCTACAACTAAAAGGTCAAAAATATATGTTTTTATTGTTTAATTGTTGATTACTCGATAATCAAAGAATTGCCTAGTCCTTATAGTTTTGATTTATCATAAATAATTTTAAAAATACACCATGTTTTCCTTAAGTGAACTCCATTCCCCCTCCTTACCCTACCTCATCTAGGTATTATTTTTGTCACCAAGTAGTTAGTCGCCTAATAAGTCGTTGGTCGCCTCAAAGATCCTCAGTCAGCGCTCAGCGTCGTGCGCGTGCGGTCACGTAATGAGCGTTTTGTTTTTTTGCCAGCGATAATTGTGCGATATGTCGTCGTCTAATTTCGTGAAGTGTTCAAGTTGCAATATAGTCATTAATGAGCTATTAGCTTATATCCAAAATAAAGTGGACGTCATGGATGAGCTTTCACTCTCCCAGTTGTGTCGTGAGAACTTCAGCGATGAAGAAGTTTTGCGATCAAAAAAGCTTTTATTTGAATCCATACCAAACTCTAAACGAAAAATAAGGAGGAACAAAGGAAAAGGTGTGCGTGATATTGATGACATTATCGGCTTATTAAAATCAACGGATCCCGACATAATTCCTGTATTTGTGGCGCGAGAGCTTCATAAACTGCCCCCAGTTACTTGGGATCATTTGGACTTTACAAAAAGAAATCCAGGACCTTAAACAATCCTGTGCATCAGCAGCGGAGGTGGCTGAACTACGCAGTGAATTAAACAATTTAAAACAAGGCCCAAGTATGCATTGTTCATACAGTTTTGTGAACGAAAAAAGAGGCACAGGTTGCATTGAAAACCTCAGTCCCGAGAGTGGACCAATGGCTCTGTCGCCTTATATTAATCACGATAACAGCTCATCTAATACATTTAATAAAAAAGATAGCTACTCTGTTAGCTTTGAAAAACCAAGCAAAATCCTGGAGGGTAGTCAAATAAAAACAACGCAGCCGTTATCTCTGGGAAGTACGGATAATGTATCAAAACAAGAAACCCAATCAGCTGACAGAAATAACACAATACAGCTTGAACTTGAAATGCTGACCAACGGTAATAGTGCTGTCTCACTTCCGTGCACTCGTTTGAACGACTTGCCTATACGTGCAGCTGTCTCTGTCGCGCAAGGAGCTGAGAGTACAGCGGCTAGTTGTGTGTGACAATAGTGCGACCGAGCGATGCGTCATACCAACTTTGACAAAATCCCCTACTAACAGCTCTTATCTCGAAGTTGTATGCAACTCGCAAAAGGCTCACTACGAAAACTCAGTAAAGGATTCGACTTGTAATACAGACCCGAAACAAGTAGTAGGGGTTTGTAACCAATGGACTGTTTCGATCACGGAACATAAAACACAAGAGGAAGGGACATGTGGGCGTGGCGCACGTGCCAAAGTTAAGACTAGTGAGACTTAACTCGAGTCAGTCGCTCTCGTGATTACAACGTTTTGTGACGTCTTTTGTCGGTGTGTTCCATTACAAAAAAACCCATAAAATGACTCGATGTTCTGTTCTAGAGTGTAAAAACTATAGTGGTACTAAAACGTTAATACGATCAGGTGTTTCTTATCATCGGTAAGTCGCTATTTTCGTTTAATTTCATTTTTTATGTTTCGT
Organism: Stenoptilia bipunctidactyla; assembly: GCA_944452665.1. NCBI lineage: Eukaryota > Metazoa > Arthropoda > Insecta > Lepidoptera > Pterophoridae > Stenoptilia > Stenoptilia bipunctidactyla. The sequence goes on from OX101746.1 coordinate 16,169,211, forward strand.
TAATCGTTCTTGCCAATTAATTCGGAAAAAATATTAGTGTAAACGAAAAATGACATGTATTTCATTGAAAGAAAATCTAAAATTGCATAACGCGTGGTTTGATAGACATCTATCGTCGAAGAGCATAACTAAGTTGACAGAATCAACTAAAAGCATGCATATAGAATTCTGACATAAATCACTAAGTGTTATTACTAACTTCTACTCTATTTCAAGTGTACTATAGTTGATATTCTTTTAATCGTAATAGTCCTTATGTCTTCTTGATTTCATCAAATTATGACCGCTCTAATTGGATATATTTCAGTGTGCGTAAAATGTAAATGTGTTAGTTTGGCGACAGCTATTCCTAATGAATTATTAAGCGATGCGCTTTCCTCTTGTGTTTTATGTTCCGTGGTTTCGATACCTAGAAAAAAGCAACGTAAACAAATGAATGTTAGTCGCATTGGAAAGGCAAATACGGGAATAGATACTAAATTTACAGCTATTCATACCAAAGTACCGCTGTATATCTCAAATGTCTCTAAGGATACGTCTGAGTCTGATATAATAGAATACATTAAACTAAAGGCAAATGAGGAAGTCTCGCTATTTAAGATAAATAGAAAAGAGATAAGAAGTTATAACTCTTTTAAACTGTACGTTTCAAAACAAAACCTGAAACTATTCTTAGATGATGAGTTCTGGCCTATGGGAATAAGTTTTAGACGTTTTACGCGTAACAATTACGCATTAGCCTCAAATAAGCAAATTACTTAAATAAAATTTAATGGATCTTAGCCAAAACGTTATTAAATTTGTTAGCTATAATTGTAAGTCTATAAAGCGGACTATAGACGACGTGAGGAGGCTGTGCAGATCTGCTCACGTGATTGCTCTTCAGGAAATATGGTTAATACAAGAGGATATACCTTTTCTAAGTACCATCGATGCGGACTTCGAGTACACTGGCAATTCGCCGGTGGACACATCGCGGCTACTGCGGGGGCGGCCCCATGGTGGGGTTGCAATCCTGTGGCGTAAAGGAGTGTTTCAAGCGGTATCTGTCATTGAGTGTAAAAGTGTGCGTCTCTCGTGTATTAAAGCGTGTATAGGTAACGGTAGGTCGATTTTGGTGTTTTGCGTGTATATGCCTGTTGACAAACCCGAGAACCTAATTGAGTTCACCGAGTGTCTATGTGAGATTAGTGCGATCACCTCTAGTATAGAAGTGGAAGCAATCTATGTGCTGGGAGACTTAAACGCACATCCAGGTGAGCCCTTTGCCAATGAACTTTTAGACTTTTGTGCGGAACAAAACTTGTACTTTGCTGACATTGACCAGTTACCGGCAAACACATATACCTACGTAAGTGACGTGTACGGCTGCCGGCGCTGGTTAGACCATCTCATTGTGACTGAAGCGGCTCGGCAGACTATTGTTAATATGAACGTGTATTATGATACGTATATCTCGGACCATTTTCCCATTTGGATGGATTGCCGTTTAGATCTAGTAAAGCCTAAAGTTTTTGTGTGTGATAAAAAATGTAATAAAATAATCTGGAATGAAAGAAATGTAGACCAAATCACTAATTATTTAAATATCTATAATGAGCGGCTTAAGTTAATTGATTTCCCCCAGGAGCTTTCTTCCTGTTGTGATAAACATTGTAACGTTCAGGAACACCGTCTTATTATAGATAATATATATAAGGAAATTGTTTTTAGCTTATCTAACGCCGCTATTGTCACACACAATTTGTCGCCAAATAATAGGAATAAGAACTTAAAAACTCCCCTAGCGGGTTGGAATATGCATGTTCGTCAAGCTTATGCGCAAGCCAGGCATAAGCATAAATTGTGGCTTTTTTATAACAAACCTCAGTCTGGGACTATTTATGACGATATGAAATCCAGCCGTAAAGAGTTTAAGCGGAAATTGTTATGGTGTCAAAAGCATCAAGAGCAAATCAAATTAGATACTATGGCTACTTATAGATCAGTAAATAATTTCTCTAAATTCTGGAAAGCTACGAAAAAACATGATATTAGGCCTGGCTTGCCCGTGAGCGTTGGCGGGGCCAGTGACCCCGAGACTATCGCCAACATGTTTGTTACTCACTTTAGCGTTTCCCCACCATTGGGGCCGTCGCAGCGGGTGGTCGATGGTGAGGATTGTCGTGAGCTAGATATCGTTCGTTTCTTTGCTAAAGTCGTCAGTAAAGTAATCCGTGGAATGACAAGAGGTAAGTCACCTGGACACGACGGCCTCAGCGTCGAGCACCTGCTGCACGCTGGCGTCCATCTGCCTCGTGTGCTTGCAATGTTTTATTCTTTGTGTATGGGACATGCTTACCTTCCTTATGACATGATGAAGACCGTGGTTGTACCTATTATAAAGAATAAAACAGGTGACGTGACTGACATGAACAATTATCGGCCCATTTCCCTAGCGACTATCCTAGGAAGAGTGCTTGATGGCCTGCTCGACCACCATCTTGAGAAATATCTTTCACTTCACGACGCTCAATTTGGATTTCGACCCAAACTGTCCACTGAAAGCGCTATCCTTGCCCTGAAGCACACCGTACAATACTATACGCGGCGTCGAACGCCAGTGTACGCCTGCTTTCTGGACCTGACGCGGGCGTTTGACACTTTTTTTTTTTTTTTTATATATTGTAAGGATAGGACGTTTGTCTTCCATGCCACCTGATGGAAAGTGCGCATGAAGACTATGGTGTTACACGTCCATCCACGAGAAACCTATTCACTCGACACTTAAAAGTTCCAGGACTGTAGTGGTCAGGAAAAACAGACGCAGGCAGATTGTTCCACACCTTGGCAATCCGTACCAAAAAGGAACTATCGAAGCGTTTTGTTCGACTTCTTGGTATATCCACTATATACGGATGGAAGTTCTGTCTGCGTCTGGTAGTCCGGTGGTAAAAAGGGGTGGGTTCAATTTGGTCAAAAAGAGCACTCGCACACTCACCAAAATGTAGCCGATAAAAGACTGTCAAACAAGCAACCTTACGACGATGCTCCAGCGTCTGCAATTTTTTATTTGTAAGGTTGTTGTTATTTATGAGTTTTCGGGCTCTTCGGTCAACAGAGTCTAGCGCTTCGAGCTGGTATTTGGCAGAACCATCCCAAAGGTGACTACAGTACTCCATGCAAGACCTCACTTGGGCTGTGTATAAGTTGAGGAGCCGTTCAGGGCTGAAGTACCGCCGGACCTTCGAGATGATACCCAATTTTTTGGAAGCCGTTTTTGCCATAGACTCAATTTGTTGTCCGAAGTTTAATTTGGACGTTATAGTGACGCCCAAAAGCCCTAGTTGATCGGTGATGGGAACAGATACATTCGGGAAAGTGGGCGTAAGAGTAAAGGTGCTCTTTTTTGCGGAGAATAGACACGCTTGTGTTTTGGAGGCGTTGAATTTGACCAGGTTAGATTCGCCCCAATCGGACACATTCCGCAAGGTCGAATCAACGCGCTCAATCATAGACTCTCTCAAAACCTGGATTTCATGGGCGCTCGTTCGCGCATTGGATATATATCTCTCAACAACAGTGCTGTCATCAGCATATCCAATAATGCCTGGTGTTAGGAGGTCATTAATGTGCAGCAAGAATAAAGTTGCAGAGAGAACAGATCCCTGAGGTACCCCGGCATTAATTGCCATTAGGTCAGAGGAGTAGCCGTCTAAGACTACTCGAATCGACCGTTCCCTCAGAAAGTCAGATATCCAGTCGCAGAGCCCGGTCGGTATGCCATATGCTGGAAGCTTGCTTAAGAGACCATCATGCCAGACCCTGTCAAAGGCCTTGGAGATGTCTAAGGATACAGCTATTGCTTCACCATGACCCTCCAAGGCCTCACTCCATAAGTGTGTGGCATACACGAGAAGATCGCCGGTCGAGCGTCCACTGCGGAAACCATATTGGCTATCGCTTAGGAGCCCGTTGGTCTCAAGGTATGCCAGGAGTCGATTGTTCAATACACGTTCCATGACTTTACAAAGTATGAAGGTGATTGAAATTGGTCGATAGTTGACAGGATCAGCACGGCTTCCCTTCTTCGGTACTGGTTGTACGTTAGCCAGCTTCCAGGATTTGGGGACTTTACCAGATTCCAAAGAGAGTCTATAGAGACGCGTCAAAACGGGAGACAACTCAGCTGCGCAGCGTTTCAACACCACTGCAGGAATACCGTCTGGACCGCTAGCCTTATTCTCGTCTAGGTGCAGCAAGCACTTAAGAACCTCCTTTTGGCGAATATGAACGGTACCCATTGTAGGACCGAACTGAGGTAATTGGGGTGGGATTTTACCTTGGCTATCTAGACGAGAATTTTCCGCAAAGATACTGGCAAATAAATCCGCCTTTTCCTTAGCGGTGTGGGCCAGAGAACCGTCAGGTTTCCGCAGAGGCGGCAGCGAAGGGCGACAAAAGTTCGTTTCGACCGACTTGGCGAGGGACCAGAAAGCTTTACTTCCCGAGGGGTATGAGGCTATTCTGTCTCCGATACAGCCTATGTGGGCGAAACGAGCTCTCTTGATCACCTTTTTGCAGGACTTGGCGGCAGCATTGTACCTCTTTTTGTGTTCATGCGAATCCACGGCTTTGCTTCTGCGAGCGGTTGCCCAGGCTTTGTACGCTTCTCGCTTACGCTTTTCAGCGGAAAAGCATTCAGCACTAAACCATGGGCGAGCTTTGGTTTCAAGGGATAGATCAGCGTAGGGAATGAAGAACTCCATTGCTTGACCTATCACACTTGAGACTGCATCAGCGCAGCACGATGGATCGGTTGATGTAAAACAAGCTTGCCGCCACGGATAAGATGCGAAGAAATGTCGCATTTCATCCCAATCTGCCGACTTGTAACGCCATACTCGCCTAGAACCACTTTGTCGGGTGTCAGGTGGCGAGTACTGCGATACAGATTTCACCAGACAGTGATCGGATGTCCCTAAGGGTGCAGTGACGGACACTGAATATCTGTCCGGATCGGTTGTCAGCAGAAGGTCCAGGCAGTAAGCAGTGTGGCCAGCAACGTCTGGTATGCGCGTAGGCTCGTCAACAAGCTGAGAGAGGCCATGAGTGAGCGAAAACTTAAAAGCCTCTCTACCAGCATGGTCAGTGTCCTGAAACGGGTATAACCACTGTCCGTGGTGTGCGTTAAAATCCCCCAGGAACACCAACTGCGCTGTGGGAAAACGTTGCTGAACCTTGTCCGCTGTACTGCTGAGATAGTCCATAAGCCTCGTTGTCTCCCGATCTCCGCTGTGTGACCGATAAATACCAGCGTATACCATTTGGTCTAGGCCGGTATCTATGTGAACCCACATAACTGAAAGGTCCGGCACTTCTAAGTAACGGAGACGCTGACAACAGATCTTGTCACTGGCATACATGCACACCCCGGCGTGCGGGTGGAATTTGGACTCCAGGATGTAACCTGGGTAACAAAGGTATGCCGAGTCTGACGGATCACAGATCTGCGTCTCCGTTAGGAAGAGTAGGTGGGGTCTCTCCGTCTCGAGGTGGTGGTGGACATCATTGAGATTGGAGTGCACTCCTCGGATGTTACAGAAGTGCACTTTAAACGAGAGGAAGTGCAACCGCTGTGTTACCTTACTCTTCTTTGGACCTTTCATTAGTTTTGGAGTGGAGTGAATAGGGAGGAGAACAGAAGTTGAGTGAAGCGCTGCAAATGGAACCAAGCAACTCGATAGGGGTGACGCACCATTGGGAAACTCGCTTGGAGACTGCGGGGACGCCCGAACCCCCCCGAGTTCGCCATCGGGTCCTCTCAAACCGGTCGCCAACCGGCACGATGGAGCCTCCCGGGATTTTTCGCGAGGTGGCGGGGCAGCCTTTTGCATGTGGCTGGCATGCTACTTGGGCCCCCTACTACCTGCGGTCGGCCAGCGGTGCACCGTGCTTCGGATCCCGCTACCCTCCAAAACGAGTTACCCGGTGAGTCATTATCCTACGAGTTGTAAACAGTTCTCCGATGCAGCACGATTACTCAGACCTATCCTCCTCAATGGCTACACTAGACATCATGCCGGAACGCAACTAGGTTACTTGGCGGCATGGTTTTGTCTAGTGGGTGGTGACAAGCCACGGCCGAAGCCTACCACCAGATTTTACTGCTCGTTTAGCACCACCCAGGGACCACGTACAAGGCATCGAGGGCTAAACCTTGCGGACGCGAGCAGTTTCCAGTCCCCAAAGCACCTCTGTGTCATACGAGGTGCTTTGGGCCAAGTTACGGGCTAGAGGTGTGCCAGCAGAACTATTGCGAATATTTCAGTATTGGTACAGCAACCAGGAGAACTGTGTGAGATGGGCGGATAAATTGTCTCGTTCATTTAGACTGGAATGTGGTGTGAGGCAGGGTGGAATTACTTCACCAAAGTTATTTAACCTATACGTTAATGACCTCATCGTTGAGCTTAGCAGCAAACACCTCGGGTGTCGGATCGATAATATGTCCATAAATAATATTAGTTACGCGGACGATATGGTGTTACTCAGTCCAACGGTGAGGGCACTGAACGAACTCCTCCACACCTGCGAAAGGTACGCGCGAGCACACGGCTTGACGTACAATGTCAAAAAGAGTGAGTACATGGTCTTCAGAGCCGTCGGAAACCAGTGTCCAGATACCACGCCACAGATTAAACTCAATGGCACTGCGCTGACACAAGTAAAAATATTTAAATACCTTGGACACTTAGTGACCGACGACCTTGCTGACATAGAGCGGGAGCGCAGGGCGATGGCGGTCCGCTGTAACATGCTGGTTCGAAGGTTTGCTCGTTGTAGCGAACAAGTTAAAATCACGCTTTTTAGAGCATATTGCCAAGTGTTTTATACATGCAGCCTTTGGGCCAGTTATACGCGGAGGGCCGTTAGCGCTCTGCGAGTCCAGTATAATAATGGGTTTAGGATGTTGTTGGGCCTGCCCCGTTTTTGTAGCGCGTCGGGCATGTTTGCACTGGCTCAGACAGACGACTTTTTTGCAATTATGCGAAAACGCACTGCCTCGCTCATTCGCAGAGTGCAGGACAGCCCCAACTCCATCCTGATGACCATTGCAAAAAGATATGACAGTCTCATGTGGCGCCATTGGGCTAGTGTGCTAGTCAACAGCAATAATAACTTATTTTAACCTGTCAATTTAATTTAATTTTATGTAATTATACTTATTTAATTTAAATTTTACTTAATACATTTCTTAATTTTATTTCTGACTTCTCGATTTAAATTTTGTTTTTATTGATTTTATAGTTTTGATTGCATTAATTTTAAATTTGAAAGTTACTAGAGGCACTATAATTTGTATTAATTGTTATTTTAAGTTTTAATTTTATTCATAATTTTATAAAATTACCTTAATTAAGAATTAAATTGTTCGGGTACGTAACTGTTTTACTAACATAGATAATAAGTGATTGTTACTAACAATAATGGATCTCTGTTATCTAAATAAACAATTTTATTATTATTATTATTATTAAAAATAAAAATTACCAATTAGTAATTATTTGCGAAATCTTTATTTAATTATAAGATAATTGTATTCATTGCATGTTTGAGATATTTATATTTTTTAAACCATTAATGAAACAAATACGTTGAAATTTTCCATCTATGGCCATTAGGCTGGCCAGAACTGGTATACCAAGGTACCCCCAATTCTGGCCATTTGATAGAGGCACACTTTGTCCCTAGTTTAGGCATATCTCATTGTACTATTTCAGTTGCGTGTGATGAAAAATATTATGTTTTTAAATCTTAGAAAAAAACATGAATATTATCTAATATATAAAATTCTCGTGTCACAGTTTTCGTTGCCATACTCCTCCGAAACGGCTTGACCGATTTTGATGAAATTTTTTGTGCTTATCTGGTATCTATGAGAATCGGCCAACATCTATTTTTTTTTATTTATATGGCAAAACAACGTTTGCCGGGTCAGCTAGTATTATATATTTATAATATGCAACTATTATATTTAACTTTATTTTAACAAAAGAGCAGTTATGACTATGATGTTACCATTATTCTATCTAAAGACATTGCTGGAGGGCTTACATCCGGTTTATGTCTTGCATACGTTATATACCACACAATACACATTACATGTGAACAACACCCTACTGTTATTTTGTCAATATTGGAACTACAGTAATAATGGCTAACAGCCTATCGACCGTTTAAATAACTATCAAAACCTGTCAAGACCTGTTATATGTCTGTATATGTTGTTAGACTTCGCCCTCAAATGGCGTGATCCAAGTTTTGCTCGTACCATGCACAAAACTCCATCTCCCATTTCCTTCAAATGTGATGCTGGTAAAGCTTGGTATTTTTGCTTGGTGGTAGGATCCCTTCTGGGTCCGCCTGGCTAGCGACCACCCTTTATATAAAGTCTGCCGCCAAATGTTACCGCTCCGGCGGTAATGTGTTCCGGCAATATTGAATAAAGAGCCAGTTCCTTCCTAAACCCGTGTGCTTTCATCTTCGACCTCATCGTCACTTACCATCAGGTGAGATTGAGGTCAAACGCGGGTAAAAAAAAAAAAAAAAAACTCACCTTAATGACAAATGAACCATTGTCGTGAATATACTCGCCGTAGTTACTCCTGGCTTGTTTTAATTGGTAAATACCAAGGCTTAATGTACAGTCTGCAACAGAATAATGTATACCACCCAGTCGCATGCACACATACAATATGCATTCGCCGTTTAAAAGCATTACGTATAATGTTTTTAAGTTTTTGCATTTAAAATGCTCAATTATTTTTAAATAAATGAAAAATGTGATAAATAAAATTTTTTTTAAGAATAATTGGTGTTAGCTGCAAAGCTATTCCATAAGATGGAGCTACGTTAGCAATATAACGTAAAAACAAAAATGTGGCAAGTAATTTCGAGGCGTACCGCCAGGCCCCGGTAGCTCAGTGAACGAGCACTCGTCCGGCAAACGAGAGGTCCCAGGTTCGAATCCTGGTCGGGTAATTTTTATTTATCACATTTTTCATTTATTTAAGCATTACGTATGTTTGGTAATTCATTATTTTCATTTAAGTTACCTTGAAGATAAATAAAGTACACGCCTCAAATTCAATTATTTATACATTGCTTTACAATTTAATGCAAAACGAATGACAAAGATTCATTAATTTTCAATTATTCTCATTCAGTTAACATCATTAATTTTCATTCACTGCGTTAAATTATTTGCCCGAGTAAAGTTTATTTATAGTATATAAAACAATATAATAGTGAATTTTCTTAATTTAATAAATTATTAAATAAAACAGCCAAGATGTTACAATATGTGTATTTCATATTTCCGATATTTATACATTAAATGTGTATTTTTCTTAAATATAATTCTCCGTAAGATTAAAAACCTCCATTTGGGTAAGACAACATCGTATGTATGTTAAAAACATTAATTACTTCAATCATAATATCCTATATGCTCCAACAAGCCGGTCATACCAATTTTGTGGCAGGGCAGCCAGACGTGCGCGTCTGTCTCGCTCGCACGGCGACTTGCGGCATCTGCTGTCCCTGTTTCGCGCCGGCTTTCTGTTTCCCGCGGTTCCTCTTGGGCCACGGTTTCTTGAAATGCACGTAATTGACGTGCGATTTCTTCGCGCTTTGGGTCGTGAAGGATTTATAGCACATCTCGCATTTGAAAGGCCTTAGGCCTGTGTGGGTCTGGAAATTAAATAACAACTAATTAATACAAACTGCCAGCCTAATAAACAAGCACAAAGTCCATCAGCGAGCAATGGAACGGGCTATGCTCGGCGTTTCCTTGCGGGACCGCATCAGAAATGAGCAGATTCGCAGCCGAACCATAGCAGGGACCGGAACCGCTTACCCTTAAAGAGGTTTTTGATTGGGTTTTTCATAGTCTTGTTTTAAAAAACCCTATCAATTTGGTAACCGTATCGAAGACTTACCCTAATTTAAGGCTTACCATATCAATAGAGTTAGCTTCATGTAAGCAGTAAGCCTATCGAAAACCCTATTGAAGGTTACCGATTCAATAGGGTTTTAAAACCTGCAGGCAAATTTAATCTCTAAGAATATCAAATTATCAAAAATATCACCATCTATTCAATCTCGCACTTCGAATTATACTTCCGAATTCAACAGCATGGGCGGAGAAGAGATAGAAATAGGCTAACCCTATCACAGGGTAAACGCAACCGAAAGTAGTTAACTTTATTCAAAGTGTTACCACGTCGATAGGCTTACCATATCAATAGGGTTACACTTCCATATGGTAAGATTTTGATAGGGTTACCCTATCAATAGGTTTAATCAAATAAAGGGGTTCCTGAACCATAGTGACATAGCCAGAAGAGGTGTAAAGGTGGAGTGGCAATGGGCGGGGCAGATAGCTCGCAGAACGGATGGCCCTTAAGGCAGGTAGGTTCCCGAGTGCGGCCACGTACTGGGAGACGAGTTGTTTTTATTCGAATCTCTAGGTGCCGCGAGATAAAGACTGCGCCAGACATACAACGTGTAACAAAATGGAGAGATAAAACTTAAGGGTTATCTTCTATACCATACGTAGAATAGAAAGTAAAAGAATTAGCGTGATCAGTGCTGGTATAGACTTTCATGCAAATTTATTTAATTAATTTACAACAAAATATTTTGACAACCCTACTCAACCTAATAAGCTAAAACAAGACTTGTGCCACAGTCAGTGACCTTATGACCTTTCCCGCACCGGCTGAACTTTGTAGTATCTGTCTTAGTTACACATCACTTTATTTTTAAGCCATCTGTTATCGAATAGATTTCATCAAAAGCTAACAGCCGTTTTTAGGATTGACACTTAGATATTTTGGTCTAAACTTTGAACTTTTTTTTCCGTAAGGATAACCAGTTTATGTTACTTATAAATTGCATCACCAAACATACAATTCCCTTAAGTATTATCTCTTCATTATGTTACACGATGTATAATTGACAATCACAATTACTTTAAAAAAAGATTAATTTAATATTTTTAAGCTTTTGCATTTAAAATGCACAATTATTCTTAAGTAACTGAAAACATCTGCTAAATAAAAATCACCCGATTAGGACTCGAACTTGGAACACTTTCGTTGGCCAGACGCTACTGACAATTATAGAAAAGTATGCCGTATAACGGTGCCGTACGGTGCAATTCAATGCTTTTTTATAATGATCGGGAACAAGCTTTAAGTACGTATATGAAATTGTCAAAATGTTAATACTCACAAGCATGTTTGTATGTGCAAGCATTATATTAGCAAAGAATCACAAAATATACAGTTTAATACTTTCTATGTTAGCTTGTCCCCGCCTGCTGCTACTATTTTTAATATTATTTAAAAGCTCTAATAGTCTTATTTGCTTGTTTTGTGCTTTTTAGTTATTTTTTTGTTCATAAGTTTTTACAAAATTCATAGGAACGTCTTAAAATCTATCTTAGATTTGCCACTGACAGTATTATCTCGGTATAAATATACAATACTAACAAACAGCAAACAGGCCGGAGTATTTTTTTTAATTACTTATAACTTGGTTTAAAGATAAAGAAGCCTACTAGTATAAAATTAACTTAATATTAGATTTATAACATTTTTTTTTATATCAATCAATAGCAGGAGTATATTTCGCACCTTCAGAATTGTATAGATCCAATTCAAAACCCAAGAAGACATGCATAGTTGAAACTTTGAAGTACTCAATATTATTGCATGGATATTTTATATTCCACTGTCCGGTTTTTTAGTTTTTGTAATAACTTTTTTATTTCCCGCTTTTTAGTTTGATTCATTGGTGTGTCAACAACTGATCATGTATAGTATTTACAAAAATAAATAAAATAAAACTTTTTTATGCAATACTTATCGTTTATCTATTCAGGATATTGCTGACATAAAGGCGGGTACACATTGGTGTAATGGAACTAGTAATGTAATATCCAGCGCCCGATGCCTGCGCTCGCTGTATTTGGACGTGTATTGCGCACGAACTGAGCATTCAATACGGGCATCCTGAGAAAGATTCTAAAAGATTCGAGCACGGTCCGTCGCCGCACAAGTTCTTTTCAACCGACTTCCAAAAGGAAGAGGTTATCAAATTGTGTGTATGTTTGTTACTTGATCAATTGGTCAATTATGAATCGATTTTGATGATTCTTGTTTCATTTGATAGATCAAAATAATTCAGAGGTGGCTCATAGAAATTTCACGGAAATCGATTCAGTGCCTACTTAAAAATATATGTATGAAAGTGGAGGATATATACCTACAATACACGTCTAAATACAGCGAGCTTAGGCAGGCTGGTTCCATTACACCAATGTGTACCCGCCCTTACATTACTAGTTGCATTACTAGCAATCTGTACGCACCATAAGACTCCAACGTACGCATACAGTTTAGGTACCTACACATAGACAGTAAATTCATCTTAAGTTATTTATAAAAAAGGTTAGTTATTGTCAATGCGTACGCCGCACGCACACAGACATAACAGTTATCTTAACTATAAGAAACCCATTCGTATTATTATACATTCAGTTGGCAATAAACCATCGAAGGGTGCCGTGTGTTTTATTTGACAATTACTTCAAGCTATTCTGAACCTTATTCAAAAGAACAAAAGTGACATCACCATAATATTCAAATATGCTATGTGAGTTTAATGTTGGAATAACTTCTTATTATATTATACAGGGTTCATTTGTAGTCACCGGCAATTTTTTTTTTTTACACAATAAGTATCATTTATAGAAACGATTTTTGCAAAAAAAAGTTTTTTTTTTTTTTACAAAGAAATAAATATAAAGCAAACCATGGTCACTCTTAATTACCATTAAAATAAAGGCAACTACGCGCTACTACAAAACATCTTGTAGTACTACGTCGTAGTATTATCAATGAAATGCCGCCTCGTAGTAGGTATATTCATCAACAGCAACTACTTTTTTAAAAGTTTTTGCTTCCATATTTCTCCCCTTTTGTACCGAGCGACGATAAAATAAATATCCAGCGGGGCTAGCATGCTACTGTCGACAATGATAAATCGGGCCTTTTATCGATGTTTTCTTCGAATATGGTATTTAGTGTATGTAATTTATTAAGATTATTACATATTTGGTTCTGTGGTCTTAATCATGGTATCAAATCGAGTAATTCTATATATTATGGTGCGCATATTAGCTTACATAATAGGATAAAATAACAAAATAATATTTATCTTGTCGAATCGACTATTTATCGATGGTTGCATGCTAGCCCTGCTGGTACGTTTATATCGTATCAAAGAAACTAACGATTAAATTTGGCTGGTGACTACAAATCAAGCCTGTATACTCGTTTGACCTCAATCTCACCGGATTGTAAGTGAAGATGAGGTCGAAGAAGAACTCACGACTTGGAAATAGCTGGCTCTTCATAAAATGTAGCCGGAACACATCACAGCCGCAGCGGTATTATTATGCGGCAGATTTTATTTGAAGGATGGTCGCTAAACAGACGGACCCTGACGGGATGCGTATTTACAAAGGCTATACCATTAGAGTGAAAGTTCAAACTGAACTGGCTTAGCTTTTGTATGACAAAAACTTGCCGAAACCCTAATCTATTCTAGTACAGAAACTGACCGAAGTCGCGTAGACTTTGTGAGATAACTTCAATTGAACATTGCAGCAACAAAAGCTATCCCATTATATACAAAAGCTATTTACCGATCGTTAGCTTCAATTTGATACTAAAATGGCAATTGTTCTGATTTTCAAAGATAGGAATAAAATGTGCATGCATTATGACCATCGTTATTTTGATGACTTAACGTTTGACTTTTGACCATGTCGGGATTGTCCAGGGTTGACTATAATAGCTGACCAGGTTTATGGCGCTTCACCGGTCGCTGCCGCGGCACCGCTCGCTTCGCTAGATAACTATATGCAACCTAACATGCTGCACTCGTCGTCGCACCCAGCCGTACCGACTCCGCCTTCCGCTTCGCAACGTATATCAAACAAAGATATACCTACTTTTCATCTTGACAAAAGCTTATCTATTTGAGTGAATATGTATTATACTGCCATCCTTGTATATTTTTGAAATTTGTAATTTTGTTAAAATGAACACAAATGCTATACGGCAGAGGCAGACATAAAAACAAATTGTATGCGCCAATGCAAAGGCTTGAGCTATTTAGAAGGAATGTGTTTTGTATGGCAATTCGCATCTATACATATAATAAAATGGTAGGAAAGTCAAAACTGTACATTGAATATTTTTTTAAAAGAATACTTGGGGTATGATCTACAATCGAAACAGAAACAAAAAATATAGTTTTTAGAATTTTTGTCTGTTTGTCTTTCCGGGATAAACTCAAAAAGTACTGCATGGATTTACTTCAAATTTGGCATGAAGATAGTTAAGAAGTCGGGTCAACATATAGGCTACATATTATCACGCTAGCAGTGTTATAATCGTAGGTGCGTTTGGTGCTGCATAGCGTTCACGCAGACGACGTCGCGGGCAGCAGCTAGTATTTAATAAATTACCGAATTCTTTAAAAAACCTACCAATGGTGAAATTTTAAAAAATATTATATAGTTTTTTGTTAAAAAAACTATACTATAATGTAAACGATTTCTTAAATGAGTAATAATAATGTAAAATGTATAATTCAAATATGATTGCAATGTAACTTTTAATGACGTAATTATTTAAAACTTTTCAATTTTGACTAAGTTAATATTATGACCTATAAAGTGTAATTCAATAATTAGCGATAGTTACATACAACTTTTGATTATTAAAATTGACCAAAATATTCGCACACCGATATTGACGGTAGAATATGCTGTACATAATTTATAATTTACTGTAATACTTACCATATTCTGCGAATAAATTATTCTATTCTATTCTACAGTACTAGGTTTTGGCTTTGCATTTCTTTGAAAATTACAAGAGCAAAAGCTAATGAGTTAGATTAGGTATTGTCGAGTAATATGCATAAACAAAAGCTCCTCTATTTAGAGTCAGCAGTGCGATCACAGAACTTTATCGAATCGTATATTAACGAATGTTTACGAATGCTCGTATAGTATGGAGTCGGTTGCAAGTTTTGAGTAACATTGTAATTTTTTATTTTACAGATATTTATGAGTACAACATATTTACAAACATTCAAAATTAACAAGGCACACATTTATTCAAGCTGGCCGTGCGGCAATGGATAGATTTCATTTTTTTCTTAAAAACCGTCTCCATACTATACGAACATTCGTTAACAAACGATTCGATAAAGTTCTGTGATCGCACTGCTGACTCGTGACTCAAATATATAGCCTTTGTATATTCGCTGACGGGATCCTACCAGTAAGCGGGGGTCACTCGGATTAGTCGCCATTTATGACACGCTTATCCAGGAACAGTAGGTAGGGTTGAATTTTTTTTTTTCAAGAAATATAGTATACTTAAGTCTGAAATGAATATATTATATAACCAACTAGCTGACCCGGCAAACGTTGTTTTGCCATATAAATAAAAAAAAATAGATGTTGGCCGATTCTCATAGATACCGGATAAGCACAAAAAATTTCATCAAAATCGGTCAAGCCATTTCGGAGGAGTATGGCAACGAAAACTGTGACACGAGAATTTTATATATTAGATATTCAGTTTGATTTAATGTACTTACGGGATTCTTACCACGATTTTTGATTTTATTTTCGCACGTCCGATATTTCGATGCTGTTACAAGCACCATGGTCGCGGACTGGATCATGGTGCTTGTAACAGCATCGAGATATCGGACGTGCGAAAATAAAATCAAAAATCGTGGTAAGAATCCCGTAAATACATTATATTATAGTGAAAATAACCGCGCTAGCTTAAAACAATTAGTATTCAGTTTATTACATTAGAGCTTCTTGCACAAATTATTAATTAAAGTCTAGCATATAAAGTGTTTAGCTTTGTATGCTGGAAACAGTATTTTGTATACTTTATTTTTGTTAAACAGCGTAATGTAGATTTTTCATACACATAACATAATAAACTAGAATATAATTGGTTAAATTTAGGTAGATATACGTATGAAACTATGATTTCTAACATCTAAACTAGGCATGGCCAAAAAAAATACAGTATAATACTGTTAAAAACAGTATGGTTGATACTGCTAATGATACTATGACTATTTTATTCCATTCTTGTTCAAATACTCTGGTCCCAGTTTGTCATGTTCGTATTGTGCATCCATAGCTCATTGCACCTACTATGTAAGCAATTTGGTTGTGGCATGACATTGGCTCTAACAATTAGCTGTCTTGTGTTTGTTTTTTTTTTTCATGTCACGGTCAATTTGTACTGTACCTATTTGTATTTATTTAATAATTCTGATTTGAAAAAATTTATTGATTGAAAAATCTCTTGGCAATCAGAAATAACAAATAATTTCTGACTGCCAAGAGTTTTTTCCGCCGGCTTTTTTTGTCTCTTGGTCTACTGTAATATCTTATTTAACAACTATCAACAACTAGTTTAAGTATGTGATGAGTGACTTCATCAAGTGTTTTGTGAAATTCCTAAGATGAAGAAAACTTTTTGGATTTTGAATTTTTTGAATTTTGAGAAGTATGTTTATTTAAATTATTGCTAGCTCAACACATGCAATAATTTAAATTGCTGGTGAAACACATTCATTTTTACTTTGTGAAATTGTCTACTTGTAATGTACCTAATTTGTGATTCTGTTTATTGTATTTTATGTTTTTTCTTTTTTCTTTCTTTTTTTATGTTCTAATTTGTTTTTCTTTTTATCATATTATTGTTATGTGTTTTGTCTGTCAATAAATATACAGGGTCTTCTTTATGAAGATCAATATATTTTAAGAGAAGGTTAAGAATGATGTATGGGTTCAATTTATGAAAAAAATAAAAATATACATACAACTATATTTTTTTTTATTGAAATTTTCAAATCTTTTAAGTGACCGAATTTAAGTTTAATCTGTTATTTACGACAACCTTGCAAGAAATAAAAAAAACCTATCTATTTATTTTAAGAAAATAACTTTACTAAAACAAAGATCTTACGCGGTTAGTACCTACCTATCCACGCGAGCAAAGGTCGATGCCTCGCGCGCCCGGGCGCTGCGTGACCTACTTAGCTTGATGTATGACGTAACAATCAGCTGTTGTAATATCATACTTATTTCGTATAAAAGTTGATTCTAATTTCCCATCACACTTCAACTGTCAATTTAACGTTCAACTAATTGTAAATACCGTTTTAGTAATGTTGACTTCTTTGATAATGTTTAAATTAGAAATAAATTAAAAAAAAAGCTTACGTGCTTGAGCTGTTTGTCTTAACGAATAAATGTATTTTACAATCAATTGAATGTTTAAATGGAATCACCTTATTATCAACTATTATTATTTACAGTTTATGTACAAAAATAACTTACATATTGCTTCCTGTCAATGATGTTAGGTACACAGCACACGAATACACATACACAAGCACTTTATAGTAACTGCTGCACATGACTACCTATTTGCGATACACAAAGTCTTGTTCGTTTAATAACATTGGCAGCACACAACATTGGGGCACGTGGAGTAAATGTGCCATAATCTCGATGGCGCTGCACAGCTCCTAGAATTGTTCGGAGGGCGGGACGCCTTCCACGTCTCTGCTCGTACGTGTCACGAGCTCGTGACAGGTTCTCACTCGCAGCACTAGCACAAAGCCATTTGAAGATATTCTTGGTTCGTGTACGCGAAATTAGGCATTTTGATAATTATTAATTTACGCGCGCGTATCATTAGACAGACTTTTACAGACTGGCGAGCGCTCGCCGAGCGGTGAGCGGGTCGCGCGCGTTTGGCTCAGACAAAGTCGCCGCCGCCGCGCCGCGCCGACAAGCCAACAGAGTGTTGTCGGCGCGGGCGGCTCGCTTGACTTTCGGTGTCGATAGTGCCGTCAGAGAATACCTACATACCTATGCCTAGTGCGATTTTTCTCTGTGTGTGTGAGTGACTTTCGCGTAGTATAAGTTATTGTTTGGTTATGTATAACGTATTTCTCAATATAAATAGCTAAATAGAAACACTTTTATTTCTTGCTTTAGTCGTAAATAACAGATTAAACTAAAATGTTGTTAACTTATGAGAATTATAAAATATTTATGAAAGAATTTTTTTTTGTTAATTGAAACAAAAAAAAAATTCTTTCATAAATTGAATCCATACATCATTCTTAACCTTCTATTAAAATATATTGATCTTCATAAAGAAGACCCTATATTTCTATTTCTATGTGTGGTGTGAAATTGCGTGATACGGTGCGCAGTAGTGAAATAAGAAAAAGATGAGGATTGAAAGAAGACGTGGTAAGTAAGATTGAAAAGGGTATGTTAAGATGGTTTGGGCATTTGGAAAAAAGGAGTGAAAGTAGATTTACGAAAGAATTTTTCTGACCCTACCGGTACGGCTAATATGGCGGGCATGCAAGACAATGTTGGACTTACCACCGCGTGGCGCCGCCTGTTGGCGTCGCTGGAGAAGTTCTTGCCGCACTCGTGGCACGGGTGGCGTGTCCGCTCCGCGCTGTGGACGTGCATGTGACTCACAAGGCGCTGCTTCATGCGGAACGACTTGTGACATTGCGCGCATTGGAACAGAGGAGCTGACGAGTGAGAGTGGGAGTGGTCGCGGAGCAGGGCTAGGCTCTGAAGGCAGACAACAATATAATGTTAGGAATAGAATGTCATTTATTCGCAGAATATGGTAGAAAAAAAGTTCTTAGATCTAAATGTATTGTACAGCATATTCAACCGTCAATATCGGTGTGCAAATTTTTGTCCACTTTTCAATTTAACAATTCAAAATAATTAGGTATATTACTTATGTCCAAACTTATTTATTTATTTTTAATTATATTATTAAATGTCATGCATATTAAATCATTGTCATTCATTTAAAAATCATTTATATTATAATACTGCTTATCTAATAAAAAATTATACAATGCTTTTTTAAAATTTATCACAGTCTGGATTTTTATTGTCTTGGGTAATTTGTTATATAGTCGTATTGCCATACAGTATACATTTCGTCTATACAATTCTAGTTTTTGCATGGGTGCATATAATTTGGATGCATGTCTACCTCGACCATATACCATTTGCTCATTCGTTTTAAAATATTCTGA
Organism: Stenoptilia bipunctidactyla; assembly: GCA_944452665.1. NCBI lineage: Eukaryota > Metazoa > Arthropoda > Insecta > Lepidoptera > Pterophoridae > Stenoptilia > Stenoptilia bipunctidactyla. The sequence goes on from OX101746.1 coordinate 16,188,465, forward strand.
GTTATTTTTTACAAACAAACAGATTTCAAAAATATATATATGTCGGAGCTAACGATAAGTTGGCGATATTAAGATGTTAGTATGACTTCATGGTAACGGAAGTATGTTGGTAGCACTGTTAAAGAGGGCGCTAAATGCAATGACTGACTGACATTCGATTGCAGCGCCATAGGTTATGTCTTGAAGTAGGATGATGGCAAGTGACGCAGATACGGTTAGGACGGCTAGGTGCGCTGACGTATCTCGGACTGACGGTCGATAGTAGCTCGGTATTAATTGAGTTGGCATTGTAACTGACGGAACGGACTCGCGAATAAAGATTTTGTTGTGACTACACCAGGGTTATACCCAAGCCCACAGACTCGGTACTAAGTAACTGTCCAGTGATTAATTCTATCGTGTTTTATGAGTAACGCTTCTCTTCGTTTTTTTTTTGTTTTCCGACATCAGAAGTGGGATGAGCCCATGCATAATTAGTGTTTCGGTTCATTTTGCGAATAGACTTCTGGGATCTGACCAAGCTTAACTTTCGTTTGTGATTAGAGTAAATTCACGTGTCTTAGAGAGTTCACCATTTTGTGTGCCGTGTTTGTGTAAAAATATTTGCCATGTGTTGTTAATTAAATTCGTGATAACTTAGTGTGTGATTTAAAGGGATCCAATATGTTAATTTTGTTATTTTCATAACGTGTTTTTACTTGGTTCATTTCTATTGCGTGCGAGTTTTTGAAACATGGCAACTAAATTTCAATCGATTTATTTTGCGTTAATTTTGTATAGCTTGCGCTGCTGTGGCTTAATGCGTTTCTTTTTGAACCTTTAGTACCTACTTGGTAGATAGTAATGATATCACGGTTGAGCGGGTGAAATTTTGTGGTTAAGCGGCCTTCATAATGCCTTTTTAAATTTTCTTTCTGATTATCGTGTGTCCGTGACTCGGTAGAAATCGCTTTGTATCTTGCCGATCTTCGATTATTTTGCTGCGATTCTTAGAAGACACGTTTTCTTATGTTTTGGTAACAGTAAACTTGTTATTATTTTTGCAATTGAAACGTAATATTACGATAGTGTACGCAGATAGGTTATAACGTCGAGATTGAAAATGCGTTTAAATAATACTTTGAATTCGTTGCGATTGACAAAAGAGCTGGATTTTACTGTCGAACTGTTTGCGGTTGTCGAACAATTTTAATACTTTGTTGTTGTGAATTATGAAGTACAATGCAATGACTAGCCTGTGTGGCAATGACAGCCTGTGTGGCAATGACAGCCTGTGTGGCAATGAATGGCCTGTGTGGCAATGACTAGCCTGTGTGGCAATGACAGCCTGTGTGGCAATGACTAGCCTGTGTGGCATTGAGTAGCCTGTGTGGCAATGACAGCCTGTGTGGCAATGACTGGCCTGTGTGGCAATGACTAGCCTGTGTGGCAATGACAGCCTGTGTGGCAATGACTAGCTTGTGTGGCATTGAGTAGCCTGTGTGGCATTGAGAAGCCTGTGTGGCAGCAAATGGCCTGTGTGTCATTGACTGACTTTTGTGACGGGACGGACGTCACTGCAGGGGAGCTTTGCATTGTTTGCTAATTGATTGGGTTGTTCTAGCAGCTTATGCTTGCTTTGTTTATTGTTCGTTCGCTGTCAAATTGTTTGATGTTACATTCAAAGTAAATTTCATTGTTTAATGTGCGGTTTTCTTATCGAAAGTATTGTAGTTCGTACAATGCGTTGACGTTAGCCGATTCCTACTGAGTTTCTTGCTGGTTCTTCTCAGTAGATGGATCTTCCGAACCAGTGGTAGCTTTACGTAAATTCTTAAGTCGTGGATTTAGAATTTTGATGGAAATATTAAATTGAAGTAAAATTTTAAAAAATCTGTAGCGGTTAAAGTTTTGAATTTGCCAAAAGTACAAGTATCCATTGTAGTTGTAAAGAAAGATGTTATTTTTGGTGTTTGGAAGAGATTTAATGTGTTGTGGATACAGGTTCTCGTTCGCTGGTTTTGTGACTACGCCAGAAGGATTCTGGGTAGTGTGTTGAAGGAGTCATTGGTTGACTCAGGTTTCCCGTGGGGAAATGGTGTAATTGCTGTTAACCACGAACGATGTACCTTGTTGTTAATAATGAAAATAATGGATTTCAATGTTTGATTTGGAGATAATTGTTACTCATTGATGCTTGGAACTTGGTTAACTGAAACGGTATTTTCAGTTATTAAAAATTCAAACTTGTGTGTTTTCTTTTCAGAATTTGCCTGACTTCATTGTCAGGAGTGGCCGAGCCGCCACTTTGGTATGATTGTTTCAGAATATCACACGAGGACGTGCTCCATCGCAGGATGGCCGTGTCGGAGCTAACGATAAGTTGGCGATATTAAGATGTTAGTATGACTTCATGGTAACGGAAGTATGTTGGTAGCACTGTTAAAGAGGGCGCTAAATGCAATGACTGACTGACATTCGATTGCAGCGCCATAGGTTATGTCTTGAAGTAGGATGATGGCAAGTGACGCAGATACGGTTAGGACGGCTAGGTGCGCTGACGTATCTCGGACTGACGGTCGATAGTAGCTCGGTATTAATTGAGTTGGCATTGTAACTGACGGAACGGACTCGCGAATAAAGATTTTGTTGTGACTACACCAGGGTTATACCCAAGCCCACAGACTCGGTACTAAGTAACTGTCCAGTGATTAATTCTATCGTGTTTTATGAGTAACGCTTCTCTTCGTTTTTTTTTGTTTTCCGACATATACATGGTAGTGGCAATATTTTGAGCTTTCTAAATAGAGGTTTGCAGCTGTCACGGTAGGTTCCGTTAAATTTAACAATTCATCATCATCATAGATGCCCGGCTGGTGTAGCGGTAACATACATTGCCTTCTATTCCAGAGGTCCTGTGTTCGAATCCCGGTGGCGGCGGATATTTGTGTGATGAACACACAGATATTAGCCGTCAAGTCATGAATATGAATGAATGAATGAATATGAATGAATGAATATTTTCTGACACTCACACAACATTATTTAGCCCAAATTAAGTTTCTCAAAGAACTTGTGTTATGGATACTAGACAACTGATATACTTAAGATATACAACGTGTAACATAATGAAGAGATAATACTTAAGGGGATTGTATTTTTGGTGGTGTAGTTTATAAGTAACAGTAACATAAACTTGTAATCCTTACGGTTGGTTCGGAAAACAAGTTCAAAGTTTAGATCAAAATATCGAAGTGTCAACCCTAAAAACAGCTGTTACCTTTTGATAGAATCTATTCGATAACAGATGGCGTTAAAATAAAGCGATAAGTAACCAAGAGAGATACTACAAAGTGTAATTTTGTGCCTACTAAATTAGACGACAACAACGTCTCGGGAATATTTTTTCCGGTAGTATCTAAGTGCAGAATGTTTTTAAAACTACCTTTTCACCAATATGTGCGTTTATCACGCGGTTTACCAATTTAAAACTCTACTGAAATAATAGATTTTCACGTTCGAACCGACAACACGTTAATTTTAACTATCCGTGAGAATATATTTTCTTAACCTTAAACTATGATGCATCACTGACAAGGATAATTAACTTCTTATTTATTCTCACACACTTACAACTATCATCACCACCATACAATAAAGCTTGAAATAAATTTTAAGTAATCCAGCATTCTGCATAATTTTTATAGTCTATGAAATAGCAAGTTCGATGCCCTTTGTCTGCCGCGGATCGCTCGCTCGCTACTCCCGGGCTCTGACGTTTAAGTGTGACGTATTTTTTTCTAATACTTAACAACATACATGATCGAAATACATTTACGACTAAAATCAAAAATGTTATCAAATTAAGCATTAAGCAAATTAATTTAAGAGAAACGTAAAACAAAACATTAATTTAGGTACTCTCAATAAACTATGATATCAAACTTGTCATACAAAAAACTATCACATTTCTTTAGAAATACGCTATTGCAAGAAACTAATATGAAATTATTACAAATCTATCGGTAGGTATTACGTGGAAATTTTTTCGCACGGCGTTAAATCGCAACTTATACCTACCTAATGAAGAGAGACTCAAATAGACAATCAAACTTACCCATAATTCTAATAAAAAACGAAGAAATATCCTCTCTCTCTTACATTCAAACTTTCTAAGAATTATAATAGGAAACATATTCGGTAAATACCTATGATTTTGTAAACCTCAAACTATGATACAATACTTACAGCTTCTTGTACTTCTTGTATTCTCCCATACTTATAACTATCAATACATACGACAACAAAGCTTTAAATTAATAAAATTAGCAACTAAGTAAAGTCGTTTTCATAAAAGATAACCCGTGAAAAAAGATAATAGCTCTTATAACAAACACACAAGGTGTATTATCGCTCAAATCGCGGGACTTCTTTCGGCGTCTCGTCGCGAACTTGCGCCTTTCGGAATTATACCCTTTGAGATTTACCGCCGCCGCGTCGTCGCTTCCAAGCCAAACTAAAGGTTGTTCCGTTCAATATTTATTATGAACAAATTCTCAACTCAACAAATTTTTTTTATTTAAAAAAGTTAAATTACTGATGACTAACTAATTATTGTTTTTAGTTGCGGTTGTTTCAGGCAGCTGAAATTATTTTCAAACGCTATAGGGAAAAATATCCTAAGTATACCTGTCCTGAAACTTTATTTTTTTATGAGGTATCTTTATCTTTTATTATTATTCTTTTTCTTGAGAAACAAAATGGATTAATTTCTTTATTTAAAATGTGTGAAGCGTAAAAATAAGTTACGTAAATTAACAAATAACAATTTTTAATATTTTGATATTGAACAAACAACTTAAAAACTATTGAAGTGATTTCACGATTGAAAACTATTTATTTGTAACAGAATAACTTAACAATACAAAAACATAATATAATGAAGTCATTTCACTGTATTATGAAATAAATTGGGTACTAAGATTTTGTTTATCGTATCGCTATACGGAAGAACCCTAAAAATTTTTAGGTAGGTACTAGAACTGCTTTGGTTCGGTTTATGTATTTGTTTAAATTTATTTCAGTGCTTTCGTGTCCGTTTTCAAGTGTACACGTCAGTTGTTATCGCAATTTTTTTCGAAGTTTTCTTAAAATGTGTCGACTTGAAAGTATTGGAGGTAATGCACGACGACATGTGTATTCAAACAACAAATGTTACGATATGATTCTGTATGTTGGAGCCGCTAGTAACCACAGCATCAACGAAGCTCGAAGGCTTTACAGGCAGCGGTTTGTGGAGTGCAGGCCGGCAGCTGAACAGCGCCACTTACCCGGCTATGGCGTGTTTGGATGCATGAGTCCGCGGCTCAGCGCGCCGGTTCTTTTCACGCGAAACCCAGCGCGGCCACCTTTGCGTTCCGAGAACTTAGAAGAGCAAGTCTTGGATCATTTCGAGGAGGATCCGAGGAGCAGCACTCGGCGAGTCGGCGCTCTTTTGGATGTCAATCACATGGTGATATGGCGCACGCTTAGTGATGATTGCCAACATCCTTATCATTCCCGATGGACGCAAGAGCTGATACCAGCGGATTTGTGACCTCCTCGGTTAGGCTTTTGTCGGTGGCACAAACGTCATGTGGATGTGTGTGTATTGAAAAAGAAGGCAGAAATTGTGAGCCGTTTTTGTAATTCTGGCCAAGTGTAAGGGAAACCCTAGATACAGTTGTGAGTGTTTTTACGCAAAGTGAACTGAATGTCGATTGAAATAAGTGCGATACTTGCCATAACATTTTGTCAGATATTACAAATTTAAGTTGTAATAATTATAACAAACACTCTTTATTGTCATTAAACGTAGAAATAATTATGTACACAATATTTAAGCGATTTAAAAAGCTTTAAGCGATTTCTTTCAGGCAACCCGATTTATTCCGGGCAACCCGTTTATTATTAATAAATAGAAACTTGAAATTTGTACTAACATGTTGTTTTATTGTTTTCATTAGCTAGGTAGTGTGATAAAAATTGTGTCATTCAATGTGCCAAACGATAGGTAAGTAACAATCAGCTGCGCTGATATCCGCGCTACTCGCAGTGGGCGGCCGCGGCGTATCGCTCGCTATTCAGCCGGTGCGGGAAAGGTCATAAGGTCACTGATTGCGGCGCAAGTCTATTTTTAGCTTGTTAGGTTGACTAGGGTTGTCAAAATATTTCATTGTAAAATAATTTAAAAAAATTGTATGAAAGTCTATACCAGCACTGATCATGCTAATTCTTTTACTGTACATTCTACGTATGGTATAGAAGCTAACCCTAAAGTTTTATCTCTCCATTTTGTTACACGTTGTATATAAACATACATATTGAATAAATACATATTTTTTATTAGAATAAATTATAAACATATAAACATCCATGACTTGACGACTAATATCTGTGTTCATCACACTAATATCCGCCGCCGCCGGGATTCGAACCCAGGACCTCTGGCATAGAAGGCAATGTATGTTACCGCTACACCAGCCGGTTGTCAAGTCATGGATGTTTATATGTTTATTTAGTTTATTCTAATAAAAAACATGTATTTATTCAATATGTACATACATACATACATAACGTCACGCCTGTATCCCTTATGGGGTAGGCAGAACACCAGAGGTTATAAGACCATCTGATGTCACGTTTTACAAATTTGGAGGTATTATAAAGATGGAAAGAGACTATTGTAATGACAAGGGGTCAGCCTATCGCCCACAAAAACGCCTTTAAAACCTCTACAATATGTATGATATATTTCTTAAGTATATCAGTTAACTAGTATCCATAATACAAGTTCTTTAAGAAACTTAATTTGGTCTAGACAATGTTGTATGAGTGTCAGAAATATTTATTTATTATAATCATCACAACACTGTGATGAGCAGTGGGCTAGAGTCTGGCCAACACAAGCTATCCAAAAATTCAAGAGAAGGCTCAACGTATGTATGGTAGTGAATCTTGGGTGTGGCAGAAGCGACATGAAAGCAGGATTAATGCTGTGGAGATGAGAGCTTTGAGGAACATGTGTGGTGTAAAATTGAGTGATAGGGTGCGCAACAGTGAAATAAGAAAGAGATGAGGATTGAAAGAAGACATAGTAAGTAAGATTGAAAGGGGTATGCTGAGGTGGTTTGGACATTTAGAGAGGATGAGTGAAAGTAGATTTACGAAAGAGGTGCACAGAGCACTATTGTTTATATTGTATCTAAATGTTAAAAATGTAACGACTAGCGCCACCTAGTCTAAGCCATGTGAACTACTCACTCATCATTGAAATAAAAGTCAGTCTGTTTCCAACTACTATCTGTGCGTTTTATTAGGTTATGGGCCCAGCCTATAACTCGCGATAAATTAAAGTTTTATTCTGTTTTTTACTTTTCGTGGACTATCAGTGTACCGTTTGATATTGAAATATAAAATCACGGTGGAAATCGCTCCTTTGTGGACTTTTAACCTGTCTGTTACCTCGTGGCGTAGTGAACTTTCTGCAAAATGGCGGGAAGTTACATAGTGAATGTGCCTAAACTAAAAGGGCGAGAAAACTACGACGAATGGGCGTTTGCAGCGGAAAATTTTCTAATGTTAGAAGGTGTGGATATCCATAAACAGGAATCGACTGATGCAGTTACCGTTGATGAAAAAAAGGCAAAGGCAAAACTCATCATGACAATTGATTCATCTATTTATGTTCACATCAAAAACGAGCAAACAGTTCAAGGTGTGTGGAAACGCTTAAAGGGTCTTTATGACGACTCTGGTTTTACGCGTCGCATCAGCTTACTTCGTCAGCTAATTTCTATTCGATTGGAAGATTGCGAATCAATGGGGACATATGTTACACAAATGGTGGATACTGCACAAAAATTAAAAGGTACCGGTTTCCAGATCACTGACGAGTGGATTGGTTCGTTGCTATTGGCGGGGCTAACAGAAAGATTCGCTCCTATGATAATGGCCATAGAACATTCTGGCATGGTTATCAGTACGGACATTATTAAGTCGAAATTATTAGACATGAGTTCGGAAGTAGATAGCAACGGAACGAACAATGCTTTTTTGTCGAAAGGTTGGCAGCACCGTAAAAAGAAAGCCAGCTTAGCAGATACACAAAAAACGAAAATGGCGTCTTCGAAACCTATCAAAGCGATACGCTGTTACAAATGTAAACAACTTGGTCATTATATGAATAAGTGCCCAAATAATCAAAATAAAAGTGAAACAAATGCTTTTAGTGCGATATTTATGAACAGTACTTTTCAAAAATCTGATTGGTATATAGATTCCGGGGCAAGCTCGCATATGATCACAGATAAAAGTTGTTTAGAAAATGTCACACTCGGCCACAAAGTAAAGGAGATAGTAGTTGCAAACAAGGAAACAGTACCAGTTATATGCTCAGGAAATACAATGATTAGAACCATAGTTGATAATTCAGAATTCGATATTACGATTAAGAATGTGCTGTGTGTTCCTAACCTATCAACCAATTTGTTATCGGTAAGTCAACTTATTCGAAATGGAAACAAAGTAAGTTTTGAAAAAGAAGTTTGCTATATACGCAATAGACAGAATGTACTGATTGGAAAAGCAAATTTGGTGAATGGAGTATACAAGTTGAATATAAAGTCAGGAAGTTTGGTGGCGTGCTCAGCTACAACACTGACAAGTGAGATATGGCACCGTAGACTAGGACACATTAATAGCAAGGATCTGAATGCTATGAGGAATGGCGCTGTAGAGGGAATATCGTACATTGATAAAGCAGAAATCGATAAATCTAACTGCATCACATGCTGTGAAGGTAAGCAGGCAAGATTACCTTTTTCACACATAGGCAAAAGGTGTGAAAATGTGCTTGAAATTGTTCATGCGGACCTTTGTGGGCCGATGGAACAGGTCTCTTTGGGCCAAGCAAGATATTTTTTGCTTTTTGTTGACGACTTCAGTAGAATGGCTTTTGTCTACTTCCTCAAGGCCAAAAATCAAGCTTTAAAGTATTTCAAGGAGTTTAAAGTTCTTGTTGAAACACAAACAGGAAATAAACTGAAAGTTTTAAGAACAGATAATGGTGGAGAGTTTTGCTCTGTGGAATTTGATGACTATTTAAAGAAAAATGGAATAGTGCATCAAACAACAAACCCGTATACGCCAGAGCAAAATGGTCTTTGTGAACGACTAAATAGAACAGTTGTGGAGAGAGCTAGATGTCTTTTGTTTGAAGCAAATCTTGATAAAAGATTTTGGGCGGAAGCAGTCAATACTGCTATCCATTTAAGGAATAGAACGCTAGCTTCGGGTCTTCAAAAAACACCATATGAACTATGGAGTAATAAAAAACCAGATCTCAGCCACGTTCGGATATTTGGAAGTCGTGCAATGGTCCATGTTCCTAAAGCGAAGAGGACTAAATGGGATAAAAAGTCTGAAGAATTTATCATGATTGGTTATGGTGAAAATACTAAGGGCTATAGACTATATAATCCAAGATCAAAGAGTATTACTACCAGCAGAGATGTTTTCATTATGGAGAAAGTGAACTCGGATATAATACAAGCAGTGGTGGAAGATACTAAAGACATTAAGCCAATTATTGAAGATGAAAAAGAAGAACAAGATACCACTTCGAGTCCAAAAGAAGATAGCTTAATCTTTGAACATGATGATACATATATACCGGATATGACTACTAGCCAGTCTAGCTCAGAAGAATTCTGCGATAGCAAGTCTCTGTGTGATGAAACTGAAAGCCTAGAATTAGAGTTTGCTGACATTGGGAAGAGAGAGAAAAGAAAACCAGACAGATATGGATATGGTAATATATGTAAAATTGACGAGGGCTTGGATGAGAACAATTTCACATATGAGGAGGTAATGAGTGGACCTGAACGTGAGCAGTGGTGCAATGCCATGGAGGAGGAGCTAAAATCATTTGAAGAAAATGAAGCTTGGGAGTTAGTGAACAAACCAAGTGATGCTAAGGTAGTGCAATGCAAGTGGGTGTATAAAAAGAAATTGAATGTTGATAACACAGTACAATATAGAGCAAGATTAGTGGCAAAAGGTTTTACACAACGTCAAGGCATAGACTATAAAGAAACTTTTTCACCAGTGCTTAAATATTCCACTTTAAAATTGTTATTTGCTTTGAGTGTTAAATTAGACCTTAACATATGACATTTAGATGTAACAACAGCCTTTTTAAATGGCCACTTAGATGAGACTGTTTATATGCAGTTACCTCAGAATTTTAAATGTGATATGGTTCAGACTAAAGTTTTAAAATTAAAAAGGGCCATATATGGTTTAAAGCAGTCAGCTAGGGCCTGGTATAAGCAAGTTGATGATTGTTTACAAAAGTTGGGCTATAAAAAGTCATTGTATGAACATTGTTTGTTTGTAAAATCATCTGAAAATGTTAAAACATTAGTAGCTTTGTTTGTTGACGATTTCTTTATATTTTATAACTGTAATAAAGAAGTAGAACATTTAAAATGTCAATTAAGCAAAAGATTTAAGTTAAAAGATCTAGGTCAGTTAAGACGGTGCTTAGGTATGGATATTAAGATACAAAAAGATTGTATTTCTATTGATCAAAAAAGGTTTATTGATAAATTATTGTATAAATTTGGTTTGGAAAACTGTAAAAATGTAGAAACTCCTATGGAAATTAATTTGAAATTGGAAAAAATTAAAAATTTAAATTCTAAGTTTCCTTATCAACAACTGATAGGGAGTTTAATGTATCTCTCAGTTTTGACTAGACCTGACATCTCATATTGCATTAGTTATTTAAGCCAGTTTAATAACTGTAATACAGAAACACATTGGAAACATGCTAAAAGAGTTTTGAAATATTTAAGTTGTACAAAGTCATTTGGTTTAAAATATGTAAAAAATAATTTAGATTTAATTGGTTTTGCTGATGCTGATTGGGCGTCTGACAATTCAGATAGAAGATCTTATACGGGCTATTGTTTTATATACTCAGGTTGTTTAGTATCTCATGAAAGTAGAAAGCAACAGACGGTAGCTTTGTCAAGCACAGAGGCCGAATACATGGCTATTTGCGAAGCTAGCAAAGAGGCAATTTTCTTAAAGAATCTATTATGTGAATTAACTAACAGACAGAATAATATGCCTATTCTGATGTATAGTGACAGCCAAAGTGCTCTAAAACTTACTGAAAATTCTGTATATCATAGACGTAGCAAACATATTGATGTAAAATTTCATTTTATAAGGGAAGTAGTGTATAATAAATTTATTGAATTAAAATATTTAAAGAGTTCTGAAATGCCAGCTGATTTATTGACTAAAAGTCTTTCTAAAATTAAACATTATTATTTTATGAATAAGATGGGTGTGGTGGCATTACACAAGTAATATAACTTGATAACTTGTTTTGTTTGTTATTGTTTAATAAATATTTTTAGACTATTTAGTTAAGTGGTGGTATTGTTTATATTGTATCTAAATGTTAAAAATGTAACGACTAGCGCCACCTAGTCTAAGCCATGTGAACTACTCACTCATCATTGAAATAAAAGTCAGTCTGTTTCCAACTACTATCTGTGCGTTTTATTAAGCACGAGTGGATGGTCATGTCGGAATGGGCCGCTCTAGGCGAACGTATGTCGGTCAAATCGGGACATACTGTAAAGGGCCTAGTTAAAAGTACCCGTAACCGGCGAACGTGTATGAAACGATTGATGAATGTGGAGGAAGCGAAAGAGGTATGTCTGGATCGTAGCAGTTGGCGTTCCTTAGTCTCTGCCCACCTCAAAGGGCGACAGGCGCGATGTTATAATGATGAAGGCTTAACGCTGCAAAAAAGAAGTTGATGTTGATGATGTTTTTAAGCTCGGTGTTCAGATTATTAATTAGTCGTGGAGTAATGTATTGATTTATCGACTTCAAAAAAGGAGGACGTTATGTATTCGATGTGTAGTATCAACTTCGTTTAAGTAGCGCACCTAATGATGTTTTTCTAAGACAGCTTTCGATGGTCAGACTCTATTGGTCGTATTACAGAACAGTACTCATGTATTGATACTAGTTTTGAAACTAGTATCAACGACTTTCTTTATTACAAAACGTTGCCTAATACTAGATTCAATGACCAGATATCACTTGAGTACTAAATGATTTGAACTGTGTTCACGCTTATTATAGAACTTTACTTATGCATATGCCAATGATTGAAACTAGTTTCACAACTGTATTCACTTGAGTGTGCTGTCTACCATACTTGAGCGTACTTCAAAATAAGTTTTTGATGTTGTGAACTGTGGCTTAGAGAAAAACTAGATAGGTACGCGATTCATGCCTTCTTTAATAGTGATCTGTATTAACTACAATAGATCATTTCAGTGATATTGACCATTACGATAATATTTTTATAACAACTTTGAACTTTTTAAAACAAGTTTGAACTTGCTTTTCGTAAATAAAAACTATATTGGAATTTATAATTTTAAGTGACTTTACTTAGTAGTAGGCAACATTACATTTAGCTTTTACGTTTCGTATTATTTTTGATTGATAAATATAAATATATTTTCATAGTAAAAAGAAGCGACAATTATAATTTAACGGTACTGCTTCTATCGAAAAACAGATAAATAATTCAAAACATTGGCAATTTTGTCATATATCATATAGAATTTAACGTAATTTATAAGACATTATAATCTAAACGTTGCGTATAACGTAACAGTCCATTAGTTTTTGTTATTAAATGTAATGGGAAACAAATTTTTTTCAAAGAAAACCCAGTATCAACTGAGTCAGATATATGAAACTAGTTTCAGGTAATCTGGTTTTGATAATTGTTTTGTAATAAGACTAAAGCTCAAGTCAAGAATCAGCTGGTGAACAACGCTTACGTGAAACGAGTATTAAGTCTCGTTCTGTAATACGAGCATATGATCACAGTAGGTATCACACACATCAACATTATCTAGGCCAAATTAAGTTTCATAAAGAACTTGTGTTATGGATACTAGATATCTGATATACTTAAGAAATATTCTTCTTCTTTGCGTGTCGATGAATATGTTTATTATATTTTGCCCGCCCAGAAACTTGCCACCTATATGGCGTTACCGGTGGCTTGTACGAGGTCCTCGGTAGTGCAGGTTTCCGGGCACATGGGGCAGGAGAGAAGGTGTAACATTGTTTGTGGAGTCGCGCCGCACAAACAATGCTCATCTCCGTCAACGCTGAAACCCCATTTTACAACGTTTTCTTTACTACGGTACGCTAAGAAATATTTAAACATACATATTGAATACATAAATATTTTTTATTAGAATAAACTTAAATAAACATATAAACATCCATGACTTGACGGCTAATATCTGTGTTCATCACACAAATATCCGCCGCCGCCGGGGTTCGAACCCAAGACCTCTGGTATAGAAGGGAATGTATGTTACCACTACACCAGCCAGTCGTCAATGAAAGAGTTCGTCAACATGAAAGAGTTCTTAACTCAGAAACAAAAAACTATACAGCATGAAAAAAGTTCATACACAAAATTTTTTCTTCTCCAATATATATTTAAACTCACTTTGAAACAAAAGAATATCGATTATTCTAATTTGGCGGTCGAAAAGTTACAATATTACAACATCACAGAAAAGTTTTGAAAAATTAAAAGCGATTATAAATACACTCGAGAGCAAAACATTAGGTTTAGAGACAAAACTCATGATATCTCTCAAACTATAAACGCTAGCTTATTCAAATTAAAAGCAATAGGAAGCCTCTTTAATGTCAAATAAAAAGTAAATGTAAGTCATGTCTTTTTTTAAGAAATGACATAAAAAAGAAGAAAAAACATTTTTTTTTATTTATTTTGAAAATTGAACTAAGAATTCAAGTCATTTGTATCGATTTTGTTTGTTTTCTGTCACAAAAAAAATGTAATAAAAGGGTTTCCCGGTGTACAATATTCATTATGAAAGTACAAATCATGTCGCTCACACCTGAAGAATGTGCAAGAATCCTCAATATGCTGGAAAACGGTAGTCAGCGTGATACAGCCAGGATGGTCGGCGTATCGTTATCTACGGTACAACGTGTTCTCCAACGGGTCCAGGAAACTGGGTCAAACCTTCGCCGGCCAGGAACAGGCAGAAGAAGATGCACATGATACTTAGTCACAGCAATGCTTATAAATCGATTTCTCACGAGTGTTGAACTAAGAAATCAATTTGTACGTCTTGGAGGAAGCAACCCAAGTGCGTGGACAGTAAGGCGACGTATTTCCGAAGGTAATTTGAAGCCATCAAGACCAGCAAATGGCCCTAAACTTGAACGGGAGCATCGTATTGCAAGCACTTGAATTGGACTCAAGAGGATTGGTCAGAAGTTAAGCACTGAAGTCGTCGTGGCGTCGTGGTTACTGTGTGTATCATACGATATCTCAGATTAAGCAACGTTTGGTGCGGTCGGTGCTTGGATGGGTGACCGCCGATCATTCATTTCTCACGACGACTTCCGTGCTTCGGAGGGCACGTTAAGCAGTCGGTCCCGAGTACTGTATACTTGTATACAGAAGTCGTTAGAGTTTTTAAGAAGCCATTTTGGCACCCTGAAAATGCTGACATCCACCACCCAGCACCGGGCCAGCTTGGTGGATTATGGCCTATACCTCCTCGTCACCCAGGGGAGAGACTCATGCCCTGTAGTGGGCTCATTACAAAGAGTTGTGATGATGATGATGAAGCATGACTGTAGACACAGAGTGTAGATAAGACCAGGAAAACGGTTTCAACAAGTCTGCATTGAAAAAAAGTTGCACACGGCGGAGGATAAATAAATAAATATTTCTGACACTCACACAACATTATCTAGCCCAAATTAAGTTTCTTAAAGAACTTGTGTTATGGATACTAGATAACTAATATACTTAAGAATTATATAAACATACATATTGGATAAATACATATTTTTTATTAGAATAAACTTAAATAAACATATAAACATCCATGACTTGACGACTAATATCTGTGTTCGTCCCACAAATATCCGCCGCCGCCGGGATTCGAACCCAGGACCTCTGGCATAGAAGGCAATGTATGTTACCGCTACACCAGCCGGTCGTCAATCCGTGCATGTTTGGACTGGAATATCTGCAGTGAGCCGCACGGAGCTAGTTCTGATACAAAATGGAACCTTGACCGCGAAAATATACGTAGAAGAAATCCTTAATGAGTATGTCTGTCCGTTTGTGGCCAATATGGGCGAGAATCCGGTGTTTATGCACGATAACGCCCGTCCCCATACTGCGGCTATAGTGACTGATTTTTTTTTTTTTTTTTTTTTATGAGTGACTAAACCCGCGTTTGACCTCAATCTCACCTGATGGTAAGTGACGATGAGGTCGAAGATGAAAGCACACGGGTTTAGGAAGGAACTGGCTCTTTATACAATATTGCCGGAACACATTACCGCCGGAGCGGTAACATTTGGCGGCAGACTTTATATAAAGGGTGGTCGCTAGCCAGGCGGACCCAGAAGGGATCCTACCACCAAGCAAAACCGACCTCTTGATTACTTTCAAGAGGTCGGTATCACGCGCATGGAATGGCTTGCACGCAGCCCAGGCCTGAACTCCATCGAACATGCCTGGGACGCGCTGGGCCGACGTGTAAAACAAAACATACCACCTCCAATTACATTTCGTGGTTTAAAATTAGCACTGGTAGAAGAATGGGGAATATACCGCAGAACCGACTTAGAAACCTGGTGTACATTATGCCAAATTGGATAACATCGATCCTGAGATCACGCGGAGGTAATACACGGTACTGAAATTTGAGAAAATCATATCCTTGTACCAAGGCTATTTCTTGTAAAGTCATAAATGTAATTGTGATCATCAAGTGTAATTCGTGCATTTTTATTTTATACATACACGAGCGTTTGCCAGCGACTTCGTACACGCATAAACTCAAAAGTCCTATATTTTCCGTTCCTGTAAGAATTTCGGGAATTCCTTCCATAATACAAACAGACACTTATTAAGGAACCTTTATACCAAGTATCGTATCCGTACACTCAAGGAATAAGATTTTTCATACAAACTAAAATGCCCGATAATTTCCGTTCCCGTGGGAATTTCGGGAATTCCTTCCTTAGTGCACCCCTACATCCCCTAAAGAATGTATGTTCCAAATTTCAGCTCTCTACGCCCAGTAGTTACGGCTGTACGTTGTCTGTCAGTCACTCAGTAACTCAGTCAGTAACGGAACAGTTTTATATAATTATATTGATATTGATACATAACGTCACGCCTGTATCCCTTAGGTATGGGATAGGCAGAACACCAGAAGATAGTAACCATCTGATGTCACATTTGACAAATTTTGAGGTTTTATTATGATGGAGAGAGACTTGCAGTGATAGGGGGTCAGCCTATCACCCACAAAAACGCCAATAAAACCTCCATCCCTTAACTAACTTTTACGGTATGCCCGGGAAGAGAAGCAGCTGGCACATTCTATGTTTTTCTTTCACTCCCAGTCCAGCATGGAAGTTTTTTAATTTATTAATTAAGCTTCCATGCTGGACTGGGAGCGAAAGAAAAACGTAGAATGTGCCAGCTGCTTGTCTTCCCGGGCATACTGTAAAAGTCAGTTAAGGGACAGAGGTTTTAAAGGTGTTTTTGTGGGCGATAGGCCGACTCCCTGTCACTACAATAGTCTCTTTCCATCTTTATAATACCTCCAAATTTTGTCAAACGTGACATCAGATGGTCTTGTAACCTCTGGTGTTCTGCCTATCCCATAAGGGATATAGGCGTGACGTTATGTATGTATGTATGTAATTAATCTACCTGAAAAATTTTTCCGCAAACTTCACACATGCTGGGCCTCTTTATCGCCGGGTAAAAGGTTCGATTCTTGTCCGGGTGCGCATTCCTGAAGTGCGTGTAGTAATCGCGAGGACTCGACACTTTTACACCACACTACGAACAAGAGAATAATAGGTATTAACGCGCGAAGCCATATTAAATAAATAAATATTTCAGACACGCACACAACATTATCTAGCCCAAATTAAGTTTCTTAAAGAACTCGTGTTATGGATACTAGATAACTGATATACTTAAGAAATATATAAACATACATATTGAATAAATACATATTTTTATTACAATAAACTTAAATAAGCATATAAACATCCATGACTTGACGGCTAATATCTGTGTTCATCACACAAAATCCGCCGCCGCCGGGATTCAAACCCAGGACCTCTGGCATAGAAGGTAATATATGTTACCACTACACCAGCCGGTCGTCGAATATTACATATTACACCATTCCTAAACAATGCGTTGATGCTAAATATGGAGTCTCGCAGACAGATGCTTCTTGTCTCGTTAATGTTTGAGTTGTGGCCCACGGCCGCGCTCTGGTTGTAGTCCGGTCAATTTAGACCAAAAAATGAGAGTGAAGGTATATATAATAATAATAATAAAATCCCCAGACAATCACACCAACTATATGGCCCCAAAGTAAGCATAGCTTGTGTTATGGGATACCATATAGCGAACTAGGGGGGAACCTAGAATATAATTATATAAATAGATAGATAAACACCCAGACACGGGACATTTTTTTTTCTTGTTCCGTGCGGGGTTCGAACCCGCAAGCACTGGCGTCTGAGGCAGATAGGTTTACCCCATCGCCAAAGTGGTCGTCAAACATAAAGTCCCAACAAGCTGAATTTCAGTGAAATTGTTCAAAATATAATCATAAACAATGTCTAGAAGTTCCCCATCATTCCCCTGTAAGGAAAAAATTTAATTCAAGGTCAAAGGTCAAAAAAAAAAGTTTTTCGCGATTTTCAGCAAAACGGTATGTTTTATCATAAAAGTACCTCAGACAAAAATTGTAAATCATAAAATTATGTATAAAAAATGTATCAATACTTTTTTTTCTCACGAGCCACCGTTTCTGAGATATAACGATTCAATACACTACCTCATAGGTGGCGTGGAAACGTGTGCAAATTATGACAACTTTTATAACTTTTTGAATCGTCCGCCGGGATTCGAACCCAGGACCTCTGGCATAGAAGGCAATGTATGTTACCGCTACACCAGCCGGTCGTCGAATAAGCATAGAACTTTATCAACTCGTATGTTTTTTTCTTATGAATAAATGACATTGAAATTGAAACTAACCTGTTCACATGTTACCTCTTCGTTCGGTAGGTAGACGTGCTTGATGTCTCTCTCCCTACTGTATGTCTCTCTCGGCTTGTATTCGCCCATCGGCCGCTTTTTCCTGGAAAAGAAGAAAATAATACTAATAATAAATCTATACTAATATATAAAGCTGAAGAATTTGTTTGTTTGAACGCGCTAATCTCAGAAACTACAAGTGGGATTTGAAAAATTCTTTTTGCATTTGATAGCCCAACTCTTGAGGAAGGTTATAGGATATATTTTATCCCGAAATTTCCACGGGATCAAAAGTTAGGCGGGTGTTGAGGATAACATAAAATAAATTCAGTTTTATCTGTTTTGTTGCCCTTTTTATTAGAAAATTTAGAAAAGTACAATGTTGGCGTTTCAGATTAAACGGTTGAAGTGAATTTTTACATACGTTATAAAATTATTGAAGGTAAGAAGTTTGACATTTATACTGACTACATTTACTTTTAAAATAAAATAGCAATGTTGATTTGTAGGTATGTGAGATTGCAATGAATTTAACAAAAGTAATATTTGAATCCTAAACATAGTCCCCGCCGTTGAAAAGCTCCGTCTTTCAACAGTTTCAGTCTTCTGTCTTGGGTAAAGGACAAAGTCGAGTCAAGGGTCTTCGTAGGGATCCTCTTGTCGTAGTAATATCTGCAACTCGAGCAATACCATCTGGGCCAGGAAACAATTTTGAAATTCGGCCCAAGCGCCAGTTCAATGGTGGAACGTGTTCTTCATGAATGAGGACAAGATCCCCTATGTTTATGTTGGACTTATTTGTTTTCCATTTAATGCGGTTTTGCAATTCATGGATGTATTCCAGCTGCCATCTTTGCCAGAAATGTTCGTGGATTTGCTGAAGCCGTTGATAGCGTTGTAATGGTCCCAAATTTTTGTCAGTTAGAGATGGTGAGGGAAATGTAGTTAAAGATCTGCCTATCAAGAAGTGCCCTGGCGTCAGGGGTAGGAAATCGTTAGGGGAACTAGATAGCGGATACAAAGGACGGCTGTTTAAAATAGCCTCAACTTGCGCAAACAAAGTTAAGATTTCATCAAACGTCAGATGCGAATTGCCCATTACACGTTTTATATGGTATTTAGCTGATTTTACTCCAGCCTCCCAGATGCCGCCAAAATGAGGAGCGTAGGCTGGAATGAACGTAAATTTTATTCCCTCTTGAGTTGCAAAATCAATGATAGATGCAGAGTTTTGTTTGAGAAATGAATTTAATTCGTTGGCCGCAGCAACAAAATTACGACCATTGTCAGAAAAGATTTCCAATGGCTTACCGCGTCTAGCTATAAATCGTCTCAGTGTCATCAAGAAATCTTCCTTGGACAAAGTATTCACTGCTTCAATATGAATACACTTGTACCGTAAGCATACAAATATGCACATATAACATTTAATTGTTTTAGCGCCTCGACCCCTGCGATTTAAGATAAAGAAGGGTCCGGCGAAATCTAAGCCTACAGAAATGAAGGGAAAGTCAGGTGTTATACGTTGCGATGGCAAATTACCCATTTTAGGATGAAGTGTAGAGCCATCTACACGTCTACAACGAAAACAATTATAAATAGTTTGTCTTGCTAAACGTCGACCATTGATAACCCAAACAATTTCTCTTGTTATGGATAGAAGAAGTTGAGGACCTGCGTGTAAATTATTGTTATGCTCATGTTCAAAAAATATTCTAGTTAAATGGTGTGCACAATCTAATAAAATTGGATGTTTTTTCTGGTATGAATAATTGCCAGCACTAATTCTTCCACCCACCCTTATTAGATTGTAATCATCAACAAATGGAGATAGAGTTAAAAGTTTCGATTTATTTTGCAAAATTTTATTATATTTTAATATATTGTACTCAGTTTTAAATGATTCCTGTTGTGCCAAAAAACATAAACTTTTAAAGGAATTTTGTAACTCATCTACTGATAAATTGTCTGTTAATTTATTTTTAGGATTTTTTATGTTATATATAAAACGATTAACATATGCCATTATGCGTTGTAATTTAAGGAATTTTGAATATTTACTAAAATTAATTATAGTTTCCGTTAATGCTACAATGTGTACATTTAATTTTGTTTTTAATTCTGTTAGGTCTTCTGAAGAATTTTGATTTAAAATAGGCCATGTAGTGACATCATTTTGTAAGAAGTGTGGACCATACCACCATAACTTCAGTGTAGGCAACAGGTCTGGTTCTACGCCTCTCGAAATAAAATCGGCTGGATTATCGGCAGTGGGTACATATCGCCAAGTAGAATTAGAAGTTAACTCTAGTATTTCAATTACTCTATTGGTAACAAAGGTCTTGAGTTTCCTGGGTTCGATTTTAAGCCAACTTAGTACCACACTTGAATCAGTCCAGAACACTATTTTGTCCGGGACCAGTCTTAGAGAATCTGTCACACTTTTACAAAGACGGGCAGACAATAGTGCAGCGCACAGCTCGAGACGAGGTATAGTCGTCGGCTTTATGGGTGACACTTTAGATTTGGCGCACAATAATTTTGAATAAATTTTATTATTCGCATCGATTGACCTAATATATATGCACGCACCATAAGCACTTTGAGACGCATCACTAAAGGCGTGTATTTCTATAATTTTAGGAAAATTACATAATACTAATCTCGGAATTTGTAGGTTTTCTAACGAATGAAATTTCTTTGTGAATATATCCCATTTATTTTTAACATCATTAGGCACGGGTTCGTCCCAATCAATCTTTAAAGACCACAAAGATTGAATCAACATTTTAGGTATAATTATAATAGGACACAGCAGGCCCAATGGATCAAATATTTTAAAGGCATTAGAGGTAATCGCTCTTTTCGTAGTGACGGTGTCGAAATTTAAAGTTTTTATTGGAAACGTTAAAGAATCCAATTGCGGATTCCACTCCAACCCTAACGTGTTGAATGAATCGCTAAAAGTTAAATTATCATTATGAATATTTGAATTATTAAAAATTGATTGACAGTTAGTTTTAAACTTTCGCAAATTAAAACATCCCTTGTTTAATTCTTTGGTAACTGATGATTGTATATAGCTTAATTGTAATTCGTCATCTGCTCCTGTCACTAAATCATCAACTACGAAGTCATGTTGGATAATGGTTTTTATTAAACTGTCTTGACACTCTTCACCCAACTGCCAAAGGCACCGCGTGCTCAAATAGCTAGCACTCGCGGTCCCGTAAGTGATAGTATTTAAGCGTAACGTTTCTATAGGCATAGATTCATTCTCTCTCCATAGAATTAACTGTAAATTTCGGTCATCTTCGTTTAATAAAACATTTCTATAAAATTTTTCAATATCTGCTGTTAATAAATATTTGTATTGCCGAGCTCTTAATAAAATGGAGAAAAGAGAATCTTGTAAATTAGGGCCTATCCTTAGGATATTGTTAAGTGAATAGCCTGAAGTACTCGGTGATGATCCGTCAAACACCACCCGAACCTTGGTAGATTCGCTATTGTCCTTAAATACGGCGTGATGACACAAAAAATATGAATTATATGGCTTCATGATTTCAGATTTGGATAAATGTCCTAAACTAGCATATTCCTGCATAAAAGCCACGTACTGAGATTTAAGCAAAGGATTTTTACGAAATCTTTGTTCTAAATTAATGAGACGTTTCTTAGCCAATGCATACGAGTCACCTAAGCAGTCAGGAGACTCTTTGAGTGGTAGACTTACACAGAATCTGCCCGAATTCAAGCGAAATGTGTGCTCATTAAAATGTTTTTCACATTGAATCTCGCTGTCAGTTTTTTGATTTATTTGGGGCAAGTTATCTAACTCCCAGAATTTCATAAATAATTGTTCAATATCTTTATTAGTATTAGCAAAGTTACACTGTACGGTTTTATTAAACAATTGTGAATTAATCGATCCTACCAATAACCATCCCAACTTTGAACTTATTAGAGTGGGCTGTGATGAACCTAGAGAAATTCGTTCACTATTCAAAATGTCCCAGAACAGATCAGCACCAATGATAATATCAATTGAACCTGGTTGGTAAAAGTTAGGATCAGCAAGTTCAATATTAGTTGGTATTGTAAAATTTGAAATATCAAGGCTGAATCTAGGTATTTCACTGGTCAATTCGTCAAGCACTAAACAAGAAAGGGACACTTTGAATTTGCTGTTCAATGAGCTTATTTGTATAACACAGCTATCTATAGTTTGAGACGAATTTTGGTTACCTATACCTATAATGTTGACTATGTCTGTACATTGAGGAATTAGAGATAACTCGTCCTTTATAGACCTTTTTAAAAATGTTGATTGACTACCACAGTCTAATAAAGCTCGCGCTTGAATCGAATGATTTGTTTTAGTATTTGTTAATTGAATTATGGCAGTCGATAAAATCACATGATTACTAAAACTGCTTGAATAGTTCGCTACCGCATTAGAGGTACTGGCCTCGGCAGCATCACTTGAATTATTTGAATGGTTGTGTAACAATGTATGATGCCTTTTCTTACAGATTTTACATGGACCCATGAAGCAATCGCCAACAGAATGGCCCTTTCTTAAACAATTGGAGCAAAGTCCATGTTTTCTTACTTCAGTCCACTTTTCCTGCGTGGATTTATTTTTAAATATATAACAATCATAAATTTTATGACTTGAATTACATATAACGCATGAATAGCGACTGTGTTTATTTGAATTTAAAGAACTAGCTGTATATGATTTCGATTGATTTATATTTTCTTTGTAATTAGGAGTATTTTTATTGATTGCATGATTAGAGTTTGTATAATTGTTTGATTTTGTTTGACTAAAAAATGAATTGTTTCTGTTTCTATTAAGGGACTCGAGCACATCGGCCCTATCGATTAAAAATTTATTGAACTGATCTAAAGTTGGAAGTTCATCAAAATTACTACGAAATTCTTCCCATTTAGACAATGTTTGACTATCTAGTTTAGCCGACATCATAAATATTATTAATATATCCCAATTGTCTGTGCTTTGTCCAAGACTTGACAAAGCACGTAAATTTTTTGAAACATGGTCTACTAAATATCTCAGGCTGTGATCGGATTCACGTTGTATATTTTGTAAATTAAATAATGATTGTAGATGATATTTAATTAATAATCTTTTATTATCAAATCGATTACACACTAATTGCCAAGCTTCCTTATAATTACTTGAGGACACTTCGAGATTACTTACAATACGTGCTGCGTCTCCCTCCAAATAAGAAATAAGTAAATGAAATTTATGGATTGAAGACAATCGCTCATTATTATGAACCAAGCTTAAATACGTGTCTCTAAACTCAAGCCATCGGAAATAATCTCCGTTGAATTTTGCAATTTGAATTTGTGGTAATCTGACTGAGTCGACGAACTCGTGATGGCATTGGGAAGTTTGTAAGAAAGACTCGCGACGTGTTTCATTCTGAGATGACGATTGACTTTCTATGATTGTTTTAGCCAAAGCGATACTAAAAATAATTTCCTGCTCAATGCTTTCACGCTCGTCTAACTCTGAATCTATATTTTGTGAATTTACAATCTCGATTTGACTTTGCAACTCATTGAATGTATTAGATAACGTTTCTATTTTACCCAGTTTTATAGATAATTCAGCTAATTGTAATTTTGTTAATTGACTTTCAGTATTTATTTTGTCTAAATAGTTTTTAAATTTTGTTATTTGCCCTTTAATTGAGCTACGTTTTACTTGAAGTTCCTTGAACAAAGGATCCTTACTAAGGTTTTCTTTTGAAGAAGACTCCTTGGAAGAAAACTTATCACTTTCGTAAGGCATTAAAGGCATTTTAACTTAATACAATAATAAACCTAATCGATGTAAACTAGTTTAGATCTTCATAAAATACTAAGTAAGTAATTGGTTTCCAACGTAAACAAATCAACAGTTTAAAAAAAAATGAATATAAATGCTTAGCTTACGCTCCTTGTGAAGGCCCAACTGGGAGGCCAGTTACCGTAGCACAGGCCGCACCCGCCCCGCACCGGCTGCGCCGGGGGTAGCCGGACACGAGCTCGGCCTAAGCCGAACGACACTCAATTCGGGTTCAACGGGAGCTGAAATATATTCGGCAAATACTATGAGATTGATGTTATTGTATTTTATTAATTAACTGAAAGAGATCGTTTATAACTGCTATTCAACTAAGTGTTAATAATAAGTGTATATACTCAATGAAATATAGATAGGTACATAAATGATGTTACCTATTTTCCTATTTATTATATTTCAGTGAGCTATCTCTAGCTATTATCTTCTTTTAGCAGTTACAATATACAACTATAGCACTTATAAAGGTTGCAGTTTTCCTAAATATTTAAAGATCTTGGATATAAGTTTTCAATTATTTTTTTAAAGATTTAGTATAAACTTACTTTATACATATAGTTACTTACAAATAATTAAACATGCAAGTTTATAAACTAGGTTGAAATCTGCTTAATGAACTTTGTAAAGTGAATAGATGTTATGAATATGAGTAAATATTTGTACTATGCTATTGTATTTTAGTTGCAAAATACAAATGTATCTAAATTGTTATTTGATTTATGAATAAGCTAAGTATAATAGGCAACAATCAGATAGTTTAAGTTGGTTTATTGAATCTTGCTGAAATTGCTTGATGAATTAGTTCTATTTTTTCGTTTTGATGAATATGGTTGTAATCACCCACTGCGTCTTACTTTATATGCACAAGTGGAGGCAATTATGTATATTTAAGGGATAATGAATAACAACAATTTACTCAAATGCGTCTTACTTGATGCACAATTGGAAGTAAATGTTGCTGGATTGACTTATGGATAGTATAAAGGTAATGATTTAAATAAGAGAAAGGAGAAGGGCACTTAACTTGAACTGACAATGATGATCTGATTCCAATTCCACAATTACACCATGGTAGTATTCTCTTCTCGACTATTTGGATGTGAAAAAACACGCTGTCACTCTTTGTTGGCTCGCCGCTTACGTAACCTTTCTTCGATCGTGATAATTATCGGATTTGTGTAATTTCGTGTCCTTTTACGGTCGCCACTTTTTATGTTGAGGATAACATAAAATAAATTCAGTTTTATCTGTTTTGTTGCCCTTTTTATTAGAAAATTTAGAAAAGTACAATGTTGGCGTTTCAGATTAAACGGTTGAAGTGAATTTTTACATACGTTATAAAATTATTGAAGGTAAGAAGTTTGACATTTATACTGACTACATTTACTTTTAAAATAAAATAGCAATGTTGATTTGTAGGTATGTGAGATTGCAATGAATTTAACAAAAGTAATATTTGAATCCTAAACAGCGGGTAAAACCGCGCGCAGTTGCTAGTAAATAATAAAATCCCCAGACAATCACACCAACTACATGGCCTCAAAGTAACCGGAGATTGTGTTATGAGATACCATGTAGCGAACTAGGGGGGAACCTAGAATAGAAAATACATAATATACAGGGTGTCCCAGTAATGGTGGTCAAGCCAGTAGGTACGTGTGCGTGGGGGTGTAGGAGGTCTCGAGCCACTTGTATTTTTTTTTCATCCCAATTAGTTTGCGTTCTTACGCCATGTTTTGTAAAACTTCGAAAACTTAAATAAATGAAAAATGTGATAAATAAAAATAAAAAAAATGCAAAAACTTAAAAACATTATTAAAACATTGCAATGCTTCACTTTAACTGGGATTCACAATTTCTGTAAAGAAATTGGTCTCGGGTGGTCTTAGCTGCAAAGCTATACCATAAGATGGAGCTACGTTAGCAATATAACGTAAAAACAAAAATGTGGTAAGTAATTTCGAGGCATACCGCCAGCCCCGGTAGCTCAGTGGAAGAGCACTCTTTCGGCAAACGAGAGGTCCCAGGTTCGAATCCTGGTCGGGTAATTATTATTTATCACATTTTTCATTTATTTAAGAACTAGCTGCTGCCCGCGACGTCTTCTGCGTGAACGCTATGCAGCACCAAACGCACCTACGATTATAACACTGCTAGCGTGATAATATGTAGCCTATATGTTGACCCGACTTCTTAACTATCTTCATGCCAAATTTGAAGTAAATCCATGCAGTACTTTTTGAGTTTATCCCGGAAAGACAAACAGACAAACAGACAAAAATTCTAAAAACTATATTTTTTGTTTCTGTTTCGATTGTAGATCATACCCCAAGTATTCTTTTTAAAAAATATTCAATGTACAGTTTTGACTTTCCTACCATTTTATTATATGTATAGATAATTGAGCATTTTAAATGCAAAAACTTAAAAACATTATTAAAACTTCGAAAACTCCTACTTTTTCACATTCGTAGGCATCACGTCTGCAGTTTAAGCCTTAGACTAATATTTTTTTGTTAAATGTATTCCGTAATAATGGTTCTAAAGTAACCGTCACGAGAAGCTATAAATTATGTAAACAAACATCTTTTAGTAAGTAAACATTTTATACTGCGAGATAATAATAACTTGAACATATTCAATCGACATGAAATATAGACGGGTTATATGAAAGTAACAACCTATTTAATTTAGTCGAATTATATTTTAACGACGCAAAGCGCTATCGTTTGTGTTTCTTGGTACCGGAACGCGTCCGTCGCAGGGATTGTAAACTATCGGGACGCCATTTTGAAATAAACAGTCATTCGAGTTTCGAATGCGTACGAGTTTGTTTGTTTCATTGCTTTGCATATATCGCGGATCTGGTTGTTATTGTTAATTTTGTTATTGTTTCGTTATCACTTTTTAATTGTTGTAACTTTAATTGTTGCGTTAATTTTATTTGTTATTACGTATAATGGAGCCAGTAGCCAGTACATCTAAGGAAATAAATTCGCCACGAAAAAAACGTCAAAAGGTACGTAATACAATTTATCTAAAATATATATAAAGTAAAAAGAAAGAGTTGTTTGTTCAAACGCGATAATCTTTGGAAACTTATATTAGAAGTAGGTTTTAAATTGTGAAGTAATTGGTTAGGTTAATTGGTATACCTGGAGATATAGCTTGAGCTTCGTGTGAAAGAGACTGAACAGGTGATTTTTACAGGTGACGAGCTTTACTTCTAATGAGAAAAATATGGTGATCAACGTATATAAGTACGTGAAAGAAAATTGGCCATCGAATGAATATCCCTACAAAACCGAAATAAATAAAAAAACAGCAACGATTTTGGGAATTGGCATCGCATCTGTGTATAATATATTAAAAGAATATAAATCAGAAAAGGGAATAAAATCACCTATCAAGTCTAAAGACAGGCCTAAATTTTATCAGAAAGTAGACGATTTTGATAAATCCGTAATTAGGAAAAAAATTCACAGTTTCTTTTTAAATGGCCAATTACCAACAATTCCCAAGATTCTTCAGGCAGTAAATGACGATGAAGATTTGCCAAATTTTAGCGAAACAACTCTCAGGCAGCTAATAAAGCATTTAAACTTTAAATACATAAAACGACAGCGAAATAACGCACTTATTGATAGAGATGACATTGTAATATGGCGGCGAAAATATTTAAAATCTATTAAAGACTATAGACGTAAAAATCGCCAGATATTTTACATGGATGAGACATGGGTGAATGCAGGTTAGTGTCTTTTTTTTTTTTCATTTTAGGGCGAAAAGGAGTTAGCAAGTTAGATTATTTAGCCAACGAAATGTTTAATTGTTTTTACAGGACATACCGTAAATAAAACTTGGGTAGACAAACAAGTTAAAAGTAAGAAGCAGGCTTTCCTAGAAGGACTTAGCATTGGTGCACCTAACCCAACGTCAAAAGGTAAACGATTAATAATTACCCATATCGGCAATGAGAACGGTTTTGTAGAGGGCGGCGAAAATATATTTGAATGCAAGAAGACGGGAGATTACCATGAATCAATGGATGCAACACATTTTGAACAATGGTTTGAAAACGTTCTCCCAAAACTTGGAGAAAATGCAGTAGTGGTAATGGACAATGCACCATACCACTCAAGGCGTCTTGAAAGAATTCCTACTACTGCCTGGAAAAAAAATGATATACAAAATTGGCTTGTAAGTAAGAATATTTCTTACGACGACAATGAAATTAAGACTGAATTACTGCTAAAAGTAAAAAATGTTAAAGACCATTTTAAAACTTATGTAGTGGACGAGCTCGCAAAAAAATATAAGGTGGAAGTATTGAGACTCCCGCCATATCATTGTGAGCTTAATCCAATTGAGCTAATTTGGGCCAACGTAAAAGGATATGTTGCTCGCAAAAATACAAATTTTAAATTTGACGAGGTAAAACAATTATTACAAGAGGGACTGCAGCAGATTACTTCGGAAAATTGGAAGCGTTGTGTGGAGCATGTTATCAAGGAAGAAGATAACTTTTATTCCAAAATCGATGAGATGATTGATAAAACTGTAGACAGCTTCGTGATACATGTCACTGATTCTGACACAGAAATGGAAACATCTGAATCTGACGAATAATTATTCTGAAATAATATATGTTAATTAATAAATTATTAAATCTTAAACAAATTCTTTTTTTTTATTGGTCCAAATGTTGTGAACTCCTGAACACTTGTTTACAAAATTTATAGCTTCTCGTGACGGGGACTTTACTAAATTACAGTTTTAAATTCTCAACTAATATGACTGGTAGTTTAAAAACCATCACTGAACATAAATTTTATTATTAAACTTTATTGAACATGAAAGTTTGAGCACCTGTCGTGTAAAAGACTTTTGCTTGGTGGAAGACCCTTCTGGGTCCGCCTGGCTAGCGACCACCCTTTATATAAAGTCTGCCGCCAAATGTTACCGCTCCGGCGGTAATGTGTTCCGGCAATATTTTATAAAGAGCCAGTTCCTTCCTAAACCTGTGTGCTTTCATCTTCGACCTCATCGTCACTTACCATCAGGTGCGATTGAGGTCAAACGCGGGTTTAGTCACTTATAAAAAAAAAAAATGTGTGGGATCTGTGTGCTCCACCACCTAGAAAGTTTGCCTACATCATGAGGATTTTAGAATAGTAGCATAGTAGAAATTTTCTGAAGGACAATAATATATTTATATAAAATAATTTGAATCAGTCTTACGCTATGTGTGTAAAAATATTCAATGCTTTATCTAGCCGATTTAAATTATTGTCGACAAATAAATTGAAAACCAAATTGTCAAGGTGGTTAAAAGAAACATGTTTTACTCACTTAACGAATATTTTCAATGTAAATTTACGATGTTTGACGATTTAATTAAATGGTTACTGTGTGAATCATACGATATCACAGGTTAAGCAACGTTCGGCGCGGTCGGTACCTGGATGGGTGACCGCCGACCATTCATATCTCACGACGACTTCCGTGTTAAGCAGTCGGTCCCGGGTGCTGTATACTTGTATATAGTAGTCGTTAGGGTTTGTCAGAAGCCATCTAGGCGCCCTAAAAATTCTGGCATCCACCACCCAGCACTGGGCCAGCTTGGTGGATTATGGCCTATACCTCCTCTTCACCCAGGGGAGAGACTCATGCCCTGCAGTGGGCTCATTACAAAGAGTTGTAATGATGATGATGCTGATGAAATCGTAAATTTGTAATAACCTGAATTGCAAGGTTTTTTTTTAAATCTAAAAGAATAATTTTCTAATTTGATTAATTCAATTTATATAACTTATCATTTAAATTTATTGATTACTTTTTTCTTTTATTAAAACAATATTGCATGCTGATTACCAGTTTTGTATGTGAGACATTATAGTTGAATTCTCTTCAAGTGGTTTTTGTGACAGTTCAAAATTGTCAATCTTTGTGACGTTGCCAAAATGAAATTGTTCGATCGGCTTTGACGTATCGAATCAGTTGGTGAAAAAAATGTGTACAAACTTCCGATTACAAGATGGCCGCTCATATTCATCGATTCAATGTCGATTCAGTAGTGTCAATCACTATCAACTGAGCGTTCCGTTTCTTTGAATCTGTCTATTTAAGATGAATATTTTTATGACATTTACTTAATTTATTTACAGTTAATAATAACAATTACACTTTATTACTAGTTCAATTTATAATTTAAAAAAAAAAAACAATTTTATTGACGTAGTTTTTATTTTCTTAACGCGCCAATTTATATTTTATTAGTTGTAAATAGTTTGCGCGTAATGGAAAATGAGAACTGTCACGAAAATCATTCGAAAACAATTCAACTATAATTATAAATTGTAAACAACTGTTTTTTACCATACATTGAGCAATAAATGAATTTGAATATCTGTAAGTATTCCTTAAAAAAAAAAGATAGGTTTCCTTGGTGACGAACTTGTTATCATTTCTTTCGACACTGACATTTACTGAGTACAGAATTCGAACAGTATCTAAAATGTCCTAAGTGCATTATCAGCAATAGACCTTACAAGTTTGACAGTTTATAGTACATAGGCGAATAAATTTTATTTTATTATTACATTATTAACTTACTCCGGATGCCTGGATGATTCTTTGAAGTGTTTGTTGTAAGCCGCGGCAGAAAGGAACCGCACGTTGCATTCTTGACAGAACGGCCCGTCGTCCGGAACCTAAGGGTAAAGTAATTAAATTTTTAACAAATCACAGACATACATCTACATAGACAACGCAAATGCATGTACTTCGCGTGTCCGAACTCCGAACCCCGACCAAGCGTCAAGGTTAGAAGCCGCTAGATGGAGTCGCGCGTATGTATGTCTGTTAGAAAATTGATATCAAAATATAGATATCGTTCTTAATAATCGATATCATCGGCGGTGTCTTTGAATCAATTCGTATTTTATATCACAATATATCAACTGTTACGTAACAGTACGTGTTAAAAATACGGCACGCTTGGTTTCAATACAAATCTTGACACTTGCGTTATCTATGTAAATATGTCTGTGTATTAATTAATAAACGAGTAATAATAATAGACTCCATAAAGTCACTAACTCGTTCATGGGTCAATGTGTACGCTTTTATGATAAAATTCCAAAATATTTTAGAATTTTCGATTTGAATGAAAGGATATGTTTCCGTTTCTTTGTATCTGGGGCTAGAATTGGCGCACAAGGATATATTGAAGAGAATATGTATACAAACAAATAGCAATCACTCAATTTCAGATAGACATCTTATTGTAGGAACGAGGTGTCACCACTGTAGGCACTCACATTATAAAAAAAGCACAAGATTTATTAAAAATCGCATCTCCGTACATAGACATTCCTCGGACCAAGAATCACAATGGATGTAGTCATAAGACGTTGCCGCTCTGGACGTGTCTCAAACCAAAGGCCTTGTATCTCTGTCTGTTCTGCCTAAAAGTGAGACGAGTAAAAGAGACAGTAATGTAAATTTGGCAACGTCGCACTGTCGGTGTAAGACGTGTCATTTCATGACCGAATAGCCGGTCAAAACATTGTGGTTATGTGCAGTATTTTATTGTAATATTGAGAAATATCAGTGTTTGAACTAAAAGTGAATTGAAAAATTGATAAAATGTCTTGTTCAGCTGTGTATTGTTCGTCAAGAACAACAAAAGGAGGAGTGAAAGACCCGGAATTTTCGTTTCATACGTAAGTCATTAACTACATTATGTGTGATTTATAACGCGTTTTCTAAAAACAAAAACGGCAAATCATTAAGTTTTACCAGTTCCAAGTCATACAATCTCATGCAATTGATAAAAATCATATTTTGAACCTTAAATTAATGAAAGAGAAAGGCTTTGTTTTGGGCATCATTTTTAGTGATGTTACGTAGTAGCTTTATCGATAAAATTTTTAATTGTTTATTTTACCATTTTCAGATCCCCAAATGCCCCGAAATAAGAAGTGAATAGATTAAGGCTGTTAGGCGTGATAACTGGGAGCCTATAAAATATTCAAGGCTCTGCTCTAAACATTTTGAAAAATCTTGCTATGTAGACGGTTTATTAATCAAGAAACTTAACACTGATGCAGTGCCGACTATGTTTGAAGGATATCCACTGTACTATCAATCGGTAAGATTTGGATGAGGTCTCCTTCCAAAAGGGCACTTAATAAAGATGTTGTATTAGTTTCTGAAGTATCACCTATTAAAGACTGTATACATTTTTGGAAGTTATTAGGATTTTTGCTATTTTTAAATAAATGTTTAAGGTACCGAAGAAGAGAAAACCACCTCAGCGCCAAGATGAAATTCTAATTACTCCCAGGAAACTGAAGAAGATGCAAGAGAGTGGTGTCAATTCGGAAGACATTTATGACAGCTCTTACTTATAAGTTATCTCAGGACCACTTGGAATTGTTTTTTGGCGCAGTGAGATCAATGGGAGGCTCTATCAATAATCCTTCTGTAAAACAGTTTAGGTCTGCGTATAAAAAGCTGCTTAAACACGCCGAATTTAAAGCTGCAGAAGGAAATTGTATACGCTTAGAAGACATACCCATTTTAAATGTCACGAAAATAACAAATTATGTTCATATTATAAATAAGTCTCTTGCCAAACACAGGATGATAGAGGAGGTGGACCAAATATCTAAAACTAATTCTCTGATCGACAATGATGATCACTGTTATGTAAATGACCCGAGCCAACTTACCGAATATGTTGCCGAGGTAATTTGTTATATATCGGGGTTCGTAATAAAAAAGATTAAGAAGAGTATGGTATGTGAGAATTGTTTGTCAGCTTTAGAAGGTCCTAAAAGAAGTTCATTGATAAATTAAAAAGATATAAGAGGTCTAATCTATCCAAGTGATGATGTATATTATATTTGTAAATTGTGTGAAAAGGTTTTACGCAAAACTTTGATATGTACCCATCATAGCAAACATGTATACAAAATGATCAGAGATGGGATATGACAGACTATGCACTCCTCAAATTATAACAATATTTTCCAATGTTTAAATGAACACGTGACTGATTTCAGTATTTTTGATGATCATAATTTATATCTTCTCATAAAATCAATTTGCGAGATTTTATTTAAGGGTTAACAACGTTGTTATTTATTTTTAAGATAAATAATAATAATTTTAAATAATACATTTTTAGTTTCTTTCCCATCAAAATGCCTTTTATTTATGTCAGCGTAAATCAATTATTACAATTATGCATAACTGACACTTCTCGATATTCAAGCCATAATATTGATACAGTTGTCACATCCCTATTTACGCACACAAATACACATCGAGAGCTGCACACTTACAAAAAACGGACACGCTAAAAATCCAAATACTACGTCCATTGTGATTCTTGGTCCGAGAGACATTCCATTTCTCCTTACTTCAAGTGACAGATTTGTACCAAATGACAAGACAGATGACATGACAATGACAGTTTTGACAATAAAAAGAGAATCAAAAAGGCGAAATATAAAGACGGTCGTAGCATGGTGGTTGCCATTTACATTAAACTTTTAACATTTTTGTGCGCCACTAATTAAGATTATTGTAGTTTTTCGATATTTTTATCGATACAAGCATAATTTTAGCTACGTTGTGCTCTAGTGTTTATTAAATATTCCAATTTAATATACTGACTTTTTATGATTGATTCAATGTAATTTTTAATTTACTTTATTTAAAATGTATTTTTCTATAACTTTTATTTATTATTTATCAAGAAAATGTATTGTTTGTTTCTTTTTATCAGTTTTTTTTTCTCTCTTTTTTTTAATTGTTAGTAATAAGGACATGATTTACGTATTTAATTGATTCATTTTTTAATTTGATTGTTTTAATTTTTTTTTCTTCTATATTGCCTGCAATTATTAATCAATAGCGGAAATGAACTGTCTCTCTTATTTTCTCTTTGTTCGTTTTCTTTATTATTATGTTTACTGAAAGTGTAATATCGTTAGGAGCAAAACTTGCATTTTATTATTTTACCATCCCGCAACTATATTTTATGTTCGGCATCAAGCAAAGGGTGTTTTGAAAATCAGCGTTGCTCACTAAGGGCAACATAAAGCTGAAAACATCCCTTTGACACATGTATTGTAATTATTTTTAAGTTTTATGTACCTTTATAAAAAATATGTGTGTGTCAATAAATGGATTTATTTATTTATTTGGAAACATAGCATTTGGCATAGTGATTGTGGGCAGTCTGGAATAGCACATAGGCTACTTTATCTTGATATTCGCGGGTAAAACCGTGTGTAACAGCTTGTTTATAATATTATAATAATGATAATTCTTTATGGTACACCAGCAGCATTTGTTAATTGATGATACAGTATGTATTTTAAAACATTTGTAAAAAGGCCATTTGCCCCTTCGCTTGAATCGATCTCTGTCAGGCAACCCAGTTAGGACAGGACATGAGTAGAGGAAATTAGGGTGGGTTAGGTACAGATTTCATAAAATAGACTTCGTTCAAATAATTTCATATTTCATTATTATATTTCACGATTAAAGAGTTTTTTGTAAACAAAGGTGATTCCGGTATGAAAAAATTTCAATTTCATGCTAGTTCTCTAAATTTCATCAACAATACCAGCAGTAAGGTTTATAACGTAATGGTTAAATTAAATAATAATAATCATAATCATCATCATCATCATCATCATCATCACAACTCTTTGTAATGAGCCCACTGCAGGGCATGAGTCTCTCCTCTGGGTGACGAGGAGGTATAGGCCATAATCCACCAAGCTGGCCCAGTGCTGGGTGGTGGATGCCAGAATTTTCAGGGCGCCTAGATAGCTTCTGACAAACCCTAACGACTACTGTATACAAGTATACAGCACCCGGGACCGACTGCTTAACGTGCCCTCCGAAGCACGGAAGTCGTCGTGAGATATGAATGGTCGGCGGTCACCCATCCAAGCACCGACCGCGCCGAACGTTGCTTAACCTGCGATATCGTATGATACACACAGAGACCACGGCGCCACGACGACGACCTTAAATACTTAATATTATTTAGTTGGAATCATATTATTAAGAATATATTTTACTTTAAACATTATCTTGGCTGAATAGGTTTTATTCATTTGGTATCTCTAATGTGGTCTTGAACATTTTTTCAATTTTGAAAATATTCATATTTTTCACATGTCTAAATGGCATAGATATAATCAAAGATTTTTCATTTGCGTGTTTGTCGATCTCCGAATTCTTACATATTTAAAAAAAACATGAAGTACTCAAACAATTTCGATTTATATGGGTCCAACTGTGAAGTATCCTCTATCATATGAAACGAAAATCAGTTCACGCACCGTATCACAAAGACAGAAGTGTTACTGCATATTTGGCTGGAAAAAATTACGCTTTTTTAATCCCATTGCAAATAGTAGTAACTAACCAAACGAGCAATAGCAAAAGAAGTTTTTTTTTTTTATAAGTGACTAAACCCGCGTTTGACCTCAATCTCACCTGATGGTAAGTGACGATGAGGTCGAAGATGAAAGCACACGGGTTTAGGAAGGAACTGGCTCGTTATACAATATTGCCGGAACACATGCACAAACATGTATTGAAAGCATGCACTGACACATTGAAGCTCTTATTTCAGCAAAGAGCAGCATCTATAAAAAATATAAAAATATTTTCAACACACTTGCTCGTAAAGTGAGCGTTATTCTATTGAGTTTAGAACTATAAACTGGGCTATAAGTCACGCGTGCATTAATATATTATACCCTAGTGCATAATATAATGAATCCTACAAAGTTGAATTGTACCTTTGTGCAAATAACATGCGAGAAAACAGAGCATATTTTATTGGTCCGGGTTATACACTAAATATTTTCAGAAACAACAAAGAGGTTTTATACCACTTCAAATCCACATACATTTTTAAATGTTTGCGCCTTATATTAGTAAAATAAATTTGTATATTAAACAAATTATTCACAATTTTCAATCATTTGTCATAAAATATTAAAATATTTGCATTTACCACTCCAAATTAAACATTTTCACTTAAAATAGGCTGTATATGCTATACAGACATTGACACATTTGACGGAAAAAAAAACCTACGCGCATGCGCGAGGTTCGGCGCCATTTTTCAATCACAATTCACAGCTTTGTTATCAAGTGTGTTTGTTATTTTATGATCACGTATGTCTGTCTTTTACTCACAAGTGTGTTGAAAAACGTCGTATGTAACTCGTGAGCGTTGCTCACTTGTTACATAATATACTATTTTATATTAGTAATGCGTATATATATCATAAATACGTACAAAATATATACTGTTTATATATATTTTTTTATTATTTATCATCC
Organism: Stenoptilia bipunctidactyla; assembly: GCA_944452665.1. NCBI lineage: Eukaryota > Metazoa > Arthropoda > Insecta > Lepidoptera > Pterophoridae > Stenoptilia > Stenoptilia bipunctidactyla. Next base: position 16,224,950 of record OX101746.1, read on the forward strand.
CAATAATGTACAGCTTCAAATAAAAAATATATAAGAGACCTTCTTAACTTGTAATTTTTTGCCCAAATTTTTAACTTAGGACCAGGGACCGGAAAACCCCTTTATTTGATTAAGCCTATTGATAGGGTAACCCTATCAAAATCTTACCATATGGAAGTGTGACCCTATTGATATGGTAAGCCTATCGACGTGGTAACACTTTGAATAAAGTTAACTACTTTCGGATGCGCTTACCCTGTGATAGGGTTGCCTATTTCTATCTCTTTTCCGCGCATGCTGTTTAATTCGGAAGTATAATTCGAAGTGCGAGATTGAATAGATGGTGATATTTTTGATAATTTGATATTCTTAGAGATTAAATTTGCCTGCAGGTTTTAAAACCCTATTGAATCGGTAACCTTCAATAGGGTTTTCGATAGGCTTACTGCTTACATGAAGCTAACTCTATTGATATCCTTAAATTAGGGTAAGTCTTCGATACGGTTACCAAATTGATAGGGTTTTTTAAAACAAGTCTATGAAAAACCCAATCAAAAACCTCTTTAAGGGTAAGCGGTTCCGGTCCCTGCTTAGGACATTCAAAAATCTCAGTACTAACCCTAATAATTTGGCCACCTATGGTATATGTTTCCATTACAGTTAAAAAACAGGAAATCAACAGGAACGTGGGTCAACGGTAACATAACGTCTGCAAAACAAGCATTATTACAAGGACTGACTGCTGGGTTGAAAGCTCTATCAGAAAAAGGAAAAAGGTTCATAGTCAGCCATATTGGAAGCGAGGAAGGATTTTTTAAAGGCCGGTTTAATTATGTTTGAATCGAAAAGCAATTCAGAAGATTATCATACAGAAATGAATGCTTTGAAGAGTGGTTAGGGCGTATGTTACCAAAAATGAAACGAAATTCAGTGTTGATAATGGTTACCATAGCCGAAAAATAGAACAGATTCAGTTAAATAGTAAAAATATGCCTTTTGAAAAGTCTTTGATTAAAGCGCAGCTTTTAAATATTGTGAAAGAAAATAAGGAACAATTAATAGTATATTAATTGTTCCTATAGTATAAATGTGTCAATGTCTGTATAGCATATACAACCTATTTAACGTGAAAATGTTTAATTTGGAGTGGTAAATGCAAACATTTTAATGTTTTATAACAAATTATTGTAAACTGTGAACAATTTGTTTGATATACATATTTGTTTTACTAATATAAGGCGCAAACATTTAAAAATGTATATGGATTTGAAGTGGTATAAAACCTCTTTGTTGTTTCTGAAAATATTTAATGTATAACCCGGATCAATAAAATATGCTCTGTTTACTCGCATGTAATTTGCACAAAGGTACAATTCAAGTTTGTAGGATTCATTATATTATGCACTAGGGTATAATATATTATGCACGCGTGACTTATAGCCCAGTTTATAGTTATAAATTCAATAGAATAAGGCTCACTTTACGAGCAAGTGTGTTAAAAAATATATAGTTGACGAGCTGGCATCCCAGTATTCTGTCACCGTTTAGCGATTGTGAGCTCAACCCAATGGGGAGTTTTCTGACAGCTCATAAAAATTTGTTCAAAAAACCTCTGTAGATGGCACTTTTAAAAAGCCGAAGGCGTTAAGTCTGTATACTATAATGTAGGTAAGTGGTATCTACCATCTATGGTTATTTATACGTTCAATTTCTTATACAGACGTCAATTAATTTATTTTACTTTTAAAAACGCAGTGTGGAATAAATTCTTCGCCTTCGCCTTTTGTAGAGCGCCATCTATCGAAGCCTTTTGTACCAATTTTGTACAGTTTTGTTTTTTTAATGAGCTGTCAGAAAACTTCTCATTGAATTGGTTTGGGCTCAGGTGAAAGGCTTTGTTGCCAGAAACAATAAAACATTTAAAATGAATGAGATAAGGAAATTATTTGATGATGCATTGAAAGAGATGACACCACAAAAATGGAAGGATTGCATTAGCCACACTATGAAGGTGGAAGATAAAATGTGCCAGGTTGACTCCATCATAGATGAAGTTTCGAATGGGTTTATAATAAAACACACCGGTGATTCACATCATCATGTTCAGATATAGAATAACATGAAACATCTTATAATTTACTTTATGTAGTAAGGTCATTAATCATTCATTTATTTATGAAATAGAATATATATATAGTATGTGTATGTATGTATATGTAGGAATATTAATATTTATAAATATATATTTATGTGTATATTTGTTTATTATAGATACTTTATTTATAAAGTTATTTGATATTTGTTTGATAAGCGTTTACTGTCTTTATACTCTGCCCATAGATTTAACTAGTTTTATTAATTGTTCCGTTTTTGTTTGTTAATTTAAGTGTCTTTTTTAATGTATTTCTTTTCAAAAGGTGATCTGGAAGAAATCGCTTGTAGCGATAAGGTCGCCGAATTGTCTGTTCCTAAGCATGTACCATGAAATTGTATATTTTATTTTTTGGCAATAAAGAGTATATTATTATTATTTTTATTATTGATTATAACTTAATTATAGTAGTAGTCATAATAATAATAAATCCCCAGACAATCACACCGACTACGTGGCCTCAAAGTAAGCAAAGCTTGTGTTTTGAGATACCATGTAGCAAACTACCTATACAAACAATAAAAAAACAATCTATACAAGGTGTTCCTGTTGATTTCCCATAACTTTGAGGTTTTGTTCTTTACTAAAAAACAATACTTTTTGCCAAAGAATATGTGGTTCAAAAGAGCATACTTTCCAAGATATCATCAACCTTACTATAATGATTTAAATTAACTTTAGAAACGGGATATTTACCATGTTTTTGATTTATTTTGAGTTCTCGATATTTCGGCACTGTTACAAGCGCCATGATCACGACGGTACTGAAGATGCGGGTAAGCGTGTTTTTTATTCACGGGCAAACAAATCTGTCTACCCGCTTTATTTTGCGTTTCGATCTTTGGTTACCACTACTATTGTCACTGTTTTCACTTAAAGTTAAAACTCGATTTTGTTTTCGACACGCAAAACTCACAGTATCGACTGGTACATTCTTTTTGTATTGAGATGGACTTTTGCACAGCTGGACCACTGGATTCCATGCAGTAGAAAGATGGAAACCGTCTTCACGATTGAAATTAGGATATTTGGTAATCTCAATAGCCTCTCTGACCAATCTAGGTATGTAATGTTTATCAGTTGAGATTACCTGAGGCTTATGTAGTTCGATCCAATGTTGTGTTCCAGCTTCGAGTAGATGTTGTGCTATGGCTGATTTATTCGAGTCATTGTTTTTTACAGCTCTAATGTGCTCCTTTATTCTACAAGCGACTGTACGTTTAGTTTGGCCGATATATGATAAACCGCAGCTGCAATCCACTTTGTAAACACCAGGATTATCCAAGGGAAAGTTATCTTTAGGTGAACGCAACATTTGACTTACTTTCTTGAAGGGGGTGAAGATAGTGTTGACTGAGAATTTACGTAGTATGTTTGCGACCTTATCTGTCACTCCCTTAATGTAAGGCAGGAATGCTGGTTGTCTCTCAACTTGAACAAATGTTGCGTTCACCTAAAGATAACTTTCCCTTGGATAATCCTGGTGTTTACAAAGTGGATTGCAGCTGCGGTTTATCATATATCGGCCAAACTAAACGTACAGTCGCTTGTAGAATAAAGGAGCACATTAGAGCTGTAAAAAACAATGACTCGAATAAATCAGCCATAGCACAACATCTACTCGAAGCTGGAACACAACATTGGATCGAACTACATAAGCCTCAGGTAATCTCAACTGATAAACATTACATACCTAGATTGGTCAGAGAGGCTATTGAGATTACCAAATATCCTAATTTCAATCGTGAAGACGGTTTCCATCTTTCTACTGCATGGAATCCAGTGGTCCAGCTGTGCAAAAGTCCATCTCAATACAAAAAGAATGTACCAGTCGATACTGTGAGTTTTGCGTGTCGAAAACAAAATCGAGTTTTAACTTTAAGTGAAAACAGTGACAATAGTAGTGGTAACCAAAGATCGAAACGCAAAATAAAGCGGGTAGACAGATTTGTTTGCCCGTGAATAAAAAACACGCTTACCCGCATCTTCAGTACCGTCGTGATCATGGCGCTTGTAACAGTGCCGAAATATCGAGAACTCAAAATAAATCAAAAACATGGTAAATATCCCGTTTCTAAAGTTAATTTAAATGTTAATGACCATGCCAGTTTAAAAACTTATATTACTATAATGAGTTTATAAATTATCACTCTTGTGAAATCTCTTTAACATTAATTCAATAGACGCGTGTCTGTCACTGAAGCCATACAATAAACAACAAAGAAATAAAATACTTCCATGCTAGACTGGGAGTGAAAGAAAATCATAGAATGTGCCAGCTGCTTCTCTTCCCGGGCATACTGTAAAAGTCGGTTAAGGGACAGAGGTTTTATTGGCATTTTTATGGGCGATAGGCTGACCCCCTGTCACTGCAATAGCCTCTCGCAATAATTATAATACCTCATTAGTCAAACGTGACATCAGTTGGTCTTATAACCTCTGATGTTCTGCCTACCCCATAAGGGATACAGGCCTGAAGTTATGTATGTATGTATGTAAATAAATATACGTTTTCCTCACAATATATCTTTGAAAATCTTATGTTCGTAAAAAAGAACTTAAACATGTTCCATAGAAAATGTTACTTGCATAATGTTAATACTAGAAATAAGTACAAGCTAGCCGGCTATGATAGTAGACTTCATAAAGTCACTAACTCAATGCATACGTTTTTATAATAAGGTATATGATATTTATCAATGTCTCAAATCCGCTCACCACTTATTATATGCCGACGACAAAAAAGTCTTCCTTAAAATAAAAAAAGACGTGTGGCACTCGGAGACTGCCGCGGTAAAGCTATTGCATAGCATTTCTTATCAACTAATGCAATTATAATTATTTATTTATTTTATTAATGCAGTAATGTTTGATCTAATATGAAGTTCCACAAGTTCTTAGTAGATGGCGCTGATTGTTTATTAAAGCCCGCATGTAAATTTATGAAATCAAAGTATCACCGCTGTGCCGGTCGGAGTGGGGGGTGATAGGTTTTTTTCGTTACGGAATTTCTGGATTCGGTCCCCACGCTCAAGGCCCGCGATAGAAGCTATGCAATAGCTTAAAAGTATCAAAGATCGTTATCTTGTTCAAGACGATCTGAATAAACTCTCGGAGTACTATAGGAAAAATCAAATCTCTGTTAATACTGATAAGTGTCTACAGATCACGTTCACTCGTAAAAAAACACCCATTGTTTTTAACTATAAAATCAATGATGTATGCTTAAAAAGAGTTGACGAAGTTCGTCACTTAGGTGTTATCATGGATGCGAAAATGACATTCAACAGTCACATAGAGAAAGCGGTTACCAAGGCATACCGAAATTTGGGCTTCGTTCTACGGGTTTGCAAACCATTCAGTGATATTTCTTGTATTAAAATGGTGTACTATGCTTACGTGAGAACTGCCTTGAATTTGGCAGCATCATTTTGGAACCCTCAATATGCGAAATACCAAGAGAAAATCGAACGAATACAAAAAATATTCGTAAAGCATCTAAACTTCAGAATCAAAGTCCCGTTTGAAACATACAAGGATGCTTGCAAATATCACCGTATTGATCCTCTTTCTGACAGAAGAACCATGTTGGACACTGCTTTTCTGTATGACATTATGAATGCCAATCTCGACTGCCCCAACGTGTTGTCCTCAGTAAACTTAGTTGTTCCCCAGCGTGCTCCTCGACACCAACTCCATGATGTTTTTTATACACCTTCATGCCGTACAAATTATGGTCGTAATGAATATCTGAGTAGAGTCATAAACATTTACAATAAAAAATTTAGTGACATAGATGTCAGAAAAACAAACAAAACGAAAAGAAGCGTTACTCACAAAACACGATAGAATTAATCGCTGGACAGTTACTTAGTACCGAGTCTGTGGGCTTGGGTATAACCCTGGCTTAGTCACAACAAAATCTTTATTCGCGAGTCCGTTCCGTCAGTTACAATGCCAACTCAATTAATACCGAGCTACTATCGACCGTCAGTCTGAGATACGTCAGCGCACCTAGCCGTCCTAACCGTATCTGTGTCACTTGCCATCATCCTACTTCAAGATATAACCTATGGCGCTGCAATCGAATGTCAGTCATTCATTGCATTTAGCGTCCTCTTTAACAGTGCTACCAACATACTTCCGTTACCATGAAGTCATACTAACATCTTAATATCGCCAACTTATCGTTAGCTCCGACATAGATATATTTTTAAATTCTAAAAGTCTTTTTAAAACAAAGGTATTACGGAGACTCACATTCGAGGAATCGGCGTAATATGATTTCTTCTAATATTATTATAATAAAATAAAATAAATAAATATTTCTGACACTCACACAGCATTATCTAGCCCAAATTAAGTTTCTTAAAGAACTTGTGCTATGGATACTAGATAACTGATATACTTAAGAAATATATAGGGTCGCCATATAATAGTCAATAATATTTTAATAGCAGATTAAGACTGATGAGTGGGTCATAATTACGAAAAATAAAATATTTTTTTTAAATATTTTTCATAAATTAAAGTTTCAAAATTCTTCTAAGTGATAAAAATTAAAGTTTGATCTGTAGTTTATGACTACACAACAAGTAATAAAAACGTGTCATTCTAATTGTGTATAGTCATCAAATTTTCATCACACAAATATCCGTCGCGCCGCCGGGATTCGAACCCAGGACCTCTGGCATGGAAGGCAATGTATGTTACCGCTACACCAGCCGGTCGTCAAAAAAATATTATTTTATTATTCGTTATCTTATGCTTTATCTATTAATCTATTGCAATTTTATCATTATGTAAGTAATATATTAAATATACATTATAACAGATTAAATAATGTATGTATATCAATAAACATAACCTGTTGATAAGAATATACATGAATACCTATAGTTTTATTAATTAAGCATTCTATCCTAGCCAGCGCATATTCCATTCCATAACCAATGTATTAAATTAACTGATGTATTACAGTTTTTTCGACATTTAGTGCATTAGGATATCCTGTTAGGCTAAGTTATTTTGTAACCATCTCTTAAGTTAATAATTGTTAAATTAAAGCTGTTGAATTTCTAATAAAGTAAATATATAAATAAATATTAGCGCACTTACACTACCGCCATCTTTTTTTTGTTGTTTTGAATCCGAAATTAACTTTTAATTATATAATTATCTTGTGAATGGGTGTTTGAAAATGAGAATAGGCCAACAAAAGTGAGGCACGTGAGATGAGAAACGTAGGAAAAAGATTTATCACGATTTTATTCTCAGCTACTCTCTTCAGAGTACTACTCTCTTAAGCTCAGGTTCCATCTGCACAATTCCACTTGAAAATCAAAAGAGTGCTAATGACAAGTGATATTGTACCAAGTATTGTATTGTACACATGGTATTAAAAAAAGTTCGTGAAAGATGACCAAAAAGCCGCGTTCTCTTTTTTCAACTGTACAAGGAAATTTGAATTTCAAGTTTAGGTATAATTCATGTAAATGTAAGTACATATACAAAAACAAATGCAAAAGATGTCTCGAAAGTAATTTCCTAAATTGTATGGTGGGTATTCTTTGACTTATTCTATTTATATTGTTAGTAATATAATAATCAGTGAAGTAGTCGTGGCGCCGTGGTTACTGTGTGTATCATACGATATCACAGGTTAAGCAACGTTCGGCGCGGTCGGTACTTGGATGGGTGACCGCCGACCATACATTTCTCACGACGACTTCCGTGCTTTGGAGGGCACGTTAAGCAGATGGTCCCGTATGCTGTATACTTGTATACAATAGTCGTTAGGGTATGTCAGACAGAAGCCATTTTGGCGCCCTGAAATTCTGACATCCACCACCTAGAACTGGGCCAGCTTGGTGGATCATGGTCTATACCTCCTCGTCACCCAGGGGAGAGACTCATAGCCCTGCAATGGGCTCATTACAAACAGTTTTGATGATGATGATGATGATGATAATAATCAGTTCTTGCAATATTTACGAATCCATAAATATATTTTATTGAAATTAGTGTGTAAGAAAAAAGTTTATTACCTCTGACATGTCATTTTGCCAATAACCTTTGTTTGTTTACGAAAAACTCTTTAATCGTGAAACGTAGTATAGTAAGATAACAGACTTACTGCTTGTGCTATTGGGTGCTTCAATCGTTTGTGCAAGTATAATCCTTTCGCACTGACGAACGCGAAGCCACACAGTTCACAAATGTAGTTAGATGCATGCCTTATACGCAGATGGCCCATGTATGTTGTGGGTTTCCTGAAATATATTTATTTATTTAACCCTTCATGGTACATTTACACAAAAGAGAACAATACAAAAGAAAAAAAAACACAATATACGAATAGGCGCGATCTCTACCAGGCAACCACATTACATGAAACAGTAAATTTACATAGATGAAGTTAACAAACTTATCAACTTTTTTTAAAAACATTTAAAAAAATCTTATTTGATATATAGCAATAAACATACATAATACAAATACATACAAAAACATTATTAAACACCACAGGATGTCTGATGTCACGTTTGACTTAGGAGGTATTTTAATGATGGAGAGAAACTATTGCAGTGACAAGGAATCAGCCTATCGCCCACAAAAACGCCAATAAAACCTCACAAATTGTTAGAAGATAGAATATAGCAAAATTACATTACTACTCCTACTAAACCGCGGATGCTACTGGTATACAAGGTTTTTTTTTAGTAACTGGCCAGATTTCTTTTACACAATAAGTATCATTTATATAGGTATAAACGATTTTTGCAAAAAAACAAGTATGTGTTTTTTACTAAGCAAAGCATGGTCACTCTAAAATGAATAAAACTAAGTTAAGGGACAGAGGTTGGGCGTGCAATAGTCTCTCTCCATCATTATAATACCTCCACATTTGACAAACGAGTCGTCAGGTGGTTTTATAGCCTCTGGTGTTCTGCCTGTCCCATACAGGCGTGAAGTTATGTATGTATTTGTATAGATACTTACACGAACTCCTCTCCGCAGTGTTTACACTTGTATTTCTTTCCTTTGTGCCAACTCACATGTACTTTTGCTGCATCTCTGAAACCATATATATTTCTGATTGAATCAGGCGGTAAAACGGACCATGGGTGAACGGGCTGTATCACACATGGTCTGTTTTACTGGATACAGTTTTGTACCGTAAATACGTATACTGAATACTATGCCATATGTGAAGTCGCTTATACAACTCCATGCGCCATCGATGAAAGAAATCCTATCCGGGAAACGTATCAAGTAAAACGGACCATGTGTGAACGGGCTGTTACTTTGCGGAAATCCACGACAACTACTATATCTAAGTTACCTTGCTGATTCCGGCGTCACTAATGCAAGTGCGAGCTGTGGATGTAGCAAGGTAACTTGGTAATAGTAGTGTTCATATACAGGGTGACTGGTAAGTCACTTTTGAAATTCGAACAAGTGATATTTTGAGATCATACATGAAGAGAAAAATTATAATAAAAAATAAATACTAATTATTTACTGAGTACAATGAACCGAAAGTTAAAGAATTGATTACGCAACGCATGGTTATACTAGCGTTCTCAGCGATCCCCCTGCCAGTCACGAGCCGCGATTGACTCAGGAGTAGAAAAGTTAAATAGTAAGAACTTTATTTATGTATATGGAATTCTAGTGAAAAATAAAGTACCTATATTTATTACATAATTATGACCAGAGTACAGAGTGCTCTCCTTCAGTATCTAAAATTTATCACCTGTCACCCTGTATATTTTTTCATAAACATGTTACCACAGATAATCTTTAAGTCTGATTTGTTATTTAGAGTCTGAGGCGTCGTCCTAATTGGCAGCGATCGTACGATGGCGCGATGCGTTCTCGTCGTGCGATGAGATCAAACATACAGATGCTCGCACATGACTTGCGAATTTCAAATAGGACACTCTGAAGATATCTGTATGTTTGAATTCATCGCACGACGAGAACGCATCGCGCCATCGTACGATCGCTGCCAATTAGGACGACGCCTAAGGCCCTTAGCCCACGGAACTACTCAAAGTTACGGAACTATTTAGTGATTACAGTTTGTAACTGGTGGCATATCAGTTAGAAGCTATACCTCGCACAAGAAGCTACTTAAAGGACGACGTATAACTTTGTATGAGAGCTGGTACCCGCCTCAATAGACATGTGTGATATATCGTAGAAAAATTGTTCATTTTCTAGAACTAGAATTGGTATGGCGCCTGTCTTGATTCTGAGTCCAAGCTGATAACCAACCTAATATAAATAATCTAAATCTTCGAAGACAAAATTTAAAAAAAAACCTTAATTCAGGTGTGCAACAGATAATCAGAGCGGAGGTGTCGCTTACTATCTATGCTATAGGTGACCCGTTTGCTATTTTGACTCAGAATTAGGGCATGCATAACCAGTTTTCCGGTTTTGCGCAAAATCGGAAATCGGCGAAAATTTTACGATTTTTGAAAACCGGTTTTGAGAGCCAAAACCGGAGCTCAGCTCCGTTTTTCCCATTATTGAGTAACAATTAACATTTTGATTTTTATCAACATTTCTATTGAACACTCTCAAAAAATAATTAATTTTGAGGCATCAAAATGTACATTATCAAGAACAGCGATCTCTTGAAAACAAGTGATTTATACTTTATTTAAATTAGTATACATAGTTGATTATTGATCTCTTTTTAGTGCAATATGAATCATATTATAATAATTTTATTTTGTAGTTCGTCTTCAAAGTTACAAAAATGTTGATTTTTTTGGTAATTGCTGTGTTTAATATTTGAAGATCCTGATTGTGTTTTCTATGTTTAAAATATATTATACGACATTCGATTTATTTTGCTAAAACCGGACCTAGATCCGGTTTTCGGTTTTGGTCCCAAAAAAACGATGTTCAAAACCGGTTTTGATGACTTTCCGGTTTTGCATGTCCTACTCAGAATTATGTATTTAGTAATCTTACGTTGGATTTTAGTTACTAAGATCATTGAATATCTTAATCTGCATCTAAAAAAAAATTATAATAAAAGCGCACCAATTTCAAAGTATGATGCTTAATGGAAAAAATTGGTCATAAAAAAAAATTAAGAGTCGATTATCTCGAAAGCCGTTATGCCCGGGATACACGAGGCCAGGTTTTCAAGCTAGGACAGCAAGCTAGTTTTTTACTAAACTATCCTGACATGCTGTCCTGGCTTGGGACAAGCTAGTTCTGTTTACATGAGGCTAGTTTATTTCAAGTCAGTTAACTGAGGTGACCACACGTTAAAAATGAACTGCATGCGGAAAAAAAAACAATTTACGTCTAAAACAGTTACCTACTTCGAAAACTGTGTCAATTCGCACTAGACGAACTTGAAGAAAAACTACAAAAACGGGTGTGGCCAAGACCGTGGATTTTAAGAAGAGATGAACGTGGAGCATCTGCTTTACTTTTGGAAGAATTTCGCAATGAAGATTTCGGCGAGTATAAGAGTTTGCGAATAACGCCTGATTTGTTTGATATTTTGTTGAGTCTTTTAACACCAAAAATACAACGAATGGATACAATTATGAGACAAGCGCTACCAGCAAAAGTAAAACCGGAGATCCTACTAGATTTTCTTTCATCCGGCATTAGCTACAGGAGGCTCAGTCACTTTTGATCGAGTTGCAAGATGTTCCATATCTAAATTTATACCAGAAGTCTGCGACGAAATCTACAAGGCATTTAAAAATACTTAAAAATTATCCGTTTTTAGTTTGGGCATCTTAAAATCTCAAAAACACTTCGCAGTTAAGAAAAACAAACGGAACGCGTGGTCACCCTTTACTTGCCAACTGTTGACTAGCTGCGCCGGCCACACGAAGTCAGTACACAAGACAGGATAGTAAAATCAGTGGTGGGGGGCGCTACTAGCTTCAAAAATAGAACGGCATCCTATTAAAAACTGCCCTGGCTTGTGAACTAGCTTACTAGCTTACTGGCTTCGAAATGAAGCTAGTTCTGTATACACGAAGCCAGAGTTACTAGCTTACATGATACATAATGCCCGGGATACACGAGGCCAGTTTTTCAAGCTAGGACAGCAAGCTAGTGTAAGTAAGCTAGCAAGCTAGTAACTCTGGCTTCGTGTATACAGAACTAGCTTCATTTCGAGGCCAGTAAGCTAGTTCACAAGCCAGGACAGTTTTTAATAGGATGCCGTTCTATTTTTGAAGCTAGTAGCGCCCCCCACCACTGATTTTACTATCCTGTCTTGTGTACTGGCTTCATGTGGCCGGCGCAGCTAGTTAGCAGTTTGCAAGTAAACGGGGACCACGCGTTCCGTTTGTTTTTCTTAACTGCGAAGTGTTTTTGAGATTTTAAGATGCCCAAACTAAGTACGGAGAATTCTTAAGTATTTTTTTAATGCCTTGTAGATTTCGTCGCAGACTTCTGGTATAAATTTAGATATGGAACATCTTGCAACTCGATAAAAGTGACTGAGCCTCCTGTAGCTAATGCCGGATGAAAGAAAATCTAGTGTTCATCCGGCATTAGATCTCCAGTTTTACTTTTGCTGATAGCGCTTGTCTCATAATTGTATCCATTCGTTGTAGTTTTGGCGTTACAAGACTCATTTTGTTGTCATTTGTCATCAAACAAATCAGGCGTCATTCGCAAAATACTCTTATACTCGCCGAAATCTTCATTGCGAAATTCTTCCAAAAGTAAAGCAGATACTCCACGTTCATCTCTTCTTAAAATCCACGGTCTTTTCCACACCAGTTTTTGTAGTTTTTCTTCAAGTTCGTAGTTTTTCTTTTAGTGCGAATTGACACAGTTTTCGAAGTAGGTACCTGTTTTAGACGTAAAGTGTTTTTTTCCGCATGCAGTTCATTTTGGACGTGTGGTCGCCTCAGTTAACTGACTTGAAATAAACTAGCCTCATGTAAACAGAACTAGCTTGTCCCAAGCCAGGACAGCAAGTCAGGATAGTTTAGTAAAAAACTAGCTTGAAAAACTGGCCTCGTGTATCCCGGGCATAACGGATCTAGCTCGACTTACCGAGTAACCCTGTATATTTATATGCAAAAACAGTTATTTCAATATTACAAACAGAGACTCTATTTTTATTTATGTGCATAGATTTATTATTAGAAAAGTGATTAATTTAAAATCTTATTATCTTACCTACGGGTAGTGTAATAAGGACATTCAGTACAACTATACATCTGCACGTGGCTTGCTGTTGTGTGCTTTCTAGCCGTGTTCGCACTACGGAACCTTAAGTGGCATACGTTGCACTCGTGCTTGCCGTATAGCTGAAAATATCCACAAAGAAATAAATAAAAAATTCTGACATTCATACAACATTAGCCAAAATGAAGTTTCTTAAAGAACTTCAGTAGGCCTATTACGGTCCTTTCATGACATGACATTAATACAAGTAAATAATAATAAATAAATAATCAATATTTCTGACACTCACACAACATTATCTAGCCTAAATTAATTAAGCTTCTTAAAGAACTTGTGTTATGGATACTAGATAACTGATAGACTTAAGGTGAATAAATACATATTTTTATTAGAATAAACATATAAAAATCCATGACTTGACTACTAATATCTATGTTCATCACACAACTATCCGCCGCCGCCGATTCGAACCCAGGACCTCTGGCATAGAAGGCAATGTATTTACCGCTACACCAGCCGGTCGACAAAGAATTCTATGTTACAATGATGACATAATGAATAAACGAATTCCCTTACATTTGGCCAACTAGGCCCTTTATAAGTATGTCGCCAATTTGGTCGGTATACGTTCGCCTAGGGCGGCCCCTTCCGAATAAGTTAGTACCGGAGATCCATATAAATCTAATCACATTTTTATTTTTACGTTTTCCTACAGTTTTTAACTTGTACAGTCAACACAAGATCTCAAGTGTATTTCTTTGAAATAATTTAGTTTATTCGAATCATACTTTCGTTGAGAATTTCATTTCAGATTAAATTGTGTATAAATGACACCAAATTCAATTCAATTCAATTCAAACACTTTTATTGCCATTTGCATAGAATGGTGAAGTATTTTAAAACAAACAGTAATACAGTTACAAGAAATGGTGCAATATGGGCGGCCTTATCACTTCAAAGTGATCTCTTCCAGGCAACCTTAAGATTAATCTTAAAATTTAAAAAGAAACATAACATGGCGTCATTATTTTATAAATAGTATTAATATGTATATAAATAGGTATAGGTAAAATAATATAAAATAATATACTTACAATATAATAAATACATAGATAAATACATATAGACATATACTTGGGTACATAAAAGTAGGGATAAATATAATAATTTAAATAGATAGACCAAAATATATATATAAACACTTGTTCTATATAGTATGTGATAAGTGCGAGAGATAGTAGTTTTTCAAATGATATTTGAAGGAAGCTATTGTTTTGGCTTGGTGGAGAGAAGATGGTAGTGAGTTCCAAAGAGATATTGACTTCACCGTGAACGACTGCTGATAAAAGTGGGAACTGTGACGAGGAGTTGCCAGCAAGAAGTTGCTGGCTGACCGCAGGTTACGTTCATGGAGTTGATGGCGAAAACTAAAGCGTTCTTTAAGGTAGGTTGGCAGACAAGGGTTGAACAGTATTTTGTATAAAAGATTAAGTGTATGAGTATTCCTTCGAAGACGAATTGGGAGCCACTTGAGTCTAACGCGGAATTCAGAAACGTGATCATATTTTCGTAAACCAAATATGAACCTGATACACATATTTTGAAGGCGCTCAAGCTTGTTTAGTTGCTCTTCACTCAAATTAAGATAGCTAGTATCGGCGTAATCCAGTATTGGGAGTATAAGTGATTGTGCAAGAGCAATTCTGGTAGGTATTGGTAGAAAGTTCCGAAGCCTTCGAAGAGATCGGGCAGCAGAGAAAACCTTTCTGCTGACAGATTCTAGATATGGTTTCCATGAAAGTGTGGTATCCATGAGAACTCCTAAATTCTTAACCACGCTACTGAATGGTATAATGATGTTGTCAAAAATTATAGGAGCAAGTTGTTGGAAATCAATTTTGTTTATGAGTTTTGAACTACCAATAAAGATAACTTGAGTTTTAGTTGGATTAATATTCAAACCATGGGATTTGCTCCATTGAAGTATAAAATCAAGGTCCTTATTGATAGTGTTTATTGAATTACCGATGTTATCTAAACTGTTCTGCGTATAAATTTGTAGGTCATCTGCATATAAGTGGTAGGAAGAGGAAAGAGAGGTCGTTATAGTATTAATGAAAATAGAAAACAATAAAGGAGAGAGCACACCGCCTTGAGGCACACCAGCAACAGTATTGCACCATGAGGATACTTTGTCATCGACCGATATACGTTGCCGGCGGCCTTGCAAGTAACTGCGAAACCATTCAATCACTTCAGGAGATATGTTAAGTGAGCATAAAGTTCCAAGTAGAACATCAAAATCAACTGCATTAAAAGCATTACTGAAATCCAGTAAGGTAAGTAATGTTAGTTGCTGATGCTCCATACCATATCTGATGTCATCGGTTATTTTTACTAGCGCTGTAACAGTACTATGACCGGAACGAAATCCAGACTGGAATGGGTTAAGGAGACTGTTTTGGTTAAGGAAAGCAATTAATTGTTGATGGACTAAGCGCTCAAGGACTTTAGAAAGGAAAGGTAGAATTGAAATAGGACGATAATCAGATGGACTCAGAGGATTGTTTGTTTTGGGTAGTGGAATAAGGTTCGCAACTTTCCAAGATTCAGGAAACGTAGATGAGGATAAAGAATTATTAAGGATCTTGGTCAAAGTCGGGATAATGATTTCAAGGATAGGAATGATCATATTACGGCTAATGTTGTCACAACCCATGGCATTAGACGTAATTTTAAGAATACTCTGCTTAACACCACTATCTGTGAAAGGTTTAAATGTGAAAGGAGTTATATCCGGGCGTGGCAAATGAGAAAGATTTTGTAAGGTACGGTTCTTTACCGATCCGTCCATTACTGTAACTGAGGAGAAATGTCTATTAAGTGAGTTTAGATCGACATGTGAAGTAACAGAATTAGTTGGTTTGCCAATGCCCAGGGTCTTAAGAAATTTCCAAACTTTTGCTGGATCACCGTTTTCTACGGATGCATGAATGTGGCGTCTTTGTGCATCCCTACACACCTTGTTGCAGTAATTTCTGACAGATCTATATCGCTCTTTGTTTACTTCGGAGGGGTCTGCTTTGAACTTCGCTTTCGCAACGTTTTTCTTATGTAAAAGTTCTTTGATTGCATTAGTTAGCCATGGAGCCGGTAGATGTTTTAATTTAACCTTTCGGAGAGGTGCGTGGCGGTCATAAATTTCAGTAAGAAAACTGTTGAGGAGCTTGACTTGTTCATCAACATCAGCTGTATTATCAATAACAGACCAGTCCATATTGGCAGCATCACTGAGCAAGTTTTCCAAATTCATACCACCAAAATTACGTCGAAACACAATCTTAGGCTTTAATTTAGGAGGGCGTACCTTATATGACAGATAAATAAGATCGTGATAAGAAAACGCGTCTGCACCACACTGGCCATGTTTATGAATATTATTTTGAAAAGCGACAAACATAAGGTCTAATAGAGAAGGGGCACAGTTCGGAAAAAAATGCGTTGCATTGAGTGAAGGAATGTGCAAGTTACTGGATTCGACAATAGATTTTAATTTATTAGCCTTGGAATCATTTCTTAGCAAGCATGTATTAAAGTCTCCCATAATTATGCAATCGCTGTAGTTTGGCAATAATTCCTCAAGAAGTTGCTCGAAAGATGGTAAATAGTTATCATACATTGAGGGTACGTAAATGACTCCCAAGAGTACTTTTTGATGCTTAAGGAATGTTTCCACAAACAGGAATTCCATATTTGAGCCAAGGTTTGAGTTAGATTTCAAAACAACTTTGTAAGGAATATTCTTGCGGAGATACATTGCCACACCACCTCCGGTCCTTTCGACTCGATCGTTTCGAACCAAGTGGAAACCCGGCAGGTCATACGATGCTGATGCTAAGCATGGTTTTAACCAAGTCTCTGATACTAAGAGGGCATGGAGATTATCAATTTGAAAAGAATCTAGCATATCTACATGATGGGCAGGAATACTCTGTGCGTTAATATGTGCAACATTAAAGTTATGCACCAAACCAGAAAATTCAGTGGTTAAAAGTGTATTAAGGGAAGTTGACAAACTTTGAAAACTACTGTTTATACTATTCAACCCGTCTGATGAACATGATTTAAAGGAACTATCACTCCCACTATCTACAAAGTTCATATATAAGTAATTTATATCAATAATAAATAAACTAAAGTTATAAAATAAATAATCTTATCAAAAAAACAGTATTACTAAATAAATAATATTAAATAAATACTTCAAGTAAAAATACAAAATTTTGCTATTACAGTAGGTATAAAGTTATATTCGTACTTTATCCTCCAGCTATTACATTTTAAAAATAAATACAAAAAAATCAAACTAACTAATTATCAATTTATATAAAAAAAAATAGTTTTTAAACGCAGGTTCGATCAATCAATTTTCAATCGAAGCGTTATATCTGTCTGGACAGTGATTGACTGACATAATATGTCACAGAGACAGTTCAAGACAAACAATAAATAAAAAATAAACAGTATATGTACGAGTAACCTACATTTATAAAAAAAAGAAAGAAAATCATACATATATCAATCTACAGTGAAATAACGTCAAACTACCTGCATATACTTATATGACAAAGAAGAAAAAATACAATGAGAGAAGAATTAACTAAAAAACTATTTTTTTGAAATTGCACGGCGACTCCTCGACACAGCGGCAGTTTTAGACTGTTCCTTATTATTAGCCGGAACAGTAGCAGATGCTGAAGATGATCCCAGTATCTCCGAAACAGTATGAATGTCGTCGTGTTTGCGTATACGGTGCCTGCTACCATTTGCTCCTGCCACTAAAATGTCGCCATCACGCGTCCAACACTTAGTGACTCCGAAATGATGCCTCGCCGCCAAGAACAAGCTATGTCGGTGCCTAGTCAAGTATTCAGACAATGCGATGCCACTGCCCTTGAATAAGGTCTTTTGAGCCCAAACCTTTTCCTTAACAAAGCCACTGCTAAACTTGGCCAAAATAGGTCTTGGTCTATTACTAGAAGACTTACCGAGACGATGACAATACCGTAAATCTTCCATTTTGAAAGTTGAAATCTTCAGATTTTCCGTGGCCAACTTTATTACCAAGGAAGTTACATTTTCTTGTGGTGCCTCTGGAACTCCGTGGAACAGTAGCATCTTTCTTCGACTTTTCATCTCCAGTCTGTCACAATCCTGAGCAATGTATTCAATCTGAGATTGCAAAGCGGCCATGGCAGAGTGGACAAACATTTTGAACACCTTGAAGTCTGCGGCAAGTGATATTGTTGTTGGAGTATCCGTAGTGGTGTTGTTAATGCTTTCTTCAAACTGTGCCATTCTTGTATTAAATGACTCCATCATTTTGTTCATGTGTAGTTTTACTTCTTTAACAGACTCCATGTCCAGTAGTATTTTTAATTAGTTTTATTTAAGGTAAGAGTAAAGAGGAAAAGTAAAGCTGGGTAGGTAGAGTAAGCCTATGCAAACATACAGTGCAAGAAAAAAGTGATTAAATATGCTGATTTACTATTTTTTTTGAATTAAATTAGAAGAGCTACAAAATTTCAGACTGTTCTGCTTACTACCCCCAGGAAAAAAAAAGCCAAAATATAGAATACTAGCTTTATCCCGCAACTTCGTATGCGCATAACTACCCTTCTCGTGGAAATGTCAGAAACTATACAACCAGACACCCACTGAAAGAACCTTTATATCAAGTATCACACCCATGCACTCAAGGAATAAGTTTTTTTCATAAAAACTGAAAATCATATATTTCCCGTGCCCGTGGGAAATTTGGGATTTTTTTTCGTAGCACAACCAGTCACTCTTTGAAGAACCTTCATGCCAAGTATCACATCCGTACACTCAAGGAATAAGATTTTTCATACAAACTAAAAATTCCAACCAATTCCCGTGGGAATTTCGGGAATTCCTTCCATAATACAAACAGACACTTATTGAGGAACCTTTATATCAAGTATCACATCCGTGCACTTAAGGGATGGGATTTTTTCATACAAACTAAAACATCATATATTTCTCGTTCCCGTGGGAATTTCGGGAATTCCTTTCATAACACAACCAGACACACATTGTAAAACCTTCACACCAAGTTTCACATCGGTGCACTCAAAGAATAAGATTTTTCATACAAACTAAAAAGTCCTATATTTCCCGTTCCCGTGGGAATTTCGGGAATTCCTTCCTTAGTGCACCCCTACATCTCCTAAAGAATGTATGTTCCAAATTTCAGCTCTCTACGCCCAGTAGTTACGGCTGTACGTTGTCTGTCAGTCACTCAGTCACTCAGTACCTCAGTCACTCAGTCAGTAACGGAACAGTTTTATATATATTGATTACTACATTATCAAACCATACTTCAAAAATAAATATATTTAACAATTTTTAAAACAATTCATGTTTAAACTTGAGGCACGAAGAAGGTGATAGGGGTTCCAAAACAATACCTGCGCGGGCGCGGGCACTAACCAGTTACAATAAACAATAGAGGACTATATATGTCCGTGTCTGTGTACTTTATTAAATTTCTCTTTGTTTCTCTTTAACTCGAATTTTGCGAATGGCATAGTAAAAGATGTTTTTTGTAACTAATAAGGGAGGTTAGTGTGTCACTCAATCATGTCGGAAGCAGGACCTTTTAACGGGCGCGAGACGAATTTGCGAAAAACAGATTGGGAGGAAACTGGTTGTTGCATGCCGGTCATGCCTACGTCTTTCATAGACAAAATATAAAAACAAGTGTTATGCAAATTGACGGGGTTGCGTCCGACAGCGGCGTTAATGAAAATCCCGGCGGGGTGACCCCTCCCCCTGTTCCACATTCGAATGGGCTGAGACCCGAGGGGGGAGGTCATATCGGGCGAGGGGGTCCCATTCCGGAGCATAAGGTCCCCGTCGAACCCTATTCCGAGGTACCGAATATCCATGAGGCGCGTACCGGGGGACATTCTGTCCCAACCGAGGATACTCCAACAAAGGAGGGGAGAACCGTTTCGCCCTCCTATTCGCGTCCCCAATGCAAATTGCTATGCAGAAAAACAAGAAAATTTAAATGTAGTGAACGTGACTTTGTTAATATTCACAGTAATCGTGTACCACAATGTGAAGCAGTTTTTTTAAATAGGTATTTTATATTTTTGTATTTAGTTAAAAAAATTAGGAAACTATTGTAAAAATAATTATCTGTGATTGTTCTGCGATTACAATATAAACCCTGACTGAACAAGACTACTTTTTTACTTATCCTTTGACTTAAGAATATTATACGTAAACAATCATCTGCTGACTGTACTTTTGAGCTCAATTGAATGAATGTTAAAAAGAATTAGTGGTTCTCCGGTACGTGTACGTTGGGGACTGTGGATCTCCGGTACTAACCCTTCCGGCATGACCATCCAATCGTGCATTGTACACCTCTTTCGTAAATCTACTTTCACTCCTTCTTATCTTAACATACCCTTTTCACTCTTACTACGTCTTCTTTCAATCCTCATCTCTTTCTTATTTCAGTGCTGCGCACCGTATCACTCAATTTCACACCACACATGCTCCTTAAAGCTCTCATCTCTAAAGCATTAATTCTGCTTTCATGTCTCTACTACCACACCCAAGATTCACTACCATACATAAGTGTTGTGACAGATATAATATTATACAGAGTGACTGGTGCCAAATTTGCAATACTGAAGGAGAGCACTCTGCACTCCATTCTGATCATAATTATGTATTAAAAGTAGGTACTTAATTTTTCACCAGAAATCCCTATGAATAAATAAAGAGACCTTACTACACTTTTCCGACGCGCTGCCTCAGTCAACACGCACATAGAAGTGTTACCGCCACACACACACCACCACCCGTTAAGTATTTATTGTATTACGCTAATGTTACCATGCGTTGCGTTATGAATTCTTTAACTTTCGGAGAAGTTTACTCAGTAAATAATTAATATTTATTTTTTCTCTTCATGTATGATCTTAAACTATCACGTCATGTAATTTCGAAAGTGACCCACCAGTCATCCTGTATATTATATGAATCTTATGCAAACATGTTAATCATTTTATCGATAACGCTGCGAATGCATGACCTTACTGTGTGTCGTACAAAATAATTTTAAAAGGGATAGTAGTTGTGTGCCAATTGCAAAACTATCAATATATATAAAACTGTTCCGTTACTGACTGAGTGACTGAGGTACTGAGTGACTGAGTGACTGAGTGACTGACAGACAACGTACAGCCGTAACTACTGGGCTTAGGGAGCTGAAATTTGGAACATACATTCTTTAGGGGATGTAGGGGTGCACTAAGGAAGGAATTCCCGAAATTCCCACGGGAACGGGAAATATATGATGTTTTAGTTTGTATGAAAAAATCCCATCCCTTGAGTGCACGGATGTGATACTTGATATAAAGGTTCCTCAATAAGTGTCTGTTTGTATTATGGAAAGAATTCCCGAAATTCCCAAGGGAAGGGGTTGGACTTTTAAGTTTGTATGAAAAATCTTATTCCTTGAGTGTACGGATGTGATACTTGGCATGAAGGTTCTTCAAAGAGTGACTGGTTGTAACGAAAAAAAATCCCGAAATTCCCACGGGCACGGGAAATATATGATTTTTAGTTTGTATGAAAAAAACTTATTCCTTGAGTGCATGGGTGTGATACTTGGCGTAAAGGTTCTTTCAGTGGGTGTCTGGTTGTATAGTTTTTGAAATTTCCACGGGAAGGGTAGTTAAGCGCATACGAAGTTGCGGGATAAAGCTAGTACTAATATATAAAGCTGAAGAGTTTGTTTTTTTGTTTGTTTGTTTATTTCTTTGTTTGTTAGAACGCGCTAATCTCAGAAACTACAGGTGGGATTTGAAAAATTCTTTTTGCATTTGATAGCCCAACTCTTGAGGAAGGTTATATGCTATATTTTATCCAGAAATTCCCACGGGATCAACAATATACAAGGTGTTCGTGTTGATTTCCCATAACTTTGAGGTTTCGTTCCTTACTAAAAAACAATACTTTTTTCCAAAGCATATGTGGTTCAAAAGTGCATACTTTCCAAGATATCATCAATCTTACTATAATGAGTTCATAAATTATAACCCTAGTAAAATCTCTTTAACATAAATTCAATAGACGCGTGTCACTGAAGCCATACAATACACAACAATAACATTTTAAACGTTGAGGAACGTTGCATACTATGTACAACGCAAAGCGTTGCGAACTGTACCTGTGCATAACGATAGAAAAAGAGATAGAAAATGACTCGTTGTCATACTTCGCAAAAAGGTGTTTTACATAAGATGTTTTGACTTAATTGAATTATTTTGTACATACATACATATATAGCTTCACGCCTGTATCCCTTATGGGGTAGGCAGAACACCAGAGGCCATCAAACCATCTGATATCACGTTTGACAAACTTCGAGGTATTATAATGATGGAGAGAGACTATTACAGTGACAGGGGGTAAACCTCTGTTCCTTAACTGACTTTTACAGTATGCCCGGGAAGAGAGGCAGCTGGCACATTCTATGTTTTTCTTTCGCTCCCAGTCCAGCATGGAAGCAATGAAAAATAAAAACGAAAAAAAAGAAGATAAATTATTCACATGTTATTTGATTCTATTATATGGTCCCATTAATACCCTAGCGTTATGAAAAACAAGCGGAACACCCTGTATATTGGGATCATTGTATTCAGTCTTCATGGCAAGAGCCTATCTGAGAGACTTCGCCGAGTAGTAAGACCGACTAATGATCGCATGATATATGTTTAGCGTCAAAACTATTCCATGATATCATCGCATGGTTTTGAGATCCATAATAGGCCTACTGTTATCAATACTAGATAACGGAGACTAAACTTAAGTAATAAATAAACATACACATTGAATAACAAATATTATTTAATATAAAATAAACTCAAATAAACATATGCTTCTATGCTGTACTGGGAGAGAATGAAAAACATAGAATATAACAGCTGCATCTCCCGGGCATACTGTAAGTAAATTTGGGGACAGAGGTTTTATTGGCCTTTTTGTGGGCAAAAAAGACCCCTATCACTGCAATAGTCTGTCGCCATCGTTATTATGCTTCCAAATTTTGTCAAACGTGACATCAGATGGCCTCTGGTGATCTGCCTACCCCACAAAGGGTTATAAATGTTATTGACTATTTTTCGTGATTTAACATAGATTTACACATAGGCCAAAATTAAGAGTGCTTTCTTAAACATTAATTAAGACTCTACTATAGATTTTCTGTAAATTCTTCATTAAGAACTGACAAAAAATTAATGCACCAACAAATATATTTATTTATTTACCCTTCATTATACATTTACAAAAAAAAAAGAAAAAAAAAACAATACAAATGTATGGAGTACACCCTGGGTCAAGCAAACCTAATTAGTGGTTGTAAATTAAGATGAGTAAGTTTACTTGCCGAGATCTAAAGCCCGGGGGCTCTGGATTTATCAATCAATAACGATATCAACCATAGCAATAAAAAACGGATACCAACCTTTCGACCTCCAGCCTTCCAGCATACACAGTGCTGGGGAAACTTGGCGAACTTTCTTCCAATGGTTGATTTACAAAACTTTAGAATAGTGTCAACACACAGCACTGCACTGTTTTGTGATGATAATTATAGTTACATTTAATCTTGTTAGAAAAATAGATTTTGCTCCCGAGATCTTTTCGTCGCGAACCAAGTTGATTGTGACGTGTGTGTGTGGCGCCTTGAGCGCCTCTGGCGGGAGGAATTGTGACCTCTCGCGCCAGCCAAAAGGGCCTCGACATGTCCGTTTTGCGTTTTGAATACGCTTTACCATCGGTTGATCCATTAAAGAATGATAACTGTATATTAGATCTCGGCAAAGCGAAAGTTAAACGGACGTGATTTAGAAAAATTAAATAAATGAATGAATACGCAACAACAAAAGACAATGTACGAATAGGCGGCCTTGTCGCTTGTGAGCAGTCTCTACCAGGCAACAGATATATAATAAATATAATAATAAATATTCCTGACACTCACACAACATTATCTAGCCCAAATTAAGTTTCTTAAAGAACTTGTGTTATGGATCCTAGATAACTGATAATATTTAAGAAATATATTTATAAACATACACATTGAATAAATACATATATTTTATTAGAATAAACTTAAATAAACATCCATGACTTGACGACTAATATCTGTGTTCATCACACAAATATCCGCCGCCGCCGGGATTCGAACCCAGGACCTCTGGCATAAAAGGCAATTTATGTTACCGCTACACCAGCCGGTCGTCAAGTAAGCAATTTAAAAATAAGATTATAACTTACATCGCCATGCCTCAACATGTGCATTGCAATCGCAGACTTAACCGAGAATCCCTTGAAGCAAATATCACACTTATGCCTTGAAGTCCTATAACTTTCACTGTCCTTCCTTTTCAATATCTCTTGCACTTGCTCCTCAAAACTCAACTTTCTCACAGTCAGAAATTTCGAAAGTTCATCACCAACGGGTACTATAGGTATCCTTCTCAGGTCTATTTTCTCAGTCTCAACATTCGTTTCAGTCGTTCTCTTTCCATCATCTTCCCCTTTCAATCCTTTTTCTGTACTTGATTCTGTGTTCTTATTTATCAGTATTTGAACCCTTTTTAATTTTGCATTTTTCAATTGTATGTCGTCATCTGTGAAGTATAATTTGTGATTTTTTGGGCCATATAGTTATTAAATTTATATTTTACGAACTGCTTGAACAATGCTAGGTATATTCCCATCCCTTTTACTCCTTCACCTGCCTTCCTTACCTGTCTCTTTCGCTCATGGGGAGAGCAGTTGCGCTTCGACACCGGTCAACATCAAAAAATCCATTTTGGGATACCATAGCTATAAACTTAGAAAGTACTCTATTTTTAACTGTGCGCACTGAAAATTGTGAAAGACGTAACTGAACTCTGAAAATAGCTATTTACTTGTGTAACCGAGATCCAGCGCTGGGAAGCTTAGGTGAGTGAATACTCATCCATATTTCTTTTCCACCGAACATTGTTCAAGCAGTTTATCTATTTCAAACTACAATTAACCTAGTATTGTCTTAAGTTTTCACGATTCATAATTTAAATAAAACTACTTTTTAACCGGATTAATCGCGTATAATTTATATTTTACATTTTTAATTAATTTATATTATACAGTCGCTCGTGACCACGGGGTCTGCAAAGACACCGAAACGTCGAGTTAAAAATGTAAAATATAAATTATACGCGATTAATTCGGTTAAACAGTAGTTTTATTTAAATTATGAATCGTGAAAACTTAAGACAATACTATGTGAACCAGTACGGACTGGAAAGTGCAAACAAAATACGGCAGTTAGAATGTTTGAAAAAACGGCAAGCACAGTCGCTCGTGACCACGGGGTCTGCAAAGACACCGAAACGTCGAGTTAAAAATGTAAAATATAAATTATACGCGATTAATCCGGTTAAAAAGTAGTTTTATTACAATTAACCTAATAGAGAACCAACGGCCTCGTCAGTGGTGTAGGATATGATTTGAATACTTCATTACAATTACGGTTAACCATTATAGTTCGGAAACGGATATTGGATTAACAGTTTGAAATTGTTACTCAATCTATATGAATCGGTATTCCTTTTTCTGGCCGAAATAGTGTGCTCGCCTAATAAAATTGATAGATTTGAAGAAACATAATTCAAAAATTCGGTATCGAAGTGCAGCGGTAACATACATTGCCTTCTATGCCAGAGGTCCTGGGTTCGAATCCCGGATATTTGTGTGATGAACACAGATATTAGTCGTCAAGTCATGAATGTTTATTTAAGTTTATTCTAATAAAAAATATGTATTTATTCAATATGTTTGTTTATATATTTCTTAAGTATATCAGTTATCTAGTATCCATAACACAAGTTCTTTAAGAAACTTAATTTGGGCTAGATAATGTTGTGTGTCAGAAATATTTATTTATTTATATTTAAAATTTATGAATGCCTCTACTTCTATGTAATGTCTTTGCCTAATATACAGGGTGACTGGTGACAAAGGATATATTTCTGTTCCTTTGTATCTGGGGCTAGAATGTGAGCACAAGGATATATTGAAGAGAAAATGCATGCGTAATGGATTCTTTAACTTTCAATTAAGTCCCAGTTTGTCATGTTCGTGTTGTGCATCCATAGCTTAATGCACCTACTATGTAAGCAATTTGGTTTTGGCATGACATTGGCTCTCACAATTAGCTGTCTTGTGTTTGTTTTTTTTTTTCATCATCAATTTGTACTGTATATACCTATTTGTTTTAATTCGTATAATCCTGACTGAAAAAGAGTGCCAAGAGTTTTTTTCGGCCGGCTTTTTTTGTCTCTTGGTCTACTCTAATATCTTATTCAATAATTATCAACACCTTGTTAAAGCCGAAGCACAAAATTGTGACGTCATTAAGCGGCCATTCGATGGTCTTATTATAAATAAAAAAAAATCATTTTCATTTTCAAGTTTACTCAGTAAATAATTTATATTTATTTTTGATTATATTTTTCTCTTCATGTATGATCTTAAACTATCACGTCCTCGAATTTCGAAAGTGACCCTCCAGTCACCCTGTATAAACTAGCCGGCTATAATAATTGACTCTGCAAAGTCACTTGATCATGGGTCAATGTACATACATACATAACTTCACGCCTGTATCCCGTATGGGGTAGGCAGAACACCAGAGGTAATAAAACCGTCTGATGTCACGTTTGACAAATTTGGAGGCATTATAATAGTGAAGAGAGGCTATTTCAGTGACAGGGGGTCAGCCTATCGCCCACAAAAAGGCCTCCCATAACACCTTGGGTCAATGTGTACGCTTTTAAGTAAGACTATAGCTGTTTCTAGCGGTTCTATCCGCGCCATTTCAAATCCCGCGGGAATATCGAGATAAAAAGTAGCCTATTCGCTATTCCAGACTGTAAACTATCACTATGCCAAAGTTCATCCAAATCCATCACGCCATTTTGCCATGATAGAGGAACAACATGCATACTTTCACATTTATAATACACAAAATTTCAATTTGCTTTTATTCGATAGATGTCTCTGTACGTCGATTAAATCGCGCAAGAAGTGTTAAAAATGACTTAGCTATATTTAGACTTACTTAGTAGACTTCTTTAATACATCTTCGCTATCACAATGAGAGATTTTCTGACAGCTCATTAAAAAACAAAACGGTACAAAAGGCGTCGATAGATGGCGCTTTACAAAAGGCGAAGTCTTGTCTGTCATATAGCCATTTATTTCACACTGCGTTTTTAAAAGTAAAATAAATTAATTGACTGACGTCTGTATCAGAAGTTGAACTTATAAATAACCATAGATGATAGATACCATTTAACTACATTATAGTATACTGACTTACCGCCTTCGGCTTTTTAAAAGTGCCATCTATGGAGGGTTTTTGAACTAATCTTTATGAGCTGTCAGAAAATTCCTCATTATAATAATAGTAGGTTTTACTAAACTGTTAACTACAATTGTATATTTTAAAAAGTCGATTGCTTGATGTTGAGTTTCTTTCCACTTCTTCTCAGCAGATCGAATTGCCGAAGTGGTGGAAGATTCAGTTCAATTTGTAAATAATTTGACTTACTTCAAGTGTATTTATTTATGTACTATCGAACCGATTCAATCATGACCCACCATAAGCTAATTTTGGCAAACGTCTAAATGCTAGTAGGTCAAAATTCGCTTGGAGATAGGTTTTCTTGGTGACGAACTTTTATCATTTCATTCGACACTGAAATTACGCGACAGAAGACCTTACAAGTTTGATTTTTTTTTGACATTGACTTTAATTTGTAAACGAATTCTCAAGCAATCAAAAACAGCTTATACAGAAGGCAGCAGGTCAAGCGTTGCAAACCCCTAAAATTTTAAAATTTCCCCAACCAATTTTTAACTTAATGTCTAGCTAGGGCATAGAGTTCGGATTCAATAACAATTTTTTTAACGCTGATCTGCCGCCTTCTGTACAATAAAGATAGCCAATGTTTGAACTACAAAGATCACTCAGATTCAAAAATATAAGCCCAACCTTTAGGGGATATAAGCGAAAGAGAAATTTGCAATTACTATAAATATAGACATACCACTATCCGAGGAAGAATCGGATTCTTTAACTGCCTCATCACAATAATCTTCAACTATAAATTCATCATTGTCTTCAAAAAAGTCTCCAATATCATTTTTGTCATCATCACTCACATTATCACCATCTAATCTATCATCATTATCACTTATATCATATTTCTCATTATCAACATCAATTATGTTTTGACCATTCATATTATATTTCTGTTCATTAAAACCTTCAGGAGGTTTATTTCTGGTTTCGTATGTATCAATGGCGGTTTCTGATTTTACGATTAACATCAATTCTGGGTTTTCGATCTTATAATTTTCTCTATTAAAATCACTGTCATCATATTCGATGTGGACAATGTCTCTTTTTGATTCAGGCTGTGACATATTAAGATTGGATATCAGATTTAAAGTTCTTCGATCTACCGATTGGATGTGTTCTCTTGATAACTGAAAAAGTTAATTATTAGCAAACTTTTATAATCGTAAAAAGTTGTTAATATGCTGGACTGGGAGCGAAAGAAAAAACATAACATGTACCGTCAAGTTTATTAATATGTATATGTTACCGGAAAGTAACAAGAATGTAAGTTTATAAATTTACGAGGAAATTTATAAACTTCCGTCAGATTCGAAACGAGAGAAAAATTGTATTATTTTACGCTCATATTTTCGCAAATTTATCAATTTGCCACGTCTCATGGTAAATTTATAAACTTACGGATATTCATTCGTTAGATTCTAAACGGTTCGATCAATCACAGCAGAGCTTTTAATTTTACGGTTTTTGCAAAATACGGAAAATAATACACTGCTCGCTGATTAGTCAAGATGACAAACAATAAAAAAAAATTGACTTATCTACAATAATTGTATATGACCTATTCCACCTCACATCATACAAACAACTAGATATGTTAAGTGGGCGTGTCACGTGCGAACACAGCATGTAAAAAACATACATAGTGGTGAAGTTTGCAATTAGTCGCGGGTCAACTCGCAACGGCAACACGGTGGTCGTTTGTAAGAATACTAGTGACAAAGTAAATTATAGTCTATATAAAATGTATAAGTATTTAGATACTTTAAAGAATAAGCAGCCTAAGAGAATACTGATTTACACATATGAAATTGACTTTTAAAACTTAAACTTGTTTGACTTGATCAACAAAATAAGCGGAGTCTTCAGCTATCATATCATTAATATCCTAATCACGCTTGAAATGCATCGACATCAAAGCCTTTTACTATAAAATAACATTGAAACCATTTGTTGTCTTTGCACATTTGACGTTGGTCTTATAACGCACGGAGGAAATATATAGAGGAGCTGCCCTATCCAGTTTTTTCTAGGGACTCAAGTGAAGCCTACGGGCGGGGTGCGGGAGGGGTAAGCGATGGGTTATGGCCAATCATAGCCAAACAGGCGATGGCATTAGTCACCTAGTAGCGAATAGTAAAAACCGGTTGAAACATAAGGTTAAAATATTCACATGATCATCAAAAAAGTTCAGCTATACTTTACTAGGTGGCTCTAGTTTTTTAACGAAATTTCATACGTTCCAAATCTGTCAGAAAAAACTGCGAAATAAAAGTATTTCTACTTGACGCTAGATAGCGCAACATAAAAATCACCTAGGCAACAAATAACAATCTGGAATTTTGGACACAATTAGTTGGAAAACAAACAATTTGTAAAAAATAATTATGAATGAAATTATGTTCGTGGTAAATTAATTTTATTTGGATTGTCAATGTAATTCCTTTATAAAAGTATAGAATGCTAAATTTTACATCGAGAAACAATGGAGGATTTAATTTTTTTTTTAATATCTACGCGTGTACATACTTCACAGAAGTCAGCGACGAACTGACGCCAGTGCCTCTAGCGAAGAATAGCTTGAACTAAAGTCAGTGACGTCAGGACAACCCAAATTGAAGCTGTGCAACTTTGCTTACAGCAGCTCTACTATGTATCTGCTGTGTGAAAGCAACTAACTATTTCGAATTTGTCAATACAGAACATGTGGTCTATTGGTTAAGGTGTTCGGGCGTCTGATCCGTGAAGCCTAGATTCGAATCTTCAACTGCCGGTTTTTTTGCATTTCTTAAAAACATTATTTATGACACCAATTATTGTGTTCATGTCATAGCTAAGTTGTATTTCTGCCAAATTGTACCTATAATGGGCACTTTTGAAGACTGCCGAGAGTTTTTTTTCCGCCGGCTCTTTTCCTCTCGGTCTACCTAGAGTCCTCATTTCTTTTCGTTTCTTAAAGCCATAGAAGTAGGTAGCTAAATCGAAAGATAATGATTACTCAATTTAATGAAAAAAGTGAGATGATCTAGGAATTAAAAACCATACCTTATTATAACTCCTCATCAGATCCCTCAGTATTAAGTTAGATTTTAAGCACTTTTCGCGAAACTTTTGACCGTTTAAAAGTCTAATAGCACATTCCACACACATTACTTCAGGAACACCTTTGGTGACTGCAATCTGTTAAAAAAGTATTGTTTTAGGGTTGTTATAATTTCATGTTCTAAGCAGTTTTAAGACATATGTGTCTATTACTGTATAACTTAGGTCAAACATGTGGAAGTGACAACGAGCTAAAGTAACATTGTTTGACAATAAAAAAAACTTTGCTTAGAAAGCGCCTACTTGACAACCACCCCAAAACCCATCTGCTTATAGTCCATGACTGATACTCGAACTACATAATCGAAGGAAAAAGAAAAAAAAAAGTAAGTGTCATCTTCATTTCTACAATTAACTATCATAGACCCATAGCATGTTACTAAGACCAATCAATCAATCTTAGGGCATGTTTAAGCACAACCGGCGTTACTCTAAACCAATGCAGTAAAACCAGCAATGCAGGCGATGCAGCCTAATGTACTTATAAATATAATAGTAGACTCCAGAAGATCACCAACTCATTCATGGGTACTCTTTATTTTATAATAAAATTCCAAAACATTTAAGATTAACCCTTCGATAGATTTAAGGATAAGTATTTTATGAAAAGGTTTACTATAAGATATCAGGATGCAAGAAGATATGATGAGTTTCGTGACGCTTCTTCTCAACAGATCGACTTTCCGAAGTGGTGGTAGATTCAGTTCAATTTGTAAATTGTTTGACTTATTTCAAATGTATTTAAATACTTATGAAATAAAGAATATTTGAGTTTGAGTTTGCAGTAAAAACGTATGACGCCCCGCCTGTCCTTAAACATGCCCTTAGGGTGACCACCTTATTGGTGTTTTTGCTACGTAAATTTTGACTTTAAATACTGCTATAGAAACAAATTTGTCAAGTTTACATTGAACATTTCGCACAGTATAGTGGTAACGAAATCTATGTACTTACACTTTTCTGAATGATATTTCTGTAGACAGTGTCCAAATAATACTCTTTCAGTTCTACCAACTTCACATCCATGGCAAGACAGGCTCTGCAAAACTGTAAGCACACACAAAATAAGGAAATAATATTCCAGTTCAGAGAACGTCTAGACCAGTGCACCACAGTGACTGTTGTGCACTGGTCTATCTATAATATATCTATTAGTATAATCTGATCTATTGGCCATATTCACAACTAAATACAGAAACAGGCATTCTTGGGAAGTTATTAAGTATGAACTTCACTGCAGCATAAATCATACAATGAAAGCCAGAATATTACCGTAGCAAGGTACTAAAGCACACCCAAACTACAAATAAAATTGATCCCGGCTGGGATTTTACTTAGTATTTTTATAACACTTAAACTTAAAAAATACACTCATTAACTGAACTTTATTTTACATTTAATTCAAAATGAATAAAGCATAGTTTTTCTTACCAGTAACATCTTTGGTACCACTGTTATTTCACTGGATATAAGTGCATCAAAACATAGTCAAGTTCAGATATGTTTTTAAAACATTATGTTTTTAACACTTGCTAGTTGTGGTGGTCATATTCTGAAAAAAAAAATAAGTTGCAAAAACACTGGACTTAAACTTTTTGAAATACTTCATGATTTTGGGATTTGTTTGGGAGTAAAATTTAAAACAAATGACAAACAAACAAATGCAATATTTCAACTGGTTCATCGAAATGAGAAGTTCGCGGTGAATTGATGAATATCATCACAGTGATAGGGCCAAAGATTTAAATCCCCATGTTGATTGATAAGTTAAAAAATCCAATAACTAATAATAATAAGTTTGTCTTTCCATAGCCAACCGATTTAAATCTTTGCCTCTAACCTATTCATATCATTCGAATAATTATAGTACAAGACCAAGAAGAATTTGCTAATGACAGAGATATTCTTTTTTGTTTGGTATTTATTATATATTCAATAACTTCTAATCAAATCAATCGCCTATGAAATAATAAATGGTACCTACTGGTTTAAATCCACACTAAGGTAAAAATGTCCTTCTTATTTGAACTTACAGAAATAAAAACATTAATTAACTTTGTAAACAGTTTCTATGACATTGACACAGAGTGTCTTTATGCCGATTCAAAAATATTGAACGTACGGCAACTTTATATTCTTAAGGCGTCTCTGAAAATGCACCGTAAAGTCCTTAACTCCCTTTATTACCCATCTGCGGTATGCAAGAGAGTATTTAAAGCCCCCACTATCTCAGTAAGAACTGCTTTCGCGCAACGTCTGCCATCACACATGCTCCCATTTATCTATAACAAAATGGTTAAAATATGTGACATAAAGACAGCTACAGTCAAAGAAGCAAAATATACACTCTCTAATAGGTTACAATCTATGTCATACCTTGAGACAGAAGACCTTGTCAAGCACTTAGCTTAGCCCACTATTCTGTTTATCTAACTGTCATTGCTCTAAATACATACACACACACACACCTATACACAAACACATAAACACACATACCCAACTACACAAACACCCACTTCTTTATAACAATAATACATAAATTAATAAAATAAAAGTTACTAATGCATCTAAATCTGTCGCTATCCTGTTAATTATACCTGGATGCCCACGATACAGGTTCTTCCTAGTGTGGGATCCACAGCTAATGCACCCTTGTATTGTTACATTAAATCTTAACGAATGTCTTTAAATCTAATACCTGGCTTTGTAATTATATAGTCATGTCGTTCTTCAAGTTTATGTTATGTAACAATGTAAAGATTGAATAAATTATTTTGTATTTTGTATTTTGTACATTACATTGATTTGATCGGGCATGGATCGGGCGGTCGCATAGAACATTTTTACCCTTACGGGAAGAAATACAACTTTACACTAATTTGAGGAGTAAAATTTTCCTTACCCAGGAGCGCTGTCTCTGTTTCTCCCTTTGAAACTAGAGAGTAGAGGTTGGAGCGGTAATTTTAAACTACATTTCAAAGATATGGAGGTACTTTGCATAGCGTTTTATGCACTACTAAGTACAGTGAGTTTCTTGATAGTTTCCTGCAAGACACCCAGTTTATTCTGAGCAATAAATTAACATCTAAACATAACAACAACCGCGAAATAGAGTACATACTTGTGCATAAATTGCTTAAATTAAGTAATTAATGTAATAAAACACACACTTTAATATTTTATTATTATATTTAGACCAGACGCGGTAGCCCTAACTCTCGAGTTATGCAATGAGGAGTTTTCAGTCTACGATTAAAAAAAAAAAGTAGTTCACTTTTCAACATTAGATGGCGCTGATCTACCTCAAGTGTCAACTCAAGTACCAATTTCAGTACCGTACCTACGTGTAATAATTATTAATATACTTCATGTAAAGAAAAAACGCTGCAAAACAAACTAGGAGAATAAAAAACAATGAAATGTAATATTATTAATTTGAAGGTTAATTCAATTCAATTCTTTATTTGCATACTATGATGGTTTACAAGGTAGATAATATATAATTTTAGTTTCACATCATAGACCCCTTCGGGCACAAACAAAAGAGACATTAATCAAAAGAGCAAGAATTTTATCCATTAAGTTCTATTGTATAGAGGCGCCCTTGTCAACATATAGCATTTATACATATACAAATATCATTCATATATGGTATAGAACAATAAATATATATTTTTCTCTTTTTTTCACGGCTAGGTTTGCATATGACGAAAGAGACATATATATTTTAGATATTGCTATGTGTGCCACATACTGTCAAAGTTCATTTGACAGCTGTAGGTACGTGCCTCAATTCGCCATCTTGGTTGCCCGTATTTCGTGGTAGTTCGTTGTCAAGTGTTTGTTTATTTGAGATTTGCATAAATAAACAAGAAATAGTTGTTTAAAACTAAGTCGCAGTGTGGTGAAACTGTAGATCAAGATGCCATCTTGTTGCATTTTAAAATGTGGTGCAAGAAAAATCAAAAATCAAGTAGCATTGACTCTTCTTATGTGAGTACCATTTTTCATGTAATATCACATATAACCTCTTGAATTCAAATGTAAAGCTAAGTATATATAAATAAATGTTAAAAGAATCTGTATCTTACTTTATTTCCGAGTAACAGACTCTTTTATTTATTTCATTCATAATTATTTTCATAGTTAAAATAGGGTTATGCTCTGTTTAAAATTATATGTATATGTTTAGTGGATTTTAATGTTGATTACATACAATAAGTACCTACAAATATTTTGTTTCTAGATTTCCAAAAAATGAAGGATTGAGACAAAAGTGGTTAAGAGCAGTTGGTGAAGAAAATATTAATCCTCGGCAAAAGCAGTGGTTTGTTTGCTCACTGCATTTTCCTGAAACATGTTTTAATAGAACTCTAGATGTAATAAGATTAAGAGAAAACTCAGTTCCTTCAATATTTCCCGTAAGTATCAAAATAAATTTAATATAACATTAGGTAATTAAATTATGTCAAATTCAAGTTGATGATAATAAATTTTTAATTTGCTTTTTGTTTTAATTATTTCTTTCTTTACAGGTAACAGGAAATTTTATTGATAACTAGCTGCTGCCCGCGACGTCGTCTGCGTGAACGCTATGCAGCACCCAACGCACCTACGATTATAACACTGCTAGCGTGATAATATGTAGCCTACATGTTGACCCGACTTCTTAACTATCTTCATGCCAAATTTGAAGTAAATCCATGCAGTACTTTTTGAGTTTATCCCGGAAAGACAAACAGACAAACAGACAAAAATTCTAAAAACTATATTTTTTGTTTCTGTTTCGATTGTACCCCAAGTATTCTTTTAAAAAAATATTCAATGTACAGTTTTGACTTTCCTACCATTTTATTATATGTATAGATTCTAGTACATCTGCAGTTTGTACCCAATTGTCAATACCACATCCAGTTGCGAAAGAAGCTCAGAAAGAGGTATTTATTTTTATAAAGCATATTTTCTTATAACAGTAGGTATCTAACCATGCATGCTATAGTTGGATACAGTTAAAAATATACAATATATTTTTCACCAACAACCAATTAATTCAAAGAGCCTTAGAGTGGTGTAAAATAAATATAAGTTGAGTCTTATAACAATAAGGAATAATTTAAAAATATTCGAACAGAATAACAAATAATTTTGTTTTTTCATATCATATCAATCAACTCAAGATGCCAATGTTACATTCATTTTAATAAATAGCATTTTATAATAAATATTTAATTTTCAGGTCACACTTTAAAAGGAAATTGAAGCGCTTCAAGAAAAGTGTGATGAGCAAAAAAAAAATTAAGTGCCTGAATGAAAAACTTCGGAGGAAAAACAAAAAACTAGTTAACTTTAAAGAAATCATAGATGATTTTCGAAATAAAAATCAAATAAATATGGAACAAGCTGTATTAATTGAAGACTTAGCTGGATCACAAGATTTTCTGAAACAAAATGTGTTTTTAAACAAATTGTTATTATTTAGAAATGAATGAATGAATGAAGTGTTTTTTTTTTTATTTAATAACCGATACCTATTTAGTTCTTAATTAATAAAGTAATACTAGTATCTCTTATCGTCATGGATAATGTTGTGATTAATTTCACTGACACAGCAAAGAACTTGGGGGTCATTATGTTTTCAAACCTCAAATGAAACACGAACATCAGTGAAATTAATTTGAATTTTGAAAATTCCTTCCAAAATCCGTGTCGCTCTAAAATGAACTCAAGTGTAAGATTTCAGCTTCCTAGGTCCAACAGTTTAGGCTGGCCGTTGATGATCAGTTAGTCAGCTTGCTATTTCATATATTAGATTTTTATGTAGGTATGATTCAGTATATTTAATCTAATATTATAGTTTAATTATTTTATCTAACACATATTATTATTGCTCCTCAATCAAACTCTCCAGTCTCAAGGAATTTCTTTATTAGCAGTACCTTTGTACCTACTAACTTTGTATAGATCATTCATCGGTATAATGTATCTTACTTTGTGTACATAAACTGTTAAATAAATCAATTAAGTAGGTAGGTAATGGTACCTAATTTAAGTGAAATCCATATGCACATTATATCCTGACCGTTTGCCAATTTTTTTCCCAAATCTTCCAGCTTGTGTGTTTTTTACACCTAGATACCAATTACCTCATCAATCATTCGTTTAAATTAGCTCTTTGGTTGGAATAATATTGAAAATTATGATTTCACTAATAAAACATTAAAATATTGAAATATATTCAATATTGACAATCCTAGGCTATCCCCACTCTAAGGCGGCCATTTTAGTTGCCCAAGGTTGGCACGTTTTTTTTGTAGGTATTTCGAGTCCAGTTGATATAGGTCAATGATTTTATCTCTACTATCAGTCAACTGTCAACAAAGAGGATACGATATTGACATTGACTCTTCAGTTTTGTTCAACGCCATCTAGTATGTATTGAAAAAGCTTAAAAAAAATGAAACGAAGAAGCCTCATTAAGAACAATAATTTTAACGTCAATTTGTAACTGATATCCTTAAGTATTAGGACAGTATTAAAAAAAATAGTATCAATGTGCTAGTTTTTGAGATATGTTAAGAAAAATAAAAAAACAGTCAATTTTTTTGACTTAAATTAGCATTGTAAATGTTTTAAGATATTTTGTACCGAAAATTTTCCATAATGTTTATTTTTATTTGATAGTTGCTATTTCTACCTTTTAATATAGAATATTTTTTTATTTTTTTTTTTTACATCTGTAGGACCTTTCTGTCCAGAGCAGCCGTGGTTTGCTTTGTATGGAATCATGTTAGATAGCTACCAGGGCTGAGTTTTTTTGATCGATATTACTATATAAATAAATAATCCCATTTTCAGTAATGGCAATAATGTCCTGACCGAACGTAACGGGGATTCCTTGGCGGGCTTTTTTAAGAGATAGGCGCATTTTTTCAACTTTTGAAAGAAAATATTTATTTTATGTTCTGTTAAGCAAATTTCATTGATAGTTTATCGCATCCGAACCGTTAATAAGTGCAGACATGGAGGAGGACCCAGGGGAGTCGTCCCCTGGGAGACCCGATAGGAAGCGACTGCGGAGGCCTCCTATTCCAGCCGACATGGACTCTTTAGACGAAAAAATGTTCTTACCGTTCCTAAAACCAGGATATCGAAGACTTTTTCCGGAAACTTCTGCTTCCCAGGAATATGTAGTTTTTACCGAGAGTACCAGTACTGAAGGAAATGTTGGCAACAGAAACCCACTTACTTTGGCGGGACTTTTTAAAGACGAAGTTAAAGGAGTGACAGGCATTAAAAGAATGTCTGCAAATAAAATAGGCATATTTTTCTCCCAGGCAAGTAACGCAAACAATTATTTACTCAACGAGACATTCCAAAGACGACACAATTTTAAGGCATTTATCCCAGCGAGAAGTATAGAAAAAATTGGAGTATTGAGGTATGTTCCTACAAATATAAGCAACGAAGACCTTTTCAAGAAATTAATCTCATCCTGTGAGATTATCGGAGTGAGAAGGTTCACTAAAAAAGTCAATGGTAAAACTAAACCATTTGAAACTGTCTCCGTAACTTTTTTAGCTAATTCATTGCCAGAATCTGTATCTTTGGATTTATTTAATTTTAAGGTCTATGAATATGATCCTCCCTTATTGCAATGCTTCAAGTGTTTCAAATTCAATCATCATGCAAAAATATGTAAGTCTCAACAAAAATGTTCAATTTGTGCCAAAGATCATCATTACTTAGAATGCCCCGATGATCAGGCTTTGCATTGTGCTAACTGTGGTGGTCAACACCTTGCTATTTCGCGAGATTGTCCTGTTAAACAAAAAAGAATACTAGATAAAAAGAATAAAGTAACATATGCCAATTTAATGAAAAAAACAGATCACACATATAGTTTAACACATTATAACTCAGATTACCCTACATTACTCCCAAAGAAAGTTACAACAAAACCCAAAGAAATTACAACAGATGAAATAGTTCAAGGTATTTTAAAGAATGATAGTATCTTAAAATCGTTAGTGGCGACGTTAGTAAATTTAGGAAATAGTAATAAAAAAATGACTACATCTTTCATAAAAGAAACATTAGTAAACAATTTAAAACATGGATAATAAGTTCTTAAAGATTTGCCAATTTAATGTAGAAAGTATCAATAGCAAAAAGCCACTTCTTATTTCCTTTTTAGAACAGAATGACATTGATATATGTCTGTTAAATGAAACTTATCTCAAAAATAATATGCATTTTAAATTAGCTGGTTATAATTTTATTTTCCAACATGGCCCTAAGGGTCGTGGTGGAGTCGGTATACTTATTAAGAATCATTTTAAATACAATAGTATAGATATGCCTTTTTATGATGATTTACAATCTGCAGCTATAGTTCTTAAAACTGATACAGGTGATATATCCATCCTATGTGTCTATAGTCCACCAAGACCAGGACATTTTAAATCTAGACAGCTTAAACAAATAATTAATAGTTTACCTAAACCTATCTTACTATCTGGGGATTTAAATGCACATCATGTGGCCTTTGGGTGTTTTTCAACAAAACCCAGAGGTACAGATGTATATAACATGTTAGATGAGTGTGATTTATGTATCTTGAATTCTGGAGCTCCAACCACAGTAGGTAGTGTACGTAATAAACAGTCTTCCATTGATATAACTTGTGTCAGTCCCAACATTGCTCCACTAAGTCAGTGGAGTGTTCATGATGATCCAATGGGCAGCTATCATTACCCCACTATCACAGTCATACAGCTATCACCACAAACTTTTGAAGT
Organism: Stenoptilia bipunctidactyla; assembly: GCA_944452665.1. NCBI lineage: Eukaryota > Metazoa > Arthropoda > Insecta > Lepidoptera > Pterophoridae > Stenoptilia > Stenoptilia bipunctidactyla. Next base: position 16,264,701 of record OX101746.1, read on the forward strand.
AGGTCAACCATCAGAAAGATTTCTGTATAACAAAGCTGACTGGAAACTTTTTGAATCTGAAACAGAAAAAACATTCAAATCATTCTCTATTGATCCTAGTAATCCTTTGTTGTCATACAATCAATTTTGTGATATCTTAAATCAAATTAAAGAAAAATGTATACCAAAACTTAAAATAACTTGTCCAACAATTATGAAAAAACCTGTTCCCTGGTGGGACGATGAATGCTCAGAAGTAGTTAAAAAGAGTAAAGCAGCTTTGAATTATTATAGAAATCATTCCTCTTTAGAAAATTACATACATTATAAAAAAACAGATGCCATTAAAAAAAGACTTTTGAAAGAAAAGAAAAAGAATGGTTGGAAAAAACTCTGTGAGTCATTTAATAGATACACACCTATTACTGTAGTCTGGAACTATATCCGCAGATTCAAAAGAGCATCTTCAAATGCACCTCCAAAAAATTGTGAATGGATTCCATCTTTTATTGATAAGTATGCTCCCACTGATCCACCTGAAAAATTAGTAGACAGCAATTTGTTAGATACTTTTTTTATGCAAGAAGGTAATTCACAAAGTGCATTCTTATCTAATTCTTTTACATGGCAAGAATTTCAATCTGCTTTAAAATCTAGAAAAGACACTACTCCAGGCTTGGATGATATTCCTTACAAACTTTTAAATCATTTACATGAGAATGCTCAAAAGATTTTACTCAATATTTTCAATTTACTCTGGGATAATGAACTAATTCCAACTTCATGGAAAACCCAATGCATCATTCCTATCATAAAACCAGACAAATCTGAAAGCCACTGTAACTCATACAGACCTATATCATTGTCATCTTGTGTTGGAAAAGTATTTGAATATATGATAAAGGTTAGGTTAGACTGGTATGTGGAATCTAATAATATCTTACCAAAGGAACAGTATGGTTTCCGTAAAGGTAAAAGCTCTGCAGAAAGTTTTGTTGCTTTGATATCAGATATAAAGCAATCCTTTTCTTCTCATTCATCTACAGTTTGTGCCTTTCTTGATGTACAGGGGGCATTTGATAATGTGATTCCGTCCATTCTTGTAGATGTCTTAATTGACATAAGTATCCCAGGCAAGGTCTGTAAATGGATTTTTAATTTTTTGTATGACAGGACAATGTATGTAAAATTTAATAATATTTTATACGGACCTAGACAAGTTTTTAAAGGCACAATGCAAGGTGCCACTATATCACCTCTTTTGTACAATTTGTACACATGCCATTTAAATAGATATATTTCCCAATATAATGTCAAATACCTGCAGTATGCAGATGACCTGGTTGTATATAGTAGTCATAAGGATGTAAATATTGCTGTAAATAATTTAAATAATGCATTACAACAAGTTCATTATTATTATACCTGTAAATTAAAGTTACCTCTAAGTTTAAATAAAAGTGCAGCAATGATTTTCTCTAAAACATACACTACTTCTATTAATATTGTAAAACTTCATGATAATAGTTTAAAATGGATAGAAGGTAAAAAGTTTTTGGGAATTCACCTTGATAGTAAATTACAATTTCATAACCATATAGAACAAATTATTAAAAATGCCTGCCGAGGTCTGAACATAATTAGATCTTTGGCAGGGGTTCACTGGGGATCAGATCCCAAAACTTTATCGTTACTTTATAAAAGTCTAGTGCGTAGTCACTTTGATTATAGCGCCTTAGCCTATTTTAACTGTAATTATACTTTATTAAGAAAATTAGATATTATCCAAAACAAAGCACTAAGAATCATATCAGGTGCTATGTGTTCTACTCCTATACATGTTATGGAAGCAGAGACATGTATTCCTCCTTTAACTTTGATAAGATTAAGAATAGCTGAAAGGTTTTGTTTAAAGGTTTTTGCTTCTAATAACAATCATATAATGAATAGAATACTTCCTGTGCTCCCATTAGATATCACTTGTGTAGGTACTTATATGGACTCTTCAAATATTTTATCAAGAAAATTACCGGAACTCTTAAGAATAATGATACAAATACATCTTAAATTTGGTAAAAGTGTATTTCGAGAGAGCCATTAGCCTTTGTATAATATAGATTATAATGCTAATATGATTGATGTAGCAGTACTTAAGAGGGATGTCATTAATCAAGTAGAACTTTTGAATATGCTTGATGAAACTGATTATTACAATATATACACTGATGGTTCTAAAACCTTGAGCACTGTTACATCAGCATATTATGACCCCCAAACTAAATCCAGAAAGTGTATCAAAATAGATTCTAATTGTAGTATATTCACTGCTGAATGTTATGCAATTTATTGTTCTCTTTTATATTTATGTAATATTACTAGTAATAATTTTTTAATACTTACCGATTCACTTAGTGTTATTAAAGCTCTTGAAAATAGGATTTTAAAATTCAGTACCAATCATTTGATTTTTAAGATAAAGCAAGTATTGTATAATATGTCTGTAAATAGTAAATTTGTAAAATTTATGTGGGTCCCTTCTCACTCCGGTATATCGGGAAATGAAGAAGCAGATAAAATAGCAAGGGGAGATCCAGATGAAGATCATTCATAGTGATTCAATGCACATACCTTTTACCGATTTATATGCTCCCATGAAGGAATGCCACAGAGAACTTTTCAATGATTACTGGAGGAATGTATCGTCCGATAAGGGAAAATGGTACTATGACATACAAAAGGTCCCGCCCGCCCAACCCTGGTACCACAAAATCTCTGGACCGAGAAGCTTCATAGCTTCCATCAATAGAATGAGATTTGGGCACTGCCAAACAAAATCCCATTTGTGCAGACTGAAGCTTGTGGATAGTGGACTATGTGAGGAGTGCAACGAGGAAGAGGACTTAGAACACGTTGTTATGAAATGTAGAAAATATAACCTACAAAGATTGTTATTGTGTAGTGAAATCGACAATGACACTGACAGACAAGAGCGACAAGAAGAAACATCGTTGAAAAGTTTACTTTCAGAGAAGAAGTTTTATAAATCTTTATTCCAATTTTTATTGAACATAGAAATGAAACTGTAATTTTAAGAAGTGTTAACATTTAAGAAGTGAACTTTATTTGTAAACTGTATATTGTTAATTTGTGTGGCTAAAAGGACTCGTTTCCAGGCCCGTTAAATAAAATATTAAAAAAAAAAAAAAAAACGAACGTAACGAATGAAGATGAAGCAAATATAAACAATATGGCGACCTGGTTTGCAATTTGTATTGCGCGCATTACATTGTCCGAGATACAATGCTTTGTAGTGTATTTTCGTGAGATATTGAATCTTTGACCCCATTTATTTCGCACCTGTGGCCTGTGGTTTTTCTCCTTGACTTTAACCAGTTAGGCAAAGAGTTGGGCCTTAAGTTTAGTGCAAACGGCCTTAAATGAATATAGCATCTTGGAGACATTTCGTATTTATTGTTATACTTAATAGGTACATAAGAGCTAGTTTAGTCTCCGCTAACCAGACTGGGTGAGTGGTCTCGACAAGATAATCTCGAGGCTGCGCTCCTGGTCTGGATGTGCATGCTAAAATTTACAATCTATCGTGAGCTAAAAATGATTCAAATTTCCCGCTACTAATAGTTTACCTTGGGGTGCCTATAGATGACAGTACTTCCAAACTAAACGACTAAAAATCGTTCCTATTCTTTTTATATGAAGTTGATCTTCTTCTACTAGAGTAATTGTGTTCTGTGGTCCAGAGAAATCGGCATCTTTCAGCAGAGAATAAAAAAAAATTAAGTGGCGCCCATCCCGACAGGAGGGTCGGTAGACCACCCTCTTTCGCAGTCGGATATTTAACCGTTAATAACGGCATTTTATCGGTAGCTATCCATATTGAGAGGTTTTCTGACAGCTCATTAAAAAGCAAAACGGTACAAAAATGGTACAAAAGGCTTCGATAGATGGCGCTTTACAAAAGGTGAAGTCTTGTGTGTCATATAGCCATTTATTCCACACTGCATTTTTAAAAGTAAAATAAATTAATTGACGTCTGTATCAGAAATTGAACTTATAAATAACCACAGATGGTAGATAACACTTACCTACATTATATTTCACACACCAATACATCACAAATCCCGCCCTTGCTCCCCGTCCGAACAGTACCCAACTCGCGCACCCAGGTGCACGTCTCGCGCCCTCTCGGCTAGCGTATTGATATTGATGAGACCTATGAAACCACATTGGCTTGGTGCTCTTTTTTGTCTAATCAAACAATAATCGAAATATAATACTTTACTATTGGAGTCATTAAAAAATGTTTCGAAAAGTGTGTAACACTTTTTTTTTAGGGCCCTCGTTCCCTTGTTATTGATTGTTAGTTTTTTTATATAATCTATGCCACCTTTTGGGCTTTAGTTCCGAATCTCTCCACCTGAGTGAGCGGGAGTGAACGAGACTGGGGAGCGTTCGATAGATATCGGTCGCGGCCATTTTGGCTTTCTTTTTCGGCTCGCAAGATTGGAGCAAGGAGGAGTGCCGGAGTAACCCCGTTATGTGAGGAAATTCGGTCCTCATTAGCCAGTGGGCTATCTTCTTCATTAATTTAATGCATTATGCATTGGTAACATTTCGTAAGTATTGTTGTTATTGAGTTTGGCTTTCTCTTGGTAAGCGTAATGGCGGACCGTAATTACATGGATATTGTTTCTCTTCTTCCAGCCTCGTTTCCCCAGGAGCGATCCGTCGCCATCTTCCCCATGGTACTATAAAGTAAAAAGGAAACCCACTTCGTTGGTAAGTCTCATCGTGTCTGACCCTCACGTGGTCATATTTATCTTAGTTTTCATGTTTTTGAGCTGTAACATAGGGTGTTGATTACATTTATTTTGTTACAGGGTTTTCTATTACGCCTACAATGTTTCCTGTGATGGTTTTCTAACACAATATTCTCTGGAGTACTTTCAACTTCACCTACAGTGTTCCTCTTCAGTATTTCCTTTTTGTGAACAAGGATGGTTTCCTGAATCTGCAGCCTACAACGTCTTCGTGAATGTTCTGTGGAAAAAGTTCATAAAATCTTGGCCTGACGACGCCATTGCCGAGCTCTCAAACTTTTATCGGAAGCAGGTCCATATTCCCTAACAAACATCTAACCCAAAAGGAAACAAAGGTATGCCCTCGTCATCCTTCTTTTTACCATTAGAATAACTATGCCTATAATGTAACCTCTCACCATTATCTAGTGTTAATCTAGTATAATTGATTTTCAATAAGTGCTACTTAGTGACGTGAATGTAATTTTCAATAAACAACTGTGTTCTGTATTCGTTGTTTGATTTCTTAGTATATCTGTCTTCTCGTTTGTATGTGGAGAGGGACTGGCGCTCATTATTCATAAATTTTGTCCTCTCTCCCATCACTGAGCCAAAACGGTCCCACGACCTGAGAAAGAGCTAGCCGACCAACTATCTCAGGCACCTCTATCTGCCGTGGGTTCAATCTCAGCTGGTGACAAGTGGCCTGTAAGGACCCTAGCGCCCACACCCACCAAAAAAACCGAATTACAGTGGCGCCCAACGTGGGGCTCAGAGAGAACAGATATCCTAGGAAGTCTATAGTAGCTTTCTTTTGTTCTATAATGAATTTTATAGTAAAACTTATAAACTAAGTCTCATAATTCCAAAGAATTCTTTATATTCTTTATCTAATCGTAATTTACTTATATCGATGGCACTCTTATAGTCCATATATCATTTTATAATCGTAACTTTGTTATTCTAATGTCCAAGCGACTTGTTTACAACAATAACTTTTAAAAGAATGTTCTGTTAAAGTCATTCATTTAGTTTGCATTAATAGTAAATACCACTTTACTACCTCTTATATACTACTTGTATAAGGGGGCAATTTTTTCTCCCTGAAGTAAAAACATTAATTTGCTTATCAAATGTTAAAAATAGGTTTTATCCTCGGCAATTTTTAATTGGACAAATCCTTTAAGTTGGAATTTATTGTTTGTTGTCATAGTAGGTCAGTGAAAACTTAATTTGTTTTAATAATAACTTTTAATGTGGTGTTATTGCAATACAATTTCTAAAATAAGTAAATAATTACTAATTGTTTAACCTGGTAAGTCTTGATGTTAATATTTACTTAATAATCTGGTTGTTTTGTGCACTGTTGTTAGTAGCACTGATATTGTTTATCTGAGTTTTTATAATTCAACTTAAAATTTTAAATATATAAACTAGGGAATATTGTAGGTGCTATTTAAACTAACTATTTGTTCAAAATTAGAGTAGTACCAGACTCCAATACTTGTCAATTTTTTTTTTTTTGAAATAACAAAATACTTATTTGTTTTGTTTTCTTAGGTTCTTTAATGGGAAGTCATAAGTAACTAGATACTGCAATCTTATAAACTTGTAGTCTGCATTTGCAAATATATTCTCAACAATTCAATAATACTACTTGTTATACTTAACTACTTATTAATTGGTGAATTAATTCTTTTACTTTTGTTTGTGGAGTCTGATGTAGCTTGGTAAAATCTGTCTATAAAATAAAACTGTAGGTCGCTCCTGGAGGTTTTCTGTTAAACTTTAATAATGTCATAATTCTTTTGTTTATATACTTGTATGGCATACAAATATAATTGAATGTAGCCTTATAAAGCTATCATTACTTTTGAACTTATTTCATGCAAAGCTTAGATGCCATATTAGTAACTTTTATACTTTTTATGTTCTTATAGGACATGTTTATATGTGTTTTGTTTAGAATTTGTAATATACTCTTTGAAGTGTTAAGTTAAGATACTTGTGTACAGTCTTATAAAACTGTATGCAACTTGTTTTTGATAATTTTGTACTATAATACTAAATGGTAAATAGGAAGTATAATTCTTTTATGCCTTTGTTAGACATACCTTTTATGTTCTTTATTTAAGAGTTTTTGATAACTAAATACCGCAGTCTTATAAACCTGCAAGGTACTTGTTAAAATAGTTTGTGTGATTTCCATTGTTATAACAACCCTGCGCTTGTATACTCACTGCGTGTGAGATATCGTTAATTGAAATAACTACATAATACTGTTAATGCTGTAAATTTAAATACCTGTCTAAATTAAATTAACTCTAATATTAAACTATATTTGCATATATAAGGAGAGTTGATACTCATCCTAACTTAATTAACTCGGCCAAGGAATACCTTTGTTTTTTTTTTGGGTTCTGTTTGACCATCTGTTTCTATACCAATTTCAGAATGTCGATCGGTTGCGACGTGAACTTTTTATTAAAGGATGAGCTAATCCATGAGCTTAATATCCGGAATATACCAGCTAGTCCTGATGATACATGTGATGAGCTAAGAAGATGCCTTAGAAAATCAATAAGTTTGGCACGGCGAGGTAGTATCAGGCTTTCACCTGGTGTAGTAGTAGCAGATCCTGATAGCGAGCTCGAGGCTCTGACCCCGAAGGTAAGTGAACTCCTTTCCTTGTTATCTTCAGGTGACCGGACTAAGCACTCTCGTTGGATAGGTAGGGTAAATTACCTGCTGGAACGCATAGCGAGAATAGATCAACCTTCCGCTGACCTGTTATCTTTACGAGCTTCCTTGGTCAAATGTTTGTCTAAGCATGAAGGGGCTTCTGACAGTTCCTCAGAATCAGAGGCTGAGGATACTAAGTGTTGTAGGGGTCATCGGACTATAATTCGGGATTCGTCCGTGAAATATAATTTGCTTTCTCTAAACCTGAAATTTAATGGTAGTTCCTGTGTTCGCGCTTTTGTCAATCGACTTGACGAGTTACGGTTGAGCAGACAAATCCCTACCCAAGTTGTTTTTGACGGTTTTATTGATTTGTTGGATGGACCAGCCCTGGACTGGTACCGAGCGTATAGGGGTAATTTCAAAACTTTCACACAACTTATAGATAAATAATCCTCGATACCATCCCCAGACCAACCAATGTGAACGTGTTAATAGAGATATAGTTAGGGCTATTGCCTCATACGTGCGTTCTGACCATCGTAAATGGGATCAGAACATCCATGAGATACAATGTGCTTTAAATTCTTCTGTTCACGAAAGTACTAAATATTCACCTTTTTATCTGAATCACGGTCGTGAGATAATCATGGACGGTTCTATATACGGTTCTCATTCCCCTTTGGACGGTTCTGCAGTAGTTGTGAGCTCTGAACCTTTTGCTGCTGAATTGCCTAAACTCAGAGATATATATGAGAAGGTTCAGTTCCATTTACACCGTTCCTACAGGAGAAATGAGCAATTTTATAATCTGAGAAAAAGACCTTTACAGTTTGAAGTTGGTCAAATCATCTATAAAAGGTGTTTTCCTCTCTCTAGTGCACCTAAATTTTTCTCAGCTAAATTATCGCCTAAATATGAACGGTGTGTAGTTGACAAGAAGTTGTCACCCCTGGTTTATTCTTTAAAAACTTTGGAGGGAAAACCTCTAGGTAATTTTCATATTAAAGATCTCTTAGATAGAGATAAACATGGTACTTGAGTTGTATGGCTATGTTCCTCCTCAGTACCCTGGCCCTGTGTTTTCTTACACGGCGTGCTTTAGAGCCCCTTGGTGTGGTTCCTTTTTTTTTTCCCTTGTATGCTAGTTGACTTCGTTCACCTGCAAGGTGCCTGTTCCACTGAGGTATTGACTTATTCTCATGGACATGGTTTGTATAAGCCCTGTGTGCTCATCCACAGTGTGCGTTAGTCCATAGTTGACTCTTGTTTGATACCTGAGTGTATGAAATGCTCATCCTCAGGATCCTAGCCCTGTACCTTGTGTTTACAGGGCATCCTTTCTAAAATCCTTGATATGCTTGATGGCACGTTCGTCAGCAAGGTGCCTACTCACTAGAGGAATAAGTTTATTCCCATGAGGATGGTTTATATAAAATAACCCTGTTTAACAGTGTTTTTTTTGGAAATCCCAAGTGGATATGTAAATATTCATATACTTGTTGTTTATGCCATGAATCTGAAAAGGTATTAAACCAGGTATTTGTTTTGTTTTGTGCTGCGCAGCATTAGAATTTAAGACTATGTTTAGGATTAGTTTTGTTTCCGGAATTAGAATTAAGATTGTGTTTAGGATAGGTTTTGTTTATGGTCTAGCTTAGGTCGTGTAGGTTATAATGGGTAACTGATAAGTTGGTGTAGGTATAGATTTGGGTTGAATATGAAGGTGTGTGTTGATGTTAAGTGTTTAGTTCTACAAGTTATGTCGTAGTTCCGTTGTTGAAGTTTTTCCACCTTTTTTTTTTCCATCATGTTGCGGAACTGGCAGAGGTTTTTCATTCTGTTTTTTTTTCTGTTAAGAGTAGATGACGGATAAGGTCATTTTATCTCTATACATGTGGAGCAGGTACTGGTTTAGGAGGTAAATCCTGTCTCTTTGTTTGTTTTACATGAGTAGATGACAGTTGGTCATTCTATTTATTTATTTATTTTTGCTTTCCCATCAGCTTGTGAACGAGCAGGTGCCCAGTCTAGAAGGTAAGTCCTGTCCTTTGATAGCTGATGACAGATAAGGCGTTCTGTTTTTTCTTTTTTGTAATAGTTGTTTATTGCATCTTTGGTTTAATAGTCAGTTGGTCTGCACGACCAAACTTGTCATTGTTATTAAACTCATAATGTAGTTTATTTTTCCTTTTTGCCATTGAACCAGAGATAGGATATACTAGTTTTCCGTCTCGTTGAGTATTGGTGAGTTTGCAAGGGGACTTGCAGAGAAAAATTTTCAATCTCAAACTCCGTTTCTCAATTTAAAATTTTTCTTCCGGAGGAAGAGGGGTACTGTAACACTTTTTTTTTAGGGCCCTCGTTCCCTTGTTATTGATTGTTAGTTTTTTTATATAATCTATGCCACCTTTTGGGCTTTAGTTCCGAATCTCTCCACCTGAGTGAGCGGGAGTGAACGAGACTGGGGAGCGTTCGATAGATATCGGTCGCGGCCATTTTGGCTTTCTTTTTCGGCTCGCAAGATTGGAGCAAGGAGGAGTGCCGGAGTAACCCCGTTATGTGAGGAAATTCGGTCCTCATTAGCCAGTGGGCTATCTTCTTCATTAATTTAATGCATTATGCATTGGTAACATTTCGTAAGTATTGTTGTTATTGAGTTTGGCTTTCTCTTGGTAAGCGTAATGGCGGACCGTAATTACATGGATATTGTTTCTCTTCTTCCAGCCTCGTTTCCCCAGGAGCGATCCGTCGCCATCTTCCCCATGGTACTATAAAGTAAAAAGGAAACCCACTTCGTTGGTAAGTCTCATCGTGTCTGACCCTCACGTGGTCATATTTATCTTAGTTTTCATGTTTTTGAGCTGTAACATAGGGTGTTGATTACATTTATTTTGTTACAGGGTTTTCTATTACGCCTACAATGTTTCCTGTGATGGTTTTCTAACACAATATTCTCTGGAGTACTTTCAACTTCACCTACAGTGTTCCTCTTCAGTATTTCCTTTTTGTGAACAAGGATGGTTTCCTGAATCTGCAGCCTACAACGTCTTCGTGAATGTTCTGTGGAAAAAGTTCATAAAATCTTGGCCTGACGACGCCATTGCCGAGCTCTCAAACTTTTATCGGAAGCAGGTCCATATTCCCTAACAAACATCTAACCCAAAAGGAAACAAAGGTATGCCCTCGTCATCCTTCTTTTTACCATTAGAATAACTATGCCTATAATGTAACCTCTCACCATTATCTAGTGTTAATCTAGTATAATTGATTTTCAATAAGTGCTACTTAGTGACGTGAATGTAATTTTCAATAAACAACTGTGTTCTGTATTCGTTGTTTGATTTCTTAGTATATCTGTCTTCTCGTTTGTATGTGGAGAGGGACTGGCGCTCATTATTCATAAATTTTGTCCTCTCTCCCATCACTGAGCCAAAACGGTCCCACGACCTGAGAAAGAGCTAGCCGACCAACTATCTCAGGCACCTCTATCTGCCGTGGGTTCAATCTCAGCTGGTGACAAGTGGCCTGTAAGGACCCTAGCGCCCACACCCACCAAAAAAACCGAATTACAAGTGTATACCATTTTTTGACACTTCTTTATTTATGAAAATATATATGACGTTTATTGTTTCCAGTACTTACCTACACAAAAACAAACATATTAAAAACTTTTAATTTCTTGTTTCTTTCTTAACAGTTCTATAAAGATAATGATTTTTACTAATTCATTAATTCTTTGTATTATTAATAAATAAATAAATAATTCCTGAATATTTAAATGATAATGTATACTGTGGAATTTCTATACATAGCTCAAGGCCAAAGATTTTAGTTAAAAGTAAAAAGTTGGTCAGTGCTTCTATCCACCTTCTATCTGATAAATGATGTGTGAAGTTGAATCCGGAATAAGGGCGGCTTGCGCATCGTCGTTAAATACAGTTTAAGAGCGACGTAAACGCATTTAGTCTGCTAACTATAATTAGCGTCTTGCACAACAAAAATTTAGGCACTAATCACGTTTAACGAACTGTCAAACCTTTTTTATTGTATTTAGGCTAAACATATTTAGCAAGATAAATTCATTTAACTAAATTCTGTTTAGACCAAATGTTACGCAAGCCGCCCTAAGAATGCGATGCAGAAGATCATACCTTTTTCTTTTGAATAATGACTTATTTGAGGATTTATTAAGATAGATGAAAGAGAAAAAAAAAAATTTTAGAGAGGCCTTGCAAAATTAAAATGTTATTTAGGTATTGGAGATACTTACAAAAGTTTGTATTGCTTATTCCGTGTGTCCCTTGTGCTATGTGCACGCTGATCTACAACCTGACCTTGAGGATTATTTAGATATTAACAGGAACCATTAAATGTCCTATCTACTTGTAGGGCAATTAATGGTTCCTGGAAACGAATACCTATTCTAAGCTTAGTAAACATGGGTGACAAAAATACCTATAATGAAAGTTGGACTGCAATGCAGGATAAATATGTACACTGATTACATGATAATCAACACGCTTCCAACGATACCATTTGTCCAATGGGGAGTTTTCTGACAGCTCATAAAAATTAGTTCAAAAAACCTCTTAAAAAGCCGAAGGCGTTAAGTCTGTAAACTATAATGTAGGTAAGTGGTATCTACCATCTATGGTTATTTATACGTTCAATTTCTGATACAGACGTCAATTAATTTATTTTACTTTTAAAAACGCAGTGTGGAATAAATTCTTCGCCTTCGCCTTTTGTAAAGCGCCATCTATCGAAGCCTTTTGTACCAATTTTGTACAGTTTTGTTTTTTTAATGAGCTGTCAGAAAACTCCCCATTGTGATAACTTGTTTCGAAGTCATTAGGGAACAGATGAACATCTATACCAATATATACAGGGTGGAATTTTTGAATGCCTCCTGGAGGGTAAGTACTGGAAATAATAGAAATAGCAAATTTTACTCCCAAGAAACATTCCTTTATTTTGTAAAAGAAATAAAACTGCATTCAAAGATTTATCAAAGTTTCCTTCGCCCAGAAATCCAACCTACTAAAAATCTAAAAATGAAGATTTCATAGTTTCCCTTTCATTGCATTAACATATTATGATCGATTGATTTCATTCTTGTGATTGACTCTTACGATCGATGCAATAAAATTACAGGATGTCATTTTTATAGATTTTAGTCGGTTCGACTCCCGGGTGAAGCGAGCGAATTTTCGAAAATCTTTGAATACAGTTTTATTTATTTTCCAAAATAAAGGAATGGTACTTACCTACATACATACACGTCAAAATCCCCCTTCTTTTTGCTTCGCCGTAGTCGGGTAAAAATCCAGTGGCAGTTGTAAACTAAGAAACTTTAGGAAAATTGCCTAAGAAAAAAATAATTATAGTTTTTTTAGTTCCAATTTTTACCGAGTGCAAGATCTTCCGTATAATGTGCACGACAAAGGATATAATATACTTAAGCTGGTAAACTTGTATAAAATGACATTGACATTGACGTGTCACTTGTCTATATGACATTTTCATTTACATACAATACGACTAAATCAAAATGGTACTACTGTGGTATCCTGTTTCCCTTTAGTACATTACCGATGTATTGAAAAAAAAGAGATAGCAATATATTTCCAAATTTTTGATGTCTCATAGTCTTATTATAAATAACTGTTTATAGATTGATTTGATTTTGTTTTATTTGTTTATTTACTTCTAATAAGTAACAAACAATAAACTATGAATAAAGAATACACATAATATGAAAATAACATTAAAATAATGATGTATTACAAGCAATAGGTTTTTAAATTTGTTATTTTCATGACTATAGTTACGAAATCCACAGAGCAAGAAACTGTAATGCGCGCGCACGCCAAAGTTAGAGATGCCAACTTATGGGGCGTAACTAGAGTCGATATTTTTTTACACACTGAAATTACAGAGAAGGTTTTAGGGTATCAAAGTTGCATCATTGGAAAACAATTCTTTAGATTCTTTTCGGCCGCCTCTAGTTAAAAACCTTTTTTGTAGTATAGTGCTCTGTGACAAATAATCTTTATAAAAAATACTCTATTGCAGTTTATAAACATAATATGGTACATTGTTGTGTTACTGACTGTTATAATGATTCCAGAAATATTCCACAAGATAAAAGAATAACATTTCATGCGTAAGTATTAACACAGTTCTTTTTTTTTAAAGGTTCCATTTGGTGTAGATATACTTAGAATTACACACTTACATACATATATAACTTCACGCCTGTATCCCTTATGGGTTAGGCAGAACACCAGAGGCTATTAAACCATCTGATGTCACATTTAATAATTTTGGAGAAGAAAAGAAGCAGCTGGCACGTTCTATGCTTTTCTTTTGCTCCCAGTCCAGCATGGAACAGGTTACTTATAAATATTTATTTCTTATCCTGTGTTATTACTATCAGTTAATTAATTTATAGTGCAATAATTGCATATAATATGTTAAAATTCCTATATGCATTGGATGCCCTGCATTACACTTTCTAGAAATGGAGTTTCTACTTATACATATTACTAAAGATCAAAATATACACTAGTTCACCTCATATACTACCCTGATATACTAACATACCCAGGGTAATGTTAGCTTGTATAAATACAGGGTGATTGGTGGGTCACTTTTGAAATTCAAGGATGTGATACTTTGAGATCATACATGAAGAGAAAAAAATATAATAAAAAATAAATAAATATTAAGTAATTATTGACTGAGTAAACTTAACCGAAAGTTAAAGAATTGATTACTCAACGCATGGTTATAGTAGCGTTGGCAGCGATCCACGTTCCAGGTCACATGCCGCGATTGACTCATTTGTATCTAAAGTAAATAGTAACATTGTAATATTTATTTATAGGGAATTTTAGTGAAAAATGAAGTACCTACTTTTTTTACATAATTATTATCAGAATCGAGTACACAGTGCTTTCCTTCAGTATCTCAAATTTGTTACCAGTCACTCTGTATCACTACATAGTATAAAACAAAGTCGCTTTCTCTGTCCCTATGTCCCTTTGTATGCTTAAATCTTTGAAACTACGCAACGGATTTTGATGCGGTTTTTTTTAATAGATAGAGTGATTCAAGAGGAAGGTTTATACAGGGAAGGTTTATTTGCTCCCGTAACTTAATGTTGCTTTTAAAGTTCATGTTGTGATACCTTTTTAGAATCTGCACATACTAGACAATTTATTAAGATCATGGGCAGCTATAGCGCCTTACATTTTTTTTTTCACAGTAGTTGATCGAATGTTGACAATAAGAAAATTATTGAAAAAAAAAAACTTAATATGACATTTTTTTTAATGTTCACCGTTAGTAACACCTAAAATTGTATTAAAATAAAATAGTACACGTCTTCAGGAGTGTAATACTAAAAAAAATACAAAAAATACCTAAATTTGATGAAGTGGCAGCGGAATTAATGAAAAAGTAGCGAAAATTATAAAAAAGTACAAAATTCTACGCCAATTTTATACGGATGACAACTCTGGCAAGAAAATAAGATTTTTATACAGTCTCACATCCGGACGAACTACTGGTAATGTTTTGGCCATTCATTACGACAGACCCTGTATGTATAATAACATCCATTAAATAGTAGACAAGTACTGGTATTTTTGAGGTTTCTAATGTGATGTCGTAAATAATTACATTTTTTCCGCTTACATTGCAAACGCAGGCTGAACCCTACGAGTTTTATCAAAATAATGTACTAAGTATTGTACACATTAAAAAGGTCTACAGAAAAGTCCGTGATGGTATATGTCTATCTCTTATGGATAACCCACAATAACTTTTTTTGTCATTTACTTTTTACGACAAATAATGGCTAATTTTCGAAGCGATTTTAACCAATACAGCATTAATCCTTAACCAATTAAATACCTTGAATACATTGTTCATTTAATATAGATGTATATGGCCCTGTACACCGTATAATTTAAGTGAATATTTTCGAAGATGTTACAGATTTAAAAATTGCGGGACGTAGCGTTTGCGGCGGTAACGGCCGGCCGCCCGGTGCGGCAAAAGCGTGTATCAGCATTGCACCCGTGCGAAGCCGGGGCGGGTCGCTAGTAATAAATAAAATCACCCGGCTAGGAGATCTTTAAGAATAATTCAGCAATATTAAATGCAATAACTTTAAAAAAATATTAATTTTAGTTTGGTAAATGACAGAAACTCTATATTTAATTTTATAGAGTATATAGTTAGATTTCGAAGCATGTCATAAGATATTGAATTAATCATTAGATACATGAAGACTGCCTTGATGTCTAAGAGATATCTTGATGATAAGATTGTGTACATAGGATATTTTTTTTCATATATCCATATCAATTGACATATTCATACATCATCATGGATAAGGATAACATTATTGTTTGAAAGATTTAAAAAGTATAGCTGTCATTAGTGTAGTGTGTGATGCACCTCTTCATTACTTACGTATTATGTATAACAGTTAATCTATATACAGTCAACCATGAACAAGTGAAGACGTGTTCCATTTGGCTAACACTCTCACAACCTCATGGCAATCCTGCCAGGATGGCAAGGTTTCCATCTACTGGTGGACGAGGGAGCCAAATAACACATGTATACACTTTATTTTCTAGAAATAAAGTATATTTGAGTCTGAAAAAATATCAAATAGTATTTTGGAAAAATTAAAAGTTGTCAATTTATAAAATGTGTTTAATTTGTTACTTACTTATTTTTTGAGATTCTTACACAAATTATTAATTTAAGTTTAGCACATAAAGTGTTTAGCATTTTATGCTGAAAACAGTATTTTGTATACTTTATTTTTGTTCAACAGCAAAAAGTATAATGTAGTGAAAAACAGTATAATACTGTTAAAAACAGTATGGTTGTCCAACCGAGGCACACACTATATTAGCTATTTTCTCATTTGACAAGTTATGTACACTATAAAGTAAATTGTACACAGGTGCTGCTCATTTCTATGTTATTTGAAATTCTGAAACATATTCTGTACATACAAGTAAGTACCTACAATATTTCAGAATTTTACAAAATATGAGTAAGATGTGTTACCATAAACCTACATGACATATCATAAATGATACTTAAAATTAATGACACAATTTTCCTAAATTTTCAAGGAAATAACACTTTTTGTTAATTCAACCAAATAAAAATAACAAAATATCTTCACTTTCAGAGAGCTTTTGAAAAAATATTTGGTTACTATAGTGTCTTGGGAAGTGCCATTAAAAGTTGGCATGCGCCTGTTAACAGTTTGTTTCTTCCAAGTTTATTCCAAATAACGTGAACAAATTATTCCTTATGATAAACAATATTATCTCTCTAAAGGTGCTTCTACACAGCTGTGATATAAAATTTTAAATCATACATACATACATACATACATAACTTCACGTCTGTATCCCTCATGGGGTAGGCAGAACACCAGAGGTTATAAAACCATCTGATGTCACGTTTGACAAATTTGGAGGCATTATAATAGTGGAGAGAGACTATTGCAGTGACAGGGGGTCAGCCTATCGCCCACAAAAAAGCCTCCCATAGACACCTCGGTCCCTTAACTGACTTTTACAGTATGCCCGGGAAGAGAAGCAGCTGGCACATTCTATGTTTTTCTTTCGCTCCCAGTCCAGCATAGAAGCTGGACTCATTGTGTATGCCACTATTAGTATTGTCAAATAGTATTTTATAACACTATTTGACATTTTGCTACAAATGTATGAAGCGCACTTGTCGCCGACACTTCGTATAAAATCTATCGCCAAATTGATAGTCTTCGGCAATGCAGTTATACAGGGTGGCTGGTGGGTTATGATCAGAATAGAGTACAGAGTGCTCTCCTTCAGAGTCTAAAATTTGTCACCAGTCATCCTGTATAAATTTGATTTTCTGAAGAGCTAGTTCCATCTTAAAACCTTGTGCTGTCATCACCTCATCTGCACTTATCATCACACGAGATTGGGCTCAAAGAACTTCTTTAAGTATCTACTATAAAAAGTTACCTTGCTAATTCCGCGACTTGTACTTGTACTAGTGATGCAGCTTGTGGTGTAGGTTACAGTATTCCAATTGTGTGTTCATTGCATTTCTTGGGCGGTGAACCAACGCACGAAAATCCTGCATCACTAGTGCAATTACAAGTCGCGGAATCAGCAAGGTAACTTTGTTAAAGTAGTTGTCATGGATTTCCGCAAAGTAACGCCTGATTCAATCAATTCTTTAAGTATGTTGTACCTTCTTATTTCCCCCAGTTTGACTCGCGTGACTTTCGATTCTGTAGTAATTTCTTGAAAAAGTAAAGCTTGTAACCTAACTCAAGAGATATAGAGATCTTCTTCTTAGCGTGTCGATGAATATGAAATCATATATTATATTTTGTCCGCCCAGAAACTTGCCACCTTTATGGCGTTATCGGTGGCTTGTGCGAGGTCCTCGGTTGTGCAGGTTTCCGGGCACATGGGGCAAGAGAGAAGGTGTAACATTGTTTGTGGAGTCGCGCCGCACAAACAATGCTCATCTCCGACAACGCTGAAACCCCATTTCACAGTGTTTTCTTTACTACGGCTGACCTGGGTCCGGAGTCTGTTTATGGACTTCCAAATTGGCCATGGCAAATCTTTTCCAGGCGGAAGGTGTTCAGACAGAGGCAAGGGGGTTTGGGATATAGAGATATTTAGTCATCTTTTACAAAGAGTTTTACTAATCTGACCGCCGGCACACATCACCGCCAGAGCGGATATATTCGGAGGCAGATTTAATATGAAGGGTGGTCGCTAGCCATTCGGTCCCTGACGGTATCCTGCCACCAAGCGGGGCTCATTCGGATTAGTCGCCTAAATATCACGCTAGTAAAACCTTTTTTTTTTATATTGTAAGGATAGGACGTTTGTCTTCCATGCCACCTGATGGAAAGTGCGCATGAAGACTATGGTGTTACACGTCCATCCACGAGAAACCTATTCACTCGACACTTAAAAGTTCCAGGACTGTAGTGGTCAAGAAAAACAGACGCAGGCAGATTGTTCCACTCCTTGGCAATCCGTACCAAAAAGGAACTATCGAAGCGTTTTGTTTGAGTTCTTGGTAAATCCACTATATAGGGATGAAAGTTCTGTCTGCGTCTGGTAGTCCGGTGGTAAAAAGGGGTGGGTTCAATTTGGTCTAAAAGAGCACTCGCACACTCACCAAAATGTAGCCGATAAAATACTGACAAACAAGCAACATGATGATGTTAGTTTTAAAAACCTATGAAATTTTAGGTTTTCTTAAGATCATGCTAATGTTTTTAATATAAATTGCAGGTTTCCAATAGTCCCGTTCCTAAGGCTACAATGGCAGCAGGCGGTAGGTATGCAGCCTTCCAAGCTGAAGAAGACCAGTACGATATGCTCCGAACACTTCCACCCGGATGACCTGTACGAAAACGCCTGTGGCATTAGAAGAGTGAAGTTCGGAGGAGTACCAACCTTGACGAAAATGGTAAGCGAAGATGTTATTATACAGGGTGAATGGTAATAAATTTTAGATATTAAAGGAGAGCTCTGTGAGAACTCTGTGCTCGATTCTGATCATAATTATGTAATAAAAGTAGGTAGGTACTTAATTTTTCATCAGAATTCCCTATAAATAAATAAAGAGTTTTACTAGGTTGGCGACCGTTCATGAAGCCGTCTATAGATACCTACCTATTCTGTGTTGATAACGCCGTGCGTACGTCCATACTAGTGTAACCATGCGTTGCGTAATGAATACTTTAACTTTCGGTTAAGTTTACTCAGTAAATAATTAATATTTATTTTTTCTCTTCATGTATGATCTGAAACTATCACGTCCTCGAATTTCGAAAGTGACCCTGTAAAGTGTGTTAGGCACTGGGTTAAAATACTATAAATATTCGGATTACCATTGACTCGTGAAAAAGAAGAAGAAGAAAAAATACTATAAAAGATGCTTTAAAATCAAACAACGTTCTTGCTCTCCAATATCTTGTATTAATTCATTGAAATGATCGAGTATCAATGCAAACTGACATTAATCGAAACTCTACAGAGAAACATAACATTTCTTCTATTCGAGAGTAAACTATAACAAATATTTACATATTTACATAGAGTATACAGGGCTGCTTTTTAGTGACCAGCCAAAAACTCTCGCAGAGCGAGATAGGTGCGTCTATCTCGCTCGCACACACATATCCTCGCTGTTGATAGTTTCTTTGATACAATATAAACGTACCTGCATATTTATTTTAGCGTCGCTCAGTACAAAAAAGTAGAAATATGGAACCACAAACTTTTGAAAAAATAGTCGCTGTTGATGAACATACCTACTACGAAGCGGCATTTCATTGATAATACTACGACATAGTACTACAAGATGTTTTGTAGTGGCGCATAGTTGTCTTAATTTTAATGGTAATTTAGAGTGACCATGGTTTGCCTAAATTTTTTAGCAGATATATTAATTTCCTTGTAAAAAAAATTATCACTTTTTTTGCAAAAATCGTTTCTATTAATGTGTAAAAAAAATTTGCCCGGTGACCACAAATCAACCCTGTATAATATAAGTAGTGACATTTTCGCCACAAAGACATGGTCAATATGCCATTTCTAATGTCAATTTAAATGTTATCGTCCATTATAGTTTGAAAACTTAACTATTGTTTACAGGTACCGATAAATGATGACGAAGATCTCACAGAAGTGAAGGTATGTCACCGACTTCATCACCATACATAACCCTTTTGTCTAATGAGCCCACTACAGGGCCTGATGCTCTCCCCAGAGTGACGAGGAGGTTATCGCTAAAGTTAAAAGGAAAGGTTTCAATAGATAAAAATACTAAATAAAATCTGACGAAAAATCACGGTGACTTCTGTGCTTCGGAGAGCACCCTAAACAGTCGGGTCCGGATGCTGTATACTTGTATACAGTAGTCGTTAGGGTTCGTCAGTAGCCATTTCGGCGCCCTGCACTGGGCCAGCTTGGTGGATTATGGCCTATACCTCCTCGTCACCCATGAGAGAGACTCATAGCCCTGCAGTGGGCTCATTACAATGAATTGTGATGATGATGTAATGATAAAATATTCAGGGTGTTTAGAGGTTTTAAAGGCGTTTTTTTGGGCGAAATTTGTCAAACGTGACATCAGATGGTCTTGTAACCTCTGGTGTTCTGCCTACCCCATAAGGGATACAGGCGTGACGTTATGTATGTATGTATGGTGTTTAGTAGAGAGTCCGACAAACTAAGTGAGCGTGCTCAGGAACCCATTTGGAGAATACAAGTTGGTATCGAATTGAATCATGATCGGTTTGACAAAATGAGAGTATGGTGGATCATGATTCAATTCGATAGTACTTTGTAGGTCCTACTTATCTGTTGGAAATTTAAAATACATACACTGGTTAAGTTAAGATAAGATTTAGAAGCAGATTTGAAGAAGAAATTACTTCTATGCTGGACTGGGAGCGAAAGAAAAACATAGAATGTACCAGCTGCTTCTCTTCCCGGGCATACTGTAAAAGTCAGTTAAGGGACCGAGGTGTTATGGGAGGCTTTTTTGTGGGCGATAGGCTGACCCTCTGTCACTGCAATAGTCTCTCTCCACTATTATAATGCCTCCAAATTTGTCAAACGTGACATCAGATGGTTTTATTACGTCTGGTGTTCTGCCTACCCCATACGGGATACAGGCGTGAAGTTATGTATGTATTTGAAGAAACATTTTCGAATATTTTAAAAGCTTTATTTTGCATGCGTAAACGCATCTTACCTCCAGCATTGCTAGTGGTTTTTTTAATCATTGTCAAAGTTGAACTTTGAGGTAAAATTTATTTTGATTATTTCACTCTATGAGTTCTACATCAGTTAGTTACACCTGTGGGCCTATTATGGATCTCAAAACCATGCGATGATATCATGAAATAATTTTGACGTAAAACATATTATCTTTCGATCATTATTCCGTATTCGGCGAAATCTCTTAGCTAAGCTCTTGCCATTAGGCTGAATACAATAATCCCAATATATAATAGTATAGTATTGATTTATGAAAGCACACGAAACGGAAAAACATGCGATGATATCATGAAATACTTTGACATAAAACAGATCATGCTATCTTTATTCGGTATTACTACTCGGCGAGATGTCTTAGCTAAGTTCTTGCCATGTAGACTGAATACAATAATCCCAATATACAATTATATAGTATTTATTTATGAAAGCACTCGAAACGGGAAACACAAATGAAATCAAGAAACAAACATATCATAGAGGTGGGTGCGATCTCACCTTTTTCAATTGAAGTTTTTAAGTCATAGATGATATTGAAACTGTGATTGCAAAAGGAAATGCCTCTTACATGCAATGAATTGCAATGTATGTATGTATATGTATTCGTTCATTCATTATATCATCATTGTATGAAATAAATCTTAGAGGAAGAATAAAGTATTATTATTTTGACGACCACTTTGGCGTTGGGGTATACCTATCTGCCTCAGACGCCGGTGGTTGCGGGTTCGATCCCCGTATGGAACCAGAAAAAAGAAATGTTCCGTGTCTGGGTGTTTATCTATTTATGTATTTATATTCTAGGTTCCCCCCTAGTTCGCTATATGGTATCCCATAATACAAGCTATGCTTACTTTGGGGCCATGTGGTTGGTGTGAATGTCTGGGGATTTTATTTATATTTTTTTATTTATTATTGTCTAACATCGAAATCTTGTTTATTATGTCATGTCATAAAAGAACCGTAATAGGCCCGCTGATTGTATCTAATTTTGTTTTACGTGACTTAAAGATGTACCAGAGAGCAAAATAAAGTACCTAAAATAATTCTTTCTGAAACAGATTTTAAAAATGGTATGGAGTTGTATGTGTACAATTTTGGTGAAAACCGAAAAATTAACAGAAATGATCTTCAAAAAAAATGGAGATAAGAAGTACCTACACTGTACTATCGAATTGAATCATGATCCACCATAAACTCATTTTGGCAAGCCGTCTAAATGCTACTAGGTCGAAATTTAGTAGCTTGAAGATAGTTTTACTTGGTGACGAACTTGTGATCATTTCTTTCGACACTTATATTTACTGAGTACAGAATTCGTACCGCATCTAAAATGTCCTATGTTAGTGCATTATACGCGATAGACCTTACAAGTTGGACGAATCGAATTATCAGCAAAATGGGTTATGATTCTGTTGGTTCGAAAGTACATGATTAAAAAACTTGTGATTAAGGTACGGGTACATTATGTCGGGTCGCAAGGGGCGAAGCGCGCCGCATAGCGTACCAAAATGCTTGCATAGCACATTTAACACTTTATTGTAGGTACACTAATTAATAAAACAATTAAAAACAAAGAAATACAAAAGAAATGTGCAAAGGGAGGCCTTATAGCTAATAAGCTATTTCTTCCAGACGACCTTTGGGTGAGAAGTTTGATTCCGAGTTATAGGGTGTCTTGGCATACATTAAATTAAAGAAAGAGAAGCAGCTGGCACATTCTATGTTTTTCCTTTGCTCCCAGCCCAGCATAGAAGCATCAGCTTCAGTATAGCAGGTAACATAATTAGATAATAATAATATTAGTATGTTCACAGGTTTGCAGAATATGCTTGACGTCGGAAACTAAGCTGTATTCCATTCAGAAGTGTAACTTGGAGAAGCACTACGAATTATTGACCGGTATTATGGTAAGTAATAATGCCGCATTTTTTGAAATTATTCGATATAAATAAATAAATAAAATAATAAATAAATATTTCTGACACTCACACAACATTACATATACAAATTAAGTTTCTTAAAGAACTTGTGTTATGGATATTAGCCAACTGATATACTTAAGAAATATATAAACATACATATTGAATAAATACATATTTTTTATTAGAATAAACTTAAATAAACATATAAACGTCCATGACTTGACGACTAATATGTGTGTTCATCATACCGATATCCGTCGCCGCCGGGATTCGAACCCAGGACCTCTGGCATAGAAGGCAATGTACGTTACCCCTACACCAGCCGGTCATCAAAAGTAATAATGCCGCATTTTTAGAAATTATTCGATTTACATTTGTACTGCCCTGCATACGTCCAAGATTTAACGGCGACC
This sequence comes from Stenoptilia bipunctidactyla, assembly GCA_944452665.1. Taxonomy (NCBI): domain Eukaryota; kingdom Metazoa; phylum Arthropoda; class Insecta; order Lepidoptera; family Pterophoridae; genus Stenoptilia; species Stenoptilia bipunctidactyla. The sequence goes on from OX101746.1 coordinate 16,288,364, forward strand.
TTGACCAATCGTCGGTACATCTTGCCTATGCACCTGCTCCTGATACTTTACAGTTTTTGTACCCGTGATTATTATACCACAATAGAGGTTATATACTGTTCAGGTTGTAAATATTAGGCAAAGCTCTGTATGCTATATTAGTATAGCTGCTCACCAATAGATAGCAGCACAATGCAAATAAGCTCGCGCATGTAAAGTGCTAAAATGAATATCGTAAAAATCAATTGTATGCAATTTTTTGTAGAAAATCGAAACATTGATTTCACTCGCTTTACTGTTTATTTAATTGCGAAGCCTATTTTGGGATTCGTTAAATACCTGTGAGAGAGAGGTTATATGGGTGTTTATGTGGGCGATAGCCTGACCCCCTGTCACTAAAATTGTCTCTCTCCATCATTATAATCCACGGAACATAAAACACAAGAGGAAGGAACGTGTGGGCGTGGCGCACGTGCCAAAGTTAAGACTAGTGAGACTTCACTCGAGTCAGTCGCTCTCGTGATTACAACGCTTTGTGACGTCTCTTGCCGGTGTGTTCCATTACAAAAAAACCCATAAAATTACTCGATGTTCTGTTCTAGAGTGTAAAAACTATAGTGGTACTAAAACGTTAATACGATCAGGTGTTTCCTATCATCGGTAAGTCGCTATTTTCGTTTAATTTCATTTTTTATGTTTCGTTAATCGTTTTTGCCAATTAATTCGGAAAAAATATTAGTGTAAATGAAAAATGACATGTATTTCATTGAAATAAAATCTAAAATTGCATAACGCGTGGTCCATACGCGCCATCTAGCGTGGAGTAGCTTAAACCAGAGGTAACGAACACTAGGGTTGGGACATCACTAGATTAGGACATATTCATGAACATATTATTATATCGATCTTTTGTTTTTTTATTGAGTTTGTGCATTTAAATTATTTCATAAAACCTGTAATTTTGTTTTAGTTTCCCTAAAGATCCTTTCATTAAAGAAAAATGGATTGCTGCGACTGGCAGGATCAACTGGATGCCTACAAAATCAAGTTGCATTTGTTCCAAACATTTTTCAGAAAATGAGATCCTGATTACAAAAAAGGATACAGATATATAGATTCTAATGCAGTTCCTACGAAAAAGATTATAAACTATCAAGTAAGTATTTATCAGAAATTGAAAACTGTTCATCACTGGCAGAGCAGAGCAGTCACTACATAGTATAAAATAAAGTCGCTCTTCATCTTTGTCTGTGTGTTTCATCTGCAGTGGAAAGGATTAATAAAACTACTTCACGAGATGAAGAAAATGAACCAAATGATGATGACGACGACGTAGACGTCTTTTTAGAGTACGCAGAAATCTGAGATCATCTGAGCGAGTATAATAACCAAGCTATTGGCCACATAGGAGGTTATATAGTGCGGTCATTAATGAAAAAAATAAAATGTAATATTTGTGTCAATGGACTTGTCACAAATAATTTATCCTATTTCCACAAGTTCATTGTGGCAAAAGACAAAGGTGGATTACTATACCCATCGCCAGATGTTTTTAAAATTTGCCAGACGTCAGAGTTATGTTTAAAGGCATGTTGGAAAAATAATATGTTAAAAAAAGATATCATTAATAACAAAATTCTGCGCCAATTAGTGGGATGTAACATATTTGATAGTATAAGCTACCACCAAATAGGAGAATTTCCTTCTTCAAATCATATTACTGATTTAATAAAAAGTGTAATATAGGGTCCGCCATATAACGTTTTTTTTTTCAACTAGTGCTTATTTCGTGAATGGTAACACTTAGCTCATGTCTGATTTGACAGATAATTAGTTTTATCCATCCGCTGAACGAATATGGTTGTGTATACGCTTGAACAACTGACCATCCAATGCGTTTTCGCTTCGCTAGTTGGGCCTGCGATCGACTTACAGAAGATGCCGATTTTGCCAAAAAATAATTTTTTCAGATGAAGCTCATTTTGATCTTGGCGGGTATGTAAACAAGCAAAATTGTCGCATTTGGGGCACAGAAAACCCGCACGCATACATTGAAAAGCCGATTTACCCAAAACGAGTCACTGTTTGGTGCGGATTTTGGTCCAGAAGCAGAATTGGGCCATTTTTCTTCGAAAATGAGCAAGGAGTGGCCGTTACAGTCAATGGCGATCGTTATCGGGCCATGTTGAACGAATTTTTATTCACAAAAATTAAAGAGGAGGATATTAGAAACATTGGTTTCAACAGGACGGCGCTACGTGCCACACAGCCGAAGCTACACTCGATATTTTGCGCCCTGTTTTTGAAAATCGCATTATCAGCCGCAGAGCTGATGTCGTTTGGCCACCTCGGAGCTGCGATTTGACACCGTTGGACTATTATTTGTGGCTTGACCTCAAAGATAAGTGTTACGCCGACAAGCCAGAGACAATTGACGCTTTAAAGGACAATATTCGTGAATCTATTGGTGAAATACAGCTGCACACAATCAATAATATGCTTAAAAATTGGACCGATCGTGTAGGTTACTGCATGGCCAGCCGAGGCAGCCATTTGAATTAAATTATTTTCTATTATTAACTGGAAGGATTGTACTTTCAAATAAAAAAAGAAATTTGAGAAAATATTCAGGAGTTTTATTTTTATAGCATTTTCAAAAAAAAAATGTTATTTGGCGGACCCGTTAGAACGATATGTCAACATAAGGTTCCATCATTTATTAAAACTTTCAGTTCCTGTATCAAAAAGACAGTTGTTTAATAAACTAGTTTTATTTCAAGGACAATTAAACGTACGAAATATTTTGGAGTTTTATTCACTTACTGGATTTATGAGAAATCTGGTAAAATTTACATAATAAGTTTTTAAATACATTCAATCAATTACATGTTTTCATTAACTATTAAGGTACTGATACACGGTGACACCAGACACTAGACACTCAGTGTATACTTCAATTGTCCGTGTGTGTCGTCTGCCGCGACACTTAGTTGTGACACTGCCGGCGCTCTAGCTCAGTGTTGGTGAAATAGAAAATTGTTAATCTGTCCCTGCCAGGATTCGAACCCAGGACCTCCCGCTTGTAATCCACCGCGCTCACCACTAGGGACGTCGTCAAAGCTTAGATCAAATATCACGTTTTATAATCCGTGTCAAAAACCATGTATGTATACTTCCGTATTTGTTTATTTCAATATTGATTAGTACTAATTGCAACGTAATTCGTATTTAATAATTATATAGGCATATATTTTCATATCTTTGCATCATCGATTAAATTTCAATCGATTAAACACCGATTTTGTAATCTATCGATTCTTAACATCATTAAAATTCTTAGTAATCCCATCCCTATTAGCTAGTTAGGCATAGAATATTCTAGAAAAAGCAAATAAGCTAATATGAATTTAAGCCTTAATTGCTTCGCAATAAGGTGTAATATTGTGTATATTTTTTTGATAGACATCTATCGTCGAAGAGCATAACTAAGTTGACAGAATCAACTAAAAGCATGCAGATAGAATTCTGACATGAATCACTAAGTGTTATTACTAACTTCTACACTATTTCAAGTGTACTATAGTTGATATTCTTTTATTCGTAATAGTTCTTATGTCTTCTTGATTTCACCAAATTATGACCGGTCTAATTGGATATATTTCAGTGTGCGTAAAATGTAAATGTGTTAGTTTGGCGACAGCTATTCCTAATGAATTATTAAGCGATGCTCTTTCCTCTTGTGTTTTATGTTCCGTGTTATAATCCCACCAAAATTTATGTCAAATGCGACATCACATTAGATGTTTCATAACCTCTGTTGTTCTGCCTACCCAATAAGTACAGGAGTGAAGTTATGTATGAATGTATAGTACTATTAAAATAGTACAAATGTCACCGTGAAAAAAAATAAATCACAATATTAAAAATGTCTTCTTCAGTTATAAAAGAATTAATTAATCCTTTTAGTGATTGGGCTTCATAAGTCCCATATTGTATAGATAAATGAAAAAATTACATTGTTGCTTACATCTCGCAACGGACTCCACAAAATAGACGAACATTCTAAAACATGAATCGACGGTCGGAAAAAATGACGCAGGCAGTTCATTCCAAACCTTGGAGACTCGTGTAAAAAAAAAGTCAAAGCGCTGAGTCCGAACTCTAAGAATATCCACTATACAGGGTGACTGGTGGGTCACTTGAGAAAAAATAAAATATTAATTATTTACTGAGTAAACTTAACCGAAATTAAAGAATTGATTACGCTTCGCATGGTTACATTAGCGTAATACAATAGATACTTAGCGGGTGGTTGTGTGCGTGTGGCGAGAACACTACTGTGTGCGTTGTGACTGGTGACTGAGGCGGCGCGCCGGGAAAAATAAAGTCACATATATTTATTTATAGGAAATTCTGGTGAAAATTAAGAATCTACTTTTATTACATAATTATGATCGAGTACAGAGTGCTCTCCTTCAATATCTAAAATTTGTCACCAGTCACCCTGTATACGTGTGGAAGTTCTGTCAACGTCTAGTAGACCTTTGAACTATATTTTTTATGGTGAAGAATACAAAAAATATGTTTCTTACAGATGAGTGACGGCCTGCCACAACATGTATGCGTGGAATGTGCCAGAAAACTGCGAAATTTCCATCTGCTCCGAACCAAGAGTATCAAGTCTCATACGATTCTTATGGAAATGGGAGCCAGGCATAGAATAGTAAGATGATTTCGAATATTTTTGTCTGTGTAGGGTTGGCTAAACCTAAAGGTGCTCTGACACAGCAGTTATATGTATATAGGGTCGTCTTATAATACTCAATAATATTTGAATAGCAGATTAAGACTGATGGTCATATTTAGGAAAAAAAAAATTTTTGTAATTATGTTTGCATAATTTAAAATTTCAAAATTATTCTAAGTGATCAAACTTTAAGTTATAAATAAATAATAAATAAAATCCCCAGACAATCACACCAACTACATGTCCTCAAAGTAAGCGAAGCTTGTGTTATGAGATACCATGTAGCGAACTAGGGGGGAACCTAGAATATAAATACATAAATAGATAAACACCCAGACATAATTTTTTTTTCTTGTTCCGGGCGGGAATCGAACCCGCAACCACTGGCGTCTGAGGCAGATAGGTTTACCCCTTCGCCAAAGTGGTTGTCATGTTAGATCTTTAGTTTATGAGTACACAGCAAGTAATAAAAATGAAATTGTATGTAGTCTGAAATGTAGGTTAATCTTAAATCTTACTCAGAGAGAAGAATTTTGAAATTTTAAGTCATGAAAAATATTTAAAATATATAAAAATTTTTTTCGAAATTCAGATCCACTCATAATTGAAATAATATAATTAATTATAATATATAAATTAATATAATTGACTATTATAAGCGGACCCTGTATAACAATTATAAAACATTGTGTAGCGCGATACCGTTTGATAACACTCTGTAACATTTTGTTAAAACATGTTAAACTTGTCAACTCCCAAACTATAGGGTCTTTCAATAAGGACAGGTCGATTAAAAAATGGAATTAGAGTGTGTAATAATAATAAATAATAATAAAATCCCCAGACAATCACACCAACTTATGGGATACCATGTAGCGAACTAGGGTCCCCACCTAGAATATAAATACATAAATAGATAAACACCCAGGAACGGAACATTTTTTTTTTCTGGTTCCGTGCGGGGATCGAACCCGCAACCACTGGAGTCTGAGGCAGACAGTGTTACCTCATCGTCAAAGTGGTCGTCGTGTCTGAGATATTAACGAAATTGTTATTATATTTGAAAGAACCTATTCATGCCATTTTGTTTTGATTTAGACATCATTCAACTGCCCGCCGCGTCTTCGAACAGTGGCACAAATTTGAGCGGTCCAATTTTCAGCAGACAGACAATAATCAACAGGCAGATCCATTTGAATAATTTTTTTTGCCTAAATTTTTTTTTTGTATAATGTCCCCAGACAATCACACCAAGTACATGGCCCCAAAGTAAGCATAGCCTGTGTTTTGGGATATCATGTAGCGAACTAGGGGGGAACCTAGAATATAAATACATAAATAGATAAACACCCAGACACGGAACATTTTTTTTTTCTTGTTCCGTGCGGGGATCGAACCCGCAACCACTGGCGTCTGAGGCAGATAGGTTTACCCCAACGCCAAAGTAGTCGTCAAATTGAACTGTATGGTCCTGGATGACGTGTGTTTCCAGCAAGACGGCACAGAACAATGGACATTTTGCATGAACGACTTGAAGGTAGGTTTATTTCATGCAGTGGTGATGTGAGTTGGTTGGAAACGATTTGATTCTACTGAAAGTTAGACCTCTCAGATTTGTGCCACTTTTCGAAGACGCGGCGGGCAGTTTGAGTGATGTCATAATCATAACAAATGGCATGAATAGGTCTTTCAATAGTATACTATGTAACAAGTGAGCTAAGTAAACGCTCACGAGTTACATACGACGTTTTTCAACACACTTGTGAGTAAAAGAAAGACATACGTGGTCATAAAATAACAAACACACTGGATAACAAAGCTGTGAATTGTGATTGAAAAATGGCGCCGAACCTCGCGCATGCGCGTAGGTTTTTTTCCGCCAAATGTGTCAATGTCTGTATTGCATATACAGCCTATTTTAAGTGAAAATGTTTAATTTGGAGTGGTAAATGCAAATATTTTAATATTTTATAACAAATTATTGTAAATTGTGAATAATTTGTTTAATATACAATTTTTTTTACTAATATAAGGCGCAAACATTTAAAAATGAATATGGATTTGAAGAGGTATAAAATCTCTTTGTTGTTTCTGAAAATATTTAATGTATAACCCGGACCAATAAAATATGCTCTGTTTACTCGCAAGTAATTTGCACAAAGGTACAATTCAACTGTGTAGGATTCATTATATTATGCACTAGGGTACTTATAATATATTATGCACGCGTGACTTATAGCCCAGTTTATAGTTCTAAATTCAATAGAGTAACGCTCACTTTACGAGCAAGTGTGTTGAAAATAAAATAATAATCTCGTTAATATCTCGCACATAGCCTGTTTTATTTCATTTTGAAATCGACACGTCCTTATTGAAAGACCCTATACAGTTGTCACTCGGATGATGTTAGGAATCTATGTTAGAAAAAGCTGAAGAGTTTGTTTGTTTGAACGCGCTTATCTCAGAAACTACAAGTGGGATTTGAAAAATTATTTTTGCATTTGATAGCCCAACTCTTGAGGAAGGTTATAGGCTATATTTTATCCCGAAATTCCCACGGGATCAAAATTTACGCCGCGGTTAAAAGGTAAAACCGCGCGCGGTGGCTAGTTATTTATATTTTGTCATTTATTACAATAGGTTTGATGACAAATGTGATGCAACATTCTGTAACATTAATTGCTGAATGGGATTATTTTAACCTTCACTGGATGGCGTTGTCGTTAAAAGCAAATAATAGGAGACACCACATTCAGTACACTTGACTCAATTTAAATTCAAATATTCTTTATATCGTAAGTAATTAAATACATTTGAAATAAGTCAAACAATTTACAAATTGAACTGAATCTACCACCACTTCGGAAAGTCGATCTGTTGAGAAGAAGTGGCAAGAAACTAAACAGCAATCATCTTTTAAAAATAAGAAAAAAAATACCCAGTAACAATTGACAGCCAGAGAATCCCATCTTCTTGCATCCGGATATCTTATAGTAAACCTTTTCACATAACACTTACCCTTAAATCTATCGAAGGGTTAATCTTAAATATTTTGGAATTTTATTATAAAATAAAGCGTACACATTGACCCATGAACAAGTTGGTGATCTTCTGGAGTCTACTATTATATTTATACATTAGGCAATTAAGTACTAGTAACTATTCCCAGTTAATAATCTGCAGCTGAACGACGACCACTTTGGCGATGGGGTAAACCTATCTGCATCAGACGCCAGTGGTTGCGGGTTCAATTCCCGCACGGAACAAGAAAAAAATAACCGCGTCTGGGCGTTTCTCTATATGTGTATTTTATATTCTATTCCCCCTATTTTGCTACATCGTATCTCACAACACAAGTTTTGATTACTTTGAGGCCATGTAGTTGGTGTGATTGTCTGGGGATTTTGTTTTTTATTTATTATGTTCCTGCCAAATATTGTGAAACACTTGGTTTTCTGATGCCCGTATGTTTTCATGTACGCGATCTTATCATTACTTACCTTCCAGTCGGTTGAAACGTGTTAGTCACTGAATTACTTAAGTGTTATTAAAGAACAGTAATAAAATTTTAAAGTTTTTTGCATTTAAAACGCTTAATTACTCTTAAATAACTGAAAAATGTGTTACTTAAATAAAAATCACCCGCCCAGGACTCGAACCTGGGACCTCTCGTTTGCCGGACGAGTGCTCTCCCACTGAGCTACCGGGGCCTGGCGGTACGCCTCGAAATTACTTACCACATTTTTGTTTATACGTTATTGATAACGTAGCTCCATCTAATGGTATAGCTTTGCAGCAAAGACCAGTTATTTAAACAGTGACCCCGTCGTCGCCTCATCCTTTCATTGCCTCATTTCTGTGCTGAACGTGATAAATTCCAAAACGACAAATATTATTTCATAGTTTAATTTGTAAAAGACTTGTTGGAGCTTTGCTATGTAAAATAGAATTAAAACACTTATACGTGTTAAATGAAAGTTAAAATTTAGGTATGTTTATATCGTGCTGTAACACTTTTCACTCACACAGCTCTTATTACTTACAGATTACACGAAAACTCTTAAAATCAATTGACCGAGAAGAAATGGGGTTAGCAACAACATTAAAAGCAAATTATTTTGACTCTTACACGATTAAACTGAAATACGACGAAAAGGAACAAAATAACGAACCAGTATTTCATCCGATACACAATATCACTCTTGAAGAAGAACCAGAGATTAAACATGAGTTTGTAAATGAAGACGATGGAACGGATCTTCTTAAAAGTGAAGAATCTGGCGTTGAAGAGATTTACGATAACAATGATACAGTTGCTCTAAATAACTCCAGCGATGAAAACTCACGAAATTCTCCAATCACTGTCAAAGATGAACAATCTTACGATCCACAGACCAAAGAAGCACAGATATTAAAAATCGAAGATAATGAAAACGTTATCGATGTATACCACACTTTCGTCAAAGATGAGTTCTCAAGTGATGACAACGAGCCTCTCCAACGTAAAGTAACTAAACGAAAGTCAAAATTGGATAAATCGGGACGAAGTAGAAGCGCGAAAAAAGTTCGTAAACGCGTAGTTCCGAGAGTTTCATCTCCAGTAACACGTGCTAGACGACCAAAGCAAGGGCCAAGTGATAGACTCAATCATTTACTGTTTACTGTCACTGAGCTGTCGTTTGAGCAGCAACGCGAAGCTGTATTGATGAGACAAGAGAGTGCGAACTTCAAAAATTCACCCTATAAGTGTAATGTTTGCTATAAAGGATTTAAAGATTTAGATGCTTATAATCGTCATATGACTTATCATAGCAATGTAAGTATGAAGATTGTTTACTTTACTATTCGTTTTAAGTATATTTTTAAAAGATCTTGAGAGATTCGGAAGTTAGTTTCCGAAAACCAGACTTGTAAGGAGTTTTTTGTTGCATTCACAATAAAATTTCTGATAGAAAGCGACTACGTGATCTTCGCAAGTTCTCGTGATTTTCATTAATTAATTATTTTTTTACGTTTTATATTCGTATAACGCAAGCATACAAGGTTACTCTAGAGCTAGATGGCGTTTTGTTAATAAATGTCAAACAATTATTTATTTATTCTGTCTCTCTCTCTCTCCGCAGCATTTATTATTACCCTCTGAAGTTGGTGTCTGCTTTCCTAGTCTTTTCCTTCCATTTCGCAAGATTGGACTTTCCATTTTTATTGACTTTGTATTATGTAATATCTTTCGCTGCAATATCCCTTCTTGTGTTAGATATTCCCAGGGAATTACTTATTACATACAAACAGACATAACTTCACGCTTTATGGGGGTAGGTAGGACACCAGAAGAGGCTTTAAAACCATCTGATATCACGTTTGACAAATTTAGAGGTATTATAATAGTGGAGAGACACTAGTGCAGTGACAGGGGGTCAGCCTGTCGGGCACAAAAACCTCAATAAAACCTCTGTCCCTTAACTTTTACAGTATAGGGAAGAGAAGCAGCTGGTACTATCGAACCAATTGAATCATGACCCACAACAAGCTCATTTTGGCAAACCGTTTAAATGCTAGTAGGTCGAAATTCACTTGATTTCCTTGGCGACGAACTTGTTATCATTACATTCGACACTCACATTTACAGACTACAGAATTCGTACAGTATCTAAAATGACCTAAGTGCATCATACGCGATAGACCTTACAAGTTTGACAGTTTCAAACGAATTTAAAATAAAAAAAAAAACACATCACTGCCGTACCCACAGACATCTACATAGACAACGCAAATGCATATATTTTGCGTGTCCGAACCCCGACCAAGCGTCAAGGTTGGTCGCCGCTAAATTCAGTCGCGCGTATGTATGTCTGTTAGAAAATCGATATCGCAATATAGATATCGTTCTTAATAATCGATTTCGTGACACTTGCGTCATCTATGTAGATGTAGGTCTGTGGCCGGACCGGTAATATTTGGTGGCAGATTTTATATGTTTCAATAAATAAAAAATGTGATAAATAAAAATTACCCGACCAGGATTCGAACCTGGGACCTCTCGTTTCCCGGACGAGTGCTCTTCCACTAAGCTACTGGGGCCTGGCGGTACGCCTCGAAATTACTTACCACATTTTTGTTTTTACGTTATATTGCTAACGTAGCTCCATCTTATGGTATAGCTTTGCAGCTAAGACCGAATCCTGGTCGGGTAATTTTTATTTATCACATTTTTCATTTATTTAAGAATAATTGAGCATTTTAAATGCAAAAAACTTAAAAACATTATTAAGATTTTATATGTCTTCAATATAATATATCATTAATTATTTATTTAAGAAAATGGGTGCCTACGAATGCGACGTCTGTAATACCCACTTCAGCAACTCACACGCTATGTATAAGCATAAGGAAGCGAGGCACTTGAGGAAGTATCACTGCAAGCAGTGCTCCTTTGTCACTACTAACAGGTATGTTTTCGTATTTGGTTTTGACTGTCTCGGTTATTTTAATACAGTCGTAACTTGACCCGCTTTTGATCCTAATCTCACCTGGTGATCAAAGTCAAAAGTCAAAAGAATCTTTATTTCGTAAGTATTTAAATACATTTGAAATAAGTCACACAATTTACAAATTGAACTGAATCTACCACCACTTCGGAAAGTCGATCTGTTGAGAAGAAGTGGCAAGAAACTCAACAGCAATCTTTTAAAAATACACAATAACAATTAACAACCAGGGAATCCCATCTTCTTGCATCCGGATATCTAATAGTAAAACTTTATATAACACTTTTCCTTAAATAATAAAAAATAAATAAATAAAATCCCCAGACAATCACACCAACTACATGGCCCCAAAGTAAGCATAGCTTGTGTTATGGGATACCATGTAGCGAACTAGGGGGTAACCTAGAATATAAATACATAAATAGATAAGCACCCAGACACGGAACTTTTTTTTTTTCTTTTTCCGTACGGGAGTCAAACCCGCAACCACTGGCATCTGAGGCAGATAGGTTTACCCCATCGCCAAATCGTCGAAGTAGTGGTCTATCGAATCTTAAATATTTTGGAATTTTATTATAAAAGCGCACAAATGAGGTGTCTAAATGAGCCTTAAAACCAAACACTAATCTAGGGAAGGATATTCTAATCCCAATCTAAGGAATCATCATCACAACTCTGTGTAATGAGCCCACTGTGAGTCTCTCCCCTGGACGAGGAGGTTTAGGCCGTAATCCACCAAGCTGGCCCAGTGCTGGGTGGTGAATGTCAGAATTTTCAGAGCGCCATTTTTCCGGGTCCGACTGCTTAACGTGCCCTCCGAAAAACAGAAGTCGTCGAAATAAATGATAGGCGGTCACCCATCCTTTTACCGACCGCGCCGAGCGTCGCTTAACCTGCGATATCGTATGATAAGCACAGTAATAACAACGACTTCAAAAGAATATTCTACTTATTACCCATGAAAAGTCCCCAAACCGTGGCCTTGAAAAAAAATTAATTAATTAATTTATTTATTTGATTCTCACAGTACCAACAGCACTTTAGATTACAATAGAAAAAATCAGATACATAAAACTTACTGCCAATAAAAGGTTCACAATTTTACACATTTTTTTTCTTTTTAGAGTAGGTAATCAAACAAAAGTACACAGAAGAAATGAATTAAATTAAAAAAAATAGAAATATAGGCAATTATTAGTTATAGAAATATTGAATGCGTAACAATAGGTAAGATTTAAAAACAGAACATAAATTATTAATATCAATATCAATCAATACGAGCGGTGTTGTGCGTGTGTGTGTGCGTGTGTGTGAGCGTGTGTGTGTAATATTGTTAGTTCTATGAGTTAGTTAGATTAATATGACTGACAAAATAAGGTATATAAGTTTTTACACAGAATTTTAACATAACTACAAATAAATAAATAAATGACGACCGGCTGGTGTAGTGGTAACATACATTGCCTTCTATACCAGAGGTCCTGGGTTCGAATCCCGGCGGCGGCGGATATCGGTGTGATGAACACAGATATTAGCCGTCAAGTCATGGATGTTTATATGTTTATTTAACTTTATTCCAATAAAAAATATGTATTTATTCAATACGTATGTTTATATATTTCTTAAGTATATCAATTATCTAGTATCCATAACACAAGTTCTTTAAGAAACTTAATTTGGGCTAGATAATGCTGTGTGAGTGTCAGAATTATTTATTATTATTATTATTTAATTAATATGTTTAATTAATACATTAAGTTAAATTATACTTATGAAAAAGTATAATACAGCCATGAATTTTCATCACTTAGTTTCAATTTAATATTATTTGTGACAGTTCACCTAGAATAATTACAATTTTCTTTTATTTCAGGCAAGCCACGAGGTATCACGAAAAATGGCATAAGGGCAAAAAATACGCCTGTCCCCAATGCTCTGAAGAATTCGAGTAAGTTAATACCCAACACCTAAACATCTAAACAAGTTACTATACAATACATGAATATTTAGAAGACAAAACAAAATAACTCAATACACAAAATGCTTCAACTTTAAAAATGAAATAGAATGTCCTCCTCTCTCCTCTTTCAATTTGCTATGCTCAACAGGGTCCATAATGTATGTACTACCAAATAATTTAGATCGAATTTGCCATTGTGGAATGCAATAAACTAATGAATTGAATTGAATTGAAATTTTTAAACGCAATACCTTAACGCGTTTAAACCCAATACCTAACATGTTTTTCACAGGATGTTTTATTCATTCCTGTTTAGTGTTGGAAGCGAACCACCGACGAATCCCCTATATTTTCCTTTCGGTCTAACTAGGGTTCAAATTGGCATCGTTATTTTTTTTAAATTGCTTCATATGAGAAACCGTTTCAAGGAATAAGGTTTCTGATTAATTTAATGGATTTAAAACATTCAAAAACTTGGGGTTTTAAAGATTAAAAGAAAAATACATTTGACCTTTATTTAACCTTGATGGCATCAAATCGACTAAGATGTTGATTTGAATCAATTTTTTAATGTTTTTGTTTACAATCCATTTAGTGACATGACATGACATGACTTTAGCACACAGCCACAATTAATGTTCTTTTTTTACTGACTGACACGTTTTAAAGTTTATGTCACTGATGACGTCATTACGTACTAATGTAATAAAATCAATATAAATTTATAGACACACTTAAAAATAAAACTGTTCAAATAAGTCTCTCAAAATAGGTTAAAGATTAATATAACACAATAAAAATAATAGGTAAAAAAATATGAACAAAGGCCATTTCATTTCGTTTTTTTAAACTGAAATTCTAGCTCTAATTCTAATTTTGCTATTCAGCATCGTGAGTAGGGAGACGCTCACTGCTGGATAGAGACATCCTCGAAGGTTCTTCACGTTACCCTCATCTATATAACTCTAGCGCTGACCGAGACGTGCAGGCGACATCTGCGATTCAGTTCCTGTAGCATCATTTTTGACTTCTGAGGAATCCCCTCTGCTTTATCGCAGCGCTAGAGTTACGCGCCATGACTCATAGAGCGGGTACACATTGTGCGTTCGACGCTGCGTTGAGCGCGCGTTAATATCGTACAGTGAATTTGTGACCATTCTATTTTGATTTTTCAGGAAATGCACGTCTTATCTCAGCCACCTCCGTATAAAGCACAGGTCGGATTACATCTGTGACTTGTGCGGGTATACGTTCGTCAGCACCAAAGGTCTGGACCTGCATAAACAGCTCAAACACAGACTTGATTCTAAAAAGGTATATTTATGTATGGGTAGTATTTTAATGAGTAAATATACAGGGTGACTCGTGACAAATTTTAGATATTGAAGGAGAGCACTCGGTACTCAATTCTGATCATAATTATGTAATAAAATTAGTTACTTAATTATGAATAAACTAGCCACCGCGCGCGGTTTTACCCGCATAACTTTTGATCCCGTGGGAATTTCGGGATAAAATAACCTTCTTTATTTAGCCTATAACCTTCCTCAAGAGTTGGGCTATCAAATGCAAAAAGAATTTTTCAAATCCCACTTTTACTTTCTGAGATTAGCGCGTTCAAACAAACAAACAAAAAAACAAACTCTTCAGCTCTATACATATATTATGAATAAATAGAGAGACATTAATACAATTTTCCCGACACGTCGTCGCCTCAGTCAACAAGCAAGCACACAGTAGAGTTCCCGCCAGACGCTTTCCACCACCCGCTGTGTATCTATTGTATGACGCCTTTGTAACCATTCGTTGCGTACTGAATTCTTTAACTTTCGGTTAAAATTACTCAGTAAATAATTAATATTATTTTTTTCTCTCCATATTCATATTTGATCTTGAACTATCACGTCCTTGAATTTCGAAAGTGACCCACCAGTCGCCCTGTATACAGGGTTACTGGGTAAGTCGACCTAGATCCGTTAAGGTCCGTGTAGTACCCGTCTTTTCTAACTTATTTCACTATGAAACAGCCTACCCCAAACCTAACCATCAGTGCGAGCACAGAACTTTATCGACTCGTATGTTTACGAAGTTGCTGATTTCATTAACACCGACCCTTTCTATAAAACTTTGGGGTGCCATAACTTCATTTTTGTCTACTGAGCGATACTAGTCTTGATACTTTTAATCAATAAGTAGAATGAAAGAAATTGAAAACGCGTACAGAATTTAAGGATCTGTAGAGTATATAATTTAACATGTTATACAGGGATGTTTTTTGGTCACCAGCCAAATTTAAATGTTAGTTTCTTTGATAGAATATAAAAGTACCTGCATATTTATTTTAGCGTCACTAAGTACAAAAAAATAGAAATATGGAACCACAAACGTTTTTGAAAATAGTCGCTGTTGATGAACACAGCTACTACGACGCGGCATTTCATTGTTAATAGTACGACGTAGTACTACGAGATGTTTCGTAGTAGCGCGTAGTCGACTTTACTTTAATGGTAATTTAGAGTGACCATGCTAAGCTTAACATGTTAGCAGATATATTAATTTCCTTGTTAAAAAAAAAATAAATTTTTGCAAAAATCGTTTCTATAAATTATACTTATTGTGTAAAAAAAATTTGGCCGATGACTACAAATCAACCCTGTATAAACTGCAGTCGCAATCGCCATTGCATTCAAAAAACAGCGTTGTATATTTATTTATCTTATGTTATGAACAAATGAAAAAGCAATTGGTTTTTCTATAAGAATTAATGTACCTTCAAGCCAAGAGTTCCTTTATAAAATTAATGGTCCTTCTTGAAGAACTTTATCGAAATTTATACGGGACCATCTCAGGTTTTAATTCTACCACATGAAATAAGAATCATACATACAATCTATTTATAATTGACGAAAGTAACGTGAGAAATACAATGGAAAAAACATACAGACGAAACGAGAAACTCCTCCCTATCGAAGTCGGTAGAAAAATTATTTATTTATTTTAAGAAGACAATCAGTTAATTACAATAGTATAGAACACGAATTAGTTATGTGATAACCATTTACAAGTCTTCACAAGTAAAGAAAATAAACCTACATGTAAAAAAAAAACTTCTTTATAAGTAGTAGAATTGTTTTTAAATAATATTCGTGACCGTTCTCTTTTTCCATTAACTACGCGCAAACTACTTGCAACTAAATTATATATTTATTTATTTATTTATCATTATAAATTGGCACGATAAAAAAAAATTAAAATAGGATTTTAAAAAACTGTTAATCAGCTGTCTATCATTATTATTCTTATTACATACATACATAACGTCACGCCTGTATCCCTTATGGGGTAGGCAGAACACCAGAGGTTATAAGACCATCTGATGTCACGTTTGACAAAATTTTGAGGTATTATAAAGATGGATAGAGACTATTATAGTGACAGGGAGTCAGCCTATCGCCTACAAAAACGCCTATAAAACCTCTGTCCCTTAACTGACTTTTACAGTATGCCCGGGAAGACAAGCAGCTGGCACATTCTACGTTTTTCTTTCGCTCCCAGTCCAGCATGGAAGCAATTCTTATTTTTTAGTTATAATGGCAACCAGCCGTCTATACTTAGCGACGTGCTATAACTGCCAGTATCACGTGATGAGACAGACACGGTATTATAATGGAAGGTCAAGTGTATGTGACTTAGCAAGAGAGACGCGACGAAGATCGGACATTGAGTTATTATTAAATGTAGATAAATTAAGTAGGTAAATGTCGTAAAAAATATTCTTAAATATATAAAGAGATACAAAGAAAAATTATGGATAATAAGATGTACCTGAGCTTTTGGCTTTGGTTGGTATTTGCGCGCACACTAAATTATACAGCAATCCTACCTTACTCCACGTCCCTACCGCAAGTACCAAGTATAGGCAGAACTCATTCATCATACTATCTAGCAATCTTGTGAACAAAGCAAATCGTAAATTACACAATTTAGATATATTTTGCACCGGTGTCCCAAGTGTCAGAGCGGCCATAGCTAGATTATTTTTTGAGCAGATTTAAAAATTAATTTACTTGTAGGAGATGTTTCTTTTAACTAACTAATACTGTATGAACAATAAGTCAGTGAGAATCAAAACTTAAAACTACTTAATGTTATTGATTTTTTGCCTTTTTGCGACTATTACTTTGTTTTTTTTTAGTTTAATGAATTATTTAAATGTGAAAACTTTTTTTTTTGGCTTTCGCGTATTAAACATATTTTTATAATTTAATTGTAGCTGTAAGTTTTCCTGTAAATCAAAAAGAAATAAACGTAACTTTCAGTCGATAGGGATTGACACTACTGAATATTAATTAATCGATGAATACCTATGAGCGGCTATCTTGTATTCGTATCTCTTTTAATATATATTTTTAAACTGATTCGATATTTTCAAATAAGTTGGTAGATTCGAATCGAAGATCGAACAATTTCATTACAGCAACGTCAATAAGATTGTCAATATTAAACTATCAAGAATATCGTTTGAAAACAATTTTACAGGAGGCAGAAATTTTTCCAACAAATTTTTAACTTAATATCGAGGGCATAGAGTTCAGAATCAATTACATTTTTTGACAGATTTGCTATAGTTAATATTCTGAAATTATAATTTTGTATATAATTTGAAAACATCGATTTCCAACTTTCAGATACCGGTAGACGGACCGTACTGCGAGCTATGTGCCGTGCGGTTTGCGTCGATGGAGGCTTACGACAAACACCTTGACATGGCCGCCAAACATAATGTCGATGATGAGTAAGTACTCAATAATAGATATTTAAATGCTTGCTTCCATGCCTGGACTGGGAGCGAAAAAAAAACATAGAATGTGTAGTGACATCTAGTGACGCTCTATAGAACAATGACTACACGACGAAATTTCCTATATTTATATATTTACTCTTCATTGTACATACACAAAATAGAAAATAAAGAGCATTAAAAAAGGAAACACAATCGGCGGCCTTATCGCTAGTAAGCGATCTCTCCAGGCAACCAAAATTACATGATAAAGTAACAGATCAACAGATGGCGTTTACTTACAAAACAAAAAATAGAAAAAAAAACAAAAACATATCGACTATTTGTAACAGACAAAAAGAAAGAAAGAAAGAAAGAAAAACATTTATTTAACATAGCAGCAATACTAGGAAAATACAAAAAATTAAATAAAAAAAAAAAGTTGGTACAAATATTTGAAATATTATAATTAATACAAATAACAAATTTTGTATTAATTATAATAAAAGTTTAGGATTTATAAGGTTGGTAGTGCTGCAGTGTCAAAAAGGCTCCAGCTCAGCTTAATGCTGCGTTTAGGCCACAAGTGCCCGAGCGCAGCGCTGGTTTTCAGCAGGTGCCTAGAGGTGGGTTGGGAATCATATTACACATTTGGTACAATCATATAAATATAGCAATTATAAATAAATAATTCAATAACACTATACAGAAAAAAAATATATATTTACATAGATTTTATTTTGTTTTCATGGCGTCATATTTTGCAGGCTTAATAAATATTTATTTAGATTTACTTTCAGAGAATAAATTGATGTAGATGAACGGAGTGGTGGTGGAAGATTGTTCCAACATTTAGTCGCCATATACCTAAAACTTCCCCTGAATACTCTAGTACTGTGTTTCTGACAAAGAAACATAAACCCTGATCCTCTAGTGGCATACATATGTTGAGGCTTAACTAATTTTTCATAGAGGTATATTGGTTTTTTGTTTTTGACAATCGAATAAGTTAGTACTGACAAATGAAGCTCTCGCCGGGCAGACAGCTTCAACATGTTTGCCTTATTTATGAACGGTGTAACATGACTTCTACGAGGTATATTATAGCAGAAACGGATGCATGAGTTTTGTACTCGTTGTAGAAGACGTTCTGTGGATTTCAGAATACAGGGGCCATAAACAATATCACAGTAGTTAAGTTTCGATAGTACCAAGGCTTCGCAAAGATGAATTCTGAGAACAATGCTTAAAAGATGACGTACTCTGTACAGGAGACTAAGTCTGTAAAAACAGGTTTTCACGGTTTCTTTGATATGGGCATTGAACTTTAGACGTTCATCCATCAAAATTCCAAGATTACGAGCCTCTGAGACTCTTTCGATCAGAATACCATTAATATTTGGTGTTGGGTTATGATTTTTTAAGAAACGAATGACTTTAACTGAACCAAATATCATAAATTTCGATTTTTTTGGGTTTAATACTAGTGTGTTTTTTATGCTCCATTCATTTATTCTGGCTAGGTCCTCATTTAAATCCTTCAGAGCGCTCATCACATCATCTTTTTTTACGGGGATGTAAACTTGAAGGTCATCAGCATAAAGATGAAATTTACATTTATATACAACTTTGGCTAGGTCAGCGCCATACAAAATAAATAGTAGCGGTCCCAGGATTGATCCTTGGGGCACGCCTCTTGTCACGGCACTTAAATTCGATCTCTGTGGCAAACCAGAATTGGATGTAATTTCATCCGTCTGATAACGATTAGTCAGGTAACTATCAAACCAGTTAACTGTATCGATACTGAGCCCATAATAAGACAACTTTGATAACAATAATGGTATATTTATTGAGTCAAATGCACGTGAAAAATCCAAGACATTCAGAAATTCTTAATTTAAACATACATATGTACACATTGACTTCTTCAGTTAATGATAAGTAGTGTTTTTTAAAAGCTTTTTGAATGTGGCTATGGTCTTAACTGAGTTAATACAAAGTGGTAGCTGATTCCATAAGGATACTGCGCGAATTTTAAAAGCATCGCCGAATAGTTCGGCGACGGTAATGGCGTACGGCGATGATAACCGACCTATTACCGATACTGAGCATTAAATTGTCAGAAGCTAAAGTAATTTATCGCGCTATCAAAGTTTATATAGCGACTAGCATATATACGACATCCCGAAATCATCCGTCGGGCCGTAGGTCGTGGCCTGCCATCCCTTTTCTTGGGAGTTGGAACAATCAACAGTTCCCACAAATTTTGCCAGCTGCTTCTCTTTCCGGTCATATTGTAAAATTCAGTTTTTAGTGAAAAAATTTTTCTGGGCGATAGAATGAACCCCTGTCACTGCAATTAGTCTCTCTCCATTATCATAATACCTCCGAGTTTGTCAAACGTGACATCAGATGGTTTAATAACCTCTGGTGTTCTGGAGATAAGGGATACAGGCGTGAAGTTATGTATGTATAGTTAAACATTTTCAACATTTACAGTTTTATCGTTCAAATATTCCTACACAGAATTTGTAAATTTTGAGGCCTTATCGCTATTAGCGATTACTTGCAGGCAATCTTTAAAATATAACAAGTTTTGTTACAAATTCAATTATGCAAATGTCCATTGTTAAACTTAAAAACCTACGCCCGTGTAGCGAACTTACTTTAGGTCCGTACAGGAAGTATGTCATTTAGGGTAATTTATGTCACCTGATGGAAAGTGCGCATGAAGACTATGGCGGTACATGTCCATTCACGAGATACCTATTCACTTGACACATAAAAGTACCAGGACTGTAGTGGTTAGAATTATCAAAAAACACCCTTTATTATATAGGGTGACTGGTGATAAATTTTAGATACTGAAGGAGAGCACCCTGTACTCGATTCTGATCATAATGATGTAATAAAAGTAGGTACCTACTTAATTTTTCAGCAGAATTCCCTATAAATAAATAAAGAGTTTTACTACGTCGACGACCGTTCGTGAAGTCGTGTATCTGTCGTGTACCTACCTATTCTGTCCGTACCAGTGTAACCATGCGTTGCGTAATGAATTATTTAAATTTCGGTTAAGTTTACTCAGTAAATAATCGATATTTGATCTCAAACTATCACGTCCTCGAATTTCGAAAGTGATCCACCAATCACCAGCCTGTATATTGATTATAACCATATTATATAATGTTTACAGTGAAGCAGCGTCAAGTAATTCGTTGTCTGAGTATGTGTGCGTATCGTGTGGCCACACTTTCGTGAATCGCGGCGCTCTGAGCTACCACCGACGCGTGAGGCATAATGACAATGGAGATGGTAGCGAGGTAGGTCTATACGAGGGTTTCATATATGTAAATAACAACATACATTCAAAATCAATTACTTACATAAAAAATTCAAAAAGTTCTTAAATCTAGTATACGGGGTTAATTTGTAGTCACCGGCCAACTTTTTTTTTACACAATAAGTATCATTTATAGAAACGATTTTTGCAAAAAAAGGATTTTTTTTTACCAGGAAATTAATATATCCGCTAAAATATTAACCAAGGTATGGTCACTCTAAATTTTCATTAAAATAAACATGACTACGCGCTACTACAAAACATGATGTCTTAGTAGCTATGTTCATCAACAACGACTATTTTTAAAAAAGTTTGTGGTTCCATATTTCTACTTTTTTGTACTGAGCGTCGCTAAAATAAATATGCAGGTACGTATATATCGTATCAAATAAACTAACATTTTAATTTGGCTGGTGGCTAAAAGTCAACCCATCAATTAAAGGCACGTACAACAGTCACAAAATTCACAAGCCGAGTTCACACTAACAACACGAAAAAAAATACAATTTAAATAATAAGTACCTTAAATAATTTAGTTTATAATTAAAGAAACGTCTAACAATTACAGATTGTGTATCATAAATTATAAAAGTTGTATAAATAAATTAAATTAAATGTCAGTAAAATTAGTTCATTATCAAAATTTTTAAATTATTCAAGCACTTTCTATCAATCCAACAAAAAAACTGTTCCGTTACTGACTGACAGACAACTTTCAGCCATAACTACTGGGTGGAGAGCTGAAAGAAGAAAGGCAGACTGGGTACCCTAACGTTTACTAATTAGGAGATGTAGGAAGTTGAACTTTTGGTATTTTGTACTCTATACTGGACTACTTTTTTTCCATAAATCAATATTTTTCTACAACTTCTGTGAATATAGAAGAACGGAAGTTTTATGCAAAAACGACTATATTCCATCAGCTCGATCGACGTTGTCGTTGTCAGCATGTGAAAATGTCTGTAGCAGGTGGTCCTAAGAAATATTTATTTATATACTATATCTTTCAGACCACACAAGCCGGCGTGTTATGTCAAGTTTGTGACATAGCTTTTGACACGCAGGAAGCTTTCGACAACCACCTCAAATATTCTTCTAAGCATGATGGCGTACAAAGAAGGTGTAGGAAAGGGTAAGAAATAAGACAATTTTCATACAATAAACATAAAACTACTAACTAAATTACGACGAATGTTACATACATACATAACTTCACGCCTGTAGCGCTTATGGCGTAGGCGTTTTTGGGCATTATTGGTTATGCTGATGACAGCACTGTTGTAGAGAGATACGTATCCAATGCGCGAGCGAGCCCCAGTGAAATCCAGAGTTTAAGAAAGTCAATGATTGAGCGCGTTGATTTGACCTTACGAAAAGTATCCGATTGGGGTGAGTCGAATTTGGTCAAATTCAACGCGTCCAAAACTCAGGCGTGTCTATTCTCCGCAAAAAAGAGCACCTTCACATTTACGCCCACTTTCCAAAATTATCCGTCCCCATCACTGACCATCTAGGGCTTTTAGGCGTAACTGTAACATCCAGTTTAAACTTTGGTCAACAAATTGTGTCCATGGCTCAAGTAGCTTCGAAAAAGTTGGGAATCATCTCGAAGGTACGGCGGTACTTCGGCCCTGCACAGCTTCTTAACTTATACATAGGTCAAGTGCGATCATGCATGGAGTACTGCAGTCATCTTTGGGATGGTCCAGCCAAATATCAACCAGAAGCGCTGGACTCCGTTGACCGAAGAGCCCGTAATCTAATTAACGACGTCGACCTTACAACCAAAAAACTGCAGACCTTAGAGCATCGTCGTAAGGTTGCGTGTCTAACCGTGTACTACAGGTTACCTTTTGGTGAGTGCGCCAGTGCTCAATAACAAATACAATAACAAATTATATATACAAGGTGACTGGTGACAAATTTTTGATATTGAAGGAGAACACTCTGTACTTGATTCTGATCATAATTATGTATTCAAAGTAGGCACTTAATTTTTCAGCAGAATTCTCTTGAAATAAATAAAGAGTTTTACTAGGTCGACGACCGTTCGTGAAGCCGTCTATCTGTCTAACCTAACCTAACTATTCTGCAGTGCTATCACAGAACTTTATCGATTCGTTTGTTAACGAAAGTTCGTATAGTATGGAGACGGTTTTTAAGAAAAAATTGAAATCTATCCATTGTGCCTTGTTAATTTTGAATGTTTGTAAACATGTTGTACTCATAAATATCTGTAAAATAAAAAATTACAATGTTACTCAAAACTTGCAACCGACTCCATACTATTCGACTCCATTCGCATTTGTAAACATTCGTTAATATACGATTCGATAAAGTTCTGTGATCGCACTGCTGTGTTGATAGCGTCGTGCGTACGTCCGTACTATCACGTTCTCGAATTTCGAAAGTGACCCATCACTCACCCTGTAAAAGTGACTCACCACTCACCTGTGTATTTAAGTTAAAATTGAACCATTTTTGATTATTTTCCATTCGGCAGTGAAGGATCGAAAGCACAAGAGTACATCTGTGCCTGCTGCGGGGAGACGTTCGTTAACCGCGGTGCGCTCGGGTGCCATAAGCGACTCAGGCATTTTGAAGATATGCAGGTATCAACTAGCATTTTATATATTAAGTTAATAAATAATAATATAATAAATAATAAAATCCCCAGACAATCACAACAACTACATGGCCCCAAAGTAAGCATAGCTTGTGTTATGGAATGCCATGTAGCGAACTAGGGGGGAACCTAGAATATAAATACATCTATACTAATATATAAAGCTGAAGAGTTTGTTTTGTTTGTTTGAACGCGCTAATCTCAGAAACTACAAGTGGGATTTGAAAAATTCTTTTTGCATTTGATAGCCCAACTATTGAGGAAGGTTATAGGCTATATTTTATCCCGAAATTCCCACGGCATCAAAAGTAACGCGGGTAAAACCGCGCGCGGTGGCTAGTAAATAGATAAACACCCAGACACGGAACATTTTATTTTTCTTGTTCTGTGCGGGAATCGAACTCGCAACCACTCTGACCACTCTGACACTCTGAGAACCACGGCGTCTGAGGCAGATAGGCTTACCCCATCGCCAAAGTGGTCGTCAAAGTTATATCATTAAATAATAAATCAATATTTGTAGGCTCCTGGCCTTTATCAGAAAGAGTGTTCAATCTTCTGGGCGTGTTTCTATAGGTGAACGAACAAGGTAAACACGTGGATTTCATATGTAATCAATTCACGTGTAATCAATTCACATCTGTCACAATTCTCTATTGGACAGTCCTCGATTTATCAGGATTTTTCGATGATCGTTATTAACTTTTGTATCCTTCATCGCCGTCCATCTTATATTGTCATTACATTAGTCACTAGCGCTTGGAATTCTGTCGAGAGTTCAACTATACCATTGCAGACGCTGGAGCATCGTCGTAAGGTTGCTTGTTTTACAGTATTTTATCGCCTACATTTTGGTGAGTGTGCGAGTGCTCTTTTTGACCAAATTGAACTCACTCATTTTTACCACCGGACTACCAGACGCAGACAGAACTTCCATCCCCACCTAGTGGATTTACCAAGATGTCGAACAAAACGCTTCGATAGTTCCTTTTTGGTAAGGATTGCCAAGGTGTGGAACAATCTGCCTGCGTCTGTTTTTCCTGAACGCTACAGTCCTGGAACTTTTAAGTGTCGAGTGAATAGGTTTCTCGTGGATGGACGTGTAACACCATAGTCTTCATGCGCACTTTTCATCCGGTGGCATGGAAGACAAACGTCCTATCCTTACAATATAAAAAAAATACTATCGCCTGCCAGGTACACTCTTGATTTACAGGGTGACCAGTGACAAATTTTAGATACTGAAGGAGAGCACTCTGTACTCGATTCAGGCCATAATTATAGTATAAAAATAGGTACTTAATTTTTCACCAGATTTCCCACTAAATAAATAAAGTAAAGTAACTATTTACTTTACTTACGCCTGAGTCAATCGCGGCACGTGACCCGACACGCGGATCTCTGCCACGCTAGTGTAACCATGCGTTGCGTTACCAATTCCTTAACTTTTGGTTAAGTTTACTCAGTAAATAATTAATATTTATTTTTTATTATATTTTTTCTTTCCATGTATGATCTCTAACTATCACATCCTCGAATTCAAAAGTATAATATATATAGTACTAGCTGACCCGGCAAACGGTGTTTTGCCATATAAATAAATAAATAAAAAATAGATGTTGGCCGATTCTCATGAATACCGGATAAGCACAAAAAATTTTATTAAGAGAATTTTATATATTAGATATATTCTATAGTATACCAGTTACTCTGTATATTATAGCCGTCATACTTTAAAATATTTTCTGACATTTATACAACATTATGCAGGCCAAATTACATAGATACATA
This sequence comes from Stenoptilia bipunctidactyla, assembly GCA_944452665.1. Taxonomy (NCBI): domain Eukaryota; kingdom Metazoa; phylum Arthropoda; class Insecta; order Lepidoptera; family Pterophoridae; genus Stenoptilia; species Stenoptilia bipunctidactyla. The sequence goes on from OX101746.1 coordinate 16,314,081, forward strand.
CTAAACTTCACGCCTGTATCCCTAACGAGGTAGGCAGAACACCATAAAAAAGAAGAAGAAGTTATTCAGTGTTATAAAAAATTACACTGAATAACCTCTCCATCGAAATCTCTGAGTATACAACGTTATTTTTTGTTCATGCGAAACCTGGTAACAAGTTGTTCAGAATCGGTAGCAAAATCAATTGCAATAGTTTTTATACCATGTTATATTTTCACTCAATAATCTTTACAGAGGCTTAAATTATGTACACACGCACTCGCACGCGTATCGTACGTGATCTTAGAGGTACAATCGCCTCCCCTCCCGGTGTTCCAGTTAAGAAAATTTTCCTAAGAACGGCTTTTGGATCGAAGCTCCGCCTACTTTTCTCTGCAGCCAATGAAACAGTATAGATCTCATATCTATAATCATCGGTGTGCTTGCACTTTGTTTACTCCTTGTTATTTACTTAGTCGCAGGTAAACCCTTTTCGATGCCGGTTAGATTTTTTGTGATCCCTTTTTCTCCGAATATTATGAAAACACTGATTAAATGTGTTGGTTCTCTTTCATTTTGCAAAAGAGTGAAAGCAAGAAAACATTTTATAAACTATTTTAATTTGATAGTTCATATGAATGAGAGGGTAATACAACATTTTTTAACGTGTCTCATTTGTTAAACAAGATTTCGAGATCAAATCTTGTCTTTTTTTTAACATAACTTTCCATTTAAAAATAAGTTTGTTACGATAACAATAAACTATAATAATAAATTGTAACTAAACAGTGAAACCATTTAAATGTAATGATTTGTTTATTTTATATTTTTTTATTGATTTGATCTCGAAATTTTTGTGAATTTAGCATTAAAGGTGGAACATTTTTCGATAGTACGTACGTGGTATGAAGCGGTAGCGGCCGGGAGCCGTGAGCGTGGTGTCCTCACTCTCGCGTCAAAAGCAAGGCACTACAAGAGGCTTAAAACTTACCGAGTTTTTAGAAAATACCATAATTTTTTGAACGAAAATATTTAACCCGAGTACTGGATTTCGCTTGAATAAAAATTGACGTTGTCTACAGGGTCCGTCTATATTAGTCAATTATATTTAATAGCAGATTAAGAATGATGAGTGGATCTAAATTTGGAAAAAAAAAATTTTTAAATCATTTTTCATAAATCAAAATTTCAAAATTCTTCTTCTTGAGTACAATTTAAGTTTTATCTTCATTTTATGACTACATACAATTAGATGGAAACGATTTTATTACTTCCTGTGTAGTCATATACAACAGATTAAACTTAAATTTTGGGTAAATACATAGAAGAATTTTGAAATTTTAATTAGGTAAAGATTTTTTTTTAAATTTTTCTTTCATACTTTAAACCCACCCCTCATACTCAATATGTTATTAAAATATTATTGACTATTATAGACGGACCCTATATTTTAAGTTATACCAGCCAGGGCGGGGTAGCTCAGTTGGCAGAGTACAGCAACCGAGAGACCCGGGTTCGAGTGTGGGTCGGTAGATTACTATGTGCATTTGTATCCGCGCAATTTTGAATCGCACGAGAATTACGGGATTAAAAGTGCCTATATGCTATTCCAGGCTGTACTCTATCACTATGCCAAATTTTATCTTAATCTGTTTAGCCGTTCTGTTATGCTTGAGGAACAAACATCCATACATCATCTAAACTTTTACATTTATAAGAAGTGAGATTAGTACAATGCGTTTCAAATAATAATATGATCGACTTAGCGCCATATTGCGACGCCATAGCTGTCAATTCGGACCGGTTAGGTTGAGTAAGCAGAACAATATTTAATTTAGAAATTATTTACATGACGACCACTTTGGCGATGGGGTAAACCTATCTGCCTCAGACGCCAGTGGTTGTGGGTTCGATTCCCGCACGGAATAAGAAAAAAAAATGTTCCGTGTCTGGGTGTATATTTATGTATTTTTATTCTACATATAGGGGGATTTATAGAGGGGACCTAGTTCGCTACATGGTATCCCATAACACAAGCTATGCTTAATTTGGGTGATTGTTTGGGGATTTTATTTTACTGTATTTTTTTTTATTTATTTATTATAATTATAATTTAAAATTTCTTCCGTTCCACTTAATGATGAAAATTATTTTTCTGATGAAATGTCATCGTCGTCGTATAATGGTGCGTACGGATTGCTGTAATGGAACTAGTAACGTAAAATTCTGCGCACTACACGTCCAAATAGGCAACGTGCGCAGAATGTTACATTACTAGTTCCATTACAGCAATCTGTATGCACCATAATGTGTAAATAAAGTTTTTATTTCTATCCGATATAAAACTCGGATTAACAAAATAAAATAAACAGTTACTTTTAAAAGAAAAATTGCAAGACTAATTTTCAAGTGACATTAGACGGAAATCGCACAGTATATTTTTACTCTTTAATTTTATATAGAGATCTTTGTTTTCAACTGACTTCCAAAAAAGGAGGAGGTTCACAATTATAAATTATATACAACATATAAATTTCATCGAAATCGGTTGAGTACTTCATTGAAAATCTCAAATTATCGAAAGAATATGTATGATTTCGGAGAATGTTTACGTTGATGACGTTATAACTCGGCCATAGTTTTGACGTGAAGTCGGCTTTCGTTGATTATGTATAACATCTCATTTGGCGGAAGAGCCTCTGTGTCACAGGTTTAACCTATTAAAGAGTGTTCCTCTTAGAATGCACTACAGACAGTCTTGTTTTATAACAATGTTGATTAAGAATTTAAACTTTGTACCTACTATCTGTAAACTTTGTATGTTATAAATAATAAATAAAATCCCCAGACAATAACACCAACTACATGGCCTCAAAGTAAGCAAAGCTTGAGTTATGAGACACCATGTAGCGAACTAGGGGGGAACCTAGAATATAAAACACATATATAGATAGACGCCTAGACACGGAACATTTTTTTTTCTTGTTCCGTGCGGGATTCGTACCCGCAACCACTGGCGTCTGAGGCAGATAGCTTTACCCCATCGCCAAAGTGGCCGTCAATAAATAAATAATTTATTTAATTTAATTTTGTTAATAGTGTTCATACTTGCAGGTAACAGAGAACGGAGTGAACTGCGATGAGTGCGAGGTGGTATTCGCCAGCCAAGCCGCGTTTGACAATCATTTGAAGCTGTCGTTGAGACATAACGGGTATGTCTTGTGTGTTTCATTATTAAAGTTAAATAATTAAGTTTAAATAACTTCAATTTTTTTACATACCTACATACATAACTTCACGCCTGCATCCCTATTGGGGTAAGCAGAACACCAAAGCTTATATAACCATCTGATGTTACATTTCACAAATTTGGAGGTATTATAATAACGTAGAGAGACTATTGCAGTGACAGGGAGTGAGCCTTTTGCCCGCAAAAACGCCAATTAAACCACTCCTTAACTGACTTTTACAGTATGCCCGGGAAGAGAAGCAGACCAGCATTTCACATTTTAAAACAATAAGATTATAATTAACAAATGCAGAGCATTAAAAAACCGACTTCGCGTCAAAACTTTGGCTGAAGTATGAGGTCGTTAATATCCTCCGTATTCATAAGATATTTTTTCAAAAATTAAAAATTGTACATGATGAATTGATTTCGATGTTTACATGGAATCGCCTCTGAAGTACCTAGGGTTGTCAACTTTATTTTCTACAAATAAAGTATATTTGAGTCTGAAAAAAATAACAAACAGTATTTAAGAAAAATAAAAAGTACTTATTCAATTTATTTCATGTTTGAAACATATATTTTTAGAGCTTCTTGCACAAATTATTAATTAAAGTCTAGCATATACAGTATTTAGCTTCTTATGCCATGCTTTTTTTAACTAAAGAAGGAATTGTACTTATTTCTTATTTCAAACTGTAATCTATGAATTATGCTATGGAAGGTCGGGGTCTCCTGGCACAGGCTCTTCGAGCTTAAAAAGAGGCTCTTGATCCATATGTTCAAATGTACTTTTTGATGATGAAATAAATGATTATTATTATGCTGAAAACAGTATTTTGTATACTTTCTTTTTGTTTAACAGTAAACAGTATAATGTAGTGAAAAACAGTATAATACTGTTAAAAACAGTATCGCTTGCAACCTTAGAAGTACATGTATCACATGAAATAAGCTTTTTTAAAATCGATTCATAAGTGTCCAAAAACTTGTGTAACAAAGATACAAAAAAAAAACATGCATTCGAATTGAGAACAAGAAGTCTGTTGAGAATAAGAATATTCAGAAAAGTGTTACAAGTTTACATTTGTAAAGTTTCTGAACCCTTAACTAGACATGAAGTCGTCGGGGCGCCGTGGTTACTGTGTGTATCTTACGATATCACAGGTTAAGCAACGTTCGGCGCGGCCGGTACTTGGATGGGTGACCGCCGACCATTCGTTTCTCACGGCGACTTCCGTGCTTCGGAGAGCACGTTAAGCTGTCGGTCCCGGGTGCTGTATACTTGTATACAGTAGTCTTTAGGGTTTGTCAGAAGCCATATCGGCACCCTGAAAATTCTGGCATCCACCACCCAGCACTGGGCCAGCTCGGTGGATTATGGCCTAAACCTCCTCGTCACCCAGAGGAGAGACTCATGCCCTGCAGTGGGCCCATTACACGGAGTTGTGATGATGATGATGATGATGAAACTAGACATAGTCTGTAGAATAGGGGTGAGCGCCCTCCCCCTTTTCAATTACAACAATATACTGTATTAAAATTTACATACATACATACATAACGTCACGCCTGTATCCCTTATGGGGTAGGCAGAACACCAGAGGTTACAAGACCGTCTGATGTCACGTTTGTCAAATTTGGAGGTATTATAAAGATGGAAAGGGACTATTGTAGTGACAGGGGGTCAGCCTATCGCCCACAAAAACGCCTTTAAAACCTCTGTCCCTTAACTGTAGCACGGATGGATTTCATTTGAAAACAATTGTTTTATAGTTGTTGTGATTGGGGAGTTTATTTCAGCTGTTTTATGATTCCAGTAAATCCAACAGCTCGCAGGTACAGAAATGTCAACGCCGTCGCCGCAGGAACCCACAAGAAGACAGCTCCGAGCCACGCAAGAAGCGACCTAAAGTCGAGCGCAGGAAGGTTGATAAACCACCGCCGGTGCCCGCCAGTTTCTACTGTGAACAGGTATTTGAAACTGCGAAGTAACTAGATAATTTTTCCTTAATCTATCGTTATACCAGGCCTGGCTCACTCCGCGCGGTACATCCGTTATTTACCTACAGCGAAGCGCTCCGCCGGCGGATTTCGAATCAGTCGAGTGTCACGCGCGCGCCCGTCGGGACGTTGTAGCTACCTACCTACCTAATAGCACTTACAGAAATTCTATAATCGAGGTCGCAAATAGTATTTAAAAATGGACATAAAAAGAAACAAATATTCAATTAGATTATGTTTAGATTTGATTATGTTCAATTTAGCAAACAAAACATAGATAGTATTACTAATTATTCGTCGTAACTTTTTTTTCATTTTGTACTTTAGGTAAGTTGAAACAATATTTTTTACAAAGGTAGAATAACAGTAATACTTACATCGGTAGATACTTAATTACAAATAAGGAGATTAATTATTATTCACTAGGCAGCAACCCTAACAGCGTAAGAAAAGATAAGAGGCATGCGATAGAAAGAGACAAAACTTCTAGGTATATAAATTTGCAGGTACGTAATGCTGTGCGAGCTGAATTCCACCGTATCGCGTCGTAGCAAGACTCGATTTTATTTAGATCTTCTTGCGGAGTAATTCTTCTGTACCAACTATTACTTATTCTGTGGTTATACTTAAAAAACATGTTTTTATATTTGTTTGTTTGTGATGGGTGAAGTTAAAAACCATCGGACCGCTTCTTCTTTAGCCTTTAAGCTACGTTATCCAGGAGTTACACAACATTTAATATCAATCAATACTAAATAGTAAGAAGTAAGTTAAATTTTGTGCCAAAGCTGTGGACGCTCATAATGAGGATACATCGGTATAAGGATTGTATATTAAACATTTTAAATGTCATTTTATTCCATTCTGGAGAACCTAATAACTATAACTAACTAATAACTATTTCTGACACTCACACAACATTATCTAGCCCAAATTGAGTTTCTTAAAGAACTTGTGTTCTGGATACCAGTTAACTGATATACTTAAGAAATATATAAATATACATATTGAATAAATACATATTTTTATTAGAAAATAAACTTAAATAAAAATGTAAACATCCATGACTTAATTAATCGCGTATAATTTATATATATATATATATATATATATATATATATATACATATATATATACATCACGCTACATTTTTGACGCCCTTTCATTTGGCATTATTATGACGTCCACCAGTTCCGCTAGTAATTTATCAACTATTTCAGCGTATATTAGCTGCTTAGGCATTAATAAACTTTGTGACCATACTGATTTATCAAAATTTTGATAAATGTTGATATACAAGTATTCGTATATTAACAAGCATTCTTTAATCAATTAGGACTCCATCCCACTCTATGAATTATCTTGCTTCCAATTATATACATAATTTAATTTATATTTTCCTGCCTATCGAACTTCCAGGGAACAGTGCGACGTTGCCAAACTTCTTTGTCATTTCTTTATAAGTTTGTTGGTAGTTAATTATTATTAATGTGCCTACTTACAGTACTGTTACCTATTTGGTTGAAAGTTATGAGAAATAAAACAAATATTTAAATCAAATATCGTCATTTATTATAAAAGGTCTTTCTTAAATTAGAAATACATACAAGAGTTATAGAGGTTTACTTAATCTTTATTTCAAAAATATGTTAATACTAGTAAAGGAACAGATATAATGAGGTAGATATTATATTAATGAGATCCAATCAGTTTCTTGAGATCATAGTAAAAGTTACAATATTTAAAAAAGTTTTACAGATATTAATAGGTAAGTATACAGATTATACCAGTATACGGACGTTGTTTTATCGTCCAGTTTCAAAATGTAATGCATTTGACATCCAAGTATTGTGAAAGTTTTACAATAAAATAACGTCCGCATACATGTATAAGTACCTATAAATTACTGTGAAATAAACAAAATATTATTTTAAAGTGTGATTGACGATTAAAATATATTAAGTAACAATTTAATATGACCAGGCACGATCATTTGTACTCTTTACAGATAAGTATTTAGATATATATGAGTATACGGACGTTGTTTTATCGTAATGTTTCAAAGTGTAATGCATTTGACATCCTGGACGTCAAATTTCAAGTACTGTGAAAGTTTTACAATAAAATAGCGTCCGTATGATACATGTATATGTATGTCTAAATTACTGTAAAATAAACAAAATATTATTTTAAAGTGTGATTAACAATAATTTTTTTTTATATAACAATTAATAAAACCAGGCACGATCATTTGCACGTTTTACAGATAAGTATTTAGATATATATTAAACGGATGTTGTTTTATGGTAAAGTTTCAAACTGTAATGCATTTGACATCCTGGACGTCAAATGCCAAGTACTGAGAAAGTTGTCCATTAAAAAAACGTCCGCAATCCGCATACGTGTATATATGTCTGTATATCAGTATACGGACGTTGTATTATGGTAAAGTTTCAAAGTGTGATGCATTTGACATCCTGGACGTCAAATGTCAAGTACTGTGAAAGTTTTCCAATAATAAAACGTCCATAGACATGTATATATGTCTATATTACTGTGAAAAAACAAAATTTTATTTGAAAGTATGATTAACAGTAAAAACTTATTATGTAACAATTAATAAAACCAGGCGCAATCATTTGCACGTTTTACAGATATTTAAATATATACCAGTACACGGACGTTGTTTTATCGTAAAGTTTCAAACTGTAATGCATTTGACATCCTGAACGTCAAATGCCAAGTTCTGTGAAAGTTTTACAATAAAATAACGTCCGCATACATGTATATGTCTTAAATGCTGTGAAATAAACAAAATATTATTTTAAAGTATGATTGACAAAAAAAAACCCGCGTGAATATCGGTTATTGCAGTTGGATAAATAAGAATAAGTACTGAATCCTTCTTGAAGTTCAAGCTTATTCTTTTCTTAATTTCGTCACATTTTTTTTATATATTGTAAGGATAGGACGTTTGCCTTCCATGCCACCTGATGGAAAGTGCGCATGAAGACTATGGTGTAACACGTCCATCCACGAGAAACCTATTCACTCGACACTTAAAAGTTCCAGGACTGTAGTGGTGAGGAAAAACAGACGCAGGCAAATTGTTCCACTCCTTGGCAATCCGTACCAAAAAGGAACTATCGAAGCGTTTTGTTCGACTTCTTGGTAAATCCACTATATAGGGATGGAAGTTCTGTCTGCGTCTGGTAGTTCGGTGGTAAAAAGGGGTGGGTTCAATTTGGTCAAAAAGAGCACTCGCACACTCACCAAAATGTAGCCGATAAAATACTGTCAAACAAGCAACCTTACGACGATGCTCGTCTGCAATTTTTGCAATTTTTTCTGCAATTTTTTATTTGTAAGGTTGTTGTTATTTATGATTTTACGGGCTCTTCGGTCAACAGAGTCTAGCGCTTCGAGCTGGTGTTTGGCAGAACCATCCCAAAGGTGACTACAGTACTCCATGCACGACCTCACTTGGGCTGTGTATAAGTTGAGCAGCCGTTTAGGGCTGAAGTACCGCCGGACCTTCGAGATGATAGCCAATTTTTTTGAAGCCGTTTTTGCCATAGACTCAATTTGTTGACCGAAGTTTAATTTGGATGTTATAGTGACGCCCAAAAGCCCTAGTTGGTCGGTGATGGGAACAGATACATTCTGGAAAGTGGGCGTAAAAGTAAAGGTGCTCTTTTTCGCGGAGAATAGACACGCTTGTGTTTTGGAGGCGTTGAATTTGACCAGGTTAGATTCGCCCTAATCGGACACATTCCGCAAGGTCGAATCAACGCGCTCAATCATAGACTTTCTCAAAACCTGGATTTCATGGGCGCTCGTTCGCGCATTGGATATATATCTCTCAACAACAGTGCTGTCATCAGCATATCCAATAATGCCTGGTGTTAGGAGGTCATTAATGTGCAGCAAGAATAAAGTTGCAGAGAGTACAGATCCCTGAGGTACCCCGGCATTAATCGCCATTAGGTCAGAGGAGTAGCCGTCTAAGACTACTCGAATCGACCGTTCCCTCAGAAAATCAGATAACCAGTCGCAGAGCCCGGTCGGTATGCCATATGCTGGAAGCTTGCTTAAGAGACCATCATGCCAGACCCTGTCAAAGGCCTTGGATATGTCTATTTGGAAACAGCTATTGCTTCACCTTGACCCTCCAAGGCCTCACTCCATAAGTGTGTGGCATACACGAGAAGATCGCCGGTCAAGCGTCCACTGCGGAAACCATATTGGCTATCGCTTAGGAGCTCGTTGGTCTCGAGGTATGCCAGTAGTCGATTGTTTAATACACGTTCCATGACTTTGCAAAGTATGGAAGTGATTGAAATTGGTCGATAGTTGACAGGATCAGCGCGGCTTCCCTTCTTCGGTACTGGTTGTACGTTAGCCAGCTTCCAGGATTTGGGGACTTTACCAGATTCCAAAGAAAGTCTATAGAGATGCGTCAAAACAACAACAACTCAGCGTTCAACACCACTGCAGGAATACCATCTGGACCGCTAGCCTTATTCTCGTCTAGGTGCAGCAAGCATTTAAGAACCTCCTTTTGGCGAATATGAACGGTACCCATTGTAGGACCGAACTGAGGTAATTGGGGTGGGATTTTACCTTGGCTATCTAGACGAGAATTTTCCGCAAAGATACTGGCAAATAAATCCGCCTTTTCCTTAGCGGTGTGGGCCAGAGAACCGTCAGGTTTCCGCAGTGGCGGCAGCGATGGGCGACAAAAGTTCGTTTCGACCGATTTGGCAAGGGACTAGAAAAAAGCTTTGCTTCCCGAGGGGTATGACGCTATTCTGTCTCCAATACAGCCTATGTGGGCGAAACGAGCTCTTTTGATCACCTTCTTGCAGGACTTGGCGGCAGCATTGTACCTCTTCTTGTGTTCATGCGAATCCACGGCTTTGCTTCTGCGAGCGGTTGCCCAGGCTTTGTACGCTTCTTGCTTACGCTTTTCAGCGGAAAAGCATTCAGCACTAAACCATGGGCGAGCTTTGGTTTTAAGGGATAGATCATCGTAGGGAATGAAGAACTCCATTGCTTGACCTATCACACTTGAGACTGCATCAGCGCAGCACGATGGATCGGTTGATGTAAAATAAGCTTGCCGCCACGGATAAGATGCGAAGAATACGCATTTCATCGCAATCTGCCGACTTGTAACGCCATACTCGCCTAGAACCACTTGGTCGGGTGTCAGGCGAGTATTGCGATACAGATTTCACCAGACAGTGATCGGATGTCCCTAAGGGTGCAGTGACGGACACCGAATATCTGTCGGGATCGGTTGTCAGCAGAAGGTCCAGGCAGTAAGCAGTGTGGCCAGCAACGTCTGGGATGCGCGTAGGCTCGTCAACAAGCTGAGAGAGGCCATGAGTGAGCGAAAACTTAAAAGCCTCTCTACCAGCATGGTCAGTGTCCTGAAACGGGTATAACCACTGTCCGTGGTGTGCGTTAAAATCCCCCAGGAACACCAACTGCGCTGTGGGAAAACGTTGCTGAACCTTGTCCACTGTACTGCTGAGATAATCTATAAGCCTTGTTGTCTCCCGATCTCCGCTGTGTGACCGATAAATACCAGCGTATACCATTTGGTCAAGGCCGGTATCTATGTGAACCCACATAACTGAAAGGTCCGGCACTTCTAAGTAACGGAGACGCTGACAACAGATCTTGTCACTGGCATACATGCAAATCCCGGCGTGTGGGTGGAATTTGGACTCCAGGATGTAACCTGGGTAACAAAGGTATGCCGAGTCTGACGGATCACAGATCTGTGTCTCCGTTAGGAAAAGTAGGTGGGGTCTCTCCGTCTCGAGGTGGTGGTGGACATTATTGAGATTGGAGTGCACTCCTCTGATGTTTCAGAAGTGCACTTTAAACGAGAGGAAGTGCAACCGCTGTCTTACCTTATTCTTCTTTGGACCTTTCATTAGTTTTGGAGTGGAGTGAATAGGGAGAAGAACAGAAGTTGAGTGAAGTGCTGCAAATGGAACCAAGCATCTCGATAGGGGTAACGCACCTTTGGGAAACTCGCTTGGAGACTGCGGGGACGCCCGAACCCCCCCGAGTTCGCCATCGGGTCCTCTCAAACCGGTCGCCAGCCGGCACGATGGAGCCTCCCGGGATTTTTCGCGAGGTGGCGGGGCAGCCTTTTGCATGTGGCTGGCATGCTACTTGGGCCCCCTACTACCTGCGGTCGGCCAGCGGTGCATCGTGCTTCGGATCCCGCTACCCTCCAAAACGAGTCACCCGGTGAGTCATTATCCTACGAGTTGAAAACAGTTCTCCGATGCAGCACGATTACTCAGACCTATACTCCTCAATGGCTACACTAGACATCATGCCGGAACGCAACTAGGTTACTTGGCGGCATGGTTTTGTCTAGTGAGTGGTGACAAGCCACTGCCGAAGCCTACCACCAGATTTTACTGCTCGTTTAGCACCACCCAGGGACCACGTACAAGGCATCGAGGGCTCAACCTTGCGGACGCGAGCAGTTGTCAGCCCCCAAAAAAGTAAACTGTAACGTAACGTAGTTACTGTAAAGTAACTGTGAAAGCGTTATGTAGCGTTAATGAATAATTCTTGTCAGAACGGTAATTTTTGTTTCTTCTTCTTGGTCGAGAATCTTCAAGAGCAAGTATATGGTTATTTGACACTGAAATAAATACTTAAATATTTAAGAACACCTTTCATAATGTATTCCGGTTTTGTTTTGATTTGCAGAAGTCAAACAACAGCCGCTCCGTGTAAAAAGCCTAGTAACATCAGAGCCCGGGGTCCGCTTCCCCAATCTAGGTAGGTAATTTAATGAGTCAATTCACCTAGTTTGGGTAGTTAGGTAGGTACGCCGGGCTCTGAAGGTTGCTGTTTCAGATAAAAGTAGGTACCTAATTTCATTAACAAGTCGTTTAAAAAGATAAAAATGATACAGTCCGGTTTAAACATTAAAAAAAAACAAAGATTTAGCACAAAACCCATATTTAGTATGTACTAATTACTAATAACACAATAAAAGAGTAAATTTTATAATCTTACCTTCAAGTCCTGGAACAAATTTGAGCAACTTTTCGGTTCTATTGTTTTTTCTAGACATTTCGCTTAAAAAGACGGACGCAACATTAACCATGAACTATGGAATCATGAATAAAGTAAACGATGTAACACGTTGACAAGTTTGTGTGCACGAAGTGGCAACTTCGCATTTGGAATTTTTGTCGGACGTCACATACGGCAAGCAATGAAAGTATAGAATAATGACGCGAGCGCTTCAAGTTTTTGTGACGAAATCGAGCAGAACTAAGCAATATTCAGCGATAGCAAGACTGAGAGAGAATTGACGTCCAACTCATTTTTTTAATTTTTACTTTTCTGGAGTCAGCGAGTCATTGCGCGTACGATGGCGACCTCCGCCGATCTGGCGTCCGTATACTGGACGCCAAAAGCAGGTGGACGCCACATTAAATGCAAATTTGGCCATAGTGGACGCCCAATAAGTTACAGGATATATATATATATATATATATATATATATATATATATATTTTCGTTTTGGTGTCGAGATAAAATGTAAAATATAAATTATACGCGATTAATCAGAACTATGAAGCGAACGTAGTCGCGGGCAGCAACTAGTTATTCATATAAATTGGTCTGTTCCAGTGCGAGCTAACATTCAAGAACAACCTGACCTACTACCGGCACATGATGCAAGTACATCCGGACAAGTACGCGGCTAAGCGATCCAATCTGAAGCACATGTGCGAAATCTGCGGGAAACAGTACCGGGTATGTGTTGTAAATCAATACAATAGTAAATTATAAATAAATAATAATAATAAGACATTGTTGATTTTAACTTGGTCTAGGCCCGTTAAAATCTACTACATACATACATACATAACGTCACGCCTGTATCCCTTATGGGGTAGGCAGAACACCAGAGGTTACAAGACCATCTGATGTCACGTTTGACAAATTTGGAGGTATTATAAAGATGGAGAGACTATTGTAGTGACAGGGGGTCAGCCTATCGCCCACAAAAACACCTTTAAAACCTCTGTCCCTTAACTGACTTTTACAGTATGCCCAGGAAGAGAAGCAGCTGGCACATTCTATGTTTTTCTTTCGCTGCCAGTCCAGCATGGAAGCAAAATCTACTAAAACCGGTAGTAATACCGAGCTTAAAATCCTGAACACGAATAATAATAATAAATTGTTTATTTCGGATAATAGGAATACAGATATCAGTAAAAACAAGTAGGTACTCAAATTCTAGTTATTTATCTATACTATCTATACTTATATATAAAGCTGAAGAGTTTGTTTTTTTGTTTGTTTGAACGCGCTAATCTTAGAAACTACAAGTGGGATTTGAAAAAATATTTTTGCATTTGATAGCCCAGCTCTTGAGGAAGGCTATATTTTGTCCCGAAATTCCCACGGGATCAAAAGTTACGCGGGAAAAACCGCGCGCGGTGGCTAGTCTTAAATATAGATTAAACAGTCTTTACTGAGTGCACTACTCCCTAATAAAGGGCAAAGCCCTGTGAACTTAGGATGAGTAGTTTGCTCGACCCAAACATTGTTACATTATCAATTACATAGTAGTGGAGCTATTGCGTATAGCAACTGTATTGTTAGTTTTTATTTTAGTTTTAAACAATTTATTAAAAGAAAGACAACATATCAGATAAAATATAAACAGTTTATAAGAAAGTAGGCGCGAAGAAGTTTGTATGTGTATGTGTAGATTGAATAAGTGTATGTGTATTTGTGTGTGCATTCGTGTATGTGAATGAGAGAGTATGGGTTGGTAGGAGTGTTGTGTCTTTGTCTTTGGAGTACATTAATATAAACGTAGTTTAGATTGCAGATTCTTATGAGATTGGAGTCAGTAAGGACTCAGTTTGATCGAATTTACTTAAGCTATAAAATTAAGCTGTAAATAGATTGTTTTTTAATCACCAGCAAAATTAAAATATTATTTCCTTCATTGCGATATAAACGACGCACCTGCATATTTATTTTAGTGTCGCTCAGCACAAATCAAGAAATTGATATCACCAAAAAGTTTTTCAAAAATAGTCGCTGTTGATGAACATATCTACTGCGCTACGACGCGGCATTTCATTGATATTACTACGGCGTAGTACTACATTACGTTTTGTTAATACAAGTAGCGCGTAGTCGTCTTAATGTTAATGGCATTCATTTATGAAAGAAAGTGTTATAATTAAATATACAGGGTAGATTTGTAGTCACCAGCCAAATTTAAATGTTAGTTTCTTTGATACAATATAAACGTACCTGCATATTTATTTTAGCGTCACTCAGTACAAAAAGTAGAAATATGGAACCACAAATTCTTAAATGAAATTGTCGCTGTTGATGAACATAGCTACTACGACGCGGCATTTCATTGATAATACTACGACATAGTACTACAAGATGTTTTGTAGTAGCACGTAGTTGCCTTTATTTTAATGGTAATTTAGAGTGACCATGGTATGCTTAATATGATAGCGGACATATTTATTTCTTTGTAAAAAAAGAAATACTTTTTTTTTTCAAAAATTGTTTCTATAAATGATACTTTTTTGTAAAAAAAATTTGGCCGGTACCTACAAATCAACCCTGTATATTAAGAGCTGCTGTGGATTTTGTAACAAATAATTTAGAGTGACCATGCTTTGCTTAATGTTAGCGAATATATTAATTTCCTTGTAACATAACTTTTTCTAGCAAAAATCGTTTCTATAAATGATACTTATTTATACTAAAAAACAAACTGTGTTTGGTACACAGTTGGCCAACTTGAAATGTGGGGTAGGTTAGTGTATTCTGAAGATACTTGCTTTACTACTACTGGCCTATCTCTTATAGTTAAGTAAATAGTTTTTCAGAATTTCCAAAAAAATCCCAAATTTTCACCTTTTGATCTAAATAACTTTATTTCTTGTATGGGTATCTTCTCAAATGTTTTTTTTTCATGTTTTCAATACAGCCTTATTATAATTAAATGGGCATTGGATGCAACAATTCGAGAAAAAGAAAAGTTATGAGGCAACAAAGTCTCGAGGGCGAGGCAAAATTATATTAGGTATTTTTTTTACATTGCAATAAAAAAATAAAAAGAAACAATAAGAATTATAAAATACTTTAGAAAACTTCTTGGGCTTATCCCCTTTTTGACCGAATTCAAAGAAAGGAGTTTCTCAGTTTGACCTGTAAGTATGTATGTATGTACCTATGTTTGTTCGCGATTTTCTCGTGTTTGGCTGAACCGATTTGCATGCGGTTTACAGAAAAGGATTTGTCATGTTTAGGAGAAGGTTTTAGTATATTAACCACCTTTACAAAAAATAAGGTTCTCAATTTATCTGTTTATTTGGTATCACAGATGAGCCGAATGTTCAGCCGAACATTCGTATTTTGTACATTCGACATCTGTGTTCAGCCGAATATTTGATTGATTTTCCGAATAACTACGGAATACTAGCAGTTCCCCGCAGATTTATCTGCGCAACTTCTGATTAAAAGTAGCCAACTTAAAAAGAGGAGTTTAACCTGTATGTTAATTATGTTTGTTAACGATTATCTTGCGTTTGGCTGAACCTATGTTGATGCAGTTTTTAAAAGGATAGATTTTATTAGGAGAACATTTTGGTATTTTAGATGACTTCAAAAAGGAAGATATCAGTTTGATCCTTGATATGATGATACATACATACGTATGTATGTTTTTTTGTAATTATCTCACGTTTGGGTGAATTGATTTTGATACAGTTTTTTCTGTTTTTCATTTACTTACTTTTAATTTTGGGCTAGCTTTTAGGTTTTTCCTAGTAAGTTAGTTTCCGTATTTGTAGATATTCGTGATAGATTTTTTAGTGTTGAGTTTTGAATAAGTTCTTAGCTGACTGTTCGCACGAAGATTTTTTTAAGCGAAGGGCGATACCTAGACAATACCATCTCGTGCTGCGTCAAGTCGTGGTTTTTTTTCGTTGAGACTTTATTCCTCTTCTTTTCTTTCTTAAAGCGTCCTTCTCCCTAGTTTTCTGCCTAGGCCTACACGCACAACGTATAATAGTAGGTAGGTCAAAGTCATGATGTTACAATACCAAAACATTACAGTACCAGAAGTAGTAGGTAAGTAGTTACTGTCACCAGAACTAGCCCAAAACTTATCACTAAAATACTATCACTTATATCTATAAATGTAGAACGTAACTTACTATGAAAGAACTAATACCTAGCCCAAAACAAAAACCTAACACTAAAGTATGAAAAAATAAATAAATAAAGAAAAGTCATAAAACCCAGACCAAAATGAAATCAAACAAATTATTTCTTTTTAAGAAAAAGTTTGAATTGGCACCGACTTCAAAAACGATGTAAATACCTACCCAGATCATCATCATCATCATCATCATCACGACTCTTGTAAAGAGCCCACTGCAAGGCTATGAGTCTCTCCCCTGGGTGACGAGGAGGTATAGGCCATAATCCACCAAGCCGGCCCAGTGCTGGGTGGTGGATGTCAGAATTTTCATTGCGGCGCCAAAAATGGCTTCTGACAAACCCTAACGACTACTGTATACAAGTGTACAGCACCCGGGACCGACTGCTTAACGTGCCCTCCGAAGCACGGAAGTCGCCGTGAGAAATGAATGGTCGGCGGTCACCCATCCAAGTACCGACCGCGCCGAACGTTGCTTAACCTGTGATATCGTTTGATACACACAGTAACCACGGCGTCACGACGACTTCCTAACCTACCCAGATAAATTATTAATATTTTTATTACATTATTTAGTATAAATTCATTTTTGGCAGAAATTCACTATACGGGGTAGTAATATGGATGGAATAGAAAAAGGAATAGGATGGCGTTTAAAGAAATTATTTAAACATTTAGTGGGTCGGTTTTTTCAAGGCGGTTAACTTTTTCTAAAAAGAAATAATTAGTTTGACTAACTGAAAAATGTGATAAATAAAAAGAATATATTTATCACATTTTTCAGTTAGTTAAGAATAATTGAGCACTATAAATGCAAAAAATTTAAAAACATTCATAATTAGTTCGCTTTCATTTTGGTTTGGGTTTTATGACTTTTTAATGATATTACACATTTTTACAAATCTTAAAAAATTACGACATTTTTTTAAAGGACTTTGGTAACTCCGAATTCTTCATATAAATCATCGAAATAAAATGTACTCCTATGTAAGTCCTTTAAAAAAATGTCGTAATGTACTACGAGTATATTGTTACTGTATGGGTATGCTCCTTTGCTTTCTGTTAGGCCTTTGTGTCGTATTTAAACCTTATATTTTTCGTAGTACAAGTATATATGATTTTAATTATAGAATTAGTGCATATGCGTGTGCGTAAAGCTTGAAAGTTCGTGCGTATAAAAGTTCGTCCTCTTCACAGGATTCTTTCACAGGCTTCTTTCATCCGTTGCGTTGCGTTCCAACATAGTATTTGTTAGACCGTAAGGATGCGTTCTTAACACCTTCTCTTACATGAGCTAACTAAAACAAAAAAACTAGCTGTTTCTCGTGATCATCCCGAGGGAATATCGGGATAAAAAAGCCTATTTAGCTAACGCAGATTATACACTATCACTAATTTCTTCAAATCTGTTGAGCCATTTTGTCGTGATTGAGGAACACAAATCCATCCATCCAAACTTCCACATTTATAATATTAGTAAGATAATAAGGATATCAATTATGAAAATAATTTTATTGTTATTATTGGTACATATAGGGTTGTTTTTTGGTCACCAGCCAAATTTAAATGTTTGTTTCTTTGATACGATATAAACGTACCTGCATATTTATTTTAGTGGCAATCAGTATAAAAAAGTAGAAATATGGAACCATAAACGTTTTTGAACATAGTCGCTGTTGATGAACATAGCTACTACGGCGCGGCATTTCATTTTTAATAGTACGACGTAGTACTACGAGATGTTGGCGGATATATTAATTTCCTTGTAAAAAAAAATACTTTCAACAAACGAAAATCGTTTCTGTAAATGATACTTATAGTGTAAAAAAAATTCGGCCGATGACCACAAATCAACCCTGTATAAATACATGCTTCTACTGGGCTAATTTAAATTAGCACATCATCTCTTGCAGGCAGCATTTCCATGCCAATACCAACAATATTTTGTTTTACGTCTTCTTAAAAATCTTGATAAATAACACAAAAAAAGAAAAATCTCCCTCTGTTATTTATTACTCTGTACTACTTTTTCAAATTCATAGTTTTTATAATCAACGAATGCAGAGCATTAAAAAACCGACTTCACGTCAAAACTTTGGCTGAAGTATAAGGTCGTCAAGGTAAACGATCTACGAATTCATACATATTAAAAAAAGCCATGAAGTAATCAATCGATTTCGATGAAATTTATATGGAATCAACTGTGAAGTTTCTTCTATCATATGAAATAAGAACCATCAAAATCGGTTCACCCAGTCAAAAGTTATGAGGTAACAAATAATAAAAAGAAAACGTACAGACGAATTGAGATCCTCCTCCTTTTTTTGAAGTCGGTTGAAAATTTAAGTTTCCCCATACAAAAAATGTATTGATTATCTCTAGGCTGGCTTAACTCTATTGACTCTGATTGTAGGTATGCCACGTACCTTGCGTAGGTAAAAAATCGCCACGTGCAATTTCTTTCAATATTTTTTTTTCATCGGAGCAATATAGGTAATGTTTGTTTTTCTTTTCGTGTCATTTATCAATATTTGTAAAAAGTTGTAGAACAAATCGCACCTTCGGTAAGACAAGGGCATAACTTCCAAATTTTGTGAAAATGAGTTAAATATGCCAAAAGGTATATAAAAGTAGTACCATCGCTGGACAGACAAAGACACCCATTAATTTATTACATTTACTCTAGATAACGTAAATGCCCTTGTCGAATTATTAGATTTTTTGATAATTCTGTCGCAACAAGTCCGCTTTGGTCAGTTGCGCCCGTGGAACCCGACTGATTTAAATAGTCTTCTGGAGTGCCAAAGTCATTAAGGTAAATACGCGTCTTAATTTTTTCATTCCTGGAAGGACAAAGCCTCTTTTAGTATACTTATGCCCTTAATTTTAAATATGTATGGAGAGAAAGATTCAAAATAATTTAAATAAAATAAATGTAAAGTTTTTTAAACTACTCAGATGACATAATTCTATTTCTTAATAATCATTGCATATTACTGTAGAAGTCAAATGAGTGAAAATTAATATATACAGTGAGAAATTTGACATTGATTGCAAAAAATAACTTAAAATGACTCTCCTGTAAAATTATGAAAATTGCAATTGTGCCCTTGTCTTACCGAAGGTGCGAAATGTTGTTGGGATTGATATGGAGAGGCTGCCTGCAAGGGGTGTTGCGCTTAGTTAAATTAACCCTGTATATTATGTCTGTGTAAGTAAATGAATGTATAGTAGTGATGATGACTGCGTTTTTTTGATTGATTTTTAATTATTTTCCCTTAGAGTGAATGTCTCCTGCGTGATCACATAACGGTACACTCGGAGACTAAGCAGTTCAAGTGTTCGCAGTGCGACAAAAGATTCCATAGGAAGTACAGGTAATGCTATACTAATAACGGATTATACTGGGTTGTAGTGTGTGACGCACCTCCTCATTACGTATTAATATTACTTCAATATAGTGTCATCTTTAAACTAAACTACACGTCTTTTATTTGGCTCCCGGTCGTCCAACATCACATAGCGACCCTGCCAGTGCTGCCTTGCGGCAGCGCTGCGCACATGAGACAAAGAAATTTTATAAAAAAATTATAATTTCTAAATTAGTTTTATAAGAAAAAAAAAAAATTAAAAACACAAACACGCAATGGATCCCTCGAAAGTTTTTGGAGAATGCACACCACAATGTGAGATTATTTGAAGATTTGATGAAAGCAAACAACTAATGAAAATAATGATTGAGAAGGTCGGCGCAATGGAGTAATGGATCAACTTCGGAAAACGTTGGGTGCTGGGAGTTGGACCAGTCAGAAAAGCTGATTGAGTCTGAATGGCACGGATGGATGGAATACCGGATTGGACAGTGCAGGAGTACCTACTGGATGGGTACCGAGCAATTGAAGAGGTTTAAAGAGTGTGAAAAGTTTAAGTGCTAAAAATCTCTAGGTGTGTAAAATCAGGTTTCAGTGACGGGATTAATGAGTATTTTTTTTATATTTACAGTATGTAATCATTTTACTTTTTAATTTGAATTATTTGAATTCATGTAAACATTTTTTTAATGAGATAATAAGAATTTAGCTTTAGTAAAATAATTTAGTATAGCGCATTGACAAAACAGGTAAAAGTATGTAGTAACAACTATAGTAAGTAGGTACACATCATAAACCTTTTTTTTATCAAACAATATAAATTTAAAATACGCTCTTGAATTTAAATACTTTGGAATTTGTATCATACTTAAAGATTTTCATTGCATAAACATTCATTTTATTCAGTAAATCAGTATTTTTTTTTCTGCGATGAAAGTAAAGTATTTTTTTAGATACTTATTAGTTTTTTTTTGTTCGCATCAAACGTTATTTAATTTGTATTTTTAATCTCTACGTAATAATTACTTTCAAACATAAATAGGTAGATCAAAGTCTTCATATTCCTTATCGAATGTTCTGAGAACATAAATTTGCAGCGTAAGGGAGTTCTGTTTCGTGTACAGAAAACAACTCCAGTAAACAAAATTATACTTATTTATTTCGATTTAAATTAAAACAATATTACGTTAAGGTCCTATCAGGATGATATAGTTTTAGTTTATTAAGTTTACTTTTGTAAATGAATCTTCAAATCTAAATGAATGTGTTTATAGGTAGGTCTAGTAGTATTTTTTTGAATAGGTACTTTCTTGAAACATTCATGTCAAAAAGCTCAATAGGCGTTTTGTTGTTCTGGTTGTCTGTCCTTAAATATAATTTTGTCGAATTTGAACTAATAGTATAAAAATATAAATGATAAATTCCCGAATCGATTTCTGAAATGTAGCTCTGTATGCTTATAAAAAAACATCTAACTCTACAATCTAATTGATAACCTCTTCCTTTTTGCAAGGCGGGTAAACAAAATAATCTTTGCATTAAAATATAAAATAAAACTTGCCATGAGTTATAAATGTTTCAAGTATGAGTTGACCACCGTCATCATTTTACTACCTACTTAGTAACTAGTGTTATTGTTAGTTGCAAAAAGGATACCGAGAGTTTTGAGAATCAAGCAAGACAACGTGACTGTAACCGAGTCTTTTTTTAGGTCAGCAATTTGATGTTGTCGTCAAAAAAGGTTGCAATGCAACATTTGTAACATCAATTCGTAATATTACATTTCGAAGATTGTAGAAATTTTATCATATTATATTATCATATTATACTCGAATTGATACATTGAATCATCATATAGATTAACATGTAGCCCATTTGTTGATTGTTAAATTTTAATTAATAGCTACGGTTAAAAAATCGTAAGAATAATGAAAAAGTTAAAATTAGAAATTTACGGAATAGAGTCGGAATAATTTGTTTGCGTATAAGGAATAAGGTTTTAGAGTAGAAGTTTGTGCAAGTATTAAAATACTTTTCGTCATCATATGAATGCGATTAGCTACTTGTTACATAGATTTGAATGTTAGGATTTATGAATAGGTTGATACTGGTATAGGAAGGTAATAGAATGTGCTAATTAGATGCTTGGATTTGTTAGATTTAGGATTTAGTAAGTTAATTTAAAGTTGTTGGAAATCTTCCATAATATTGAAAATTAAAAATTATTGGACTGATCACCCATGAAGTTTTTTCTAATTTCTTGTTATTGGAACGATTTATCTTGTTAGAGTCTTAAATAATTGGTTTTTGAATGGTTGATAATTATATATAGTGAATAGTATTATGGAAGATAAATAAGTATTTGGCACACAATTAGGGTACAAGGGCACAAAGCGATCCTTCAGTTTGATCATGGTGCAAACGAGATTTCTCTGTGAAAACTATTGGAGACAAAATGTCTTAAAACGGTGACCCTAATGTTATGAATATAATAAAGTAAAAATTTTGAGAGTCGACTCAATAAAATGAAGTACCCTAAATATGATACGATATAAATGTATAAATAAAATACGGTGGCCACCGATAAAAATAAAATATCCCAGAGTAGGATAAAAAGTGTAGCCAATACTGTAAGATAGATTAATGATTGTAGAACTTACAGAGAAATATGACAAAGTACGTGGGTGGTCTGAAAAGTTTCCAACCTAACAATGATACAAGATTTTTTTTCTTAATTTTTTTATTTATTTTTCTACATAGTCTCCTTGTAAGTCTACACACTTCTCCCAGCGATGCTCCCATCTCTGTAACCCGTCCAAATAGTACTCGGCGTTTTTCTCTGCAAAATAATTGTTCACAAAGGTGATTGCCTCCTCATTTGACGAAAATCTTTGTCCTCCGAGCGCAGTTTTTAGATGAGGGAACAAAAAGAAGTCGCTTGGGGCCAGATCTGGTGAGTAAGGCGGATGGTCAAGCAGTTCAAACCGTAACTCGTGGATTTTTGCCATGGCAACCGCTGAGGTGTGAGACGGCGCGTTGTCTTGGTGAAACAGGATTTTCTTTTTCTGCAAATGTGGCCATTTTTCCGCAATTTGTGCCTTCAGCTCGTCAAGTAATGATGCGTAGTATGCTCCTGTAATGGTTTTTCCTTTTTGAAGATAATCGATTAAGATAACTCCATGACTATCCCAAAAAACAGTCGCCATCACTTTCCCAGCCGAAAAAACAGTTTTTGCTTTTTTTGGAGCTGGTTCCCCCCTTGCAGTCCACTGTTTTGACTGTAGTTTTGTTTCGGGCGTATAATGGTGTATCCAAGTTTCATCTACAGTAATTAATCGGCGCCAAAACTCGGATTTATTGCGCCTAAACTGCGCCAACAGAGCCTTGGAAATGTTCATTCGAACACGTTTTTGTTCTAACGTGAGCAAACGCGGCACCCAACGCGCGGACAGCTTTCTCATGTCTAAATCTTGTTTTAATATGTGACAAACACGTTCTTTGGACATTTTCATAACCTCTGCTATCTCTCTCACTTTAATTCGGCGGTCGTCTAACACCATTTCGTGAACTTTAGCAATGTTATCGTCAGTAGTTGCAGTTTTTGGACGTCCCGAACGTTCATCGTCTCCCAAGCTCTTACGGCCACGTTTAAATTCAGCTGCCCAAAATTTCACTGTGGTAAATGATGGTGCAGAGTCCCCATACACAGAGTCCAACTCATTTTTGATTTGCGTAGGCGTATTGCCTTTCAAAAACAAATATTTAATAACAGCTCGATACTCAATTTTTTCCATTTTCACAAAAACACTCACATGTACTCACTCAAACGACTGTCAACTAAAAACTGCGCGTCCAAAATGGCCGAAACTTTGGTGAGTAACCTGTCAAAAGATGCACAACTACATTCACTAGCTTTTGTTGACGAGTGGCGCCATCTTTGCGTTAAGGTCGGAAACTTTTCAGACCACCCTGGTAAATGATTGAATAAAATGAAGTGTAAGAAAAAATAATGCTACGAAGCAAAAGGTTGAATAAAATATAAAAAGTAGAAAGATTTTTTTTTAATAGGAATATAATTTTTATATATAACTTTTAATAATTGTATGCCTTCATTTTTGTTATTTTATTGCAGAAAATGACGCATAAATATTTTCAATTTTTGTTTTTGTAGGTATAAGTATGTACGTATTTTAGTTAAATCAGACCTGCTATTTTAGTACAGTAAGTATATTTAAAAACAATAGAAATATTTCCTTTTTCTACCTATGTTTTGTCAATTTCGCTGGTAAGTTCTAGTGTTATAGTAGCAATAATTTGTATTTTAAAATTTTGTATCGCGAAAGAAATACTAAGTACACTTTTATGTCATTGCAGGTTATTGTGAAAAATATCAATAGATATAAAATTACCTACCTATGTATGCATAACATTTAATGTATTTTTTATAGTTATATAAAGTTTAGTGAAAAGTTTTAAAAATTTTGTCTTTACTCATAAAAAAAAAAACATTTGTAAATTATTTTTTTTATTAAAATTGCCGGGGAGGTGTAGTGTGTGACGCACCTCCTCATTACGTATTAATATTACTTCAATATAGTGTCATCTTTAAACTAAACTACACGTCTTTTATTTGGCTCCCGGTCGTCCAACATCACAGGGTGGCGCAAAAGTACTGGCACTAAAGAAAATACTGTTTTTTTTATATGACATTTACTGTCATTCTGTTTTTGAAAATTGCGTAGTGAACAAATGTAAAATACACTGAAAATAAACATGGACCGTTTTACTCCCCAAGAACGTGGAATAATCGTGTCAATGTTCGTACGGAATAATTCATCAGTGATAAAAACACAACGTGAATTTCGTCGACGATTTCCCCACCGTCCAGCACCGATTGGTCGCACAATTCGACGCTTTGCCACACGCCTTGAAGCAACTGGCTCAACATTGGATAGACCTAAGTCTGGAGACAAACAGGCCGTTCAGCTGAAAATATCGATGCAGTGCGCGAAGATATGGAAGAGTGTCCAGAAACATCAACGATGCGACGTGCTACGCAATTGGGCATTTCCAGACGGACCCTGCAGCGTATTTTGGTGAAAGACTTAAAGATGTTCCCGTATAAAACTCAAATGACTCATCAGCTGCTGCCTACTGACCACCGAGCTCGTCTAGAATACAGCCAGCGCGTCATAAACCTCAACCTTGAAGAGGATGATTTTTCTTCAAAATTGGTTATGAGTGACGGAGCGCATTTCCATATCTCAGGGCATGTCACTAAGCAGAATACTCGGTTCTGAGACACTGATAATCCGCACATTATTCAAGAAAAAATTTACACCCACTAAAAGTTACTGTATGGTGTGGCATCTGTGTTGACAGAGTGATCGGACCCTATTTTTTCGAAGACGCTGGAGGCAATGCGATAACTGTCACTGGAGAACGCTACAGAACCATGTGACGTGAGTTTTTGATACCCAGTTTGGACGAATTGGGGCTGGAGCACATCTGGTTTCAACAAGACGGCGCCACGGCACACACAGCGCACGACACTGTGGACTTAGTGAGGGACGCTTTTCCAGGCCGAGTTATCTCTCGTTTTGGCGATTTGCCTTGGCCTGCAAGATCACCCGATCTGACCAGTCCAGACTTCTTTCTTTGGGGTTTTTTGAAATCTCGGGTGTATATGTGAACAAGCCACAGACTCTGGCAGCTCTAAAAGAAAACATTCATCAAGAAATAAGGAACATATCGCAGGAAGTGTTACGGCAAGTTATGCAAAATGTCATAAATAGGGCTCAAATGTGCATCAACTCTGGAGATCACCATTTAAAAGACATCATCTTTAAATCCTAATGGTACGAAATTGAATGGCACAAAAAGCCTAAATCTAGTTTTCTAATAAAAAAAAAACTTTTAAAGACTAAATAGGGTCTTTACTTTTGCGCCACCCAGTACATACAGTATACTAGATAAAATATTTAAAAAAAAACGTCTTGACTGAATTGTACCTAACTAACATACCTATGTATGCTTAGAAAGAGTGGGTATAACAGAACTTAAAAGTAAAAAATGAAAACTATAACTTAACTGTCGTAAATAAACTCATTTTGATATACTAAGTATTTTTTGAAAATTTTGATAAAATTTGTAGTATTTTATGGTATGTATGTACTTGAATTATGCGGGAATCGAACTCGCGACCACTGTCGTCTGAGGCAGCTGTTTTAAAGTATGTTTACTTTGTAACTTTGTAAACATAAGTACTTTAAAACTTACTTTGAAGATAAAGTTCCCACCCTAAATTAATTAAATTAAATTAATTAAATTATATGCAAAACGAATGATCAGGACTCGTTAATTTTCAATAATACTCATTCAGTACTTACACTATGAAGTTTTTATTCTCTAGTCAGTTGACTGTTAATACCGTTTTTTGCCGTATCTATTTAAACCGGGAGCCGGTATAATCAACAGACCGTACCATTTTGGAGGTAGAATTTTACTCTTTTTGGATTTTCTCCGATTCTACTGGGAATTATGTCGATTGAGATTGTAAACCTTACATAATACGTTAGGTACTTCACGCCTGTATCCTTTATGGGGTAGGCAGAACATCAGAGGTTATCAAACCAACTGATGTCACGTTTGACTAATGAGGTATTATAATGATTGCGAGAGGCTATTGCAGTGACAGGGGGTCAGCCTATCGCCCACAAAAATGCCAATAAAACCTCTGTCCCTTAACCGACTTTTACAGTATGCCCGGGAAGAGAAGCAGCTGGCACATTCCATGTTTTTCTTTCGCTCCCAGTCCAGCATGGAAGTATGAAAACCTTATTGTGAATTAAATATTCTTTATTTACTTACAAGCATTTCTATAGAAATACTGAATTATAGCCAACAAAGAACTTTCAACATAGGGTAATCTAAGATTTGAAAATTTTGATGTTTACTATGGAACGCAGACAATGGTCAATTTTTTACTGCCAATAACATTTGTTATTTCACCTAAGCTGCGCAAGTTTTAAACGTCACTGGCTAGCCTGTTTCCTCTTGTGAGCATTTGTAATGTGTTAGAAAGTATAGAATATATAAAAAGACTTTCTTTCGAAAAAGAACGAGGACACACTTACCTATTCCGGCTCCCGGTGTGTCAACATATAGGCTAAAATGACAATATACCGGGAGCCGGTATGTCAACAGATAAGAGGTCAGGTAGTATATCATTATTTTTCTATTTGACATCGAACTGCCAGTTTACTGCTATGCATTATTTGGCACTTTAATTTATTAACCAACTTAAAGGGAACGATGGAAGGATGTAATCAAGTCGACCTGACTTCGAATTCGAGAAAGACTTAGTTGGTATATCAAAGTGAGTTTATAAGACAGAATTGTTGTTTTTTTAACTGACATGGTCATTAACTTTAAATTAACTTTAGACACGGGTATTTACTATGTTTTATAGTTATTTTACAATCACGATCAGTACCGGCGCTTCCAACAGTGCCGAAATATTGATAACTTAAAATAATCAACGAATGTAGAGCATTATAAAAACCGACTTCACGTCAAAACTTTGGCCGAGTTATAATGTCATCAACGTAAACATTCTCCGAAATCATACATATTTTTTCAAAAATTTGAAATTTTCAATGAAGTACTCAACCGATTTCATTGTAATTTATATGGGACCAACTATGAAGTATCCTCTATCATATGAAACATATTAAAATTGATTCATAATTGTCCGAAATATCATGTAACAAAGACACAAAAAAAACATGCATACTAATTGAGAACCTCCTCCTTTTTTGGCAGTCGGTTGAAAAAGAAAACATGGTGAAGGTCCCGTTTCTAAAGTTAATTTAAGAGAATTAACATTGTTAGTTTTTACTTTTTAGTTCTGTTATATGACATGCTTCCATGCTGGACTGGGAGCGAAAGAAAAACTTAGAATGTGCCAGCTGCTTCTCTTCCCGGGCATACTGTAAAAGTCAGTTAAGGGACAGAGGTTTACGTTTTTGTGGGCGATAGGTTGACTCCCTGTCACTACAATAGCCTCTCTCTATCATAATAATACCTCCAAATTTGTCGAACGCGACATCAGATGGTCTTATAACCTCTGGTGTTCTGCCTACCCCAAAAGGGATACAGGCGTGACGTTATGTATGTATTCTGTTATATTCTTTCTAAACGACCACTTTGGCGTTGGGGTAAACCTATCTGCCTCAGACGCCAGTGGTTGCGGGTTCGATCCCCGCACGGAACAAGGAAAAAAAAATGTTCCGTGTCTGGGTGTTTATCTATTTATGTATTTATATTCTAGGTTCCCCCCTAGTTCGCTATATGGTATCCCATAACACAAGCTATGGTTACTTTGGGGCCATGTAGTTGGTGTGATTGTCTGGGGATTTTATTTATTTAAATATAAGTAAGTTAGTAATATTATTTTTAAATATTTTTATATCAATTAACTTTCCACTTCGGCTTGCAGGCTGCAAGTCCACTTCCACATGATCCACGGCAACAAGCCGAAGCCGTCTCTGGCCTGCGACGTTTGTGGCAAGAGCTTCACGACTGCCTTCAACCTGCAGAGACACCAACTGGTCAGTGCACAGACTATATGTACATCGTGTTGTGCATCCATAGCTCATTGCATCTTCTATGTAAGCAATTTGGTTTTGGCATGACATTGGCTCTCACAATTAGCTGTCTTGTGTTTGTTTTTTTTCATGTCATGATCAATTGGCACTGTATGTACCTATTTGTTTTAATTCGTATAATCCTGACTGAAAAAGAATGCCACGAGTTTTTTTCCGCCGGCTTTTTTTGTCTCTTGGTCTACTGTAATATCTTATTCAATAACTATCAACACCTTGTTAAAGCCGAAGTACGTAATTGTGACGTCATGAATAAAATGTTTTCATTTCATTTCATTTCATTATAGCTACACTCATTTAAGAATTCATTTTCTCCTACATGCTTGGAAATTTGAGCATTATTTTGGCAACCATCTTCGAGATAAATCGAACTTGCTGTACTGGTCGAGCAGCGGCCGGCAATAGTAGTATGAAAATCCATATCTGTCATAAAAATATTTTAAAGTTTTTTTTCATTTAAAATGCTTTATTACTCCCAGGTTCGGGTCCTGTCGGGTGATTTTTATTTTACACATTTTTTTATTTATTTAAGAGTAACTAAGCATTTAAAATGCAAAACACCATGGTCACGACGGTACTGATGATCCGGAGAAGTGTTTTTATTCGATGGACTTATGAATAAAACTTTTTGGAATTTTTTTCGTAAATTCAAAAAATTGTATTTTACATTTATATATTTTTCTCCCGAATGGTATATTTTTTTCCGAAATCTGTTTTTAAGAACATTACACACAAATTCGAAACAACGTATAGAAAAATCTACAGCTCTCTAGAACAGCTTTTACATGAAATCCAGCAAATGGCCAAACGTTGTCCCAGCGGAAACTTGAATATCTTCGCAGATTTACGACACACGACATCAATTACCCCTCATCACACACTAACTGGAAAACCAAAAATTTTCCCTTTAAGTCCACGGGTTAAAAAATGTTCCGCCAGGACAACGTAGTCCCAGCGGAAACTGTTTTTGGTGAATAACTTCGCAATGGCTGGACACACAAATACTTACTTTTCACACACAATTAAAGGTAAGTAGTGTCACACTAAAACCTTTAAACCTCAATATAAGAAATTCGTTTTTTTTCCGCCAGAACAACACACGTATCAATTTATCAACGTTCTTAAAAAGGGCCTAGTTAAAAGTACCCGTAACCGGCGATCATGTATGAAACGATTGACGAATGTGGAGGAGGCGAAAGAGGTATGTCTGGATCGTAGCAGTTGGCGTTCCTTAGTGTCTGCCTACCTCAAAGGGAGACAGGCGTGATGTTATGTATCATTGTAATAAGCCCACTGCAGGGCTGTGAGTCTGCAGTGTGACGAGGTATAGGCCATAATCCACCAAGCCGACACAGTGCTGGGTGGTGGATGTCAGAATTTTCACGGTGCCGAAATGCTTTCTAACAATCCCTCATGACTGCTGTATACAAGTATACAGCACCCGGTACCACGACGACTTCATGTTTATTTATTTATTAAACCCTTCCATGCTGGACTGGGAGCGAAAGAAAAACATAGAATGTGCCAGCTGCTTCTCTTCCCAGGCATACTGTAAAAGCCAGTTAAGGGACGGAGGTTTTACTGGCGTTTTTGTGGGCGATAGGATGACTCCCTGTCACTGCAATAGTCTCTCACCATCATTGTAATACCTCCAAATTTGTCAAATGTGACATCAGATGGTTTTATAGCCTTTGGTGTTCTGCCTACCCCATAAGGGATGCAGGCGTGAAGTTATGTATGTATGTATGTATTATTTATTAAAGAAACAAACAGCTTAAAATATTACTTATAAACAGAATTAACAATAAATATTTCATTAGCCAAAATAGTTTCCAATTTTAATTTAAAAGTCGTAATGAGATTACCTAATCTCATTACGACTTCAACTTAGCTCTGACAATAAAGAAGATCTTTTAACTCTACTAAATTTTAAATTACTTTAAAAAATAAATCGTGTTAAAAAATAAAAGTAATACACTTAGGTGAGACTTACATTTTTTTACAGATTTAATGAAGCCTTACTTAATAAATTAGTATTAAATCGATATATATAAAACTGTTCCGTTACTGACTGAGTGACTGAGGTACTGAGTGACTGACAGACAACGTACAGCCGTAACTACTGGGCGTAGAGAGCTGAAATTTAGAACATACATTCTTTAGGGGATGTAGGGGTGCACTAAGGAAGGAATTCCCGAAATTCCCACGGGAACGGGAAATATAGGACTTTTTAGTTTGTGTGAAAAATCTTATTCCTTGAGTGCACCGATGTGAAACTGGGAGTAAAGGTTTTTCAATGTGTGTCTGGTTGTGTTATGAAAGGGATTCCCGAAATTCCCACGGGAACGGGAAATATATGATGTTTTAGTTTGAGTGCACGGATGTGATACTTGATATAAAGGTTTCTCAATAAGTGTCTGTTTGTATTATAGAAGGAATTCCCGAAATTCCCACGGGTTTGGACTTTTTAGTTTGTATGAAAATCTTATTCCTTGAGTGTACGGATGTGATACTTGGCATGAAGGTTCCTTAAAGAGTGACTGGTTGTGGTGCGAAAAAAAATCCCAAAATTATATCCCAAAATATTATTTTTAGTTTGTATGAAAAAAACTTATTCCTTGAGTGTGATACTTGGTATAAAGGTTCTTTCAGTGGGTGTCTGGTTGTATAGTTTCTGAAATTTCCACGAGAAGGGTAGTTAAGCGCATACGAAGTTGCGGGATAAAGCTAGTATATCTATGATTTGGTATCGCTTATTATGTGTGCTGCAAGCTCTTACTAAAAATCTATGTTATGTATGTATGTAATTCAATGTTACTGTGGTTATAACAAACTTGAAAAAAAAAATATATTCTTTATTCCACATTTGAATAGCTTCATTCAATCACTTCTATCTGTCTGAAGTACAATATCAAAATGAACAACGCATAAAAACCCTTATTCTTATGCCACTTAACTTATGACGACCGGCTGGTGTAGCGGTAACATACATTGCCTTCTATGCCAGAGGTCCTGGGTTCCAATCCCGGCGGTGGCGGATATTTGTGTGATGAACACAGATATTAGCCGTCAAGTCATGGATGTTTATATGTTTATTTAAGTTTATTTTATTAAAAATGTATCTATTCAATATGTATGTTTATATATTTCTTAAGTATATCATTTATCTAGTATGCATAACACAAGTTCTTTAAGAAACTTAATTTGGGCTAGATAATGTTGTGTGAGTGTCAGAAATATTTATTTGTTTATTTATTTATTGTTTTGTTGGCAGGTACATTCCGGGTTGAAGCCGTTCGAGTGCGAGACTTGCGGCAAGTGCTTCCGGCAGTCCAACGAACGCAGTGCGCACATCGCGCACGTCCACATGAAGAAGCCGTGGCCGAAACGGAACAGGAAGATGGATAGACAGGTGCGTTTAGAAAGTTGGTACTGGAAAAAATCAACGTAAGCAGAGTGTTGCGTGGTTTCTTTACACAGTAATTTACTGATTTAGAATTTATTTAACCACACAACTAAGAAATGCACCTGCACCGCTCATAGTCGCCATGCAGAGAGAAAAAAATATCCGGTGTTACCACCATACAAAAACAAAAAATATCAAATTGTCAAATGGTTGCCATTTTAAATATATGTTCTCTACTGAACACAGAGCATTAAAAAACCAAAACTTAAACCTACATATTTTTTCAAAAATTTAAATTTTTTCATGAAGTACTCAATCGATTTCGATGAAATTTATGGGACCATCTCTGAAGCATCATCTTTCATATAAAACAAGAATATTTAAAATCGATTCATGATTAAAATCCGAAGAAAGTCCTGCAGGCCTATTATGGATCTCAAAACCATGCGATGATATCATGAAATTGTTTTGACGGAAAAAATATCCTGCGATCTTTATTCGGTATTACTACTCGGCGAAATTTCTTAGCTAAGTTCTTGCCATGTATACTGAATACAGTAATCCTAATATATAATAATATAGTATTTATTTGTGAAAGCATTCAAAACGGACAAACACAAATTAAATCAAGAAAAAAACATATCATAGAGATGGGTGCGATCTCACCAATTGACGACATGCAATGCCTCTCATGTCTCTTGTCGTCATGCCTCTTGCATGCAATGAATTGCAATGTATGTATGTATATGTATTCGTTCATTCATTATATCATCATTGTATCATAGAAATCTTAGAGTAAGAATAAAGTATAGCTATTACTCTAAGATAAAAATCTTTTTTATCATGTCATGTCATGAAAGAACCGTAATAGGCCCGCTGTTCTGAAAGTCATCGGTAGCTCGGTAGTGCTCGGTAGTACAAAGTTTCCACATTTGATTTTGCACGATTTTTTAATGTTTTCATATTAATTTAGCGACACCAAGAATCATCAATGTGGCTTTTTATCACATAACTTTAATTTGTCATTAACAATTGTGTTAAAAATTGAGTATGTACACGTACTAATGTAGTTCAAAGTGTTAGTGAGTCTGAGTAGTGCTTTGAAGTGGTCCGCTACTTTGAAGTCAAAATGGCGGGACTAGGGACATATTGATTGACATGCTTCTTTTAGCTGTACAGGTACAAATATCTAGTTTGGGGTACAATTAGTGTACATATGTAGTGTAGTGTACTTCCATACTGGACTGGGAGCGAAGAAAAAAACATAGAATGTGCCAGCTGCTTACTGTAAAAGTCAGTTAAGGGACGGATTTTTTATTGGAGTTTTTTTTACTTTTTGTAAGCGACAGGTTGACTCCTTGTCACTACAA
The DNA here is from genome assembly GCA_944452665.1 of Stenoptilia bipunctidactyla. NCBI lineage: Eukaryota > Metazoa > Arthropoda > Insecta > Lepidoptera > Pterophoridae > Stenoptilia > Stenoptilia bipunctidactyla. Next base: position 16,347,366 of record OX101746.1, read on the forward strand.
TAGTCTCTCGCCATCATTATAATGCCTCTCAATTTGTCAAATGTGACATCAATTATAATGCCTCCTTTGGTGTTCTGCCTACCCCATAAGGGATACATGCGTGAAGTTATGTATGTATGTAGTACAAAAAATTGTATGTGTTATATTTCAAATCGGGGACTTGATCCCGCCATCTTGACGCTCACCCAAATATGACCGCAATCTGGATTTTTTTTCTGAATAGTCGGTTCCTTGCTAAATGGTGTCTGGTGTCATCTTCGACCTCGTGTTCACTTACCATCAGGTTAGATTGAGGTCAAACACGGGTTTATTTAATAATCAAATCGTGCCTTAAATACACCTAGACATACACACGTAACACACTATCACCTACTCCACACCACTAACCCAACGTGTATACAACGTGTAACAAAATGGAGAGATAAAACTTAAGGGTTAGCTTTTATACCATACGTAGAATCTACAGTAAAAGAATTAGCATGATCAGTGCTGGTATAGACTTTCATACAAATTTATTTAATTATTTTACTACAAAATATTTTGACAACCCTAGTCAACATCCTAATAAGCTAAAACAACACTTCAGTTCTTCACTTCACCGCAGTCAGTGACCTTATGACCTTTCCCGCACCGGCTGAACTTTAGTATCTGTCGTATGCCATCACTTTATTTTTACGCCATCTGTTATTGAATAGATTTCATCAAAAGCTAACAGCTGTTTTTAGGGTTGACACTTAGATATTTTGATCTAAACTTTGAACTTGTTTTTAGGCCGAACCGTAAGGATAACAAATTTATGTAACTGTTACTTATAAACTACATCACCAAACATACAATTCCCTTAAGTATTGTCTCTTCATTATGTTACACGTTGTAGATAAACGCCCAGGCCCGGAACATTTTTTTTTTCTTGTTCCTTGCGGCAATCGAACCCGCGACCACTGGCGTCTTAGGCAGATAGGTTTACCACACGGAGGAAATATATAGAGGAGCTGCCCTATCCAGTTCTTTCTAGGGACTCAAATGAAGCGTACGCGCGGGGTGCGGGAGGGGTAAGCGGTGGGTTATGACCAATCATAGCCAAACAGGCGATGGCATTAGTCACCTAGTAGCGAATAGTAAAAACCGGTTGAAACATAAGGTTAAAATATTCACATGATCATCAAAAAAGTTCAGCTATACTTTACTAGGTGGCTCTAGTTTTTTATCGAAATTTCATACGTTCCATATCTGTTAGAAAAAACCGCGAAATAAAAGTATTTCTACTTGACGCTAGATAGCGCAACCTTTTTTCGCGGCATAAAAATCACCTAGGCAACAAATAACAATCTGGAATTTTGGACACAAATAATTGGAAAACAAACAATTTGTAAAAAATAATTATGAATGAAATTATCAAGTTAATTTTATTTGGATTGTCAATATAATTCCTTTATAAAAGTATAGAAAACTAAATTTTACATCAAGAAACAATGGAGGATTTAACTTTTTTTTTATATCTACGCGTGTTCGTACTTCACAGAAGTCAGCGACGAACTGACGCCAGTGCCTCTAGCGAGGAATAGCTTGAACTAAAGGCTGTGACGTCAGGACAACCCAAATTGAAGCTGTGCAACTTTGCTTACAGCAGCTCTACTATGTATCTGCTTTGTGGTTTACCCCGTCACCAAAGTGGTCGTCACCTTACCAACCTTTTATTTTACCTGACCTTATTCATTATATCAACTTTACCTCATTGTTACAGCCTCCACTTCACCCGCAAGGTATACCAGACATCCCTGGTATAGTACCAACCATGTGGCCACCTCGGCAGATGTGATCTAATGAATAACAGGAGCTGCTGAACCGATTTTGATGAAATTTTAACATTGGTTATAAGTTAACTTAATGAACTATTGATGTAATGAAATAAAATATTTATATCATTAAAATATTTTAAATTAAATAAGATAAATTTTGCTGTAAGTTTTACTTATTTATTTTTTCAACAATTTTTGTATACTTATACCACAGTACAGATATATACAGTAATTCAACTCGGCCGCATCTTTAAAATAAATGCCTACAGCGCCGCGGTCCTTTCACATGTGATAGGGCTGCCCGCCTACAGCGTTTAAATTACATTTACCTACTTTGTGTTTACTTCTATATTGTTTTGTGTCAAGAAATCATTTTTACGTTTGAATAACAAATAGGTCTTATAAATTAGCGACCAAAAAATACTTGCGCCTCGATTGAGATCCACGAAAAGATGTATTATTACATTTTAAAGTATAAACTATCCGCATATTAACGTAAAGCTCAATTAACAATTGTTTCGGTATGCAGACACTCGCGACTTGGCCGCATGCCGAGATCGAGCCGCGTAGGTATAGCTCGCGTTTTGTCCGTTTGTATGAAGTTGAATTACTGTAGATATCTGTACTGTACTTGTACTAGTCAAAATTCTTGTAATAAAAATAGAAGTACATAAGCATAGCGTATTTTAACAATATATTATACATTAATTAATTAATATATCTACTGATGTCTTTATAGTTTATTTTTCATGAACTTTTTGATGAAGTCCCCTGTTGTACGGTTTTTTTGTTTAAACATTTACCTATTATTATTGTGTGCAATGACGTATAAAAGAAAAAGAAATAAATAGCTGGAACAAAATATAAAGAACATGTAAATGAAATGAGAAATTGTTAAATGTTCATCGCTGCAATATAAGTCGCAGCAGAAAACTCACTATTAAAACTTTTATGAAAATTGATTTTGAAAATATCACAAAATAGCCATATATAGTCACCATTGTAAAAAAAGTTGTCGCGTTGTAATTTGGAAGTTATAGCACTCAGCGGGGCTAGCATGCTACCGTCGACAACGATAAATCAGGCCTTTTATCGATATTTTCTTAGAATATGGTATTTAGTGTATGTAATTTATTAAAATTATGACATATTTTGTTCTGTGGTCTTAATCATGGTATCAAATCTAGTAATTCTATATATTATGGTGCGCATATTAGCTTACATAATAGGATAAAATAACAAAATAATATTAATCTTGTCGATTCGACTATTTATCGATGTGAGCATGCTATCCCTGCTGGTTTGAACAAACATATTAAATCCTCACCCTCACCACCTAATGAGTAGCGAAATGAAAGGAGCTAGCATGCGAAAATCGAGAATGAATCAGGCTATCGATATTTCCTTAGAATATGGCACTTAGAGTATGTATCTTTTTTAGAATATGGCAGCTTTGCTTCTGTGGGCTTAATCATGGTGTCGAATAGAGTAAGTCTATCTATGATGGTGCGCATACTACCTAACATGATAGGATATAATGATTCTGTAATATTTATCTTGTCGATTCGAGTCTTCATCGATGGTGGCATGCTAGCCCTTTTTATATTCCAAAAATTGACATGAAATAGTCGTAAATAGTCACCAACGTATGCAAAATAGTCGCATTGTAATTTCAAAGATATAGCGACTTTTTAGTGAAGTTTCTAGCTTGAGCATAAAAATAATGTAACATTTAATAGGTATAACATAGCTTACTTTTTAATTGATGCAACGAAATTGTCATACATGTTTCATTTTTTGCTGATAACTTCTAATCTTTTCAATTAAAAACCCATCTGATGTATGTAAATGTGTGAGAGTTGTTAAAAAGTGTAGATGTAATACATACATACATACATATCGTCACGCCTGTATCCCTTATGGTGTAGGCAGAACACCAGAGGTTACAAGACCATCTGATGTCACGTTTGACTAATTTGGAGGTATTATAAAGATGGAGAGAGACTATTGTAGTGACAGGGGGTCAGCCTATCGCCCACAAAAACGCCTTTAAAACCTCTTTCCCATAACTGACTTTTACAGTATGCCCGGGAAGAGAAGCAGCTGGCATATTCTACGTTTTTCTTTCGCTCCCAGTCCAGCATGTAGATGTAATAGTCTAATTTAATTAAGTTTGAATGTAAGCATTGTATGTATAAGTATGTTTTATATGATACCCTGAAGCAAATAAAATAATATATAATTTATTGAAGAGTTTTATTTATCACTAGCTTTTTCCCGCAACTTCGTATGCGCTGACTACCCACAGGAAGAATTTCAGAAACTCCTTCTATAAAACAACCAGACACCCATTGAAAGAACCTTTATTCCAAGATTCACATTCGTGCTCTCAATGAATACGATTTTTCATACAGAGCAACAACTTGTATACGAGGGCCAAACTGAAAGTTTTTAGAACTGGCAACTTAAAAGCATTATATTAAAAAAATAAGTTTAAATTTTGAAAATAGAACTCTTTACCAATAATATTGAGTATTCATTTCATTCATTTGTCATTTGTTTTACGATTTGGCGGCAAATTGAAAATTGTCTGTGCACGTCAGAATGAATTTAAGCCGAGAAAATTTTCGTGCAATGATTTTTTATGACTTTCGATGTCATATAAGTCAACAAGAAAGTTATGATAGACTTCGATTGGCTTTTCACGATGAAGCCCCATCTCGTGCCACAGTTTACAACTGGTTTAATGAATTCAAACGTGGTCGAACTAATCTCACCGATGATTTGCGTGAGGGACGGCCTTCTACAGCGACGACTGAAGATAATATCAGTGTTGTGCGGCGTATGATAGAGACTGACAAAAGAGTGACCTATCAGCAGATTCGGACAAGTCTAGGCATAGGTATGAGTCAAGTGCACAAAATCCTCCATGAACATTTAGCGGTCAGGAAGCTTTGTGCCCGCTGGATACCGCATAATTTGACCGAGGCTCAAAAACTCCGCCGTGTTGATTGGTGCCGAGAAATGATCCAAAAATTTAACGGAGGTGACTCAAATGCTGTGTTCGACATACTAACGGGTGACGAAAGCTGGATTTACTGTTATGATCCGGAAACCAAAAGACAGTCTGCTCAGTGGGTGTTTCCTTCCGAAGAGTTGCCAACTAAAGTGAAGAGAGGTCGAAGTGTTGGAAAAAAGATGCTGGCCTCGTTCTTCGGACAGACAGGTCATTACGCGACAGTTGTCTTAGAGGATCAGAAAACGGTTAATGCAGAGTGGTACACTAACAACTGTTTGCCACTTGTCTTGGAAAAAGTTCGAGAGAAACGACCTCGCAGCAGGATCCTCGTTCATCACGACAATGCCTCGTCGCACACCGCCAGGCAAACGATCGACTATTTGGCGACCTCAGACGTGGAATTACTGGGTCACTCGCCGTATAGCCCCGACCTCGCACCCTGCGACTTTTATTTATTCCCGAAAATAAAAGAAAAACTTCGAGGAAAACATTTTATGGACGCCGAAGAAGCAGTGGCTGCGTTTCAAAACGCCGTCGAAGAGACCCCTAAGGCCGAGTGGGCAAGGTGCTTTTCTCAATGGTTCCATCGAATGCAGCGATGTATTGATGTGAATGGACGCTATTTTGAAAAGTTATAATAAAACTAATAACTTGCTAGAATGCTTAGTTTTTGATTTTCTAAGAACTTTCAGTTTGACCCTCGTATTTCCCGTTCCCGTGGGAATTTCGGAAATTCCTTCCATAATACACCCATTGTAGACCTAGTTCCACATGTGTGCAGTCAAGGAATCATAAAATTTTTATTTATAAAACTTTGCTCATGTGGTGCCAAATACGTGGCATTGTAATGACTCCTAATGATAAAACTCAAAAAAGTAGCGAAACAAATGGAGAAACGTCCGTAACGATAGTCTAAACACAAATGAATAAGAAATTGTGAATAGGGAAATTTTAACTTGATTTGTTTCAGTCTTTCCATTTGAGGGTAAGGAAAGATTAAACAACGTTCTGAGTAATGTGAAGAATACATAAACATATCAATTTTATGCAAAGACACTTAAACTAGCTTAAAATTAAGTTTAAAGTGCCATACGATCGTTTTTTGTGAAAAAAAAACGAGGTGGCCCCTATTTTGTTTTGAGTAGTATATTAAGAAAGATACAAAGAAGATAAGTTATTTGAGAAATACTATTAACTCTACTAGAATATGCTATGATAGGATTATGAATAAAAAATCTGACTTCTATTTTTTGACGTCAAGTCGAAGCAGTGATGTTTGGCGATGTTTGACGAACCCTACGAACGGTACGATACTACGACGCGGCACTTCGTTGATTATATTTGATATTACTACGACGTAGAACTACAACACGTTTTGTATTCTTAAGGGTATTTGTTCATAATTTAGAGTGACCATGCCTTGTTAGCGAATATATTGATTTCCTTGTAACTTGTTGCGGAAAAAAATTTGCCTTTGACTAAAATATAGCCCTGTATACCCTGGCAAATAATTCAATGAGGTAAAACGACAGTTCCAATAGAGACGGGGTTTAAGTTGGGTTTAAGTTAATGAATGCTTTTTTTAATACAATATCTTAAGGATATAGGAAAAAATATTTTGACTCATGATGTCATCAATTTTGATGTTATACTCTTTCATTTTCTCATTTCTTGAGTGGAGTTACTTTACGTCACTTATAAAGATTTATCAATTTCAATCATTCTCATTTAGTACCTTATACTACGAAGTTTTTAACCGGTATTATTATTTTAATAATAAGTGATACAACTATTGACTTAGATTTATACAGCTTTATTTATAAAAACTTTCGTAGAAATATTGCTATGTGTATAGAATGTATGCACCGACTTTCGATCTTTTCTAATCATTTTTGTAAATATATTGTCAGCGACGCAACATAATTTAAGTTTCATAGAACATAGGTACCTAGCATATTTCCAATAAGATTACTATGTAAGTTTGATTGTGAATTTGAATCCTCTCTCGCCAGTAGGATTAGTTGCGCTCCACCGCCGCCGTGCGAGAGCGAGAGAGAAGGTTCTTCCCTTTCTTATTAGATTTTCCAGAAAGTTTGTATGTTTGTAGGTACTACTCGCGCTCTGACGCCGTGTGAGCGAGAGAGAACATATTTCTGTTTCGTTGAGTAGCATAAGAAACTGCGAGAACATTATGTTAGATAAATCTATAGCTTGTAGGTAAACTAGAATGTTCTTATAACAGTAGAGAAGCTCGAGATAGTAGAAATTTCTGGAATGTAATGTTGTATGAGCGTACAGGTATAGGTATATTTTAAGTTATGATGTTTTTTAGCGGTAAATTACGAAGACTTATTGTTTAAATTCCTTGAATGCTTATTGTTTTATGAATCTATAAGTTTCTTCTAGGACACTGTGTTGAGATAATAAAAGTAGGCATGGAATTAGTAGTTATCTTTTATGTTCTCGAAATAATTTACGACGTATGTAGGTATATTATGTGAATATATTGATTGTTTGTTTTTCGACTATTTTATGAAAATCTATGGTAAATTGATCTCTGTTTTGATATATTTGAATGATAGTAACGTATTTAGGTATAAAGCAATATAGTTAAAAGTCATATTTAGGTATTAATGGACAAAGTTTGATAAAGTTGAATTATTACGTAATTACGATAGATCTTGTGTTTATTTCATGTGAATTATGTTCGACTAGTGTATATCTAAAGAAATATGATAGTTATTTGTAAGACAAGTTTGATATTAAGTTTATATTGAGAGAAATTACGGTCTTATTTTACGTTTGGTTTTAAATTGTTTGAATTGTATAATCTGATAAGAATTATGATTTGCCGTAATTGAATTCTGATTATGTATGTTGAAAATTATTAGAAATAGTTTAGTTTTCATTAGGAACCGTTTTGCCTTAGATATGATGTCTTATGTTCTTAACCACTTGTAAGCGCAAACGGTAATAATCAGAAGTTTTTGTTCTAGGAAGTTTTATGTATTAGGATATTTGTAACAATGGCTTTTATATTCAGTTAGAGTAGATTTAATCCTTTCATTTGATATATTATTCTTGAATAGGAGTTAAATGGTTTGTAATAGAATCTTAGGACAAAATCTTACTGATAGTGAAAATTAACGTGTAATTCGGTTCGAGCGTGCAAACCCGCCAGCCAATCAGAATGCACGAATTATTTTGGCCGGGTTTCGTATAAATAGCGGAAGGCTTGCTACGGAGTTCCAAAAAAACTTCCCGTTTGCGTTCGCTCCCGAACGGTCGTGTCTGCGGCCGCTCCCGAGTGTTCGTATTGCGCTGCCCTTGTTCCCTCCCCCGCACTCGTGCGGGTCAGGTGCCAAGTTAAGCTCTTTCGGAAAGTTTTCTCTTGTGGAGGCTGTGTGGTGTCGGGGCTAATTCATCTGCCCTTTTCAGGGCGGACCCGACTGCTGCCGGCCGAAGCATCGCTGGTCAGGTGGATACGTAACCGTGACAACTAAGCCTGATCGTCCGCCGTTCACCGGCAATAGGTCCGTACTAGGTCGTTTCTTTACAGCGCAGTTTGTCTCCGATAGACTTTCTTTCAGCCCAGCATTATGCCTCGTCACCCTGAGTGTACCGAGCATCAATGCGAAATCAACCGTCGTCGCATTCGTAATCTCCAAATCGAAAAAAGTTCCGCTCAAGAATGGTGCGATAACTTCCGCACCAGGATAGATAAACTGGAGGAGGAGTTAGCCGCTCGTCCCTCGTCTTCAGAATTTAGTCAGTTGTCTTTAGAGCTCAGTCAGATCTCCAGCGATAAACAATCACTGGAAGCTCAACGTGCAGCCGAGAAAGAGGCCTTTCTCTCCGAGAAGGATGCCCTTCTCGCTCAAATCGAGTCCTTGCGAGAGCAATTGTCCGCTCGTCCTCAGGTCGTCTCTTGTTCACAGGGGTTCCAAACCGATTCTCCGGCGTCTCCAGATCCCTCTGAGTACGTCTATCCTTTTCCAGATTGCATGTCGGTAGACTCCACCGCATGCAAACGGAAAACTACCCCGCCGGGTAGTGATTCCGACTCCGCTCATTTAGTTCCAGAATCTCCTGCTCCGTTCACCGAGGTTCGCAAAAAGTCCAAGTCTAAGAAGAAGAAGCAAGATGCTTCTTCGACTTTATCTCCATCCGTTTCAGCTGCTCCAGCCGCTGTTCCTGCTCCGCAAAATGTCGCACCGGCGTCTGCTCCTGCGCCTTTTGTTTCAGCGATCCCGGCGTCACAGCCTGCGTCGCAATCAGATTCGGCTCCGCCGAAAGTCAAGTCTCCGCCCCCCGTCTTTCTACGGGATAAGAGCCGCTGGACCGAGGTCTCAGCTCTCTGCGGTAGACACAATCCCAAGATCCAGTATAGTAAGGCATCCAACGTGGGTGACTCTATTAAGGTCGTTGTCAATTCCATTCCCGATTTCAGGAATCTCACTCGGCTTCTTGCTGATCAAAAGCTCGAGTACCACACTTACGCCCTCCCTGAGGAGCGTAAGATTCGTGCCGTCCTCAGGAACGTGCCGTTCGAGCTCTCGAACGAGCAAATCCAAGAGGACTTGTTTTCTCAAGGCTTCCCCGTCGAATCTGTGCACAAAATGCACAGCCGCCGAGGCAAGCAGTTCCCACTTGCGCTAGTAATCCTAGCGAAGAGCCCGCAAGGGCAGTCCATTTTCAGAGGCAAGCTCACCGTGTGCGGTCTCTCCAACATCCGCGTCGAGGTACCACACAAGCGTGGTTTTCCAGGTCAGTGCCACCGCTGCCAATTGTATGGTCATGCGGCGGCAAATTGTCATGCTTCCCCTAGGTGCGTCAAGTGCCTAGAACCGCATGGGACTAAGGAGTGCTCTCGCACTCCCGAATCGCCCACCGCTCCGTCCTGCGTCTTGTGCGGCCAGTCAGGCCACACAGCAAACTTTCGCGGCTGCCCCAAGGCACCGCGTGCTGCCAGGGCTACCGTGAAGCCCATCGAGAACTGGAGAGAGCGACCGCAGCCTAGCTCGGACGCCCCTCCAGTCAGTTCAAAGGCCCCTAAGGCCTTTACTTCTATCGTTCCAGGTCAGCGCAGCCGGGTCGCGACTCAATCGCAACCGGCCGCCAAATCGGCTTCCCAGTGCCAGAATGCAAATGGTTCTCAAGACCGCATGGCGTTCTGGATCCAGCTCGCTCCCATCGACGAGATCCTGGCTTTCGGCGCCGCTCTCGACGCCAGCCCAGAGGGTTTCAACGGTGCTCTTCCGGTCCTAACCAAGTTCGCTCCCCTTATCAGGAAACTCCAGCAAGCTCAACGTTTCTAAACGTAGTCCTTCTTTCCAGCATTCCTATCTCAGAGTGAGTCTGATCACTCTCGATAATATCTTAGTTTCAGCTTTGTCATTTCTGCTAATCTTAGCTTTGTTTTTTTTTCTCACTTTCAGTTCCTTTTGGTGGCAGCCGTCTGCATGCCGCTCACTGCGCAGCCTCTCTCTCCAATTGGCTGTCGCTCCGATGAAGACTAATGGCCTCAATCAAGGTGAGTCAGTAAAGGGGGATGTTTAGTGGGTATGCTCGGCTTCACTGAGTGAGTCTCCACACTGTCTGGGCATTCTATCTGCCGTTAGCCACTGGGGTTAACAGCTTATAGAATGCCCATTCGTCCGTAATAGGATTCATCCTCCTCCCGCTAAAGCTTGCTTTACTGGTTAAAGCTTGTTTTAGGGGGTGCCCAAAATTTTCTGTGGCGGAAAAACAAAAAAAAAAAAAAAAAAAAATACGGAGTTCAGTTCGTGTCTACTCGGCGACTAATGAAGAGCAAACTAGAAGAAGTCAGCAAGTCAGAAGAAGTCAGCAAGAAAGAAGACTGTACTCCATATTTTAGTAAATCACAATCGTGTCTTTCTAGATCAGTGTAATTAGGCTTAATTCATAAGACTATACTACTAATTCATATGACTATACCCAGTATTGTATATGCCTAACACTGTATCTGGAAATAAAAGGGTTATTGGAGTACACGGCGGTTTCATTCAAGAAATCTACTTTGCTCTCCCTGTCTGCGGTACTTCGGGTTCGTGGGCAGTCTACTGGTGAGAAGCATCCATCCAGCTGGCACAACCGTCTTCGGGGAAGCGGACGTCTGGAGCGTAGCACTACGTACTTCGGCACGGGCAGCGTGTTCGTCGCACAGCGGTCGCCCTAGTTTCGCCCGCCCGACTCTGGTCATACCTACCGGAGTCTATCATCACCGACTTTACATTTGGTCCTTCGAGCCGGATTTGGAGAAGAAGATGCCGATCACCAGATCTACAGACAGAAGACCTACGGCCATCGTGGATAGAAGAGCAAGAACGCTGACAGAGACTACGGTTGATATGGGACCGTCCACATCAAGGCTGACGCTGACTCCGAGGACACCAACTCACCCCGCAGGAGGAGCACCTTCAGCACGCCTTGCTGAAGGTCGCACCGTACCGCCAGCTATGGAAGGGGTTACGAGGGAGCGCAAGAGTGGTGCAGCGATTGAAGACAGGCCAGTCGAGTATGCCGCGTCACAAGCACCAGACCCCGCCGGAGGAGCATCACGCCTTGTTGAGGGCGGCACCGTACCGGTTTTTATGGATGGGGTATTAATGAAGCGCTCCAGTACAATGGTCGGACACAAGAGGCCGGGTTCATTGTCAAGGTCGTCAAGAGCCTCGAAGCGAAAAGAGGCTGAGGCAAAGATGGAGCTAGCGAGACGCGAATTGGAAGTCGCTAAAGCAAGATCGAGGTTAGCTCAGGCAGAATTGGAACTAATTCAAGTGCAGTCTGAAGATGAAGATGAAGTTGACTTCGAAGAAGATGTACGGCAGCGCGACATCGAAGCATGGTTCGAGCAGGTGGAACCCACAGTAGTTCCTCTGCCGTCCACACCCACGCAACTGGCACCGTCATCACAGCCGATGTTGCCGCCACCAGAACCACTGCCGCCACCTGGGAGGAAGTCTGAAATTGAAGAGTTGACTGAAGCGATCACGAGGTTATCGAGAAGCGCACCACTGGAAGCAAAGACCATCATCGAGTTGCCATACTTCGACGGAGCCGCTGAAGAATGGTTGGCGTTTCGAAGATCATATGAAGACACGGCGCTCCACTTCAGTCACGTGCAGAACCTCGCCAGGCTACGAAGAGCACTCCAGGCTAAGGCGCGAGAGGCAGTGAAGAGCCTCTTGTTCACGGCGGAACATCCTGATGAAGTTATGAAAGGGCTGCAGACGCGATTTGGAAGACCAGGAGCTCTGGCACTCGCAGAGCTGGAGAAGATGAAGAACCTTCCACGAGTCTCCGAGAACCCCAATGACGTATGCACATTCTTTAGTCATGTGCGTAACTGCGTGGCTACTATCAAGGCATTGGGGAAGAATCAGTACCTGAGCTCACCAGAAACCATGAAGAGCCTCATTGAGAAGATGCCACCTTCGATGAAGTACAGGTGGTTCATCTATCATCGAAGTCGTCGTGATGAGGATATGCAAGAGTTAGAACTCATCAGCGAATTTTTAGAAATGGAAGCTGACATGTGTGGGGACTTCGCTCCACCTGAAGTATCTTGGGAGATGAAGAAGACCCGTCAGCATCATGAAGAACCCACGAAGACATGGGAGCAGGGCGAGAGCCCACTGAAGAGGATGGTCCATACGATAAGAGAATATGAAGAGACTCATCCGAAGACTATGAGAAAAGCGTGTCCAGTGTGTAACGAAGAGCACTGGATTTATGAATGTCGGCGGTACAGAGAAGCCGACACTAGCGCCAAATGGGAAATGGCAAAGAAGGCGGAGATATGTTTTAAGTGCCTACGCTATCGGCACTCGAGATCATCTTGTGAAGCAATGGGCTGCAAGAAATGTAGAAGATGGCACCACACTAGCCTTCACCACGAGAGCGGTCCACCAGCATCGGAAGAGAATCACGAAGAAAGAACACGTAACGAAGACTATCACAGAGAAGTAGTAACCTCCATACACAGCTCCAACGACAGACAAGTTTACCTGAAGATGGTCCCAGTAGACCTGTATGGACCCAAGGGCTCTACGAGAGTCTTAGCCCTATTGGATGAGGGGTCTACGGTGACATTGTTGGACGCCGCCGTAGCCAAGCAGATTGGGGCTGAGGGCAAACCAGATGCGATCACCATCGAGACGGTTGGAGGAAATGACATCCGAAGGTGCGACTCGCAGAAGACCAGTGTGAAGATCAAGGGCGCTCATCGAAAAGACAAGCGCGCAATTGAAGTTAGAACAATTGATGGTCTGAAGCTCTCCAAACAAGCTGTCGATCGCGACGTCATTCGAAGATGCGCGCACTTACGAAATATTGAGAAGCAGCTCATGTATGAAGAAGATGTACCACGACTTCTCATCGGGCAAGACAACTGGGGTCTTATTGTTACCAGAAAACTGAAGAAAGGCAAGACGACAGACCCAGTTGCGTCACTAACAAGTTTGGGATGGGTCCTTCACGGGTGCAATGCGGGGAAGAAACCTACAGTTGGTTTAGTGAACCACAGCAGACTCATCAAAGAAGATGAAACCGAAGCCTTGATGCGGCACCATTTTGAAATTGCGGCCATAGAAAACCAGCCCCGCCGCCCAAGCAATGGCGCAGATAAAGGAGCGTCAGATGATCTGCGAACTGTGAAGAAAAGACTGCCTACCGGGAAGTATGAGTCCGGGCTGATACGGCAGAATGAAAACGAAGGAAAGTCATGGAAACCCCTGAAAAGAAGGTCGAAAAAGAAATCTCGTGTTCGAGTCAGTCCATTGAGAAGACTGGGGAACCACGAAGTCACACCCCAAGTCCCTCCGCTTGGAGACTTGCCCGTCAGGCGCCTACGGCACCATCAGCCGCCGTTAAGCTGCGCTGCTGTAGACTACGGGCCCACGTCAGTCACCGTTGGGAGGAAGATGAAAAACCGAGGGAAGTCGCCTGACACCAGAACGCAGAGCGGCAACAGAAGATCCGCGCATTGGGGACCCAGCCATGGTAGTAGAATCCACGCTACCAAGAAACACTTGGCCACGAGGACAGGTCCACCAAGTTTACCGAGGACCAGATGGAAGGGTTCGAGTTCTGGACATGCAGACACCAAGGGGAATACTGAGAAGACAAACACGACGGGTCATCATCCTGGTTCCTGCCACGGCGTCGCTACCGCAAGATGGAGTGCTACGCACTGCGGGGGAGACTGTCAGCGACGCAACATAATTTAAGGTTCATAGAACATAGGTACCTAGCATATTTCCAATAAGATTACTATGTAAGTTTGATTGTGAATTTGAATCCTCTCTCGCCAGTAGGATTAGTTGCGCTCCACCGCCGCCGTGCGAGAGCGAGAGAGAAGGTTCTTCCCTTTCTTATTAGATTTTCCAGAAAGTTTGTATGTTTGTAGGTACTACTCGCGCTCTGACGCCGTGTGAGCGAGAGAGAACATATTTCTGTTTCGTTGAGTAGCATAAGAAACTGCGAGAACATTATGTTAGATAAATCTATAGCTTGTAGGTAAACTAGAATGTTCTTATAACAGTAGAGAAGCTCGAGATAGTAGAAATTTCTGGAATGTAATGTTGTATGAGCGTACAGGTATAGGTATATTTTAAGTTATGATGTTTTTTAGCGGTAAATTACGAAGACTTATTGTTTAAATTCCTTGAATGCTTATTGTTTTATGAATCTATAAGTTTCTTCTAGGACACTGTGTTGAGATAATAAAAGTAGGCATGGAATTAGTAGTTATCTTTTATGTTCTCGAAATAATTTACGACGTATGTAGGTATATTATGTGAATATATTGATTGTTTGTTTTTCGACTATTTTATGAAAATCTATGGTAAATTGATCTCTGTTTTGATATATTTGAATGATAGTAACGTATTTAGGTATAAAGCAATATAGTTAAAAGTCATATTTAGGTATTAATGGACAAAGTTTGATAAAGTTGAATTATTACGTAATTACGATAGATCTTGTGTTTATTTCATGTGAATTATGTTCGACTAGTGTATATCTAAAGAAATATGATAGTTATTTGTAAGACAAGTTTGATATTAAGTTTATATTGAGAGAAATTACGGTCTTATTTTACGTTTGGTTTTAAATTGTTTGAATTGTATAATCTGATAAGAATTATGATTTGCCGTAATTGAATTCTGATTATGTATGTTGAAAATTATTAGAAATAGTTTAGTTTTCATTAGGAACCGTTTTGCCTTAGATATGATGTCTTATGTTCTTAACCACTTGTAAGCGCAAACGGTAATAATCAGAAGTTTTTGTTCTAGGAAGTTTTATGTATTAGGATATTTGTAACAATGGCTTTTATATTAAGTTAGAGTAGATTTAATCCTTTCATTTGATATATTATTCTTGAATAGGAGTTAAATGGTTTGTAATAGAATCTTAGGACAAAATCTTACTGATAGTGAAAATTAACGTGTAATTCGGTTCGAGCGTGCAAACCCGCCAGCCAATCAGAATGCACGAATTATTTTGGCCGGGTTTCGTATAAATAGCGGAAGGCTTGCTACGGAGTTCACACTTCCCGTTTGCGTTCGCTCCCGAACGGTCGTGTCTGCGGCCGCTCCCGAGTGTTCGTATTGCGCTGCCCTTGTTCCCTCCCCCGCACTCGTGCGGGTCAGGTGCCAAGTTAAGCTCTTTCGGAAAGTTTTCTCTTGTGGAGGCTGTGTGGTGTCGGGGCTAATTCATCTGCCCTTTTCAGGGCGGACCCGACTGCTGCCGGCCGAAGCATCGCTGGTCAGGTGGATACGTAACCGTGACAACTAAGCCTGATCGTCCGCCGTTCACCGGCAATAGGTCCGTACTAGGTCGTTTTTTCTTACAGCGCAGTTTGCAGCAAGTTCGCCGTTCACCGGCACGTAAGGTTTTTGTTAGGAATAGGCTTCCTTTCAGAATAATTCAGACTCCCCGGGTTCGATGGAGGCCCCCACCGAATCCGGGGCTCGGCCCGATGAGCTCCAGGAACCGGTAAGTCAGTATCAATTCCTTCAATTCCAATTCCAAATGCATCAGACGCTCAAGTCATTAAGTCAGCAACTCGCAGCAGCATTCCCGGCCATCGCGTCCCTCCCGGCCACTCCTCCTTCTCTTAGTTTCCCAACTGATTCTCCGGCGTCCCCAGATGTCGAGCCTGTCGATACTATGCCAGATTTCATGTCGGTCGATTCTTCCGCATGCAAACGGAAAACTACCCCACCGGGCAGTGATTCCGACTCCGCTCCATTGATTCCAGAATCTCCTGCTCCGTTCACCGAGGTTCGCAAAAAGTCCAAGTCCAAGAAGAAGAAGAAAGATTCTTCTTCGACTTTATCTCCATCCGTTTCAGCTGCTCCAGCCGCTGTTCCTGCTCCGCAAAATGTCGCACCGGCGTCTGCTCCTGCGCCTTTTGTTTCAGCGATCCCGGCATCACAGCCTGCGTCGCAATCAGATTCGGCTCCGCCGAAAGTCAAGTCTCCGCCCCCCGTCTTTCTACGGGACAAGAGCCGCTGGACCGAGGTCTCAGCTCTCTGCGGTAGACACAATCCCAAGATCCAGTATAGTAAGGCATCCAACGTGGGTGACTCTATTAAGGTCGTTGTCAATTCCATTCCCGATTTCAGGAATCTCACTCGGCTTCTTGCTGATCAAAAGCTCGAGTACCACACTTACGCCCTCCCTGAGGAGCGTAAGATTCGTGCCGTCCTCAGGAACGTGCCGTTCGAGCTCTCGAACGAGCAAATCCAAGAGGACTTGTCTTCTCAAGGCTTCCCCGTCGAATCTGTGCACAAAATGCACAGCCGCCGAGGCAAGCAGTTCCCACTAGCGCTAGTAATCCTAGCGAGGAGCCCGCAAGGGCAGTCCATTTTCAGAGGCAAGCTCACCGTGTGCGGTCTCTCCAACATCCGCGTCGAGGTACCACACAAGCGTGGTTTTCCAGGTCAGTGCCACCGCTGCCAATTGTATGGTCATGCGGCGGCAAATTGTCATGCTTCCCCTAGGTGCGTCAAGTGCCTAGAACCGCATAGGACTAAGGAGTGCTCTCGCACTCCCGAATCGCCCACCGCTCCGTCCTGCGTCTTGTGCGGCCAGTCAGGCCACACAGCAAACTTTCGCGGCTGCCCCAAGGCACCGCGAGCTGCCAGGGCTACCGTGAAGCCCATCGAGAACTGGAGAGAGCGACCGCAGCCTAGCTCAGACGCCCCTCCAGTCAGTTCAAAGGCCCCTAAGGCCTTTACTTCTATCGTTCCAGGTCAGCGCAGCCGGGTAGCGACTCAATCGCAACCGGCCGCCAAATCGGCTTCCCAGTGCCAGAATGCAAATGGTTCTCAAGACCGCATGGCGTTCTGGATCCAGCTCGCTCCCATCGACGAGATCCTGGCTTTCGGCGCCGCTCTCGACGCCAGCCCAGAGGGTTTCAACGGTGCTCTTCCGGTCCTAACCAAGTTCGCTCCCCTTATCAGGAAACTCCAGCAAGCTCAACGTTTCTAAACGTAGTCCTTCTTTCCAGCATTCCTATCTCAGAGTGAGTCTGATCACTCTAGATAATATCTTAGTTTCAGCTTTGTCATTTCTGCTAATCTTAGCTTTATTTTTTCTCACTTTCAGTTCCTTTTGGTGGCAGCCGTCTGGATGCCGCTCACTGCGCAGCCTCTCTCTCCAATTGGCTGTCGCTCCGATAAATGATCAAGAACCTGGATTAAGGTAGGTCGTAAAGGGGGATGTTTAGTGGGTATGCTCGGCTTCACTGAGTGAGTCTCCACACTGTCTGGGCATTCTATTTGCCGTTAGCCACCGGGGTTAACAGCTTATAGAATGCCCATTCGTCCGTAATAGGATTCATCCTCCTCCCGCTAAAGCTTGCTTTACTGGTTAAAGCTTGTTTTAGGGGGTGCCCAAAATTTTCTGTGGCGGAAAAACAAAAAAAAAAAAAAAAACGGAGTTCAGTTCGTGTCTACTCGGCGACTAATGAAGAGCAAACTAGAAGAAGTCAGCAAGTCAGAAGAAGTCAGCAAGAAAGAAGACTGTACTCCATATTTTAGTAAATCACAATCGTGTCTTTCTAGATCAGTGTAATTAGGCTTAATTCATAAGACTATACTACTAATTCATATGACTATACCCAGTATTGTATATGCCTAACACTGTATCTGGAAATAAAAGGGTTATTGGAGTACACGGCGGTTTCATTCAAGAAATCTACTTTGCTCTCCCTGTCTGCGGTACTTCGGGTTCGTGGGCAGTCTACTGGTGAGAAGCATCCATCCAGCTGGCACAACCGTCTTCGGGGAAGCGGACGTCTGGAGCGTAGCACTACGTACTTCGGCACGGGCAGCGTGTTCGTCGCACAGCGGTCGCCCTAGTTTCGCCCGCCCGACTCTGGTCATACCTACCGGAGTCTATCATCACCGACTTTACATATATTGATACCTTCTTTTAATTAAAACCTAAAAGTAATTAGAGATGTTTGTGCTTAGCAATTTCATGCATGCTATGTGTACTATTAAGGTTTGCATTCTGGATTCAGAAAAATTGACGTTAGAATAAGTTAGCTTTAAACTGATTGCAAACTGCTTGTGCACTTAAAACATAAATAAATGAGTTGAAATAATAAGATGGTCGAAAGAGTCTTGATCAAAAGGCACGTAGGTTAAACACTAGAGTAATAATATTAGGTAATGCATGACCTTACTGTGTGTCATACAGAATAATTTTAAAAAGGGATATTAGTTAGATACCAATTGCAAATAAAATATATATTTCCTTATCAATTTACTTTTGTTTACATTTTTATTTAGCGCGATGCAAAAATTTCTTAAGCAACGATAATGCCTACTGACGGTACAATAAATTAGCTGCGTAGATGATACCGATTTAACGAAATCGTGCAATACATTATTATGCGACAGTAGTTTGATATGATGGTAGTGCGAATAACACCTGCGCGATATCCTAGATACCTTTGTGAAAAAAATATTAAGACGGTTCACGCATACCTCGTTCTAAAAACCACTGATTATTGGGCAATACTTTTAAGAATATAAAAATATAACTGCATTTTAAAAAAGAGTTAGTGCCTATAATTTACTATTTTTGTGTAAAAATACGGTAAAATTCATTCGTTTCTACTTTCAACGCTTTTTAAACCCTTTAACCGCTACGGTCGAACAAATATTTTCGAGTCCATTCCACCAAGTTCGTATTTATACGACTAAAACCACCATTCCTTTCATATGCTTTATCTATATCTATCTATACTTATAATAAATCTGTAGAGAGGTCAATTCTGTACATGAAATATATTTTCAAAATAACTATCAGGGGTTATTAGTGATCGATACTGATGCCAAAAATGCAATCAATAAAATGTTTGTCTGTCTGTCTGTATGTTCCTTATAGAAACAAAAACTACGCGACGGATTTTAACGAAACTTGGTAAAATTTTTTTTCATACTCCTGGGCAGGTTATAGTATACTTATTATTACGCTACAATCAATAGGAGCAGAGAAGTGAAGGGAAATGTTGGGAAAACGGGAGAAATTAATTCATTTTTTAAGCTTTCGTCGCGTGTGCAGCCTTAATGGTTAAAGCTACATAGAAATCATGTATGACAGAAATATTCTTCATAAAATTTTATAAAAAATATCCCACAACAGTATATGTCTATATTTATGGTTGACTCACAATAACACGTGTAAATCCCGATAGCTTAGCAGTTCGGAGCTTTCTGATTATATTTGTTTACTCTTACGTTTATAATACTCTCACTCATCCCTAATTAAAAAAAAAAAATAACATTATAACCTATTCAATAGAAAAGAATCATAGAAATCGGTATAGAAACACCAAACTTATACATGAAATACGCTAATAACCCATCGCGCGTGAATACTGAATGATATAAGGATGATTTTTGCGTAACGGTTGCCGCGCTCGACGCGGCTCGCGGCGGTAGGGTATAAAAAGGCGGGAGGCGAGCGCAAGCTTTATTATAATTCATTCAATATTTGGCTGTTGATGCGTTCAGAGCGTTCGACTTTATTGACAGACAATAATTGATATTACAAACCGTGCTTATCAGCGCGACTTTTAGTCTTTACATAGTTTATTTGAATTTCTTTCATTGTTATTTTATAAAACAAGTATTAGATGTTTTGGTAGTGTTTAAATATTCGGTCAAATTCCAAATTTTGGCTAATTTATGTTCAGTTTATTTTTTATTTTTTAGGTATAAGTGTAGGTACTTTTATTAATTATTGTAGTTATAGGTATTTATTTTTAAGTGAAGTAGGTATAGGTAGATAGCATTGCACAGGCGTTTCAGCTTTATTTTCATTTCTTTTTCTGTTGTAAGTTGTACATATTTCTGGGTATAATTCTATTTGGATATCTCAAATTTTAACAGGTTGCGGTGCTGGAGGAACCGTCTTTATTCCCAGAATTCCTATAATACCAAATCATTTTCCATTCCAATTTAAAAGAACGCAATTCCTAGTATCGATGTGTTTTGCAATGACAATTAATAAGGCTCAAGGGCAGACTTTTCGTGTTGCTGGAGTAGATCTCGGTGTCAGTTGTTTCTCGCATGGTCAGTTATACGTCGCTCTTTCACGGGTAAGCAGTTCTAGAAATCTTCATGTTCACGTGCCGGACGGGTCAACTTTCAATATAGTTTACTCGGAAGCTTTGCGCTGAAGTATTTTCGTTCCATAGATACTTAAGCCTCATGACTCACGAGCCTCACTTTACATTTTTTTATCGGGCCAATTTATAAATGTCGCCCATATCGTTTGAAAACTATTCTATTAAAGTACATTAGAGTTGCAGACTAAAGGTATGTAGGTGTGATAGATTTCCGCAAAGTTCTTAGAGATGTTCTCGACCGTTTGACGACCGGCTGGAGTAGGGGTAACTTACATTACCTTCTATGCCAGAGGTCCTGGGTTCGAATCCCGGCGGCGACGGATAGGTATTCGTGTGATGAACAAGATATTAGTCGTCAAGTCATGGACGTTTTATATGTTTATTATCTAATAAAAAATATGTATTTATTCAATATGTATGTTTATTTCTTAAGTATATCAGTTATCTAGTATCCATACCCAAGTTCTTTAAGAAACTTAATTTGGGCTAGATAATGTTGTGTGAGTGTCAGAAATATTTATTTATAATATTTATATTTGTTCTATTTTGACCACAGCGGGGCTAGCATGCGACCACCGACAACGATAAAACAACTTTATATCGATATTTTCTTAAAATATGGCACTTAGAGCATGCATTTATTCAGAATATGGCATCTTTGGTTCTGTGGGCTGAATTATGATATTTAATCGAGTAATTCCATCTATTATGGTGTGCATGTTATCTAAAATGATAGGATAAAATAATATTTATCTTCTTGACTCGAGTCTTTATCGATGGTTGCATGCTGGCTCGGTAGGTCGCTTTGTCGTGCGACCACCTCCCCTTTTTTCAATTTACGCATTTTTCTTAGTTCCGGTACTGAGGTTGATTTAGGCGGCCACTTTGGCAATGGGGTAATTCTGCCTCAGACGCCAGTGGTCGCGGGTTCGACACTCACACGGAACAAGAAAAAAAATGTTCCAGGTCTGGGCGTTTATCTATTTATATTCTAGGTTCCCCCTAGTTTGCTACATGGTATTCCATAACACAAGGTCTGCTTAGTTTGGGGCCATGTAGTTGGTGTGATTGTCTGGGGATTTTATTTACTTTAGAATACTAAGTAGATAAATTAACGTATAAGGCTACTTATCAGCTGACACTGGTGTTTTTTTTTTTTTATACATTGCCCCAGCCGCGTCACAGCTGTTTTTCGTATTACAAATCCTCCATTTTTGTCTCTCATTCATACTTCCAAGCTTTATCCATATATATTCTTCCCTCCCCGACTTTACAAATACTTATTTTTACAACATTTTTCATATTAACTTTTATATTAACTTCATTTTGCACATTTTACCTTTCAACATTATTATTTTTCAACTTTCATCACTTATTTCTCTCACATTTATAAACTTATTTTGTCTTAATACCAAATTCTCTTCACAAATACTTTTATTCTATCATAAAACTACTATTTATTTTATATATTCATATCTTAATTTTATATCTTCCACATAAATATACATAATATTTAGGGAACATATGTTTAATTACTTAGTTTTATTTCTTTCAATTGTTTTGATTGCAATTTTGGTACAGTAGTCTAGGAATACTTTTCTTTTCTTACCAGATATTATTCTCTGACTCTGGTGTTAGGAACGCTTCTAGGTTCGGCTGGTCACTCATACCAAGTATCACTGCTCCGGCGATCACGTGTTCATGCAATTTTTTAAGGAGATTCAGTTCCTTCCATGCTGGACTGGGTACCAGCTGCTTCTCTTCCCGGGCATACTGTAAGAGAGGTTTTATTGGCACTTTGTGCGCGATAGGCTGATCCAGTCACTGCAACAGTCTCTCTCCATCACTATTCGTCAAACGTGTCATCAGATGGTTTTGTAGCCTCTGGTGTTCTGCCTACCCCATAAGGGATACAGGCGTGAGGGTTGGTTCCTTCCTAGCCCCGTGTACTGTCATGATGTTCTAGATGTTATTTAATGAGATTTTATTTATTACTTATTTTATACTGCGCACTACACGGCCAAATACGCAACGTGCGCAGAATGTTACATTACTATACCCTGGCAAATAATTCAATGCAGTGAAATGAAAAAAATAGTGATGCGGTTGAAGCGAATGAATGTTTTTTTTTTAATTATAATATCTTGATAATATTTTAAAGTTTTTGCATTAAATAATTGAAAAATGTGATAAATAAAAATCACCCGACCAGGACTCGAACCTGGACCCTTCGTTTGCCGGACGAGTGCTCTCCCACTGAGCTACCAGGGCCTGGCGGTACGCCTCGAAATTACTTACGACATTTTTGTTTTTACGTTATATTGCTAACGTAGCTCCATCTAATGGTATAAGCTTTGCAGCTAAGACCACCCGAGACCATTTACTTTACAGAAGTTGTGAATCCAAGTTAAAGTGAAGCATTGCAATGTGTTAAATAAAAAGTGAATAAGTAATTCGTGGTATGTGTTGAAAAATGTGTTAAGTAATTTCGAGGCGTACCGTCAGGCCCCGGTAGCTCAGTGGGCAACTCGTCCGACAAACGAGAGGTCCTAGGACCGAGTCCTGGTCGGGTGATTTTTATTTAACACATTTTTTGATCTTGATATAGGAAAAAAGATATTTTGACTCACAAAATATTTTATACGTTAATTTTCTCATTTCTAAAGTGGAGATGCTTTACGTCACTTACATTCTTTGTCTTTAAAAAAATTGCAAAAAAAAACTAATTTCACTTCCTATGTAACCGTTTTAAAGCACAAGGATTGTTTGGTAGTTATTTATTATTTATACAATTGTTTAAAATTTTAATCTAAACGAATAATAGGTCCATTAAATTTAAATCATTCTCATTCAGTTCCAAACACTACGAATATTTTAACTGGTATCATTATTTTTCTTTTTGACATTTCGACCTGTCAGTTTACTGCATTGAATTATTTGCCAAGCTATAGTTCCATTACAGCAATCTGTACACACCATAACACGGCGTGTGGCAGTCTCAGTGCCATACGTCATCATTGGCAACACACAGTGGACAAAAATATTTTTCAACACACTTGCTCGTAAAGTGAGCGTTATTCTATTGAATTTAGAACTATAAACTGGGCTATAAGTCACGCGTGCATAATATATTATACCCTAGTGCATAATATAATGAATCCTACAAAGTTGAATTGTACCTTTGTGCAAATTACATGCGAGTAAACAGAGCATATTTTATTGGTCCGGGTTATACATTAAATATTTTCAGAAACAACAAAGAGGTTTTATACCACTTCAAATCCATATACATTTTTAAATGTTTGCGCCTTATATTAGTAAAACAAATTTGTATATCAAACAAATTATTCACAATTTACAATAATTTGTTATAAAATATTAAAATATTTGCATTTACCACTCCAAATTAAACATTTTCACTTAAAATAGGCTGTATATGCTATACAGACATTGACACATTTGGCGGAAAAAAAAACCTACGCGCATGCGCGAGGTTCGGCGCCATTTTTCAATCACAATTCACAGCTTTGTTATCAAGTGTGTTTGTTATTTTATGACCACGTATATCTGTCTTTTACTCACAAGTGTGTTGAAAAACGTCGTATGTAACTAGTGAGCGTTGCTCACTTGTTACATAATATACTATTAATGATTTCGAACAACACAAAAGACATGAAAGTTTTTATTTAAATAATTTATTATTCATATATAGTTCTTATGTCTATTGACTCTCACATACAGTTACTTAAATAGAAATAAATATAACGACTTCAATACAAACAGCAAAAAAAAAATTGCAGAAGTAATCTCATACATTATTTTGTCAATTCATTCTAAGCTAACATACAAAAAATTTAAAACTACTATGATTAAGTATCTATGTCTATTTGTTAAAAAAACAGTTTTTCTACAAATAAGTTTAATCTATACACAAATTACATCACTTTATATAAATTTAAGTTAATTTTTACACAAGTATCGTATTGATACTATTATACCGGGTGTCCCGCCTACCCTATAAATTTTCACAAATATAAAAAAAGAAAAATTCGAATTTTATTTTTCAATTTCTGTATTCGAATTTTTCTTTTTTATATTTTAAGCTATTATATTATAGCTTCTATCGCGGGCCTTGAGCGTGGGGACCGAATCCAGAAATTCCGTAACCAAAAAAAAACCTAACACCCCCACTCCGACCGGCACAGCGACGATACTTTGATTCCATAACTTTACATGCGGGCTTTAATAAACAATCAGCGCCATCTACTAGGAACTTGTGGAACTTCATATTAGATCAAACATGACTGCATTAATAAAATAAATAAATAATTATAATTGCATAAGTTGATAAAAAACGCTATGGAAGAAATGCGGAAGTCTCCGAGTGCCACACGTCTTTTTTTCTGTAATTCTTATGGGTACTAGAATACATCCGTGAAGGTATTATACAGGGTTGGCGGGGACACACTATATAAAATAATATTTAATTAAATGACTTGAGGAATAATACAATTATTTACAAGTCCAGGTACGTCTAATGACATGTGTACACTTTGCAATGTATTCGTTCGCAATAAGGTTTAAATTTATACAATTCTTTATAAGGCAGGAAAGAAAGAGAATAATATTTTGTTTTTATTTTGTCATTCACATTTATGTTTGACGTATTTGTTCCAAGTTTTTTTTTTTTTATAACTGACTAAACCCGCGTTTGACCTCAATCTCACCTGATGGTAAGTGACGATGAGGTCGAAGATGAAAGCACACGGGTTTAGGAAGGAACTGGCTCTTTATACAATATTGCCAGAACACATTACCGCCGGAGCGGTAACATTTGGCGGCAGACTTTATATAAAGGGTGGTCGCTAGCCAGGCGGACCCAGAAGGGATCCTACCACCAAGCAAAAGTTCAAAATTAACAATAAAGCAGTCTTATAAACTGCTTTATTGTTAATTTAAATATAAGGCATTATAATAGTGAAGTCTCTCTTCACTATTATAATGCCTCCTAATTTGTCAAACGTGACATCAGATGGTTTTATTACCTCTGGTGTTCTGCCTACCCCATACGGGATACAGGCGTGAAGTTGTGTATGTGTATGTATGTATAAACTGATATTCTATAGCGTCTTATATTTTCATAATTAAAATTTGCCTATCCTAATACAAACCTATTGTTTACATCATGGACTAAGACAGATACTACAAAGTTCAGCCGGTGCGGGAAGATCATAAGGTCACTGACTGCGACACAAGTCTTGTTTTAGCTTATTAGGTTGACTAGGGTTGTCAAAATATTTTGTTGTAAAATAATTAAATAAATTTGTATGAAAGTCTATACCAGCACTCCTAAGAAATATTGTATGAGCATAAATATTTGTTTTCATATTATTATTTAAAAATAATTACATTCATTCAATTCAACCGCATCACTATTTTTTTCTTCCCTAAAGTGGGCACACTGGAACTGTCATTTTACTGCATTGAATTATTTGCCACAAACATGTATTTTCCAGTTTTTGTAGGTTTAACGGTATTTTAAGTAGTCGTCGTGGTTACTGTGATACGATATCGCAGGTTAAGCAACGTTCGGTGCGGCCGGTACTTGGATGGGTGACCGCCGACCATTCATTTCTCACGACGACTTCCGTGCTTCGCAGGGCACGTTAAGCTGTCGGTCCCGGTGCTGTATACTTATAGTAGTCGTTAGGGTTTGTCAGAGGCCACTTTGGGGCCCTGAAAATTCTGGCATCCACCACCCAGCACTGGGCCAGCTTGGTGGATTATGGCCTAAACCTCCTCGTCACCCAGGGGAGAGACTCATAGCCCTGCAGTGGGCTCATTACAAAGAGTTGTGATGATGATGATTTTAGTTATGTGATTGTTTAAACTGTTACATAGTACAAGCGGGCCATAGGGGTTGTACTATATCAATGTCTGGTGCCATTGACGACTGCATTTGCGGCTGAAAACAAGAAAAAAACATTAAATTAATATACAATAATATCCTTCCAAGCTGGACTGGGAGTAAAAGAAAAACATAGAATGTGCCAGCTGCTGAATTACAAAAACCGACTAAATTTCTGAACTAGACTAAATTGAAAATAATAAAAAATAATCATCAAAATCGGTTCATCCATTCAAAAGTTATGAGGTACCAAAAATAAAAAAACATATAAACGAATTGAGTAGGTACCGTAAGGTTTGGTTGCGCCTTACATTTTGTAAATAAAGAGTTTATAAGCGCACACCAACCTTACGGCAGATGTTAGAATTTCATTTGAAAAGATTAAAAGAAAAAAATAATAAAAATGACGCGGGTTGTCCGTCAGAGGATATTTTTATTCTAATGTTTGTTTTTGCCTCGAAAAGTAAAAGGGTCCCGAGACCCTGATACTGCCCCGCCACGTCTTTATAAATAATCATGGTCATAGATTAAGAAGTTATTAAGTTATTTCAAATAAAAAAGTGATATTGAAATAACCGTGTTTTCATTAAATAAATAATCTGCTTATCAGAATTGCCGCCTAACGGTCCCCATTAGTGTACCTCCTCCTTTTTTTGAAGTCGGTTGAAAATAAATCTTCATTTGTAGTGTTGGCACCAAAAAGAATTACGAAGGATGGAGTATTTTTAAATTACGAAAATATCGAATATCTCGGAAACGGGAGAACTTTGACTGAACATAACATTCATTTTTCTGAACCGACATAGTGCCTAATACCCAGAGTTTGTTTGTTTGTTTGGTTTAACGCGCTAATCTCAGGAATTACTGGTCCGATTTGAAAAACAATTTTTGCATTGAATAGTGCATTTATCGAGGAAGGCTATAAGCTTATTGTTTTCCGGGATTCCCACGGGAACTGGAGCAATGCAGGTGAAACTGCAGTATTTTATAAGTGTGCATAAAGTTGACCTACCTGTCTCTCGTCCGGCCTCTTCCCGCGGCTTCGCTTGGGCCACGGCTTCTTGAGGTGCACGTACGTTATGTGCGCGCGCTTCTCACTCGAGTGCTTGAAGCATTTGCCGCACATCTCGCATTTGAACGGTTTCAGGCCGGTGTGGCTCTGTGGATAAACAATCATAAATAGCTGAAAAAACAGACATACATACATAACGTCACGCCTGTATCCCTTATGGGGTAGGCAGAACACCAGTGGTTACGAGACCATCTGATGTCGTATTTGACAAAGGCAATGTTTCCAAATTGGAATATTTAATGAACGCTTGACCAAAACGTAGCTAAATTTATGCTAGTATCGATAAAAATATCGAAAAATTACAATGAGCTTCATTAATGGCGCACAAAAATTTTAAAGTTAAATGTAAATAGCAACAGGCATGCAAGGTCGTCTTTACATTTCGCCATTTTTGTCATTTTTCAAAGCTGTCATTGTCATGTCATCTGTCTTGTCATTTCGTAGAAACCTGTCACTTGAAATTGGAAGGAATGGAATTGCTATGTTCGAGGAACCTACTTTTAATCAATTTTGTGCTTTTTTTATATGATGTCTATCTGAAATTTTGTGATTACTGTTCGTTTGTATACATATTCTCTTCAATTTATCCTTGTGCTTACATTCTAGCCCCAGGTACAAAGAAACGGAAACATGTCTTTTGGAGGTATTATAAAGATGGAGAGAGACTATTGTAGTGACAGGGGGTCAGCCTATCGCCCACAAAAACGCCTTTAAAACCTCTGTCCCTTAACTGACTTTTACAGAATGCCCGGGAAGAGAAGCAGCTGGCACATTCTACGTTTTTCTTTCGCTCCTAGTTCAGCATAAAAAAAAGTTCTGCTAAATAAAGTCAACCGACCAGTACTCGAACCTCCCGTCTGCCTGGCGGGTGCTCTTTCAATTGAGCTACCGGGCCCTGGCGACACGCCATCGAAATAAAGTACTTAACATATTCTGTTTTATGGTGTTACGGTACCAATAAAAAAAAAAAAAAGTTTTATTCATCTTAGGAATTTCACAAAACACTTGATGAAGTCAGTCATCACATACTTCGGCTTTAACTAGTTGTTGATAGTTGTTAAATAAGATATTACGGTAGACCAAGAGACAAAAAAAGCCGGCGGAAAAAAACTCTTGGCAGCCTTTTTCAGCCAGAATTATCAAATTAATACAAATAGGTACATACAGTACAAATTGACCGTGACATGAAAAAACAACAAACACAAGACAGCTAATTGTGAGAGCCAATGTCATGCCACAACCAAATTGCTTACATAGTAGGTGCAATGAGCTATGGATGCACAATACGAACATGACAAACTGGGACCAGAGTATTTGAACAAGAATGGAATAAAATAGTCATTGTATCATTAGCAAACAGTCGACGTCCACCGGATTTTTTGGCATAAACTATCGAACAACGTCGACTGTTCCATTCTATTCGATCTATTGGTGTTATATTGCTATCATAGCTCCATCTAATGCTGCAAAGTTTGATAATATTTTTTAAGCTTTAATATGCAGTTAACCAACTGCATCATGACTTACTTGATTATGAATCTTATCACAGTTGAATAAAGTCTTTATTATAACAATAAAACGAATGCAAATGAAATAACAAGATGGCTACTCACAAACATGTGTCGCTGCATATTGCTGGAAGTTGAGAATCTCTTGCCGCAAACTGTGCAGGCGTACGACGTCCTCTGGTTGCCATGGATACGCCGGTGAGCTATCAACCTGACCACGTAAACAGAACATCAATATACAGGGTGGAATTATTGAAGTCGGATCGATTTCTGGTATGACGCAAGGAAATTTTCGAAAAATCTTTGAATGCAATTAAATAAAACACTTTTTAACCGGATTTATCGCGTATATTTACGTTTCGGTGTCTTTGCAGACCCCGTGGTCACGAGCGACTGAGGTCTCAAGCGTCGGATTGATAGATTGAAAAAGTATTATCATCTCCATCTGTTTCGCAGTCTCCGAGCGTAGCGTTCTGGATTGACACAAAACGAGCTGACAGTATCTTGAGTTTCAGGTCTTGCAGTTTGCTAGATGTTGGATTTAATGTTTTTCAGGATAGGGTCCCATGTCGGTGATAGTTTCCAACCATCTTCTCTATTGAAATTAGGGTGTTTTTAACTTCAATCGCTTCTCTGATCATTCTAGGAATTTAATGGTTGGAAACTATCACCGACATGGGACCCTATCCTGAAAAACATTAAATCTAACATCCAGCAAGCTGCACGACCTGAAACTCAAGATACTGTCAGCTCGTTTTGTGTCAATCCAGAACGCTACGCTCGAAGACTGAGAAACAGATGGAGATGATGATGTATAACTTTTTTCAATCTATCAATCCGACGCTTGACACCTCAGTCGCTCGTGACCACGGGGTCTGCGAAGACACCGAAACGTCGAGTCAAATTTTAAAATGTAAATATACGCGATAAATCCGGTTAAAAAGTGTTTTATTTAAAGGAATCTCGTTAAACTTAAAAAAAGGACTTAGCGTTATGGAGAGTCTGTTTCCAAAATTATGTCTGATATAGAAGCCAAAGAAAAAATTAAAAAACGGAAGGCTAAATTTGGTTCAGCTCAATAGAAGTTTATTGAAATATTTGGACTGTGACATATAGTAACTATAACATACATACATACATAACGTCACGCCTGTATCCCATTTGGGGTAGGCAGAACACCTGTGGTTATAAGAGCATCTGATGTCACGTTTGACAAATTTCGAGGTATCATAATGATGGAGAGAGACTATTGCAGTGACAGGGAGTCAGCCTATCGCCCGCAATAAACGCCAATAAAACCTCTGTCCCTTAACTGACATTTACCGTATGCCCGGGAAGAAAAGCAGCTGGCACATTCTATGTTTTTCTTTCGCTCCCAGTCCAGCATGGAAGAAAGTATAAGTTTAATTGAGTTATTAATTTACATTTAAGTCTTAAACTTTTCTGGTGTTTTATCGGAATTTCCTTTACAAAAATTGATCAATAAAGGGCATAGTTACTGTTGCTCAAGTTATTCATTTTATTTTGAAGGTAAAAGATTCATCTAATTTCTTTGACTAATGACATCTTTATCGGTAAGATTTCTCAGAAAAATCTTTAGAATATTTTCTGTCAATTCCTATTAAATAAAATTGATAAGTGTTATGGGTAATACATTATTGATGTCAATTTGCTATCTCTATCATTTAGAGTAGGTATCCGGTTAAAAAGTTTTTTATTGTAGATTCCATAAAACATTTTCGATAACTATTTCTGAAAACATTTTATTCGTCGCCTTTCTTCCAAAGAACTATAGGTAGGTACAGAAGGTAACAGATCAAGTGTTACAAACCTGTCAAATTTCCCCAAACAATTTTTAACTTAATTTCGAGGGCATAGAGTTCAGATTCAATTACAATTTTTATGACAGGTTTGGAACGTAACGTAATATTTTTAAGTGTTTGCATTTAATAATGCTCAATTATTCTTAAATAACTGAAAAATGTGATAATTATACAATTACAAAACAATTACAATTACAATTTCAAAATTCTTCTAAGTGATCAAAATTTAAGTTTGATCTGTAGTTATGACTATATAGCAAGTAATAAAAACGTTTCGTATCTAATCTATGTAGTCATAAAGTATAGATCAATCTTAAATTTTACTCACAGAGAAGAATTTCGAAATTATAATTTTTGAAAAATATTTATAAAAAAACGAAATTCAGTCCCACTCATCATTCTTAATCTGCTATTAAAATATAATTGACTATTATAGGTGGACCCTGTATTTTCTAAATAAAAATCAACCGACCAGGACTCGAACCTGGGACGTCTCGTTTGCCGGACGGGTGATCTTCCAATTGAGCTACCTGGCCCTGGCGACACAACATCGAAATTACTTAGCACATTCTGTTTTTCGTTATATTGTTATATTGCTAACGTAGCTCCATCTAATGGTATAGCTTTGCAGCTAAACCAAACGAGACCCATATTCAGCGGACTTCAAAAAAGGGAGAAGGTACTCTGTATGTATTTTTTTATGTTTGTTACTTCATAACTATGAACCGATTTTGGTGATTCTTTTTTCATATGATAGAAGATACTTCCCATTTAGTCCCATTTAAATTTCATCGAAATCGATTTAGTACTTGATGAAAAATTTCCTTAATGTATGAATTTGATGTAAAACGCCATTTTTTTTAGATTTTATTTATTTTTATGGGGACGTTTTGTCTTCTCAGCTCTAGGCTGGTTATGACTACATTTACGGGTTACACCAAGTAAATGTAGTGGATGAAAGAGTTCAGATTTGTGATGTAGTTTCTAGTTGCATGAACTTTCTCACAGTGCGACATGTAGGGTAAACTACTAGTTATTGGACACTATCAGTCATTGGACAGTAAACAATAATTCACGTATAATTAATGTTGTTTTAAAAACGAGAACCTCGCAGTCGGTATTCATTTAAACTCTGTATTATAACAGTACTAAAATGTTTGAAAAAATCCAATAAATCGCAGCATAACTTTTATTAATATATTTTTGCGGGGCGTCCTTGAAGTTCAGTCGTCTTTCATGTGAAAAATTAAGAAATAGGTAAGTTCAACAATAATAGTTAATAGCAATTATTTTTTTTACACTCTTCATAATATGTTTTGTTGTAAACACCATAAAGTGTTGTAGTATTTTGCATAGAATTTAATAGGAATTGGAACCCTATAATATAATTTATATGTTTTAACGGACTGTCCAATAACTAGTTTTTATTTCTACTGAAATCTAATGAATGGACAGGAGTTCAGTAACTGTATTTTCGAAGAAAGAAGTACAAGGATGTTAAAGGGTTATTCAGAAGACACCCAGTTTTTGTATACCGTACCAGTGAAGATGTAAATGCACTCTAGTACGTTTGTTTCGCATTAAAAGGCGATTGTTTTCTAAAATTCAAGACTACTGATCACAAAACAACTTGTTATATATTTTCAATGAACCACTTAGGAGTTAAAGTGGTGATGAAAGTGGAATTAAATTATGCCTGAAAATTGGTAAAGTTGATCATTATTAATCACGAAATTCATCAAGCTAGCAAAGACTCTAAAACAGTTATGTTAAATTTTTCCACTGATGGTAACGCGTGTCCACCTCTGGCTGCCTCTAACTAAAACAGAATACCACTGAAAATTGCAGACGGAATTCCTAGAGAATGAACAATTGGTAGCAGTAAAAATAGATGGATGGCGTCTTTTTCGGATAAATAACAAACATACTTCACTCTCATTTACCAAAGGCGCATAATATACCGTCGTACATTATTAGATAGTCATAAAACCCATCTCACTTATATTGTAAGTATTGCAAAGAGCTGGGCATCGAAATAATAGCTTTCTACCAGAATCCTACAACTGGCGTAGCAGTCACCTTGAATGACGCTGCAAGGTTGTGATATTTATTAAAAGCAATGGCCAGCTTATTACAAATATTGGATCAGCTCTGAAAGTAACACAAGAAAAGTCTAACTTATAAAAAGCCTCGCAGCGAGTAGGTTTTAAAATGAATATTAAAGTCTAAGTTTGGTTTATTTTATATGCAATGTATGCTACAAAGTAGGTACGACAACCATCTTTATCTAATCTTTGAAAAGAATAGCTTTTGTGATTGCGGTGGTCAGGAAAAAATACGATTATTATGGTGGTAAACTTAAAAGAACGAAAAACTTGAGGGGCACTTGAAAAATACTTGAAAGAATAGGATGGTCTGAAAATATTTTAAAATAAACCATCATCAGCCTATAGACGTCCACAGCTGTTTTCCACGTCCCTTGGTCACGCGCCGCCCTCATTCAGCGTTTGCTGGCGACTCTGACCAGGTCGTCGAACTTCATCGGCAGAACTTTTCTGCCCCAACGGCCATCTGTTCTGCGAGATATGTGCCCTGCCCATTGCCACTTCAGTATTGCAATCCCTCTGGCTATGTCGGTGACTTAAATTTTCACGATTCATTATCGAATATAAGAGATGCAGGAGATCTAGGTTCGAGTCCCAGCCAGGATTGATTTTATTTGGTGTTTTTATCTATAAAATAAAACTCTTTTTACCCGGATTTACCGCTTCACGAGGTCTGAAAGACACTGAAACTTCAAGTTAAAATGTAAAATATAATAATACGCGATAGATGAGGTGAAAAACTGTTTTATTTTAAATATTTCATTTAATTTCACGATCAATTTAATCATCCAGAAAATTCCCATGTCAAAATATATTCGCTAAGACTGAATAATAGTTGTGACACTAAACTTAAAAAGTAAATTCTAATATATTTTTTTGCATTATCGTAGTGATAATTTCCTAATAAAGATGCCAAATTATTTATTTAGATCAAAAGGAAATAAATAAAAATATATTAATGTAATTTATTTCCTTTTAAAACATATATAAAATGTTTATTGAAACTGTCCATTAACTAGTATGAGCTGTCCAACCACTGAAATTCTGTCCATTGACTGTATATTTTGCAACTTTTTTCATAACGTTATTTATTCACGAATTTTTGTGTTGAATATAGTTTTAAAGATTGTAGTATACAAAAATAATAAGAATTTTAGTTCACAGCTTTTTAATTGTTTTCGTGAACCAATAAATGCCTTCATAAGAACCTTAAGTGTCCAATGACTGGACGTTTACGATATTTAAAATTGCGGCTTTTTATAATTGAGTATAGATTGCTCAGTAACTTTGACATTAGGGTATTGTTGTGAGAATAGTTCATGCAGTAATCTACGATAAGTGGTCATGTCAGTTTCTAGTTTTGTAATGTAGTAATAAGTGCGCATGATGAATATATTAACATCTTTACTCCAGCTCATGCGCACTCGCGGTTTCCCAGCCTTAGTGGACGCAGGCAAAAAGGCATTCGCCCCCTGCGCAACATCTAAGTTGGGTGTAGGTGAACTACGAGTACTGTGACCTACGGATTTTATTATTATTATTTTATTTCTTCCATGCTGGACTGGGAGCGAAAGAAAAACATAGATTCTGAAAGCTGTTTCTCTTCCCGGGCATATTGTAAAAGTCAGTTAAGGGACAGAGGTTTTGTAAGCGTTTTTACGGGCGATAGGCTGACCCCCTGTCACTGTTATAGTCTCTATCCATCATTATAATACCTCCAAATTCGTCAAACGTGACATCAGATGGTTTGATAGCCTCTGGTGTTCTGCCTACCCCATAAGGGATACAGGCGTGAAGTTATGTATTTATGTATGTATTTAAGGTTTGTAATACTTGATCTGCTGCCTTCTGTACACGAAAATAAAGTCTTACCTATACTTTCTTTGGAAGGATTTATTGCACTGGTTACATTTGAAAGGCTTCGAATCCGTGTGCGTCCAGCTGTGGTCTTGAAGTAAGGCCAGACTCTGCAACAAACATACAAACAAACATTACGCAACTGAAATAATTGTACGACTTCAGCAGTGCGAGCACAGAACTTTATCGAATCGTTTTGTTAACGAATGTTCGTATAGTATGGAGACGGTTTTTAAGTAAAAATTGAAATCTATCCATTGCCGCACGGCCAGCTTAAATAAATGTGTGCCTTGTTAATTTTGAATGTTTGTAAACATGTTGTACTCTTAAATAACTGTAAAATAAAAAATTACAATGTTACTCAAAACTTGCAACCGACTCCATACTATACGAGCATTCGTAAACATTCGTTAATATACGATTCGATAAAGTTCTGTGATCGCACTGCTGTTTAGTTTAGTGAGTTCAAAAGTGCATGCTTTCCTAGATTTCATCAATCTTAATATAATGAATTCATAAATTATCATCTTTGTAAAATCTCTTTAACATACAATAAACAACAAAAACATTTTAAGCGTTGAGGAACGTTGAATTAAATGTACAACGCAAAACGTTGCGAACTGTACCTGTGCATAGCGATATAAAAGGAATAGAAAATGCCACGGTGTTATACTTCGCATAGAGGTGTTTTACATAAGATGTTTTTACTTAATTGAATTATTTTGTACGAAAAATTAAAAAAAAAAAAATTGAGAAATCATTTACATGGTCAAATTAATACCATAGAGTTATGGGAAATCTAAAGGACCACCATGTATAAAGGCTCACCTGAAACAGTTTCCCGCATACTTCGCACATGGCTTGTGACTTTCTTTTCGACGGGTAGTGGGTTCGATTCTTGTCCGGATGTTGTCTTCGGAAGTGTCTGAAGTACGATAAAGAGTCGGGCAGTTGAGCATCGCACTGAAATTAATATTAAATTCAATTCATAAAAAACTTAAAAAAAAAAAAACTTTATTTCGTAGGAACATAAACACACTTGAAATAGTCAAATTATTTACAAACTGAACTGACTAGCACCACTTCGGAAAGTCGATCTGCCGAGAAGAAGTGGCAAGAAAGTAGATGCTAATGATACTATGACTATTTTATTCCATTCTTGTTCAAATACTCTGGTCCCAGTTTGTCATGTTCGTATTGTGCATCCACAGCTCATTGCACTTACTATGTAAGCAATTTGGTTGTGGCATGAGATTGGCTCTCACAATTAGCTGTCTTGTGTTTGTTGTTTTTTCATGTCACGGTCAATTTGTACTGTACCTATTTGTATTAATTTGATAATTCTGACTGAAAAAGAGTGCCAAGAGTTTTTTTCCGTCGGTTTTTTTTGTCTCTCGGTCTACTGTAATATCTTATTCAACAACTATCAACAACTAGTTATAGAAATTAATATATCCGCTAACATATTAAGCGAACCATGGTCACTTTAAATTACCATTAAAATAAAGACAACTACGCGCTACTACAAAACATCTTGTAGTACTACGTCGTAGTATTATCAAAGAAATGCCGCCTCGTAGTAGGTATCTTTATCAACAGCGACTATTTTCAAAAAAAAAACTTTTATGTTTATTTTTTTATCTTTCAAATGGAATTCTTACATTTGCCGTAAGGTTGGTTTGCGCTTATAAGCTCTTTATTTACAAACTAGAAGGCGCACACAAACTTTACGGTACCGTCTAGACCAGAGATTCTCAAAGTGGTCTATATCGGCAGTCTATATTAAATGCAGCATCCCTTTACAAGACCCAGGTGTTTACAAGATTGACTGCGGCTGTGGGCTTTCCTACATTGGTCAAACCAAAAGAAACGTATCAACCCGCGTAAAAGAACACATAGCTGATATTAAAAATCGAAGAGCTTCAAAGTCTGCAGTTTGTGAGCATCCCATGGACAAGCCCAACCACTACTTAAGGTTTGACTCTGTGA
This sequence comes from Stenoptilia bipunctidactyla, assembly GCA_944452665.1. Classification (NCBI taxonomy): domain Eukaryota; kingdom Metazoa; phylum Arthropoda; class Insecta; order Lepidoptera; family Pterophoridae; genus Stenoptilia; species Stenoptilia bipunctidactyla. Next base: position 16,384,122 of record OX101746.1, read on the forward strand.
AAATTTTATCTAGAGAGAAGCATTACATTCCTAGAATGATCAGAGAAGCGATTGAAATTAAAAAACACCCTAATTTCAATAGAGAAGATGGTTGGAAACTATCACCGACATGGGACCCTATCCTGAAAACATTAAATCTAACATCCAGCAAGCTGCACGACCTCAAACTCAAGATACTGTCAGCTCTTTTTGTGTTAATCCAGAACGCTACGCTCGAAGTATAACTTTTTCAATCTATCAATCCGACGCTTGACACCTCAGTCGCTCGTGACCACGGGGTCTGCAAAGACACCGAAACGTCGAGTCAAAAATTTAAAATGTAAATATACGCGATAAATCCGGTTAAAAAGTGTTTTATTTAATGGTCTATATCGACCCCTAGGGGTCTATGACAACGTGCAAGGGGTCTACAACTACGAAAAAAATTTAGGGGGTCTATGAAATGAAAATTGGGGTCCATGATAGTGGTTCTCAACTTTAACTTATAGTGCCTATTTACTCACATTACATTATCTTATAATATAAAAATATAAACATTATTTATAAAAGCACCTACCTACCAAAAAGTAAAATATGTATATGTTTATAAAATTTTGTAAGTTGTAGGATGTGGGCGATATAAAAAAAAAAAACAAAAAGTCAATATCAGGTAAGTAGGGGTCTACCCAAAGTCATAAAACATAGCAAGGGGACTACGACGAAAGAAGTTTGGGAACCTCTGGTCTAGACAACTGCACTACGGAGATTTATTTAATCTGTTTAAATAGACATACCTGTTCGCAAGTAATCGGATCGTCGGGTTTGCATCGTTTCCGTTGCTTGCGACCGTCCGTTTTGTTGAGATGCGATTTCTTGCTCAGTGCTTCCCGGGACTCTCTGTAGTGAAATAAAAATAAATAAATTAATATTTCTAATAAAATAAATAAAATAATACCTAATAATTAAATCCCCAGACGATCACACCAACTACAAGGCCCCAAAGTAAGCATAACTTGTGTTATGGGATACCATGTAGCGAACTAGGGGGGAACCTAGAATATAAATACATAAATAGATAAACACCCAGACACGAAACATTTTTTTTTTCTTGTTCCGTGCGGGAATCGAACCCGCAACCACTGGCGTCTGAGGCGGACAGGTTTACCCCATCGCCAAAGTGGTCGTCAAATTTTCTGACACTTACACAACATTATCTGGCCCAAATTAAGTTTCTTAAAAAACTTGAGTTATGGATACTAGATAACTGATATACTTAAGAAATATATAAACATACATATTGAATAAACACATATTGTTATTAGAATAAACTTAAATAAACATATAAACATCCATGACTTGACGACTAATATCTGTGTTCATCACACAAATATCCGCCGCCGCCGGGATTCGAACCCAGGACATCTGGCATAGAAGGTTATGTATGTTACCGCTACACCAGCCGGTCGTCAAATGACTTTAATTATACCCTGGCAAATAATTCAATGCAGTAAAATGACAGTTCCAGTGTGCCCACTCTAGGGTTACCCTGGATAGGCTATAATATCGAAAAAAAAAACATATTTTCACAAGATATTTATTTTTTTATGGTGCTGTTAGCGAAGGGCTAACAGCACCATAAAAATTTCATTTTTAACGACAAAACGAGTTTAAAACTCAAGAAGTTATCAAGTCGATTTTACTTCTACTGTAACCGTTTTAAAGCACTACGTATGTTTGGTAATTAATTATTTCATTAAAGTTACTTTAAAGATACAGTGCACAGCTCAAATTCAATTATTAAAAGTACTCGATCGTTTTCAATCATTCTTATTCAGTACTTACACTACGAAGTTTTTAACCCCTCACGTGTCCAATGCCGTACCACGGCAAGAAAAAAAACCGCCGTCACGTGTCCCTTGCCGTGGCACGGAAAGGTGTCAGTTGTGCTACAAAACTGTGTTTAACTTACGAAATACAGAGCCTATCTCTCTTCGATGCATTAGAAATCGTCCAGGAAGAAACAGGCTAGCTTTATTGCCTTGACGTTTTGGCTAGCCGCCATACTTAAAAGTTTAGAAAAACGTGTCTGAAGTTCGCGCACTGAAAGGCGTGTATTGCTGTCTAACTTCTGAGTGTCTATTTAGTGGGTTTAACAATAGATATTCTCAGTATAAAATTTACCCTTTGCATCTAATTTTTATGATTTATTTATATAACCAATATAGTATAGTATATAAGTTTATTATTTAACAATGGAGAAGTATGCAAAAATACAGACGATTTGATAAAAACTTTTTTTTTATTTGTTTTTATTCACTTAATTTTTTTTTAACAAAAATCATATACAGTCAGTTAAATAATCTTATCTAGTTTCCAAAAATATATAATTTGTTTATGCTTCAATGAAAAGATTCCAGGAAATTATGGAAAAACTGACAATAGGGAAGATTTCTGCGTAAACAATCTTGAGGGCTGGACACGCAACGGTGGTCAGTCTCGTTTTGAGCCCGACACGTGGGACTGGTATCATTATTTTCCTATTTGTCATTTCGAACTGTCAGTTTACTGCATTGAATTATTTGCCAGAGTACAGCAGCTTACGGTCGGTGAAGAATAGCTTTGCTATATTTCTTCTCTCTCTAAGAGGTAACATATTATGTGGTTTTTTGCATTTTGCTTCGTAGTTGACTGGATAACTTTGAGACTTTATTTTTTATTTTTATTTATTTATTTATTACAAAATCCACAGCTCTTAGGTATAGAAAAACAACACATTTAAAACAATAATCACAGCCAATTAAGGATTTACAATTTTTAGGATTGACACAAGGGACACACAATAATTAAAAAAAAACAGAGTACCTATACCTAAAAATAAACATAGGTGTGGCCAAGCAATAAGTACACACAGGAAATAATAATTTACAAAACACAAGAAATAAAAACAAAGTAAAATTAATTATCTATTGGTTAAATATACAAAATAAAAGTAAAAGTGTCTGTCTTGACTCCCTTGTAAGTGTTTAGTGTGAGGTGAGGTTATGTGTTTATGTTGTAGGTTGTATGAGTTATTGTGTGTATGTTTATGCGGTCTTTGTGATAGTAATTAAATATTCTTGTAGTTAAGTGATGTTATGTGTTTGAATGAGTGTTAGAAATTTGTGTGTGCATGTCTGTTTGTGTTGAAAATGTTTATAAAAGTTTATCCTTATTACATAAGACATTTAATATCTTATGCCTAAAATTTATCTTATTGTCATTAAATATATCACAATTGAGTGAGAATTGTGTATTATAAATATTATGCATCCTATTCATTGGTGAATTGTGATTATAATTTGTTTTGGTGAGTTGTGTGTAGAATAGTTTAGTGTGCCGTGTTCTGGACGATGGAGTGTTTAAAGTGAGGGTGAGTTGTGTTAAATCGGTACAATCTATAGAACCGTTGCATACATTATATAGAAACATCATGTCAAGCAAACAACGTCGACTTTCTAAGCTTAGTATATGATTATGTTTACACGCTTCCATGTATTTCATGTGACTCAGTTGTTTCTTGTAGTTTAGATGTTTTAAAAACTTTTGTGGAATTGACTCAATTGCATGCTTATACACAACATACTGGGCATTCCATATGGGACTACAGTACTCCAGAACACTACGAACATACGAGTAGTAAAGCATTTTGATACATGCAGTATCAGAATGGTGCAGCGGTCCTTAACACAAAGCCTAGGTTTTTATAAGATTTTGTTACAATGTTAGAAACATGTTCACCATAAGCAAGCTTTGAGTCAAGGAGCACGCCCAAGTCACGAACCTGATTAGATGTAAGAATAATTTTGCCGTTAAATGAGTATCTAGACTTGTATTGTATAATTTAAAAAAAAATTCTCTGCATATTTAAAATTCTTTTAATAAAAAAAATATACTGAGGGTTATAATGGGAGAGCAATATTCGAGGATTCTTCGCATGTAACAACAGTACAATATTTTAATAACTTTAATATTAGTAAATTGAGAATATGATAAAATCATACCCGTTTAGGTTGTGAACAGCAGACGTGATCATATGTCGTTGTAGGGCCTCGTCGGATGCGAACCTAAGGCTGCATTGCTCACAGAACGGACCGTCTTCGGGAATCTAGAAAAATCAATCAAAAAATTAAATAAATTACTTACTAACCGTATAATAATAAAATCCCCAGACAATCACACCAACTACATGTCCTCAAAGTAAGCGAAGCTTGTGTTATGAGATACTATGTAGCGAGGCAGGGGGAACCTAGAATATAAATACATGTAGCGCCGTGGTTACTGTGTGTATCAAACGATATCACACATCAAGCAACGTTCGGCGTGGTCGGTACTTGGATGGGTGTCCGCCGAACATTCATTTCTCACGGTGACTTCCGTGCTTAGGAGGGCACGTTAAGCAGTTGGTCCCGGGTTCTGTATACTTGTATACAGTAATCGTTACGGTTTGTCAGAAGCCATTTTCGGCGCGCTGAAAATTCTGACATCCACCACACAGCACTGGGCCAGCTTGGTGGATTGTGGCCTATACCTCCTCGTAACCCAGGGGAGAGACTCATAGCCCTGCAGTGGGCTCATTACAAAGAGTCGTGATGATGATGATGAATAGAATACACCCAGATAGATAACCGGAATTGGACATTTTTCGGGCGGAAATCAAAACCAGCAACCACTGGCGTTTGAGGCAAATAGGTTTACTCCATCGCCAAAGTGGTCGGCAAACCGTGGTTTAGAATAGCCCTACCACCGCTGGATTATCGAGTCGTAAAAGGCGACTAATCCGAGTGACCCCCGCTTGGTGGTAGGATCCCGTCAGGGCCCGACTGGCTAGCGAACACCCTTCATATAAAATCTGCCGCCAAATGTTACCGCTCCGGCGGTGATGGGTTCCCTTATGAAGAGCCAGTTCTTTCCGAGGCCCGTGTGCTGTCATCTTCAACCTCATCTTCAGTTACATTCAGGTGAGATTGAGGTCAAATGCGGGCTTATATTATAATAAAAAATAACTAATATTTTAAGGTTTTTGCATTTAATAATGCTGAATTAATCGTATAGATCTGAAAAAATATAATTATCAAATAATACATACATAACTTCACGCCTGTATCCCTTATGGGGTAGGCGGAACACCAGAGGTTATAAGACCATCTGATGTCACGTTTGACAAATAAGGTATTATAATGATGGAGCGAGGCCATTGCAGTAACAGGGGGTCAGCCTATCGCCCGCAAAAACGCCAATACAACCTCTGTCCCTTAACTGACTTTTACAGGATGCCCGGGAAGAGAAGCAGCTGGCCCATTCTAGGTTTTTATTTCGCTCCCAGTCCAGCATTAAATAATAATTGAGTTTTTTTTAAGAATAATTATTAAATACAAAACCTTAATAAAAATGCAATGCTTCACTTGAACTTGAGATTAATATCGTAATGAAATTGATCTCGGGTGGTTTAGCTGCAAAGCTAACCCACTAGATGGAGCTACGTTAGCAATGTAACGTTAAAACAGAATATTGCACCTTCAGCAGTGCTAGCACGGATCTTTTGTCGATCGTAAGTTTACGAATGCTCGTATAGTATGGAGACGGTTTTGCAAGCAATAATTGAAATCTATCCATTGCCGCACGGTCAGCTTAAATAAATGTGTTCCTTCTTAATTTTGAATGTTTGTTAACAGGTTCTACTCTTAAATAACTGTAAAATAAAAAATTACATTGTTACTAAAAACTTGCAACCGACTCCATACTATACAAGCATTCGTAAACTTACGATCGACAAAAGATCCGTGCTAGCACTGCTGAATTGTATAGACTCAATTCAAAAATCCAAGAAATCGAGTTACCATCAGAAGTAATTTTTTGCTGTTATTTCGCTAAAGATAAACTTAACTTTACACAGGGTTAATTGTAATTAGCGCATCACCACTTGCGCCTAGGCAGCCTCTCTTATTAAAATTAAGACTTAAATTTTTTTGTTTTCCCATACAACAAAATATTGATAGCCTCGGTTTAGCGGCGTAGCTCTATTTACTCTGAGCGCGTAGGTATGCCACGCACCTTGCGCAGTAAAATATCGGTTCATAATAATCATCATCACAACTCTTTGTAATGAGCCCACTGCAGGGTATGAGTCTCTCCCTTGGGTGATGAGGAGGTTTTTAGGCCACAGTCCACCAAGCTAAGCTGGCCCAGTGCTAGGTGGTGGAGGTCAGAATTATCAGGGTACCGATCCGGCTTCTGACAAACCCTAACGACTACTGTATACAAGTATACAGCACCCGGGACCGACCGCTTAACGTGCCCTCCGAAGCACGGAAGTCGCCGTGGGAAATGAATGGTCGGCGGTCACCCACCCAAGCACCGACCGCGCCGAACGTTGCTTAACCTGTGATATCGTATGATACACACAGTAACCACGCGCCACGACGACTTCTCATAATAATAATAGGTAAAAAACAGAAAACGCTTCCTTTAGAAAGCAATAAGGCTTATTTGGCGTCTAATGGGCAATATGAATTACTTGATGCATTATCTATCAGCCGACCAGTTAGGACCAAACTAATCTATCTACAAAAAAAATATAGAAGAACAAGATGCTACCCTGAAAATTATTTTTTAATACAGTTGCTCAAAAAGTGGCGTATTGCAGGGACGTTTAGCGTTCGGGATGTGGGCTATTACACACTTGTGCTTTTTCATTACCTTTTCCGCACTCGTGCGTTCTCTTTCCCAAATGTCAAACATTATGTCCATTAAAAAGACAAAATCAACCACGAAGTTTTTACTTAAAACAAAATTCATAGAAGTTTTTACGATTCATGCAAATATTTCTGAAAAGAAGCTACTAATTTGTTTCAATATCAGGTAAAATGATTTGATGCAATGAGTTAGGTTAGGTTTCATTTCATTTTATCTCATTAAATTCATTTTCATTTCATGTCAATGCAAAAAATCTAGTAAAGACTTGGCTGTATGGGCATAGTTCCCTTTGCCTACCCAGAATGAGTAAACAAAACAAAAAAAACTCTGTTTATAATCTTTCGCGGCTGGCGCCATTTTGTATATTTTATAAAATTGCTTAATTTTTTCGCAACTGTATTAAAAATAGTCGTTCAGTACATGCGCGGAACCGTCATTGCAACTCGTTCCGACTGTCAACCCTCGCCTTCGGCTGCGCCTCGGTTCGTGTAGACATTTGTCGGAACTCTTTGCAATGACAGGCTTTCCGCACTCGTAATGAAATATACTATTATTGTTTGCTGCGCAGGAAAGTCGCTAAGTAGCATAAAGTTTTATTTTGATTAGGATAAATAAAAATGTTGATTATAAATTCACGTTTTATGTTTATTATTATTAACTGTGTACCTAGGTAGGTACTGAATCACTGTGTACATAAATAAATAAATAAATAAAATCCCCAGACAATCACACCAACTACATGGCCCCAAAGTAAGCATAGCTTGTGTTATGGGATACCATATAGCGAACTAGGGGGGAACCTAGAATATAAATACATAAATAGATAAACACCCAGACACGGAACATTTTTTTTTCTGGTTCCGTGCGGGGATCGAACCCGCAACCACTGGCGTCTGAGGCAGATAGGTTTACCCCAACGCCATAGTGGTCGTCATATAGGAGAACACAGTTGCTCATTTCTCTGTTTTCCGTTTTTGATCCATAGCTTACTATCTTGATAAAATATAGTTGTTACACTAACATTTGTACAAATTTCAGACCAATACTACGAAAATTTCTTGATTTTTTGACCTTCTGAAAAATCCGAGTCACTGTTGCCTCCTTGACCCTACTTCTTACAGAATGTAGGGTCAAGAAGCAAAAGTTTTTTTGTTTTTAATTTTTGTGTTATTTATAAAGATTTGTAAAAATTCGTAGAACAAATGTTGTTGGGGTTGATGTGGAGAAGCTGCTTGCAAAAGGTGATGCGCTAATTTAAATTAACCCTGTAGATCCCAAAAATATAAGTATTCAATAATAATTGAGTTTTCTTCAAAAAAATTATTAAGTACAAAAACTTAAGAATATTAATTAAAAATGCAATGCTTCACTTGAACTGAGATTTACAATATCGTAATGAAATTGATCTCGGGTGGTTTAGCTGCAAAGCTACCCCACTAGATGGAGCTACGTTAGCTATATAACCAGAAACAGAATATGCTAAGTAATTTCGATGGCGTGTGGCTTAGTTGGAAGAGCATCCACCCGGCAAGCGGGAATTCCCGCTTCCCAGGTTCGAGTCCTGCAGGGCTTAGCATGCTAACATCGATAAATACTCGAATAGACAAGATAAATATTATTTTGTTATTTTATCCTATTATTTATGCTAGTATGAGCACCATAATATATAGAATTACTCGATTTGATACCATGATTAAGACCAAAGAACCAAATCAACTGACTGACTGAGTGACTGAGGTACTGAGTGACTGACAGACAACGTACAGCCGTAACTACTGGGCGTAGAGAGCTGAAATTTGGAACATACATTCTTTAAGGGATGTAGGGGTGCACTTAGGAAGGAATTCCCGAAATTCCCACGGGAACGGGAAATATAGGACTTTTTAGTTTGTATGAAAAATCTTATTCCTTGAGTGCATGGGTGTGATACTTGGTATAAAGGTTCTTTCAGTGGGTGTCTGGTTGTATAGTTTCTGAAATTTCCACGAGAAGGGTAGCTAAGCGCATACGAAGTTGCGGGATAAAGCTAGTATGTCATAATCTTAATAAATAACATACACTAAATACCATATTCTAAGAAAATATCGATAAAAGGCCCGATTTATCGTTGTCGACGGTAGCATGCTAGCCCCGCTGGTCGGTTGATTGTATCGAGTATAAAATAAAACACTTTTTTAACTGGATATAATTTATATTTTACATATTTACTTGACGTTTCAGTGTCGTTTCAGATCTCGTGGTCGCAGGGTACAATTATACGCGATAAATCCGGTTAGAAAGTGTTTTTTTTTAGTTATACAGGGTGATAGGTGACAAATTTTAGATATTGAAGAAGAGCACTCTGTACGCGATTCTTAATTCCCTATAAATGAATTAACTTTTGTTACTATTTACTTTACTTACACCGGAGTCAATCGCGGCACGGCTAGTGTAAAAATGCGTTGCGTAATCAGTTCTTTAACTTTCGGTTAAGTTTACTAAGTAAATAAGTAATAATAAATTTATGAGATAGGAGTAATAATAATTTTATATTCTTCCATGCTGGGCTGGGAGCGAAAGAAAAACATAGAATGTGCCAGCTGCTTCTCTTCCCGGGCAAACTGTAAAAGTCAGTTAAGGGACGGAGGATTTATTGGCGATTTTGCGGGCGACAGGCTGACCCCCTGTCACTGCTATAGTCTCTTTCCATCATAATAATTCCTTCTTTGTCAAACGTGACATCAGATGGTTTTTATAGCCTCTGGTGTTCTGCCTACCCCATTAGGGATACAGGCGTGAAGTTATGTATGTATGTATGTAAATTTATTATATTTTTCTCTTCATGTATGATCTCAGACTATCACGTCCCCGAATTTCGAAAGTGACCCACCAGTCATCGCGAAAATTTAAAACAATATTATTTAGTATATTTGTAGCGACATCTAGCGACGCGCTATAGTACGATGACGACACGACGAATTTCCTACATCGCGCTATCAAAGTTTATATAGCAGCTAACATATATACAACATCCCGACATCAACCGTCGGGCCGTGGGCCGCGGCATGCCATCCCTTTTCTGGGGATTGGGAACGAACACCTTGTCTGTTCGTTCCCCCATATATTTTTATAGTTTTTTTAAACGCAACTGACCTGGATATCTTCGAACCGGTGCTTCAATTGAGTATGTAATTCCAATCCCTTGTCGCTCACAAAAGTATGTCCGCAGAGGAGGCACACATGTCTGCTTGTGTGTTTTAAGCGCACGTGGCTCATATACGTTCCTGCTATGCTGTGGACACGAAGAATCAATAATAAATAATAAATAAAATCCCCAGACAATCACACCAACTACATGGCCCCAAAGTAAGCATAGCTTGTGTTATGGGATACCATATAGCGAACTAGGGGGGAACCTAGAATATAATTACATAAATAGATAAACACCCAGACACGGAACATTTTTTTTTTTCTGGTTCCGTGCGGGGATCGATCCCGCAACCACTGGCGTCTGAGGCAGATAGGTTTACCCCAACGCCAAAGTGGTCGTTAATAATAAATAAATATTTCTGACACTCACACAACATTATCTAGCCCAAATTAAGTTTCTTAAAGAACTTGTGTTATGGATACTAGTTAATTGATACACTTAAGAAATATATAAACATACATATTGAATAAATACATATTTTTTATTAGAAAATAAACTTAAATAAACATATAAACGTCCATGACTTGACGACTAATAACTGTGTTCATTACACAAATATCTGTCGCCGCCGGGATTCAAACCCAGGACCTCTGGCATAGAAGGCAATGTACGTTACACCTAGTTCTTGCTATTTTACGATAAAACGAGTTTAAAAATAAAGAAGTTATCAAGTTGATTTTACTTCTACTGTAACCGTTTTAAAGCACTATGTATGTTTGGCAATTAATTATTTTCATTAAAGTTACTTTAAAGATAAAGTACCGTAACATACTGCTTGAGCGCGCCTTATATTGATAAACAAAGTCGGTTATGGTGTGAATAAACAGTATGTCATTGTTTTATATTTGAAATTTGAATATTATCTTTCTGACAGGGTCAGAAATATTTATTTATTATTCTTGTCCCTTCCTTCAGAAAGGGAAGTTCATTGTTTTGTCCGAAGAATTTAATCTTCGGAAAAATAACGCGAAACGTATCAGCCACCCATTTATATTTAATAATAGTCAAATAATGTAAATATAATCGTAATAAATTATTTAATTAGAAATTCCAGTCTTTTCAGTACACACCTCAAATCAATTATTTATAAATTTCTTTAAAATTTTATGCAAAAAGATTGACAAAAGCTCGTTCGTTTTCAATCATTCTCATTCAGTACTTACACTACGAAGCTTTTAACTGGTATCAATATTTTCGTATTTGACATTTTGAACTGTCAGTTTACTGCATTGAATTATTTGCCAGGGTATAAATGTATTTTCGCGGCCCTCACAACTCTGCCACCGCATCAAAAGAAGTATGTGCGCTAGTGTAACCATGCGTTGCGTAATGAATTCTTTAACTTTCAGTTAAGTATACTCAGTTAATTTAATTTATTTTTTTATTTATTAAGACCACCAGTAAAAGTTACATTATATCTTATATCTTGTCAGATAATAAAAGATCATGCAAAATGCAACCTCCGATTAAGGTAGCCATCATTCAAACAAATATAAGCAAAAAAAATTAGTGAATAATGTAAAATGTATGCTAACAAAAAATATACAATAAAAATTAAAAACATTAGAATTAAACTGAAAAGAAAATAGAATAAAAGAGAAAAAACATTATTAGTGACTCTCCCGAACACTGCTAAAAGTGTTAGAATCATACGGTCGGTCACTATAAGCGGACAAAGTTTGATAAAAAAGGGTCACAATAAGCGATATGTCACTATAGGCGAAGTCATTATATCCGACTTAGTTATATAATTCATATGAAAACCAAACTTCACTGTGCAAACACGTCATAATAAGCAGTTGGTCAATATAAGCGGAGTCATAATAAACGGATTCTACTGTAGGTATTTCACTTTCACCAGAAATTCCTATGTATAGACCTTACTACACTTTCGCCTCAGTCACACGCACACCACCACCCGCTAAGTATCTATTGCATTACGCTTATGTAACCAGGCGTTGCGTGATAAATTCTCTAACTTTCGGTTAAGTTTACTCAGTAAATAATCAATATTTATTTTTTATTTTTTCTCTTCACGTATGATCTCAAACTATCAAGTCCTGAAATTTCGAAAATCCCTCACCAGTTACCCTTTAGATATTACATTTATTTGCATCAGACACACGATATAAACAAATGGCGATCATAAAAACCCTCAGCAGGGGTCATCGATGCGACAGCGACGAATGACATAATTGGTTTTCACACTTATATCATAACACGACACCAGCGCTCTTCGCTAATGACGGCGTGAGTAAGAACTGTTATTCACCGAACTGTTTGACAAATTTCTTTAGGTTTTGGTATTCTGCTAATTGTAAAAACTGTGAGCTCGACGACGGAAACTGTGACATCTTTTTCTTTCGCTTTCAAAAGATAAAACTTAAGGGTTAGCTTCTATACCATACGTAGAATATACAGTAAAAGAATTAGCATGATCAGTGCTGGTATAGACTTTCATACAAATGTATTTAACTATTTTACAACAAAGTATTTTGACAAGCATAGTCAACCTAATAAGCTAAAACAAGACTTGTGCCGCAGTCAGTGACCTTATGACCTTTCCCGCACCGGCTGAACTTTGTAGTACGTATCTGTCTTAGTTACCCATCACTTTATTTTTACGCCATCTGTTATCGAATAGATTTCATCAAAAGCTAACAGCTGTTTTTAGGGCTGACACTTAGATATTTTGATCTAAGCTTTGAAATTGTTTTTCGGCCGAACCGTAAGGATAACAAATTTATGTTACTGTTACTTATAAACTACATCACCAAACATACAATTCCCTTAAGTATTATCTCTTCATTATGTTACACGTTGTATATAAGTAGGTACTTACGAGAACTCCTCTTTACAATGTGGGCATTGATACTTAGTGCCGTTGTGGTATTTCTCATGTAAGATTGCTGCGTGCCTGTAAGCAAATACATACATAACTATAATAAATAAATTAAAAACTCATTACATGGTTGAAGCGGAAAAATTAAATTAAATGTATTCGTACAAAGGCGACCTTATCGCTCAAGAGCGATTTCTACCGGGTAACAATATAGACATACAAAACTTCACGTCTGTATCCCTTATGGGGTAGGCAGAACACCAGAGGCTATAAAACCATCTGAGGTCACGTTTGACGAATTTCGAGGTATTATAATGGTGGAGAGAGACTATTGCAGTGACAGGGGGACAGCCTATCGCCCACGAAAACGTCAATAAAACCTGTAAATAATACTTAATAACAACCACTTTGGTAATGGGGTGAACCTGTCTGCCTCAGACGTCAGTGGTTTATTAATTTAATTTATTTATGTTTGTGATTAATATATAAAGGTGAAGTTAAATGAATGATTAAATAATTATATTTAGGTATAAAAAGTGAATTTTGAATAAGTTATTTATATGATTGTATAAATGTTGAACTATCTGTTTTTGCTGTTTATTTGATGGTGGGTGTGATACGTTACGTGGTGAGTCACCCACAGTAATAATAATAAAATAAATAATAAAATCCCCAGACAATCACACCAACTACGTGGCCCCAAAGTAAGAATAGCTTGTGTTATAGGATACCATATAGCGAACTAGGGGGGAACCTAGAATATAAATACATAAATAGATAAACACCCAGACACGGAACATTTTTTTTTTTCTGGTTCCGTGCGTGCAACCACTGGCGTCAGAGGCAGATAGGTTTACCCCAACGCCAAAGTGGTCGTCGCCTCCCCGCGGCGCACCCTGGAAGCAGCTAGACCCGGTAACGTAGGGTCTAGGCTGACCAGTCCTCTCACCACGATGAATATACCTACAAATCCTTGCCTTAATAATAATATACTCGAGACTGCCCGAATCGTTCGCCGGTTTCTTTCTCTCTTGCCCTGATACCCGACCGACTGGTCGTCACAGTATCGACCGAGTATTTTTTTTCTTCTTTTTATTATAAAGTAATCGACCGAGGTAATTTCATTGGTAGTTAGCCCGCATGCGTAGACCCGCCGCATGAAAATGCGCCATTATCAAGGAGCAGTAGAGTTAATATAACCATACACGGAATGGTTACAATATTGTCAAATCAATATTCTTCCATGCTGGACTGGGAGCGAAAGAAAAACATTGAATGTAGGTACCATCTGCTTCTCTTGCTGGGCGTACAAAAATGTAAAAACGCTGTATCCTTGCCTTCTTCTTCTTTGCGTGTCGATGAATATGTTTATTATTATATTTTGCCCGCCCAGAAACTTGCCACCTTTATGGCGTTATCGGTGGCTTGTGCGAGGTCCTCGGTTGTGCAGGTTTCCGGGCACATGGGGCAGGAGAGAAGGTGTAACATTGTTTGTGGAGTCGCGTCGCACAAACAATGCTCATCTCCGTCAACGCTGAAACCCCATTTTACAATGTTTTCTTTACTACGGCCGACCTGGGTCCGGAGTCTGTTTAGAGACTTCCAAATTGGCCATGGCAAATCTTTTCCGGGCGGGAGGTGTTCAGACAGAGTCAAGGGGGGTTGGGCAAATTTTTCACTCCATAAATTGACTCTCGTTTTTGCAGCATCGGCAGGGTTAATTGGGGGGGTGCATGAAAGGAGCCTCCCCGCGGCGCACCCTGGAAGCAGCTAGACCCGGTAACGTAGGGTCTAGGCTGACCAGTCCTCTCACCACGATGAATATACCTACAAATCCTTGCCTTAATAATAATATACTCGAGACTGCCCGAATCGTTCGCCGGTTTCTTTCTCTCTTGCCCTGATACCCGACCGACTGGTCCGATTGTCGGGTCTTTTCCGCCGAAACGCGAGTTATAAGTATGCGTAATAATAATTCATTTATTTCAGGTTGCATAGACCCATAAAAATACTATAAAAATTAACAAAATCATGAAACGGATTGAATAAATAATAAAATAAGATTATAATATGAACAAATAATTGAATAAGATTTAGAATAAAGTGCAATTAATTCATTAAAAAAAATAAAACACTTTTTAACCGGATTTATTGCGTATATTTACATTTTAAATTTTAACTCGACGTTTCGGTGTCTTTGCAGATCCCGTGGTCAGTCGCTCGTGATTATTAATAGTATGAATCGCGAAAACTTAAGCCAATATAAGTTCATTAAAATTTAAAATATGGAAATTTATATAGCATTATTAAATTGATAACACATACAATTACAGAATATTATAGTGTTAGTAAAGAGATACAAAGCTTATTTGCTAGTGTGAGTAAAAAAAACATTAACGGCGCGGTGGTCTGTGCATATCTATCCACTTTGATAGATATGCACAAATTAAGAGCCCATTCACAC
The DNA here is from genome assembly GCA_944452665.1 of Stenoptilia bipunctidactyla. Lineage (NCBI taxonomy): Eukaryota > Metazoa > Arthropoda > Insecta > Lepidoptera > Pterophoridae > Stenoptilia > Stenoptilia bipunctidactyla. The sequence continues at coordinate 16,399,329 of OX101746.1, forward strand.
CAGGACGATTCGTGTTTTTTGAGGAATCGTCTTTTTTCATGATTCGTTTTTTTTTTTTTGACGGTGGCAATGCTTTTTAAATTCCCTTGTTCACACGCATCACGAATCGTGTAAAATGACGGACACGTCTTAAATCACGTATAGTCTTTTAAAACTCTCATTCGTCAATTTTTTGTGACGAATGAGTTAGGTAGTTCAGCCAAGACTGAACTCTGAATCACGAAACGAATGTGAACATCAATCCGGATATTTTGACGAATCGTGAAATAACACGATTCCGTATGCAATGTGAACGTGTATCCGTCATCATGACGTATCGTGTTTTTGGACGAATCGTCATTGACGGATCTGGTGTGAACGGGCCCTTAATAATATTCTTTGCTTAAAGAAATGAATTAATACCTTCTAGAAGTTACGTAGGGGCACTGGCGACAGCTAAATTTCTGTAGATGAGCTTTAGCGTGATTCCGCACAGCGTACTTATTCCTAAAGTGCACCTTACATACGTCACATACGTAGGGGCCGCTTTGCTGCAAAAAAGAATTTAGTTTAACTGGGCAGGTACAACAAGAATTTTTTGATTGGCTGTAAATTGTTCTGGCTTGTTATTGTGTATTTTTTTTATCTTATTTTTAAAAGATGAATGCTGTTGAGTTTCTTGCCACTTCTTCTCAACAGATCGACTTTCCGAAGTGGTGGTAGATTCAGTTCAATTTGTAAATTGTTTGACTTATTTCAAATGTATTTAAATACTTACGAAATAAAGAATATTTGAGTTTGAGTTTGATTATTTAAATCATTTTTAAAATTAAAAAATATTTACATACCTATCAGTCTTTTTTAGTCAATTTGTTTTTAATACATAACCTCTTCAAAAAAAAAATTAATGGCTCAAAGTTAACAAAAAAACTATTAACATTTGGGTTTCACCACAATCGCAGTACCTATTATCTCAACCGTGGAGATATTCTAAGATCATTCTACAAAAAATATAAAAAAAAAATTAAAAACTATTTTTTTTTTATTTAACACTCGTACTCGTATACTCACATCTGTATGCCTAATCATATGACTCTTATACGCCTCTTGATCCAAAAAACCTTTGTAGCATTCCGTGCATTTAAATTCCGAATACTTAAAATTCCTAGACTCTTTTCTTTTTAATATATCTTGCATTTGTTCATCAGGACTCAAATCCGTTATAGTAAATATATCCTCACTTATAATCTGTTTAAACCTCTGTCGCGCTTTACCAACCTTTTCACTGCTAACCTTTTTAGTGACAGCTTTTTTAATAACTTTCTTTTTTTTCACGACTGTCTTTTTTTTTGCTAAAACTTCATCGCTAGAGGAACTGTCATCGGATTTATAAAAACTATGATTGGAGTCTTCATTTTTGATATCTATGTCTATGTCATTAGGTTCATTTTCGTCTTTATATTCGATTTCATCTTCGAAATCTTTGTAGCTGTTGACTTCGTCATCATCTAAGGGTGGAGAGACGTCGTCTATTAGATCATCGATTTTGTATCCATCATTCTTTTCATCTTCATCTATTTCGAGATCGTAGTAATTAGCTTTGAAATGTTTTGCGCAAAGGGTGGATTCGAAATTATTTTTCTTGCAGTTTGCATTTAGAATTCTCTTGTTGAGCTGAAAAGTGATTATTTGATTTTTTTATTATCAACGAATGCATAGCATTAAAAAACCATCTTCAAGTTCTTTGGCTTAACTATAAGGTTGTCAATGTAAATATTCTCCGTATTTATTTTCATTCCAAATTTTCAAGAAGTACAGAAACGATTTTAGTAAAATTTATATGGGACCAACTCTGAAGTAACCTCTATCATATGAAACAAGCATATTCAAAATCACTTCATAATTGTCCAAAAAACAAAGACACAAAAAAAAGTGTACACTGTATAGTTTATATTACATTTGCTTCATAATTATTTATATCTATTTATCGATACTTAAATGTTTCAATTTGACTGGGTCAAATAAAAAATGTACAATTGTAGGTAAAATAACTCACATTGACATTGGTTTTCAACAGATCAGTCAGCAAATTACAACTGGTTATAGCTTTTCGCTTGAACTTAACACTTGTGTGTAGTCGATAGGAACACTCAAAGCAAAAGTACTGAGGCAGCCCGTCGCTTGGTGATACCTGGAGGAAAGAAATTATATTATTTATACAATATTGAACACTCCATTATTATTATTATTTGGGTTACAGGACTGTTTGAACAGTATTGTCCGCTTGTCACACTGCGACCGAAGAAGATCTCCATTCAGTGATGAGCAACACCTTTAATATTGACTTAAGTTTTCGCGATTCATACTATTAAATAAAACACTTTTTAACCTTTGTGACCACAGGGTCTGCAAAGACACTGAAACGTCGAGTCAAAATTTAAAATGTAAATATACGCGATAAATCCGGTTAAAAAGTGTTTTATTTAAGAGCAACACCTTTTTCTAAATCCCATCCCCCAATTTTTTTTTCAGGAAATTGTACAGCTTGTAAACAGTAATAAATGAGAAATAAGTAAATTATGGCCACTAAAAATTTATGAAAAACAAGATAATATAAAGTAACACTACAATTACACAACTCTGAAACAATTAAAAAGAACAGAAATTACATTACTAACCCTGACAAGCACACCACATGCTTTTATTAAGCAAAGCTTGTGATGTGGAATGCCATATAGCAAACAAGGGGGACCTAGAATATATAACATATACATATGTAGATGAGCACCCAAACCATGACCTTTTTTTTGTTTCTTAACTGCTTAGCGTGAAGGTTTTTCGCAAACTCTAACAATTTTAAAGATACATATTTTGTTTTTACTTAAATAAAAGGCTAGGAACTATAGAGGCTAGCACCACAACTAATGAGATTTTCTGCATACTTATATGTATTAAAAGTTTGCAAGCCCATTTCCACATAAAAATGTAATATGACATTAATTTTAATATGGTGAAACTGCCATATTAAAATCCTCTGAGCAGACATACGGAGATACATATGACAACCACTTGGGCGATGGGGTAAACCTGTCTGCCTCAGACGCCAGTGATTGTGGTTTTGATTCCCGCATGGAACAAGAAAAAATAATGTTCCATGTCTGGGTGTTTAGCTATTTATGTATTTATATTCTAGGTTCCCCCCTAGTTCGCTACATGGTATCCCATAACACAAGCTATGCTTACTTTGGGGCCATGTAGTTGGTGTGATTGTCTGGGTTTTTTTTTTATACAATCCAATCATTTCACACAATTTTAACAGAACATATTTGATCGTATAATCTGCACCAGTAGAGTTATTGAATATTTTATTTAAAAAATGAATAATACAATAATTACTAATAATAAACCAAATACTTACACAGTAACCTGTGATATCCTCATATAAAGTTTGTAGACCATATTTTGATACATGGTAAAATCTTGAATTAGTGTTCAGGCATATTCTACAAGCCTGAAATTTATAAAATAAGTTTCGATTTAATAAAAAATAACACTAAGTTAAAAACATACCTATAGATTTTTATTTGCCACAAAAACAAATTCGACATTAATTTCATAAATAACAAACTTTACGAATCCCATACCTGCATGATCCAAGTAATTGCAAATAATATGTAGCTTTCTAATTCATTATAAGTAATAGTAACTTTAATTGGGTTCAATCACCGACAACTTTTATTAAAACCTCTAGTAGTAAATGCTTAAACAAATTATTTCAAGAGGAATATAAGCTAAAACATCTGAACTTTAGAATACTAATTCGCCGACACAACTATTTATATTATTTATTATGATTTTTAATAATATTGATATTGAGTTTGGAAGAGTAAGAGTGACAGAGACAGCCATACTAACATTCACATTTGACAGTTAGGTAGTGTTTCCAAAATTATCATTATATTTTGCACTAAAAATATTGCAAAAATAAATTCTCCAATTCTAATCATTCAGACAAATGGCGATAGATATTGGACGTCACACAAAAAAATAAAAGGAATAGAAAGATAAATAATACTTATTATGTTTCGAGACGCAGCAAGGGAAATTTCGGGTGTGTCTGTACTCAGCGATTGACCATGTACTGCGTTATAACAAATACATTAAATGATTAGTTCGATATTTGTTTTATCGAAATGTATATAGCACGCAATTTGTTCCGTTTTAGTATTTGTAAAAATAGGCTTCTCCTATAGCAGTTAGCAAACGATGTACTTTTAATTAGTTCACAAAATCTTGATAGATGAGTACCTACATTGACTACTTTTTATGAATAAAAATCATTAGGTAACTCTTTAAGGAAATAAGACGACACAAAGAAAAGTAAAGCGGCGATGTATTTCTTAGGTTAGTTTTCTTTGATAATTCAAATTAGTTTTTATTCAGATTAGGGATATATTTACTTAAGTTTTGTAAAAACTCTCACGACCATTATCCCCAAGGGGTAGTCCTCTTTATACAGCTGATCTTAAGGCGCGTGCGTTAGCTGGATAGGTAACAGATCGGGCGCGCGCACTTTCCTTGAAATGTTTAGATTTTTTTATTGTAAAACTGTAAATCCAAACAAAAAACGTTTTTTTGTATTCGAATGGGGAAGACTATCTAGGATATTTTTCTCCAAGTACTTTTTTGGAGACCTTTTATAAAAAATGTCCCATACAAAACTTATTCCCTCCCTATGACATATTTGCCTTCTATAAACTTTAATGAATATACCTATTTACTCTATTGCTCGAGGTAAAATTATTAAGAATAAAATTATGATTTCACACCAGTTTTCACACAATGAAAATGGAACCCCACCTGGCCGATCTCGTAATAGTTTAAATCTACCGCCATAAAGAGAATGCTATAATTTTAAATTTCCCACCAGCTCAAAAAAGCCGACACCAGCGCTATCTGACCCTACATAGCAGGAACTATATCTTTGACGGGGTATTTTTTTTGTATGAAGTGGCGCTTCTTCTCCTGAGTATAGTGTTCCTTGACTACTAGTGCTTGCGGTGGGAACACAGCGTTGTTCTCACCTGTGCCTACTGTTCCCACTTGGTTATGCGTACTCTATGCTTTATTATTACTATAAGGTACTCTAAGGCCCACATATGGGAAGAAAAAATGTTTGATGCGGTTTACGTGAACGAATGATATTTTTTTTACAATAGTATCGTGAAATTGGGAAACAAAATGTTGACTCATAAATATTTTATAGGTAAGGTGAGTGGGAGGAAGATGGAAAACGGGGTAAGACAGAAAGTCAACAATATCGCCACATCTAGCAGATTTTTAGAAGTGTTTGTAGCACTGTTTAACCCGCCATTTAATTTTCTCCTATGCCTCAGTCATCGTTTGAAGTTTATTGCACAGAAACATATTTTTTTTTACAAAATTATACAATCTGACTTTTTACGTTTTTCTTCAAGTATTTTTATCTTACCTCGCATCCTGTAACTTTTATTAAAAGCTAGGTAGGTATAACGGATTCTTTTGGATATTTAATAATTACATTTTATTTACGTTTGAGTTATTAAATCGTTTTTTGCCATTACTCGTATTTTAGGAATTGACACAATTTTCTATCTTTACCCATTACATTTTGATGGGGTAAGATGAACATATCAATTTTTGAGTAAGATATGTGGAATATTATTATGCTACAAAATATCACAAATCTAACAAAATAAGATTTTTTTGTTTGTTGCTGATTTTGCCGTTAACTTTTATTATCAATGTTACTTTAAACAATCGCTCAGCAATGTTTGAGAACATCCACTTCGATCTTTCCCCGGTGGGGTAAGATTGAAATACAAAAATTAAAATATTTGTCTTGTCTTTGTTTCCTTAGGCGTTTTGACGCACGAGTCTGTTATTTTGTTTTTAGGGCATTAATTTCCACAGACTAGTATTGTGAACAATTTTAGAAAATACTTTGATCTTTCCCCGTCACCTTTCCATCTTTCCCGTTTTTTATTTTTGTCGATTGCAAATGATGTTTGGTTTGGTATTCATTACTTTATAGATTTAAATGAAATTTAACAAACTAGTTTAAATATATACTCTCGGGTCATCATTCATAAGACATCAAGTTTAATTTTTTAGTGCTATGTAGTGTTTCACCAGGATTCAAAAACAACACTCCTCATCTCATTAAAAAACCGTTCGGTCTTGCCCCCACTCACCTTACTTTCATTTTCTCATTTCTGAAATGCTTTAAGTCACTTACTTTTTCGCCGATTTTAAATAATAGCAAAAAAAACAATTTTACTTTTATTGTGACCATTTTAAAGCACTAAGTACTTAGGCATAATTAAATATATTTATTTATTTATTTATTTACACTTCAGTTTTTACAGGTAAAGTAAAAGAAAAAAGAACACTTACACTAAAAATAAAAACTTGGCGGTCTTATCGCTGAGGAGCGATTTCTACCAGACAACCATGATTGATATAATTAATTGATTGATGATTAATATAATTAATTATATTCATTAAAGTTACTGTAAAGATAAAGTACACACAACAAATTCATGTTTTATGCATTGCTTTAAAATTTTATGCTAAGGTAATGAAAACCATTAATTTTCAATCATTCTCATTCCGTTACTTACGAAGATATTAACTGCAGGGCTAGCATGCAACCATCGATAAATAGTCGAATCGACAAGATAAATATTATCTTGTTATTTTATCCTATTATGTAAGCTAATATGCGCACCATAATAGATAGAATTACTCGATTTGATACCATGATTAAGACCACAGAACCAAATATGTCCAGGCGCGGTCCCAGACTGAAATTTTGGGGGGGGGGTCACGACAATTTTTTTGTATCAGAAGTACACTGACCTCTATAATTACCACTGGACTGGCTGTTCCGTAAGTTTGACAGCTATTTTTTTGTGCCTATTTGAAGCGCCACTAGCGAGTAGCGAGTGTCCGCAGAACAAATTTTGACGTATATTGCAAGTGGCCGCCAGAGAAGTGCTTGCTTATTGTTAGGTGATTTTATATTTTTTAAATATTAATTCGAATTTTATGTTGCTATTGTTATAAGCATTATATAAAAATTATCAAGAATGAGGACATGTGTATATTGTAAGCGACTAGTTTTAGTACCACGGACCCTCGCTACGTCCGACAGCGCCAAGATGGCGATTATCAAACGGGCACAAAAGCACTTTGACAGCCGCCAGTCCAGTGGTAAATATAGAGGTCAGTGCAGAAGTATCTTTTTCTTCCTCCTTCTCTTTTAAGGGGTTCATCTTTTCATGATTTTGGGGGGGGGGGGGTCATGTCCCCTGTGACTGCCTGAATATGTCATAATCTTAATAAATTACATACACTAAATACCATAATCTAAGAAAATATCAATAAAAGGCCCTATTTATCGTTGTCGACGGTAGCATGCTAGCCCAGCTGGTATCTGTTCGGGCTAACCGAACATTTTATAAGTAAGTATAATGTCAGCATATTGTATTCAGCGCGTCGCTACTAAGCAATTTACCTCACCAGTGCATAACTATCTGTCAAGCGCGACCCTACTCATAACTAGCAATTTTACTATCTAGTTTATACATCTTCATTTATATATAAGATTTTAGTGAATAAAGATCTAAACTAGCAAAAACTACTTTTCAAACGACTTCCAAAAAAGGAGGAGGTTCTCGATTCATCTGTATGTTTTTTTGTGTCTTTGTTACACGATATTTCGGACAATTATGAATCGATTTTGAAAATTGTTGTTTCATATGACAGAGGATACTTCATAGTTGGTCCCATTTAAATCGGTTGAGTACTTCATTGAAAATTTCAAACTTTTGGAAAAATATGTATGATTTCGGAGAATGTTTACGTTGATGATATTCTTTTGACGTGAAGTCGGTTTTTTTACTGCTCTGCATTCGTTGATTATACTAAATTCTATAGTATCATTATTTTCCTTTTTGACATTTCAAACTGTCAGTTTACTGCATTGAGTTATTTGCCAGGGTATAGGTAATTTAAAACTATCTTTAAGGTGGGGGAGGCTCGTAGGTACTAAATGCAACGATACTTCTTAAACGGATTATTGAATAAACGGATTTCATACCTATTGTCACTTCAATATGAAAACAACATTCTCTGGTACGTATATGTTGTAGGTACCGTAGGGTTTGTGTGCGACTTATATTTTGTAAGTAAAGAGTTTATAAGCGCAAACCAACCTTACGGCAGATGTAAGAACTTCTGTAACATCCGAGGAGTGCACTCCAATCTCAATGATGTCCACCACCACCTCGAGACGGAGAGACCCCACCTACTGTTCCTAACGGAGACGCAGATCTGTGATCCGTCAGACTCGGCATACCTTTGTTGCCCAGGTTACATCCTGGAGTCCAAATTCCACCCGCACGCTGGGGTATGCATGTATGCCAGTGACAAGATCTGTTGTCAGCGTCTCCGTTACTTAGAAGTGCCGGACCTTTCAGTTATGTGGGTTCACATAGATACCGGCCTAGAGCAAATGGTATACGCTGGTATTTATCGGTCACACAGCGGAGATCGGGAGACAACGAGGCTTATGGACTATCTCAGCAGTACAGCGGACAAGGTTCAGCAACGTTTTCCCACAGCGCAGTTGGTGTTCCTGGGGGATTTTAACGCACACCACGGACAGTGGTTATACCCGTTTCAGGACACTGACCATGCTGGTAGAGAGGCTTTTAAGTTTTCGCTCACTCATGGCCTCTCTCAGCTTGTTGACGAGCCTACGCGCATCCCAGACGTTGCTGGCCACACTGCTTACTGCCTGGACCTTCTGCTGACAACCGATCCCGACAGATATTCGGTGTCCGTCACTGCACCCTTAGGGACATCCGATCACTGTCTGGTGAAATCTGTATCGCAATACTCGCCACCTGACACCCGACCAAGTGGTTTTGGGCGAGTATGGCGTTACAAGACGGCAGATTGGGATGAAATGCGACATTTCTTCGCATCTTATCCGTGGCGGCAAGCTTGTTTTACATCAACCGATCCATCGTGCTGCGCTGATGCAGTCTCAAGTGTGATAGGTCAAGCAATGGAGTTCTTCATTCCCTACGCTAATCTATCCCTTGAAACCAAAGCTCGCCCATGGTTTAGTGCTGAATGCTCTTCCGCTGAAAAGCGTAAGCGAGAAGCGTACAAAGCCTGGGCAACCGCTCGCAGAAGCAAAGCCGTGGATTCGCATGAACACAAGAAGAGGTACAATGCTGCCGCCAAGTCCTGCAAGAAGGTGATCAAAAGAGCTCGTTTCGCCCACATAGGCTGCATTGGAGACAGAATAGCGTCATACCCCTCGGGAAGCAAAGCTTTCTGGTCCCTCGCCAAGTCGGTCGAAACGAACTTTTGTCGCCCATCGCTGCCGCCACTGCGGAAACCTGACGGTTCTCTGGCTCACACCGCTAAGGAAAAGGCAGATTTATTTGCCAGTATCTTTGCGGGAAATTCTCGTCTAGATAGCCAAGGAAAAATCCCACCCCAATTACCTCAGTTCGGTCCTACAATGGGTACCGTTCATATTCGCCAAAAGGAGGTTCTTAAATGCTTGCTGCACTTAGACGAGAATAAGGCTAGCGGTCCAGATGGTATTCCTGCAGTGGTGTTGAAAGGCTGCGCAGCTGAGTTGTCTCCCGTTTTGACGCGTCTCTATAGACTTTCTTTGGAATCTGGTAAAGTCCCAAAATCCTGGAAGCTGGCTAACGTACAACCAGTACCGAAGAAGGGAAGCCGTGCTGATCCTGTCAACTATCGACCAATCTCAATCACTTCCATACTTTGCAAAGTCATGGAACGTGTATTGAACAATCGACTCCTGGCATACCTCGAGACCAACGAGCTCCTAAGCGAAAGCCAATATGGTTTCCGCAGTGGACGCTCGACCGGCGATCTTCTCGTGTATGCCACACACTTATGGAGTGAGGCCTTGGAGGGTCATGGTGAAGCAATAGCTGTTTCCTTAGACATATCCAAGGCCTTTGACAGGGTCTGGCATGATGGTCTCTTAAGCAAGCTTCCAGCATATGGCATACCGACCGGGCTCTGCGACTGGATATCTGATTTTCTGAGGGAACGGTCGATTCGAGTAGTCTTAGACGGCTACTCCTCTGACCTAATGGCGACTAATGCCGGGGTACCTCAGGGATCTGTTCTCTCTGCAACTTTATTCTTGCTGCACATTAATGACCTCCTAACACCAGGCATTATTGGATATGCTGATGACAGCACTGTATATCCAATGCGCGAACGAGCGCCCATGAAATCCGGGTTTTGAGAAAGTCTATGATTGAGCGCGTTGATTCGACCTTGCGGAATGTGTCCGATTGGGGCGAATCTAACCTGGTCAAATTCAACGCCTCCAAAACACAAGCGTGTCTATTCTCCGCAAAAAAGAGCACCTTTACTTTTACGCCCACTTTCCAGAATGTATCTGTTCCCATCACCGACCAACTAGGGCTTTTGGGCGTCACTATAACGTCCAAATTAAACTTCGGTCAACAAATTGAGTCTATGGAAAAAACGGCTACAAAAAAATTGGGTATCATCTCGAAGGTCCGGCGGTACTGTAGCCCTGAACGGCTGCTCAACTTATACACAGCCCAAGTGAGGTCGTGCATGGAGTACTGTAGTCACCTTTGGGATGGTTCTGCCAAATACCAGCTCGAAGCGCTAGACTCTGTTGACCGAAGAGCCCGTAAAATCATAAATAACAACAACCTTACAAATAAAAAATTGCAGACCCTGGAGCATCGTCGTAAGGTTGCTTGTTTGACAGTATTTTATCGGCTACATTTTGGTGAGTGTGCGAGTGCTCTTTTTGACCAAATTGAACCCACCCCTTTTTACCACCAGTCCGGTGGTGGTAAACCAGACGAAGACAGAACTTCCATCCATATATAGTGGATTTACCAAGAAGTCGAACAAAACGCTTCGATAGTTCCTTTTTGGTACGGATTGCCAAGGAGTGGAACAATCTGCCTGCGTCTGTTTTTCCTGACCACTGCAGTCCTGGAACTTTTAAGTGTCGAGTGAATAGATTTCTCGTGGATGGACGTGTAACACCATAGTCTTCATGCGCACTTTCCATCAGGTGGCATGGAAGACAAACGTCCTATCCTTACAATATAAAAAAAAAATTGAAAGATTAAAAGTAAAATAATCAGATATTACTTTACTTTCAAAAAACGTCAGATATTTTTTTCATTCTAGAGAAGCGTTTTGCTTCTTTTGGATCCCGAGATCCTGCTACGCCCCACTGCCACGCCTTTTAAAATAGACCTGCAATAATGTATTAAAAGCAAGGACTGTATACCGGTATGAATTTCTGTACATTTTTTTTCTGTATGACGTCATACCGTAAAATTAGGTGTATTTAAAAATAACAGTACAGGAATTCATACTGAAATAATTCGAGTACCTTTTTTATTATTGTAGCATAACTGATTTTTTTTTCAGTTATCTGAAATTTTCCGGTATTGATATTAATGATATTAAAATTTTATTTTTAAATAACTGTAGAATGTTCGATAGTTTAGTTGAAGCCTATGAAGCGTAGGTACATATGCTGACCTATACATTTCGGTACAGAAATTAAATAAGTTAAAATATTTCTGTACTTAAAACATCTACAGAAATTAATCCGGTATACATTATTTGGGTACTGATATAATTAATTTAGATTTTAATAACTTGTACAGTTATTGTGTTTGATGAAGCAGTACACTAATAAGGGTACTGAAATTTTACTAGTACTATTTAAAAATTTTATACCGATATGCAGTCCCTGATTAAAAGTGATCAGTTTAAGTAAAATACTTATAAATAAATACTAATTTCTGGATAACTGAATTTCCATTTGTTAGTTAATCTGCTTCTCATAATTGCCGCCTATCGGTCCCCTCTACGTGGTGGAGGCGCCGGGTATGTTGTAGGGTTTTCCTTTTGTTTCATGCAATTTCATACAGAATTAATTACTAGAGACGGATAGCAGTTTGGCCGGATACCGGATATCCGGCCAGTCATGTGGACGCCTGCGGCAGCCTGTCTATGAAGAAAAGCGAAACCGCTTGCTACCTCTCAATGCAGAGAAATTAGTATTTATTCACCATAATTTGCCCTTAAACATTTTGAGTATTAAATAATTCATTTTCTATATTCATTACGTTCATTAATTCATTAACTATTTTGTTGATTCTTCTTTATCAGCCCATATACGTCCCCATCGAGGGGCACGATTGTGTTGATTCTATTTAAAAAAATGTACACTTATTATATTTGTTAAGTGATACTAAGACTAACTAAATAAAGCTAATAAATACTTAAAGAAATTGTCCACTTTTATTTTTTTACTACGCCGGATACTATCCAGCGTAAAAGCAGCTATCCGGTATCCGGCCGGATAGTGTTAAAACCGCCGGATAGGCCGGATAGTTGCCGGATATCCGTTTCATCTCTATAAATTACCTCTCGTAGTGCTGAGCGAGTAAAAGATAGAAGAAGGAGGGATAAATGAAAAGGAAGGACGTCAACTTACAGAAACCTTACGGTACTTATCTTAGTCAACTCTGTTATATCGGTACCTACTTGGGGAGTAGAAATAAAAAGCCAAATTTTCACAAAAATCACAGCATTTAATTACTACATTTTTTAAATTTATAACTTATGAATAAATTTAAGTAGGTATAAGTTACTTAACACACACTTATTAGATTAATACTGAGTATTACAAGCAAATTATATTCTATATTAAAGCATTTTATCGAGAATATTCGTGATAGAAAGTCGGTATTGCTCTACCGCCAGTAAAAAATACCGCTTATATATCTACCACAATGTAGAGTTTCATCAAAATCTATTCAGCATTTTTCATGATGGACTTACTATAATGCATATTTCAATCAGACATTACGTTTACTACACCTATGTTAAATATCACCTTCCTCATTTGCTTCAAATCAGGTCATTAGATATACAGGATCCTGATAAATTTGTTCAAAATATTTTAAAAGCATATTAAGAATATTATACACATAATTTTACGTTTATTTTTTCTACTAAAAAAAAAAATTCAAAAAGTTTTATTCATCTTAGGAATTTCACAAATCACTTGATGAAGTCAGTCATCACATACTTCGGCTTTAACTAGTTGTTGATAGTTGTTAAATAAGATATTACAGTAGACCAAGAGACAAAAAAGTACAAATTAACCGTGACATGAAAAAAAAAACAAACACAAGACAGCTAATTGTGAGAGCCAATGTCATGCCACAACCAAATTGCTTACATAGTAGGTGCAATGAGCTATGGATGCACAATACGAACATGACAAACTGGGACCAGAGCATTTGAACAAGAATCGAATAAAATAGACCTGTTCAAAGTTTAAGCACCCGTAAGTGATCAAAGTTTAAGTTTAATTTATTTTATTTACATTTCAAACTAGAATCACCTTTAATCCTGAGTAAGTATGACGTGGCAGCTGACTCTGTGCTAAGTAGGTCACGCAATGTCCTTGCCCCGGGAGCGTCATTCTTAAAGCGTTCTTAAAATATTTTGAACTATTTGATCGAGATTATTCGTTCCCTATCTTTCAACTCGACTATATTTTTATACAATAAAAACTAACACCTATAGTTTTTTGTTCTAGACTTATTGAAATACTTGGGACAAGGCGTGACCAGAGCTATGATTATTCGAAGAACAAAAGAAATTCCTTATTAAACATTGTTATGAAACTTTACGATAATCATAATAAAAAGGATGAAAGAGGTTTTCTTTTGTATTGCAAGAACTGGGAACGAGTTGATTGCCAAGGAGACAGTTTCAGTTCATCATTGGTTCGCCGAATGGACCTGTAAAAGCAATGGATATAAGTACATAATGTTTTTGAGTTTTTGAATTTAAAATGCTCAATTATTCTTAAATAAATGAAAAATGTGATAAATAAAAATTACCCGACCAGGATTCGAACCTGGAACCTCTCGTTTTCCGGACGAGTGCTCTTCCACTGAGCTACCGGGGCCTGGCGGTACGCCTCGAAATTACTTACCACATTTTTGTGTTTACGTTATATTGCTAACATAGCTCCATCTAATGGTATAGCTTTGCAGCTAAGACCACCGAGACCAATTTCCTTACAGAAATTGTGAATCCCAGTTAAAGTGAAGCATTGCAATGTTTTAATAATGTTTTTAAGTTTTTGCATATAAAATGTTCAATTATTCTTAAATAAATGAAAAATGTGATAAATAAAAATTACTCGACCAGGTTCGAACCTCGGACCTCTCGTTTGCCGGACGAGTGCTCTTCCGCTGAGCTACCGGGGCCTGGCGGTGCGCCTTGAAATTACTTACCACATTTTTGTTATTACGTTATATTGCTAACGTAGCTCCATCTTATGGTATAGCTTAGCAGCTAAGACCACCGGAGACAAATTTCTTTACAGAAATTGTGAATCCTTGTTAAAGTGAAGCATTGCAATGTTTTAATAATGTTTTTAAGTTTTTGCATATAAAATGTTCAATTATTCTTAAATAAATGAAAAATGTGATAAATAAAAATTACTCGACCAGGTTCGAACCTAGGACCTCTCGTTTGCCGGACGAGTGCTCTTCCGCTGAGCTACCGGGGCCTGGCGGTGCGCCTTGAAATTACTTACCACATTTTTGTTATTACGTTATATTGCTAACGTAGCTCCATCTTATGCTTTGCAGCTAAGATTACTTATGTCCATTATATCCATATCCATTTATTTAATGGATATAGGTGTTTTGTAAAGTAGCTGGTGGTACAGGCGCGGTTGCAGAGAGACAATTTGGGAGGGGTCACAACTCAACTTGGGAGGGGGGGAATCCTCAGATTATGGAATCTGAGGATTTTTTTCTAGTTTTTCTTATGTTTAAATTTGAGATGATGATTTTAGGGCGGTCATGTCCCCTGTGGCCGCGCCTGTAGTGTGAGTGTCGGCGTGGGGTAATGTACGGGTGTGTGGGCGTGGCGGGGCGGCCTGTAGTGTGAGTGTCGGCGTGGGGTAACGTTCTGGTGTGTGGGCGTGGCGGGGCGGCCTGCAGTGTGAGTGTGGCGTGGGGTAACGTACGGGCGCGGGGTTGTCCCGGGGCGGCCTGCAGTGTGAGTGTGGCGTGGGGTAACGTACGGGCGCGGGGTTGTCCCGGGGCGGCCTGCAGTGTGAGTGTGGCGTGGGGTAACGTACGGGCGCGGGGTTGTCCCGGGGCGGCCTGCAGTGTGAGTGTGGCGTGGGGTAACGTACGGGCGCGGGGTTGTCCCGGGGCGGCCTGCAGTGTGAGTGTGGCGTGGGGTAACGTACGGACGCGGGGTTGTCCCGGGGCGGCCTGCAGTGTGAGTGTGGCGTGGGGTAACGTACGGGCGCGGGGTTGTCCCGGGGCGGCCTGCAGTGTGAGTGTGGCGTGGGGTAACGTACGGGCGCGGGGTTGTCCCGGGGCGGCCTGCAGTGTGAGTGTGGCGTGGGGTAACGTACGGGCGCGGGGTTGTCCCGGGGCGGCCTGCAGTGTGAGTGTGGCGTGGGGTAACGTACGGGCGCGGGGTTGTCCCGGGGCGGCCTGCAGTGTGAGTGTGGCGTGGGGTAACGTACGGGCGTGGGGTTGTCCCGGGGCGGGCTGCAGTGTGAGTGTGGCGTGGGGTAACGTACGGGCGTGGGGTTGTCCCGGGGCGGGCTGTAGTGTGAGTGTGGCGTGGGGTAACGTACGGGCGCGGGGTTGTCCCGGGGCGGCCTGCAGTGTGAGTGTGGCGTGGGGTAACGTACGGGCGTGGGGTTGTCCCGGGGCGGGCTGCAGTGTGAGTGTGGCGTGGGGTAACGTACGGGCGTGGGGTTGTCCCGGGGCGGGCTGTAGTGTGAGTGTGGCGTGGGGTAACGTACGGGCGCGGGGTTGTCCCGGGGCGGCCTGCAGTGTGAGTGTGGCGTGGGGTAACGTACGGGCGTGGGGTTGTCCCGGGGCGGGCTGCAGTGTGAGTGTGGCGTGGGGTAACGTACGGGCGTGGGGTTGTCCCGGGGCGGGCTGTAGTGTGAGTGTGGCGTGGGGTAACGTACGGGCGCGGGGTTGTCCCGGGGCGGGGGCGCGGGGCGCGCGCGGCGCGGCCAGGGCTTCTTGAGGTGCACGTGGTCGTGGTGCGCGCGCTGCTCGCCCGCCGTCGTGAAGCTCTTGCCGCACGCGCCGCACGAGTGCGGCTTCACGCCCGTGTGGATCTACCGACGTGCCGCCGCGTTAGTGCCTACCCTCATTCATACAACTAACCGTATTATAGTTGAATTCATTTCAAGTGGTTTTTGTGACAGTTAAAAATTGACAATCTTTGTGACGTTGCCGTAATGAAATCGTTCGATCTTTCATTCGATGGCTTTGACGTATCGAATCAGCAGTGCGATCACAGAACTTTATCGAATCGTTTGTTAACGAATGTTCGTATAGTATGGAAACGGTTTTTAAGAAAAAATTGACCAGCTTAAATAAATGTGTGCCTTGTTATTTTGAATGTTTGTAAACATGTTGTACTCATAAATATCTGTAAAATAACTAACTACATGTTACTCAAAACTTACAACCGACTCCATACTATACGAGCATTCGTAAACATTCGTTAACTTATGATTCGATAAAGTTCTGTGATCGCACTGCAATTGGTGAAAAAAATGTATACAAACTTTCGATTACAAGATGGCCGCTCATATTCATCGATTCAATGTCGATTCAGTAGTGTCAATCACTATCAACTGAACGTTCCGTTTCTTTGAATCTGTCTATTTAAGATGAATATTTTTATGATATTTACTTAATTTATTCACAGTTAATAATAACAATTACACTTTATTAATCGTTCAATTTATAATTTTAAAATAAACAACTTAACGCGCCAATTTATATTTTATTAGTTGTAAATAGTTTGCGCGTAACGGAAAATGAGAACGTTCACGAAAATCATTCGAAAACAATTCAACTATAGTTAATAGTATATTATGTAACAAGTGAGCTAAGTTGCTAATTTCAGTCGAGGCTGTGATATAATAATGAGCCGAGACTGTAATTAGCAACGCTCACGAGTTACATACGACGTTTTTCAACACACTTGTTAGTAAAAGACAGACATACGTGGTCATAAAATCTCATTGTTGTTTCTGAAAATATTTTATAGTTGTCTTTGTTAGTTCCACTTAACGCACTTGATGGCGTTGATTGTCTTTTACATCGCGCATAAACTGAAATAAATATAATTATGTATACTTGTTTTAAGGTTGTTAAATTGTTCTCAAATAAAGAAAGTGGTTGCCTATAATGTGAAAATATCTTCTGAGCATGAAAAATATCTTCTGAGCATGAAAAATATCTTCTGAGCATGATATTGAAAAACTCAGAAAAGCTGAATGACTAGATTTAAATACGGTAAATATCCCTCAGTTTCTTACTTTTTTTTGTACCACTTACAACTACACACATATTATATTATTTACAACCTATCTAATTTTACCCCCTGAAGTTTATAAACATGAACGATTATACACTCTGAACCCTTGTGAAAACATTAATACAAAAACATTTATTCATAAACCCCCAAACAGTTTTATTCAGTATATTATGCATACCCATATTATATTTTATTTTATAGCAACCACACCATTTTCAAAAATTTACATGAAAATAATATTAATGCATACATCACGACACAATGTACTTGATATCTTTAATAACTTATGTTCCAATGGCTAATTCAGAGGATCTGTTTAACAAAATCGATGATTTTGCTATCGCATATACAAAAGAATGTGTAGTTGAAGATTGTAGAAAAATTATTCCTACCCAACAATCACTAACTATCTTAGCTCAAAACATCCGCAGTCTTAATTGTAACTTTTCAGGTTTTTTATTACTTTTGACCAGATTAGAAGTCGATTGTGACGTCCTGATACTTACTGAATGTTGGCTTCCCTGTGTATCAGTTATCCCTACAATCAGCGGATACTGTTCTTACTCTACTTCTCAAAATCCAATACAGAACGATGGAGTTGTCGTATACGTGAGAAATGAACTTACTTTTAGTGTTGATGAAATTATAATACAAAACTCCAATTCTCTTCTCATAAAAATCGAAGGCTATGACACAGCAATACTGGGAGTTTACCGATCGCCTTCATATTCCAACATCGATCCTTTCCTTACATCACTAGACACCACTCTTAAAAAGATATCCGGATTTAAAAACATTGCATTAATTGGAGATTTTAACATAGATCTCGTCGATCTGCAACTTTAAAACGCACTATTATAAACGAAAAAAATCTTACTGCCGATATCAAAAATATAAACTTTGAACCAATATATAACACTGAGGACTGTAATTTCGCTATGAGCTATGTAGTAGATGAACTAAAAAAAGCATTGCATAATAATTCATCTCTGGCTAATATACCACGACGGAAAAAATTATTAAACCATGGATTACTCCGGGCCTTTTACGATGTATGCAAAACAGAGATAAATTACATCTTCAACTAAAATCATGCCCTGATAGCGAGATATCCAAAACAACATATATAAGGTACAGAAATTTTTGTTGCGCTATTCTGAAAAAAGTAAAGCGTTCGTACGAAAAAGATCTTATTCAAAAAGCAGGTAAAGATAGTAAAAAGTTATGGGATAATATAAAAAACATCACTGGCACGAACAATGAAAGATCTTTCCCTAAAGAACTATTAACGTTAAGAGACAATCCCCAAGATTCAGTAAATCACATAAATCGATATTTCGTCAGTGTGGGCACAAATTTAGCCGACAAAATAACGTCGAAGTATCATGGAGGCAAAGAACCAGAAAGTTCAAGTAAACAGAATGTCCAATCTTTTGTACTCAGGGAAACGGATCAGGGTGAAGTTAAACGCTTGATAGAGGCACTTAAGAATACCTGTTCAGTGGGTTGGGATAACCTTTCGAACAAACTCATCAAAGAACATAAAGACATACTTGTACCTCATCTAACCCATATATTTAATATGTGTCTGAAAAATGGAGTTTTTCCGCGTGACCTAAAAAGGGCCCAAGTACTTCCAATTCATAAAGGTGGTGACAGAGACCGTATCGAAAACTACAGGCCAATATCAATACTTCCTGCACTCTCAAAAATATTGGAAAAAATAATAAATGAACAGTTGATGAAATATCTCGAAATTAAAAATATCTTATCCGAAAATCAATTCGGTTTTCGTAAAGGTAGATCTACTGACGACGCTGTCAGTAATCTAACAAATTTCATAACGACGAATTTAAATGATGGAAACAAATGCTTATCAATATTTTTGGATTTATCTAAGGCGTTCGATACTGTCTCTGTGCCCATCCTAATTGATAAGCTGGAAAGGGTCGGTTTTAGAGGAACAACTCTAAAACTTTTGAGTGACTACCTAACAGGAAGATGTCAAAGCATAAAGGTGGGAACTCATACTAGTTCTGATCTGCCTGTGACATTTGGTGTGCCACAGGGTAGTATTCTCGGACCAACTCTTTTTCTCGTTTATTTAAACGACCTCCTCTGTCTTAAGTCTTTCCATGGAAAAATAATCTCTTATGCTGATGACACAGCTCTGCTTTTTTCTGCTAAATCATGGAATGAGACTTATCAACTTGCTCAAAAAGGCTTTGATGTTGTCAACAGGTGGCTACAGGCGAATGTACTTACCCTAAATGCGGACAAAACGAAGTATATTGCTTTCTCAATCCGAAAAGATACTTCTAATACTCGAGGTCTGACGGCTCATAACTGTTCTTCGTCATCAATATGTCAATGTGAGCAAATAGAGTGTGCTAATGAAATCAAATATCTGGGCGTTTTTATTGACGAAAATCTTAACTTCAAAACACACTTCGAAACGTTGAACAAACGATTACGTAAACTAACCTACATTTTTAAAACATTGAGGCATGTGGTTGACCCTCTAACTCTTAAGCGCATATATCTCGCTCTTCATCAGTCGTTGGTTACTTATTGTATATCTTCATGGGGAGGAGCTCCGAAAACAAAACTGAAACAACTTGAAGTCTCACAAAGAACTATTCTGAAACTCTGTACCTTTAAGCCTTATCGGTATCCAACGTCTCTCTTTTATGAGTACTGTGAGGTCCTAACTGTGCGGCAATTATTTCTGCAAAGTATTGTCCTAAAGCAACATTGTCTGTTAAAATACAACCCAAACTTGATCATAGGACGAAGGAGCTATGCGGTTAGTAATCGATCTTTAAACCCAAAAACATCTTTCATATATAGATTTTTCCCTTTCCTAGGCTCTTATCTTTATAACAAAATAAACAAAAACTTAAACATTTACCCCGTGAATAAAGGAATTGCAAAACAACGTTTATCCCATTGGCTTGGAACACACACATATGAGCAATCGGAAGCTCTGCTATATATCTCACTGTGAAATATTGTTAAGCCACTATGGTTATGCTTATTAACTTACTTTCTTGCAAAAATATAATTATATACAAAAAAAAAAAAAAAACAAAATACTAAAGTCTGCTATTTACTTAATTTAAATCTTATAAAGTTGGTATATGAAGATAAAAATATATGTATTTATATGTGTATTATCTTCAACATATCATATCCCAAACACATGATACCAATACGATCAGCACACAATAAGAAACTGAAAATATGGATATAGTATGTAAATTTGTGAATACTTATGTGAAATTTTGGTTGATTTAATAAACGAGGTTGAAGGCGCTGTCTGCTGAAATACAGGGTATAAACCTAGTTCGGCAGCAGATGCTATGAAAACGACTTTGTCATATTGTGTATTATTATATTATTATTATATTATTATTATATTATTTTGTATACTTATAACTACACGCCTTTCGGCGGAAAAGACCCGACAATCGGACCAGTCGGTCGGGGATCAGGGCAAGAGAGACAGAAACCGGCGAACGATTCGGGCAGTCTCGAGCAAAACCGCTTTTTGCATGCGTGCTGGAAGCGAACCGCCGCCGAATCCCAGCCTTTCAAGGTTTCTGACCAAAGTGGCTGGTGTCAAACCGTTTGCGGATAATACAACCGGGATGATTTCGGTGGACATAACTTCTATTATATTATTATATACTTATATTATTATTATTATTTAATGTCCAAATATTTGGGTTCTCGACTCGGAGTCGGTTTATCAAACCAGAAACGGGCTTAGCCAAGTATTCTGGTTTTATTATTATTTTTACATTTTTTATTTATTCTCGGCACTTGCCGGTTATAACTGTTTATTATTATTATTTTTCTACATTTTTTATTTATTCTCGGCAATAGCCGGTTATAACTGTGTTTACGGGCTGACGCCAAGTAAATCACAGTAAGGTGGTTGATGAGGATGGGATGTTATTATTATTATTATTATGTATGCTTACAGCTACACGCCTTTCGGCGGAAAGACCCGACAATTTGACAAGTCGGTCGGGGATCAGGGCAAGAGGGACAGAAACCGGCGAACTATTCGGGCAGTATCCAGCAAAACCGCTCTTTGCATGCGTGCTGGAAGCGAACCACCGCCGAATCCCAGCCTTTCAAGGTTTCTGCCCAAAGTGGCTGGGGTCAAACCGTTTGCGGATATTACAACCGGGATGATATTATTATTATAATATACATACGTATGAGTGGTTTCATTAATAATGTAATAGTATATAATGTATGTATTAGTACAAATTACATGCGAGTAAACAGAGCATTTTTTATGGATCCGGGTGATACATTAAATATTTTCAGAAACAACAAAGAGATTTTATACCACTTCAAATCCATATACATTTTTAAATGTTTGCGCCTTATATTAGTAAAACAAATTTGTATATCAAACAAATTATTCACAATTTACAATAATTTGTTATAAAATAATATCTGTCTTTTACTCACAAGTGTTTTAAAAACGTCGTATGTAACTCCTGATTTGCTAAGTTGCAAATTACAGCCTCGACTGTAATTAGCAACTTAGCTCACTTGTTACATAATATAATATTAATGTAAAACGCTCAGCTATTTCTGACACAGCTCAATTCAATAGCTATAAAGACTTACGACTCAGCGGATGACGCAATACCTACTATACAATATCATTTTATATTTTTCATCACTGAGTTCAAGTATAACTAAGTTTGAATATTGAGATACGAAAGAATATTGGTTCTTACGGGTCAGATAGATAGGTTCGATTTTAAACTCAGGCACTAGATATTGCACTTAGTAGGTAGTGCTTTCATCTTCGACCTCATATTCACTTACCGTCACGTGAGATTGAAGTCAAACACGGACTTAATGTAAAAAAAAAAAAAAAGAAATTCTTCGATTTTCGATTCAATCATTACTATACAACGTGTAACAAAATGGAGAGATAAAACTTAAGGGTTAGCGTCTATACCATACGTAGAATACACAGTAAAAGAATTAGCATGATCAGTGCTGGTATAGACTTTCATACAAATTTATTTAATTATTTTACAACAAAATATTTTGACAACCCTAGTCAACCTAATAAGCTAAAACAAGGCTTGTGCCGCAGTCAGGGACCTCATGACCTTCCTCGCACCAGCTAAACTTTGTAGTGCCTGTCTCAGTTACCCATAACTTTATTTTTACGCCATCTGTTATCGAATAGATTTCATTAAAAGCTAACAGCTGTTTTTAGGGTTGACACTTAGATATTTTGATCTAAACTTTGAACTTGTTTTTCGGCCGAACCGTAAAAATAAAAAAATTATGTTACTGTTACTTATAAACTACATCACCAAACATACAATTCCCTAAAGTATTATCTCTTCATTATGTTACACGTTGTATAGGTAAGTATATCAGTTGCTAAAAATGTTAGTATTAAGAAGTACTTACGATTACAAGATGGCCGCTCATACTCATTGATTCGATATTGATTCAATAGTGTCAATCAATCAATATATTTTTGAAACGCATTTATTTACACACTGTTTTATAGTGAGCGAGCAGATAACAATACTGCGGTGCGAGCACAGAACTTTATCGAATCGTATGTTAACGAATGTTCGTATAGTATGGAGTCGGCTGCAAGTTTTTAGTAGCATTGTAATATTTTACTTAACAGTTATTTAAGAGTAAAACATGTTTACAAACATTCAAAATTAACAAGGCCCACATTTATGTAAGCTGGCCGTTCGGCAATGGATAGATTTCAATTATTGCTAACAAACCGTCTCCATACTATACGAACATTCGTAACAATACGAGTCGATAAAGTTCTGTCCTCGCACTGTTGCCTTGCTAACGAAAAACGCATTAACTATCTTTTAACAAGTTCGAAAAAGCGACTTTTAATAAAAATATTGAAATGGTCTCTATGTGAAAATTATAAAGCACATTTTCCTGATTGCAAAATTGAGTTTGAATATATTTGAAATCAGGAAAATCAAGCTCTATTACTTTCCAATTGAGACCATTTCAATATTTTCGTTGAAACCCGCTTTCTAGAACTTCTCAAAAGCTATAGTTGAATTGTTTTGAAAGATTTTCGTGACAGTTCTCATTTTCCATTACACGCAAACTATTTAAATTTAAACTAATGAAATATAAATTGGCGCGTTAAGAAAATAAAAGCTATGTCAATAAAGTTGTTCATTTTAAAATTATAAATTGAACTATAAATAAAGTGTAAAAGTATTCATTTTAAATAGACAGATTCAAAGAAACGGAACGTTCAGTTGATAGTGATTGACACTCTGAATCGATGAATATGAGCGGCCATCTTGTAATCGGAAGTTTGTATACATTTTTTACACCAACTGATTCGATACGTCAAAGCCATCGAATGGAAGATCGAACGATTTCATCGTCAAAAAGATGCAACGTCACAAAGATTGTCAATTTTGAAATGTCACAAAAACCACTTGAAAAGAATTCAACTATAGTTTATGCGTTTTTCGTAAGTAAGGCAGAATAGATTTAAGTCTTAATTGTTTAAAGCCCATAACAATGTATCTATAATGTTTTTTGTAGGTACTCATTTTTTTGGTTGCAAATAAATAAATTATTATCATTATATTATTATTATTATTAGTGAAACTCACAAACATATGCCGCCGGCGGTTGTTGAAGAACGCGAAGTGCTTGCCGCACACGTGGCACGGGTAGAGCGGCCGACTGCTGCCGTGCGAGCGCAGGTGGAACACCAGGTTCGTTTTCTGAGTGAACGACTTGTCACAGCGGTCGCATTTGAAGCGTTTCACCCCCGTGTGCACCCAGTTGTGGTCCTTTAGCAGGGCCATACTCTGTAGAGTTTAAACAAAAGAAATGGAAATTAAATCTATACTAACATACAGGGTTGATTTTTCGTCACCAGCCAAATTTAAATTTTAGTTTCTTTGAGACGATATAAACGTACCTGCATATTTATTTTAGCGACGCTCAGTACAAAAAAGTAGAAATATGGAACCACAAACTTTAAAAATAGTCGCTCTTGATGAACAAAAATCGTTTCTATAAATGATACTTATTTTGTAAAAAAAATTTGGCCGGTGACTACAAATCAACCCTGTATAAAGCTGAAGAGTTTGTTTTTTTGTTTGTTTGTTTGAACGCGCTAATCTCAGAAACTACAGGTGGGATTTGAAAAATTCTTTTTGCATTTGATAGCCCAACTCTTGAGGAAGGTTATACGCTATATTTCATCCCGAAATTCCCACGGGATCAAAAGTTACGCGAGTAAAACCGCGCGCGGTGGCTAGTAATATATAAAAATCGAAATTTTAAAATTCAGTATCAAATATATATTTTGCTTAAGACTACTTAAGGAATTATAAAAAAGGTCCAAGTCGTGAAATTGCTTATTGTAAACATCTATGCTACGGTAAAAGAAATTATTGCTGTTTAAATGTTTCGGAAAAATTTAGACATTTAACATACCTTTTTTATTTATTTTTTTGAAGCGCTAGGATATTACCTAAAAGCTATGACCCTTTAAATCATGTACACGGTGTTTAACTAAATATTTAATTAGAAATATTGAAATAACTTTTGGATATGGCTCTTTTTAATTTGCACCTACATGACTTATGAGTTATCTCGTGGTGGAGATGGCTGAATTTAATTTGACTTCGACCAGCCGCTATGAAAAGAATGGCGTTCAAAATGGCGCCTAAGATATGTATACTGCGTTGTCATTGGTCGAAATGGACATGGCGTGTTATGATTTGATATTATGGCAGGAGATAAAAAAAGCCGAGTTTAAAAAAAATGAATTATATTGACGACCACTATGGCGTTCGGGTAAACCTATCTGCCTCAGACGCCAGTGGTTGCGGGTTCAATACCCGCACGGAACCAGAAAAAAAGAATGTTCCGTGTCTGGGTGTTTATCTACTTATGTATTTATATTCTAGGTTTCCCCCTAGTTCGCTATATGGTATCCCATAACACAAGCTATGTTTACTTTGGGGCCATGTAGTTGGTGTGATTGTCTAAGGATTTAAAAAAAAAATCTCACTTTTTCTCCTGTTTAGATAGGATATGGACTTTGATTTAACAGACTTATTTTGTGACCTTTGAACTTTTTTCTAAGCGCAACAACTCAAAATTGACGGAAAATGGAGATGGCCACGTTTGAAATTTAACAACTCAAATGCAGTTACATTCCATGGTTTGCAGGGTGTTATAATCCACGGAGTGTACTTCTGTACGAAAATGGGCGACTTGGGACTTAGAAAATTTTCGAGATTTTTCAATAATTTTAACTTTTATTATGTTTTATTACTTATATCGGTACATTCTTTGGTTAAATAAAGAAGTCGTCCCTTACCTGGAAGATCCGCCCGCACAGTTCACACATGAAAGGCGTCTTCATGGCAGGGTACTTGGTTCGATTCTTGTCGGGGTGCGCGCGCCGGAAGTGCTGCGCGTATATACGTAAGTCTCGTAACTCCAAACCGCACTGAAAGGATTCAATAAGGGTACATTTTATAACAATAATAATAATCTATACTAATATATAAAGCTGAAGAGTTTGTTTTATTGTTTGTTTGTTTGAACGCGCTAATCTCAGAAACTACAAGTGGGATTTGAAAAATTCTTTTTGCATTTGATAGCCCAACTCTTGAGGAAGGTTATAGGCTATATTTTATCCCGGAATTCCCACGGGATCAAAAGTTACGCGGGTAAAACTAGTAGAAACATAAAACTTAATAACATTAACCATTACACACTAATATTACAGAGAAAAAAAAATGTTTTAATAGTCTCTCTTTACATTATAATACATGACATCAGATGGTTTATAACCTCTAGTGTTCTGCCTACCCCGTAAGGGATACAGGCGTAAAGTTATGTATTATGTAATAAAATTATGATAAAAAATAAAAGGCTCAACTTGTGAAAGTGCTGAAATTATTAATTAATTAATTAATTAATATTTCTGACACTCACACAACATTATCTAGCCCAAATTAAGTTTATCAAAGAACTTGTGTTATGGATACTAGATAACTGATGTACTTAAGAAATATATAAACATACATATTGAATAAATACATACATACATAACCTCACACCTGTCTCCCTTTGGGGTAGGCAGAGACAAGGACGCTTCTTCAACGTTCATCAATCTTTTCATACATGATCGCTGGTTACGGGTACTTTTGACTAGGCCCTTTTTCAAAATGTCGCCAATTTGATCGGCTCACGTTCGCCTAGGGCGGCCCCTTCCGACAGTACCATCCATTCTTGTCCAAACCACCGTAGCATACCCTTTTCAATTTTACCCACTACATCCTCTTTCAATCCGCATCTCTTTCTTATTACACTGTTGCGCACCCTATCACTCAATTTCACTCCACACATGCTTCTCAACGCTCTCATCTCCACAGCATTAATCCTACTTTCATGTCCCTTCTGCCACACCCAAGATTCACTACTGTTCGAGCGCCGTCTTGAAATTCCATAGCAAATACATCGGCGATCGGATTTGGTGTTCAAGATTGAATGTATTTTTTGCATGTAATATTATAATGTTCTCCCCATTCTGTGCCGGCAAGCAGCTGAATATAACGTGTTAAATTTGCTCTCGTGTATCATTTACGAAAATTATAAAGCTTCATTACTTCACATGGTCCATCGAAACCGGATATAAAAATAATCAAGGATTAAGTTCTGGCGAAAAGAAAAAACTAGATTTAGATAAAAATCTATAGAAGCAATAACTAATCACATTGAGAGGTTACATAATCAAGCTGGACAAAGGAATTTGGATTTAGTACGTGAAGAAAAACGGTGTTTATTCTGGATTATTAATTAAGTTAAAAACCCAGTACTCAATCAGGTAGTATAAGTTAAATTAAGGATCATTTATAAACCAGGTTAGTGGTTAGTAAAATACTTGTGTTAACCTACTACGCATTTCATGCTATTGTTTTTAGAAAAAGTTGATATTTTCATTAAAGACTATTATTATTCTTTGTTCAAGTGATAATTATTATTAGTTTGCATTATTATATAATATAAATCGCAGCATTACTTCACATGTAACATAAAGTCTTTATATTGTAGAACCAACGTGGTCGTGCGTGATTGAGATAAAAACACAATACTATTTAAGTACCGAATTATTTCCTTTTTAGACCTACAGATTAAAACTAAGGGCATTATTATAACATATTTAACTTTAAGCATAATTAGTAATTAACTTAGTCAAAAATCATTTCATTGTTACAATAGCTAGATCAGTTTTGCAAATAAAATCACAAGTGCCTATGTAAAACAAAGTACTTAGTTTATTTGCAAATTATTACTATTTTAGAATATTAGCTTTAATGCTATAAATTTACTGAGTGTATGGATTTTTAATGAAATGACATTTTAACCTTAAAACTCAAATCTAGGTACTTAGTTAACAACAAGATAAGTGTATTTGAAAAACCTTGTTTATTAGTTTAATAAAATTTATTGTATCAAATAAAGTGTTCTAATGTTTGCAATGCTCACCAATTAATAACTCGTTAATTTATAGTACCTATGGCTCATTGAATAAATTGTAACTTTGATTGTAATTTACCTATTCAAGTTTGTAATTTTACTTAACCTATAACTACATCCATAGTAGGAAGTTATTTACATAATAAGATCATAATTGTTTATTGTATAAATTACAGGTTGGCTGCATCAGTCTCCAACAATCACCAAAATGAACGAAAAGGATTTAACCAAAAAAAGGGGAAGTTTCAAGGGACGTCTTACTATTTTTTCTAACTATATACAAACACTCGCTAAACCTTTGACTGAGCCCGACGCAAGAGAATTGCAATTACGCATTGGTAAGATTGAAGCATTATATGAACAATACGATGAGGTACAAGTACAATTAGAATGTTTAGTGGAAAACATGCAAACACAGTTCACTGAACGTACCGAATTCGAGACTCTTTACTATAAAGTTTTATCAAACGCTCAGGGACTCTTAAAAGAATTTAATGATTCTCAAAATGATAATTTATCGCACGTTAGTAATAATAAGTTCGTTAAATTACCTACCATTCAGTTGCCAAAGTTTAGTGGAAACTATAACGATTGGTTGGAATTTCATGATACATTTAACAGTCTGATTCACTCTAATGACGAAATAGATAATATTAATAAATTCCATTACTTGAGATCGTCCCTGGAGGGGTCTGCTGCTGTAGTCATTCAGTCAATTCAGTTTTCATCAAATAACTATTTAGTTGCATGGAAGCTTCTATGTGAAAGGTTTGAAAATAAGCGCTTACTGATTCAAAATCACGTCTCTGCCCTGTTTAATATTGAACATTTAGGGAAAGAGTCTTCTTTAACACTGAAAAGATTAGTAGATCAATTAAATAAAAACTTAAGAGCGCTTGAATCACTAGGTGAGCCCGTCACACATTGGGACACACTTTTGATTCATATAGTAACACAAAAACTTGATCAAAAAACTTACCGTGAGTGGGAAGAGTATAAAGGTAACTTTGATCATAATACTTCTATAACTTTTACTAATTTTCTACAGTTCTTGCGTAATCGTGCTGACTTACTAGAAACTTTAGAAGTATCTCGCAGTAATCAGTCAGCATTACATAGTAAATCAAACCCTAAATTAAGGGCTATGGTATCACAAAACTCCAATTCTTTAAACTGCACTTCTACAAAGGTTTGTCCTCGATGCAAAGATAACCATCATTTAAATAACTGTTCTCACTTCCTTGCTTTAACTAATGAATCTCGATTAAAACTACTACCTAGCTTCAAAGTATGTTATAATTGTTTACGTACAGGACATTTTGCGAATTCTTGTAAAAATACAGGGTGTAAAGTATGTAAACGCAAACACAACACTTTAGTACACGTTAATCAACCAAAAACTATTTGTAGTGATAATAAAAATTATAATAATTTATCTCAAAACTCGTCCACGACGCCACCAGCGCCCTCTGCAGACGAGAATGTCTCACTTGCAGCGAACGTTGATTTGTTTCGCGGTCAAGGTCAAGAACAAACGCGTGATGTACTTTTGTCTACAGCTTTAATAAAAATTTATGATAAAAATCAATGTGAACATATAGTTCGGGCAGTGTTAGACAGTGGCAGTACGTCATGCTTAATGACAGAAAGTCTTTGTCATAAACTTAACTTGGTATCTGACGAAACTAATGTATCTATTCTAGGCATTAATAACGTTACATCACATGTAGGTAAAACATGTCGTGCTTACATTAAGTCGCTCAATGAACAATTTACGGCCGACATCTTTTGTTATGTTTTGCCATCGATCACGAATAATATACCGAGTCGAGAAATCGACATTTCAAATTTAGAAATACCCTCCAATATTTGTTTAGCTGACCCTACGTTTTTTAAACCTTCTCAAATTAGTATTTTGATAGGTGCCGACCTATATTGGGAGTTATTAGGTTCACAGCAAATAAGGTTAGGTACAAAAAATCCTGTTCTTTGCGAGACCAGGTTAGGGTGGATTATTTCAGGTCCTTTACCCATTAAAAATATAAACAAGCCGTGCATTGATATTAAATGTAATTTTACCACGATGAACTCAAATGTTTATACTGAAATCAATGACACAAAATTAAATTTAGAACGATTTTGGCAATTAGAAGAAATTGATACAAAATTACCTCATTACACACCAGACGAAAAGCTCTGCGAGGATTACTTTGTTAAGACTACAGTCCGTCTTGATGACGGCCGTTTCTGCGTTCGTTTACCGCTCAAGAAAGGCCCTGAGGTTTTAGGAGACTCATTTCACCGAGCTAAGAGATGTTTATTGTCATTAGAACGCAGGTTAAATCAAAAGCCAGACCTTAGTCGAATGTACCACCATTTCATGTCGGAATATAAAGAATTAGGTCACATGACAGAACTTCATGAGGTCGATACAGACCGGCCGACTTATTATTTGCCTCATCATGGAGTACTAAGGGAAAGTAGCGTCACTACGAAGTTGCGTGTCGTTTTTAACGCTAGTTCTCCTACCACTTCAGGCCTCTCTTTGAATGATATTCAAATGGTAGGACCCACGGTCCAAGACGATCTTTTATCAATACTACTCAGGTTTAGGCAACATAAGTACGTCCTATCAGCAGACGTTGAGAAGATGTACAGAATGGTGGCCCTTGATTCGTCCGACAGACAGCTGCAGCTGATCCTTTGGCGCGAAAGTCCACGTCATCAAATTAAGATTTTTCAACTCAACACTGTTACGTACGGTACTGCTAGTGCTCCTTTCCTTTCTACGAGGTGTCTTAAGCAAATAGCACTCGATTGTGCAAACCAAAATTGTGTAGACCAAGATTGTGCAGGTGCAGGTGTGCAGGTGCAACAACAGGTGGCACAAATCATTGAACACGATTTCTACGTAGATGACTTGTTAACAGGGGGTAATGATTTAAAATTAGTAAAACAGATACGCAACGTAGTTACCGAAAAACTGGCCTCAGCAGGTATGTTATTAAGGAAATGGGTTTCTAATGAGCCTCAGCTTGTACCTGATGTAGCCAATTCACCTCTAAATATGAACATAGGATCAAACGAACCTAACAAATTACTGGGTCTGGGTTGGCACGCTGTGTCGGACACATTATGTTTTCCTATTACTTCTTCACATCCTAATAGCGATAGTAAGCGTGATTTACTTTCGGCTATAGCACGAATTTTTGACCCTTTAGGTCTGTTAGCACCTTACGTCGTGCAAATGAAAATACTATTGCAAACATTGTGGCTGCACAAGCTGACGTGGGATGAACCTCTACCAGCTGATATTCAAACGCGTTGGAACGTCATCATCAAAACATTACCTCTGTTAAAAAATTTGAGCGTACCACGACTAGTTATTATAGTTTCTGACAAAAAGCCGGAACTCCATATTTTCATGGACGCATCTGAACGAGCGTATGGCGCATGCGTTTACGTTCGTAGCGTTAATGAAAACGGAGAAGTCTTAGTTCGTCTTTTAACAGCTAAAAGTCGAGTGGCACCGATCAAGCCGACGACAATTCCAAGATTGGAGTTGTGTGGCGCCTTGATTGGGGCTCGTCTTTTCGAAAAAGTTAGAACCTCACTTAGAGTTAATTTTAACCAGGCGTACTTTTGGACGGACTCCATGATTGTACTGGGTTGGTTGCGAATGCCACCTTCTAAACTTCAGCCTTTCGTGCGCAATCGCATAGCTGAAATTTTGGATAAGGCGGGCAATCATTCATGGAAACATGTTCCCACGCAACTGAATCCAGCAGATCTCGTATCTCGTGGAGTGGATATGAGTAATCTACTAAGTTTAGATCTGTGATGGTCTGGTCCCGACTATTTAAAGGACGATCTGAATAAATGGCCAACTCAACCTAAGTCTGTTGAGCTACCTGAAATTCGACCTAACGTTTCTTTTAATATGTGTGTCAAAGAAAGTCAGTATAATCAATTCATTGATTTTAGTCGTTTTTCGAATTATTTTCGTCTTATTCGTACTGTGGCATTTGTGTTGCGATTTATAAAATTGTGTAAAAAATAGGCCATAAACAACAATTATTTAGATGATCAAGAATTACAGGAAGCTCTGCAGGTCATAATAAAAGTAAGTCAATCTGAGTCATTCCCAGAGTATAAAATGCTATTAGATAAATATGACCTACCTAAAAAGAGTCCTCTATTAAAATTAAATGTATTTTTAGATAAAGACAACGTCATGCGCGTTGGAGGACGTCTTGATAATTCAACCTTTTCATACGATAAAAAACATCCTATTTTACTACAGTCCGCTCATTCATTCACAAAATTATTATTCAAACATGAACACAAAAGACTTATGCATGCTGGTCCTCAATTGTTACTTGCATCAATTAGGGAAACATATTGGCCTATAGGTGGTCGAAATTTATCAAAAGTAACTTATCATAGCTGCGTGCTATGCACTCGTATGCGTGGAAATATTGTTACACCCTTAATGGGTAATCTACCTCAGCAGCGACTCGTTCCAGGCGGCTCTCCTTTTGAGAACGTAGGTGTTGACTACGCTGGCCCTATTATGTGTGCTAGTCGTCAAGGAAGAGGATGTAGGCTTGTTAAAACGTACATTTCCATTTTTATTTGTTTTTCCACAAAGGCTGTACATTTAGAGTTGGTGGGAGATTTAACGAGCAATAGTTATCTACTTGCATTACGTCGATTTATAGCACGCAGAGGTAAACCAACCAATTTGTATTCGGACAATGGCACGTCATTTGTAGGAGCGTATAATGACATTTCTAAATTTTTAAAGGATAACTGCAATTCTCTCAGCGAAGGTTTAGCAAATGATAGCATTAATTTCCGTTTTATACCCGCGTATAGCCCCCATTTTGGTGGTCTTTGGGAGGCTGGTGTAAATGAACCCCTTGACGCCAGGTCACTTTCTTATCGGTCGTCCGCTAAAATCATTGCCACAGCGAGATCTTGAGCAGTTTTCCTCAAATGCTCTGACACGGTTCCACCGTATTGAACAACTCCGTCAACATTTCTGGAGTCGATGGAGTAAAGAGTATGTTGCAGAATTGCAGCAGCGTACTAAATGGCGTTCTTCAAAGAATGAGTTGAAGCTGAATTCTATGGTGGTGGTGAAGGAAGATAATTTGCCGCCGTTAAAATGGAAGCTTGGTCGAATTGTCGCTGTTCACCCTGGTCCTGACAACATTGTTCGCGTTGCTGACATAAGAACTTCTACCGGGGTGATAAGAAGAGCGTTCAGCAAGATTTGTCCATTGCCTGTGATGCATGATTCGGATTGAAAGTCCAGGGCTTTCAATGCCGGGGGGCATGTTCGAGCGCCGTCTTGAAATTCCATAGCAAATACATCGGCGATCGGATTTGGTGTTCAAGATTGAATGTATTTTTTGCATGTAATATTATAATGTTCTTCCCATTCTGTACCGGCAAGCAGCTGAATATAACGTGTTAAATTTGCTCTCGTGTATCATTTAAGAAAATTATAAAGCTTCATTACTTTACAATGACTGCATTAATAAAATAAATAAATAATTATAATTGCATAAGTTGATAAAAAATGCTATGCAATAGCTTTACCGCGGAAGTCTCCGAGAGCCACACGTCTTTTTTTGTAATTCTTATGGGTACTAGAATACATCCGTGAAGGTATTATACAGGGTAAGCGGGACACCCTGTATATAAAATAATATTTAATTAAATGACTTGAGGAATAATACATGTATTTACAAGCCCAGGTACGTCTAATGACATGTGTACACCTTGCAACTAATCCGTTTGCAATAAGGTTTAAATTTATACAATTCTTTATAAGGAAGGAAAGAAAGAGAATAATATTTTGTTTTTATTTTGTCATTCACATTTATGTTTGACGTATTTGTTCCAAGTTTTTTTTTTTATAAGTGAGTAAACCCGCGTTTGACCTCAATCTCACCTGATGGTAAGTGACGATGAGGTCGAAGATGAAAGCACACGGGTTTAGGAAGGAACTGGCTCTTTATACAATATTGCCGGAACACATTACCGCCGGAGCGGTAACATTTGGCGGCAGACTTTATATAAAGGGTGGTCGCTAGCCAGGCGGACCCAGAAGGGATCCTACCACCAAGCAAAAGTTCAAAATTAACAATAAAGCAGTCTTATAAACTGATATTCTATAGCGTCTAAAATTTTCATAATTAAAATTTGCCTATCCTAATACAAACCTATTGTTTACATCATGGACATATACTAAGACAGATACTACAAAGTTCAGCCGTTGCAGGAAAGGTCATAAGGTCACCGACTGCGGCACAAGTCTTGTTTTAGCTTATTAGGTTGACTAGGGTTGTCAAAATATTTTCTTGTAAAATTATTAAATAAATTGGTATGAAAGTCTATACCGGCACTGATCATGCTAATTCTCTTACTGTATATTCTACGTATGGTATAGAAGCTAACCCTTAAGTTTTATCTCTCCATTTTGTTACACTGTGTATGTCAACTGTGATAGACAGTTGACATTTTGATAGATGACGTATTACTTTGGCCGCTATAAATACAAATACTTAAAAACAGAACAAAATATATACTTAACTATACTCTGGCAAATAGTTCAATGCAGTAAACTGGCAGTTCGAAATGTCAATAAGAAAAATATAGATGCCAGTTAAAAACTTCGTAGTGTAAGTACTGAATGAGAATGATTGAAAATGATCGAGTCTCTGTCACTCGTTTTGCATAAAATTTTATAGCTATTTATAAATTAATTGAATTTGAGGTGTGTAAATTCAAACTAACTTTCATGATAATAATTAGTTA
Organism: Stenoptilia bipunctidactyla; assembly: GCA_944452665.1. Lineage (NCBI taxonomy): Eukaryota > Metazoa > Arthropoda > Insecta > Lepidoptera > Pterophoridae > Stenoptilia > Stenoptilia bipunctidactyla. The sequence goes on from OX101746.1 coordinate 16,434,204, forward strand.
ACAAACATACCCAGTGCTTTAAAACGGTCGCAGTAGAAGTAAAATAGACTTTAAAACTTCTTTATTTTTAAACTCCTTTTGTCGTTAAAAATAAAATTTCAAAAAGAGCTGCCCCTTCCTAAGAAATATTGTATGAGCATAAATATTTGTTTTCATATTATTATTTAAAAATAATTATATTCATTCAGTGCAACCACAACACTATCTTTTTCTTCTTCTAAAGTGGGCACACTGGTACTGTCAATTTACTGCATTGAATTATTTGCCAGGATATAGGAACGAGGTGATCGTTCGCACACCCCGGAATAGGCTGTTTGGCCGCGACCCACGGCTCGACGGTTGTTGTCGGGAAGCTACATACATACATAACTTCCCGCCTGTATCCCTTATGGGGTAGGCAGAACATCAGAGGTTATAAGACCAACTGATGTCACGTTTGACTAATGAGGTATTATTATGATTGCGAGAGGCTATTGCAGTGACAGGGGGTCAGCCTATCGCCCACAAAAATGCCAATAAAACCTCTGTCCCTTAACCGACTTTTACAGTATGCCCGGGAAGAGAAGCAGCTGGCACATTCTATGGTTTTCTTTCACTCCCAGTCCAGTATGTCCCAGCAGTCGGGAAGCTGTTGCTATCAAATTAGATGATAATGCACATACGCGTTGTAGAAAATCCATTGTGTCCATTTTCGTAGTTGATGGATGTCGCTACAAACACTTTATCTATGTATAGGGAATTCTAGGCTCCAATACCACAAACATGTATTTTCCAGTTTTTATAGGTTTTACGGTATTCTTTACTGTATTTTAGTTATGTGATTGTTTAAACTGTTACATAGTGCAAGCTGGCCAAAGAGGTTGTACTATATCGATGTCTGGTGCCATAGACGACTGCATTTGTGCCTGAAAACAAGAAAAAAACATTAAATTAATATACAATAATATCCTTCCAAGCTGGACTGGGAGCAAAACAACAACATAGAATGTGCCAGCTGCTGCATTACAAAAACCGACTACACGTAGACTAAATTGAAATGGGGCCTTCTAATAAAAAATAATCATCAAAATCGGTTCATCCATTCAAAAGTCATGAGGTATCAAAAATAAAAAAAAAACATATAGACGAATTGAGTAGGTGCCTCCTCCTTTTTTTAAAGTCGGTTGAAAATAAATCTTCATTTGTAGTGTTGGCACCAAAAAGAATTACGAAGGATGGAGTAGTTTTTAAATTTCGAAAATATCGAATACCTCGGAAACGGGAGAACTTTGACTGAACATAACATTCATTTTTCTGAACCGACATAGTGCCTAATACCCATAGGTACCAGATTATCCATTCATATAAAGCCCAAGAGTTTGTTTGTTTGTTTGGTTTAACGCGCTAATCTCAGGAATTACTGGTCCGATTTGAAAAACTATTTTTGCATTGAATAGTGCATTTATCGAGGAAGGCTTATTGTTTTCCGGGATTCCCACGGGAACTGGAGCAATGCAGGTGAAACTGCAGTATTTTATAAGTGTGCATAAAGTTGACCAACCTGTCGCTCGTCCGGCCTCTTCCCGCGGCTCCGCTTGGGCCACGGCTTCTTGAGGTGCACGTACGTTATGTGCGCGCGCTTCTCGCTCGAGTGCTTGAAGCACTTGCCGCACATCTCACATTTGAACGGCTTCAGGCCGGTGTGGCTCTGTGGATAAACAATCATAAATTGCTGAAAAAACAGACATACGAATAATTACATGCACATACTTACTAATAATACATACATACACATATTAATATAGACTATGTGTATATATTAATATGTGTATGTGTATGTATTGTTAGTAAGTATGTGCATGTAATTATTCGTACGTAGTCTATTTTATAGCCTGTATCCCAACGCCCATCCTCATTTCCACTACCTTATCCTGTCAAGACTCGGTTGCCTGGTAGAAATCGCTCTACAGCGATAAGGCCGCCTTTGTGCTAATGTTAAATTAAAATGTATTTTATTTTTAAAATTTGTACTTTATGTTGGTGTACAATAAAGGATTATTATTATTATTATTACATACATAACGTCACGCCTGTATTCCTTATGGGGTGGGCAGAACACCAGAGGTTACAAGACCATCTGATGTCGTATTTGACAAATTTGGAGGTATTATAAAGGTGGAGAGAGACTATTGTAGTGACAGGGGGTCGGCCTATCGCCCACAAAAACGCCTTTAAAACCTCTGTCCCTTAACTGACTTTTACAGTATGCCCGGGAAGAGAAGCAGCTGGCACATTCTACGTTTTTCTTTCGCTCCTAGTTCAGCATAAAAAAAAGTTCTGCTAAATAAAGTCAACCGACCAGTACTCGAACCTCCCGTCTGCCTGGCGGGTGCTCTTTCAATTGAGCTACCGGGCCCTGGCGACACGCCATCGAAATAAAGTACTTAACATATTCTGCTTTATGGTGTTACGCCACCAATAAAAAAAAAAAGTTTTATTCATAATTGTTAAATAAGATATAACTGTAGACCAAGAGACAAAAAAAGCCGGCGGAAAAAAACTCTTGGCACTCTTTTTCAGTCAGAATTATCAAATTAATACAAATAGGTACAGTACAAATTGACCGTGACATGAAAAAACAACAAACACAAGACTGCTAATTGTGAGAGCCAATGTCATGCCACAACCAAATTGCTTACATAGTAGGTGCAATGAGCTATGGATGCACAATACGAACATGACAAACTGGGATCAGAGTATTTGAACAAGAATGGAATAAAATAGTCATAGTATCAGTCAATAGTCATTTTTTGGCATAAATTATCGAACAACGTCGACTGTTCCATTCTATTCGATCTATTGGTGTTATATTGCTATCATAGCTCCATCTAATGGTATAGCTTTGCAGCTAAACCACCACTTCAATGTTTGAAAATATTTTTTTAAGTTTTAATATGCAGTTAACCAACTGCATCATGACTTACTTGATTATGAATCTTATCGCAGTTGAATAAAGTATTTATTATAACAATAAAACGAATGCAAATGAAATAACAAGATGGCTACTCACAAACATGTGTCGCTGCATATTGCTGGAAGTTGAGAACCTCTTGCCGCAAACTGTGCAGGCGTACGACGTCCTCTGGTTGCCATGGATACGCCGGTGAGCTATCAACCTGACCACGTAAACAGAACATCAATATACAGGGTGGAATTTTTCAAGTCGGCTCGATTTCTGGTATGACGCAAACAAATTTTCGAAAAAATTTTGAATGCAATTAAATAAAACACTTTTTAACCGGATTTATCGCGTATATTTACGTTTCGGTGTCTTTGCAGACCCCGTGGTCACGAGCGACTGAGGTGTCAAGCGTCGGATTGATAGATTGAAAAAGTTATACATCATCATCTCCATCTGTTTCGCAGTCTCCGAGCGTAGCGTTCTGGATTGACACAAAACGAGCTGACAGTATCTTGAGTTTCAGGTCGTGCAGCTTGCTGGATGTTGGATTTAATGTTTTTCAGAATAGGGTCCCATGTCGGTGATAGTTTCCGACCATCTTCTCTATTGATATACGCGATAAATCCGGTTCAACAGTGTTTTATTTAATAGTATGAATCGCGAAAACTTAAGACAATATTATCTTTGAATGCAGTTTTATTTCTTTTCCAAAGTAAAGGAATCTCTTAAACTTAAAAAAAGGACTTAGCGTTTTGGACAGTCTGTTTCCAAAATTATGTCTAATATAGAAGCCAAAGAAAAAATTGAAAAACGGAAAGCTAAATTTGGTTCAGCTCCATAGAAGTTTATTGAAATATTTGGACTGTGACATATAGTAACTATAACATACATAACGTCACGCCTGTATCCCATTTGGGGTAGGCAGAACAACAGTGGTTATAAGACCATCTGATGTCACGTTTGACAAATTTCGAGGTATCATAATGTTGGAGAGAGACTATTGCAGTGACAGGGAGTCAGCCTATCGCCCGCAAAAAACGCCAATAAAACCTCTGTCCCTTAACTGACTTTTACAGTATGCCCGGGAAGAGAAGCAGCTGGCACATTCTATGTTTTTCTTTCGCTCCCAGTCCAGGATGGAAGAAAGTATAAATTTAATTGAGTTATTAATTTACATTTAAGTCTTAAACTTTTCTGGTGTTTAATCGGAATTTCCTTTACAAAAATTGATCAATAAAGGGCATAGTTACTGTTGCTCAAGTTATTCATTTTATTTTAATAAAGGTAAAAGATTCATCTAATTTCTTTGACTAATGACACCTTTATCCGTAAGATTTTTCAGAAAAATCGTTAGAATATTTTCTGTCAATTCCTATTAAATAAAATTGATAAGTACTATGGGTAATAAGCTATTGATGTCAATTTGCTATCTCTATTATTTAGATCCGGTTAAAACATTTTTTAAAGTAGATTCCATAGAACATTTTATTGATTTTGATTGAAACGTCGTCGCCTTTCTTCCAAAGAACTATAGGTACAGAAGGTAGCAGATCAAGTGTTACATTACCTGTCAAATCTCCGCAAACAATTCTTAACTTAATGTCGAGGGCATAGAGTTCAGATTCAATTACAATTTTTATGACAGGTTTGGAACGTAATATTTTTAATTGTTTGCATTTAATAATGCTCAATTATTCTTAAATAACTGAAATATAGGGTCGCCTTATAATAGTCAATAATATTTTAATAGCAGATGAGTGGGTCATAATTACTAATAAACAATTTTGCTTAAAACATTTTTCATATATAAAAATTTCAATATTCTTCTAAGTGATCAAAATTTAAATTTGATCTGTAGTTTATGACTACACAGAGAAGTAGTCTAATCTAATCTATGTAGTCATAAAGTATAGATCAATCTTAAATTTTACTCACAGAGAAGAATTTTGAAATTTTAATTTTGGAAAAATATTTATAAAAAAACGAAATTCGGTCCCACTCATCATTCCTAATCTGCTATTAAAATATAATTGACTATTATAAGCGGTATATGCTAAATAAAAATCACCCGACCAGGACTCGAACCTGGGACCTCTCGTTTGCCGGACGGGTGCTCTTCCAATTGAGCTACCTTGCCCTGGCGACACGACATCGAAATTACTAAGCACATTCTGTTTTTCGATATATTGCTAACGTAGCTCCATCTAATTTGCAGCTAAACGAACCGAGACTCATTTCAGCCGACTTCAAAAAAGGGAGAAGGTACTCAATTCGTCTGTATGTATTTTTTTAAGTTTGTTACCTCATAACTTTGAACCGATTTTGATGATTCTTGTTCCATATGATAGAGGATACTTCCCATTTAGTCCCATTTAAATTTCATCGAAATCGATTGAGTACTTCATGAAAAATTTCAATGATGTATGAATTTGATTATTTTTTTTAAATAATAAATTTATTTATTTCTCCCACAATAATATTTTACATACTATAATTAAAAACTACCTATATTATAAGTGATAATATTAAGAGAAGTGGGAGACTGGTGCCCCATTTAGGTTTCCCTGTACTAGGGTATCACCAGGCTCTTCCCTCGTGCCAAGTTCACGATACAATAGTTCTTAAACTAAGACTAACTCTCTCTCTTAAACCTCTGTCTCTTAAACTAAGACTGTAAGTCAGTTAAGGGACAGAGGTTTTGTTAGCGTTTTTACGGGCAATAGGCTGACCCCCTGTCACTATTATAGTCTCTATCCATCATATAATACCTCCAAATTCGTCAAAAGTGACATCAGATGGTTTGATAGCCTCTGGTGTTCTGCCTACCCCATAATCTATCTCCAAATGTATCTGCGGAGGCTTGTTAATGGCTTACTCGACATTATATGTTAAACCTAGTTTTTAAGTAAAAGCTGTTGGCCACCCAAATAATATAAAATAAAATAAAATAAGGCATACAGGCGTGAAGTTATGTATGTATGTATGTATGTATTTAAGGTTTGTAATACTTGATCTGCTGCCTTCTGTACACGAAAATAAAGTCTTACCTATACTTTCTTTGGAAGGATTTATTGCACTGGTTACATTTGAAAGGCTTCGAGTCCGTGTGCGTCCAGCTGTGGTCTTGAAGCAAGGCCAGACTCTGCAACAAACATACAAACAAACATTACGCAACTGAAATAATTGTACGACTTCAGCAGTGCGAGCACAGAACTTTATCGAATTGTTTGTTAACGAATGTCCGTATAGTATGGAGACGGTTTTTAAGAAAAAATTGAAATCTATCCATTGCCGCAAGGCCAGCTTAAATAAATGTGTGCCTTGTTAATTTTGAATGTTTGTAAACATGTTGTACTCATAAATATCTATAAAATAAAAAATTACAATGTTACTCAAAACTTGCAACCGACTCCATACTATACGAGCATCCGTAAACATTCGTTAATATACGATTCGATAAAGTTCTGTGATCGCACTGCTGTTTAGTTTAGTGAGTTCAAAAGTGCATACTTTCCAAGATATCATCAATCTTAATATAATGGGTTAATAAATGATCACCCTTGTAAAATCTCTTTAACACACAATAAACAACAAAAACATTTTAAGCGTTGAGGAACGTTGCGTACAATGTACAACGCAAAACGTTGCGAACTGTGCCTGTGCATAGCGATAAAAAAAGAATAGAAAATGCCACGTTGTTATACTTCGCATAGAGGTGTTTTACATAAGATGTTTTTACTTAATTGAATTATTTTGTATGAAAAATAAAAAAATAAAATTGAGAAACATTTACATGGTCAAATTAATACCATAGAGTTATGGGAAATCTAAAGGACCACCATGTATAAAGGCTCACCTGAAACAGTTTCCCGCATACTTCGCACATGGCTTGCGACTTTCTTTTCGACGGGTAGTGGGTTCGATTCTTGTCCGGGTGTTGTCTTCGGAAGTGTCTGAAGTACGATAAAGAGTCGGGCAGTTGAGCATCGCACTGAAATTAATATTAAATTCAATTCATAAAAAAGTCAAAAAAATAAAACTTTATTTCGTAGGAACATAAATACACTTGAAATAGTAAAATTATTAAAATTAACAAATTGAACAGACTACCATCACTTCGGAAAGTCGATCTGTCGAGAAGAAGTAGCAAGAAAGTAGTTCCTAAAGATACTATGACTATTTTATTCCATTCTTGTTCAAATACTCTGGTCCCAGTTTGTCATGTTCGTATTGTTCATCCATAGCTCATTGCATCTGCTATGTAAGCAATTTGGTTTTGGCATGACATTGGCTCTCACAATTAGCTGTCTTGTGTTTGTTTTTTTTTATGTCACAGTCAATTTGTACTGTACCTATTTGTATTAATTCGATAATTCTGACTGAAAAAGAGTGCCAAGAGTTTTTTCCGCCGGCTTTTTTTGTCTCTTGGTCTACTGTAATCAAAGATTTAAATCCATAGATGCGCCCTTTCAGTACAAAGAACTAATGAAATATTGTCATTACCGAAAGAGGTGCATGCACAAGTCTTGTGACAGTCTAAAATGAGCGCTCGTCGTGCACATTCGCATAGATTATTTTGTTTAAAATATTTACATAAAGACTTAATTATGCTGTCTTGTTCATTTCAGGAGTGTAAAAATACAAGTCGCAATACAAACAAGGATAAAGGTTTTACTTTTCATGCGTTAGTATTTAATAATATTATTTAATACACTGTCGGGCAAGGAAGCGCTCGGCTGCCAAAGAATAAGTTATCAGATAGTAAATAAAAGATCAACTCAATACTTAATGTAACCTATTAAAATCATATTAGAAAACCAGTAAAGTTTTTATTTTACTTTTCAAAGCCGTCGTATTTTTTGACTATTTTATGGAAATAGAAAAATATATTGGGTTATTCTTCTATTCACATATTTTTTATCACAACGGTTTTCAGTAATAATTTTCTTATTCTTAATTGTTGTAGACCATCAAAAAATATCAATGAAACTACTAATATTCGCACGAAAGATATTTCTAACACTACCTATATCAATATTAAGGGCCTACACTACCTCAAACACGCTCCGAATCCAAATTTTGATCTCAAATATCTATCAGAGTACTGAACCAATAATTTTAGAAAAAACATATAGCAAAGTTAAGAGTATGAACTACGAACCACATGTTTTGAAAACACGATTAATGAAAAAAATCTCGATAGAAAATTCACAAACTTACCTCTAAAATTAACAAAGAAACCTTATTACTTAATTAGTACTTAACCTACACTAATGTAACTTGGTATTTAGTTTCAAGGTATGACAATACGTGTACTATATGATCTGATTTAAAAAAAAAAAAAATTTTTTTTGATTATAAATCTTAAATCTAAAATAATGTGTTTGGCACGACGGGTGACCTGCGCCCGCTCAAGGATTCAGTTGCGCTCCGGCATTCGTACGAGGAACCTGTGTCGCTTTCACGCTTGCCGCCGCCGCTACAACATCACGTAAATATCGTGTTTTCCATAAATAAATTTGTGGTGTGTTTTATTTTAAAATAGGAAATGAAAGAAATAAGATACGGAAAAGGCAGAGTTGGAGAAAACAAAACGCGAGTGAGTAAGATAGCTCCGACGCGCGTTGCGGGGAACTAGTAAAACTTTTTATTTATTTATAGGAAATTCTGCTGAAAAATTAAGTAGTAGGTACTTAATTTGTATAATTATTATGCTCAGAATCAAGTACAGAGTGCTCTCCTTCAATATCTAAAATATGTCACCAGTCACCCTATATACTGGGCACTTAATTTTTCACTCACATTGCCTATAAATAAACAAAGCTTTGTTACTATGTACTTGACTTACATCTGAGTCATTCGCGGCACGTGACCTGTAATGAATTCTTTAATTTTCGGTTATGTTTACTCAGTAAATAATTAATATTTATTTTTTATTATATTTTTTCTCTTTATGTATGATCTTAAACATTTTTTTTATGATCTCAAACATCTTGAATTTCAAAAGTGACCCACTAGTCACCCGGTATATCAGGTTGGGTAGCAAAAAAAATAATAAAAAACTAAAATGCGTTAGGTACATGTATTGTCGCACCCATGTCTAACCAAAGGCTAGAATTTCATAAATTAATCTCTATAAAAATAGGGGTGGGTTAGTCGTTCCTGCTTGCGATTTGTTTGATTTTTGTCTAAAATCCGAAAAATTCATACAATGGGATCGTATGAATTTTTTTTTGAAAAAAACAATTTGATAGCGAAAGCAAACTAAATTCTATGAATTGACACAATGCTAGAGTCTATTTAACAAAGTAATATATTCGACACATTACATACATATTCCCAAGAACAGCCCGCGACTTTTAATCATAGAGTTTAAATAATAAAAGTAATAATTGATAATTATAAAAATGTAAGACTTCATTATTTACATAAACAAACACAAACAACAGAACGCCAAAAATTCATAAGTAGGTGCTTTTTGCTGGTACTTAAGTAAACAATGATGTAGGTATGTTTTTAATAAATAAACGATTTATAAATATTTATCTTTATTTTTATTACTCTGTAATCCTTTATAACTGTTTAGGCGTGTTTCTAGCGTGAGTTACATCTGATCTTATTCTATGACGTTTGTTGACGTGGACGCGCCGTGCTTGTGTGAGTAAAAATGACAACCTTAAGACGCGTACGGGCCTATCTATGGATTTAAATCTTTGACTGTAATATCTTATTCAACAACTATCAACAACTAGTTATAGAAATTAATATATCCGCTAACATATTAAGCGAACCATGGTCACTTTAAATTACCATTAAAATAAAGACAACTACGCGCTACTACAAAACATCCTGTAGTACTACGTCGTAGTATTATCAAAGAAATGCTGCGTCGTAGTAGCTTTGTTCATCAATAGCAACTATTTTCAAAAACGTTTGTGGTTCCATATTTCTACTTTTTTATACTGAGCGACGCTAAAATAAATATGCAGGTATGTTTATATTGTATCAAAGAAACTAACATTTAAATTTGCCTGGCGACTACAAATCAACCCTGTATATAGAATGGCGGCGGAGAGGCGTAGCTGGATCTCGGGATCCTTCTACGTTCAGAGGAAAAACAATTGTGTAGAGATAATCTTTTCCGACGGACAACCCGCGTCATTTTCTATTGTTTTATTTTTTTATCTTTCAAATGGAATTCTTACATTTGACGTAAGGTTGGTGTGGCGTTTTAAATAGGCACTGGTTTAGAAAAATTTTTGAAGGACCATTTAGAATTTAGATTTAAGTATATAGAAGTTGTTTCTTAGGTTGATATAATCTCGATCTCACTCAATATAAGAAATCAAACTAGATCTACCACCAACCTTGTTCACTCCTGCGCACCAAGTCAAGATGGACCAGATGAGCACGGCCGTCACGTCCTCGTTCTCGAAGGCTCTCAGGGTATATTTAGAATATAACTTCTCAAGTTTAGGCACATTAAATAAGGATTAAACACGTACACACGTTAATATCGTTGAACAGTTCAATAAGGACTGCTGCCAGGGTGGCAGAGAAAAAGCACGAACCTTTCCGATCTCACACGAGTCCCGACTTAACAGTCGAGACAAATATCAATGATAGATCAGCTGACCACCTACATTAAGTGAGAATCGACAGTTGGTTTGCGCTTATAAACTCTTTATTTACAAACTACAAGGCGCACACTAAGCTTACGGTACCGTCTAAACCAGAGATTCTCAAAGTGGTCTATATCGACCCCTAGGGGTCTATGACAACGTGCAAGTTGTTTACGACTGCGAAAAAAATTTAGGGGGTCCATGAAATGAAAATTGGGGTCCATGATAGTGGTTCTCAACTTTAACTGATAGTGCCTATTTACTCACATTACATTATCTTATAATATAAAAATATAAACATTATTTATAAAAGTACCTACCAAAAAGTAAAATATGTATACAGGGTTGTTTTTGGTCACCAGCCAAATTTAAATCTTAGTTTCTTTGATACAATTTAAACCTATCTGCATTTTTATTTTAGCGTCGCTCACTACAAAAAAGTAGAAATATGGAACCACAAACGTTTTCAAAAATAGTCGCTGTTGATGAACATAACTACTACGACGCGGCATTTCATTGATAATACTACGACGTAGTACTACGAGACGTTTCGTAGTAGCGCGTAGTCGACTTTATTTTAATGGTAATTTAGAGTGACCACGTTTTGCTTAACATGTTAGCGGATATATTAATTTCCTTGTAAAAAACATAAATACTTGTTTTTCGCAAAAATCGTTTGTTTATATGATACTTATTGTGTAAAAAAAATTTGGCCGGTGACCACAAATCAACCCTGTATGTTTATAAAATTTTGTAAGTTGTAGGATGTGGGCGATATAAAAAAAAAAAAACAAGTCAATATCAGGTAAGTAGGGGGTCTACCCAAAGTCATAAAACATAGCAAGGGGTCTTCGACGAAAGAAGTTTGGGAACCTCTGGTCTAGACAACTGCAGTACGGAGATTTATTTAATCTGTTTAAATAAACATACCTGCTCGCAAGTAATAGGGTCGTCGGGTTTGCATCGTTTCCGTTGCTTGCGACCGTCCGTTTTGTTGAGATGCGATTTCTTGCTCAGTGCTTCCCGGGACTCTCTGTAGTGCAATCAAATATTCTTTATTTCGTAAGTATTTAAATACATTTGAAATAAGACTTCCATGCTGGACTGGGAGCGAAAGAAAAACATAGAATGTGCCAGCTGCTTCTCTTCCCGGGCATACTGTAAAAGTCAATTAAGGGACAGAGGTTTTAAAGGCGTTTTTGTGGGCGATAATCTGACACCCTGTCACTACAACAGTCTCTCTCCATATTTATAATACCTCCAAATTTGTCAAACGTGACTTCAGATGGTCATATAACCTCTGGTGTTCTGCCTACCCCATAAGGGATACAGGTGTAACGTTGTGTATGTATGTATGTATCAAACAATTTACAAATTGAACTGAATCTACCACCACTTCGAAAAGTCGATCTGTTGATAAGAACAAGAAACTCAACAGCAATCATCTTTTAAAAATAAGAGAAAAAAAATACACAATAACAATTTACAACCAGGGAATCCCATCTTCTTGCATCCGGATATCTTATAGTAAACCTTTTCACATAACACTTATCCTTAAATCTATCGAAGGGTTAATCTTAAATATTTTGGAATTTTATTATAAAATAAAGCGTACACATTGACCCATTAACGAGTTGATCTTCTGGAGTTTACTATTATATTTATGCAATAGGCAATCAAGTACTAGACAGAAACGTAGACATAGATATAGAGGTAAAGATAGAAGCAGAGATAGACGTAGCGATAGAGGTGAGAGAGAATACAGATAATGTGGATGGAGATGAAGATAGTCGTGGACAAAGACAGAACGTGGACGTGGACATGGAGATGGGGAAGTCAGAGTCAAATTGAACAACAATTATTTTAATTATACCCTGGCAAACAATTCAATGCAGTAAAATGACAGTTCCAGTGTGCCCACTGTAGGGTTACACTGGATAGGCTATAATATCGGGAAAAAAAAATATTTTCACAAGATATTTCTTTTTTATGGTGCTGTTAGCGAAGGGCAACTATTCTTGAAATTTCATTTTTAACGACAAAACGAGTTTAAAACTCAAAAGTTATCAAGTCGATTTTACTTCTACTGTAACCGTTTTAAAGCACTACGTATGTTTGGTATTTAATTATTTTCATTAAAATTACTTTAAAGATACAGTGCACAGCTCAAATTCAATTATTAATATTGCTCGTTCGTTTTCAAATATTCTCATTCAGTACTTACACTACGAAGTTTTTAACTGGTATCATTATTTTTCTATTTGACATTTCGAGCTGTCAGTTTACTGCATTGAATTATTTGGCACAGTACAGCAGCTTCGAATCGGTGAAGAATAGCTTAGCTACATTTCTTCTCTCTCTAAGAGGTAACATATAATAATAATAATAATTCTTTATTGTACACCAACAGCATTAGTATATAACATTTTACAACACATTTTAAAACATTTGCACAAAGACGGCCTTATCGCTCAAAGCGATCTCTTCCAGGCAACCCAGTAAGGACAGGACATGAATAGAGGAAATTAGGGTGATCTGTACCACCTAATTAGGTGAAATTAGGTGGTACAGATTTCATAAAATAGACTGCATACAAATAATTAAATATCGTACATATTAATCATACAAATTAATAATAAATATACATAAATATTATTTATATACAGACTTACACATTAATAATACATACACATACTTATTAATAAGTTACGATGAGCAGTGTTTCACGAGGTAACAGCGTTGCTTAAACTTTTGAAGTCATTCCAAAGCGATCGCACAAAAAAGGATTTGCTTAAGTGTGGATGTATGTGATGGTGTTGCAAGGAGGAGATTTGAGAAAGAGCGCAAGTTACGATCGTTGTTGTTGAATCGATAGTTAAAGCTGTTTTGCAGGTAAACAGGAATGGCTTTATCATACAGAATACGGTAGACTACAGATGAACATATGTTGTTTTTTTGCATTTTGCTTCGTAGTTGACTGGATAACTTTTAGACTTGTATAATTTTAAGAAATTTTCTCTGATTATTTTAAATTCTTTTAATAAAAAAAATATATTGAGGGTTATAACTGGAGAGCAATATTCGAGGATTCTTCGCAGGTAACAACAGTATAATATTTTAATAACTTTAATACTAGTAAAATGAGAATATGATAAAATCATACCCGTTTAGGTTGTGAACAGCAGACGTGATCATATGTCGTTGTAGGGCCTCGTCGGATGCAAACCTAAGGCTGCATTGCTCGCAGAACGGACCGTCTTCGGGAATCTAGAAATATCAATCAAAAAATTTAATAAATTACTAACTATCCGTATAATAATAAAATCCCCAGACAATCACACCAACGACATGGCCTCAAAGAAAGCGAAGCTTGTGTTATGAGATACCATGTAGCGAAGCAGGGGGAACCTAGAATATAAATACATGTGGCGCCGTGGTTACTGTGTGTATCAAACGATATCACAGTTCAAGCAACGTTCGGCGCGGTCGGTACTTGGATGGGTGACCGCCGAACATTCATATCTCACGGCGACTTCCGTGCTTCGAAGGGCACGTTAAGCAGTCGGTCCCGGGTGCTGTATACTTGTATACAGTAATCGTTAGGGTTTGTCAGAAGCCATTTTCGGCGCGCTGAAAATTCTGACATCCACCACCCAGCACTGGGCCAGCTTGGTGGATTATGGCCTATACCTCCTCGTCACCCAGGAGAGAGACTCAGAGCCCTGCAGTGGGCTCATTACAAAGAGTTGTGACGAATGATGTTGAATAGAAAACACCTAGATAGATAACCGGAACTGGAACATTTTTCGGGCGGAAATCAAAACCAGCAACCACTGGCGTTTGAGGCAGATAATCAAATCAAATCAAATCATTTCTTCATAATCATAGGTTACACAGTAGAGATGTTACAAATATTATGGGCGCAGCTATGACTCGCCATTTTGGCATATGAATTTTAATATGTCAACTAAAATGTCAACTTTTTATTGTACATGTCTATAGATTATTTTTAAGTCAATTTTACATTTCTTTCAAAAGTCATCTAAGATAAAATCACAATTTAAACTATAAACCTTAAAACCTTAAAAACAATAATTATCAACTAAGGTTCAGTAAAGGTCACTATAAAATTATTGAAAGTTATTTAAATGTATACTAATATATAAAGCTGAAGAGTTTGTTTTTTTGTTTGTTTGTTTGAACGCGCTAATCTCAGAAACTACAAGTGGGATTTGAAAAATTCTTTTTGCATTTGATAGCCCAACTCTTGAGGAAGGTTATAGGCTATATTTTATCCCGAAATTCCCACGGGATCAAAAGTTACGCGGGTAAAACCGCGCGCGGTCGCTAGTTAATAATATATTCTAATAATGTAATCAAGTATTTGGTATTGTTAATAAAGTTTGTCATTCAAAAATTCTTTCAAATCATAAAATGCTTTTGCTTTTTTCTTTTAATTATAGGTTTACTCCATCGCCAAAGTGGTCCTGAAACCGTATAGGGTTAGCTTAAAATAGCCTTACCACCCCTGGGTAAGCGTGTTGGAAAAGACGACGGATCCGAGTGCCCCCCGCTTGGTGGTAGGATCCCGTCAGGGTCCGACTGGCTAGCGACCACCCTTCATATAAAATCTGCCGCCAAATGTCACCGCTCTGGCGGTGATGTGTTCTGTTATGAAGAGCCAGTTCTTTTCGAGGCCCGTGTGCTGTCATCTTCGACCTCATCTTCACTTACATTCAGGTGAGATTGAGGTCAAATGCGGGCTTAGTTTATAATAAAAATTAACTAATATTTTAAAGTTTTTGCACTTAATAATGCTCAATTAATCGTTTAGATCTGAAAAAATATAAGTATTCAATAATACATACATAACTTCACGCCTGTATCCCTTATGGGGTAGGCGGAACACCAGAGGTTATAAGACCATCTGATGTCACGTTTGACAAATAAGGTATTATAATGATGGAGAGAGGCCATTGCAGTAACAGGGGGTCAGCCTATCGCCCGCAAAAACGCCAATACAACCTCTGTCCCTTAACTGACTTTTACAGGATGCCCGGGAAGAGAAGCAGCTGGCCCATTCTAGGTTTTTATTTCGCTCCCAGTCCAGCATTAAATAATAATTGAGTTTTTTTTTTTTATGAAATAATTATTAAATAAAAAACCTTAAGAACATTAATTAAAAATGCAATGCTCCACTTGAACTGAGATTTACAATATCGTAATGAAATTGATCTCAGTTGGTTTAGCTGCAAAGCTACCCCACTAGATGGAGCTATGTTAGCGTGAAACATATAACGTGAAACAGGATATGCTAAGTAATTTCGATGGCGTATGGCTTAGTCGGAAGAGCATCCACCCGGCAAACGGGAATCCCCGCTTCCCAGGTTCGAGTCCTCAGGGCTAGCATGCTCACATCGATAAATAGTCGAATCGACAAGATAAATATTATTTTGTTATTTTATCCTATATTACTAGTATGAGCACCATAATATATAGAATTACTCGATTTGATACCATGATTAAGACCACAGAACCAAATCAATATATATAAAACTGTTCCGTGACTGACTGAGTGACTGAGGTACTGAGTGACTGACAGACAACGTACAGCCGTAACTACTGGGCATAGAGAGCTGAAATTTGGAACATACATTCTTTAAGGGATTTAGGGGTGCACTTAGGAAGGAATTCCCGAAATTCCCACGGGAACGGGAAATATAGGACTTTTTAGTTTGTATGAAAAATCTTATTCCTTGAGTGCATGGGTGTGATACTTGGTATAAAGGTTCTTTCAGTGGGTATCTGGTTGTATAGTTTCTGAAATTTCCACGAGAAGGGTAGTTAAGCGCATACGAAGTTGCGGGATAAAGCTAGTATGTCATAATCTTAATAAATAACATACACTAAATACCATATTCTAAGAAAATATCGATAAAAGGCCCGATTTATCGTTGTCGACGGTAGCATGCTAGCCCCGCTGGTCGGTTGATTGTATCCAGTATAAAATAAAACACTTTTTTAACTGGATATAATTTATATTTTACACTAGCTGCTGCCCGCGACGTCGTCTGCGTGAACGCTATGCAGCACCAAACGCACCTACGATTATAACACTGCTAGCGTGATAATATGTAGCCTATATGTTGACCCGACTTCTTAACTATCTTCATGCCAAATTTGAAGTAAATCCATGCAGTACTTTTTGAGTTTATCCCGGAAAGACAAACAGACAAACAGACAAAAATTCTAAAAACTATATTTTTTGTTGCTGTTTCGATTGTAGATCATACCCCAAGTATTCTTTTAAAAAAATATTCAATGTACAGTTTTGACTTTCCTACCATTTTATTATATGTATAGATATTAACTGGACGTCTCAGTGTGGTTTCAGATCTCGTGGTCGCTGGGTACAATATACGCGATAAATCCGGTTAGAAAGTGTTTTTTTTTTAATTTATACAGGGTGACTAGTGACAAATTTTAGATATTGAAGAAGAGCACTCTGCACTCGATTCTGATTATTAGTCGAATTCCCTATAAATAAATAAACTTTTGTTACTATTTACTTTACTTACGCCTGAGTCAATCGCGGCACGTGACCTGGCACGCGGATCGCTGCCAACGCTAGTGTAAACATGCAATCAGTTCTTAAACTTTAGATTAAGTTTACTCAGTAAATAAGTAATATATATCATATTTTTCTCTTCATGTATGATCTCAAACTATCACGTCCCCGAATTTCGAAAGTGACCCACCAGTCATCGAGAAAATTTAAAACAATATTATTAAGTATATTTTTCGTATTTTTAAAACACAACTGACCTGGATATCTTCGAAGCGGTGTTTCAACTGAGTATGTAATTCCAATCCCTTGTCGCTCACAAAAGTATGTCCGCAGAGCAGGCACACATGTCTGCTTGTGTGTTTTAAGCGCACGTGGCTCATATACGTTCCTGCTATGCTGTGGACACGAAAAATCAATAATAAATAATAAATAAAATACCCAGACAATCACACCAACTACATGGCCCCAAAGTAAGCATAGCTTGTGTTATGGGATACCATATAGCGAACTAGGGTATAACTACATAAATAGATAAACACCCAGACACGGAACATTTTTTTTTTCTGGTTCCGTGCGGGGATCGAACCCGCAACCACTGGCGTCTGAGGCAGATAGGTTTACCCCAACGCCAAAGTGGTCGTTAATAATAAATAAATATTTCTGACACCCACACAACATTATCTAGCCCAAATTAAGTTTCTTAAAGAACTTTTGTTATGGATACTAGTTAACTGATATACTTAAGAAATATATAAACATACATATTGAATAAATACATATTTTTTATTAGAAAACTAGCTGCTGCCCGCGACGTCGTCTGCGTGAACGCTATGCAGCACCAAACGCACCTACGATTATAACACTGCTAGCGTGATAATATGTAGCCTATATGTTGATCCGACTTCTTAACTATCTTCATGCCAAATTTGAAGTAAATCCATGCAGTACTTTTTGAGTTTATCCCGGAAAGACAAACAGACAAACAGACAAAAATTCTAAAAACTATATTTTTTGTTTCTGTTTCGATTGTAGATCATACCCCAAGTATTCTTTTAAAAAAATATTCAATGTACAGTTTTGACTTTCCTACCATTTTATTATATGTATAGATAAACTTAAATAAACATATAAACGTCCATGACTTGACGACTAATAACTGTGTTCATTACACAAATATCCGTCGCCGCCGGGATTCGAACCCAGGACCTCTGGCATAGAAGGCAATGTACGTTACCCCTACACCAAACGGTCGTCGCCAATAATCAATATACAGGATGACTGGTGACAAAAGAGATGCTCAAACTCAATATGGTATTTTGACCTGCTAATGGTCAGCAGTACACATGAAAGATTAACTCATGACTAATCTTTTCCCCCTTAAACTTTCCTAAAAAATCTGGTAAAAAAATAACAAATAATTTGTGAAATATCAATATTAGGTCTCCATTTTGACAACAACCAAAAGTATTCACGTCGTAACACGTAATTAGTCCACGAGTAATTGACGTTATTGACGGATTAGTTTCGAGAGTCAATCAAAAATCTGTCAGCTCTTTTTTTCACATGAATTTATTTATTTATTTTATTTATTTACCCTTTATTATACACAAAAACAAATCCAGAAAAAAAAATAACACAAATAAAAGAACACATTATGTATAAAGGGCGGCCTTATCGCTTGGAAGCGATTTCTACCAGGCAACCCAATGAATTACCTAGAGTGAGTCATAAAAATGTAGGAAAAGAAATATTTTTAAAAATATCTTACAATGATAACTATTTATTTAAACTTATGAATGTATGATAATCTATATTTATTGGTCCTTAATTTAATATACTGACTATTAGCAGGTCATCTTTTATACTATCTCTTTTCGGATATTGAAAAAGAGCACTCTGTACTCAATTCTGATTCTAATTATGTAAAAATTTAGGTAGGTACTTTATTTTTCACTAGAATTCCCTATACATAGATAAAGTGTTTATAGCGACATCCATCAACTACGAAAATGGACACAATGGATTTTCTACAACGCGTATGTGCATTATCATCTAATTTAATAGCAACAGCTTCCCGACAACAACCATCGGGCTCTTGGTCGCGGCTAATCAGCCTATTCCGGGGTGTGCGGACTATCACCTCGTTCCTATACTCTGGCAAATAATTCAATGCAGTAAATTGACAGTACCAGAGTGCGCACTTTAGGGAAGAAAAAAAATTGGGATGTGGTTTAACTGAATAAATGTAATTTTTTTTAATAATAATATTTTATTTATTTATTTATTTATTTACTCTTTATTACATACAATTACAAAACGGATTACAAACAAGAAGAATTATATATTATTGTAAAACAATTGGCGGTCTTATCGCTAGCAAGCGATTTCTTCCAGACAATCCGGGTTATAGAACTGGTAAAATACGAGTTGGGAGAAGGCATACATAATTTAACTAAGGCATACATAATAAACACTGAAATATCGTAATGTATGGAAAAAATATTTTAGCTGACAAGATATTTTTCTTTTATGGTGCTGTTTGCGAAGGTTATTTATGAATAGTTCTTACTATTTTACGATAAAACGAGTTTAAAAATAAAGAAGTTATCAAGTTAATTTTACTTCTACTGTAACCGTTTTAAAGCACTACGTATATTTGGGAATTAATTATTTTCATTAAAGTTACTTTAAAGATAAAGTAAACACCTCAAATCAATCATCAATATATATAAAACTGTTCCGTTACTGACTGAGTGACTGAGGTACTGAGTGACTGAGTGACTGACAGACAACGTACAGCCGTAACTACTGGGCGTAGAGAGCTGAAATTTGGAACATACATTCTTTAGGGGATGTAGGGGTGCACTAAGGTAGGAATTCCCGAAATTCCCACGGGAACAGGAAATATAGGACTTCTTAGTTTGTATGAAAAATCTTATTCCTTGAGTGCACCGATGTGAAACTTGGCGTAAAGGTTTTTCAATGTGTGTCTGGTTGTGTTATGAAAGGAATTCCCGAAATTCCCACGGGAACAGGAAATATATGATGTTTTAGTTTGTACGAAAAAATCCCATCCCTTGAGTGCACGGATGTGATACTTGATATAAAGATTCCTCAATAAGTGTCTGTTTGTATTATGGAAGGAATTCCCAAAATTCCCACGGGAAGTGGTTGGACTTTTTAGTTTGTATGAAAAATCTTATTCCTTGAGTGTACGGATGTGATACTTGGCATGAAGGTTATTCAAAGAGTGACTGGTTGTGCTACGAAAAAAATTCCCAAAATTCCCACGGGCACGGGAAATATATGATTTTTAGTTTTTATGAAAAAAACTTATTCCTTGAGTGCATGGGTGTGATGCTTGGTATAAAGTTTCTTTCAGTGGGTGTCTGGTTGCACAGTTTCTGAAATTTCCAAGAGAAGGGTAGTTAAGCGCATACGAAGTTGCGGGATAAAGCTAGTTATTTATAAAAATTTTAAAAATTTTATGCAAAAAGAATGACAAAAACTCGTTCGTTTTCAATCATTCTCATTCAGTACTTACACTACGAAGCTTTTGACTGGTATCTTTATTTTCATATTTGACAAAAATTCTTCCCAATGATAAATTAAAAGTTCAACTTTCAAAATGGCTTAAAAATAAATGTTTCTATTCTCTAGAGGAATTTTATAAATGTAAAAATGAACATCTGAATATAAAATAGAATTGAAATAAATAGAATACTACTGATATAATGCCATATGTAAATTGTATTGAGATTATAAATTTGATATTTTTATGTTAACAACAATATTGAATGCTGATCCGCGTAGTATGTAGAACTTGAAATGATTATGTAACAACTTGTATGTACGATACTATGAAGCAATAAATAATTTGAATTTGAATTGAATTTGACATTTTAAACTGTCAGTTTACTGCATTGAATTATTTGCCAGAGTATAAATGTTTTTTTTTCGCGGCACTCTAAACTCCGTAAGCCCTGTAAGAACTGTTATTCACCGAACTGTTTGACAAATTTCTTTAGGTTTTGGTATTCTGCTAATTGTAAAAACTGTGAGCTCAACCACGAAATTTTTCACATCTTTTTCTTTCGCTTTAATTTTGTTACACGAATAGCCCTGCTGAACTTTTTAATTTTGAGAATTTTATTTTTTTATTTTTATACAACGTGTAACAAAATGGAGAGGTAAAACTTAAGGGTTAGCTTCTATACCATACGTAGAATATACAGTAAAAGAATTAGCATGATCAGTGCTGGTATAGACTTTCATACAAATTTATTTAACTATTTTACAACAAAATATTTAATAACCCTAGTCAACCTAATAAGCTAAAACAAGACTTGTGCCGCAGTCGGTGACCTTATGACCTTTCCCGCACCGGCTGAACTTTGTAGTATCTCTCTTAGTAACACATCACTTTATTTTTAAGCCATCTGTTATCGAATAGATTTCATCAAAAGCTAACAGCCGTTTTTAGGGTTGACACTTGGATATTTTGGTCTAAACTTTGAACTTGTTTTTCCGTAAGGATAACAAGTTTATGTTACTGTTACTTATAAACTACATCACCAAACATACAATCCCCTGTAAGCATTATCTCTTCATTATGTTACACGTTGTATATAGGTAGGTACTTACGAGAATTCCTCTTTACAATGTGGGCATTGATACTTAGTGCCGTTGTGGTATTTCTCATGTAAGATTGCTGCGTGCCTGTAAGCAAATACATACATAACTATAATAAATAAATTAAAAACTCATTACATGGTTACAGCGGAAAAATTAAATTAAATGATAACAATAAAATGTATTCGTACAAAGGCGACCTTATCGCTCAAGAGCGATTTCTACCGGGTAACATATAAACATACAGACATAAAAAACTTCACGTCTGTATCCCTTATGGGGTAGGCAGAACACCAGAGGCTATAAAACCATCTGAGGTCACGTTTGACGAATTTGGAGGTATTATAATGGGAGGAGAGAGACTATTGCAGTGACAGGGGGACAGCCTATCGCTCTCAAAAACGTCAATAAAACCTGTAAATAATACTTAATAACAACCACTTTGGTAATGGGGTGAACGCTTGGTGGTAGGATCCCTTCTGGGTCCGCCTGGCTAGCGACCACCCTTTATATAAAGTCTGCCGCCAAATGTTACCGCTCCGGCGGTAATGTGTTCCGGCAAAATTGTATAAAGAGCCAGTTCCTTCCTAAACCCGTGTGCTTTCATCTTCGACCTCATCGTCACTTACCATCAGGTGAGATTGAGGTCAAACGCGGGATTAGCCACTTATAAAAAAAAAAAAAAAAAAAAACCTGTCTGCCTCAGACGTCAGTGGTTTATTAATTTAATTTATTTATTTTGTATGAAAATGTTTAGGTATAATTGGAATTTATTTATGTTTGTGATTAATATATAAAGGCGAAGTTAAATGAATGATTAAATAATTATATTTAGGTATAAAAAATGAATTTTGAATAAGTTATTTATATGATTGTATAAATGTTGAACTATCTGTTTTTGCTGTTTGTTTGATGGTGTGATACGTTACGTGGTGAGTCACCCACAGTATCGACCGAGTTATTTTTTTTTTCATTATAAAGTAATCGACCGAGGTAATTTCATTGGTAGTTAGCCCGCATGAAAATGCGCCATTATCAAGGAGCAGTAGAGTTATTATAACCCTACACGGAATGGTTACAATATTGTCAAATCAATATTCTTCCATGCTGGACTGGGAGCGAAAGAAAAACATAGAATGTACCATCTGCTTCTCTTGCTGGACGTACAAAAATGTAAAAACGCTGTATCCTTGCCTTAATAATAATAATCAGCCACTTTGGGCAGAAACCTATAAAGGCTGGGATTCGGCGGTGGTTCGCTTCCAGCACGCATGCAAAAAGCGGTTTTGCTGGATACTGCCCGAATAGTTCGCCGGTTTCTGTCCCTCTTGCCCTGATCCCCGACCGACTGGACAAATTGTCGGGTCTTTCCGCCGAAAGGCGTGTAGCTTTAAATATAAGTAATAATAAGAATTCATTTATTTCAGGTTGCATAGACCCATAAAAATACTTAAAAAATTAACAAAATCATGAAACGGATTGAATAAATAATAAAATAAGATTATAATATGAACAAATAATTGAATAAGATTTAGAATAAAGTGCAATTAATTCATTAAAAAAAATAAAACACTTTTTAACCGGATTTATCGCGCATATTTACGTTTTAAATTTTAACTCGACGTTTCGTTGTCTTTGCAGACGCCCTGGTCAGTCGCTCGTGATTAACATGAATCGCGAAAACTTAAGAGAATATTAATTCATTAAAATTTAAAATATGGAAATTTATATAACATTATTAAAATGATGGCACATACAATTACAGAATATTATAGTGTTAGTAAAGAGATACAAAGCTTATTTGCTAGTGTGAGTAAAAAAAAAACATTAACGGCGCGGTGGTTTGTGCATATCTATCCACTTTGATAGATATGCACAAATTAAGAGCCCATTCACACCAGGACGATTCGTGTTTTTTGAGGAATCTTGGTGGTAGGATCCCTTCTGGGTCCGCCTGGCTAGCGACCACCCTTTATATAAGTCTGCCGCCAAATGTTACCGCTCCGGCGGTAATGTGTTGCGGTAATGTGTTCCGGAAATATTGTATAAAGAGCCAGTTCCTTCCTAAACCCGTGTGCTTTCATCTTCGACCTCATCGTCACTTACCATCAGGAGAGATTGAGGTCAAACGCGGGTTTAGTCACTTATAAAAAAAAAAAATCGTCTTTTTTCATGATTCGTTTATTGTTTTTGACGGTAGCAATGCTTTTTAAATTCCCTTGTTCACACGCATCACGAATCGTGTAAAAAGACGGACACGTCTTAAATCACGTATAGTCTTTTAAAACTCTCATTCGTCAAAAAACACGAATCGTGAATTTTTGTGACGAATGAGAGTTAGGTAGTTCAGCCTAGACTGAACTCTGAATCACGAAACGAATGTGAACATCAATTTGGATATTTTGTCGAATCGTGAAATAACACGATTCCGTATGCAATGTGAACGTGTATCCGTCATGACGTATCGTGTTTTTGGACGAATTGTCATTGACGGATCTGATGTGAACGGGCCCTTAATAATATTCTTTGCTTAAAGAAATGAATTAATACCTTCTAGAAGTTACGTAGGGACACTGGCGACAGCTAAATTTCTGTAGATGAGCTTTAGCGTGATTCCGCACAGCGTACTTATTCCTAAAGTGCACCTTACAGACGTCACAAACGTAGGGGCCGCTTTGCTGCAAAAAATAATTTAGTTTCACTGGGCAGGTACAACAAGAATTTTTTGATTGGCTGTAAATTGTTATCCAGCAGGGCTAGCATGCAACCATCGATAAATAGTCGAATCAACAAGATATCTATTATTTTGTTATTTTATCCCATATGTAAGCTAATATGCGCACCATAATAGATAGAATTACTCGATTTGATACAATGATTAAGACTACAGAACCAAATATGTCATAATCTTAATAAATTACATACACTAAATACCATATTCTAAGAAAATATCGATAAAAGGCCCGATTTATCGTTGTCGACGGTAGCATGCTAGCCCTGCTGGCTTGTTATTGTGTATTTTTTTATCTCATTTTTAAAAATGATTGCTGTTGAGTTTCTTGCCACTTCTTCTCAACAGATCGACTTTCCGAAGTGGTGGTAGATTCATTTCAATTTGTAAATTGTTTGACTTATTTGAAATGTATTTAAATACTTACGAAATAAAGAATATTTGAGTTTGAGTTTGATTATTTAAATTATTTAAAAAAAAAATATATTAACATATAAGTCTTTTTTAGTCAATTTTTTTTTAATAAATAACTGTTTTTAATACTTGACCTCTTCAAAAAAAAAATTAATGGCTCAAAGTTAACAAAAAAACTATTAACATTTGGGTTTCACCACAATCGCAGTATCTATTATCTCAACCGTGGAGATATTCTAAATTCATTCTACAAAAAATATAAAAAAAAAATTAAAAACTATTTTTTTTATTTAACACCCATACTCGTATACTCACATCTGTATGCCTAATCATATGACTCTTATACGCCTCTTGATCCAAAAAACCTTTGTAGCATTCCGTGCATTTAAATTCCGAATACTTAAAATTCCTAGACTCTTTTCTTTTTAATATATCTTGCATTTGTTCATCAGGACTCAAATCCGTTATAGTAAATATATCCTCACTTATAATCTGTTTAAACCTCTGTCGCGCTTTACCAACCTTTTCGCTGCTAACCTTTTTAGTGACAGCTTTTTTAATAACTTTCTTTTTTTTTACAACTGTCTTTTTTTTTGCTAAAACTTCATCGCTAGAGGAACTGTCATCGGATTTATAAAAACTATGATTGGAGTCTTCATTTTTGATATCTATGTCTATGTCATTAGGTTCATTTTCGTCTTTATATTCGATTTCATCTTCGAAATCTTTGTAGCTGTTGACTTCGTCATTATCTAAGGGTGGAGTGACGTCGTCTATGAGATCATCGATTTTGTATTCATCGTCCTTTTCATCTTCATCTATTTCGAGGTCGTAGTAATTAGCTTTGAAATGTTTTGCGCAAAGGGTGGATTCGAAATTATGTTTCTTGCAGTTTGCATTTAAAATTCTCTTGTTGAGCTGAAAAGTGATTATTTTGTTTTTTTATTATAATAAATAAATAAATATTTCTGACACCCACACAACATTATCTAGCCCAAATTAAGTTTCTTAAAGAACTTGTGTTATGGATACTAGATAACTGATAAACTTAAGAAATATATACACATACATATTGAATAAATACATATTTTTAATTAGAATAAACTTAAATAAACATATAAACATCCATGACTTGACGGCTTATATCTGTGTTCATCACACAAATATCCGCCGCCGCCGGGATTCGAACCCAGGACCATGGCATAGAAGGCAATGTATGTTACCGCTACACCAGCCGGTCGTTTTTATTATCAACTAATGCAGAGCATTAAAAAACCATCTTCAAGTTCTTTGGCTGAACTATAAGGTCGTCAATGTAAATATTCTCTGAATTCATTTTCATTCAAAATTTTCAAGAAGTACAGAAACGATTTTAATAAAATTTATATGGGACCAACTCTGAAGTAACCTCTATCATACGAAACAAGAATATACAAAATCGATTCATAATTTTCCAAAAAATCGTGTAAGAAAGACACAAAAAAAACATACACTGTATAGTTTATATTACATTTGCTTCATAATTATTTATATCTGTTTATCAATACTTAAATGTTTCAATTTGACTGGGTCAAATAATAAATGTACAGTCGTAGGTAAAATAACTCACATTGACATTGGTTTTCAACAGATCAGTCAGCAAATTACAACTGGTTATAGCTTTTCGTTTGAACTTAACACTTGTGTGTAGTCGATAGGAGCATTCAAAGCAAAAGTACTGAGGCAGCCCGTCGCTTGGTGATACCTGGAGGAAAGAAATTATATTATTTATACAATATTGAACACTCCATTATTATTATTTGGGGTTACAGGACTGTTTGAACAGTATTGTCCGCTTGTCACACTGTGACCGAAGAAGATCTCCATTCAGTGATGAGCAACACCTTTAATATTGCCTTAAGTTTTCGCGATTCATACTATTAAATAAAACACTTTTTAACCGTTGTGACCACGGGGTCTGCAAAGACACCGAAACGTCGAGTCAAAACTTAAAATGTAAATATACGCGATAAATCCGGTTAAAAAGTGTTTTATTTAAGAGCAACACCTTTTTCTAAATCCCATCCCCCAATTTTTTTTTCAGGAAATTGTACAGCTTGTAAACAGTAATAAATGAGAAATAAGTAAATTATGGCCACTAAAAATTTATGAAAAACAAGATAATATAAAGTAACACTACAATTACACAACTCTGAAACAATTAAAAAGAACAGAAATTACATTACTAACCCTGACAAGCACACCACACCAATTACATGGCCCCAAATTAAGCAAAGCTGTGGGATACCATATAGCAAACAAGGGGGAACCTAGAATATAAAACATATACATGTAGATGAGCACCCAAACCATGACATCTTTTTTGTTTCTTAAGTGCTTAGCCTGAAGATTTTTCGCAAACTCTAACAATTTTAAAAGTACATATTTTGTTTTTACTTAAATAAAAGGCTAGGAACTATAGAGGCTAGCGCCAAAACTAATAAAACCAAACATACTTATATGTATTAAAAGTTTGCAAGCCCATTTCCACATAAAAATGGCACAAAAAATGTAATATGACATTAATTTGGCGAAACTGCCATATTAAAATCCTCTGGGCAGACATACGGAGATACATATGACGACCACTTTGGCGATGGGGTAAACCTGTCTGCCTCAGACGCCAGTGATTGTGGTTTTGATTCCCGCATGGAACAAGAAAAAATAATGTTCCATGTCTGGGTGTTTATGTATTTATATTCCAGGTCCCCCTCTAGTTTGCTACATGGTATCCCATAACACAAGCTATGCTTACTTTGGGGCCATGTAGTTGGTGTGATTGTCTGGGGTTTTTTTTTTATAATCCAATCATTTCACACAATTTTAACAGAACATATTTGATTGTATAATCTGCACCAGTAGATTATTTATTTACAATTAAAGAATTCTCACCACCAATGTCCCTTTTAATTATATGTACCAGTAGAGTTATTGAACATTTTATTAAAAAAAATGAATAATACAATAATTACTAATAATAAACCAAATACTTACACAGTAACCTGTGATATCCTCATATAAAGTTTGTAATCCATGTTTTGATACATGATAAAATCTTGAATTAGTGTTCAGGCATATTCTACAAGCCTGAAATTTATAAAATAAGTTTCGATTTAATAAAAAATAACAATAAGTTAAAAACATACCTATAGATTTTTATTTGCCACAAAAACAAATTCGACATTAATTTTATAAATAACAAACTTTACGAATCCCATACCTGCATGATCCAAGTAATTGCAAATAATATTTAGCTTTCTAATTCATTATAATATTAACTTTAACTGGGTTCAATCACCGACTTTTATTAAAACCTCTAGTAGTAAATGCTTAAACAAATTATTTCAAGAAGAATATAAGCTAAAACATCTGAACTTTAGAATACTAATTCGCCGACACAACTATTTATATTATTTAGATTTTTAATAATATTGATATTGAGTTTGGAAGAGTAAGAGTGACAGAGACAGCCATACTAACATTCACATTTGACAGTTAGATAGTGTTTCCAAAATTATCATTATATTTTGCACTAAAAATGTTGCAAAAATAAATTCTCCAATTTTCATCATTCAGACAAATGGCGATAGATATTGGACGTCACACAAAAAAATAAAAGGAATAGAAAGATAAATAATGCTTATGTTTCGAGACGCAGCTGTACTCAGCGATTGACCATGTACTGCGTTTTAACAAATACATTAAATGATTACTTCTATATTTGTTTTATCGAAATGTATATAGCACGCAATTTGTTCCGTTTTAGTATTTGTAAAAATAGGCTTCTCCTATAGCAGTTAGCAAACGATGTAGGTACTTTTAATTAGTTCACAAAATCTTGATAGATGAGTACCTACATTGACTACTTTTTATGAATAAAAATCATTAGGTACCTAACTACCTACTTTAAGCAAATAAAACGACACAAAGAAAAGTAAAGTGGCGATGTATTTCTTAGGAAATCTAATTACTTGACTACATACTTTTTATGAATAAAAATCATTAGGTATACTTTAAGGAAATAAAACGACACAAAGAAAAGTAAAGCGGCGATGTATTTCTTAGGTTAGTTTTCTTTGATAATTCAAATTAGTTTTTATTCATATTAGGGATATACATATTTACTTAAGTTAAAAACTCTCACGACCATTATCCCCAAGGGGTAGTCCTCTTTATACAGCTGATCTTAAGGCGCGTGCGTTAGCTGGATAGGTAACAGATCGGGCGCGCGCGCTTTCCTTGAAATGTTTAGATTTTTTATTGAAAAACTGTAAATCCAAACAAAAAACGTTGTTTTGTATTCGAATGGGGAAGACTATCTAGGATATTTTTCTCCAAGTACTTTTTTGGAGACCTTTTATAAAAAATGTCCCATACAAACCTTATTCCCTCCCTATGGCGTATTCTATTGACTTCTATAAACTTTAATGAATATACCTATTTACTCTGTTGCTCGAGGTAAAATTATTAAGAATAAAATTATGATTTCACACAAAGAAAATGGAACCCCACCTGGCCGATCTCGTAATAGTTTAAATCTACCGCCATAAAGAGAATGCTATAATTTTAAATTTCCCACCAGCTCAAAAAAGCCGACACCAGCGCTATTTGACCCTACTTAGCAAGAACTATATCTTTGACGGGGTATTTTTTTTGTATGAAGTGGCGCTTCTTCTCCTGAGTATAGTGTTTCTTCCTTGACTACTAGTGCTTGCGGTGGGAACACAGCGTTTTTCTCACCTGTGCCTACTGTTCCCACTTGGTTATGCGTGCTCTATACTTTATTATTACTATAAGGTACTCTAAGGCCCACATAAGGGAAGAAAAAATGTTTGATGCGGTTTACGTGAACGAATGATATTTTTTACAATAGTATCGTGAAATTGGGAAACAAAATGTTGACTCATAATATGTTATAGGTACTTTCATTTTCTCATTTCTAAAATGCTTTAAGTCACTTACTTTTTCATCGATTTTAAATAATAGCAAAAAAACACTTTTACTTTTGTTGTGACCATTTTAAAGCACTAAGTAGGTATAATTAAATATAATTAATTATTTTCATTAAAGTTACTGTAAAGATAAAGTACAAATTCATGTTTTATGCATTGCTTTAAAATTTTATGCTAAGGAAATGAAAACCATTAATTTTCAATCATTCCCATTCCGTTACTTACGAAGATATTAACTGCAGGGCTAGCATGCAACCATCGATAAATAGTCGAATCGACAAGATAAATATTATCTTGTTATTTTATCCTATTATGTAAGCTAATATGCGCACCATAATAGATATAATTACTCGATTTGATACCATGATTAAGACCACACAACCAAAAATGTCCAGGCGCGGTCCCAGACTGAAATTTCGTCACGACAATTTTTTTGTATCAGAAGTATCTTTTTCTTCCTCCTTCTCTTTTTTCTCTTTTAAGGGGTTCATCTTTTCATGAGTTTTGGAGGGGGGGGGGTCCCCTGTGACTGTCTGAATATGTCATAATCTTAATAAATTACATACACTAAATACCATAATCTAAGAAAATATCAATAAAAGGCCCGATTTATCGTTGTCGACGGTAGCATGCTAGCCCAGCTGGTATCTGTTCGGGCTAACCGAACATTTTATAAGTATAATGTCAGCATATTGTATTCAGCGCGTCGCTACTAAGCAATTTACCTCACCAGTGCATAAATATCTGTCAAGCGCGACCCTACTCATAACTAGCAATTTTACTATCTAGCTTATACATCTTCATTTATATAAAAGAATTTAGTGAATAAATATCTAAACTAGCAAAAACTACTTTTCAAACGACTTCCAAAAAAGGAGGAGTTTCTCGATTCGTCTGTATGTTTTTTTGTGTCTTTGTTACACGATATTTCGGACAATGAGGAGTTTTCTAATTGATTTTAAAAAGAAAAAATCATATCTTTTTCTCTCAAAAGATGGCGTCGGTAAAAAGCTAGCTGTCAAAATTCTATACGAAAAGACATTTGACATTGCACTTTTGTAAGATAAGCATGTAGCGCCATCTAAAATGAAATATAGTTGGTACTTTTTTTATAGTTTTAAATGTCAGTTTGAAAACCTCTCATTATGAATCGATTTTGAAAATTGTTGTTTCATATGACAGAGGATACTTCATATTTGGTCCCATTTAAATCGGTTGAGTACTTCATTGAAAATTTCAAACTTTTGGAAACATATGTAGAATGTTTACGTTGATGATATTCTTTTGACGTGAAGTCGGTTTTTTTACTGCTCTGCCTTCGTTGATTATACTAAATTCTATAGTATCATTATTTTCCTTTTTGACATTTCAAACTGTCAGTTTACTGATAGTTTAGTTGAAGCCTATGAAGCGTAGGTACATATGCTGACATATACATTTCAGTACAGAAATTAAATTAGTTAAAATATTTCTGTACTTAAAACATCTACAGAAAGTAATCCGGTATACATTATTTGGGTACTGATATAATTAATTTAGATTTTAATAACTTGTACAGTTATTGTGTTTGATGAAGCAGTACACTAATAAGGGTACTGAAATTTTACTAGTACTATTTAAAAAAAAATATTTAAATTTTCTATTTAAAAAACTGGGCCAGCTCGGTGGATTATGGCCTAAACCTCCTCGTCACCACCTCGGCCCATTACACGGAGTTGTGATGATGATTTAAAAAAATTATACCGATATGCAGTCCCTGATTAAAAGTGATCAGTTTAAGTAAAATACTTATAAATAAATACTAATTTCTGGATAACTGAATTTCCATTTGTTAGTTAATCTGCTTCTCAGAATTGCCGCCTATCGGTCCCCTCTACGTGGTGGAGGCGCCGGGTATGTTGAAGGGCTTTCCTTTTGTTTCAGGCAATTTGATACAGAATGAATTACCTGGAATGAATTACAGAATGAATGCTGGACTGGGAGCGAAAGAAAAACATAGAATGTGCCAGCTGCTTCTCTTCCCGGGAATACTGTAAAAGTCAGTTAAGGGACCGAAGTGTTATGGGAGGCTTTTTTGTGGGCGATAGGCTGACCCCCTGTCACTGCAATAGTCTCTCTCCACTATTATAATGCCTCCAAATTTGTCAAACGTGACATCAGATGGTTTTATTACCTCTGGTGTTCTGCCTACCCTATACGGGATACAGGCGTGAAGTTAGGTATGTATGTATGTATGAATTATCTCTCGTAGTGCTGAGCGAGTAAAAGATAGAAGGAGAGGTAAACGAAAAGGAAGGACGTCAACGTGCAGAAAGCTTACGGTACTTTTGTTAGTCGACTCTGGTATACTTGGGGAGTAGAAATAAAAATCCAAATTTTCACAAAAATCACAGCATTTAATTACTACATTTTTTTAAATTTATAACTTATGAATAAATTTAAGTAGGTATAAGTTACTTAACACACACTTATTAGATTAATACTGAGTATTACAAGCAAATTATTTTCTATATTAAAGCATTTTATCGAGAATATTCGTGATAGAAAGTCGGTATTGCTCTACCGCCAGTAGGTAAAATTTACCGCTTAGGGGAGGCTGGGGACACTTGATCCTTCTGGGAGACACAATCCCTTTAATTTACGTTGCATAAAAGCACCTTTTTAAATATTAGGTTGGCAACACTAATTGTCTATGTTCACAATAAACTTTTTCTACAAACGTCACTGCTCTATTTGACATTTGACATTAATGGCGGACAAATTGGTGATCGGAGCGAACGTGACTTCTTTTTCGCAAGTTTTCTCGTGTATTTTACTGTTATTTAACGATGAGCAATTGTTAAACTAAGGTTTATGACTCTTATCTTGGTTAGTAAAGATATAGTTTTCATGGAATTAGGGTGTTTACTGAGAGTGAGTATATTTAATTTTTTAGTTTTATAACCTCAACTCGGATTGGGAGACATGGTACCAAACATTCCGGGAGACTTGATTCACCGGATCAAGTCTTCCTTATGATGAATCAAGTCTCCCTTATAATGGATCAAGTAAAACAAAATTACTAATGTGGTATAAATATTGAATCCGTAGAATTAATAAAATATCAATACTGTCTCAATGTTTTAATGAACAATAATTAAATATTTTCATTCGCCCGAATAAGAGTACCACGTCTGACTTATAAGGTAGATTTGATCCCCCCTATTGTCAAGTCACACATGTGATATGAATCAAGTCTTCCATATGTATTCTTATTTTAATTTCAAACTTCAATTTCTAAATAAGTTACTATACTTAAAATTAATCGATCCTTACATAAATATATGTTGTTTTACTGTTTTAGATTAAAAAGAGATTCGCCTGGTCTACTAATCATTGGGAATTATACGTACCAAAAAATATAAATTATGCCTAGGAAATATAAAACCAAAGTTGGAGCCCGAAAAAGGAAACCCATCAAACCAGATATATTAAAAAATGCTGTGGAACATGTTGTTAAGCGAGGAAGTTCTATTCGTGGTGCAGCAAGAGAATTTTCTGTTCCCATTATGACATTAAAGCGGTACATTAGAAAAACTGTAAACAGCCCTCAAGAAATTGAATATAAACCGGATTACACGAAATCTACAATTTTTTCTAAAACTGAAGAGTCCCACTTTGTAGAATATTTAGAAAAAGCGTGTAAACTTTTCCATGGGTTGACACCAAAAAATGTACGACAGTTGGCTTATCAATTTGCTATTCAAAATAATAAAAAAAATTCCTGAAAAATGGCGCGCTTCTCAAGCGGCCTCATACGATTGGTACTATGGGCTAATGCAGCGACACTCAAATTTATCTCTTCGTATTCCGGAACCTACCAGCTTGTCTAGAGCAACAGCTTTTAATAGACACAACGTCAGTAAATTTTTTGAAAATTTAAAATCTTTAATGCAGCGGTTTCAATTTCGCCCTGACCAAATTTGGAATGTGGACGAGACTGGAGTTAGTACGGTTCATACTCCTAAAAAAATTGTGGCTTGTAGAGGAATGAAACAGGTGTCGAAAGTTACATCTGGAGAACGTGGAGAACTTATTACAATTTGTAGTGCAATCAATGCACTTGGTAATCATCTACCACCATTTATGATATTCCCACGTAAAAATTGGCAAGCACGTATGGTAGACATAGATAAAGCTCCGCCAGGTACAGATGGAGTTCCGCATCCGAGTGGGTGGATGACCGGTCCAAACTTTTTGCTGTTTTTAAAGTTTTTTTTAAAACATGTAAGGTGTAGCAAGGAACATCCGGTGCTTATTGTGTTTGACAACCATGAGAGCCATATAACAATTGAATCCATAATTTTTTGCAGAGAAAATGGAATACATCTATTAACTATACCTCCACACACCTCGCAAAAACTACAGCCGTTAGACCGCATCATATTTGGAACACTGAAAAGTTATTATAATGAAGCTTGCGACACTTGGATGGTAACGCATCCAGGGCGGCCACTGACGATCTATGATGTATCTGGATGTTTGGGTGAGGCGTACCCAAAGGCGATGAATGCAAAAAATATCCAAAAAAGCTTTAAAGTCACCGGCATTTGTCCGTTTCAACCAGATATATTCACCGACGATGAATATTTATGTTCATACGTTACGGACCGAGATTTGATTCCTGAAACTCGAGCTGAACAGGAAGACTCAACACCACAAAACTACAGTTGTATGGCAATAAATGAATCCGGAAGTCAACAAAACAGATGTGCAGTAGAAGGTGATGGCGATTGTAGTCCATCGACTATACTAGAATATTATCCTCGTCCTGCTAACAATACGCTTACTGATGTTCCTTCAAATACTGAAGTAACTTCATTGGTTACTTTAACACTCGAAGCTGTTAATACTCTGCAACCTGACATGTTTAACTATGCAATAACTTCTGACATAGATGTAATTTCAAACTATACTAAAAATGCTGTAAAGACTACTTCTCACTACCATCAGAACTCTGAAACATCTGACACTCAAATAATATGTCCCTCACCAACGCCTGGACCAAGTGTTGCATTGACTTACGATACAACTCCTGATATCTCGGGTAGCGAAATCTCGGATAGTACGCGACTTGAAAACAGACCTTTGACTTCTGCATCTTTTGTGACTCTTGAATCAATACAACCTTACCCAAAAGCTGGACCTAGAAAAAATTTTGGCAAAGGAAGAAAAAAAGGCACAACCAAAATTTTGACTGACACACCAGAAAAGGAAGAAATAGAAAAATCACATAAAATCAAAGAAGATAAGAAAAGAAATAAAGAAATCAAATCAAGAGCTAAAGCAATAAAAAGAAAACTTACCTGCCAACTATCAGAAGACAGATCATTGTCACTAAGCAAAAAGAAAACTTTTAAAGACAAAACAACGAAGAAAAAATGTTCGCGAGCCAGGCCAAAGAAAGTAAAATTTATCCAGCGAGATTCGGAGTCATCGGAAGATGAAGATCTGCCACCTTCACCCCAATCTGAGTATAGCGAAGAAGTATCAAGCGATGAAAATGATAGCATTAGCGAGTCAGAAAATGAAGATCAGTCTACTATCACAAATTTAATAAAAAACGATTGGGTAATTGTGAACTTCATTTCTGAAAAAAATAAGCTGCATAAATACGTTGGCCAAATCACGGAGACGTCACAGGCAGGATACGAAGTTAAATTTGCAAAGAAAATCAATGATAAATGTTTCCGCTGGCCTGTAAAAGATGACATTAGCACCATTGCCAAATACCAGGTTGTGAAGAAATTACAACCCCCAATTATAAAAGCGTCATCTAAGCGTATCATCAACTTTACGTTTGTGAAAAGCTTAAGGAATTTTAAAGTTGAGTAAATTTAAAAATAAATAAAAAAGTAATAATTGGGGTAAAAATGTGATTTAGAAAAATGAAGACTGCTATAAGATTGAATCTTAAATACCTCAGTTTACCTTATATTATTCATATTAGATTTAATATGTTAAAATCTTAAGATATTTAATAAGTAAGGCAAAGTATATGTTGCTTTTATAAAAACTTTTTTTACATTTAAAAATAATTTTAAAGACACCTTTTTTCGATATTTCTTTACTTTGTTACGTCATCGAAGCGTAAAAATAATTACATGTTTATTAAGGTCATATACTTGTCGAAAAACTTGATTTTTGAAAATTATAGGCCACTTTGTTACCAAAAATAAGTTACACATTAAGATATGTTTGAAAAACTAAAAACATTATCCTGTTTTATGATATACCTACCTAAGTATATGACAATTCATTATATTTTATTGCCTGCGAGTTTTAATGAAAAGTTAGTTTCTTTTGATATATTTTTTTTGCGTTGAGACGCTTAAATCTAATCATAGGGAAAAATAGACCATAAGGTTACTTAACATTCTGTTAAAAAGACTTAATTAATGAAAACTAAAGACTGTTTTAGATAATATTAGAGTGATTAAACTTGGGGAAAAACTTATTAGTTATTATTTTGAAAACTTATTAGTTTTAATAATTTAACTACTTTTTTTATAGGAGTATTAGTATTTCTATATTTTCTTTTGTTAGTTAAGCCTGAAAGGTATTATTCTAGCTATTTTGTTTAAAATTTGTTATTTCTTACAAAGAAAAGGCGACTTTAAAAGGGTATTGTCAA
Organism: Stenoptilia bipunctidactyla; assembly: GCA_944452665.1. Lineage (NCBI taxonomy): Eukaryota > Metazoa > Arthropoda > Insecta > Lepidoptera > Pterophoridae > Stenoptilia > Stenoptilia bipunctidactyla. The sequence goes on from OX101746.1 coordinate 16,470,776, forward strand.
AGACATAGTAAAATAAAAATAATTTCATAAAAAAACCACGACTTTTTATTTCCTATCGGTTCTCAAGGTATTTACTATAGAAATATCAAATCTCCCATATGTGGAAGACTTGATCCCCCCCTGATCAAGTCATCCATATGGGGTGAATCAAGTCTACCACATGTGGGGACATATGGTACAAATTTGTTTTTTTATATTCATTTGAATATCTCTAAAAGTATATAATATCACTCAGCGATGACTTCAACACACATTGGTTTATTAAATTTTACAAGCCTAAGTTTAATTAAAGTTCAAACATAGTGGATATTAAGGACGATAGGTCCAAAAAACAAAAGGGGGAATCAAGTGTCCCCAGCCTCCCCTATATATCTACCACAATGTAGAGTTTCATCAAAATCTATTCAGCATTTTTCATGATGGACTTACTATAATGCATATTTCAATCAGACATTACGTTTACTATACCTATGTAAAATATCACCTTCCTCATACGCTTCAAATCAGTTCATTAGATATACAGGGTCCTGATAAATTAGTTCAAAATATTTTAAAAGCAGGTTGAGAATTATACACATAATTTTACGTAATTTTTTTCTTCTAAAAAAAATTCAAAAATTTTATTCATCTTAGGCATTTCACAAAACACTTGATGAAGTCAGTCATGACATACACCTTGCTCATTTGCTTCAAATCAGGTCATTAGATATACAGGGTCCTGATAAATTAGTTCAAAATATTTTAAAAGCAGGTTGAGAATTATACACATAATTTTACATTAATTTTTTCTTCTAAAAAAAATTCAAAAAGTTATATTCATCTTAGGAATTTCACAAATCACTCAGTCATCACATACTTCGGCTTTAACTAGTTGTTGAATAAGATATTACAGTAGACCAAGAGACAAAAAATGTAGAAAATGACCGCGACATGAAAAAAAAAAACAAACACAAGACAGCTAATTGTGAGAGCCAATGTCATGCCACAACCAAATTGCTTACATAGTAGGTGCAATGAGCTATGGATGCACAATACGAACATGACAAACTGGGACCAGAGTATTTGAACAAGAATGAACAGAGTTAAGCACCCGTAAGTGATCAAAGTTTAAGTTTAATTTTTTATTTACATTTCAAATTAGAATCACCTTTAATCCTGAGTAAGTATGACGTGGCAACTGACTCTGTGCTAAGTAGGTCACGCAATGACTCGGGAGCGTCATTCTTAAAATATTTTGAACTATTTTATCGAGAATATTCGTTCCCAATCTTTCAACTCGACTATATTTTTATACAATAAAAAAAGTAATACTTATAGTTTTTTGTTCTAGACTTATTGAAATACTTGGGACAAGACGTGACCAAAACTATGATTATTTGAAGAACAAAAGAAATTCCTTATTGTTACATTGTTATGAAAATTTACGATAATCATAATAAAAAGACGTGTGGCACTCGGAGACAGCCGCGGTAAAGCTATTGCAAGGCATTTTTTATCAACTTATGCAATTATAATTATTTATTTATTTTATTAATGCAGTAATGTTTGATCTAATATGAAGTTCCACAAGTTCCTAGTAGATGGCGCTGATTGTTTATTAAAGACCGCATGTAAAGTTATGAAATCAAAGGTTTTTTTCGTTACGGAATTTCTGGATTCGGTCCTCACGCTCAAGGCCCGCGATAGAAGCTATGCAATAGCTTAAAAAGGATTAAAAAGGTTTTCTTTTGTTTTGCAAGAACTGGGAACGAGTTGATTGCCAAGGAGACAGTTTCAGTTCATCATTGGTTCGCCGAATGGACCTGTAAAAGCAATGGATATGAGTGTGTTGTACAGTAGCTGGTGGTACAGGCGCGGTTGCAGAGAGACCTTATCTTGTAAGATCGCCGTCGTGAGATCTTATGTTTCAATTTGAGATGTAAGTAAGTAAGTAAAACGTTTATTTGGTACAAAAATATGTTGTTTACAAAAGAAAAAAATAATAATTCTACTTATATCTATAGACAACAAAAATATACTTAACAAAAAAAAAACATTAATGTACCAAAATGGCCTTCACTCAGCATATGCTGCAGTGCACAAGGGACCGCAACGCTGATTTTCAGTGACAGCCAGAGATTGAGAATAAATTTAAATTTAAGTGCAACTCTGCGCGAAATAACATCATAAAATTAATATTAAGAGTTTGTTTTTTTGTTTGTTTGAACGCGCTATTCTCAGAAACTATGCCCGCGGTGACTAGTTCTAAAATATACACCACTAGCCACCGCGCGCGGTTTTACCGGCGTAACTTTTGATCCCGTGGGAATTTCGGGATAAAATATAGCCTATAACCTTCCTCAAGAGTTAAGCTATCAAATGCAAAAAGAATTTCTCAAATTCCACTTGTAGTTTCTGAGAATAGCGCGTTCAAACAAACAAAAAAACAAACTCTTCAGCTTTATATATCAGTATAGATAGATTAAACAAAACAAAACTAATATATAAAACAAAATGTAAAATTTGAAAACATCATGTCCATATTACAAAATTAAAAAGTAAATCAAAAGTATTTCTAAATATACAAAAGAAAATAAAATGTAGGATTAAAAACATCAATGTAAATCAACAAGCTATTTCAGTGAAACATATTAGATGTATGATTTTAGGGCGGCCATGTCCCCTGTGAGTGTGAGTGTTGGCGTGGGGTAACGTACTGGTGTGTGGGCGTCGCGGGGCGGCCTGCAGTGTGAGTGTCGGCGTGGGGTAACGTACGGGCGTGGGGTTGTCCCGGGGCGGGGGCGGCGCGGGGGGCGCGGGGCGCGGCCAGGGCTTCTTGAGGTGCACGTGGTCGTGGTGCGGCCTGTAGTGTGAGTGTTGGCGTGGGGTAACGTACTGGTGTGTGGGCGAGGCGGGGCGGCCTGTAGTGTGAGTGTTGGCGTGGGGTAACGTACTGGTGTGTGGGCGTGGCGGGGCGGCCTGTAGTGTGAGTGTTGGCGTGGGGTAACGTACTGGTGTGTGGGCGTGGCGGGGCGGCCTGTAGTGTGAGTGTTGGCGTGGGGTAACGTACTGGTGTGTGGGCGTGGCGGGGCGGCCTGTAGTGTGAGTGTTGGCGTGGGGTAACGTACTGGTGTGTGGGCGTGGCGGGGCGGCCTGTAGTGTGAGTGTTGGCGTGGGGTAACGTACTGGTGTGTGGGCGTGGCGGGGCGGCCTGGAGTGTGAGTGTTGGCGTGGGGTAACGTACTGGTGTGTGGGCGTGGCGGGGCGGCCTGTAGTGTGAGTGTTGGCGTGGGGTAACGTACTGGTGTGTGGGCGTGGCGGGGCGGCCTGTAGTGTGAGTGTTGGCGTGGGGTAACGTACTGGTGTGTGGGCGTGGCGGGGCGGCCTGTAGTGTGAGTGTTGGCGTGGGGTAACGTACTGGTGTGTGGGCGTGGCGGGGCGGCCTGTAGTGTGAGTGTTGGCGTGGGGTAACGTACTGGTGTGTGGGCGTCGCGGGGCGGCCTGTAGTGTGAGTGTTGGCGTGGGGTAACGTACTGGTGTGTGGGCGTGGCGGGGCGGCCTGTAGTGTGAGTGTTGGCGTGGGGTAACGTACGGGCGTGGGTAACGTACTGGTGTGTGGGCGTGGCGGGGCGGCCTGGAGTGTGAGTGTTGGCGTGGGGTAACGTACTGGTGTGTGGGCGTCGCGGGGCGGCCTGTAGTGTGAGTGTTGGCGTGGGGTAACGTACTGGTGTGTGGGCGTGGCGGGGCGGCCTGTAGTGTGAGTGTTGGCGTGGGGTAACGTACTGGTGTGTGGGCGTGGCGGGGCGGCCTGTAGTGTGAGTGTTGGCGTGGGGTAACGTACTGGTGTGTGGGCGTGGCGGGGCGGCCTGTAGTGTGAGTGTTGGCGTGGGGTAACGTACTGGTGTGTGGGCGAGGCGGGGCGGCCTGTAGTGTGAGTGTTGGCGTGGGGTAACGTACTGGTGTGTGGGCGTGGCGGGGCGGCCTGTAGTGTGAGTGTTGGCGTGGGGTAACGTACTGGTGTGTGGGCGTGGCGGGGCGGCCTGTAGTGTGAGTGTTGGCGTGGGGTAACGTACTGGTGTGTGGGCGTGGCGGGGCGGCCTGGAGTGTGAGTGTTGGCGTGGGGTAACGTACTGGTGTGTGGGCGTGGCGGGGCGGCCTGTAGTGTGAGTGTTGGCGTGGGGTAACGTACTGGTGTGTGGGCGTGGCGGGGCGGCCTGTAGTGTGAGTGTTGGCGTGGGGTAACGTACTGGTGTGTGGGCGTGGCGGGGCGGCCTGTAGTGTGAGTGTTGGCGTGGGGTAACGTACTGGTGTGTGGGCGTGGCGGGGCGGCCTGTAGTGTGAGTGTTGGCGTGGGGTAACGTACTGGTGTGTGGGCGTCGCGGGGCGGCCTGTAGTGTGAGTGTTGGCGTGGGGTAACGTACTGGTGTGTGGGCGTGGCGGGGCGGCCTGTAGTGTGAGTGTTGGCGTGGGGTAACGTACGGGCGTGGGTAACGTACTGGTGTGTGGGCGTGGCGGGGCGGCCTGGAGTGTGAGTGTTGGCGTGGGGTAACGTACTGGTGTGTGGGCGTCGCGGGGCGGCCTGTAGTGTGAGTGTTGGCGTGGGGTAACGTACTGGTGTGTGGGCGTGGCGGGGCGGCCTGTAGTGTGAGTGTTGGCGTGGGGTAACGTACTGGTGTGTGGGCGTGGCGGGGCGGCCTGGAGTGTGAGTGTTGGCGTGGGGTAACGTACTGGTGTGTGGGCGTGGCGGGGCGGCCTGTAGTGTGAGTGTTGGCGTGGGGTAACGTACGGGCGTGGGGTTGTCCCGGGGCGGCCTGCAGTGTGAGTGTGGCGTGGGGTAACGTACGGGCGTGGGGTTGTCCCGGGCGGGGCGGCCTGCAGTGTGAGTGTGGCGTGGGGTAACGTACGGGCGTGGGGTTGTCCCGGGCGGGGCGGCCTGCAGTGTGAGTGTGGCGTGGGGTAACGTACGGGCGTGGGGTTGTCCCGGGCGGGGCGGCCTGCAGTGTGAGTGTGGCGTGGGGTAACGTACGGGCGTGGGGTTGTCCCGGGCGGGGCGGCCTGCAGTGTGAGTGTGGCGTGGGGTAACGTACGGGCGTGGGGTTGTCCCGGGCGGGGCGGCCTGCAGTGTGAGTGTGGCGTGGGGTAACGTACGGGCGTGGGGTTGTCCCGGGCGGGGCGGCCTGTAGTGTGAGTGTTGGCGTGGGGTAACGTACGGGCGCGGGGTTGTCCCGGGGCGGCCTGCAGTGTGAGTGTGGCGTGGGGTAACGTACGGGCGCGGGGTTGTCCCGGGGCGGCCTGCAGTGTGAGTGTGGCGTGGGGTAACGTACGGGCGCGGGGTTGTCCCGGGGCGGCCTGCAGTGTGAGTGTGGCGTGGGGTAACGTACGGGCGCGGGGTTGTCCCGGGGCGGCCTGCAGTGTGAGTGTGGCGTGGGGTAACGTACGGGCGCGGGGTTGTCCCGGGGCGGCCTGCAGTGTGAGTGTGGCGTGGGGTAACGTACGGGCGCGGGGTTGTCCCGGGGCGGCCTGCAGTGTGAGTGTGGCGTGGGGTAACGTACGGGTGTGGGGTTGTCCCGGGGCGGCCTGCAGTGTGAGTGTGGCGTGGGGTAACGTACGGGCGTGGGGTTGTCCCGGGGCGGGCTGTAGTGTGAGTGTGGCGTGGGGTAACGTACGGGCGCGGGGTTGTCCCGGGGCGGGCTGCAGTGTGAGTGTGGCGTGGGGTAACGTACGGGCGTGGGGTTGTCCCGGGGCGGGCTGTAGTGTGAGTGTGGCGTGGGGTAACGTACGGGCGCGGGGTTGTCCCGGGGCGGCCTGCAGTGTGAGTGTGGCGTGGGGTAACGTACGGGCGTGGGGTTGTCCCGGGGCGGGCTGCAGTGTGAGTGTGGCGTGGGGTAACGTACGGGCGTGGGGTTGTCCCGGGGCGGGCTGTAGTGTGAGTGTGGCGTGGGGTAACGTACGGGCGCGGGGTTGTCCCGGGGCGGGGGCGCGGGGCGCGCGCGGCGCGGCCAGGGCTTCTTGAGGTGCACGTGGTCGTGGTGCGCGCGCTGCTCGCCCGCCGTCGTGAAGCTCTTGCCGCACGCGCCGCACGAGTGCGGCTTCACGCCCGTGTGGATCTACCGACGTGCCGCCGCGTTAGTGCCTACCCTCATTCATACAACTAAGCGTATTTATTAATAGTATATTATGAAACAAGTGAGCTAAGTTGCTAATTACAGTCGAGGCTGTGATTAACAACGCTCACGAGTTACATACGACGTTTTTCAACACACTTATGAGTAAAAGACAGACATACGTGTTCATAAAATTTATTTGAAGCAGCTGTTGAAGGTACAGTTAACAAACTTATATTCTACATTATTATTTGAAGTGCCAGCTCGTCCTGAGTGTATGTCGGCGACATAGACAAATCACTGGAATGATTGTATATGGATTTGAAGTGGTATAAAATCTCTTTGTTGTTTCTAAAAATATTTATTGTATAACCCGGATCAATAAAATATGCTCTGTTTACTCGCATGTAATTTGCACTAAGGTACAATTCAACTTTGTGGGATTCATTGTATTATGCACTAGGGTATAAAATATTATGCACGCGTGACTTATAGCCCAGTTTATAGTTCTAAATTCAATAGAATAAGGCTCACTTTACGAGCAAGTGTGTTGAAATAGTATATTATGTAACAAGTGAGCTAAATTGCTAACTACAGTCAAAGCTGTAATTAGCAACTTAAAAAATAAATAAATAAACTTAAATGCAAAAAACTTAAAAACATTATCAATATATATAAAACTGTTCCGTTACTGACTGAGTGACTGAGTGACTGACAGACAACGTACAGCCGTAACTACTGGGCGTAGAGAGCTGAAATTTGGAACATACATTCTTTAGGAGATGGAGGGGTGCACTAAGGAAGGAATTCCCGAAATTCCCACGGGAACGGGAAATATAGGACTTTTTAGTTTGTATGAAAAATCTTATTCCTTAAGTGCACCGATGTGAAACTTGATATAAAGGTTCCTCAATAAGTGTCTGTTTGTATTATGGAAGGAATTCCCGAAATTCCCACGGGAAGGGGTTGGACTTTTTAGTTTGTATGAAAAATCTTATTCCTTGAGTGTACGGATGTTTTACTTGGCATGAAGGTTCTTCAAAGAGTGACTGGTTGTGCTACGAAAAAAATTCCCGAAATTCCCACGGGCACGGGCACGGGAAATATATATGATTTTTAGTTTGTATGAAAAAAACTTATTTCTTGAGTGCATGGGTGTGATACTTGGTATAAAGGTTCTTTCAGTGGGTGTCTGGTTGTATAGTTTCTGAAATTTCCACGAGAAGGGTATTTAAGCGCATACGAAGTTGCGGGATAAAGCTAGTTAACTATAAAGACTTACGACTCAGCGGATGAGGAGTCGAGAGTCGTATTAAGACAAGTTTATTAAGATCACTGTGTTCAAGTATTACTAAGTTTGAATATTGAGTCACGAAAAAACTATTGGTTCTTACGGGCCAGATAGATAGGTTCGATGTTAAACTCAGACACTTGATAGTACACTTAGTAGGTAGTGCTTTCATCTTCGAACTCATATTCACTTACCGTCACGTGAGATTGAAGTCAAACACGGACTCAGTGTTGAAAAAAAAATTAATGAAATTCTTCGATTTTCGATTCGATCATTACTATACAACGAGTAAAAAAATGGAGAGATAAAACTTAAGGGTTAGCTTCTATACCATACGTAGAGTATACAGTAAAAGAATTAGCATGATCAGTGCTGGTATAGACTTTCATACAAATTTATTTAATTATTTTACAACAAAATATTTTGACAACCCTAGTCAACCTAATAAGCTAAAACAAGGCTTGTGCCGCAGTCAGTAACCTCATGACCTTCCTCGCACCAGCTAAACTTTGTAGTGCCTGTCTCAGTTACCCATATCTTTATTTTTACGCCATCTGTTATCGAATAGATTTCATTAAAAGCTAACAGCTGTTTTTAGGGTTGACACTTAGATATTTTGATCTAAACTTTGAACTTGTTTTTCGGCCGAACCGTAAGAATAACAAATTTATGTTACTGTTACTTATAAACTACATCACCAAACATACAATTCCCTAAAGTATTATCTCTTCATTATGTTACACGTTGTATAGGTAAGTAAATCAGTTGCTAAAAATGTTAGTATTAAGAACTACTTACGATTACAAGATGGCCGCTCATACTCTTTGATTCGATATTGATTCAATAGTGTCAATCCCTATTGTCTGATGTCCTGCCCTTGCATAATTGCCAATTTAAGATGACTATATATATTTGAAACGCATTTATTTACACACTGTTTTATAGTGAGCGAGCAGATAACAATACTGCGGTGCGAGCACAGAACTTTATCGAATCGTATGTTAACGAATGTTCGTATAGTATGGAGCCGGCTGTAAGTTTTTAGTAGCATTGTAATTTTTTACTTAACAGTTATTTAAGAGTAAAACATGTTTACAAACATTCAAAATTAACAAGGCCCACATTTATGTAAGCTGGCCCTGCGGCAATGGATAGATTTCAATTATTGCTAACAAACCGTCTCCATACTATACGAACATTCGTTACAATACGAGTCGATAAAGTTCTGTCCTCGCACTGTTGCCTTGCTAACGAAAAACGCATTAACTATCTTTTAACAAGTTCGAAAACGCGGCTTTTAATAAAAATATTGAAATGGTCTCTATGTGAAAATTATAAAGCACATTTTGCTGATTGCAAAATCGAGTTTGAATATATTTGAAATCAGGAAAATCGAGCTGTATTAGTTTCCAATTGAGACCATTTCAATATTTTCGTTGGAACCCGCTTTCTAGAACTTCTCAAAAGCTATAGTTGAATTGTTTTCGAAAGTTTTTCGTGACAGTTCTCATTTTCCATTACGCGCAAAGTATTTACAACTAATGAAATATAAATTGGCGGGTTAAGAAAATAAAAACTATGTCAATAAAGTTGTTTATTTTGAAATTATAAATTGAACTGTTAATAAAGTGTAATTGTTATTATTAACTGTAAATAAATTAAGTAAATGTCATAAAAGTATTCATCTTAAATAGACAGATTCAAAGAAACGGAACGTTCAGTTGATAGTGCTTGACACTCCGAATCGATGAATATGAGCGGCCATCTTGTAATCGGAAGTTTGTATACATTTTTACACCAACTGATTCGATACGTCAAAGCCATCGAATGGAAGATCGAACGATTTCATTACGGCCATAAAGTAACTTTTATAGATTGAGATAGAGATATCAGCTAAAACGGAGCTCTAGCGCCATCTAGAACTTAGTGACTGAAACTTTTACTAGAACCAATCGGGAACTTCCCTGTATTTTTCTTTAAGAATATTTAAGACTCCTCAAATATGTACCTATATTATCATGATTATATGAAATATGTATATACCAAAAATCGTTATCACGATCAAAATTCCAATAAACATGCAAAGGTCGAACTGCAGGGTTGTTTCCGAAATCCAGTAGAATTGCCGGGTCAGAATTAAAAAAGGTCAGAGTCCATATGGTGGCAGGGTTGTGGGAAAAAGGAATCCAAGAAAAAAGCGATAAAAACAACATTCGAAAACGGGTGCGCAGTAACGAACACAGGTAACGAATGAAAGATAGATTTAATGAGTCGGTTAGGTGATTGATTGAATGAACCGATGAATGAAAAGTAGGATGAAAGAAACATTGCTTATGGCATTTTTCTAATTTTATAAAATAGAAAAAGCGCCATCTATATCTTACTGATACTAACGAAATTTAGTGAAAACACCGTGATTACGGCAACGTCCCAAAATTGACAATTTTGAACTGTCCCAAAAATCACTTGAAAAGAATTGCGTTTTTCGAAAGTATAGCAGAATAGTCAGATAGTGCAACTCACAAACATATGCCGCCGGCGGTTGTTGAAGAAGGCGAAGTGCTTGCCGCACACGTGGCACGGGTAGAGAGGCCGACTGCTGCCGTGCGAGCGCAGGTGGAACACCAGGTTCGTTTTCTGAGTGAACGACTTGTCACAGCGGTCGCATTTGAAGCGTTTCACCCCCGTGTGCACCCAGTTGTGGTCCTTTAGCAGGGCCATACTCTGTAGAGTTTAAGCAAAACAAATGGAAATTAAATCTATACTAACATACAGGGTTGATTTATAGTCACCAGCCAAATTTAAATGTTAGTTTCTTTGATACGATATAAACGTACCTGCATATTTATTTTAGCGACGCTCAGTACAAAAAAGTAGAAATATGGAACCACAGACTTTAAAAATAGTCGCTGTTGATGAAGAAAAATCGTTTCTATAAATGATACTTATTTTGCATCAATCAACCCTGTATAAAGCTGAAGAGTTTGTTTTTTTGTTTGTTTGTTTGAACGCGCTAATCTCAGAAACTACAAGTGGGATTTGAAAAATTCTTTTTTCATTTGATAGCCCAACTCTTGAGGAAGGTTATAGGCTATATTTTATCTCGAAATACCCAGGGGATCAAAAGTGACGCGGGTAAAACCGCGCGCGGTGGCTAGTTTAAAAATACAGACGCTCTTAACGTGCTCTTAAAGTATTTAGTATTATTTTAGCAGGACTCTGTAAGTAACTATGAACAACTGTTGACTTATTATCAATTAACATTCTTATTTAATTAGCTCGCCCTTTTATAAAACCTTTTTAAATACTTGAGACGTAAAAAGTGTAAAAAAATTTGGTTATTTTTTTTAGTGTTTATTTTTTTTTATTTTCTTTATTCTGGCACAAAACAGTCACATATTTTAACAGAAATGTATACAATTTTTATTAACTATGGTAGAAGACAAGGAGTGCCCAATAAAGGTTACATTTTTATAATAAGAAAGTTATAATCTGGATTGGTTCACACACATAAACCTCATCATCATCATCACAACTCCGTGTAATGAGCCCACTGCAGGACTCATGCCTCTCCTCTGGGTGACGAGGAGGTTCCACCAAGCTGGCCCAGTGCTGGGTGGTGGATGTCAGAATTTTCAGGGTGCCGATATGGCTTCTGACAAACCCTAACGACTACTGTATACAAGTATACAGTACCCGGGACCGACAGCTTAACGTGCCCTCCGAAGCACGGAAGTCGCCGTGAGAAACGAACGGTCGGCGGTCACCCATCCAAGCACCGACCGCGCCGAACGTTGCTTAACCTGTGATATCGTAAGATACACACAGTAACCACGGCGCCATGACGACTTCGTTATACAATAAAATAAAATAAACAACTTTAACAACAAATAACATATCAAACATTCAAGATTTTGAACGGCTTTACTGTTTACCATTCAGTATCAAATAGATATTTTGCTTAAGACTACTTAAGAAATTATAAAAAAGGTCCAAGTCGTGAAATTGCTTATTGTAAACATCTATGCTACGGTAAAATAAATTACATACATACATAACGTCACGCCTGTATCCCTTATGGAGTAGGCAGAACACCAGAGGTTACAAGACCATCTGATGTCACGTTTGACAAATTTGGAGGTATTATAAAGATGGAGAGAGACTATTGTAGTGACAGGGGGTCAGCCTATCGCCCACAAAACGCCTTTAAAACCTCTGTCCCTTAACTGACTTTTACAGTATGCCCGGGAAGAGAAGCAGCTGGTACATTCGATGTTTTTCTTTCGCTCCCAGTCCAGCATGGAAGCAAAAGAAATTATTGCTGTTTAAATGTTTCAGAAAAATTTAGACATTTAACATACCTTTTTTATTTATTTTTTTGAAGCGCTAGGATATTACCTAAAAGCTATGACCCTTTAAATCAAGTGAATGATGATTAACTTTTTTTTTTTTTATAAAATATGGATGGGACGTTTGTCTTCCATGACACCTGATGTTAAGTGAACATGAAGACTAAGGTGGTACACGTCCATCCACGAGAAACCTATTCACTCGACGCTTAAAAGTACTAGGACTATACTGGTCAGGGAAAATAGACGCAGGCAGTTCATTCCAAACCTTGGCGACCCGTATCAAAAAGGAACTGTCAAAGCGCTTAGTTCGACTTTTCGGAATATCAACCACATACGGATGGAAGTTCTGTCTGCGTCTAGTAGTCCGATGGTAAAAGGGTGAGGGTTCAATTTGCTCAAACAGAGCACTCGCGCACTCACCAAAATGTATCCTGTAGTACACGGTTAATCAAGCAACCTTACGACGATGCTCTAGGGTCTGTAGTTTTTTGGTCGTAAGGTCGACGTTGTTAATTAATTTACGGGCTCTTCGGTCAACGGAGTAATTAGAAATTTTGAAATAACTTGTGGATATGGCTCTTTTTGATTTGCACCTACAGGACTTATGAGTTATCTCGTGGTGGAGATGGCTGAATTTAATTTGACTTCGACCAGCCGCTATGAAAAGAATGGCGTTCAAAATGGCGCCAAAGATATGTATACCGCGTTGTTATTGGTCGAAATGGACATGGCGTGTTATGATTTGATATTATGGCAGGAGATAGCTGATTTAAAAAAAAAAATTAAATCTCGCTTTTTCTCCTGTTTAGATAAGATATGGACTTTGATTTAACAGGCTGTGTATATAAAATAAAAGGCCAACTAGACATTTAGAGTAAAGGCTGTATTTTTTTTATTAATTATAATGTGCAGCCGCCATGCACAACTTGTAGAAAGAAGAGGAAGAAAATGGCGGGGCTGCCAGATAACAAAAACGTTGGTATTAGATTTACCAGTAACAAAATAGTCTTAAAATTAAGTGTACTTTACATAATGTGACTTGACTCGAGAGCTAAATTTTACTGTTAGATATTTATTTCTAAATGTACATCCGGATGGCTGGACCATTTGGCGTATAAAGCTGGCTCTTACATAGATCGATAAACAATCGTAGGTGACTGCAATCTGCCTACGTTTTATCGTTTGTGACTGGTTAGTTTATTCAAAAAGTCAAAAAAATGGTGTCCAGCCAGCCAGAATTTCGTAATTATGAGCATCTCGAATCTCAGCCCCAAGACGGTTTTGAGAACCCAGTTCTTATTAAAAGTATAGTGACTGGATATGTGACTGCAACCAAAGTTGTTTCATTCAATTTGATACGATACTTTTCGAGAAATCACAAAAACAAACTGTCCAGCCAGCCATAATCCGGTCGGCTGGACCATTTTGTTTTTGTCGATATATCAATAATTATAACACTGAAAGCAGCTAATTTAGAAAAAATCCTTAGTGACTGGATATGTGACTAACATTATATAGCTATAAATATGAATGATTCGTGCATTTATGAGTTATTGGCAAAAGATTTTGTTGACACCTGTCAAACTTCCGGCTGGCTGGACCACCCATTCCAGCACTTCTGAAAGGCCTTCGCAGTCGGAATCTTATAAAACGGTTAGTGACTGGGGCGAAGAACACAAATCTTCGTTTGTGTCTACTCTAAATGCAGTCAATCAAAATATATAAGCAATTATTTTTTTGACATGTTTTGTTGAATTAGGGTGACCAAATTTTAGAATACTTTTTTTAGAATTCCTTTATTAATTTAATTTTAATTGTTGAAGTTTGGGAAATTATTCTTAACACAGCTTGGTTAGCATATATAAATGAGTATGTATAGGGTTCAGAAATAATAGTGTAAAATATTTTAAGGGGTCATTAAGAAATGTGTATAGACACGATTTACGTACAAAAAAATTTCGACTCTATTATCAAAAAAGTACATACAGTGTTTTTAAGTACATTCGTAAATAATATTTATTTTATTTTGTTGCATTATAAATACGTTTTTACAACTGTTAATACTAAAATGTACCTACTTACAGTGTTTTTAAGTACCTATAATAGTATATAGGGTCCAGAAATAATAGTGTAAAATATTTTAAGGGGGCATTAAGAACAGTGTATAGATTCGATGTATGTAAAAAGATTTTGTTTTTAATTCAAAATTCTGTTAAGTACCTCGACGCGAGGTCACTCCCGGTCACGCCCGAGCGGGCGAAACAGCTGTATACGTCATAGGCGCGTAGTTACCGTGCCACGTAAGAGGGTTATTTAGGTTTTATTTTTTGCTAGTAGTCGTATATTACAATTTAAATTTTGTTAAGGTAAGTACCTACCTACTTAGCAGAATTTGAAATGATTTTTTTTCTTTTTACTTATATCGAATCTATACCCTGTTCTTAATACCTTCTTAAAATATTTTACACTATTATTTCAAAACCCTGTATAATATTTATTTTATTTTGTTGCATTACATACATTTTACAACTTTTAATACTAAAAGTACTCGAATATCATTATTAAACACGTTTAATCCCTGTTTCAACCAAAAATTATGGTCACCCTCAGTTACATAGTATGGCATAAAAATAATTGCTTATATATTTTGATTGACTGCATTTAGAGTAGTCACAAACGAAGATTTGTGTTCTTCGCCCCAGTCACTAACCGTTTTATAAGATTCCGACTGCGAAGGCCTTTCAGAAGTGCTGGAATGGGTGGTCCAGCCAGCCGGAAGTTTGACAGGTGTCAACAAAATCTTTTTGCCAATAACTCATAAATGCACGAATCATTCATATTTATAGCTATATAATGTTAGTCACATATCCAGTCACTAAGGATTTTTTCTAAATTAGCTGCTTTCAGTGTTATAATTATTGATATATCGACAAAAACAAAATGGTCCAGCCGACCGGATTATGGCTGGCTGGACAGTTTGTTTTTGTGATTTCTCGAAAAGTATCGTATCAAGTTGAATGAAACAACTTTGGTTGCAGTCACATATCCAGTCACTATACTTTTAATAAGAACTGGGTTCTCAAAACCGTCTTGGGGCTGAGATCCGAGATGCTCATAATTACGAAATTCTGGCTGGCTGGACACCATTTTTTTGACTTTTTGAATAAACTAACCAGTCACAAACGATAAAATGTAGGCAGATTGCAGTCACCTACGATTGTTTATCGATCTATGTAAGAGCCAGCTTTATACGCCAAATGGTCCAGCCATCCGGATGTACATATTTCTAACAGGCTTATTTTGTGACCTTTGAACTTTTTTCTAAGCGCAACAATTCAAAATTGACGGAAAATGGAGATGGCCACGTTTGAAATTTAACAACTCAAATGCAGTTACCTATATTCCATGGTTTGCAGGGTGTTATAACCACGGAGTGTACTTCTGTACGAAAATGGGCGACTTGGGACTTAGAAAATTTTCGAGATTTTTCAATAATTTTTATTTTTATTATGTTTTATTACTTATATCGGTACATTCTTTGGTTAAATAAAGAAGCCGTCCCTTACCTGGAAGATCCGCCCGCACAGTTCACACATGAAAGGCGTCTTCATGGCGGGGTACTTGGTTCGATTCTTGTCGGGGTGCGCGCGCCGGAAGTGCTGCGCGTATATACGTAAGTCTCGTAACTCTAAACCACACTGAAAGGATTCAATAAGGGTACATTTTATAACAATAATAATAATCTATACTAATATATAAAGCTGAAGAGTTTGTTTTTTTGTTTGTTTGTTTGAACGCGCTAATCTCAGAAACTACAAGTGGGATTTGAAAAATTCTTTTTGCATTTGATAGCCCAACTCTTGAGGAAGGTTATAGGCTATATATTTTATCCCGGAATTCCCACGGGATCAAAAGTTACGCGGGTAAAACTAGTAGAAATATAAAACTTAATAACATTAACCATTACACACTAATATTACAGAGAAAAAAAAAATGTTTTAATAGTCTCTCTTCACATTATAATACATGACATCAGATGGTTTATAACCTCTAGTGTTCTGCCTACCCCGTAAGGGATACAGGCGTAAAGTTATGTATTATGTAAGAAAATTATGATAAAAAATAAAAGGCTCAACTTGTGTTGCTGAAATTATTAATTAATTAATTAATTAATATTTCTGACACTCACACAACATTATCTAGCCCAAATTGAGTTTATCAAAGAACTTGTGTTATGGATACTAGATAACTGATATACTTAAGAAATATATAAACATACATATTGAATAAATACATACATACATAACCTCACGCCTGTCTCCCCTTGGGGTAGGCAGAGACAAGGGAACACCAATTGCTGCGATCCAGACATACCTCTTTCGCTTCTTCAACGTTCATCAATCTTTTCATACATGATCGCCGGTTACGGGTACTTTTAACTAGGACCTTTTACAAAATGTCACCAATTTGATCGGCGTACGTTCGCCTAGGGTGCCCCCTTCCGACAGCACCATCCATTCTTGCTCTGTACACCTCTTTCGTAAATCTACTTTCACTCATCCTTTCCAAATGTCCAAACCACCATAGCATACCCTTTTCAATCTTAGTCACTACATCCTCTTTCAATCCGCATCTGTTTCTTATATCACTGTTGCGCACCCTATCACTCAATTTCACTCCACACATGCTTTTCAACGCTCTCATCTCCACAGCATTAATATTGAATAAATACTTTTTTTTATTAGGATATAAACTTAAATAAACATATAAACATCCATGACTTGACGATTAATATCGGTATTCATCACACAAATATCCGCCGCGGTCGGGACTCGAACCCAGGACCTCTGGCATAGAAGGCAATGTATGTTACCGCTACACCAGCCGGTCGTCAGTCTCTTCAATATAGGCTCATCTCAGCAACGCTGGTTTTCAGCCTTAACTTTGCTCTCAGAAAAGGAAAATACATAAAATCATGTGGAGTTAGAAAACATAAATACATCATCATCATCATCACAACTCTTTGTAATGAGCCCACTGCAGGGCATGAGTCTCTCTCCCCTGGGTGAAGAGGAGGTATAGGCCATAATCCACCAAGCTGGCCCAGTGCTGGGTGGTGGATGCCAGAATTTTTAGGGCGCCTAGATGGCTTCTGACAAGCCCTCACGACTACTGTATACAAGTATACAGCACCCGGGACCGACTGCTTAACGTGCCCTCCGAAGCACGGAAGTCGTCGTGAGATATGAATGGTCGGCGGTCACCCATCCAAGTACCAACCGCGCCGAACGTTGCTTAACCTGTGATATCGTATGATACACACAGTAACCACGGCGCCACGACGACTTCATAAGTACATACTTAGATAAAAATACATATAAGAATAAGTAACTAAGAATTTAAAAAAAATTTGAAAATGACTTCATTTAAAATATTAAATCACTCATATAAAAATTTATCTAAAGGGGTTTGAAAATTTTTGGTGCACCTTCTGTCCGCCATTTTGATTTTTTTTCGATTTTGCGTCGCACTATAAAACTTGTATATTTCGATTGCTGACATACAGACGAGCAAAAAATGTTATATAACATATGGGTCTAAAACGTCACGTTTTAGAGATAATATGGAAAACAATTTTGCTAAATAATTCCAATTTTTCATATATTTAATCGTTGAAATACTTCTCAGAATGTATCAAATTAGCATGAATGTTTGTAGTATTATCTTGCACATTAGTTAAGAGTAAAAATAACTGGTTTTTACACCTACCTATCTAAAACTTGACAATGCCATATTAACTCGGCAAAGCCGGCGCTGTAGGTACGTACCTAACTATATTATTCTAGTAACTCACAAGAAGTAATGACACAGATTACTAAAGAGTTACTACGTGTAATGATATGATTAAGAATTTCATTTTTTAGAATTCTTTTACATTTGCTTGTATCTACTCGGAAATGCGGGATAGAGAAATACGCGTCATTTCAACGCCCTATAATATTTAAGTCTGTCTTTAAATACTTATAGCCCACACGAGAAGAACAAGATGGGCTTGTGTATACACTTCTACAACACGGTTCCCCATGACATACAGGAACTTACGTAAAAAAGGCAACTATAAAGTGGATGACTTCTTAAATGAAAAGGAGCCATGGGTGTGAAAAAAAGCCCAGCTCTTTGCCAAATGTGAGACTTATATATAAGTGATTATAATGTAAGTTATAAAGTAGATTGTAAAGTGTTTCTGGAGTTTCATTATCTCCAATTCTTCTCCAGAGTAGACTACCACACCTCACACTAAACTAAATAATTAACTAATTGAATTAAATTAAATAGTTAAACTAATAGTTTACATACTAGTTAAATAATACTGTTCATATTAGTGAATGTACTATTGTGGAAAAGCGGGGTCCACTAATACAGGTATTTTTATACTTAACAGTGGTCTCCAGCCCGACTGTGTAAAATTATTTTGTTTTTAAATAAAGATATTTTGTAGGCATTTGTATAAGAGTGCGTACAAATTGCTAGTAATGCAACTAGTAATGTAATATCCAGCGTCCGATGCCTGCGCTCGCTGTATTTGGACGTGTATTGCGCCGAACTGAGCATTCAATACGGGCCTGAGTAAGATTTTTTCCGTATTTCAATATCAACAAACGTCGCGAGCACGGTCCGTCGCCGCACACGTTCTTTTCAACCGACTTCCAAAAGGAAGAGGTTATCAAATCGTGTGTATTACCACTACACCAGCCGGTCGTCAAAGTTTCACATCGGTGTACTCAGTGAATAAGTTTTTCATACAAATTAAAAGTCATATGTTTTCCGTTCTCGTAGGAATTTCAGGTTACTTGCCTTGGTGCACCCCAACATCTCCCTAGGAATGTATGTTTAAGCTTCAGCTCTCTACGCCTAGTAGTTATAGCTGTGTACTTTGTCTATCAGTCACTCAGGCGAGTTTTAATATAGGTATGTATGATACTGATAAAGCTCTGATAAAAATTAGAGCACGAATGAGGTCTTCGGACTCTATATCCTATCCCGTGTGATCTATTAATTTTGTGAAGTGTCGCGGAGATAGGTATTATGAAATGCAGAGCATTAAAAAACCAACATCACTAACATTTTTAAATCCTTGTCAAAACTTTGGCTGAAGTGAAATGTCACCTACGTAGGAAAATATCCTCCGCTTTCGTACATGTTTTTTTTAAGTAGGTACTGAGTCGATTTCATTAAACTTCAATGGGCCACCTCTGACTTATTGTGATCTATCAAATGAAACAAGAATCATCCAAATCGATTCATAATTGACCAATTAATCAAGTAACAACATACACACGATTTGATAACCTCTTCCTTTTGGAAGTCGGTTGAAAAGAACGTGTGCGGCGCCGGACCCTGCTCGCGACGAAAATACGGAAAAAAACTTACTTATGGTGCGTACAGATTGCTGTAATGGAACTTGTAATGTAACATTCTGCGCACTACACGTCCAAATACGCAACGTGCGCAGAATGTTACATTACTAGTTGCATTACTAGCAATCTGTACGCACCATTAAGATGCCCGTATTGAATGCTCAGTTTGTGCGGAATACACGTACAAATACAGCGAGCGCAGGCATCGGACGCTAGATATTACATTACTAGTTGAATTACTACCAATTTGTACGCACCCTAAGAGTGCACAGGTCTGAACTGGAGAAAAAGTCTTTGTGTATTATTTTTACTGACATGTTTCAGGAGAATATTGTAATATTCCCAAGAAATAAATTATTTTTCTTGTCTATTCTAGTCCTCGCGTCATAGCTTGAATAATTAATACTTACTGGGAATTAAAACTCCCGAACTCCAACTTAAGAGTAGGTAGTTAAGTATGTACTAATTTTTTTTTAAAGTACCTATATCTGCATTCAATAACAATTAGTTATAGATACCTACACAATCTGAATTGCCACAGAGGCGTTGCGCTCTATGAGCACAATCCATTTTAACGCGTCTAGCCGGCTGGGAGCGCGGTGCGGCGCGGCGGCGTTGCCGGGTTGATATGGCATTGTCAGGTTTCAGATAGGTAGGTGTAGAAACAAGTTATTTTTACTCTTAACTAATGTGCAAGATAATACTACAAACATTCATGCTAATTTGATACATTCTGATAGAGGTATTTCAACGATTAAATATATGAAAAATTGGAATTATTTGGCAAAATTGTTTTCCATATTATCTCTAAAACGTGACGTTTTAGACCCATATGTTATATAACATTTTTTACTCGTCTGTATGTCAGCAATCGAAATATACAAGTTCTATAGTGCGACGCAAAATCAAAAAAAAATCAAAAGGGCGGACAGTAGGTGTGCCAGGCTCCATACAAAAATTTTCAAACCCCTTTAAATTAATAGGTCATTTAATAAATCATCGCGTTGCAAGTTCTATTACACATATTTAGTGAGTTATTCGATATTTTATTATTAAAATAGTTATTTAAATATTTATAGCAAATTTCTGAAACTTATTAAATAACATTATTCCCGTCTTAAAATCTAAGTTGCCTTCTAAATTTCTAAGTCTCTTTTTGCTCGGCCTTGTAAAATACACTCTAGTTACCTACTCTAATTATTGCTTAAAAAGTTATTGTCTCGTGGCTAAGTTATCAAATCAGAACTTTAATCACAAGGCCAAAAAAAATCTATTACTGAACTTATATTTGCTCGTTAGATGATATAAATAATAATATAAATATAAATAATATTTCTGACACTCACACAACATTATCTAGCCCAAATTAAGTTTCTTAAAGAACTTGTGTTATGGATACTAGATAACTGATATACTTAAGAAATATATAAACATCCATGACTTGACGACTAATATCTGTGTTCATCACACAAATATCCGCCGCGCCGGGATTCGAACCAAGGACCTCTGGCATAGAAGGCAATGTATGTTACCGCTACACCAGCCGGTCGTCTGGTATATAAAATAACAATTATACGAGGTATAACTCTAGTGTATTAATGGGACCATGAAACAGAATCAAATAACATGTGAATAATTTTTAATTTTTTTTGTTTTTATTTTTCAT
Source organism: Stenoptilia bipunctidactyla (assembly GCA_944452665.1). Lineage (NCBI taxonomy): Eukaryota > Metazoa > Arthropoda > Insecta > Lepidoptera > Pterophoridae > Stenoptilia > Stenoptilia bipunctidactyla. Next base: position 16,491,586 of record OX101746.1, read on the forward strand.
ACAAAATAATTCAATTAAGTCAAAACATCTTATGTAAAACACGTTTATGCGAAGTAGAACAACGTGGCATTTTCTATCCTTTTTTATCCCGTTTTGCGTTGTACATTGTATGCAACATTACTCAACGCTTTAAATGTTTTTATTGTTTATTGTTTTCTTCTTCAGTGACAAGTTTAAAAACTAAAATTAATAAAAAAATAACATTAAAGAATCTATGTATGTATATTAACTCTAAAAAAAATATCGTGCTTGGGGACCGATGGATGCGGATGGTTTTGATAAATATTATGGCCTGGGGTTTTTTTTTATAAGTAGGTAAATATTTTTAAGTCATCAATACTCCCTTTTAGTGCGCTTTCGTTTGAGACCCCTATCGAGAGAGAGATATTTGCAGACATTCGGTTAGACTTCTCCAGATAACTTTTAAATGGCTCAAATGATTTACTCGCCCCTAAGTTAGACGACCGGCTGGTGTAGCGGTAACATAAATTGCCTTCTATGCCAGAGGTCCTGGGTTCGAATCCCGGCGGCGGCGGATATTTGTGTGATGAACACAGATATTAGTCGTCAAGTCATGGATGTTTATTTAAGTTTATTCTAATAAAAAATATGTATTTATTCAAAATGTATGTTTATATATTTGTTAAGTATATCAGGTATCTAGTATCCATAACACAAGTTCTTTAAGAAACTTAATTTGGGCTAGATAATGTTGTGTGAGTGTCAGAAATATTTATTATTATTATTATTTTAGTCACCTTTAATACAAAAAGTAAATAATTGGAATTGCGTCATCTATTCCGGAGCTATGATGCCACACACAGACTGGTCCAACTTATAACACCAGACTTTGTTGATCGGGAGTTCAAAAACCATAAATTTGTGATGAATTTGACTGTACTCGTTTTTAAATTTATTAGTAAAACACGAAATCTTATTACAACCAAAATTAAAATAAAATGTTAAACATTTTTTTAACTGGGTTGAAACTCAAAATATTTATGTTAACTTCAAAGTTCAATGAGATATCTGTGTTAAACACGCAAATTTCCTCCACAACCGGGACTCGAACCTAGGACCACTGGCATAGGAGGCAGACGCTTTTATCGCTACACCAGCTGGCCTTCAAACCTTAGGCTTCAATAAATTATACCAACTTATTAGAAGAAATTATATTTTATGTTTTTAAAAATAAAAAGTAATGTTCATAGCTGACCAGTCAGATTATTGACAACTCATGAAATGTATTAAAACAACATATAGTGCAAATAATAGCTCTTTTTTCGGTTCATTCCAAATCATTTACCTATATTAGAAACCGCAGCAAAGATTTTAATATTTTACCCTTTCAAGTTACTCAATAGACTACACGTATCATCCACATGAAATGAAAATCCCGATATCGTTTCTAAGAAATTAAATCAACTCTGCACCATTAGTTTAGATATAAACAGGCAGCATTTCAATGGCAATATCATCTTTATACATCCACATAGATCCTCAAAAGTCGTTTGACTGGTCAGAGACTGTATGGATCGTGAACATTTCTCTTCCAAGACTGACTGAACTTGGCACCCATTTAGATTTCATTTCTTTTGTTGTTAAACATCAAGTAGGTTAACAACTTTTTTTCTAGAAATAAAGTAAATATTGGTCTGAAAAGAATATCAAACAGTATTTAGGAAAATAAACAGTATTTAATTTATTTAATGTTTTAAACCCATATTTTTAGAGCTTCTCGCACCACTTATTAATTTGAGTATAGCAAATAAAGTCTTTAGCATTTAATGTTGAAAACAATATTTTGTGTATTTTATTTTTGTTCAACTGTAAAAAGGATAAGTAATGTAGTGAAAAACAGTATAATACTATTTATAACAGTATGATTGAACTTGGCTCTCCTGTTAAAGAATAATGGCAGAATGTTCTCTTTCGGTTATTTTGGAGTCCTTGTATTTCATAAAAACTATACAATCTGAGATATTTTTCAGGATTTTTCTTTTTTCAGTTCCGCGCGCGCCCTTGTCGCTAGTGGATGTGTCGTTGAATTTCGACAATAATGTCTTCGAAAGTAATCAAGTGTAATAATTGTAATATAGTGATAAGTGAACTGCTCGCTTTTGTCCAAAATAAATTGGACGTGATGGACGAGGAAAGTTTAGTGCGCCTGTGTAGTTCAGGATTTTCTGAAAAGGAAATAGAAGATGCCAAAAAACTTCTGTTTGACTCGGTTCCAGATCGCCGAAAAATATTGAGGAGGGGAGATGGTAAAATACACCGTGGTCTATACGACATCATTACATTATTTAAAGAGACAGATCCAGAAAAAGTCCCTATTTTCGTCGCAAGGGAATTACATAAACTCCCGCCGGTTACGTTTGACCATATCGATGCAACTAGATTACTTAAGGAATTACTAATAATGAGAAAGGAAATACACAGTATAAAGGACACATACGTGACAAAAGATCAATTATTAGAAATTAAAAATGACCAATTATCATACAAAAACACCTGTTTGAATATAAATATGAAAAGAGGAGGTGGATTGGTAAATAGCTTCTGTATGGATAGTGGACCGTTAGGCCTAGTTGGGTATGCAGAAAACTTAAGCCCGACAAATAACGACGAGAAGACGGACACGAGCGAGAGGCAGCGATCCTTGTCACCCATCAACAAGACGACTACGTGCGCTGTCTCACTTGCGCAGGAGTTAATCGGGACGGAGGCCACTAGTACTACTGCGGTTCCGAAACAGACCGGTTTTGCGGAGAGGGAACGTCGAAACCGAGCTATTGATTTAAATGAGGCGGGCCTCACCACTGTTGAGTGCATGCAAACTAGACGCAATATTTCAACACCGATATCTCAGAGCGAAACTGTGAAACAAAGCGCGCGACTTTCGCATGATAATAATTATAAGGATGAATGGACCGTAGTAAATAGGAAAAAAAGTAAATATCGTTTTATGGGATGCAGTGGTAAAGCGATAAATGAACAGAATGGTAATTTTAAGGCAGCGGATATTAAAATTCCGCTTTTTATTACCAATGTTAATCAACAGACATTGGAGAGTGATATAATCGATTATATTAAAATGAAAACAGGCGAATCAATAACATTGAAAAAGATAAAAATGTCGAAACAGAAGCCGTATAATGCATTTAAAATATTGGTACCTCAAAAAAAACTATCAGTATTTATGAATGATACGTTATGGCCAGAAGGTATATCCTTTCGGAAATTTGTTTATTTAAAGAAAGACACGTTTAATGATATTAAGGGTGTAAGAAATGTTAGAACGGCCACTACCAACCATAATGCTTAGTTCAACTAACATGATTAGTTTTAATTGTAAATCCATGACAAGGTCAGCTGACTACATCGCGTCCTTGTGTAAAATGGCAGACATAGTGGCACTTCAGGAGACATGGCTCTTGCATCACGATCTTCCATACTTGGGCACCATTGACGACGACTTCGCTTACACGGGAAAGTCGGCGGTGGACACGTCGGCGGGAATGCTACGTGGACGTCCCTATGGCGGAGTGGCGATACTGTGGCGTAAAAGTGCATTCAGTGATGTTTCGGTCGTGGAATGCAGGAGTGTACGGTTGGCTGCAGTGAGAATAACCAGTAGTGATCGTACAATACTAATATTCTCAGTGTATATGCCTACAGATAGTTCTAATAATTTATCGGAAATGTGTCAGTGTATGGGTGAGATTAGTGCTATAATTGAAGAGAGTAGCGTTGAATCGGTTTACATTTTAGGAGACTTTAATGCGCACCCAACTCAATTATTTGGCATAGAAATGTTAAACTATTGTATAGAACAAAAATGGAGATGTGCAGATATTGAACTACTAGGCATTAATTCTGGTTCTTATACTTATTTAAGTGATGTCCATGGAAGCACTAGTTGGTTAGACCACTGCCTGGTGTCTGAGGCCTCCTGGAGCTCGGTGACAGCTGCTAGGATTTTGTATGATGTGTCATGGTCAGATCATTTTCCTCTCTTAATTCAATGTAATTTAAACAAATTGAAACCCAAGTTAAGTTTATGTAGACGTAATATTATTAATAAGATCAATTGGGGCGAAAGAAATTCCGAACAAATTAAAATTTATTCTAATTTATGTAATAATAGCTTTAGGGATTTCCATTTTCCACCAGAATTTCATAAATGCAGTGATAGTTTGTGTAATAATAGTGCACATCGAGTTGCTATAGACAATATGTACTATAGTATAGTTGATATATTGTGTCGGGCATCCGAATGTAGTTATAATAATATCAAATCTTGTAAGAGACATGTCATAGGATGGAATAAGTATTTTAGAGAAGCCCATATAAAGGCGAGAGTTAGTTTTCACAAATGGCTTTTAGGCGGAAAACCAACAGAAGGTCCATTATTTGAGGAAATGTATGGTAGCCGAAAATATTTTAAAAAACAATTAAAGTATTGCCAAAATAACTGTGACCAAATTAAAATGGATGTCATTGCTAGTCTTCACTCTTATAAAGATTTTAAGGGCTTCTGGAAGCAAACTCGTAAAACTAATCCGAGGGTTTCTAATCCGTCCAGTGTAGGGGGTGAAAGCAATAGTGCTAAAATTGCGCAATTATTTGCGAACAATTTTAGTGTTACGTCGCCTTTGAGCGTGAATATGCAGACGGCGGGGTCGGAGGGCGAGGAGAGTTTACGAAAGTTAACGGTGCGCTTCTCTGCTAACGACGTGGCTACTGCGATACGGGCTATGAAGAAGGGTAAGTCTCCAGGTCATGACTCATTGAGTGTGGAGCATTTGAGGCATGCAGGCGTACATCTGCCTCGTGTGTTGTCTATGTTCTACACTCTGTGTGTCGGGCATGCTTATTTACCTGAAGATCTGATGAGGACACTGGTAGTACCAGTAATTAAAAATAAAACTGGTGACGCTTCTAATGTGAATAATTACAGACCCATTTCTTTAGCGACTATTCTGGCTAAGGTATTGGACAGTCTGCTTGAAAAACAGTTAAGTAAAAATTTAATATTGAATGATGCCCAGTTTGGCTTTACCGAGGGCTTATCTACTGAAAGTGCAATATATTGCCTTAAGCAGACTGTTCAATATTATACAGCTAGAAATACTCCTGTCTTTGCCTGCTTTCTTGATCTCTCTAAGGCCTTCGACCTCGTTTCTTATGACTTATTGTGGAGGAAAATGGAAAATGACACAACTATACCAATAGACGTAATTAATATATTTAAGTATTGGTATAAAAATCAAATAAATTGTGTAAAATGGGCGGAGTCAATGTCTGCGGAATATAAGTTGCAGTGCGGGGTGAGACAGGGGGGTTTGTCGTCTCCTAAGTTATTCAACCTTTATGTGGATGGGCTGATTGCTGAGCTCAGTAGGACTATGGTTGGTTGCTCTATTGACGGGGTAATTATGAACAATATGAGCTATGCAGATGACATGGTCTTGCTGAGCCCATCAGTTGGCGGTCTGCGTAAATTGGTTGCGATATGTGAGCGATACGCCGAGGCTCATGGCCTCAAGTATAACGAAAATAAAAGTGAACTATTAGTATTTAAATCACAAAATAAGACTTATGAAAATATTCCACCTGTCTTTCTAAATGGCACGCCACTAGTTAGAGTAAGTGAATTAAAGTACTTGGGGCACTGGGTCACGGAGTCTATGCTCGATGACTTAGACATTCAAAGGGAACGTAGAGCTCTGTCAGTCAGAAGCAATATGTTGGCCCGTAGATTTTCACGTTGCGCAAGTGAAGTTAAATTATCCCTGTTCAGAGCTTACAGTCAAACCTTCTATACGTGCAGTCTATGGGCAAATTATACGAAGCGGGCGCTAAATGACTTGAGGGTTCAATATAATAACGGGCTTAGGGGCCTGTTGGGGCTGCCGCGCTACTGCAGCGCATCAGGAATGTCCGCAGCGGCGCGGGTGGACGACTTCCACGCGACACGCGTGAGAGGGCGACCTGCATGATGCCGCGCGTGGAGGCAGCACCAACAGACTGCTACTCGTTTTCAAAGATCGTTTTGAAGGCCCTATAATGGAGCACTGGCTAGATTTACATGGAGCGTGCTGGTCTAGTGCTAAATGACAGTACTTAATTATATAAATTTATTTTCCATATTATTTTATTGCATTTATTAAGTATTTTACCTGACACACTAAAATCTACCAAATTATTTTCAAAATTGACATGACACTGTAATTCAAATTTGATTTCTATGTTTAAAAGTGACATTTAATATTGATAATGTTCTGACATTGTAAATTATGACATTTAAAAATTTTATAACTTCGATATTAAGACTTTGTTACTTACACTTTTATATTTTTTTCAAATTTGACATGCTGCTACTGTAATAATCTAATTAATTCTACTGACATTTAAATGTGATGATATATTCTTTTTATATAATTTATTACTGTATGCTTTACTAACTCTAGTTATTTAAGTTAAAATTGTTACTAACATATTATGGATTACTGTTATCTGAAATAAATGATTATTATTATTATTTAAAGCCGGAGTTTTTTAGGAAGATAAAAAGCATATGAATTGATTACGAACTGGGTTCGACAGCAACAAGCAGAACGAGATCAATATTCTGAATCGATTATTTAATGAACAATCGATTCAATTAACCTTTCTAGTATGGTTTTATTATGTTGTATATGTGTGCGTGCGCGCTGTTGACGACGCGAAGGGTAGGTAGTTTCAAAAACGGTCCGCCTGATATCATGAAAAGTAATGTACCTAGTAACGTAAGAATAAAATATAAGCTTTATAGTGTTTAAAATATGCTCCTTATTGTCAATTTATATGTACCTATGTCTTATTTGTTTTATTTTCATTAAATATAAAGAATGTTTTGAAGAGGTCACTACGATATCCATACCCACCTGACAGCGCCCGCGCCGAGAACGCGCCGCCCGCCGCTGCTCGTACGTATTCGGTAACTTTCGCGAATGAACCCAACTTTCAAGCCTGTAAGGAGACAGTCAGGCAGTCGTTGCCACGCCGCTTACACAAGGACACGCGCGCACGTCGTAGTGGCACCTTTAAACTTTCTAATTTGTGATAATCCTACTCTTTCTTTTACGCACCTTACCTTACCTACCAGTATTGAGAATAGGTCCTCTACACGCGCTATAAAGGCACACGCGTATCAAATCAAATCAAATCAAATATCTTTATTTACGAGAAATGTGGTACATAAAGTTGTTACAAAGGAAAAATATAGTTCAGTCACATTCTACCACAACAGTGGTGCGTAAACATGTCAAATTTATAATAAAATTAAAATTGAAAGAAAAATTAAAATTGTTCATTTAAATTAAATTAAATATGTTTTCATTTAAAAACTAAATTATATAATTAAAATTGTCATTATACATAATATGATGTCAAATTATTGGATTTTTTAGTACATTACAGCATTAATTTATGAAATGAGATCATTTTCTTTAAATGTCATATATTCCTGTAGCGAATAGAAACATTTATCTTTAAGCCAAATAGTTATTTTCTTTTTAAACATTAACAAAGGTAGTTCTTTAAATCTATTTGGTAATTTATTGAATACATCAATTGCTTTAACATAAACATTTTTTTCGAATATATCTAAATGACATCTGGGACGGTACAGCTTTAATTTGTTCCTACAGTTCCTACCACTAACTACTACTATCGTCCAATAAAGCAGTGTAAAACTAAGCAGCGATCGTTTCACTTGCCACCTCTTCGCATATCTAATATATTATATTAGTAATATGTTGTTATTCTACCTGATAAATATTAATATGGTAATATCTTTGAAGCTATACAACTTTTTAATCCAAAAAAATCTAATAAAGTGTCACTGGATCGATTCAATGTTGAATCGATTTTGCATAATCAACGAATGCAGAGCATTAAAAAAACCGACTTCACGTCAAAACTTTGGCTGAGTTATAATGTCATCAACGTGAACGTTCTCCGAAATCATACATATTTTTTCAACAAAGGTTCCGTTGCATTCCTGGCCGCAACCTGTGCCAAATTTTAGGATCGTGTAAATTATTCACAAATCAAACAAAAATAAAACATTTAAAGTTGAATCAGTAATTTAGGTGTACAAACGAAAAAACAAAACGACAATATTGCCATAAATCTCCACAGTTATCCAAAATGGCCGGAAGTACTTACTGTATGTACGTACTCAATTTATCAGTAAAATGTGTTTCAAACTTATAGAGATTTGTCTTTTGTTCTTAGAATGTATAAAAAAATAACAAAAACTTAAAAAATATTTTATTACTTCGAAGCTTACGAGTTTTATAACAAAAAGTTAGGAAACGGTTAATGAGAGATGATCTTGAAAGGTCAACATACTTAATGTACGGAAGTGACATTTCACCACTACTAATATTTATCAAAAATACACAATATTTTATGAATTCAGTTTGCTTTTCTATTTTTGTTTATTGAAATTATATTTTACGTCCAGGCAGAAATCAAAAATATAGGAATGTCAGTAAAAATATGAATTCAAAATGGCGTCGTGAGTCACCTGTGGTCATTTTCGATTCAAGTAGTTTTTCTTAATGTACACGAAAAGTAACTAACAATTTAATTAATAGTTATTTTAAGTGTTTTCATAATGGTATTCCACAAGTATTTTCTTTGGCACAGGTGCTGGCCAGACGTCCATACTAAAATGAAACGTGTTATTTAAGTACTCAACCAATTTCGATGAATTTTATATGGGTCCAACTATGAAGTATCCTCTGTCATATGAAACAATAATTCTCAAAATCGATTCATAACTGTCCGAAATATCGTGTAACAAAGACACAAAAAAAAACATACAGACAAGAGCCTCCTCTTTTTTTAGAAGTCGGTTGATAAAATCGGATGAAATGTTCAGCTCTTCTTTAGTCTTTGGCTGATAGTGATAGGTAGGTTGACAATAACAGTTTCTGTTTGATTTAATGTTAATCTGATATAAGTGATTTGATTATTGCACTGCTCGTTCATGACATAAAAATACATACATAACCTCACGCCTGTCTCCCCTTGGGGTAGGCAGAGACAAGGGAACACCAATTGCTGCGATCCAAACATACCTCTTTCGCTTCTTCCACGTTCATCAATCTTTTCATACATGATCGCCGGTTACGGGTACTTTTGACTAGGCCCTTTTTCAAAATGTCACCAATTTGATCGGCATACGTTCGCCTAGGCCGGCCCCTTCCAACAACACCATCCATTCTTGCTCTTTACACCTCTTTCGTAAATCTTCTTTCACACATCCTTTCCAAATGTCCAAACCACCGCAGCATACCCTTTTCAATTTTAGTCACTACATCCTCTTTCAATCCGCATCTCTTTCTTATTTCACTGTTGCGCACCCTATCACTCAATTTCACTCCACACATGCTTCTCAACGCTCTCATCTCCACAGCATTAATCCTACTTTCATGTCTCTTCTGCCACACCCAAGATTCACTACCATACATAAGTGTTGGCGCCGAAAAAAAAATACAAACATTGATATACGTTTTTTTGGCTTTCATATTAAGCTATTGCATAGCTTCTATCGCGGGCCTTGAGCGTGGGGACCGAATCCAGAAATTCCGTAACGAAAAAACCTAACACCCCCCACTCCGACCGGCACAGCGGTGATACTTTGATTTCATTACTTTACACGCGGGCTTTACTAAACAATCAGCGCCATCTACTAGGAACTTGTGGAACTTCATATTAGATCAAACATTACTGCATTAATAATAGTATATTATGTAACAAGTGAGCGAAGTTGCTAATTACAGTCGAGGCTGATATTAGTAATGTGAGTCCGCTTAATAATGAGCCGAGACTGTAATTAGCAACGCTCACGAGTTACATACGACGTTTTTCAACACACTTGTGAGTAAAAGACAGACATACGTGATCATAAAATAACAAACACACTTGATAACAAAGCTGTGAATTGTGATTGAAAAATGGCGCCGAACCTCGCGCATGCGCGTAGGTTTTTTTTCCGTCAAATGTGTCAATGTCTGTATAGCATATACAGCCTATTTTAAGTGAACATGTTTAATTTGGAGTGGTAAATGCAAACATTTTAATATTTTATGACAAATGATTGTAAATGGTGAATAATTTGTTTAATATACAAATTTATTTTACTAATATAAGGCGCAAACATTTAAAAATGTATATGGATTTGAAGTGGTATAAAACCTCTTTGTTGTTTCTGAAAATATTTAGTGTATAACCCGGACCAATAAAATATGCTCTGTTTTCTCGCATGTTATTTGCACAAAGTTACAATTCAACTTTGTAGGATTCATTATATTATGCACTAGGGTATAATATATTATTGCACGCGTGACTTATAGCCCAGTTTATAGTTCTAAACTCAATAGAATAACGCTCACTTTACGAGCAAGTGTGTTGAAAAATAAATAAATAATTATAATTGCATAAGTTGATAAAAAATGCTATGCAATAGCTTTACCTCGGCAGTCTCCGAGTGCCACACGTCTTTTTTGTTATTACGGGACGCTTTCATTTAATATAAGACAATTCCTAGTAAGGATATCTGCCACTGTTCTATATGTTTTTGATAGGATAAGATATTTTCATCGTTTACCTGCTCGCAAGTGACACGTTCGTTCGGCTGCTTCCTCTCAATAAGCATGGATCGGTCGCGGGTTTGATTCCCGCTCATTCGACCCACGCTTTGTGAGTCGTTCCTTATCCGATTGCTGGGAATAAAATAAAATAAAAATAAAATCCCCAGACAAACACACCAAATACATGGCCTCTAAAATATCTTTATGTGTACCTCTGAGAGTGCCTAGATCTACTAAAAATAATAAGACATTTTACAATGACAGGTCACGGACTAACATAGAATTTTGCGCTCCACTAGCAAGAATGTGTCGGTACTACAATGAGCTTAGCCAAAATAATAATAACTTTTGTATTTTTACTTCGAACCTCAATAAGTTCAAAACAGATCTGAAGGAGATCTTATTCAATACAATTTAAAGAAATGCACGACCTCCATTTAGTTACTCATTAATAATTTATTGTTTTGTATACACATTTTTAATTAGGATAGGACAATTAGCTTATCTTTTACTTAATTTATTTTGTAACTTAATTTTATTTTATTTCTTATGTTTTAATGTTTTATTTTTTCTTGTATTTAAAAATAATTAATTTAAACTTACATATAATTATATAGATTGTAAGTAATATTTTTGTTTCTCCTTGACAAATAATAATAAGACAATGTATTTAATTTAAGCATGCTGTGTTTGCCTTTAACTGAGGTGGCACTTATGTAACTATCCTCAGAACTGTCTACGTATATTGTGAATGTAAAAGTGTGTGCCTTGTTGCGAACCTTTTTTAATAAATAAATAAAAGCAAAGCTTGTGTTATGAGATACCATATAGCGAACCAAGGGGGAAATATAATATTATACACAAATCAATTAATAAAAACATTAAATCTAACATCCAGCAAGCTGCGCGACCTGAAACTCAAGATACTGTCAGCTCGTTTTGTGTCAATCCAGAACGCTACGCTCGAAGACTGAGAAACAGATGGAGATGATGTATAACTTTTTCAATCTATCAATCCGACGCTTGACACCTCAGTCGCTCGTGACCACGGGGTCTGCGAAGACACCGAAACATCGAGTCAAATTTTTAAATGTACGCGATAAATTCGGTTAAAAAGTGTTTTATTTAATAGTATGAATCGCGAAAACTTAAGACAATATCAATTAGTAAAAAGTAACTAAAAGTAAAAACACATTTACTGCTAGCATCAGTACACATTAGTAAAAGGAAACATTAATAAAAGTGTAGATACAAAATGAACTGAAGTAACAAATGGACACAAAACTCAGCTTGTGCTTCGAAGCAAGTTGCTAATTACTACAATTACTGGCTAGTTTTACAAATAATTTTTATAAATAGTAGTCATCATTATCATCATCACAACTCTTTGTAATGAGCCCACTGCAGGGCTATGATTCTCTCCCCTGTGTGACGAGGAGGTATAGGCCATGATCCACCAAGCTGGTCCAGTGCTGGTTGGTGGATGTCAGAACTTTCAGGGCGCCAAAGTGGCTTCTGACAAATCCTAACGACTGTATACAAGTCGCACTTGTATACAGTCGGAAGTCGCCATGAGAAATGAATTGTCCGCGGTCACTCATCCAAGCACCGACCGCACCAAACGTTGCTTGATCTGTGATATCGTATGATACACACGGTAACCACGGCGCCACGACGACTTCTCAAATTTGTATAAGTATCGAGAATAGTAACTCCTATTAAAAGAGCAGAAAAGTTTCCCACATTCTTGATCCTTCGTTGTAAAATTTCATGTTATTTATAATGCGGAATTTGTCCAGTTTATTATTATAATTACAACATTTCATTTGAACCCAATGATATCTCTAGTTTTTTATTCTCATAGTGATTAATTACATTTTACATTTTTATTTATTTAGGGTTTCATTATTTTATTTTATTTTTACAGATTCAAATTTGAATATAAAATGTTCTATTTTATTTAAAGGTTTTTTTCAACTCAATCTCAAGTTATGTTTTTATTTTTAATTAAAAATTAAGGTTAATTTATAATTTTATGTTATACCTAACCCCCTTAGGCTTTAGCTGAAAATCAGCGTTTTGTTCATTGAACAATAATGTCGCTGAGCTATGGCCCGTTGCACTGCTACAGCTAACATACTAAATCTGTTATTATTGTTCTATTTTGTGTTTCTTGTATTTGCTTTGTGCATGTGTTTGTTGTAGTTGTCAATAAATTTATTCTGATTCTGAACTCAAATTCTAATTTGAGTTCTGTGTCGATAACAAAATCGAGTTTCAGGTGACAAGGTGAAAATAGTAGTGGTAACCAACGTTCGAAGCGTACAGTATAGCGGGTAGACAGATTCGTTTGACCGTGAATAAAACCACTTCCCCGCATCTTCAGTGCCGTCGTGATAATGGCGCTTGTATCAGTGTCGAAATATTTAAAAACTTATACTTACATATTTATTTTTTTTATAAGTGACTAAACCCGCGTTTGACCTCAATCTCACCTGATGGTAAGTGACGATGAGGTCGAAGATGAAAGCACACGGGTTTAGGAAGGAACTGGCTCTTTATACAATATTGCCGGAACACATTACCGCCGGAGCGGTAACATTTGGCGGCAGACTTTATATAAAGGGTGGTCGCTAGCCAGGCGGACCCAGAAGGGATCCTACCACCAAAAAAATATATTTATGTTAGTACAATTGTATATGTTGCGGACCAAGTGCATATTGTAAAATGGAGCATATTTCTGCTATACAAAACAAATCACCAAATATAAACTAAATTCAATAATAAACTTAAAAGTGATAGAAAACTTAATGCCAATCCCAAAATATTTTTGTAAATGCTATTATTTTATCAACACTTATTCACCGTTTCATGTCAACACGTTGCTGCTTAAAATAAAACCACTGATTCATTTACTTAAAAAAAATCCACAATATTTCCACACCCATGTATGATAATGCCCGAGCTATATCGGGCTAAGTGAGAAATTACTATCTAAGCTTCATTCTTCATCACATTGCCCGGTCATTATTATATTGCTAAATGACAATTGGGCAATTTGAGCGAAATCTGTAATATTATGTTTACAAACTAAAATTCTACAAACATTGTCGCGATACAATGGTATGTTGACGACCCCACTGATCGTGACAGAACTTTGGCTTGACAAACGGTAGCAATACAGTACCTATTTTTGATCGAAAGACGATATTCAAGACAAACACCGTACCTGTATAGTCTAGTCTAGGGTTTATGGCGCTTCGCCGGCCGTTGCCGCGGTACTTATACTCTTCATATTCGGTAAGACAAGATAACTTCCAAATTTTGTCAAAGTGAGTTAAATACGCCAAAAGGTATATAAATAGTAGTACCATCGCTGGCAAGCAGGGACCGGAACCGCTTACCCTTAAAGAGGTTTTTGATTGGGTTTTTCATAGACTTGTTTTAAAAAACCCTATCAATTTGGTAACCGTATCGAAGACTTACCCTAATTTAAGGCTTACCATATCAATAGAGTTAGCTTCATGTAAGCAGTAAGCCTATCGAAAACCCTATTGAAGGTTACCGATTCAATAGGGTTTTAAAACCTGCAGGCAAATTTAATCTCGAAGAATATCAAGTAATCAAAAATATCACCATCTATTCAATCTCGCACTTCGAATTATACTTCCAAATTCAACAGCATGCGCGGAAAGAGATAGAAATAGGCTAACCCTATCACAGGGTAAGCGCATCCGAAAGTAGTTAACTTTATTCAAAGTGTTACCACGTCGATAGGCTTACCATATCAATAGGGTTACACTTCCATATGGTAAGATTTTGATAGGGTTACCCTATCAATAGGCTTAATCAAATAAAGGGGTTTTCCGGTCCCTGCTGGCCAGACAAAGAAACCCATAAATTTATTACATTCACTCTAGATAACGTAAATGCCCCTGTCGCATTATAAGATTTTTTGATAATTCTGGCACGACAAGCACGCATGGGTCAGTTGCGCCCATGGAACCTGACTGATTTCATGGTCTTCTGGAGTTCCAAAGTCATAAAGGTAACGCATTTTAATGCCCTTTAATTTTATGTACGGAGAAACAGATTCAAAATAATTAAAATAAAATAAATATAAAGTTTATGAACTACGCTAATGACATAATTCTATTCCTTAATAATCATTGCATGTTACTGTAGAAGTCAATGAGTGAAAATCAATATATACAGAGAGAAATTTAGAATAGAATAGAATCAGTTTATTGCATTAATTCTATGCTGGACTGGGAGCGAAAGAAAAACATAGAATGTGCCAGCTGCTTCTCTTCCCGGGCATACTGTAAAAGTCAGTTAAGGGACCGAGGTGTTAGTGGAGGCTTTTTGTGGGCGATAGGCTGACCCCCTGTCACTGCAATAGTCTCTCTCCACTATTATGATGCCTCCATCAAATTTTGTCAAAAGTGACATCAGATGGTTTTATTACCTCTAGTGTTCTGCCTACCCCATACGGGATACGGGCGTGAAGTTATGTATGTATGTATGTACACACAAAAATAACAATTAAATTTAAAAAAATTGCATTATAAACAAACAATACCTCTAAACAAAACAAGACATTTAAAACTAATTAAGTTTATAATTTAAGGAATCTTAAAAATATATATATATATAGATTGCAATCAACATAAGTAATGTTTCATATTAACTAGTGTGTGTAATATTGCAAGGTAATAAATTGCTCAGCTGAGCAAATCATTGATTTTCAGCTATTACCTTAAGGGTACGTGTTGAGTGAAATAAGGTTTTCAATTAAAATTAATATTAAAAGAGAATGTAAATTTTGTTGCGAACAATAACCTTATAATACTCGTAATAAAAATAAATATAAGGACGATACTAAAACACGTCTTACTCAGCGAGCGAGCGAACGCGTACCCTCTCGTAAGTGACATTGATTACAAAAATTACTTGAAATGACTCTCCTGTAAAATTATGAAAAGTGCAATTGTGCCTTTGTATTACCGAAGGTGCGATATAATAATACTCACGGGTCATTATCGCTGCTGTGTTTTGACGACAACTTGAGGTGCCTCGCGTGGGCCTCGTCCGACACGAACTTCACCTCACACACTTCACAGTACGGACCTTCTAACGCGACCTGTTCATACCAAAACCAACATGTGACTAAAAAGACAAAACATATAAATAAATCTCCAGAAAATCACACCAACTACATGTCCTCAAAGTAAGCAAAGTGTTATGAGATACCATGTAGCGATGACTGTTTCGGTTGCCATGTTAACCAATCCAGAATTATTTTACATCAAATTTTTGGCGAAATTAGTCAAAATCGACGACCATAGTGGTTTTGACGACCACTATGGCGTTGGGGTAAACCTATCTGCCTCAGACGCCAGTGGTTGCGGATTCGATCCCCGCACGGAACCAGAAAAAGAAATGTTCCGTGTCTGGGTGTTTATCTATTTATGTATTTATATTCTAGGTTCCCCCCTAGTTCGCTATATGGTATCCCATAACACAAGCTATGCTTACTTTGGGGCCATGTAGTTGGTGTGATTGTCTGGGGATTTTATTTTATTTATTTATTTTTATTATCGAAGAGTGCAAACAAAAAAAAATTCACAGCAATATTAGTTTTACTGGTTTAAAGGAGGCCGCGTAATCGAAACGCGGAGAATAGCGCGGCCATGGAAATCTCGACAACTATGATATCTAGAGATCTAGTCTTTTTTGTTTAAGGAAGAGTGAATTAGTCGAGGTTAGTCAAAAAACAAAACTTCATTCATTATTTTAGAAAATACGCCCCTTCAAAGTTGTCTGTCCGCGCCATTCTCCACTTCCGGTTTTCATCTTTGTTCTAATAGCTGAAACCATCCTAGGTATTGTCAAATAATTTGTCAATTCTAACAACATTAGCATCTTACAATATTTCTGACATCCAATAATTCTAACAAAAACAGTTATTAAAAACTATCTCGAGACCGCGCGAACGAAACGCTTCTTTTAACGAAGGCGCGCGCTTTATCTGTATACATTTTTTTTATAGAAAAACTATAACTCTAAATAAAAAACGGTTTTTTGTTAACGAATGGGGAAGACTAGCCCTATCTAGAATATTTTGCTCCAAAGAACTTTTTTGGCCACCCTGTATACTGAATTATATTGCAATATGTAGAATTCATAAAATATTTTTATGAATTCTTCTAATATTTTTTTTTATTCAAATTGTAATTTTATATAATCAAAAGATATTGTAAAATGTTTTATTTTTATGTGTTAATCTATTTTCTTTTAATTTTAATTCTAATGACTTGTTATTGAAATTGCTACATTTTAAAATTTTTATTCTGTTTTTAATTTTTTTGGTATATTTTTATAAGCATACATTTAATACTATTTAACTAATTTTTTTTTGCTTATAAATATTTCGTGATCTATGTTTGAATGATGTGGCTACCTTAATCAGAGGTTGCATTTTGAATTTTTTTCTGTGTCAATCAATTAGATTTAAGATATAATGTAACTTTTACCTAATAAATAAATAAATAAATTCATATAAATAACATTAAAACATTTTGTTATTGGCTGCTGTTGTTTGAGCATTTTTTTATACAAAACTTAGGTTTGTCTGAAAGACATCGCTGTACAGCGATAAGACCACCCATTTACCTTTCTGTTATTATTGTATTTTCCTTCTTTGTGCAATAAAATGTAAGAAAATAGAAATATACATACAATCATACTTACATTCTCCCCCGACAGCCGATGTTTCTTCTTCATATGTACGTCCACGCCCTTCTTACTCACGAACGTATATCCGCACAGCGCGCACACGAATGAGGACACGTGCTTAATGCGCAAATGTCCCATGTATGTTGTTAGTTTACTGAAACATTCACAAATTTAAAATTCACAAAAGTATGTACATAAATAAAAGCGAGAGACATTCAATGAAACCACATCGATATAAAGTGTTTGGGCAACAAGGAAAACTCCAAATTTATAATAGATGCTTCCTTATTTTGGGTTTATAATGCCTTGGTAATATACAATTGAATAGCTAGTTAGGTTGTCTTATACGTAAATACACGCGTGTGTACGCGCAGGCTATGTCCTTGCAAGTGGGGATGCTCCACGAATCGCGGCGATATATTGAAGCTATACAGCCCGGTCGAACATTCTGGTTAAGCTGCGCTAGGCGCGCGAACATCCTCCGCCCGTTGGAGAAGACATCCTCTTCTTCAACTCCTCTTCATCATCTGGTGGCCAAAGGGGACAGATTCTGTTCAAAGCTCGACGAACAACACCATTGCAAGTAGCGACGTCGGCTACCCGAGGTACTCCATCAGCTCCAGGGAATACGGCTTCTACTCTGCCAATTCGCCATTTCAAGGGTGGCAAATTCTCCTCCTTTAGAACCACCATATCTCCTATTTTCAGCGCCGGATGTCGCTGGCGCCATTTGGTACGTTGCTGAAGCTCTGATATATATTCTCCTCTCCAGCGATTCCAAAAATGTTGTTTCATCTGTTCTAACTGCTCATATCGCTGTAGTCTGCTTAATTTTATATCAGCCAGCTGCTTGGATGGTAATGCAGTTAATGGCTTTCCAATTAAAAAGTGACCTGGTGTTAGAGGGCTCAAGTCCGAAGGGTTTGAAGACAGCGGGCATAGCGGCCTTGAATTGAGAATGGCCTCTATTTCAGCAAAAAGCGTTGCTAATTCTTCAAACGTTAGGTGCCGATCTCCCAGTACTCTTCTTAGATGGAATTTCGACGATTTCACGCCTGCCTCCCACAAGCCTCCGAAGTGCGGCGCATAAGGCGGGGAAAAGTTAAACGTAATGCCTTCGTCAGAACCGAATTGTATTACTGAATCTCGATTTGAAAAAATAAACTTATCTAATTCATTCTTAGCGCCCACAAAATTAGTTCCATTATCACAAAAGATGCTACTCGGTTTACCTCTACGTGATATAAACCGTTTTAAACTTAATAAAAAGGAGGCTGTACTTAAATCACCCACGGCTTCTAAATGGAGGGCCTTGGTTGCAAAACATACAAAAATACATAAATAACATTTAGATATTTTGCATCCACGGCCTTTCCTATCAGTAATATAGAACGGGCCGGCGAAATCAACGCCAGTAACCTCGAACGGAATACCAGGGGTCAGGCGTTGCTTTGGCAGATTACCCATTAAAGTTTCCATACTTTTACTACTTATGCGTCTGCAAATTATACATTTATGTGGAATCATTCTTGCGAGATTCCTACCATTAATAACCCAGTAATTTTCTCTAACAGAAGCTAATAAGAGTTGAGGCCCAGCATGTAAAAGACGTCTATGCGCGTCTTCAAATATAAGGTACGATAAGGGATGTTTTGAATTTAATAGTACAGGGTGTTTTTTATCATAACTAAAACTCGAATTTACGATTCTGCCTCCAACTCTTATTACACCCGAATTATCCATAAAAGGATTTAATGACAATATATTTGAATTATTTGGTAACGATAGATTATTTTTTAAAGAATGAATTTCGGAATAAAATGACTCCAATTGAGCTAATTTATTTAACGCCACTGTACTACTTTCTAGTTCCAGAACTGTTAATTGTAATGAATTTTGATTAATATTTTTATTTTTGCAATTATTAATAAATCTCAAAACATATCCAACTACACGACGTAACTTACTTAATTTCGAATACCGAGAAAAATCAATAACCTGATTTTTTGGCAAAGTATTTATAATATTACTCACAACATATGCATGACTATCGTTATTAAGAAAAGAATGTGGACCATACTTTTCGCCTGGCCATTGGGATTCATTCAATTTCAAAAACTCAGGACCTCCCCACCAAAGGCTAGCTAGCCTTTCATCAAAGGAATCTACACCGCGCGATACTAGGTCCGCCGGGTTGTCCTTAGTTGGGACATACTTCCAACGACCATTAGGTGAAAGAACGTGTATTTTATTCACCCTATTAGCTACGAAAACATTTAGTTTTTGAGAAGAGGAACTCCGTAGCCACCCAAGGACCACCATGGAGTCAGTCCAATAAATACAACGAAGTACCTGACAACGTAGTGCCTTTATTATTTTTGCACCCATCTCAGCCGACAGCAGCGCCCCACATAGCTCCAGTCGAGGTATGGTGAGCGTTTTTAAAGGTGAAACTCTTGATTTTGCACATAACAGCTTAACATAAATCTGCCCTTCACTATCTACTGATCGTGCATATGCGCATGCGCCATAAGCCGCCTGAGATGCGTCTGAAAATAAGTGCAATTCAACCGATATTAAGTTTTTACAAAGTACATGTCTAGGTACATTAATACATGGCAGTGAGTTTATAGGTTTTACAAAGCTATCCCACATTTTTTTAATTTCCTCGCTAACTTTGTCATCCCATCCTAATTTGCATTTCCATAAATTCTGTAATATTATCTTTGCCTTTACTATAAATATACTCAAAAGACCCAAGGGATCAAATATCTTTGCTATCATTGATAACATAATACGCTTTGTAATATTTTCAATTATTTCAAATCGTACCGGAAACATGAAAACATCTGACGTGGGTGACCACAGCAGCCCTAAAGTTTCAGTATCGTTTCTTAAATCGGAAATATTCTTACTTTCTAATACACTATTTTTATCGGTTAAAATGTTTGAGTTTGAACGAAATTTTCGAAGATGAAAACCAGCCTCATGTAATATTTTAGTTACTGAATTACAAATATACTGTAATTCCTGTTCATTTTCAGCACCAGTCAATCCGTCATCAACAAAAAAATCATGTTTTATTATTTCTGCTATACATTTATCATTACATTCTTCCGCTAACTGAAACAAACAACGAGTACTTAAAAAGGGCGCCGATGCGGTCCCATATGTCACCGTATTTAATTTGTAATAACTTAAAGGTTCATTTTCGTTTTCCCTCCAAACTATCATTTGCCATTGTCTTTCATCTTCATTTAAAATAATCTGTCTATAAAATTGAGCTATATCTGCTGTGAATACAAAATTATGCTGTCTAAACCTAATCAAAATACTAAATAAATCATCCTGTATAACCTGACCAACACCCTGTATATCATTTAGCGACCGCCCCGAGCTAGTCTTAGCCGACGCGTCGAATACAACACGGAGTTTCGTCGTTTCACTCTTTTCACGTAGTACAGGGTGATGAGGTAGATAATACGCACGGTCAAGCCTTCTAGATAATGACAAATGACCTAAATCCCTATATTCATTAATAAAATCTACATAAAGTTTTTTAATATGGGGTTGCTTCCTAAGCCTCTTTTCTAAATTATAAAACCGTTGTCTAGCCATACTTAAAGAATCCCCTAATATTTCAGGTGAAGTGTGAAAAGGTACTTTAACACAAAACCTACCGTTTTGCAATCTACGAGTATTTTCTAAAAAATGCATTTCACAAAAATCTCCACCTACACTAGTATTACCGTTCAATTTACTATGCGAAATTTCTTCAATCATCCAAAATCTTTCTAACTGACGACTAATATCAATATTTAATTGACAAACTAAATTATTATTTTTACCTTTTTGTGTACATACGGGGCCGCATACCAGCCAACCCAAACTCGAATGTTGCAGGGTAGGCTTACCCCGCCCCAACCTTACCAGATTACTATTCACGATTTCCCAATACAAATCAGCTCCTATTAAAATATCAACCTCAGCTGGATTAAAAAACTGCGGATCCGCTAAGTCCGCCATAATATCCTTAGGGATACCTATACCCCCTACATCTACCTTTACATTTGGTAAAATACTAGTTATGTGCGGCACTACCATACTATTTACTTCAATTGAAAAATCACCTTTCAAATTGTTTAATACAAAATTACAACTGTCCGCAATACATAACCGTATATTTCCAATTCCAGAAACGGTCACGGGCTCGTTACTAGTTACACTACTTATACCTAACTTGGCACGTAAACATTCGGTTATCATTGTGATTTGACTACCGCTATCCAGTAAAGCGCGCACTACAAATACTTCATTACTTAAATTATTGATAACTCGAACGAGCGCCGTAGACAAAAAAATGTATTGATTAGCTACCGGGTGGGATACTGATAAGGAAACCGGTTCTATTGCCGCCGAGTCGCTCCTGCCGGCCGACTCCTGCGCTTGCGATACAAATGATTGCAAATTATTATTTGCTACGGGATTGTACACCTTCGACCTATGCAATAGGGCGTTATGCTTAAATTTACATACCTTACACGGTTTTTGCCTACAATTTTTAGCGAAATGTCCACTATTTAAACAGTTAATACACAATTTATGTTTCGATACTAAATTATGGCGATCATCTAGATTCATAGAAATAAAACTAGGACACTCGTACAAGCGGTGAAATTGTTTACACACTATACAAATCACGTTATTACTTTTATTAGGAACTTGATTAGATGTTACGAAATTAGATACCCTTTCATTTTTGGAAGTTTTTGTAAATTTAACTGTCTCTAAAAAATCGGCACGGTTACGTAAAAATGTTATAAATTCCTTTAATGTGGGTGTTTCCCCGAGAGTGCATTTACGTTCTTCCCATAGTCTACACGTAAAATTATCGAGTTTAGTTGAAATTAAATGAATCACCAATGTGTCCCAGTATTCAACGGGTTGACCCAAATTCCTTAAAGCTTGTAAATTTTTTGAAACTTGATCGATTATAAAACGTAATGAAACATCCGACTCCTTAACTATGTTTTCGATTCCAAACAAAGACCTTACGTGATTAGTTATAAGTAACCTCTTATTGTTATATCTCTCACATAGTAGGTCCCACGCTGCGATATAGTTATCAGAACAAAAATCTATCGAATTAATAAGCGAAGCAGCACTACCTTCTAACGAAGACCTTAAATAGTGGAATTTATTAATTACACTCAAACTTTCACTATTATGTATCAACGAAGTAAACGTGTCCCTGTACTCCAACCACTTATTGTAACACCCATCGAAAGTTGGTAATTTAATTGTGGGCAAAGAAATACTGTTGTTAGATGTACAATTTTCAAAATTACTGGACTGATTACCGCCGTTTGTATTAGACAAACCTTGTCGCTTACCGCTTAAGTTATCCACAGCATCTAAAATAGATTGGATTTTTGACATTAATGCAAAGAAACTATTTTCCATAGTTTCTCTTTCGACTAATTGTTCACTAGAATCGTCGGATTACAATTCAATCTCGGTCTGCAAATGATCAAATAATTCGAGATTTTTATCCAATTTATTTAATCTAATTTTTAATTCGGAAGTTTGCTGGCTAGTTAATTTAGATAAACTAATTTGGCCTATTGTATCTAAATAATTTTTACAAACAGTTAATTGACCTTTCATACAGCTCCGTCGTTTAATAAGTTTTTCTAAGTTATCGCTAATATCAACCATTTTGTGAATTTATTAAACCGAAACGAATTGAAATTAAATCTTATTATGCACCAAATTTAAAGGATAAAATAATGAAAATTAATACCTCGATGATCCTTTGTGTTTCGAAATGTCTAGAAGGAATTACGTTTAATATTCACCCACACAAATCCACCACAAGACGGTAGCAAGTAGAAAGGCGTTGGCGTTGGCTGTTAATCCTGGTCACGGCACCACCTTTCTACTTGCTACCGTCTTGTGGTGGATTTGTGTGGGTGAATATTAAACGTAATTCCTTCTAGACATTTCGAAACACAAAGGATCATCGAGGTATTAATTTTCATTATTTTATCCTTTAAATTTGGTGCATAATAAGATTTAATTTCAATTCGTTTCGGTTTAATGGCTGTTAATCCTGGTCACGGCACCACTTTCCTTGTTTGGGCAACAAGGAAAACTCCAAATTTATAATAGATGCTTCTTTATTTTGGGTTTATAATGCCTTGGTAATATACAATTGAATAGCTAGTTAGGTTGTCTTATACGTAAATACACGCGTGTGTACGCGCAGGCTATGTCCTTGCAAGTGGGGATGCTCCACGAATCGCGGCGATATATTGAAGCTATACAGCCCGGTCGAACATTCTGGTTAAGCTGCGCTAGGCGCGCGAACATAAAGGGTGTTCTTGTTAAGACAGAGCATCGTTTCAGGGTTGACAACAAAAGATGAAAGGCGGAACATTTACATATTTGTCGAATTTGACATAATTCCGTTCCGTAGTTGACAGGTGCGACAATATACAATTATTTTTCGGTATTTTTTTACCTATTTGTAGATTTGCTCTCCGTGGTGCAGTGGTTTAGCTACTACTAAACCAATATTACAGCCGCGGATTCGATTCCCGTAAGGAACGAAAAAAATACAATTGACTTCATAACTGCTTTATTTTCTACTCCTTTAGTGGTTAAAATGAAATTTCAAGAAAGGCTAACAAAAAAATAATAACCATTTCTTTTCCAAACAATACGATATTATTATATAAAAAAAAAATTTCATTGATTCACTTGTAAGTGAAATTTTTTTATTTCTTACCTAAAATGAGCACACTCGAACACTGGAACTGTAATAATATTTTTAATCTTTTGTATTTAATCATCACAACTCTTATAAATGATCCCACTGCAGGGCATGAGTCTCTCTCCTGGGTGACGAGGAGGTATAGGCCATAATCCACCAAGCTGGCCCAGTGCTGGGTGGTGGATGTCAGAATTTTCAGGGCCCCGAAATGAAAATGAAAACTTTTTTATTCGTAGTAGGTAATTTTATACACTTTACGAAAGTCAAACGCTGGATGAGGGCGGCGCGGGTCCGGACGACATGACGAGTCCTGGGGGAGGCCTCCGTCGAGAAGTGTGCGTCTCTCGGCTTATAAAGATAATGATCGCCCATTATCCACCAATGTCTTGGTGATGTCTACTACTACTTCTTCTTGGCTTCTAACATACCCTAACGACTACCTGTATATATACAGCACCCGGGACCGACAGTTTAACGACCCCTCCTCGAAGTCAAAGTTAAAATATTCTATATTTCGTAGGTATTTAAATAAACTTGAAATAAGTCAAACAATTTACAAATTGAACTGAATCTACCACCACTTTGGAAAGTCGATCTGTCGAGAAGAAGTAGCAAGAAACTCAATAGCAATCATCTTTTAAAAACACACAATAACAATTAACAACCAGGGAATCCCATCTTCTTGCATCCGGATATCTTATAGTAAACCTTTTCACATAACACTTATCCTTAAATCTATCGAAGGGTAAATCGATAGATTTAAGGATACCCATGAACGAGTTAATCCTAAGCACAGAAGTCGCCAGAAGTAAATGGTCGGCGGTCACCCATCCAAGTACCAACCGCGCCGAACGTTGCTTAACCTGCGATATCGTATGATACACACAGTAACCACGGCGCCACGACGACTTCGATTTAACAATGCTCAAATATTCTTACATACCTTAAAAAAAAACAGTTACTGGAACTGTCATTTTACTGCATTGAATAACTTGTCACGGAACCCATATCTAGAATTAATTTGTACTTTACAGTAGAATCCGTTTATTATGACTCCGCTTATATTGATCAACCGCTCATTATGACGTGTTTACACAGTGAAGTTTGGTTTTCATATAAATTATATAACTAAGTCGGATATATTGACTTCGCCTATAGTGACATATCGCTTATTGTGACCCTTTTTTATCAAATTTTGTCCGCTTATAGTGACCGACCGCATGATTTCTAACACCTTTGGCAGTGTTCGGGAGAGTCACGTTATACTCAAAGACTTTCGGCGCGTGAAAGGCTTTTTTGATTTGAGCCTCAGAGCGTAGATTTATTTATTGCATCTACTTATTAATATCTACTTTGATTTATCTCTATTTTATTCCTCTCTATTAAAATAAATCACATACTAACTTAAACAGTTTATTTATGGTTGCAATACCTATGCTTTGTATGACATCCGTTTAGTATGACTGTTTTTTTTTTTTATAAAATATGGATGGGACGTTTGTCTTCCATGACACCTGATGTTAAGTGAACATGAAGACTAAGGTGGTACACGTCCATCCATTTTATTTCCCTTCGATGTCATTATTTATAAACGGATTCCACTGTATTTAGAACATAAGGTCCTACGAGGTCAAATTATTATTATCTTTCAAAAATAAGAAAACTTACTCGAATTCGCTGGGACAGTGCGGGCATTGGTATCTCGTGCCAGAATGCCATTTCTCGTGTTCCCTGGCCACGCCCCTGAAATAATAATTCTTTAATAATTGAAAAATGTGATAAATAAAAATCACCCGACCAGGATTCGAACCTGGGACCTCTCGTTTGCCGGACGAGTGCTCTTCCACTGAGCTACCGGGGTCTGGCGGTACGCCTCGAAATTACTTACCACATTTTTGTTTTTACGTTATATTGCTAACGTAGCTCAATCTTATGGTATAGCTTTGCAGCTAAGACCACCCGAGACTAATTTCTTTTCAGAAATCGTGAATCACAGTTAAAGTGAAGCATTTAAAATGCTCAATTATTCTCAAATAAATAAATTTAAATTTGCAAAAACTTAAAAACATTATTAATAATAATTCGTTATTGTTCCAACAACATACAAGTCACATAATGATAAAAAATTCATTTTTACATACATACATAACTTCACGCCTGTATCCCTTATGGGGTAGACAGAACACCATAGGTTATATAACCATCTGATGTTACGTTTGACTAATTTTGAAGCTAATTTTGAATTTTATTGCAAGGATGGAGAGAGACTATTGCAGTGACGGAATCCCAGCACAAAAAAAAAACTCAAATAAAGCCTCTCTGTCTTAATTGACTTGTAAGTCCGGGAAGAGAAGCAGCTGTCACATTCTATGTTTTTCCTTTGCTCCCAGTCTAGCATGGAAGATTTTTTTGTGGGCGATAGGCTGGCCCTGTCACTGTTATAATCTCTATCCATCCTTACAATGCCTCAAAACAATAGTCACAAAATAAATCATTTGTACAAAAGAAATAATAATCATTATTTATTTATTTCTTCTATGCTGGACTGGGAGTGAAAGACAAACATAGAATGTACCAGCTGCTTCTCTTCCCGGGCATACTGTAAAAGTCAGTTAAGGGACCGAGGTTTTATTGGCGTTTTTGCGTGCGACAGTCTGACTCCCTGTTACTGCAATAGTCTCTCTCCACCATTATAATACCTCCAAATTTTGGCTTTGCCTCTCTTTAAGGGACACAGGCGTGAAGCTATGTATGTAATTATTTATTTATGGCTTACCAACTAAAATACAATTGATTACTTATTAGAATGTATTTTTAGGTAAAGGTAACCACAACAATCTCAGTTAAAATACAGTTCTTATAAAAACAAAAATCAGGTTTCTTTACAAAATTTACACGATATTATGTTAACAAAGCTATTTTATTTATTTCAATTAAAATTTAGGATATTTTACGTTATATTTAAATCAAAAGCTAAACTCAAAAGGAGAAAAGATTTAAATAATTCTGTGTTTGTTTTTAGGAAACCAAAAGAAAGAAAGTAACCTTTACATATCTCCTGCTCTGTAAGTAGTTCTTACTTCCCTGAATGCCGGGGTCTATGGATATCATTACAGCATAGGTTTCAAAACCTACCACATGACAGCATAGGTTTTGGAATTTGAAAAAAGAACTATCATACTCATACTGCAAGAAGTATACTTTTAAAAAGTTTTTTTTTTTCTGTATCGATTATTTCTTCAAATGGAATCGAGCCAATTTATATTAGAATTTATGAAGATTTTATTTTAAATATCGAACTATTTGTTTAGCAGTCACATCGTATGTTAGTTGAAATCGATTTAAAAATCAAACTGGCCAGCACGATTTGACGCGCTTGTAAAAAAGTAAAGAAGGCAGTCAACCAGCTAGGAGCGAAAGTAAATTTTTTTTTGTTCCGTGCGGGAATCGAACCCGCTACCTCTCATAGGCACAGCAGCGTCTATTCTATACCACTGCACCACTGATATTAGTTCTTCAATCACGGCAGAATGGCTCAACAGATCTGGTTACAATCAGGCATAAGATAGTGTACAAACTGGAATAGAACATATGATTTATATGATATAACCGCGCGGAACAGCTAGTTCGATATAATTGAATGACAAAATTTTAATTTTACTTTAAAAATAAAGAGTTTATATTACTATTTGCTGAACATACCGGTTTCTTGTCACAAATGGGCATCCTTTGCACATGTATTGCTCTGTATGTTGCGCAGTAACGTGCTTGCGTAATGCCCGACTGCTCTTCAATCGCGTCTTACAGATGAAACATTCGTAAGAACCCGCTTGCTGAAAAGAAAAAAAAACTTAAAGTCCAACCAGCCAGTGTGTGTTGCCAGTGATGACGTATGGCACTGAGACGTGGTCGCTAACTATGGGCCTTATCAACAAGCTTAAAGTCTATCAGCGTGCAACGAAACGGCTGCCTTATCACGTAACTTGCAAGAGCAAAGCAATGGCATGAATTGCGCAAGATTTGCTAAAAACGAACTAATTCGTATTACGTTACAGTAAAAACAAAGCCATAGCAATCTGACGACTGTGCTGCCTCTATCGTACAATCGATGTACTAAAAGTGCTTATAATCCCTTTGACTTTCATACTTTTCGTGTGTACTTTTCTGCGAAATTTTAAAAGCAAACATCTGTTTCACATTTTATTAGTTTCTTTTTTAGCTACCAAATTGTTTTTGGCGCTAGTATCGTAGCAATAAATACATTCTGCGATCAAGGAACGATTGTACAGCTATCGCTTACATAATACAATGTAAAGCAACGGATCGCGCGTCCATGGCGTGATGACTGCGCCATTATAGCTGATCGCTAATATTTACGTGATAAGGCAGCGGGCTATGCTTGGAGTTTCCCTGCGGGGTCGAATCAGGAATGAGGAGATTCGCAGGCGAACTAAAGTCACCGATATAGCCAGAAGGATTGCAAAGCTGAAGTGGCAATGGGCAGGGCACATAGCTCGCAGAACAGATGGCCGGTGGGGCAGAAAAGTTTTCGAGTGTCGGCCACGTACTGGGAGACGCAGCGTAGGCAGGCCCCCCGCAAGTAAGTGGCGTACAATATGTACAACTTAATCCGCTAATGTTTTGCAAACTGAGGTGAATTTTGCTGAAGTAAAAATAAAAATGGCTTCAAATGACCTGACCTATTTTTTTTTTATTTTTTTTTTCGTCGATGAAAAATAGTGTGTAGTAACTTACTCTTATATTTTACTAGCCACCGCGCGCGGTTTTACTCGCGTAGCTTTTGATCCCGTGGGAATTTCGGGATAAAATATGGCCTATAACCTTCCTCAAGAGTTGGGTTATCAAATGCAAAAAGATTTTTTCAAATCCCACTAGTTTCTGAGATTAGCGCGTTCAAATAAACAAACTCTTCAGCTTTATATATTAGTATATAGATTACTACATGCGCGGACACACCGTATATAACCATAGATCCTTTAAACAAAACAAAAAACACCTTGGTTGCAGTATAACGCTTCATAAAAAAAAAACGAAGTCTTAAAAAAATAATACTCACGTCACTATGCCTCAACACATGCGCGTCGTATCGATCCTTAAACGGAAAACCCCGAAAACACTGCGTGCACTTGTATGTGGAGTTGACATAGGACGCGCTGTCCTTTCTCTTCTCTATCTCTGCTATCTGCTCCTCGTAGGAGAGAGTCACGATCGTGAAGAGAGATTCGTTAAGGCCGTCGTTCGTGCGGCGACGTTTAACGTTTGTTTTTTTGTACCTACAAATAAATATTAAATAGAATTTAGTATAGAATTAGAACAGGATAATAAGTAAGCCTATTTTGATGTTTTAACTAAATGGAACACTTAGTCACACAGTTCATAAGTTTGAGATCATACATAAAGAGAAAAAATATAATAATAAATAAATATTTCTGACACTCACACAACATTATCTAACCCAAATTAAGTTTAAGATACTAGATAACTGATATACTTAAGAAATATATAAACATACATATTAAATAAATACATATTTTTTATTAGAATAAACTTAAATAAACATATAAACATCCATGACTTGACGACTAATGTTCATCACACAAATATCCGCCGCCGCCGGGGTTCGAACCCAGGACCTGGATAGAAGGCAATGTATGTTACGGCTACACCAGCCGGTCGTCAATTTAAAATTAGTTATTTACTGAGTAAACTTAACCGAAAGTTAAAGAATTGATTACGCAACGCATGGTTACACTAGCGTTGGCGGCGATCCGCGTGTCAGTAAATAGTAACATAGTTGTATTTATTTTAGGGATGCAACGATACCGATGCCGATAATCGTAAACCGCAGGTTATCGTTATTTTTGACGATCATCGGTATCGTAAAAAGTATTACGATTTATAACGATTCTTAAAACTAGATTGATGTAAAAAAAAACGTGTAAAGGAATGCAAGACAGCATAGATGTTTGCGCTGGCAACACTAATGGCAGCATCTTTCATATTTTAATGCTTATTTAAATGCACCCAATGCAGAGATGAATACAAGCTATTCAAATTATTGGAGAAAAAATACTGTATTTCCTAATTTGAAAAAATTGGCCCATAAGTATATGTCCATCAAACCAGCAACAGTGGATTCAGAAAGATTGTTTTCCACAGTAGCCGGTTTAATCCATACGGATATAAGAAACAGACTCAAACCAGATAATTTAAAATTTTCATGTTTTCTTAACAAGAATTTAAAAGAAATTGATTTTAATTACGACATTTAGGTGGTAAATTGTCCTTAAAGCTTAAGTAAAGTTGATTTTACTCAATTGACTTGTTTTATTAGATGTAAATTAAATAATCGTTATGCATTCGTTATCGTATTCGCTATTACGATACACTCGTCATTCGTATCGATATCGTAATAGTCATATCGTTGCATCCCTAATTTATTTATACGGAATTCGGGTGAAAAATTAAGTACCTACTTTTATTACATAATTATGATCAGAATCGAGTACAGAGTGCTCTCATATACAGTCACACTGTATAATTACCCAAACCCATGCGCTGACATGTTCAAACTCGTCTCATCCATCAGGTGAATTGAGGTGAAACCTGTGTTTGGTCACCAATACAAAACAAGCCTGGGGAGACATAAAATAAAAACAAATGAAATATACATACTTATCAGCAGTCCGTACAGGACTATCATCGCTTTCTTCTTCTTCTTTCTTCTTTTCAATTTTATCCTCTTTAACCTTTCTCTTCTTAACTTTAACTCTATCTTTCTTCTTCACTTTATCACACTTCACTTCACTCAACTTCATATCGTCTTCACTATCAAAATTATTATCATTCACATTATCATCTAAGTATTCATCAACAAATATTTCATTGCCTTCTTCTTTAACTTCTACATTAATATCTATGTCTTCTTTTAGCTCTTCCATTTCCTGAGCATCTTCTTCGAAGTCTGTTTTGTCATTTTCGTAAATTTCCGGTTTGATTGTTATGTCATCTTCGTTAATATGGAGATCAGTGTCGTTTGGTAGGAATATTTTATGTCTTAAGTTAGAATTTAGTTGATGGTGTGAGCGGTTAATTGATTTTATATCGTTTAATGTTATCTGTGAATGTAATGATAATATAAAGTTAGGTAGGCGTTATAATAATAATAATAGGAATATTTTTAATATTCACACAACATTCATCATCATATTATCATCAGACGGATGACATTAGCTAGCCCAAATTTAAATTAAATTATTGAAGAAGTTTCGTTGTAAATACTGGATAGTGGTAAAGTAATAAAATAAAATCCCCCAACAATCACACCAAATACTTGGCCCCAAATTCAAATTATTTATTGCTTCATAGTATCGTACATACAAGTTGTTACATAATCATTTCAAGTTCTACATACTATGTTGTCCATCAGCATGCAATATTGTTGTTAACATTAAAATACCAAATTTCTAATCTCAATATAATTTACTTATTATTCATGGCATTATATTTATTTATTAAAATTTTATTTTATGTTCAGATGTTTTCATTTTTACATTAATAAAATTCCTCTAGAGAATAGAAACATTCATTTTTAAGCCATTTTGAAAGTTGAACTTCAAATTTATCTTTCGGAAGAATTTTAAATTCTTACGGCAAGGCGTTATAAATTTTTGTACACGTCGCATAACACTGACGGTGATATAGTTTCAGCCGCGGCATATCTTTATAAATTAACCTTTCTGCATGACGTGTTGCTCTCATGACATCTTTGGCGCAAGTGAAATTATGAGCATTACATTTAACAAACATGGCAGCCTCAAAGATGTACATACAAGGCATAAAAGTAAGCATAGCTTGTGTTATGGGATGATTATGCTTTGGAATAGAAGGTAATTTATGCCTCTACAACAGCCGGGGGTTTGGTACTGGAGATCAACACTCATAATATCTACCATTCAAATACCACTTCAGAATGTCAGCAGCTTAGTAAGTCAACAGCTCAAAAGATCAAAGTTTAAAATCTGATTGTTTAAATAATAATAATTAATAAAATCCCCAGACAATCACACCAAATACATGGCCCCAAAGTAAGCATAGCTTGTGTGATAGGATACCATATAGCGAACCTAGAATATAAATACATAAACACACAGACACGGCACATGTTTTTCGTGTTCCGTGCGGGAATCGAACCCGCAACCACTGGCGTCTGAGTCAGACAGTGTAACCCCATCGCCAAAGTGGTCAATGTCAAATGGCAATTGATTAATAAAGATTAGAATACATATTCGTGCCTTAAGCAAACGAAATAGTACAAATAAATAAAGTAGATGTCGTTTCCTACCGCAACAAAAGGGGTTTTGTTCGTTGAGATCAGTGGACCATAGTTGAGACTCTGGACCATAGTTGTGTAGTTTTACCGGTGTTTAAAAATTTTGCGTTACACATAGTGATGGGTCGGGGGCATAAACAAATATGGACACAATGGGCATAAATGAGTTTACGTCCAAATAAATGCCCGATCACTAGGCACAAAAACAAAAAACTTAATTTTGTAAAAAATTAAGCAGGAACTTGAATAAAAAATGAAACTTTAAGTATTTTGTAAATCAAAACTTTTAATCAAATAATCTGTCTTTAAATAATCACAGTGTTACTCCCCTCCCGCTTCAACAGTAAACCCCAGCTACCCCCGTTGTTCTTTCGAACCAAGTTATAATTTTAACTAATCGATTTTGGTAAAATGTTAAGGTTTATTGCAGTATATTAGTTAAAATAAAATATGTTTTTAATGAATTTTTTTTTTGTATACTTAGATATAAGATACGATAATAAATAAATAAAAAAAATCTGTTTAAGTTTATGCCCAGACAAAAGACATTTTCTCGGCATTTACGGGCATTTATCAGGCATTTACTCAATGCGCCAAAAACGCCAGGGCATATCTCTAGTTACACATCGGTTAAGAGAAGTTCGTTTTATTTTTTCATGTAACTTTTATATGAATCTATTATGGTGTTTCGTAACAATATCCGTTTAGAATGGTAAATTAGTGTTATGTTTGTGACTTTTTTATCGAGCCAATTTTCATAAATCATGTTTCTATCTTAAACAGCAGTTGTTTATATGGTTAATTATTGTGAATCGAACAAGGAAAAAAAAATGTTCCGTGTCTGGGTGTTTATCTATTTATGTATTTATATTCTAGGTTCCCCCCTAGTTCGCTACGTGGTATCCCATAACACAAGCTATGCTTACTTTGGGGCCAT
The DNA here is from genome assembly GCA_944452665.1 of Stenoptilia bipunctidactyla. Taxonomy (NCBI): domain Eukaryota; kingdom Metazoa; phylum Arthropoda; class Insecta; order Lepidoptera; family Pterophoridae; genus Stenoptilia; species Stenoptilia bipunctidactyla. The sequence continues at coordinate 16,525,041 of OX101746.1, forward strand.
GTAGTTGGTATGATTTTCTAGGGATTTTATTTATTATTATTTCGCATACATATAACTACACGCCTTTCGGCGGAAAAAACCCGAAAATCGGACCAGCGCAGCGGCGGGCTCCCGTCTCGCGTACCGACGCCAGAAGTCCATAATCAACGAATGCAGAGCATTAAAAAACTGATTTCACGTCAAAACTTTGGCTGAGTTGAGATTTTCATCAAGTAAGCATTCTCCGAAATTTTTTCAAAAGTTTGAAATTTTACTCAACCGATTTGGATGAAATTTAAATGGGACCAACTATGAAGTATCCTCTATCATACGAAACAACAATTTTCTAAATCAATTCATAATTTTCCGAAATATCGTGTAACAAATACACATAAAAAAAAAACAAAAAAAAAACATACAGATTGATTGAGAACCTCCTCCTTTTTTGCAAGTCGGTTTAAAAGCACACGTTCCGTATCAATATAATTCATATAGTGTGTTATACTTTACGTACCGCGCTTTAACACGAACTATAGACATAGTTCATTTATTATTAGAGCATGTACTTCCTTTAACAGTCTGACCACGACTAACACTAATACTAGATACATACATTAGTGAAATACACATACTTACTACTTACATGAAACCATCTGATGTCACGTTTGACAAATTTGGAGGTATTGTTATGATGGAGAGAGGCTATTGCAGTGACAGCTGGTCAGCCTATTGCCCGCAAAAACGCCAATAAAACCTCCGTCCCTTAATGACTTTTACAGTATACCCGGGAAGAGAAGCAGCTGGCACGCTGCTCTAACATAATATTTGCAAAACTTACAAGGTACCCGCCGCGTGCGCAGCGAAGGCCCATAGCCATCAAGTCATAGACGTTCATACTTTCATACATAACTTCATGCATCTGTGGCACATCCTTGAGCACCAACACACGATTTAAGAACTTTAAGTCGTATGTTCGTCCTTCATCAGAGAGTTGAATCGTGTGATCATGATCTAGGATGTGGCCTAGCTACATATTTCTTATGGGGTAGGCAGAACACCAGAGGTTATAAAAAGCATCTGTTGTCACGTTTGACAAATTATATATGGATGTTTATATGTCTATTTAAGCATATTTTCTAATAAAATTATTGAATATGTCGCACCTTCAGAATAGTAGTGACGTATTTAAAAAAATACGTGTTTTTAGTAAATCAAGAATGAAGTTTTAAAACAGCTAACTTTAAACTGATTAAATTTATTAACTAGCCACCGCGCGCGGTTTTACCCGCGTAACTTTTGATCCCGTGGGAATTTCGGGATAAAATATAGCCTATAACCTTACTCAAGAGTTGGGCTATCAAATGCAAAAAGAATTTTTCAAATCCCACTTGTAGTTTCTGAGATTAGCGCGTTCAAACAAAAAAACAAACTCTTCAGCTTTATATATTAGTATAGATGTATGAAACATGTTAGTTATTTAGTTTCTATATAAAGTAAAGTTTATCTTTCTTGAAATACCAGCAAAAAAAATTACTTCAATGATAGTAACTCAATCTCTTGGATTTCTGAATCGAGTCTATACAATTGTGAAGGTGCGATGTATGTTTACGTAACACTGAACTTTATTATCCGTGATCTAGTATTCATAAAACAAATTCTATAAGAAAATTAATTTGGGCTAGATGCTGTTGAGTAAATGTGACGACCACTTTGGCGATGAGGTAAACCTGTCTGCCTCAGACGCCAGTGGTTGCAGGTTACGGGAACAAGAAAAAAAAAATGCGTGTCTGGGTGTATATCTATTTATGTACTAGCTGACCCGGCAAACGTTGTTTTGCCATATAAATAAAAAAAAAATAGATGTTGGCCGATTCTCATAGATACCGGATAAGCTCAAAAAATTTCATCAAAATCGGTCAAGCCGTTTCGGAGGAGTATGGCAACGAAAACTGTGACACGAGAATTTTATATATTAGACTAGCTGACCCGGCAAACGTTGTTTTGCCATATAAATAAAAAAAAATAGATGTTGGCCGATTCTCATAGATACCTACCTACCGGATAAGCACAAAAAAGTTCATCAAAATCGGTCAAGCCGTTTCGGAGGAGTATGGCAACGAAAACTGTGACACGAAAATTTTATATATTAGACTAGCTGACCCGGCAAACGTTGTTTTGCCATATAAATAAAAAAAAATAGATATTGGCCGATTCTCATAGATACCGGATAAGCACAAAAAATTTCATCAAAATCGGTCAAGCCGTTTCGGAGGAGTATGGCAACGAAAACTGTGACACGCACGAGAATTTTATATATTAGAAGATGTATATGTTAGGTTCCCCCCTAGTTCGCTACACGGTATCCCAAAACACAAGTTATGCTTACTTTGGGCCATGTAGTTGGTGTGGTTGTCTGGGGATTTTATTTATTATTTAATTTAATTTGCTGTTGAGTAAATGTCAGAAATATTTTTTTATTTATAGCAATTAGGTACGTCGTGGCACCGTGGTTACTGTGTGTATCTTACGATATCACAGGTTAAGCAACGTTCGGCGCGGTCGGTACTTGGATGGGTGACCGCCGACCATTCGTTTCTCACGGCGACTTCCGTGCTTCGGAGGGCACGTTAAGCTGTCGGTCCCGGGTGCTGTGTACTTGTATACAGTAGTCGTTAGGGTTTGTCAGAAGCCATATCGGCACCCTGAAAATTCTGACATCCACCACCCAGCACTGGGCCAGCTCGGTGGATTATGGCCTAAACCTCCTCGTCACCCAGAGGAGAGACTCATGCCCTGCAGTGGGCCCATTACACGGAGTTGTGATGATGATGATGATGATGAATTAGGTACACTTACGAACTGGCTTCCTGTCAATATGGACAGGAGTAGATCCCTGCTTGAGATCGCTTTGCTCTTGAACTTGTGGTAGGAATGCAGCCTGTGGACGCATTCCCAGCAAAGCTTCTGAGGCAGCCGGTCGTCATTTATCTACGAAAATTAAGAAATATTATTTTTTTGATAACACATATATGTATACACTTTATTGCGCAAAGTAAAAAAGGAAAAATACAATGTTAAAAATGGTGGAATGGGCGGTCTTATCGCTGTAAAGCGATCTCTACCAGACAACCCAAAGTTGTAAAGGAAAAGAAAAACTATACAAACATCAGCAGGTAATAACAAATCTTATGCCATAATCTTATAAAATATAAGCCGCGGATCAAAGGAACTCCTTCTCGTGGACGCTGTCGTTGGCAAATTGGTCAAACGCAACCGTCGCAATTTCTCCGCAGCCTGGATTGACTATAAAAAAGCATTTGACTCCGTGCCTCATACATGGCTCTTGAGAGTTCTTGAACTGTACAAAATCGACGGTACAGTTCGAGTATTTCTCGAGCGATGTATGAGACAATGGAGCACAATGCTCAGTCTCCAAGGCAGAAGACCGAATCCAGATTAGTAGGGGAATATTCCAGGGTGATTGTCTGAGCCCACTTTGGTTTTGCCTGGCTCTGAATCCTCTTAGCACATTGCTGGAGGGATCAGAGACGGGCTTTCAGTTTCGTAGAGGGGGCCATACGGTTATCCCATCTTTTCTACATGGATGACCTCAAGCTGTTAGCTCCAACGGCTCCACGATTGGGGGAACTACTAAAAATCGTGACAGATGGAGTTTGGAGTGGACAAGTGTGCGGTTGTTCATGTGGAGAGGGGAAGGATTACTCGTTCTCAGAGGGTTGACCTAGGTCCCGTTAACCTGAGAGCTCTCTCCGAAAATGAAACATACCGGTATCTGGGTATGTCACAGAACATCGGTGTCGAAGAAGCGAGCGTAAAACAGTCTGCACGCGAAGTCTTTTTTGAGCGCTTGACAAAGGTACTAACTAGTTCTCTGTCAGGCCTCAACAAAGTCCGAGCGTTTAACGGATGGGTTATGCCCGTTCTTTCGTACACCTTTGGCGTACTCAGATGGACTCAGACCGAATTAGATGCCCTGGATCGGAAAGTCCGCACTACTATGACCCTCCATAGAATGCATCACCCTCGGTCGTCAGTAATGAGGCTGTATATCTCCCGGAAGTGCGGAGGAAGAGGCCTACTTAGCGCCAAAACCTTGCACAATCGGGAGATATATAGCCTCCGAGCCTATTTTATGGCGAAGGCGGACGTGGGTATGCATAGAGAGGTTGTAGCGTGTGACAAAGGACCCACCCCTCTCAATCTGGGCCTCGAGACATGGCAGACACCCGCGGTACTAAGCATTTCTGATCGTGAGACCGTATGGAAAGAGAAAGAGCTGCACGGAAGGTTTTACAAGGCTCTACACGAGCCACACGTGGACCGTATAGTAACAGGTTCGATTCCTACGAAATAGGTATTTTTTGGAAGGGGTTACTTTTGGGTTAGATTTTTTGTAAAATAAGCATTATTGTGGCCAAAGGTGATACCGAGGGGTGAAAGAAACACGAAATACATGCTAGTTCTCTTATTCATAAACCACACTTGCAGTAAGGTTAATGTTATAAGGGATTGATATAATAAATATAGAAAATAATTTAAAACCTATTTATATATATATACCACCACTGGGTCCCTCGGCAACTTCAAAATTATTACCTATTAGGAAACGCCCTCAAAAGGTCTTTCTTGTTCAGAAAACTAATGGTGATGAATATTTATACAAAATTTTTATACTGACGTCTATGACGTCAGTTTAAGAAAATATGTCAGAATAAGACCATCTAATTATAACGAAATAAGTATGATATTACAACAGCTGATTGTTACGTCATACATCAAGCTAAGTAGGTCACGCATCGCCCGGGCGCGCGAGGCATCGACCTTTGCTCGCGTGGATAGGTAGGTACTAACCGCGTAAGATCTTTGTTTTATTGAAGTTATTTTCTTAAAATAAATAGATAGGTTTTTTTTATTTCTTGCAAGGTTGTCGTAAATAACAGATTAAACTTAAATTCGGTCACTTAAAAGATTTGAAAATTTCAATAAAAAAAATATAGTTATATGTACCTATAGTTTTATTTTTTTCATAAATTGAACCCATACATCATTCTTAACCTTCTCTTAAAATATATTGATCTTCATAAAGAAGACCCTGTATATAAAATTCTCGTGTCACAGTTTTCGTTGCCATACTCCTCCGAAACGGCTTGACCGATTTTGATGAAATTTTTTGTGCTTATCCGGTATCTATGAGTATCGGCCAACATCTATTTTTTATTATTTTTTTTTATATTTATATGGCAAAACAACGTTTGCCGGGTCAGCTAGTTATATACATAAAATTCTGTTTGCTTTTTCTTTTAATTTGCTCTCAAACCATTGTTAAGTAATATTTTAGTGAAAGGGGTATTCTAATACTTACATAGATTCCGATAAGGTCTGAATAAAGCTTGTCAAATTGATTATCATTGGTGCTGTACATCTTCGTATCGGTGGCGAGGCATATCCTGCATACCTGAAATATAAAAAATATCATCATCATCACAACTCTGTGTAATGGGCCCACTGCAGGGCTATGAGTCTCTCCCCTGGGTGACGAGGTTTAGGCCATTATCCACTAAGCTGGCTCAGTGCTGGTTGGTGGATGTCACAATTTTCAGGGCGCCGAAATGGCTTCAGACAAACTCTAACAACTACTTTATGCAAGCCATAATAAAGCCGTTGCTTAAGTATTGAATTGAGATATGTTGGTTTTTGTACATGCACCAACAAATGCCTGGCAAGCGGATCGCTGCCAACGCTAGCGTAACCATGCCTTGTGTAATCAATTCTTTAACTTTCGGTTGAGTTTACTCAGTAAGTAAATATTTTTTTTTATTTTTTTATTTTATATTTTCTCTTCATGTATGATCTCAAACTATCACATCCTTGAATTTCAAAAGTGACCCACCAGTCACCCTCTACAATTCTTCTGTTATAATAAAGATGAGGAATTTTTTTGCTTCTTGTCTCTCTAGGTTCCAGATTTAATTTTATTTTGCACTCTTTGAAATTTGTTTACATAAATCATCAAAGCGGTTAGTAAATACTTAAATACATACCCTCATATCCGCTGGGGAATCCAAATCTTTACTGTTGTCCTGAAAAAATAATGAATCTTAAATATAATACAATATTCATGAAAATTATCGACACCCTTTATTTACGCCAACGTTGATGAATGTGACCCAATCAATAGAAAAATGAAAACTCAGAAGGAGTATTGATTTAAATAATTTAAAAAAGTGTCAATACAAAGTATATGTGAATATTTATTTTGTTAACAAAAGCCTTTTTTTTTTTTTTTTATAAATTATGGATGGGACGTTTGTCTTCCATGACACCTGATGTTAAGTGAACATGAAGACTAAGGTGGTACACGTCCATCCACGAGAAACCTATTCACTCGACGCTTAAAAGTACTAGGACTATATTGGTCAGGGAAAATAGACGCAGGCAGTTCATTCCAAACCTTGGCGACCCGTATCAAAAAGGAACTGTCAAAGCGCTTAGTTCGACTTTTCGGAATATCTACCACATACGGATGGAAGTTCTGTCTGCGTCTAGTAGTCCGATGGTAAAAGGGTGAGGGTTCAATTTGTTCAAACAGAGCACTGGCGCACTCACCAAAATGTATCCTGTAGTACACGGTTAGACACGCAACCTTACGACGATGCTCTAAGGTCTGCAGTTTTTTGGTTGTAAGGTCGACGTTGTTAATAAGTTTACGGGCTCTTCGGTCAACGGAGTCCAGCGCTTCTAGTTGATACTTGGCTGAACCATCCCAAAGATGACTGCAGTACTCCATGCATGATCGCAATTGAGCTGTGTATAAGTTTAGAAGCTGTGCAGTGCCGAAGTACCGCCGCACCTTCGAGATGATTCCCAACTTTTTCGAAGCTACTTGAGCCATGGACACAATTTGTTGACCGAAGTTTAAACTGGATGTTATAGTTACGCCTAAAAGCCCTAAATGGTCAGTGATGGGGACAGATACATTCTGGAAAGTGGGCGTAAATGTGAAGGTGCTCTTTTTTGCGGAGAATAGACACGCCTGAGTTTTGGACGCGTTGAATTTGACCAAATTCGACTCACCCCAATCGGATACTTTTCGTAAGGTCAAATCAACGCGCTCAATCATTGACTTTCTCAAACTCTGGATTTCACGGGGGCTCGCTCGCGCATTGGATACGTATCTCTCTACAACAGTGCTGTCATCAGCATAACCAATAATGCCCGGTGTTAAAAGGTCATTAATGTGCAGCAAGAATAATGTTGCAGAGAGAACAGATCCCTGAGGTACCCCGGCATTAATTGCCATTTGGTCGGAGGTGTAGCCATCTAAGACTACTCGAATTGACCGTTCCCTCAGAAAATCAGATATCCAGTCGCAGAGCCTAATCGGAATGCCATATGCTGGAAGCTTACTTAAGAGACCATCATGCCAGACCCTGTCAAAGGCCTTGGAAATGTCTAAGGATACAGCTATTGCTTCACCATGACCCTCCAAGGCTTCACTCCATAAGTGAGTGGCATACACGAGAAGATCGCCGGTCGAGCGTCCGTTGCGGAAACCATATTGGCTATCGCTTAGGAGCTCGTTGGTCTCGAGGTATGCCAGGAGTCGATTATTCAATACACGTTCCATGACTTTGCAAAGTATGGAGGTGATTGAAATTGGTCGATAGTTGACAGGATCGGCACGGCTTCCCTTCTTCGGTATTGGCTGTACGTTAGCAAGCTTCCAGGACTTGGGGACCTTACCCGATTCCAATGAAAATCGATAGAGGCGCGTCAAAACGGGAGACAACTCAGCTGCGCAGCGTTTTAGGACCACTGCAGGAATACCGTCTGGACCACTAGCTTTGTTCTCGTCTAGGTGCAGCAAGCATTTAAGAACCTCCTTTTGGCGAATGTGAACGGTACCCATTGTAGGTCTTGAGGTAATTGGAACTGAGGTAATTGGGGTGGGATTTTTCCTTGGCAATCTAGACGAGAATTTTCCGCAAAGATACTAGCAAATAAATCTGCTTTCTCCTTAGCAGTGTGGGCCAGAGAACCATCGGGTTTCCTCAGTGGTGGCAGCGACGGGCGACAAAAGTTCGTTTCGACCGACTTGGCAAGGGACCAGAAAGCTTTACTTCCCGAAGGGTATGCTGCTATTCTGTCTCCGATACGGCCTATGTGGGCAAAACGAGCTCTTTTGATCACCTTTTTGCAGGACTTGGCGGCAGCGTTGTATATTTTCTTAAGTTCATGCGAATCCAGGGCTTTGCTTCTGCGAGCATTTGCCCAGGCTTTGTATGCTTCCCGCTTTCGCTTTTCAGCGGCAAGGCAAGCACTATTAAACCATGGGCAAGCTTTGGTTTCAAGGGATAGGTCAGCGTGGGGAATGTAGTACTCCATTGCTTGAACTATCACACTTGAGAAAGCATCAGCGCAGCACGATGGATCGGTTGATGTAAAACAAGTTTGCCGCCATGGATAAGATGCGAAGAAATGTCGCATTTCATCCCAATCTGCTGACTTGTAACGCCATACTCGCCTGGAGCCTTTTGGGCGGGTGTCAGGTGGCGAGTACAGCGATACAGATTTCACCATACAGTGATCGGATGTCCCTAAAGGAGCAGTGACGGACACCGAGTATCTGTCAGGATCGGTTGTCAGCAGAAGGTCCAAGCAATACGCAGTATGGCCAGCAACGTTGGGGATGCGCGTAGGCTCGTTAACAAGCTGTGAGAGACCATAAGTCAGCGAAAACTTAAAAGCCTCTCTGCCAGCATGGTCAGTGTCCTGATACGGGTATAACCACTGCCCGTGGTGAGCATTAAAATCCCCCAGAAACACCAACTGCGCCGTGGGAAAACGTTGCTGAATCTTATCTGCTGCATTGCCAAGGTATTCCATAAGCCTCGTTGTCTCCCGATCTCCGCTATGTGAACGATAGATACAGGCGTAAACCACTTGGTCTAGGCCAGTATCTATGTGAACCCACATGACTGAAAGGTCCGGCACTTCCAAGTAACGGAGACGCTGATAACAGATCGCGTCACTGGCATACATGCACACCCCGGCGTGCGGGCGGAAAAGAGACTCCAGGATATAGCCTGGGTAACCAAGGTATGCCGAGTCTGACGGATCGCAGATCTGCGTCTCCGTTAGAAAGAGTAGGTGTGGTCTCTCCGTCTCAAGATGGTGGTGGACATCATTCAGATTGGAGTGCACTCCTCGGATGTTACAGAAGTGCACTTTAAGGGAGAGGAAGTGCAACCGCTGTTGAACCGTACTCTTTTTAGGACCTTTCATTGTGAATTGGTAGTGGAGTGAATAGGGAGGAGAATAGAAGTTGAGTGAAGCGCTGCAAATGGAACCAAGCAACTCGTAGGGAACAACGCACCATTAGGGAACTCGCCTGGAGACTGCGGGGACGCCCGAACCCCCCCGAGGTCGCCATCGGGTCCTCTCCAACCGGTCGCCAACCGGCACGATGGAGCCTCCCGGGATTTTTCGCGAGGTGGCGGGGCAGCCTTTCTCATGTGGCTGGCATGCTACTTGGGCCCCCTACTACCTGCGGTCGGCCAGCGGTGCACCGTGCTTCGGATCCCGCTACCCTCCAAAACGAGTTACCCGGTGAGTCACTATCCTACGAGTTGAAAACAGTTCTCCAATGCAGCACGATTACTCAGACCTACCCTCCTAAATGGCTACACTAAACAACATGCCGGAACGCGACTAGGTCACTTGGCGGCATGGTTTTGTCTAGTGGGTGGTGACAAGCCGCGGCCGAAGCCTACCACCAGATGATACCGCTCGTTTAGCGCCACCCAGGGACCACGTACAAGGCATCGAGGGCTAAACCTTGCGGACGCGAGCAGTTTTCAGTCCCCAAGCCTTTTAAGATTTCAATTGTAATGTTTTTTTTTACAGTCCAATTTTATATCTGTGTACATAAGTATTTGCCATTTACGAATTACTTCAAATAAAAAAAATACTTTTGATTCCATATCATTTTATTTTAAGTATGTACCTTCTATTTAATCAGTGTCTATACAGATACCACGGTTATGAGAGTACTAGTACCAAAAAAAAGTTTAAAAATGTGTTTTAAAGATATGAAATTAAAGATAAAATCATTGGTGTATAATGTCAGTACATATAAAAAGTTATTATTACCACCAATACATATAACATTAATAATTATGAATTAATAATAATTACCATTGTACCATTCTTAAGTTTGTATTTACAGTGTTTGTTTTTTTTTCTCCTTTTGTAATGTGTGCAATAAAGTGTTAATAAATAAATAAATAAATAAATTTAATTGAATATATTTACTAGTGATACAGGAACAGCTCCATTCTTCAGCTTTCTTGAACCACTCTTTGTTTCATATAAATCATCATTTCTGAAGTGCTCCGAGCAAATTGCACTCCTTTCTTTTGGCAACCATGATGATATACCAAGAGCGTCCACCCAAACAGTTCGGATATCAGGTTCTTTAGGTAATCTAATAGGAAAGTAAAAAGATTTTGGTAATAAAAGTATTTTTTAACAGAAAAATAGCAAGAGATTTAAAGATTGAAAAATTCTATTATAGTTGCTAATGTTATTAAATATATGGTGACGGAAATTATTGTAGTCCAAATAATAGTAAATTAATCTGGTGTTTGAAACAAAATGTCTTTATTTTGGATACAATTAATTGAATTGCATTTCAATTCTTATTCCAACAACATTTTTGTAGCTATAGTTAAAAATTCTAGACGTAAATAAGTACACTAAATTTATGATCCATACTTTGTGTATTATTTTGCTCATACTAATTGTAATGTTATTAATATTAAACTAAGTAAGAACTACTTTCTATAAAAATATAATAATAGGATTGTTGAATGTAACTTACGAATGGAATGTAACTCCCTGATTTTCAGATGTTTGCGTGCAGTAAGGCACACTACAACGCATTTTATTTATATTTTCTACGGCTTCTTGCTATCCACAAAAATACTCTCTGGTTTATTAATACAAATTTATGTATTTTATGAATGGTACGAGATCTAAACTTAGGATCTACACATGCAAGAAGCTTTGATAATTATATTGCAAGTATTCCATTTGATTGTTACATTTAAAACCTGATAAAATTTTAAACAAAACTAAACTTTATTATTTATTTCCGAGATCAATCAATCTTTTAAGAAACGTCAAAAATTTAAGAATATGTTTTACAACACGACGAGAGAGATCATAGTCCTTCCTAAGTATTTAGATCGTCATGGACACAAAACCGATTGCCGATAAAAATCTAGTCTCAGTTGATTCGAGGTTTTATTAACCGATTTCAAAAAAAGGAGGTTCTCAGTTTGACCTGTAAGTATGTTTGTCCGGAATTTTCTCCCGTTTGGCTGAACCGATTTGGATGTGTTTGTATTCGGAAAAAGATTTGTCATGTTTAGGAGAAGACTTCAAAAAAATAAGATTGTCAATTTATATGTTTATTTTGTATCAGAGATGAGCCGAACGTTCGGCCGAACATTCGTATTTCGTAAATGGGGTAGAAAACTGCCTTCTTATTCCACTAGAGGCGCTGATTACCCTTGACCCATAACAACTGTCAAATACCAGAGTAAAACTTAATTTTACAGTGATTTTGATCAAAACATTAGAAATGCATCATTGGGTAGTCATAAGTTTTATAGAAAATGGATACCACAGTTTCTCTGAGGATATACACATGCGGAACTTGAGGATGTTACTTGATTAAAACTTTTGTGGAAATGTACATATTACGGTCCACATTTTTCATATTTTGATACACGTGCTTTCATTATTTTGTAGATTTACCCCAAAATAGACCACAGAACAAGCAATTTCGATTACAACTTGTTCATTTGATAGTTTGTTATGTGCCAAGCGTATGAAGCCACATCTATTTAGAGCTTTTCGTTTTCTTCTCCATTCGACATTTGTATTCGACCGAATGTTTTATTGATTTGCCGAATAATTACCGAATACTAGCAGTTTGACAGTTTCTGTTTAAAAGTAGCCAATTTGCTATTCCACAATGTACTTTATTCACTATGCCAAACTTTCACATTTATTATAAAAGTAAGATTTTAGTTTATTATTTTATATTAGCCGATCACGGATGGACGGCTATGTTTTTTTTTATTAGGCAACTTACAAAAAGGAGGTTCTCAGTTAAACCTGTATGTATGTAAGTTCATTAACGACTATCTTGCGTTTGGCTGAACCGATGTTGATGCGGTTTTTAAAAGAATATTTTGTCACATTTAGGAAAACCTTATCATCGGTACTTTAAGTGACTTCAAAAAATAAAAGTATCAGTTTTATTCGTATGTATGTATGTTTTTTCGCAATTATCTCACGTTTTGGTGAATCGATTTTGATACAGTTCTTTCTGTCTATTCGTTTGTCAGCTTCTGCAGCACGAGCTGCATGCTCGTGATATCTAGACAAGGACATCTCTTGCTGCATCAATTCGTCATTTTTTTGGGAGTTTTATTCCTTTTCTTTTCTTTCTTTAAGCGTCCTTCTCCGTAGCTTTCTACCTAGGCCTACAGGCACAACGTATAATAATAGGTAGGTCAAAGACCACCATGACTTTGACCTACCTACTATTATATAGTACCAAAAAATGACATAACCAGAAGTAGTAGGTAGTTACCAGAACTAGCCCAAAACTTATCACTAAAAAACGATGAATAATATCTATAAATGTAGAACCTAGCAAACAATGAAAAAACCAATAACTAGCCTCAAACAAATGCCTATCACTCAAAAGTATATATGAAATAAAAAAAATAAAAAAACAAAATGAAAGCACGCACACTCATTATTTCTTTTTCAGAAAAAGTGAGTGAACCGCCTTCGAAAGACCAACCCACTAAAAATGTTTGAATAACTTTTAAAAACGCCATCCTAATTCTGTCCTGTTACTCTTCCCTCAAACTACCCCTTATAGTAAATTTCTGCCAAAATTAATTAATAAGTAGTGGCACCAATGACCGACAAGAACCAATAACCGACACTTTTTATTTGGAATCATTTAAATAAGCGTTTAAAACCAATTTCTTAATATGGCAACACTATGCTATAAGAAGACACACTTTCGATTGTCATCTATTGACATTTGAGCGAAATCCACCATTTTGTTTAAAAACAGCGTTGTGAGAACTGAGTGCGGCTGGAGATCTGATGAAAATAACAAAATTTCTTAAAGAAATACTTAAGGAGATGAGTAAATTTTTTTGTTAATTATGTTAATGTAATGTGATTTACTCGAATTTGATGTTTTTCACGGGTTATTATAAGAACTAAGGGATCTTTTTTTGTTATAACCAAACTTTAAGGTTATTATGATTATAGTAAGTTGTTGGTGTCGATTACTGGTTTTCTCAAACTGACTTTTTCCAATGATCGACACGTGTCGATATTAACGTTTTTGAAAAATATTTTATTTGACAAGCGAATATGGTTCTTTTTGCTTTGCGTATTTGATACATATTTGAAACAGATTAATCAAAGTTGCACTACCAGTAATCGACACGTGTCGATTATTGGGTAATAATATGTGTCGAAGATTGGTTCTTACAGATGGCTCCGAGAAAAAATTATACTCCCGACCAATTAGAAAAAGCCGTTGAGGCTGTAAAAAATGGCGAAAAGATTGCAATTGCTGCGAAACGTTTCGGAGTACCTAGGATTACGTTCCATGATAAAATTTCTGGGAAAACCACAATTGGTTGCTCTATGGGGCCGAGCACAGTTTTAACTAAAGCGGAAGAAGAAATTTTAGAAAAATGGATATTAGCGTTATCTGAAAAACATGTTCCATTGACAAAAGATTTGCTACTAGACAGTGTGCAAAAAATAATTATTGATCACAACAGACCAAACCCTTTTACGAACAATAGGCCAAGCAAGAAGTGGTTTCAGTCCTTCATGAAAAGACATCCAAGTCTGACACAAAGAGTGCCAGACAACTTGTCAAGAGCTCGAGACAATGTGTCTGAAAATAACATAAGGACTTGGTTTACTGAGATCGAAAGTTATTTGGTAAAAAATAACTTAAAAACTATACTAAACGACCCTCAGAGGATATTCAATGGAGACGAGAGTGCGTTCTTCTTATCGCCGAAACCTGGTCGAGTACTTGCCAAAAAAGGAGATAAGCACCCTTATAGTAGCTGTGGCGATGACAAGGAAAACCTGACTGTCCTAATTACCGGAAATGCAGCCGGGGACCTTGCCCCTCCAATGGTCATATTTAATTATGAACAAATTCCTGCATATATCGCTGCGACTGTCCCCGATGAATGGGCAATAGGTAAGTCGGAGAGTGGGTGGATGTGTAGCAGTACATTCTATGAATATATTACTAATGTCTTCAATCCTTGGTTAGACCAAAATAATATTGAAAAACCGGTCTTATTCTTTGTGGATGGACACAAATCACACCTGACGCTTCATTTATCAAATTTTTGCTCCCAAAATGGTATAGAAGTTTTAGCTTCATACCCAAATTCTACACATATTTTACAGCCCATGGACTTGTCAGTATTCAGGCCACTAAAATCTTATTGGAAAAAAGCCGTGACACAATGGAAAATGGAGAACCTTGGCAAAATTCTTCGGAAAGAGAACTTTGCCCCAGTGCTGCAAAAAGCTCTCACAAATTTAACAAAAGATTGCGTCAAAAATGGATTCCGAGCGGGGGGCCTTTTTCCATTCGGTCCTGAATATATCGATATGTCTAAAATTGAACAAACCAAAGAAGGAACCACGACTAAAACTAATCCGATGCAAAAAGAATTTGTGAAGTATTTAGAAAGTGAAATCGTTAACGTGTTCTCAGCTCAGAAGTTACAGCAATTCAATAAATTATACTTTGAAAACAGAAACACACTGGAAATAGAAATCCCTAATGAAGACGAGGCTTTATATTTGATTTGGGCCAAAAACAAATCTGAAGATGCGTTGTGTCATTCCAATTCGTTGGCGGCTCCTACAACGACAGACATATCGAGGAATCACACAAATGAAATATCCACTGCTCAAACGATTGACGTTGTAACCGGTGAATCAATGGCTAGTTCGTCAGATACCGTTCGCGTTGTGCCTACAGAAACTGAAGAAATGCACTTCAATAGCATGCAGACTAAAAATTCACAAAAAGATGCCAATTTCCATAACTTCATAGAAACTGCTTCATCAGCACATAACTTGAAGAGGTCAGTAGATGATGACATTGGCGTGACTCACAGTATGCTTTTAGCAAAAAAAAAACACTGCTGATGAAACACATCCATCTGAGTTCATATCTTCAACTAGTTTACCTACAGTGATAGTAGAATATATTTCTCAACAAATAAACTGTAACGTCGGCGATGATGCTGTACAGCCTTTTCCATCACCGGAACTTTTTCTACCGAGCGATTTATCTAAAGATCTTCTAATGCAACAAATACCGGAACTTACTTCACCGATCGGTTCACCTGAAGTAACAGGAGATTCCCAGATGCAGCAACCTAATAACGCTCCAGTTTACACATTAATCGACCAAGCACTCCTACCACCGCAACCTTCATCCAGTTTCCCTAAAGCAATTGATAATAACCTAACTCAACAACCTACTATTAATACCTTGGAACTGCAGTACACAACACCACAAAAGAATACTTTGGAAAATGCTTTGGGAGTGATTGTTCCATCTCCTTTCAAGAGGAGTTTGTTTTGGCCGGAAAGTTTGGATATTCATAAAAAGAGAATGAAACGAGAAAAAATTCCATCAACAGTTACAAGTAAAGCTTGGAAAGAGTATCACGAGAAAAAAGAAACAGAGAAAAAGAAGAAAGAGCAAGAAAAAGAAGAAAGAGTAAGACAGAGAATGGAAAAAAAGAAATTAAAAGAAAAGTTAAAAGTTAAAGTTAAAGTATAGTCTAAATTTTACTACAAAAAGATCTCGTGATTACTTCAAAGGCTACTTAGTTATTAAAAAAGATCTAATTTATGCCACGGATACACTAGGCGACAAATGTGCTGCGACACGTGTCCCCAGCGACGTCGTTTGAAGTCGCGTGACGTTATCAGACTTTGCTCGACATGTCTGGCATCATCAATGTGGTAATGTTGTCCGGCAACGTCGTGCCTCTTCGCCCGAAGTTGCTGAAGACACGTGTCGCGGCACATTTGTCGCCTTGTGTATCCGTAGCATTTCGTTTTATATTTTGTTTTAATTGAATATTACTACAAGTTAAGTAAGACATATTTACGAATAAGATGATTGTTAATACTTTTAATTATTCCTAATTTCTAAACATTGTTCCAAAGAAGTAATTTGATTACAAACTAAAAGAGTGATTACGAATTAACATTAGTAATAAGTACCTAGTTAAGTAACAATTACTTTTTAGTAAATATTGATTTTTACAATTTTAACTTTTTGACAATTTGTTTTATTAAATTGACCTTTATTAGATATTATATACAATATGTTAGGGTTCCGACTTTTGATACTTTACCTACGTGATATACATCAAATTTCATCGACAAAAGTCACCTTAGGGGGGGGGCGCACCCCTCACCCCTCGTGATGGGGGTGATTTAAAAATTTCGTTTCTCTGGTTTGCTTTAAGTTCGTAAAACCATTTTTTTTTCATATTTATTGTGTGTATCTTGTTGAATTACATCTCATTTTAAAGCTTATTAAATTTACCAACTTTTGATACCACATTCACTAAAAAGTCATAAGAAGAAAAGAATTAATTTTAATGACTTAGAAAAAAAATCTTACTTTTTTGTAGTATTTTTTTAGTTTTTTGTCATTAAAAAAAAAAACGAAGCCCTTAACAATGCATTTTTTTCTTCTTAACTAGTACTATTTGAGTTTATCTTTCTAACGATGCCAAAATTTAGGCCCGGTTCAGTAATTAGTTAAAAGGAAACATGAAATTAAAATATCAAAAGTTTATTTTACTAAGGTAATACGTCCTAGTTACAAAATTTAAGTACTATCAAGACTCGCGAGTTAGAGCGCGCGCGCAATGCGGTAGCAGGTTGCTCCAGGTTTTCGCCTGACTGCCTCTGCGCTCGCTGCGTTGGCGAGGGATGATCAGGGCGAGGCCCGTGCCGAAAGGCTAGAGCGCACCAATCACGTCGCCCCGCGCATCGTACGAGTCGAAACATGAATCTCTTTCAGTCTAATAGTGAATGAGATAACAATACTAAGGTACTGGTTAGGATTTCTACTTGCTAATCAGTTGTCCTTCGTTTCTCGTTGCGATTGCTACAAAGTTTTACTTTCGAATTTAGCTAAGTACTACTTACTCGATACTATGGCAGTTAATTATTCACCAAGTGAAGTGGCCGACATTGTATTTATTTATGGATACGCCAATGGAAACGCTGCGGCTGCTGTTCGGGAATATCGAATTAGATTCCCTACAAGGCGCATACCTTCTGCTCCAACTTTTGCAAGCGTTTTTGCAAGATTGCGCACTCATGGAATCCGACAGCCGCCTAATGAACGTGCTGTTGTGGGGAGACCAGACATGGAAGAAGAAATTATTGAAATGATTGCCAGTGACCCGCGACTTAGCACTAGAAATATTGCCAGAAGACTTGGGATTTCGCATTGGTCGGTGTGGCAAGTTCTACGTCGGGAAGGATTACGGCCGTTTCATTTTCGTCGAGTTCAGAATTTAATTGAACCAGATTATGCTGCTCGCTTTGTGTTCTGTGCGTGGCTTAATAGGAAAGTGAGACATGATGCAAACTTCGTACGGCGAATATTATGGACTGATGAAGCCAAATTCACAAGAGCTGGGATAACCAACCACCGAAACCATCATTTGTGGCTTAATGAAAATCCCCATGCTGTGAGGCCCGCCTCGTTCCAACACGAATTCTCAATCAACGTGTGGGCAGGCATTATTGATGATGAGCTGCTAGGTCCCATCGTCTTACCAGACAATCTTAATGGTGAGAGATTCTTGGAATTTCTAAGAGGGGATTTCCTACATGAGCTACCATTGGAGTACAGACGTGAACGCCGGTCTTTTTATTTGCAAATGGATGGAGCTCCTGCCCATTTTGCCCGGAATGTACGAGCATATGTGGATGAACACTACACCCCCTGGATTGGAAGAGGAGGAACAATTGCCTGGCCGGCTCGTAGCCCTGATTTGACACCTCTAGATTTCTTCCTGTGGGGGACCATGAAACAGCGGGTTTACCTAGAGGTGCCTACAACAAGAGAAGAGCTGCTGCAAAAAATTATGACCGCAGCTGATGAATTAAAAGCCGACAGAGCTATGATTAAAAGAGCTACACAACAAGTAGCATTAAGGGCTACTTCTTGTTTATTAAACAATGGTGGTCACTTTGAACAATTGTTAAATTGACTTAAAATCGGCAAAACTAAATAAAAAAGAGATTGTAAATTTCGTGTCTTTTATTTTGATGTCATTTTAGCTTAGCAGTTAGGACTGTTTCTTTGAAGTTAAACTGTCGTATTCTGTATCGTTAGAAAGATAAACTCAAATAGTACTAGTTAAGAAGAAAAAAATGCATTGTTAAGGGCTTCGTTTTTTTTTTAATGACAAAAAACTAAAAAAATACTACAAAAAAGTAAGATTTTTTTTCTAAGTCATTAAAATTAATTCTTTTCTTCTTATGACTTTTTAGTGAATGTGGTATCAAAAGTTGGTAAATTTAATAAGCTTTAAAATGAGATGTAATTCAACAAGATACACACAATAAATATGAAAAAAAAATGGTTTTACGAACTTAAAGCAAACCAGAGAAACGAAATTTTTAAATCACCCCCATTACGAGGGGTGAGGGGTGCGCCCCCCCCTAAGGTGACTTTTGTCGATGAAATTTGATGTATATCACGTAGGTAAAGTATCAAAAGTCGGAACCCTAACACATTGTATATTGTACTTACTTGAATATTTGTATACATAAATACACTTTAGCACGAAAGCTTTGAAAAGTTATAATGGGTACTGTCGACAATAAATTAATACTTATTGAATAGTTAGTTTTATTTAATTAATTACCGGCGATGGTATCATCGTGGTGATCTGGCAGATGCACATTACAGGTAATAAGTAGACGATAACTGGGTGTCGGCCACTGGTAACTGTCGATAACTGGGTGTTGATTACTGGAGATTCAGTGTCGATGACTGGAGATTTATTCACTTTTTAATTTTTTTGGATTTTCTTCTAAGCTGTGTATAGTTAAGAAAAATAATACACCTTATTTTTATCTCAAGGATATACCTTACCATACTCAATCGTTACTTTTGGTTTACATATGAGTAAATGACTTTAATTTTATCAAGATGCCCACTATCTCCTAAAAGTGTCGATCATTGGTGCTACTACGTTAAATAATGTGATAAGAACATTAATCCTACAGATATTATAATTGTGAAATAATGGAAATCTACAAAGTTAATATGGATAAATCATTAAAAACTCTTCTTGCGCGCTTTAGTCGACGTACAAGCGACATCTGTCGAATAAAAAGCAAACTAAAATTTTGGAACCAAATTATCGTTTCTGACTTTAATTGTCGATTTCTTTGTCCTACTTGGTGGTCCAGGATCTAATAAACTACAACCCGTCGGAAATAACTGCGAACCTCGCTGGAATGCGCTTCCCCGCGCCTCTGCCCGTTATCGTCTATCCAGTACCGTTGCCATCTCTCCAGTTTTCATGACGTCATCAAGCCAGGTTCGCAGACGCAGATATTTCCGACGGGTTGTACCATACCAAATAACATTAAAATCGGATTAGCCGTTTGCGCGTGAGGAATAATCAAAGATAATTCCATACAAACATGCATATTGTGTGCCTTTTTCATGCAAAACCACCGAATAGATATTAATGAAACTTTACAATAATATAACTTATACATCAGGCTAACATATGGTTCTATAATTTATAAAGATACTAGCCACCGCGCGCGGTTTTACCCACGTAACTTTTGATCCCGTGGGAATTTCAGGATAAAATATAGCTTATAAGATATATAGCTCAAGAGTTGGGCTATCAAATGCAAAAAGAATTTTTCAAAACCCACTTGTAGTTTCTGAGATTAGCGCGTTCAAACAAACAAACAAACAAACAAAAACAACAAACTCTTCAGCTTTATATATTAGTATAGATTAGTAAATTAAATATAAAGATATTTCAAGTCTGCGATGGACGAATAGACCGTTTGTTTCGTGCATAATAGGATAGGCACAATCTAAGAAAAGAGATGTTTCAAGCAATTCTCTCAAAAATTGTTATTTAAAACCTACACTAAGAAGTCTATAACAGTTGCATATTGTTTAAAATTAATTTTATGAGGAGTAAGAGACGCGAGGTTGTTTTGTTTTGTTTGAATGTTGTTTTTGGCTCATATGTCGCTAAGCTGATATCTCTCATATATAAGTAGGTACTGTATATACCCGGCGCCTCCACCATGAGAATAACGGGATTTCTAATTAAATAATTTATTACGATTACAATTAGGTATATTTACATTATTTGAATATTATTAAATATAAATGGGTGGCTGATACGTTTCACGTTATTTTTCCGAAGATTAAATCCTTCGGACAAAACAATGAACTTCCCTTTCTGAAGGAAGGGACAAGAATATTCTAACAAAATTAAAGCGTCTCCGTCAGAAAGATAATATTCAAATTTCAAACATAAAACAATGACATACTGTTTGTTCGCACCATAGCCGACTTTATTTATCAATATAAGGCGCGCTCAAGCAGTATGTTGCGGTACCTATGTAATTTGTGGGACCGGTTGTGGTGTGTCCGTTTTGCAAATTTTCGATTACATTAGGCACTAGTGATTTGTTAAAAAAACACATCGTGTCGGCGATGTAGGTACGCTTTTTGTGTTTAGAAGTTATAGGTTAAGTTATATTTTATTAAAAAATATTTTAATTTTTATCTACAAGTTACTAATATTATCCTCTTTGGAAAGATTCGATTTTTTGTTTGTTTGCATTGAATATGCTCCGAAACTATTGACCCAATTGGGAAAATTCTGTCGCTACTGGGAAGTTACACTCTGTACTGTAGTTATCACTATCCCCGGTGAACATAGGTGCGAAGTTTTTAATTTTTGAGAGCTTTTGTTGCTACGCTCCGTAAACGGTTGAAGTTACGTAAAAATCATGTATGACGGAATTGTTTCTTTTTGAAAGTTCTAAACAAAGTCAATTTCCTAAGATTGACACAGAATAACCTTTTTTTATGGTTATAGAATGCGTTCGAAATTCATGTACCTATCTATTAATTTGCCATGAAGTTATATCAGTACCTATATTATTTAATCCTTTTCTATTACGTATTATTACGTTATTGATCATAAGTTAAGTAGATTATTTCATTGCGTACAAATTTGTCGTTCACACCACTTGATTTCAATAAACTCCTCAGTAGATATCATAATTTTAAAATAGCTCTGCAAAATACGCGCGCGAACGGGTGGTTCGCCGGCATCTCGACCGGCCGCTCGCACCTATAGCAGTTTCTCTGAGAAGCCTGAGGTACCTAACGAACTCTGGGTGGCTTATGGCCATATTGTCTGTTTTAATATTTCACTTACAAATAATATTCAAATTTGTTTAACGGGTTAAGAGTCAGACTATCTAAAAGTGAAATTTCTGCAGAATAACGTGGTTGTCACCATGGTTTTGAGTGGTCAAGAAATTAGTTAAACAGTGACTCCCAAAAATAAGAAATACCCTCGTAAGTACTACATTTTTAAATCGGTGTCTAAGCTCAAGTTTTGCCTCAATCTTACATAATGGTTAATGTAAGTAGATGAGGTCGAAGATGAGGTTAATCTAAGCCGAGCCTATACTGCCAATGCCAAAAAATTTCGTATTATTGCCTACTTAATTTCGTCAAAATCGATTAATGCCCGTTTTCAAAAATTAAACGGGCTGCCAGCATGGAATTATACTTATGATTCATGAGTATAATTCCATGCTAGACTGCGAGCGAAAGAAAACATAGCATATCTTCCCGGGCATACCTACTGTAAAAGTCAGTTAAGTGACTTAGGTTATATTGGCGTTTTTGTGGCCTATAGGCTGATCCTCTGTCACTGCAATAGTCTCTCTCTCTCATAATAATACCTACCTCCGAATTTGTCAAACATGACATCAGATGGTTTTAAAGCCTCTGGTGTTCTGTCTACCCTATACCATAATGGGTACAGGCGTGAAGTTTTTTATGTATGTAGGTATGGTAGGCTCAACGAACAGTTTTATGATAGATATTGAATCGCGGCATTAGTAGCTCTGAAACCGTTACAGATATTCAGACCGACAGACAGGCTTCAAAAACTTTCTGGGTTTCACGCAAAACACATAAAAAAATCTAAAGTACAGTAAAAATAATCATGAGAATAGGGAATAGGAAATTAAAAGAAACGCAGGATGTAGGTACTTACTGGCCGCTTATAAAATGTCTGTAAGCGATTATGTATTTATGATTAGATATTATAATATCTATGTACTTTATAACTACATACCATATTAGGGGCCTATAAAATGTTGGTATGCAATAATAAACTATGTTTATTTGTATATATATGTTATATGGCATTTATACAAACCCACATATTTACTTGTATAAGCCCCCAGTACTTTTACCCAGTACCCAAGCCTTTTTTTAGATTTGGATTGGGAGTTATTGAAACACTTGATAAGGTTTTAATTAATATATTTTACATTTACCGGCATAAACCACATCAGCCACATGAGGCTTGTCCTGTGACACCAGAGAGAAGAGAGCGATCCTTTTTTTTATAATTTTAGTGTTGCTATTTTCAATACCTTTCGTAGGGGCCATATCGGCTCACATATTTTTTTTATCATATTATTCGCTGTCTTACTACCGATTTGTGTTCATAATAATTACTACTCATAATTTAATTTTTATACTTTTTTTATTCTTACATTTTAATTACTAACAACGGAGCTCATAACAATTAGTGTTCATAATTTTTTTGTGAATACTGTTTCTACCAAAAACCAGTTTAAATCATAATTTTTTTTCAGATATTTTTTTCTTCATATCATCAATGATCATATTGCTTTAATTTATAATATTGTTACCAAGAAATACTTTGACTCATAATGTCTTATTTCAGAATAGCTTACTTCATAACAGATATAATCATAATTTTGTATTAATAAGGCAATAGGTGCCAACTAGGTAATTATGTTTCCAGCTTCATTCTTTGCGATTTGAGTTAACATATTGTAGTATGCGGTGCCACGCATCAGCCTTCGCACGGTGATTGAGAGAACAAATTAATTTTTTTTTTCTTTTTATTGTTGGCAACACTAACCACGGTCCTTCTTGGTGTACTCCGACTCATTGTGCGTTTCCGTGCCCAAGTCTTCGCACGTCTTCAAATCCACGGCAACTAATAAGTAATAAGTTACTCTGAACATGGGAGGTAAAAGGAAATCCGAAGATCATAGAGTAACTTATATACTGGTATAGAGTCGTCACTAACAAATTTGGTACTAGCGCCATCTAACGGAAAACAACCGTACCTCGACAACCAAAACCCAGCTGCTCCGTTCTAGCTTGTATTCTCAAGAAGGGTAATTTTAAACAATAACTTAGACTTTGGAATAGCTAGATTCATAAAATTACGGGTTAATCAGGTTTGGGTATGATGAATCCAGCAGTTCAATCAAAGTCTATGTATTGAAATAAATAAAAAACAATTTAGCAGTTGCGTGATTTATTAGGTTTTCTTTTTCGGTGTCCTCGTAAGGTGCGTAAGTCCAACGTGTTATGCGAAGAATTCAGAGTCCGGGAGCTTGCCAAAGTTGTAGAAAATTTATAAAACACAATCCAGAGCACATTCACGAGTCACGGGAGGAAACGGAATGACAAAATTAATTCTTCACTCATGTCAGTCTCTCAATCACTTTCGTTTTGACATTTTGTGCATCAACATAGTAGAGCTGTCAATGTTTTGACAACTAGTATTATATAGTAGTATTACTAAAAACTTCAAGATTTTCCTAACTTTAAATCATTGCATAAAATCTATTTCATGTCACTATCCATTGTGGATTAAATAATGTATTGGGTAGGTATTTTTTGCAGTCATAAAAAGACATTTTCATATGCTTGGAACGCACTCAATTAGTTACTCTAACTGCGTAGAACGCACCCAATTAGAAAAATCTACGATTTTTTTGTATTTATGATTCAATTTAAATAGTAAATATATCATCTTATATAGCGGATAAAATAATAT
Source organism: Stenoptilia bipunctidactyla (assembly GCA_944452665.1). Lineage (NCBI taxonomy): Eukaryota > Metazoa > Arthropoda > Insecta > Lepidoptera > Pterophoridae > Stenoptilia > Stenoptilia bipunctidactyla. The sequence goes on from OX101746.1 coordinate 16,549,355, forward strand.
TAATTTTGTATCAACTACTTAAAGCACAATATATTTTTTCAGGAACCGTTGAGCAAAAGTTACATCTATTGGTTTAAAATGGAACATAATCTTTACCGTGTTGAGAATAATGCCATCTATCGGAAAGCATCAATACTTTTACCACAAGAGCGAATTCTAAGGAAAGGGAAATAATACTAAGTGAAAAAACACTGCCGAAGATAAAGGGGAACGAATATTACGCAAGATGAGGAAGCTGCAAGATAAATTGGCGAGAAATCAAGCACCTGTCGTTGATTCTTCAGAGGAAGAAGATACACATAAGTATATTGGTGCATTGTTAATTATATTATAATAATTGGTCCTTAAGTGATGCGAGCTACTATACTGGGTTGTCTCTGTCACGAAATTGTAATGCGTAACTGCCACACTGGGCTTTTACTGTTACTAAATAAATATAAAAGATGCGAACTTACCATACTGGGTATTTTCTGTCTTGTATAATATTACTTTTATATTTAACGAGTTCTACCCGCAAAGTCCGGAACAAAGAGCTGTGACAAATTCGTGCACTCATTACGATGCGTCGGCGTCATTACCGGAAGGTCCGCCATTTGCATCCATGTCGCCTATACCGGGGCCATCTCAAGAGGTTGAAAATGTATTGCCTTTAGAGGAAGAAAAAGATAAAAACTTGGATGAAGAAATATTAAATATCCTTGGTGATGCTCCTAAGCCAGAAAGCACTTTCGGTAAAAACATCCATAAGGATGTCGTAGCAAGATGGCATGAAATACTGGCTAAAGGCCTTAATAAAGAGGCCAAACAAAAAATACTTGCGGATTATCTTATACCCGCTAATTGCGATTTTCTTGTAGCACCACTTTTAAACACGGAAGTTAAAGCCACCATAACTGAACAACCTTAGCCGCATTGGCTCAAGCTACGGAGTTGATTTTGTCAAATGAGACCTCTGCTCAAAAACTCTTTATTTATGGGTATAAGTGACGCTAGCCGACTTTTGTGCGATAGCCATTATTTTGAAACTAAGACCAGGCGTAGTTTTATTACGAACGCCATCAATATCAGTCTTAAATATACCCTCATAAATACTGCCAGAGATAAATATCTCTTTGGAGAAAATGTGACGGAGAAGTTAAGATCTGCTCAAACTATTCAGCGGTCAGGAGAAACGTTGAAAAATACAGCAAGGGCAACACGACAAAGAAAAAATTTCGTAAATTCTGATAATAGATAAAGATCGTTAAACTTCAGAGCCCTGCACCAGAAACAAGCGGGTCGATTCGATGCAGGGCGGGCTCCTCCGGCACCCAGGTACCCGTTCAACTGATCAGTGCCGCGGCGTGCCCGCTCACCGCCGCCGACGCCGCCTCCTTACCGGGCGTTAGAGACAGATTACCAGGCACGCTGGAAATTTGCGATAATTTATTAAACAATGGTTAAAATTACCACTGATGCCACAATTCTCTCATGGGTAGACAATACCATTTCATTTCACTCTGTCACAAAAAATAACGCCTTATGTTTATCCTAAATCATCTCTCGATTTTAATGAATCTTTGCAAAAATTGATTAGAATTAATACAATTTCTGAGTGTGTACATGTTTCCGGTGAATTTTCGTCTAGTGTATTTTTAGTACCGAAATATAATGGTCAAAATCGTTTCATTTTAAATTTAAAACAATTGAATAAGTTCATTTCAACTTCCCATTTTAAAATGGAGGATTAAAGAACGGCCTCAAAATTAGTCACTCATAATTATTGTTACATGGCATCCGTAGGTTACAAGATGCATATTTTTTTATAGTAATCAATAAATCTCAAAGAAAGTACCTGTGCTTTAAGTACAGTGATAAACTGTACGAATTGAACTGTTCACCTTTTGGCTATGTACAGCGCCTTATGTTTTTACGAAAATATTAAAGCCGGTTATCGAGTATTTACGTAATCAGGGTTTGTTGTCAGTAAATTACTTGGACGATATTTATTCTGAAGGTAGAACGTATTTAGAATGCGAAAATAACGTTAATAAAACAATGAGGTTATTACAGTCCCTTTGCTTTATTATTAACACCGAAAAAAGTTGTTTGATTCCCAGCAAACAATGACAATTTCTAGGCTTTATTTTTGATTCCGAACATATGATTTTAAAACTACCTGATTCAAAAATAATAAAAATCAAAGATGCAATGACTGATATGCTAAATTGATTTTTTTACGTGAATTTCCTCGGCTTATTGGTTTGTTAATTTCTGCTTGCCCTGCCATAGATTATCCTTGGTTGTACACTAAAGAATTGGAACGACATAAGTATTTGTATTTGTTGAAGAAAAATTGTTATGAACAACGTATCTTTATTACAGAACTTATAAAGATTGATTTGCGATGGTGGCTTAATCATATAATAATAATAATAATAATAATAATAATATTTCTGACACTCACACAACATTATCTAGCCCAAATTAAGTTTCATATACAATCGGACGTTTCCTTTCTTCGTCATTATAACTATAGATCAGAAATATTTTCTGGCGCTTCCACTACTGGTTGGGGAGCGTTTTGTAACGGTATTGATGCGTTCGGGTATTGGAAAGATGATGAATCAAAAATGCACATTAACGAGTTGGAAATTAGAGCAGTTTTATTTTCGCGTTAAAAACATTTGCTAAAGATTTATGTAATTGTGAGATTTTATTAAGAATTGACAATGTTACTGCCATTTCATGTTTAAATAGAATGGGTAGTGTACATTAGTGTAGCTGTATTTAAATAACATTTCCAAAGAAGTTTGGCAATGGTGTGAGCAGCGTAAAATTATAATTTTTACCTCGTACATTAATTCAAAAGAGAATTGTTATGCTGATCGTTTATATAGAAAGAAGTTTATTGATACAGAGTGGGAGTTATCTGATTATGCACTAAGTGAAAGAATCAAAGTTAGGACGCCCAGCAATAGATTTATTTGCTAGTCGTAGAAATGCCAAGTGCAATGTTTATTTAACATGGACGCCTGATCCAGATGCAGTCGACGCATCTACAATATCATGGCAAAAATTAAGATTTTATGCTTGTCTACCTTTCTCTTTAATTTTAAAGATGCTTCAAAAAATTATTAATGATAAAGCCGAGGGTATTGTGGTAAAAGTATTGGCCAACTCAGGCGTGGTTCCCAGGTTTTAAGAATCTTGTTATCTCCGAAATTATTTCGTTCGAACTCGATGTAAATCTTTTGAATTCTCCTTTCAGACAGTCTCACAACTTGCATTGCATCCTGCGACTGGTTGCCGCGAGGTTGTCCGGGAAGTCTTATTACGAAAATCATTTGCACCATGGTCCGTAGAAATTATGCTTTATTCACTGTCCGAAAACACGTACAGTATGACTGTGCTATAAAAGCTTGGATAGTGTTTTGTAATACACATCAGTATGATTATAGATTAATCAATGAACGTTCAGTCATTCAACTTCTTGTTTTGATTCGGGAGCCAAATATGGCACTATAAATTCGTACAGATCGGCATTATCTTTTCTACATGGAGGAGCTTTAGATTATACTAGTATTAAACGATTTATGAAAGGAGTCTTTAGACTACGGCCTTCAAATCCTAGATACAGTTTAACCTGGGACCCTACAGTAATTCTTAATTATCTATCACAGCAATGGCCTAATGAGAGCCTTAGTCTGGAAAAACTTCCTAAAAAGACACTGACTCTGTTGGCCTTAGTAACTGCACATCGAATCCAGACATTTTCCAAAATAAGATTAGAAAATATAGAAATCAACACAACAAATATTATAATTAAAATTCCTGATTAAATAACTTGACCGTTAATTTGAAGCCTAATAATACTTGAGAGAGATAACATCGTTCTGTCCCTTTTTCGCACGTTCTATCCTTCATATACCTACTCTATTGCCTTCTCTTTCTTTACCCCGCCACCACACAGGTAGCAGCTATGCTGAATGCGTTAGGATTTTGACTCATTGACGTCGTTGTTCTTGTCCTGACAACTTGTCTATATCAGAGAAGACACAGTGTTTACTGAAGGTACATATTTATCTTTCTAAAACTTGTTTCGGATTAAAGCTGACATTGGTGAGTTCATTTTATCTTAATTATTTTACTTGCCTATGTGTTTTCTTTGATAAATTTGATAAAATATTGTTATTTATAATGCAACGTGTTATAATTTATAATTCAATTTTTATAAAATGTTATACCTGCTCCAAAATAAGTTTAACGTTGTTAACGTTCGTTTTAGAATTGTTTTTTATCTACCTTTTAGTTTCCTTTGGTAAGCGAAATTTATTAAGTATTTGCATCGTGGTTTAAAAATAAGTGATCAAAACAATGTAGTACTAGTACTTCATATGTACAAACTATCTCAAGGACGACGAATTTAAGTAGTTCTTCGTCGAAAGGTTCTCCCTCATCCCACCAGAATAGGAGAGGTAAATCCAGATGATACTGACCACACGGTCGTAAATCTAACGAATCTGCACAAGTACGTAAAGGTTCTCCCTCATCCCACCAGGATAGGTGAGGTAAATCCAGACGATACTGACCACACGGTCGTAAATGTAACGAATCTGCACAACTACATAAAGGTTCTCCCTCATCCCACCAGGATAGGAGAGGTAAATCCAGGCGATACTGGCCACATGGTCGTAAATCTAATGTATCTTCACAAGGACGTTAAGGCTCTCCCTCATTCCACCTAGATAGGAGAGAAAAATCCAAACGATACTGACTCTTCGAGTATTTTCCATGAAAAACTTTCACAACCGGTGGAAAGAAAGGGGTAATTTCTTGCAACCAACAGCAGAGTAGACAATAAATCGAGCCGAGATTACGTATATATTAATTTATGAACGAAAAATTTATGCAGTGGCTGCAATGTATGATTTGTGATTGATGTTATTTTGAATGCTGGCAATTTATGAACATAATCTTCTTAGTATGTGGTTAAGTTGATCAATTATCAATCCGTGATTGGTTGTTCTCATAGATTAATATAAGTACTAAAGTAGTTGTTCTATCCAGGTTATGACGAAGTAATACATTTCAAATTATTATTGGCTTATGAGAATTTAAAGATATTAAGTGAAATTGATAATCAATGTTCCTCTTGCTTGCAAAATGATATCCGCTGCCACAGATTTGTGATGCAATTCGCTGCAGTGTATGATGTAGTGGATGGTATTCCCTTTATTTACTCAACAAGTTTTAAAATTTTCAGGTCGGTTTTGAACTGTTTTCTAATTGTTTTGTGGAGAGTTTAATAACATGCTGTTTACTATACGATACCGTGGACAGAGGAGTTGGCTGCCCTTCGGGCTCAGCTTTGCACTAGGGGACTTTGCTTGTATGCAATTGGGTTGCCCAGAAATTTCGAGAGCACGGAATACGCGCCATGGTGTATTTAGCTGCTTCTCAATTGATATTGAAATTAAACTATCAGGGCTGGAGATTAGAAAGAGAATTATTTATTAAATTGATACAGCTTAATTAATTAGCAGCAGCTAGTTGCTATGCTAGGGTAGCTACAGTGCTCCCCCTCAAGCGAAGCCTATTGGTGGTTTGACGCCTCGTCACTTCGAATAGTTTATAGTGTCGTATGCTGCGAGGTATTGCTGTCGGGGCTAGGACGTCGTCATGCGGCAGTGGTGAGGCGATGATATACGCTGGTTTCAGTCTATCGATCGATAGCTATAGTAGTTTCTCGAGTCGGTAACTTTATCGGGAGAACTTTTCTGTTTCATTTCTGTATAGGAAACGGGCCTTCATGTGCCGGTGCGAGTGGTGTCTTCACTGCGTCGCATCTTATGAAAACGTGATCGCACGATGACAAGTCCGAGTGTCCAAAATACTGCGCTTGGTTGCGTGCGGAGCTAAGCGTATTTTCATTATTTATTTTTTTCGACAGTTCGCCTGATAGTCGTATAGACCCGAATTTCTTGCACAGATGTTGCTTCCGGCCATCGTGTACAGCAGTCTATTATTGTAACACAGTATTTGTAGCCATCACTCAATGTAGGCAACAATGGGCCGATTATATCGATGTGTACATGTGCGAATCTTTCCACTGAATGTTGTGTAAATAGTGCTGGCTCACTCTTTGTATGTCGTTGTATCTTTACACGTTGACAAGGTATCCAGGTTTTCGACCTAGTACCAAAGTCGATATTCATGTGTGGGCAAAAATACCATGACTTAACTATAAGGCGTGAACTTCTAATACCAGGATGGCTTACATATAAAAAAAAAAAAAAGACGTGTGACACTCGGAGACTGCCGCGGTAAAGCTATTGCAACAAAATAAGGTGTTCTGCTGCGACACGTCATACAGAGCTAAGACGTACTGACCGGGCGGCCGGCCTGCAGCAGCACCGCGCCCTGAGCCACGCTGCTGGCGTCCACCGACACCAGCACCGGCTACGACACGTCATAATAATAATAATAGGGAAGTTATGTCCACCGAAATCATCCCGGTTGTAATATCCACAAACGGTTTGACCCCAGCCACTTTGGTCAGAAACCTTGAAAGGCTGGGATTCGGTGGCGGTTCGCTTCCAGCACGCATGCAAAAAGCGGTTTTGCTAGATACTGCCCGAATAGTTCGCCGGTTTCTGTCCCTCTTGCCCTGATCCCCGACCGACTGGTCAAATTGTCGGGTCTTTCCGCCGAAAGGCGTGTAGCTTTAGGTATAAATAATAATAAATATTCTTTATTGCCAATGAACTTAAATAATAAACATTTTTACAAAATTAGCGACGACAATGTGGGCGGCCTTATCGCTTAAAGCGATTTCTACCAGGCAACCCGGGGCAAAGGAAAAATATCACAAACTTATAATAATAATAAGAGGGCAGAGCATTTGAGTTGATAGATAGACTACCTATAGACAATAATTACATATGACAAAATATATAACAACTATGAATATAAAGGATTGTTACAAATATTAATAATTTAATTAATGATTTAAATAATGGAATAAAAGTATACAAATATAAAATAAGTAAAAATATATATATAAGAAGCAAAAAGAATAATTATATATAAAAAAGATTATTGTTGTGTAAAAGATACAACAAGGTCTAATATAAATTATAGTGATAAATAAAAAGCCTTTAGTTGTTTTTTAAAAGAAGCGATGGACTTTGCACTGTGAATGTAAGATGGTAAGTTATTCCATAGGATTACTGCATTTACTGTGTACGATTTGTGGAAGAAATCAGAGGAATGCAGAGGAGTCGCTAAGAGCATATTATTCGTAGAACGTAGATTTCTTTCATGACCTTCATGACGAAAATTAAAACGGTTTTTTAAATACAGCGGTGTGTAAGGATTGAACAGTATCCCGTAAAGCAGAGAAAGAACGTGTGTATTCCTGCGAAGGCGAATTGGGAGCCACTTAAGCTTATTGCGGAAGTCTGATACGTGGTCATACTTACGTAAAGAAAATATAAACCTTATACATATATTTTGGAGGCGCTCAAGTTTATCTAATTGCTACTCGGTCAAATCGAGATACGTTACATCTGCGTAATCCAGTATGGGTAATAAAAGGGACTGTGCGAGCGCAACTTTTGTCGGTATTGGCAAGAAGTTTCGTAGGCGTCTCAGAGACCTGACTGCAGCAAACATCTTCTTACTAACGGAGTCAATCTGATGTCTCCAGGATAGATTGCTGTCCATGAGCACTCCGAGGTTTTTAACATGTGAACGGTAATTTATTATTTCACCCTCAAACGTGACAGGTGGAAGTTCATCGATGTCAACTCTTGCTAGCATTTTAGAACTACCGATTAAAATTAGCTGAGTTTTGGAGGCATTAACTTTTAATCCAAAGCGTTTGCTCCATTCCGAGATGTGTTTAAGGTCGTTCGTTATTGGTGGTGTTAATGGCTACGTTGATTTCGCTGAGAGGGGCTTGGGTATAAATTTGTCATCTGCATACAGGTGGTAGGAAGAAGATAAGGAAAGAGTTATAGAATTAACAAAAATTGAAAACAAAAGAGGAGATAGCACGCCACCTTGAGGGACGCCAGCAGTTGTGTTGCACCAGTCTGAAAAAGTGTTCTCCACAGAAATACGCTGCTGACGGCCATGTAGATAACTACGAAACCAGTCAATCACCGTTGGAGATATGTTAAGTGTGCTTAGGACACCAAGAAGTATATCGAAATCCACTGTGTTGAATGCATTACTGAAATCGAGTAAGCTCAAAAGTGTGAGTTGTTTGTTATCCATATTTCGACGTATGTCGTCAGTAATGTTGACGAGTGCCGTAACCGTACTATGGCCATGACGAAAACCAGATTGGAAAGGATTCATTAGGTTATTTTTGTTAAGAAACATTAGGATCTGATGATGGACAAGGCGTTCAAATACAGAGCTAGGACGTACTGATCGGGCGGCCGGCCTGCAGCAGCACCGCGCCCTGAGCCACGCTGCTGGCGTACACTGACACCAGCACCGGCTGCGACACGTCATACAGAGCTAGGACGTACTGACCGGGCGGCCGGCTTGCAGCAGCACCGCGCCCTGAGCCACGCTGCTGGCGTACACTGACACCAGCACCGGCTGCGACACGTCATGCAAAGCTAGGACGTACTGACTGGGCGGCCGGCCTGCAGCAGCACCGCGCCCTGAGCCACGCTGCTGGCTCCACCGACACCAGCACCGGCTACGACACGTCATACAGAGCTAGGACGTACTGATCGGGCGGCCGGCTTGCAGCAGCACCGCGCCCTGAGCCACGCTGCTGGCGTACACTGACACCAGCACCGGCTGCGACACGTCATGCAAAGCTAGGACGTACTGACTGGGCGGCCGGCCTGCAGCAGCACCGCGCCCTGAGCCACGCTGCTGGCTCCACCGACACCAGCACCGGCTACGACACGTCATACAGAGCTAGGACGTACTGACCGGGCGGCCGGCCTGCAGCAGAACCGCGCCCTGAGCCACGCTGCTGGCGTCCACTGACACCAGCACCGGCTGCGACACGTCATACAGAGCTAGGACGTACTGACCGGGCGGCCGGCCTGCAGCAGGCCCACGATAGAAGCTATGCAATAGCTTAAAAAAAGAAAAAAAACGACAAACTGGTCAGAATAACAAAAATGGTTGCTCATGAAGAGTTGGTGAGCTTCTACAATAAATAATTATAAACCAGCGTGGTCAAGTGTGGTCTGTGGTCCAGCAAGTGTCTGTAAACGAACCAACTGGCTCAGATTAAGCTCAATTTCTGGCAGACCTGCATCATAATATAAAAACTCTCTTAATAATAAAGCCGTCGTCGTCTCCACACTTTGTAGCCCGGAACGAACTGAACGGCTGAGAGGACATCCTCTTGTCAAGCGAATCCTATAATCCATTGCACTGGTCGCGACAAAAATGCACCAAATCATCGATCTGGAATATTGATAATGTTATATTTTTATTTTTTGTCCTGCTAAAATCCTAATACAGAAAATCCTTTTGAAATATAAAAAAAATAGATGCTTGGACCCAGTCTATTGGGTAAATAAGTTCATTTTAATTGGAAAAGACATAATCAAAAGTAAGTGTGATAATGTATTTATAAACTATATGTGGGAAACCTATACTAGCCTCTCGCAACCTAGTCGGGTTATATTAGTATATATGTATATAAAAGAAAGAAAAATAAATAAAAAATGTTGCTGGTGTGGGTCACGTCGTGAGGACGCCACACTGGTATCAATGCCTCAGCCGACAGCTTCCGTTCCGCTGTGGCGTCAAAAAGTTGGGTGGAAAATGGTCCGTTGGATGAAATCCTGACTAGAGATAACTGGCGTTCTGAAAATACATTTGAACGATTTTATTGTAAATAAGTAAGAATGTCAAAAAATCAAAATTCAGTTACAAGTCAATTTAATGCAGTGGATGAAATATATTTTATATTTCTATTTAATTTAAACTACTTAATTGTAGTTTTTGTTAGCAACTGTTGCTTATTCCTGTGTATTTGAAAGGTAATTGATATTACGTTACTGAAAATGCTATAATAGGTTATTTTTATGTACATCTCCCTGGCATTGTAAAACAATACCACAAGTCAATTTATTTTAGGCTTATTAACTTTTATTCGTATTCACATTGACGTCACCACCACACCAGGCGATATCAAACACGTCTCTGAAGTATTATTAGGCTTCAAATTAACGGTCAAGTTATTTAATACCAACGTTTTACCTAAAATTAAAACGTAAATTAAATCACTTACCTTAATTTGAAGCCTAATATTTTTCAATTCTGCCTGGTTTCACAACGACTTCAATGAGTCAAAATCCTAACGCATTCAGCATAGCTGCTACCTGTATGGTGGTGGGGTAAAGAAAGAGAAGGCAATAGAGTAGGTATATGAAGGATAGAACGTGCGAAAAAGGGACAGAACGATGGTATCTCTCTCAAGTATTATTAGGCTTCAAATTAAGGTAAGTGATTTAACTTACGTTTTAATTTTAGGTAAAACGTTGGTATTTATTAAAAACCTCTAAACCCGGTGTCAATCAACCTGTTTTAATTGTACCGTCTTTTGATGAAAATCCAAAAATCTGTCCTGTAAGATGTTTAAAAGAATATTTGAATCAAACTGTACATTTACGTAAAAACGATAACGTTTTCCTTTTCTTGTAACAAAAAGCCGCATAAATCAATTTCAAGTCAGAGAATGAGTCATTGGATTAAAGACAGTTATCACAAAGCGGTATAGATATATCGATATTTTCAGCATACAGTACTCGTCATGCCAGTAAATCTGCGGCCAACAGACTCGGTATTAGTCTTGATGTCATTAGAAGGACCGCCGGTTGGTCCAATTCATCTATTACGTTTGCAAAATTCTATAACAAATGTATGTAGGCTACTTTCTATCCTACAATAATATATTTACCTATTGTATGTTATTTATCATATCAATATTTCTTAGTCTCTATTTACTTATTTAAATCAATATATTTTATCTTACTATGTTATATATTCACATACCTATTATACATATATATCATATACAATCATCTAATTACTTATTATTTAATATACTTACTTCAAGTTATAATAATATTAATATAGTATTTACAAGTTCATTACTATTTAGTTTATATCACTTTGTATCGTGCAGTGGAAACGTAACTTGCCAGCCTAGCGACCGGCCGCTATTGTTCTCAAGTCACGTTGCATAGATGCGCGTACGCATAACCTGTCTTAGCCGGCCGCGCCGGGGCAGTCGGAATCCTACGTTCGGACGCGAATCTTGTGCCGCTCGATTACCGACGCGCTTACTATCTTTCGCTTTATTCTATTGTTTTATATGCTTTCTTCAATGTTTAATTATCTGTGCTCTCATCTATACTCCTTCTAATCTATACTGTGCCGTAAATGTGATAGTTTTAATAAACAGCTGTGCTTGTGTATTTAAGTGTTTCTCTGGACTTCCTAAACAAGTAAGCCCTTAGCTTTCTCAATCGCTTACACCAGACACCCTTAAACTATTACTACAGTGGTGACCCTTAAAGTGCACGTAATAAGGATGAGTGATAGCAGTGACGACGCTAGAACCGCCACCTCACAGGACGGCGTAAACGTCAGCAGACGGAAAGCGAAAAAAATGCGCGTTTCCATTGACCGCGAGGATGAAAATCGAAAAATTAATATACGAGTGCCCCCATTTTCACCTGACGACCCCGAGATTTGGTTTGCTCTACTAGAAGGTCAGTTTGAGAATTATAATATAAAGGACGACCATATACAATTCAATAGTGTGATCACCAATCTCGATATATTCCATGCAAAGGCCGTCAAGGATATTATTATTAATCCTCCGGATAGAAATCGCTATCGCAAAATCAAGAGCGAGCTTATTAGACGTCTATCTGTTTCGCATGAGAAAAAAGTAAAACAGTTACTGACACACGAGGAACTTGGGGACCGTAAACCGTCGCAGTTCCTTAGGCATCTTCAGGACTTAGCGGGACCATCTGTACCTGAGGACTTTATCCGGACGATCTGGAGCAATCGACTACCCAGAAATATACAGACTGTATTGGCATCCCAGTTGACACTACCCCTGGAGCAACTTTCCGATCTGGCAGACCGAATACAAGATATTACATCACCCTGCCAGGTTGCTGCTACTTCTTCAAACGCAGCCGCGGATACCAGCACTTCAAAGGAGATCGCTGAACTTAGGCACATGGTGGAACGACTCGCACTTAAACTCAACGAGCAAACACGCGATTCACGTCGCGACTACCATCGTTCCAGACCACAGCGACGCCGCCGCTCAAACTCCCGCAGCAGGACCCGGTCACAATCATCGTACCGCAAGTACCCTATTTGCTGGTACCACGCTAAATTCGGGACCAAAGCGACCTGGTGCATCAAACCCTGCGACTTCAACAAGGCGGGAAACTCCGCGGGCAGTCACTGATGGCGGCTGATGATTGCCCCACTTCGTCAGGTCGCCTCTTCGTTACCGACCGTAGCTCGAACACCCAGTTCCTGGTGGACACTGGCAGTGACCTTTGTGTTTACCCTCGAGCAGCGCTTCGTGAACGACGTAACAGGACGGACTTCCAGTTGTGTGCGGCTAATGGAACCAGCATAGACACTTATGGTTACTTAGAGTTAAATTTAAATCTAGGCTTAAGACGTAACTTTCCTTGGAGGTTTGTTGTTGCAAATGTAACTAAAGCCATCATTGGCGTTGATTTTTTAAGTTTTTATAATTTAATAGTAGATTGTCGCAAACAACGCCTGATTGATAATACTACAACTTTATGTTCTAGCGCCAGTGCTGTTAATATTAACGTTGCTTCTGTTAAGGTTTTATCGGGTGGAACAAGATTTCATAAAATTTTAGATCAATTCCCTGAAATTACTCGCCCTTCTGGCAAACCTACAGTTCCTAAGCACGATACAGTTCACTATATTCGAACCACACTCGGCCCTCCCGTATCATGTAACCCTAGAAGACTCGCTCCGGACAAATTGAAAATAGCTAGGGCAGAATTTGAGTTGATGATGAATAATGGCACAGCACGTCCCTCTCAAAGTCCCTGGTCATCCCCGCTGCACTTGACGCCTAAAAAAGATAACGGCTGGCGGCCCTGTGGCGATTATAGAATGTTAAATTCTCGAACAATTCCAGACCGTTATCCTATTAGGCATATTCAAGACTTTGCCCACAGCATCTCTGGCTGTAAGATCTTCTCAACAATAGACCTTGTGAAGGCCTATAATCAGATCCCGGTTTTCAGCGACGACATTCCCAAGACAGCCATCACGACACCCTTTGGACTGTTTGAATTCCCCGTTATGACATTTGGTCTGAGAAATGCGGGTCAAACATTCCAAAGGTTTGTCGATGAAGTAACGAGAGGCCTTGACTTCACTTACGCGTTCCTCGACGATTTTCTGGTGTTTTCAGAGACCGAGGAGCTACACGAGCGCCATCTACAGCAGCTTTTCACGCGTATGAAGGAATACGGCATACTTGTGAACACCTCCAAATGCGTTTTCGGCGCGTCTGAAGTCGATTTCTTAGGCTATCGGATTTCTGCAACCGGTACCAAGCCTTTAGATTCTAAGGTAGAGGCTATCCAAAGTTTCCCCCCACCAACGACTGTCAGACAACTCCGACGTTTTCTGGGCATGATGAATTTTTACCGGCGATTTTTGCCAAACGCCGCCCAAACCCAGGCACCTTTAAACGCCTTACTTGCGGGATCAGTGAAACCATCTCACCCTGTTAACCTCTCTGGTGAAACCCTTTCAGCATTTGAAAAATGCAAAGAGAGCCTATCTGATGCTGCACTATTCGCACACCCAGACTGCGAAGCCAAACTAGCTCTTGTAACAGACGCTTCTGACTTAGCATTAGGTGCAGTTTTGCAGCAACTCAAGGATGGTGTTTGGCAACCTCTCGCATTTTTCTCCCGCAAGCTAAGTTCATCCCAACAAAAATATTCGCCATATGATCGCGAATTGCTGGCAATTTACGAAAGTATAAAATACTTTCGCCACATGTTGGAGGCTAGACACTTCGTGGTATACACGGACCACAAGCCGATCAGTTTTGCCTTTCACGAGAGAAAAGCCAACTGTTCGCCTCGCCAGTACCGCCACCTCGATTTTATATCACAGTTCACTACTGACATCCGACATATTTCCGGCAAAGACAACGTTGTCGCCGATACTTTGTCGCGTGTAAGTGAACTGCAGAAGCCAGTCGATTTGACGGTGCTAGCTCAGTCCCAAGAATCCGATCCCGAGCTGCTTCAATGTCTTAGCGGGGAATTTTCACTCCGCTTACAAAAATTGAAGCTTCCCAATTCCAGCGTGGAGCTATTTTGTGACGTAAGTACGTCAACACCAAGACCTTTTGTGACCAAGCAGTTCCGAAAGCCCCTCTTCGACAGTCTTCACAATCTTAGCCACCCAGGTGCCAACGCCACCACCAAAATGGTAGCTGAGCGTTTTGTTTGGCCTGGGATGCGAAAAGATTGTCGCGAGTGGTCACAAAAATGCCTACCGTGTCAACGTAGTAAGGTGCACCGCCATGTCACCGCTCCGTTTGGCACATATGAGTTGCCTCGCGCTAGATTTGCGTTTATCCACGTAGACATAGTCGGCCCCCTACCACCATCTCAAGGTCAAAGGTACTGTCTCACCGTAGTTGACCGTTTTACACGATGGCCTGAAGTCACGCCAATGGCAGATATGACAGCCGAAACCGTTGGAAAGGCATTATTATCGTGGATATCCAGGTTTGGATGTCCTACCGATATAGTCACCGATCGCGGTCGACAGTTTGAATCCACTCTTTTCCAATATCTTGGAAAAGTGATCGGATTCAAACATCGCAGAACAACCGCGTATCATCCAGCGTGCAACGGCTTGGTGGAGCGTTTCCACCGTCAGCTCAAAGCTGCCATTATGTGCCACGCTGACTTCAACTGGGTGGACAGTTTACCATTGGTGCTTTTAGGCATAAGGGCGTCTTTCAAAGACAACCTACAGGCCTCATCTGCCGAGCTTGTCTACGGGGAGCCTTTGCGCCTACCTGGAGAGTTTTTCCAACCGACAGCTGATGAATTTACCGATGTTTCGGAATTTACCTCGCGCCTGCGCCAAATTGTGGCCAAATTGCAGCCATCACCCGCAGCGCGCCACAATAAAGACAAGATTTTCATCTACAAAGACTTGTCCACCTCGACCCACGTATTCTTAAGGGAAGACAAATTACGAGGATCATTGCAGCCTCCCTATACCGGCCCTTACACGGTACTCGAGAGAGGCGATAAAGTATTTAAAATACTAGTGAGAAATAAGAGCGTCACAGTATCTATAGACCGCCTTAAGCCGGCCTACATGCTTGTTGACCAATCTCCTTCTCCTACTTTTACTCCCACTCCCACACCCACCTTTACTCCCACTCCCACTTCTAATTCCTTACCTAATACTTCCCGAGTGCCACAGGGTGATCCAGAGCCAGAAATAATTAAAAAGACCCGTTCTGGCCGTAGGGTCCACTTCCCTAATTACTATCGACCGTAGTGACGGTCTCAGGGGGGGTGTGATGTAGGCTACTTTCTATCCTACAATAATATATTTACCTATTGTATGTTATTTATCATATCAATATTTCTTAGTCTCTATTTACTTATTTAAATCAATATATTTTATCTTACTATGTTATATATTCACATACCTATTATACATATATATCATATACAATCATCTAATTACTTATTATTTAATATACTTCAAGTTATAATAATATTAATATAGTATTTACAAGTTCATTACTATTTAGTTTATATCACTTTGTATCGTGCAGTGGAAACGTAACTTGCCAGCCTAGCGACCGGCCGCTATTGTTCTCAAGTCACGTTGCATAGATGCGCGTACGCATAACCTGTCTTAGCCGGCCGCGCCGGCAGTCGGAATCCTACGTTCGGACGCGAATCTTGTGCCGCTCGATTACCGACGCGCTTACTATCTTTCGCTTTATTCTATTGTTTTATATGCTTTCTTCAATGTTTAATTATCTGTGCTCTCATCTATACTCCTTCTAATCTATACTGTGCCGTAAATGTGATAGTTTTAATAAACAGCTGTGCTTGTGTATTTAAGTGTTTCTCTGGACTTCCTAAACAAGTAAGCCCTTAGCTTTCTCAATCGCTTACACCAGACACCCTTAAACTATTACTACATGTATAATAAACAATGAGAGTCAAGACCAATTTGCGAGAACTATTCTATCTCATTAAATAATTCGTTGATATTGTGATCATTCAATAATTCAATGATATTGTATTCTAATCATGAATTAATTCATTGATCCTGTAATAATTAACAAGTCGTTGATTTGTAATAATTTTGAACATGTTTAAATAAGAAAAATGATATCTTGTTTCTTTTTCATTCCTGGAACTACCCTGCAAACAACACTCCTTGAATTTATTCACTTTATCGATTTGAACATCCTACAATATGTTAACTCAAATCGCAAAGAATGAAGCTGGAAACATAATTGACAATCAAACGAACTTGCAAAGTGAAGTTCGACTGAAATTATGTGACAGCTTCATTCGACGCGATTTATATACACCCACCCTTAATAAATTTGTATATTATACTGAACACCCTACCCTAAAAATTATAAAGTGAATATATTCAGGAATGTGTTTATTTGGCTTTCAACAAATGAGTCGGAGTACACCAAGAAGGACCGTGGTTAGTGTTGCCAACAATAAAAAGAAAAAAAAAATTAGTTCTCTCAATCACGCTGATCAAGGCTGATGCGTGGCACCGCATACTACAATACGTTAACTCAAATCGCGTCGAATGAAGCTGTCACATAATTTCAATCGAACTTCACTTTGCAAGTTCGTTTGATTGTCAAGTAAACATCAAAAGAAGATATAAAAATTCCGGGTAGGTACGCTTCGAACGGCATAGCCACATCTCAGCCTTACGTAATTTGTATCAGAGTGCAGCATTTCAACGACTGTTGACGTAGATTTGTTTTTATAGGGTGCGCCAAAGTTCACCTAAATTTTCAACTCCGAAAATTGAAACTCCGAAAATGTTCTTCCTAACATTTTTCATCCTAACAAACACAATTCCTAACTACTCTGTCTCTCATGTTTTAATTCCGAATCATTCAACTTCATAATGTCGGTAGCAATAAACATCTATTATTTAAATTCTTCTTGCTGGACTGGGAGCGAAAGAAAAACATAGAATGTGCCAGCTGCTTCTCTTCCCGGGCATACTGTAAAAGTCAGTTAAGGGACCGAGGTGTTATGGGAGGCTTCTTTGTGGGCGATAGGCTGACCCCCTGTCACTGCAATAGTCTCTCTTCACTATTATAATGCCTGCAAATTTGTCAAACGTGACATCAGATGAATTTATTACCTCTGGTGTTCTGCCTACCCCATACGGGATACAGGCGTGAAGTTATGTATGTATGTATGTACTTTTTAACCGGATTAATCGCGTATAATTTATATTTTACATTTTAACTCGACGTTTCGGTGTCTTTGCAGACCACGTGGTCACGAGCGACAAGTCGCTCGGTCAGTCACTCGTGACCACGGGGTCTGCAAAGACAACGAAACGTCGAGTTAAAATGTAAAATATAAATTATACGCGATTAATCCGGTTAAAAAGTAGTTTTATTTAAATTATGAATCGTGAAAACTTAAGACAATACAACATTTTTTATACTATTATTTCTTTTATTTATTTAAGAAACCAACAGCGTTACAAATATGTTATCTTAAGACTAATTTCTTTCAAGTAAAGCTAATTACAGGCTTCTCTTAATATTATAATAATAAAACTGCGAGGGTCGAACCAGGAGAAGAAGACATAAACTTACTAGGAAGGTATATACCCTAATAACTTAAAGATAAATTCTAATAATAATCACACTATTATATTTCTATGTAAATGATAAAAAGAAGCAGTTAACAGAAAAAATATACATGAACATTAAATATTACATTGAAATATTTAAAAAAATGTAAATATTGTAAATATACCCTACTTAAACTTTTTTATGGCTAGGTATTTAAATGTTTCTTTACTGCTGCTAAATATGTCCAATTCTTTGAAATGATTATTGTAAACTTGCGGCAAACTGGAAAAGGGAGCATTTCGGGAGTAATTCGATCTTGTCAGAGGGACGTTGAAGAGAACAGGAGATCGGCGTTGGGATCGGCGACCTGGTACATTTAGCGATATGCTTTCTAATAGTTCAGAGCAATCAACTCGACTTTGTATTACATCGAACAGCAAACATAAGTCAGATACTTTGCGCCTATCTTCTAGTGTTAGTAAATTAAAATGATGGCAGCTGTCTTTATATGTCTGGGAACCAGAACTACGAAAACGATAACTAAGATGTTTTACGAATTTCTTCTGTATATTCTCTATACGATAGCATATAGCATACTGGGGGGACCAGATTGAGCTTGCGTATTCAAGTATGCTACGTACATATGCATAATAGATTGTTCGCAAAGTCTTTATATTTTTAAATGGTTGGCAAGATCGAATGACGAAACCTAGATTCTTAAATGCTTTGTCGACTATTTTATCGATATGATCTCTGAAGAGCAGTTTTCTATCAAAATACACACCTAAGTCTCTAACTAAAGATGTTCTACGGATGGGAGCTTTGTCAAAGTTATAATTAAATATTAAAGGTCTAGGGCTTCGAGTTAGGATAATAACTTCACATTTGTCTATGTTAACAGTTATTTTGTTCTTCCGATAATAACAGCAAAGAGTATCTAAATCAGCTTGAACTTTTAGGCAATCTTCGACTGAGTTGACCTTCATAAATACTTTTTTATCATCTGCGTACATTAGGTGACGAGCGTAATTAAAACATTCATTAATATCGAATACGTAGGCGTTTTACAGTAACGGTCCCAAATGTGATCTTTGGGGCAATCCCGTTGGGATGTCAATGAAGTCAGACCTGTACCCACCCAGTATCACAGCCTGAGATCGATTGCTCAGGTAGGATTTAATCCACCTGAGCAAGTCCCCGTGTATTCCCAGTTTCATGAGCTTGTCGATGAGGATGGCGTGATCCACACGGTCGAATGCCTTTTCGAAATCCGTGTAGATCATGTCAACCTGTCCGCCCTTCTCCATATTGGAAAATACATAATTTGCAAAGCATGCTAAGTTCGTAATGGTGGAACGACGCCTTAGAAAGCCATGTTGTGTTGGGGGCAGTTGCTTACTTAATACGCAATATATTTGTTCATATACTAACTGCTCAAATACTTTACTAACAGTGTTCAACTTGGAGATTCCTCTAAAATTCTCGATTTTAGTTTTAGTCCCTTTTTGTGAATAGGTACTATGAGTGCTCTTTTCCAGATGTTCGGAAAAACCCCTTCCTTCAAGGATAGATTAAATAAATAGTAAAGCTATGGGGGCGCTGAGAGTTTCCGCGCAGTTTCTCCAAAATAAGGGTGGAAAGCCATCACATCCAGCGCCTTTAGTAATATTTAGCGACTTAAGCGTTTTTTTAACTGTATCGATTGAGACAGAGTATTTGGATATGTTGTCTATGTCAATTGTTTCAATATTATTATTATTTTGTGTAATTCTAGTGGGTGTACCAAATACACTTTTAAAAAATTCATTGAAGGCGTTACAGATGTCCCTGCCTTCAGTGTATTTTTTATCACGGTACGTTAACATTTTCGGGTAATTACAACTGCCTCGCATAGATTTAATATACGTCCAAAGAGATTTCGGATCATTGGCTATAGATTTTTCTGCCAGTTTAGTAAATTTATCAAAACAGTCGGCTTGAACGCGTTGTTGTCGTTTGCGTAATAGTGAAAACTCGTCGTAGTCTGATAAATTCCCGAATTTTTTCCAGTTTTTGTGTGCCTTAGCTTTTTCTTTTATAATTTTAATTAGTGCTTGACTGTACCATATAGGATATTTTCGACCACATTGCAATTTTTTGTATGGTACATTTTCATCAATAATTTTTTTAAGAGTTTCATAAAACAAAGTGGTCGCGTCTTCTGTGCTACGTGACTCTAAGAGAGATTGCCATGATATGTTGCTAATTAAGTTATTTATTGTATCATAGTTACATTTATTAAAGTTTCGTCTCGGAGTTGCGGCCTCAGTTAACGGTGTGATGGTAAGATCTAATACATCTATTAAAAGAGCCGGATGGGCACGATCAGGCAAAACTAGAGGTTGAACACAGTTTGTTATCTCAAGTGGTAGACTAGAAAAAGCCAAGTCTAAAGTATTACCCGCGTAATTTTGATAAAAATTGTATTGTTTAAGCCCTAGAAAACTCATTTCATCCGATAGCTTTATCCCAGCATTCTGAACGTCCCTAGGTCCAATGCTTGTATGTAGTGGACCATTTATATTCCATGATATACAGGGCAAGTTAAAATCTCCTATAATTAAACAATTAACAGGCGCGCGCACTAAAAGTGTCCTTACAGCACTCAGAACTGTCTCTACTGCATCAGGTATGAGATTAGCGTCGGGCGTAATATATAATGCACATAGGTGTAGGTCTGCGGTTTCAGCGACGGCGCCTAATGCTCGCTTTGGAATCGTCACTGTCACCATTTCTAGGCACTCTGGCAGTTCAGACATAGATTGTAGTGTTGCTCCCAGTTTGCAAAGCACCAAAATCACTACGCCGCCTCCCATTTTTTTACCAGTCAAAGTTAAGTCTCGATCGCAACGGAACACATCATACCTGTCGTCAGCGAATTCCCGATCAAAGATACCGGAGTGAAGCCAGGTTTCTGTTATTATGATAATATCGTAATGGTGACAAAGAATACTCTGTTTTATTTGCAAGCATTTAGTATGCATTCCGCGTGCGTTTTGATAAAAAACCGTCAAATTTTGTTTTTCATTTTTATCCAGCATTATGAATATCAAAATTCTCTAATAGCAAATAATAAATCTGTAGCATGGTCAAAACATTCGAGTATCCCTGCCATCGTATGATTTTTAAGTTTAAGAAGCTATTATTACATTGACAATGTTTTAACCAGTATAGATGTTCTATGTCACGAAGTCCGTTTGGCTATGAATGTTGTCAAGCGTGCATATGCACATTGTTTTTGTGTGCGTAACCTCGAGAGCGCTCAGTGTCGATCGGGACACGGTCCGGATCAGTAGTGTGTTTAGTTCGCGCCAAATTGTTCCACGGAGTAAGGTCAGCATGGCAACAAAACGAAGAAGAGTTGTCCATAGTGAGGTAATATTTATTTATACGTAGTCGATTAAAATTTTATGCAAAGATATTTAATATAGCAATAGAAGTATTTATAAAATGAATTTTTTTTTGTTTTATAAGATGTTTATAGTTCTTAATTATTTTGATTATATTTTGTTTTAGGGATTATATATTTGGGGGATCGTTAAAAATTATGTCGCATCTAAAAATATCGAGCAAAACATGACGAATACGGAAAGACTGATCAATGAAAGTTTGGGCCAAGTTAGCAGTGAAACGTGGCAGAAAACTTGTGATCATGTTGAAAAACTTGAAAAAGACTACTTGAAATATTTTGATCTCGATTTTGAATATAAATTCAATGTACAAGATGATTCTGACGACAGCAAAACGGAATCGGAAATCGAAAATTTATCTGATAGTGATTGAAAATACTGAATAGTATTAGTTGATTCGTTTCCATTCTGTAACACCAATGCTTAATTAAATGCCTACATCTTCTTAATATTTTTGTATTTATTGCAACCTAATCTAATTTATTTACAAAAAGTATATACTTTTAAAACCAAAATTTTATTTCGATATTAAATCTCGACTTGAAATATTATATTATTACGATTTCTTTGCTAACGTTACCTACATTTACATACACAAGCGCGCTTGTCGGGATACGTCACTACTACAATCAAAGCCGAACGGACTTCGTGAAATAGAATATCTGTAATATGTAAGTCATTAAATCCATAGATGAAAATAAGTACTAAAGTATAGATGGCCGTCTCGCCGTTTTTGCACTAGGGCGCCAACTAGGCCCCGGGACCGGAACTAAAAAGCGGGGAAAGGGTGCGGGCGGGGGATGCTTCATCTAAAATATTAAAGAAAGTTTTAGAACTACTTGCAGAACTTCAGCCTAAATGGAAATAATCCTCGAATTATCCTCGAACAACAAAAAGTCTAAATTGGTAAAAAGTTGAAAACGCAAACGTATTTCACTGAAAACCAACGGATTCTCAGTGATACAACGTCTTTGAATCGCATAGTGCGTAATACAACACAAAATTTGTGTTGCCAGGATTTAAAAAAATATTCCTCCCAGCTATTGATACTGATTCAGTTTAGTAGTTTTTTTTATTTGCTCACAAAAAGTTGTTACAGGAAACATATGAAAAAACACCAAAGTTGATAAAAAAAAATGAAAAAACACTAAGGGACAACTCAGACCATGTTGATCTGTAAAATTGTAGCCATAGATATGCTTATTCAAGATTTTAGTAAACCAAATATTACCTACTCAATAATTAGGTGAGTATTAATACGTGTTTTTCATTAGGCAAGCTACAATAGGTTTATTTGAATTAAAGTGAATAGCTTAATAGTGTGTTATTAAATCTACTATTAATTGTTACTTTTTTTGAGTGGCAGCTCTATTATGAACGCTATTTGAACGCATTTTTTCTACTCGTAATAGTTCCGAGCCCAAGGGTATGGTGGCGTTAGTTTATATCAGAATTTCCCAATTGTATGGAAGACGAACTAGCATGATTAAATCTGAAGTCTGAACTAATTTCCAGTATCCACTGATAGTCATGTGAGTGAACAAAAAATATTATAACATCACCTAATTAATGTTAACTTGTATGAGTTTTGCATGACTAATTTTCGTCAGCATCTATTGCCGGCTAAATAAGTTATAATAAAACGGTCACTAACAAAATACTGACGCGAACAAAATACTCTCCAATAATCACCAATACGTTTACAAAAAACAGCAGTTCCTAAACGAAGTATAAGTAAAATAATTTCATAGTATAAATCAGTGAATATTCGCAAACTTTGTATGTAAGGTGTAAAAAATACATTACAATAGTAAAAGTTCACTAATAATCCTCTAATAATCGAAAAATTATAGTTGTACCTACCTATAAAATATCAATAAAGTCACGTCCCGATCCCGATAGTTTATTTTCAAAAAAGAACTTAAAACAATAAAAAAATAATTATTAGCCATTAGTACAAAAACCATCAAGTTATTTCTTCTTTGAGGGTATGCTGATAGTTTATTGTACCTATTACGCTGTGTTAGCACCCGTTTATACCCTGTATGGAGGGTTATTCTTGGAAGCATATTGAACAGTTCTTTGAACTTGATTATGTTAATCGACACTTTGTATTCGCTCCATACCTATCAAAACCCAATGAAAAAGAAAATGTGAGTGAAATTGGCCACCCAGATATTTTGACAATGGGCATAAGTATATACAAAAGCATCAACAAGTAAGTTGAACTTTGATCATTCTATCGACAATTATATATATTTATCTTAGTACCAGTACACATAAACGTAAATACATATATTTATTACATCCCAGTGAATAAGCCCCATCCATGATGATACCCTTCTAATACAGCAGTAGCTTGAACAAAAAAAAGTGAATAAACTCAAATAAATTATGACTATATCTGATAGTTCTACTCTTTGTAAAGTGCATATTAATTATTAAATGCAAATAAATATTAAAATAGATATTACATCATGCCAAAATACTTCAAAATATTTTGAGCTGTAATTTATTATAAAATTTTGTAATATATAATAATGTTATTGTTTTCATATTCAATTTACATTTCTTTATCAATTTATCAAATGAGAAACCAGTAGTTTAAGAGATCAGCATATGTAGAGAGATTTTTGACAGAGTGCTCATAGTTACATTTTATTTTTCAGATCAAAATGCCTGCGGCAACCATTGCAACGGACACATTCCTCCTACATTTCAATAATTTATTCGATTTACTAAACTTCACCTCACCTCCACAAGGAAGATGGAAAAGTATTTAAAACTAATTGGACACAAAAGGAATTTATCATCCAGTCAAAAACAATTATAAGGAATATTGAGTTTATAGGATGTAAAAGAAAACCACA
Organism: Stenoptilia bipunctidactyla; assembly: GCA_944452665.1. Taxonomy (NCBI): domain Eukaryota; kingdom Metazoa; phylum Arthropoda; class Insecta; order Lepidoptera; family Pterophoridae; genus Stenoptilia; species Stenoptilia bipunctidactyla. The sequence continues at coordinate 16,573,576 of OX101746.1, forward strand.
AATGACAATCCTACAGTGAGTCGGCTAACAAACATTTGTTGAAAAAATTAAAAATATTGAAAAATTCTCAATATTCCTTGTTTTATTGAAGATGTTGTATTTTGTCTCGAGCAATATATTTAGCTGTTGTTTTTGTGCTTCATGATTATTTTTAATATTTTTTAATATTTACTGTTGCTCGAGGTAAAATTATTACTTACGAATAAAATTATTATATTACACAACTAGCTGTGACCCGCGACTTCGTCCGCGTGGATACCGTTTATTAGAGTTGGATAAATACTATAATTATATCCTCCTTGAAGTTAAAACTTACCTTATTCTAAATTTCGTCAAAATCGACTCAGTAGTTTAGCTGTGAAAGCGTTACTGATAGATAAACAGACAGAATTACTTCAAAAACTGTTACAACAAAGCAGTGATCCGCAGTTTCACCTAGGTTTTGTGAAAAAGTATAGGTAGGTAGGTATATTACATAGATGATGCCCGCGACTTCGTCTGTATTGAATTAGTATTTCGAGTATGTTATTTTGTTCTCCAAGGTCCTAACTATCTTTAATAACAAAAATAAAAATGAAGAATCTTCGCCCATATAATATGTATAACTCCTAACCACAAACATAGGTAGGTAACTATCTATAAGGTACATTACAAAGGCACATAGAGTTATAAACAAATCGGGTGCCAAAGTGTCTTAAATTTTAATATTTTCTTAAGATTTTGCGATAACTATTATGTATGACTGTTAACTAAAACACTTTTTAACCGATTTTATCGCGTATATTTACATTTTAAATTTTAACAGTCGCTCGTGACCACGGGGTCTGCAAAGACACCGAAACGTCGAGTTAAAATGTAAAATATAAATTATACGCCATTAATCCGGTTAAAAAGTGTTTTATTTAATGCCTTCAATTTTACTTAATTCATGCAATATCTTCATTAATTATTCTTAGCTTATTGTTATTCTACGTAGTTTTTGCGTGAAAGAAAAGCAAAAATCCATCCATCCAGCCATTATCAGTGTACATACCATTCTACCTATAGTTATGTATGGCTGCTTTTCACTGCCAAACGGCTAAGCCAATATTAATGTAATTTGGTATAGTAGTTAACATATACGTTACTTTTTATTCCTAAGAAATGTACGGTTTCTGACTTCCAAGAGGCAGAAACGATCATGAAATAAACAAAACCTTGATTTCCATTTTTATCTCTGTACTCGTATGTACAGAAGGCAGTACATCAAGCGTTACAAATCTGTCAAATTTTTTTACTTGAATTTGAACTCTATGCCCTCGATAATAAGTTAAAATTAGTTGGGGAAATTTGACAGGTAATGTAACGCTTGTTCCTTCTGTACCTACCTATATTAAATCGCGCAAAAGCTTGCGCTCGCCTCCCGCCTTTTTATACCCTACCGCCGCGAGCAGCGTCGAGCGCAGCAACCGTTACGCAAAAATAATCCCTATATCATTCAGTATTCACGCGCGATGGGTTATTAGCGAATTTATGTATAAGTTTGGTGTTTCTTTACCGATTTCTATGATTCTTTTTTTATTGAATACGTAATAATGTTAATTTTTTTTAATTAGGGATGAGTGAGAGTATTATAAACGTAAGAGGAAACAAATATAATCAGAAAGCTCCGAACTGCTAAGCTATCGGGATTTACACGTGTTATTGTGAGTCAACCATAAAATATAGACATATACTGTTGTGGGATATTTTTTATATAATTATATGAAGAATATTTCTGTCATACATAATTTCTATGTAGCTTTAACCATTAAGGCTTCACACGCGACGGAAGCTTAAAAAATGAAGTAACTTCTCCCGTTTTTCCAACATTTCCCTTCACCGCTCTGCTCTTATTGATTGTAGCGTGATAATAAGTATACTATAACCTGCCCAGGGGTATGAAGAATAATTTTACCAAGTTTCGTTAAAATCCGTCGAGTAGTTTTGTTTCTATAAGGAACATACAGACAGACAGACAAAAATTTTACTGATTTCATTTTTGTCATCAGTATCGATCACTAATCACCCCCTGATAGTTATTTTAAATCTCCCGCCATAAATAGAATGCATGAATTTTAAATTTCCCGCCAGCTCAAAAAAGCCGACACCAGCGCTATCTGACCCTACTTAGCAGGAACTATTTCTTTGACGGGGTAATTTTTTTTTGTATGAAGTGGCGCTTCTTCTCTTGAGTATAGTATTCCTTCACAGACTAATAAGGAGGCCGGCGCCAGACTTAGCTTCAAATGTTTGAACAAATGTTTGCACAAATGTGTGGCGCTGGACTTTGCATATGTATTCAACGTTTGCACAAAGCTTTGCACTTTGCCATCCGGTGTCGGTCTTTTTCCACACATCAAAGCGTTCAAAGTTGAATGTGTGCAAATGTTTGCGGGGCCTGCCACACTTGTTCAGTGTCTAGTTGCTCGAGCGTTGTTGAGCGGGACGGTTGTGTGCATGTTACACTGCATGCGGCCATATAATGGACTGGGGCAGCAAGTGCGTTCTGGAATTTGTAGAGTTGTTACAGGGGCAACTATCTACATGGAACCCGAAAAATAACAAATAAAAAAATATAATTACATGCACACAAATAATACAGGCTAACTGAGTCTACAAAATCGTTGTCCATCTTGTTTGTTGTCTACTAGCATACTGTGGAGAAAAGTGTTTGCGAAGCAAGTCTGGCAGGTTACGTCAATATGTGTTCAAATGACTTTGCAAAGTCGTCAAAGATTTGTGCAAATCTTTGAAGTTAAGTCTGGCGCCCGGGGGAGAACAAGTTCAGACGGACAACTCCCTTATCATAGATTTCGGTATATACGAGGCTCACATATTGATTTTGACAGCTTGTTTTTTTTTTAAATGTTATTCTACACAATGAGGTGTAGCAGTTTTTTTTCTACGGACATGGCAAATAACTTTCTTAGTATGTAATGCCTATAGGTAATTCCTTTGCCAAATAATAAAATTTACAAATAAATAAATAGGGGTCTGGATGTTTTTCTATAGGTATATACAACGTGTAACATAATGAAGAGATAATACTTAAGGGGATTGTATGTTTGGTGGTGTAGTTTATAAGTAACAGTAACATAAACTTGTAATCCTTACGGTTGGTTCGGAAAACAAGTTCAAAGTTTAGATCAAAATATCGAAGTGTCAACCCTAAAAACAGCTGTTACCTTTTGATAGAATCTATTCGATAACAGATGGCGTTAAAATAAAGCGATAAGTAACCAAGAGAGATACTTCAAAGTGTAATTTTGTGCCTACTAAATTAGACGACAACAACGTCTCGGGCATGTTTTTTTCGGTAGTATCTAAGTGCAGAATATTTTTAAAACTACCTCTTCACCAATATGTGCGTTTATCACGCGGTTTACTAATTTAAAACTCTACTGAAATAATAGATTTGCACGTTCGAACCGACAACACGTTAATTTTAACTATCCGTGAGAATATATTTTCTTAACCTTAAACTATGATTCATCACTGACAAGGATATTTAACTTCTTGTTTATTCTCACACACTTACAACTATCATCACCACCATACAATAAAGCTTGAAATAAATTTTAAGTAATCCAGCATTCTGCATAATTTTTATAGTCTATGAAATAGCAAGTTCGATGCCCTTTGTCTGCCGCGGATCGCTCGCTCGCTACTCCCGGGCTCTCACGTTAAAGTGTTACGTATTTTAAAAACTTTTAATACTTAGAAGTCACACTGTTTGTGGTTATGAACGGATGCTGAGGCTCGGTAGCCTTCTATTTCTAATACTTAACAACATACCTACATGATCGAAATACATTTACGACTAAAATCAAAAATGTTATCAAATTAAGCATAAGTAATCATAAATTTAAGAGAAACGTAAAACAAAACATTAATTTAGGTACTCTCAATAAACTATGATATCAAACTTGTCATACAAAAAACTATCACATTTCTTTAGAAATACGCTATTGCAAGAAACTAATATGAAATTATTACAAATCTATCGGTAGGTATTACGTGGAAATTCTTTCACACGGCGTCAAATCGCAACTTATACCTATTGAAGAGAGACTCAAATAGACAATCAAACTTACCCATAATTCTAATAAAAAACGAAGAAATATCCTCTCGCTCTTACATTCAAACTTTCTAAGAATTATAATGGAAACATATTCGGTAAATACCTATGATTTTGTAAACCTCAAACTATGATACAATACTTACAGCTTCTTGTACTTCTTGTATTCTCCCATACTTATAACTATCAATACATACGACAACAAAGCATTAAATTAATAAAATTAGCAACTAAGTAAAGTCGTTTTCATAAAAGATAACCCGTGCATAGCTCTTATAACAAACACACAAGGTCTATTATCGCTCAAATCACGGGACTTCTTTCGGCGTCTCGTCGCGAACTTGCGCCTTTCGGAATTATACCCTTTGAGATTTACCGCCGCCGCCGCGCCGCGTCGCTTCCAAGCCAAAGTAAGGGTTGTTCCGTTCAAAACTTATTATGAACAAATTCTCAACTCAACTAAATTTTTTATTAAAAAAAGTTAAATTACTAATGACTAACTAATTATTGTTTTTAGTTGCGGTTGTTTCAGGCAGCTGAAATTATTTTCAAACGCTATAGGGAAAAATATCCTAAGTATACCTGTCCTGAAACTTTATTTTTTTTATAAGGAATCTTCATCTTTTATTATTATTCTCTTTCTTGAGAAACAAAATGGATTAATTTCTTTATTTAAAATGTGTGAAGCGTAAAAATAAGTTACGTAAATTAACAAATACCTAACAGTTTTTAATATTTTGATATTGAACAAACAACTTAAAAACTATTGAAGTGATTTCACGATTGAAAACTATTTATTTGTAACAGAATAACTTAACAATACAAAAACATAATATAATGAAGTCATTTCACTGTATTATGAAATAAATTGGGTACCTACTAAGATTTTGTTTATCATATCGCTATAGGTGCGGAAAAACCCTAAAAATATTAGGTACTAGAGAACTGTTTGGTTCGGTTATTAGTAAAATTAATAGAAATTTATTTCAGTTCTTTCATGTCCGTTTTGAAGTGTGCACGTCAGTTGCTATCGCTATTTTATTCGAAATTTTCTTAAAATTTCTCGACTTGAAAGTATTGGAGAAAGTATTGTTATACGACATGTGTATTCAAACAACAAATGCTACGATATGATTCTGTATGTTGGAGCCGTTAGTAACCACAGCATCAACGAAGCTCGAAGACTTTACAGGCAGCGGTTTGTGGAGTGCAGGCCGGCAGCTGAACAGCGCCACTTACCCGGCTATGGCGTGTTTTGAAGCATGAGTCTGCGGCTCAGCGCGCCGCCGGTTCTTTTCACGCGAAACCCAGCGCGGCCACCTTCGCGTTTCGAGAACTTAGAAGAGCAAGTCTTGGATAATTTCGAGGAGGATCCGAGGAGCAGCACTGGACGAGTCGGCGCTCTTTTGGATGTCAATCACATGGTGATATGGCGCACGCTTAGTGATGATGGCCAACATCCTTATCATTCCCGATGGACGCAAGAGCTGATACCAGCGGATTTGTGACCTGTGGATGTGTGTGTGTATTGAAAAAGAAGGCAGAAATTGTGAGCCGTTTTTGTAATTCTGGCCAAGTGTAAGGGAAACCCTAGATACAGTTGTGAGTGTTTTTACGCAAAGTGAACTGAATGTCGATTGAAATAAGTGCGATACTTGCCATAAGAGTTTGTCAGATATTACAAATTTAAGTTGTAATAATTATAACAAACACTCTTTATTGTCATTAAACGTAGAAATAATGATGTACACAATATTTAAGCGATTTAAAAAGCTTTAAGCGATTTCTTTCAGGCAACCCGATTTCTTCCGGGCAACCCGTTTATCATTAATAAATAGAAACTTGAAATTTGTACTAACATGTTGTTTTATTTGTTGTCATTAGCTAGAAAGTGTGATAAAAATTGTGTCATTCAATGTGCCAAACGATAGGTAAGTAACAATCAGCTGCGCTGATATCCGCGCTACTCGCAGTGGGCGGCCGCGGCCGCGGCGTATCGCTCGCTATTCAGCCGGTGCGGGAAAGGTCATAAGGTCACTGATTGCGGCGCAAGTCTATTTTTAGCTTGTTAGGTTGACTAGGGTTGTCAAAATATTTTATTGTAAAATAATTAAAAAAAAATGTATGAAAGTCTATACCAGCACTGATCATGCTAATTCTTTTACCGTATATTCTACGTATGGTATAGAAGCTAACCCTAAAGTTTTATCTCTCCATTTTGTTACACGTTGTATATAATAAAAAATATCTATGTGATTATATATTTCTTAAGTTTATTTATCCGTTATCTAATGACTTGATAGTATCCATAGCACAAGTTCTTAATGAGACTTAATTTAGGCTAGATAATGCGGTGTGATTAAATGAATATTTCTGACAATCCAATTACAAATCCAATATAGGTATATAATTTCAGTCCTCGCTGTCAATATATTTCAGGTATTGTTGAGTTATAGTTACTTCCTATGGTATATTTTCTTGGAAATCCACATAAGGGTAACACAATTTTCACAACTTATACAATATTTTTATAATTTATTTATAATTAAATTCATTTACACATCAATTCACAAAGATTGTTATTGTGTCAATCTCTACAAAGATTGTTCAATTCGAATTGAAACTTTCAATTCAATCAAACTATTCAACCAATTCAAGCTGTCTAGTGTCAATATCATTATGTGAGCCCATGGACAATATCCATAGACTGATGCTAATATACACTATGGAGATTACCAGCCGTGTATTCCTTGCATCTTACTTATTCTCTCTCTGTAACTTGGACGTTCGCTCTGTGCTTGCGCTTGCGTCCCAAGAAAATCACTCGTTGTTAAATCTCCTTTGTATTAGTTTTATTGTGGTTACTAACATTAAAGTATCAAACTGCCGAGACGAGGACTTTCATTCAACTCCGCCAACTTACGCTCCCTACGAGAAGAGGCCGGCCGTGCACTAGGGCGATCTAAATTCCTAGGCCACCTCATTGGTGTGGTGACCCCGACGTGATCTACGAACGATAGAAGATCGCATCTAGCGAGTGGATATTATTGAATCAAGCTACCACTAAGATTGGAACATCCAACCAAAATAAAACTACTACTTGTTGCGGCGCCGGGGAGATGCTAAGTTTTGATTTGAGAAGATAAACAACTGAAGAAACTAAACTAAAGTGATCTCTAACACAGTCATTTTGAGCTAAACAGAGGGCCCCAGATGATAACCCTGTAAAACTTGTTTTTAATGAAAAATGAAAGTTATTATTATTATGCATACTTAATAGTCTAAGATCCGGCCGCAGGATTACTGCGTTCATCTGTTTTTTGCAGAAAACTGAATTTTTATGTATTTTTATAATTAGGAGAATATATATTTATCAGGTTGCCTATCAAAATTTGGCCGCCAGTATTTTTAATTAAATTATTTTTAATTAATTTTTGGGAAAAAATTTCGTTCACTTGTTTTTTAAATAAAATAACGTCTACATCACAGCAATTCATATGAAGATTCAAAAAAATCACGGTTGCCGTTGCGCACTTGGCCGCACCTCTTCGCAGCCATGTGTCAACAGGTATGATTTCGATACATTTATACGTTCATAACGATTATTCATTAATTATATATCTATTTTTTTCTATTTATTATAATATATGGTTGCCTAATCAATATTAATTCAATATTAAATATATTAAATGAATATTATAATTCTTTTGTGATTTTTAAATTTGTCATTTTGAAAAGGAAGACATATTTTTTGGAGTATTTATTAAGTCGTCTCTATTATAAAAAAAAAATAATAATAAAATCCCCAGACAATCACACCAACTACATGGCCTCAAAGTAAGCGAAGCTTGTGTTATGAGATACCATGTAGCGAACTAGGGGGGAACCTAGAATATAAATACATATATAAATAAACACCCAGACACGGAATTTTTTTTTTCTTGTTCCGGGCGGGAATCGAACCCGCAACCACTGGCTTCTGAGGCAGATAGGTTTACCCCTTCGCCAAAGTGGTCGTCTATTACTCCTCGGTGGTTGAGAACACTAACATTCGACGCATGCGCAATGGCTTAAAAGCGTCGCACAGCTGATAATCGCTATCCTCGTCTGACAAATGATGTTAACTCTCTTTCACTCTACCTTAAATATTTGTTATTTTTAAAAGCCAGCAACTGCGGGTAGTTTTAATTCGGCAACCATATATTATAATAAATATAAAAAAATAGCTTTAATTTGATATACAGGGTTCATTTGACAACATCTACCAATTTTTTTTTACGTAATAAGTATCATTAATAGAAACCATTTCTGCAAAAAAAAGTAGTTATTTTTTTACAAGGAAATTCATATTATTCACTAAAATGTTAAGCACAACATGGTCATGCTATTTTACGAATGAATACTATAAAGACTACGGGCAGTGGTACAACTTGTTTAGCCAAATGAATTACATCACAGACGTCTAAATTTTCAAAAAACAATCGTATCCTCTTGACAATAAGTGCCATTACATCGAGCAGGTAAGATACCGACATGTTCGCACGTGAACGAAACCGGCCGGCGCCGCGGCGGCGCCGTCGCAAACCCGGAAACACTTGTCTGTTGCCATGCCATGACCTTCAGTCGCTCACGCATCCTCGGCGAAAGTGCGCGCGCAGCGTGCGTAATGCAGCTGCGTTCGCGAGAGCCCGCGAAACCTGCGCCGCATGTGTTTAGTAGACAGTGAGTCGTCGCTAACTATCGATAATGTTTACAAATAGGGAATCGTTTATCAGAACGAAGCTCGAAGCCTTTCTGATTTAAAAAACCAAATAGTGTGTGAATTTGACAAAGTGACACTGCAGTCAAATAATAATAAAATAAAGCCCAAATGAAAATGTGTTAAAACGTGCTAGACTCTGCCTGGAGAAAAATGGTATGCATTTTGATCACTTACTCAATAACTTAACGTGAAACTCATTCGTAATAATTGTGTAAATAATGTTGATTAGAGCTTTAATTAATGTACATAAGTTTATTCAATCTTTTTAAATACGCCGAATTGCAAAATGCTTCTTCTTTCTATCTATTTTGCATTCACTTAAAGTATTATGTTAAATTTTCTCACATTAAATCCCTCAAACCTTTTGCAATTTGCCGGTTCTAAGCCTGTAAAAGTATGAAGAAAATATTGTACGTAACTTATGTAGGTAACTTTTTTTATTGCCTGTAGGTATGCATAACTACTGAACTCAAAGTGTGACCTTGCAACCTCATATCGTTAACATGTTTTGTCGCGCGCCAAAACATCTTGTAGTACTACGTCTTCGTAGTATTATGAAACGTAATCAATAATGTGCCGCGTCATAGTATCGTATTGTGTGTAGGGCGTTCATCAATAACGACTATTCGTGAAACAAATCAAGGTGCCATATCTTTACTTTTTTCTACTGAGCGATACTAAAATAAAAATGCAGGTTATTCGCATTATATCAAAGTAAGTTATATTTAAATTTGGCAAGTGCCTACAAAAAAACCCCGTATAATTAATGAATAAACGCTATGAACGTATAAATGTATCGAAATCATACCTGTTTACACATGGCTGCGAAGAGGTGCGGCCAAGTGCGCAACGGCAACCGTGATTTTTTTGAATCTTCATATAAATTGCCGTGATGTAGACGTTATTTTATTTAAAAAACAAGTGAACGAAATTTTTTCCCCAAAATCAATTAAAAATAATTTAATTAAAAATACTGGCGGCCAAATTTTGATAGGCAACCTAATAAATATATATTCTCCTAAGTATAAAAATACATAAAAAATCGGTTTTCTGCAAAAAACAGATGAACGCACTAATCCTGCAGCCGGATCTCGTACTATAAGTTATTATTACCTATTATTATCTCTAAGTTAACGAGTGAATTGTTTAAGTGCGTAATAAGTGATTTGTGATAATTTAGAGTTTTGACTGTGTGTGATTTTGTGTTGTTCGCAATTAAAAATCGTCTAACGGTAAAAACGGTGTATTTAATTTATCCCCGAACCCTAGCTCTTAACAGTAATTATGTTTAGGGATAAAACGTTAGGATAAAAAACAGTAGGAGCTTTAATATTGTATGTTAACGATTTTATTGATAACAATTTTCGGAAACATGAGTGTTATGAACATCGACGGTAGCACTACAAATAGTATGAATAAAAACTTTAGGATGAAAAATTTTACGAGGAGTGATCATTCGCAATTTCGGATAAAGAACTTTAGGTGAGTCAATATGGACCCGTTTTTATAACTCATACAAATGGATGTCATTTATATAAATTAATTAAAAACATGTTGTGGAGGAATTCAATTTACCACTCCAAAGACATAATACGCTAATTTAAGATGAGAAATGTTAATCAATTCGTTTGAAGCAAATATTCGGGTTGAGACGTCTCCAGCGCTGCAGGATTTGCAGCCTCACCTTCATGCTCACCATGCTCACCTTCGCAGCTTCGGCTTGCTTGTTGCCTTTGGCAAGCCGCTACGGCTCGTATGCTGCCTGCGCTTCGCTTAAGGCGGGTGGGGCTGCACTCTCTCCGCGCCTTCAGCTTATAAAAAACACTCTAGGGCGGTACATACAAGTACTGAGTGATTATCGGGGTTGTGGTGATCGGGTTTGTGAGTCTTGTCTTAAAATTGATCTCTTTAAAGAAGTAATCAATCTCTTAGTATTTGTATAAAACAAAGGATAAGACATTATGCTTTTAAAAAAATGGATAAGCTTCTTCCGCTGAGCTACCGGGGCCTGGCGGTACGCCTCGAAATTACTTACCACATTTTTATTTTTACGTTATATTGCTAACGTAGCTCCATCTTATGGTATAGCTTTGCAGCTTGGTGGTAGGATCCCTTCTGGGTCCGCCTGGTTAGCGACCACCCTTTATATAAAGTCTGCCGCCAAATGTTACCGCTCCGGCGGTAATGTGTTCCGGCAATATTGTATAAAGAGCCAGTTCCTTCCTAAACCCGTGTGCTTTCATCTTCGACCTCATCGTCACTTACCATCAGGTGAGATTGAGGTCAAACGCGGGTTTAGACACTTATAAAAAAAAAAAAAAAATTCATTCCGAACCAAGGGCCGGAATGGATTTCAAAAATAGAACTAATACATTTCTTATGAAGCCAGCTGTCAAAAATTTAGATTTTTTTTTTATTTTAGAAGTCAAGTTAAAAGAAGTAATTTAAAAAATTATATTTGTCTATATTTTGTCACTATCATTTAAAAAAAATATAAATATATAATTTTCTTAATTATATCTATATAATTATTTTAATACATAGGGTTGTTTCATGTAAAAAATGATATCTATACCTACATAGAAATATGTCACCGATTTATATGTGAATAAAAATGTCACTTTAAACTTTACGAATTGTTTGAACTTTTCCATTAATTTTAAATAAATATTTCAGAAAAATGTTTTTTTTTTACTTTCCTTATATTCGAAATGAAAAGTAGAGTGTTCCCCGCGGGTGGATGACATCAATTCATTTCATCCGACCCTAGTTTAACAATCTACTATTAATAATGATTATTAACAAACCTCTTTATTTCAGAACATCCTGGTACTAAAGCTCGTGGGTCTTATACCAACGATAACAACATGGTGACGCAATATCCAGACACTCAGCACACCGATCTCTGATCCCAATGGACAGTCTCCATGTCCACGTCCTCTCTTTGTCCACGACTATCCTCATCTCCGTCCACATTATCTGTATTCTCTCTCACCTCTATCGCTACGTCTATCTCTGCTTCTATCTTTACCTCTATATATCTGTGGTCTACGTTTCTGTCTAGTACTTGATTGCCTAATGTATAAATATAATAGTAGACTCCAGAAGATCACCAACTCGTTCATGGGTCAATTTGTACGCTTTATTTTATAATAAAATTCCAAAATATTTAAGTTTAACCCTTCGATAGATTTAAGGGTAAGTGTTATGTGAAAAGGTTTACTATAAGATATCCGGATGCAAGAAGATGGGATTCCCTGGCTGTAAATTGTTAATGTGTATTTTTTTTCTTATTTTTAAAAGATGATTGCTGTTGAGTTTCTTGCCACTTCTTCTCAACAGAACGACTTTCCGAAGTAGTGGTAGATTCAGTTCAATTTGTAAATTGTTTGACTTATTTCAAATGTATTTAAATACTTACGAAATAAAGAATATTTGAGTTTGAGTTGTCGGCAGAGTCTTTTCCTTGTGTTAGGCGTTAACGGGAGATCAGCGTCTTGATGTATCCGCACTCCATGACTTATGCTGAGTAAATGCCTTTTCGGTGCTTTGTTATGTTACAATTGTATGATTTTTTACTTGTATATTGATTTATTTTTTGGCACCGAATAAATTTATTTTCTTTCTTTTTCTTTCTTGTGGATACTATTTGCTGGAGAAGCCACTAACGTGGAGCATTACAGCACTGCATGGTGCAGCCGAATTCGGTATTAGAGAAGCTGTGAGATTGTTGGGAGAGAAATAAAATGATATGTCTTATTAGTGCAATTTTTATTTCTGAGTCTTCATAAATCTACAAGGTGTTCTTTTTGATCCCATCCCATAACTTTGAGGTTTTGTTCATTGCTAAAAAATAATACTTTTTGCCAAAGAATAAGTGGTTCAAAAGTGCATACTTTCCAAGATATCATCAATCTTAATATAATGAGTTCATAAATTATCACCCTTGTAAAATCTCTTCAACATACGTTCAATGGACGCGTGTCACTGAAGCCATGCAAAAACATTTTAAAAGTTGAGAATCGTTGCATACAATGTACAACGCCAAGCGTTGCGAACTGTACCTGTGCATAGCGATAAAAAAGGGATAGAAAATGCGACGTTGTCGTACTTCGCATAAAGGTTTTTTACATAAGATGTTTTGACTCAATTGAATTATTTGGTATAAAAACAAAATTATTCACATGTTATTTGATTCTGTGGTCCCATTAATGTTGATGAGTTATGGGAAATCAATGGAACACCTTGTATAATACTTTATCGTACATGGTAAAAATGAAATATTCATCAATTTTGGATTGGCTTAGCGTATATTTGATAGGTGTATATTGAAGAAGTCATCGTGGCGCCGTGGTTACTGTGTGTTTCATACGATATCACAGGTTAAGCAACGTTCGGCGCGGTCGGTACTTGGATGGGTGACCGCCGACCATTCATTTCTTCCGTGACTTCCGTGCTTCGGAGGGCACGTTAAGCAGTCGGTCCCGGGTGCTGTATGCTTGTATACAGTAGTCGTTAGGGTTTGTCAGAAGCTATTTCGGCGCCCTGAAAATTCTGGTATCCACCACCCAGAACTGGGCCAGCTTGGTGGATTACGGCCTATACCTCCTCGTCATCCAGGGGAGAGACTCATGCCCATGCAGTGGGTTCATTACAAACAATTGTGATGATGATATTTGATTTAGACCTACCTGGATATGGCTTATCATCATCATCATATAAAATTATAAAATAAAACACCATTTAATTGGATTTATCAGGACTATGATCCTGATAATCAGGACCCATGACCATAGGGACTCTGCAGGGCTAGCATGCAATCTATACTAATATATAAAGCTGAAGAGTTTGTTTTTTTGTTTGTTTGAATGCGCTTATCTCAGAAACTACAAGTGGGATTTGAAAAATTCTTTTTGCATTTGATAGCCAAACTCTTGAGGAAGGTTATTATATTTTATCCCGAAATTCCCATGCGATCAAAAGTTACGCGGGTAAAACCGCGCGCGGTGGCTAGTAATAGATAAATATTCGAATCGGCAAGATAAATATTATTTTGTTATTTTATCCTATTATGTTAGCTAATATGCGCACCATAATAGATAGAATTACTCGATTTGATACCATGATTAAGACCACAGAATCAAAGATGTTATTACATTCTTAATAAATTACATACACTAAATACCATATTATTCTAAGAAAATATCGATAAAAGGCCCGATTTATCGTTGTCGACGGTCGCATGATAGCCCGCTGGACACCGAAACGAAGAGTTAAATCATACGCGATAAATCGAGTAAAGTCTTTTATTGATTATTATGTAAAGAAGGCAGCAGATCAAGCTTTACAAACCCATCAAAGTCTTCATACATTTTGGCCCATATGTGTACCGCGAGGCATATGGTCATAAAATTGTAAGGCATAAACCGAGGAACTGTACAATATAGGATATATTTACCTATTCATGATTATATGCTGTAAAATAAATTATTTTTCAACACACTTGCTCGTAAAGTGAGCCTTATTCTATTGAATTTAGAACTATAAACTGGGCTATAAGTCACGTGTGCATAATATATTATACCCTAGTGGATAATATAATGAATCCTACAAAGTTGAATGGTACATACATACATAACTTCACGCCTGCATCCCGTATGGGGTAGGCAGAACACCAGAGGTAGTAAAACCATCTGATGTCACGTTTGACAAATTTGGAGGCATTATTATAGTGGAGAGAGACTATTACAGTACTGGCACATTCTATGTTTTTTTTTCGCTCCCAGTCCAGCAAAGAAGCAATTGAATTGTACCTTAGTGCAAATTACATGCGACTAAACAGAGCATATTTTATTGATCCGGGTTATAAATTAAATATTCAGAAACAAAAAAGAGATTTTATACCACTTCAAATCCATATACATTTTTAAATGTTTGCGCCTTATATTAGTAAAAAAAATTTGTATATCAAACAATTCATTCACAATTTATAATAATTTGTTATAAAATTTTATGACCATGTATGTCTGTCTTTTACTCACAAGTGTGTTGAAAAACGTCATATGTAACTCGTAAGCGTTGCTAATTACAGTCTCGGCTCATTATTTAGCCTTTATCTCAGCCTTGACTGTAATTAGCTACTTAGCTCACTTGTTACATAATATACTATAAAGTTGTAAAAATAGCAGTTTCGGAACATAAGATCTATTTTGACATATGTCAACAAATGACAATATTGACAGCATGCCACCACTCCGTTATTCATTCAAATAGGTTATTCCAATAAATTAATAATAATTATAAACTAATAAACAACATAATAACAAATTAATAAACAAAATAATGACAAACTGTGTTAGTTTGACAGTTATAGTTACATTTTTTAAGGTTAGCATTTCCTTGGCATGGCATTCTTTTTAACTAAATAGTAAAGCAACATGGCCACGGGTAAGATTTTTTTTCTCAGTTTAAATTACAGCTTAGACCTAAACAGTTAGTACAGTTTTCCTTAGTGGAATCAAAGGTATTATAAACCGTTGAGTGTACCGCGGTACCTGGAATGGGCAATTTATACGGGGATTCTTTCCCCAACCAATTTTTAAATTAATGTCGACGGCATAGAGTTCAGTTTCAATAACAATTTTTAGTTTGGAACGCTTCATCTGCCAAAAATGTCCAAACGTTTTGAATAGAAGGCTGCGTTCACTTTTTAACATTCATCGTTGATAGGTCTCAGTGGAGAATAAATAAAATTATACTAAGCGGACTGCAATAATATATTAAGAGTAATAAATCTTTCTGTACAATGTCTTTTCTACGTAACTTTTAAACTTAATTTACATGATACGGAATGCGCTACAGGAGTGCTTGCGTTGCCTGTTGACAGATCATTGCCTGACGATGACAGATGACAGCTCCTTGTCTGACGGTGACAGGTGACAGCTGAATGCGTGAAGGTGCTCTCCGCTCCCTTCGTGGCCATAATAGTATTGCCATGTTGAGTCTTGTACTCAACAATCGTCGATCATTATTGATAGCATCTTCTTGTTGACTCATTCAAATTCTTTGTTTAACTAACTTTCATCACAGATTCACTAACTTCATATTTAGTCACAAGCGCTTCCAAGCCATCGCTCTTTTCGGGATACGTTTCACCATTTTTGATCTTATTCCTCTTGTATTTAGACGGCATTTTCAAATGAACAGTTCGCACGTGGAGTTTAAGCGAATTTGATTGGGTGAATGATTTCGAGCAAAGATGGCAGACGTATGGTTTCACACCTGTGTGTACCTGTGGACAAAAATGATACATTTTCAGGATTCATTATTAAATACTAGTGCCGTGTGTGATCCTTCGGTCATGTCGTTGTACTCTTTATGAGTTAAATACATGAATATTTTATGCCATGGAATAGTGTGTATGAAAGTTTTAATGCATACTTTTTCGTTTGCCGAGTCTGTTGACGGTTCATCCTTATTATAAGTGCACAGACTACTCTTAATATGGAAATTGAACATTTTTTTGAAGTGATAACTTTGTTTTTGCATACCATTATCTATACCTGTTGTTATAATGGATGGCAATAATGCCGAATGATTAGAATCAGTTGCCATACCTTTGTATTTTCTGTATTCTCCTGCTCTAAATCTTGGATATATTCTTCCTAGTACCCTTTCTCCAAGATATTTTGTTCCTATTCCTAGTAGTGCTGCTTCTTTTGCGAAATTATCGTATTTTGATATTGGATTGTAACTATATACTTCTTTTAGAAATTCTTCATCAGCTTTTTTAATTTCGTTTGTTGCCCATTCATTTATTGTTTTCTCTTCAAATTGTCCACTTGATAATTTTTCTTTGTACTCCGTTTTCCACTTCTGTGTATTTTATGTCGTGTTTTTGTGCTATTCTATCTAATTCATTTGTTGGTTCACCCAAATCCAATGTATTTCCTGGTCCTAAGTATTTGTATCCTGGTAGAGTGTATCCCCTACTTGTACTTGGTTGCTCTCCGCTGTCCTCAGACACATGCTAGTTTGTCTTTCATATAATTTCAAGTTTTTAAAGGATACTATCGCCACCTAGTTGACAAGCCTCGAAGTGTTTCGACTCTAAAAAAAATGCGTTCAGTATTGGTGGTTAGGTTCATGTAAATATTTTAATTCGATTAATTTTGACCTGATTTTGCAGATAAAGAAACGTAATTAAAATATACATTTCAAGTTCTAAAAAATCTTATGAACTGAACGTATTCTGTCTTTAAAATGAAGATATCAATGTTGCCATTCCTCATATTTATATCCACAGTAGTAGATTTGGGTTTTACTTATAATGGTTCCTTAATGTAGAATTTAATTTTCTTAAGGTAGAATGCGATTATTAAATGTTTCCATTTTGAAACATTTAATAATCGCATTCTAATATAAATTAAGGAATCGTAGTCGATTTTTTTTTTGTACTAGCAACTCATAGTGACACCCAAATGCAAAAATTGTATCCTATCTTGTATCCTATCTTACAAGGGATTCAAGCTAGTAATTCAAATATTGAAGCATCTATTACATTTCTCACCCAGCAGAATGAAGATCTGCACAAGAAAGTAGCTGCGTTGGAGCTAGAGATGAATAAGAAAGACGAGCATATATTAATTCTGGAAGACAAATTGGAAGAGTTGCAAAGGGGATGCCGAATCAACAGCTTAGAAATAAAAAATGTATCGCTAGAACCTAAAGAATCTAAAGAAGGAATTATTGTTATGGTTGAAAATCTTGCGAAAGACATCGGATTGGATATAAATAAATCACACATTAACGACATTTGGAAATCTAAATCCAACAACGAAAGAAAATCCATAATAGTGAACTTTCAATCGACATTAACGAAAGAGACTTTCCTAAAAAATGCTAAATTGTACAACCGGAGAAACAACAATAACAAATTAAGTGCGAAAAATCTAGGAATCAAAAAAAGCCCAGATGAGCCAATTTATATCTCAGAATACCTAACGCCAAAATCTTCCAGACTTTATTTCTTGGCCAGAGACCTTAAACGCTCCAAAAATTACAAATATTGTTGGACTTCGTTTGGCCGGATTTATATTAGAAAAGAAGATAACTCTCCGATAATTATGGTAAGAAATGAATGTCAAATACAAAAGTTACTTAATGAATGACTAGATTCACTTTTAACTGGCCACAGGCAACATTTTTTAAAATTACTCCACTACTTAAAATATTGGTTTTCTACTTTACCCAAAACAACCCATTACCCAAAATCTATGAACATGTATTTTTATCCGCATTGCAAATTCTATTTCTACAATTTTTATCTCAACATTGAATACAATTTAACACTTTTTTATTGTTATACCATTCTAAAGAAAACTTTATGCAAACTAGCTACACCTATCTATTTTAACGTAATATATATTAATGGATAGTGACATAAATATTTTAAATGAATTGGACTCTTTCAATAGTGTTTCTGCCCGGCAGTGTGATATAGACTTCTTTACAAGACAATTCACAACGAAAACCCCAATCTCGACAATAGTCACCCAAAATATTAGAAGTGTTCATAAAAGCTCTAATATCGATGACCTGGATATAAATATTGCTTCACTAAATATTGACATAGATGTAATAGTGCTGACTGAATGTAGAATAGACCCTCTTAAGACACTTCCGAAAAAAAATAATTATGAAACCTACAGCTCATCTAAAAAAGTCAATCAAAATGATGGTGTCGTAGTATTTGTTAACGAATTTATTAAACATTCCGTAAAAGAAGTATTTTTGGAAGGCGCCTCGTGTCTTGAAATAACCGTCTCATACTCTTCTGATAAATACACTTTAATTTGTATCTACCGACCTCCGTCGAGGGCAACTACTGCTAATTTTATTGAATCGCTAAGAAAATATCTTAAACAACCTCACCTTAAAAAAAATGTGATTCTGACCGGTGATATTAATATTAATATTCTGATAGGAAATCAAGATAAATACTCTGATGAATATCTGGATATGTTAGCTTCCTATATGATTCTTCCTGGTCATAAATTTGATACAAGGACAAACAGCTGCTTAGACCATATCATGACAAACTTAGATGATTCACGTTTCTCAGCTACGATATCCGTACTGGAAACTACAGTCACTGATCACAAAATGACAGTTATAAGTTTATTCAATACAGAAAAAACTCATACAGTTCATAGTGAAAAGCTAGTAACTGACTACGACAATGCACTCAAAACTCTAAATAGAAATTTAAATCCTCTCTTACTTTCTAATGAGGACCCTAATGATCTGACAAACGAACTAATAAATTTAGTTACAGATGCTTTAAAACTTCATACAAAACGTGTTAAAATTCCATGCAATAAAAGGCTCATAAAGCCCTGGATGACACCAGGTATCCTAAAATGTATAAAAAACAGAAATCACCTCCAAAAAAAATACAAACAAGATGAGTCGAATGTTATCCTCAAAATCACTTACCGTCGCTATCGTAATTATTGTAACCAACTTATTAAAAACTTGAAACATCAATATGAGAGACAGTTGCTGAATAGTTCCAAATCGAATAACAAATCTTTGTGGAATTGTATAAAAACTATAACCAATTCTAACAAGAGGAAAAAGAACAATCTAGAATTACTAAACTTCAAATCTTCTCCTACTGATTCTGTTGACTACATTAATGAATATTTTAATAACGTTGGAAAAGTATTGGCTGATGAAATAAAAATAGATAGTCAATCTGTTAAAAATTATATTAACGAACTTCCGATCCAACCTAACTCCATCGGTGTAGTCGAACCAGATGTCAATGAAATAGAAAATATTATAAATAATCTTAAAATTGAGTCTGCTCCGGGTTATGATAAAATAACAGCAAAATTTATTAAAATGGCTAAAACATCTATAATACCTATAATCACAAAAATATGTACTCTATCATTTCAACAAGGTATTTTCCCCCAAGTACTGAAACGATCCATAATACATCCTGTGCACAAGGGAGGGAACAGAGATGATATCAGCAACTATCGACCAATATCTGTTTTATCAGTCTTATCAAAAATATTAGAAAAAGCAATAAACTATCGTTTACTAAATTACTTAAATACATACAACCTTTTATCAAGATCTCAGTATGGATTCCGTGCAAAAATTAGTACTGAAGACGCTGTTCATGATTTAACAAGCAAAATAACTGAACTTCTAGATAATAAAATGAAACCCTTATGTATATTCCTTGATTTAAAAAAAGCGTTCGATACAATCTCTGTTCCCTTACTTCTGCGCAAGCTTGAAAAAATAGGAATCAGAGATAAATTTCTACACCTAATATCAGACTTTTTGAATAACCGCTTTCAACGTGTTAAAGTAAATGATACACACAGTAGTGACATGATCAGCACTAACTACGGCATACCTCAAGGCAGTGTACTTGGCCCAACACTCTTTTTGATCTTTATTAATGATCTGACATCCTTACATCTCGACAAGGGTCAAATATTTTCATATGCGGATGATACTGCCGTGTTATTCCATGGCGACAGTTGGGAATCTGTATTTGCTGGCGCTGAGATTGGTTTCCAAATGGTCACGAAATGGCTTAATATTAACCAATTGTCACTCAATTTGAACAAAACCAATTATCTAACTTTCTCAATATGTAACTCTGCTCAGCCCCCCATAATCTACAAAATTAAATCTCATTCCTGTGATATGCTTCGAACTGCTGTATGCTCGTGTACACAGATTGAAAGAGTTAGTAAAATAAAATATCTGGGGGTTATAATCGACCATCAATTATCTTGGTATCCTCAATTAGAGACTGTTGCTTCTAGAGCTAGAAAAATGATTTATATATTTAAAAGATTACGATATGTTTGTGATGAAAATCTTATAAGATACATTTATATTGCTTTAGTTCAATCTATTCTTCTGTACTGTATCAGTGTATGGGGCGGGACTTTTAAGTCAAGGTTTATCAACATTGAACGAGCACAACGAAAGATACTAAAAATTATGTCTTTTAAAAATAAACTATACGGGACAACTGAGCTCTATCAAGATACAGATCTTTTAACGGTAAGACAACTGTATATTCTGCAATGTGTTTTAAAAATTCACAAACAAAAAGTCTTAGATAAAGAATTATTAGAAAAAAGAAATCCATACTCTGTCATTAAAATAGTTAAAGTAAACACTGAATTTGCTTCTAAACAATTCTACGCACAATCTGCTAGATTGTATAATTTAATGAATAGAAACCTTAAAATTTATCCTATGACCTTTAAACAATGTAAAATGATTGTGACTAAATGGCTAAAACTACAAAACTATGAACAAACTGAAAATCTTTTGAAATCAGTCATTTGATATATTACAATTGATAATTTGGGTTCAAATAAATTTTTTTGGTTACTAGTTAGCATAATATTATATAATATTATATAATATATATAAAAACATAACAATAATAATGAAAATAAAATCTAGTTATAATATATGAGTAGCGGAAATAAATTTTAAATTTTTTGATTTGTAATTTCACTTACATTATATACATTTTTTTTTTTATCGAGTCATATTAAATAATAAAAATGTATACCTAATTTAATTTGTTAATTAATCGTAAAATTTTAATTAAAAACTTATAAAAATTTACCGTCATTTATTTCTTTAAAAATAAATGTTGTGTTGTTTTTAGTTACCTATGCTAAATTGTTATTTTAGTTTTACTTTATGAATAAGTTTAGTAATACATACCTACTTGTTATTGGTAACATAATGTAATTCGGGAAGAGTGTTCACTCCTAATACAGGTCTGCGTACCTAAAAGGAGTGTACTTCAACATTTGTACTTCGAAATTTGCCAATAAAGAAAATTTTGAATTGAATTTTTTGAATTTTGAATAGTCAAGCCATCTGACGTCTTTTATTTTAATTCATTCAAATTTTAAAAATTGCGTTTACAGCATCTTCTGTTTTTGTTGTTCCGGACTTGTTCACAATCTAAACAATATTTTTCTCCGTTTTCCCTCTAAAGAACATTGAGTAGAGTGTAACTCCTCCTGTCTTTACAGCGAAGGAATACGAGAACTTATGTGATGTGTTGGTGTTTTTTTGTTGACATAGTGACTCTGATAAGTTTGTTTTTGTGATATTGACACTTAGAAATGCTTCAAAAATTGTGCTGTGTTTCATCTTGTGCTTCAGCACTAATTGATTGTATGTTGTAAGGAGCATAAAAAAATGGAAAATGACTATTTCATTAAATATAGGACAAAAAAATGAAAAATAATTTTGTGTGTTGTTTTATTTTGACTACGATTTCCTTCAATAATGTAATGCGCCCTTTTTAGATCACAAGAACCGTTTTGTCATTTTTATAGCAAACATCGCTGAAATAAAAGGGAGAATATAATTAAAATTATTTTAAAAGTAGCTAGGGCTACGCTTTTTGTTCTTTCGAGTATTCGATTTAGTTCGGGGTTAGAGCGCTAGATGGCGCTAAGTACTATTCAAGTCATAAGATGGCTATCTATACTTTAGTACTTATTCTTATCTATGCTCAGACATACTGATGTTTTTTTAATAATGTACTTATTATATACTGTTAATGAAAGAGACAACAATATAGGAGTAAATATATTTATTAAAAAAAAAGGAATATAAAATTAACTTATTCAATAGGTGGCCAGATATGATCTTTCCAAAATGCTTCCCATATGAAAGGATTTAGTTCGAATCTCTCTGTATGTTTTCTGAAACAATATTGTATTGTTCTTTTTTCAACTGCGTCCTGTGCATCCGGTACAGTCAGATAGCAAGTTAACGGGTAATTCGAAGCTGTGTATAATACACAATTTTCTATTAAGTGTTTCTTTTTGAATTTTACGTCCGTTGGCATTGGTTGTCCTGCTGCTAGTAACTTCCACTGCTCGAACTGGTTGTCCGTTAACTTGCATTCATCCATGAACACTGCATTTTTATGTACTAAATCTGCAAAATTGAATGATGATGTTGGTGCCAGTCCTGTCAATCGTGTTACGTTGAAGTGAAGATCTGATAAACTTTCCATTATCATAGTTTTCCCCGTGTTGGGCGGCCCAAAAAAGAATAGATTTTTTTTTTCGAATGCTTTTGGTAGAAACGATTCTTCGTGTCCATTGCAAAATTTATTGTTGGTATATTATTTTTGTATAATATATTTTCCAAGTTTCTTACTCCTGACAATAGAAATTCTGGTGAGTTTGCGTCGGGGTTAAGTTGCAAGTGGTATTCTTTTGCTCTGTGCAGTCTTTGTCCTGGTATCTCCTGAAATACCAGAATACTGGCAACACGTATAGCTTTTTCAAGTCGTTCATCGCATCCTCTTTGGAATTGTAGGGCAACCCCTTCAACCGACTTTGAAAGTACTCTCTGGGCTTTTCCTTCGTCAAAAGCTTGGTTTTTACATAGTAGAAGCACCAAGTTGACATTTTCCTGTGCAAGTCGTAAAGTATTGGCAGAAAGTCTGCTTCCTGATGTGCCTGGAATTGCTGTCTGTTCATTTCTATTTCCATGTTGTCCGATCTCACACTGATCAGGTGGTTGATTCCCTCCGGCTGGATGTATACTTTCGTCGGGTACAGCAGCGTTTTGATCCACTCGTCTGATAACACTGTCTCGTGTTGGGCTTTGAATTCGAAGTAAATCACTTCTCCTTTCGGTATCATCATTACTAGTTTCCGAGTTTTGCTTAGGATCAACTCCCATCGAATGAGCGACGCATTGTGCCATTCGTTTATCGCCGTCTGTGAGAATATATTTAAGTCTTTGACGATCAGGGCCGGCACTAAGGTACTGCATAAGACAGTCAATACATGACACTTGAGTACATTTACCTATACTCTTCGGATCTAATAGCTTTGCCAAGTTTGCTATTATGCCCCCAGTTTTTGGCTGTAGAGATGTAAATGAGGTGGTAATACACTTTTCTTGTATTGAGATGCTTGACGATGACTTTCCAAGGAGAAGTCCGAATTGCTCCTGTGTTATATTTTCTCTTCCCCAAGCTGCAATCCAATTGGCTGCTGTATTCATATCTGATCTCGTTTTCCTCTTCTTGTTCGTCTCTTGACAATCTGGCCAGGAAGTTGGCAATCTCCTCTTCGCTTGTATGTGTTGTCTGAGATCTTGATGGGGAGTTGTAGACAGGGGTGCTTCGTCTTCCTCTTCTTCCTCTGATACCGAGATTGTTGGGAGATCTGACTCTTGGTTCTCCTCCGGCGGGGTCAACAGTATCTCTTCCAGATTCACTTGATGATTCTGAGATTCCTGTTCCATTTTGAATGTATTTTTCGATTTCAACTGATGTTATAATGTGGAGAATTGAATACATACTGAAGTGATGTGTGCTCTCTCTTGGTTTATATGCGCTTTTATACTAAATGTTTAATAATAATAATGGTGTCAACGATCGTTTTATTGCAACATGTCGCGACATGCTGTCGGGGTCGTTCGCCTCGCTGCGCTCGGCCTTATTAAAAAACACTCTAGGGTTGACACAATTCGCTGTTGTGGCTAAGGGTTGTGCTAAGTCGGTTTTAAAACCTCCACCGCTTCTTGGCTAGGTAGGTAGCTCTGTGTAGGTATTTAGGTCGATCATTATTGATAGCATCTTCTTGTTGACTCATTCAAATTCTTTGTTTAACTAACTTTCATCACAGATTCACTAACTTCATATTTAGTCACAAGCGCTTCCAAGCCATCGCTCTTTTCGGGATACGTTTCACCATTTTTGATCTTATTCCTCTTGTATTTAGACGGCATTTTCAAATGAACAGTTCGCACGTGGAGTTTAAGCGAATTTGATTGGGTGAATGATTTCGAGCAAAGATGGCAGATGTATGGTTTCACACCTGTGTGTACCTGTGGACAAAAATGATACATTTTCAGGATTCATTATTAAATACTAATCTTTTCACGCGGATTTGCCCGCGCAGTTTCGAATCCCGCGGGAATATCCGATAAAAAGTGCTATTCCAGACTATATACTACTACTATGCAAAATTTCATCCAAATCGGTTAAGCCGTGATTGAGAAATAAAAATCCATAAAGTTCTTTAAGAAACTTAATTTGGGCTAGATAATGTTGTGTGAGTGTCATAAATATTTATTTATTTTCCCATGTAGGCACGCCTTAGAACGGCTTAGATGTCGAAGTATCAAACATAATTATTAATTATGTTTGATACTTCGATTTTGATTGCTCGATTGATGCAGAGTTGCCGGTTAGTCCTACTACAAGCACTAACAATAAACTTAACTGTAATAAAAGTAGGACTAAATCAAACAAAAGTAAGCAATGTATAAAGGCCAATAATAAAAATAAAAATATTAGTAAGAATAAAATTTTCTCATGTAAAAATAGCCATTACAGAAAAGAACGTTTAAATTTATTAAGTAAGTTAAAATCATGTAGTCCTGAATTGGAGCAAAATAGGTTAACTTATGAAAGTGACACAAGGCACCTTGAGCTGGAAATAAACAGGCTTTATGAGCAACTTAATAGTTTAACTAATAAATATGAGGTTGCTCAGAAAGAGATAAAAGAACACACTTTAGCCATGGACAGCTTACTTGAACTATCTAAACATAATCTGAATCAATTTGAGTATTTGACTTCCCAAAATAATTGTGAACAAAGTGTATTAAGTTGTCCACAGCCCGAGCCTTGCCAGTCCCAGTCACAGGTGCCTTGTTTTATAGAGGATAATGTATTACTTATACAACCAAGCCATCTTATTTATGTAATAATAAGCTAAGTCAACCAGAAGTAGTTATGTAGGTACAGCGATGAACTTGGGAAAAAATGGGCTTCCAAGTAAGTAAATATGTAAGGCAGCCAATAATAAGTAATTGTTTCCCTGGTGCTTCATATTGTGATATATTAAATAAAGTGTTTGTGACTGACTTTAAAGTCAAAACAGTCTTGATTATTTTAGTTGGCAGACGGGACCATGCAAATAAAAAAGACATGATTCACAGTTTTTCCAAATTACATGAAAAGAAAAATATATGTAGAATAATATTATTTGCATTACCTTTTAGCCACTCTTTCTCAGAGCAAGAAAACAATATAAGGCACCATCTGAATAAAATATTACACACTATTACATGTAGGCATAGTGATAAATTCCATATGATTGATACTAACATTATAGTTAGTAAACCTTTTTATTTTAAGCATGATAAGTACAATTTGTACAATTATTATATAAGACAAATGGCAATTTCGCTATCATATATTATTAGTAATGATTTACCAGTCATCTTGACTGAAACCTCTGCTTCTATTGAGCAGCCACTTATATTTGTAAAACCGTTGGAATATAACATTCCAAGTAGTAGTATTAGGACTAGTCTAGTTTATTTAAACTAGAGGCGATGACAATAGGTAATAAGACTTCTAGCAATAATCAAAATGTTATTAGCACAGATGCCCCAGCTGCAAAATTAAAATGTAGTAAAAATGTAATAAATGTAGCTCACCAAAATATTGAAGGCATGCTGGGTAAGGATTTACAAATTGAACTTTTCATGAATCAAGAAAATATAGATATTTTATGTGTAACGGAGCACTGGCTAAAAGACCATCCAATGATATTTTCGTTCAATAATCATCAAATAGCTAGTTCATACAGTAGAAGCCAGGCAAATTGTGGCGGTTCCTTGATTATTACACACAAAGGAATGAAATTTAAAGAACGAATGGATATTATTAGTCTTTCTGTTGAGCAAACCATTGAAATGGCATGTATTGAGCTAGGGAAAGTTATTATAATAAGCGTATACAGGCGGCCGGCTTCATCCTATGATTTGTTTGAAAAAATTATGGAGGAAGCTTTACTGAAACTTAGTGATACTAAAAAAAATATCATTGTTTGTGGTGATTTTAATATTGACTTACTAATACAATCATCGCTGAGTAAAAGAGTAACAAATTTGTTTCTTTGTTATGGACTTAAAAATCTCTTTTTAGAGCCTACACGAGTTACAGCCACTTCAGCTACATGTATTGATAACATTTTCACAGATGCATCACCCAACAGTCAATACATATTTAATAAATAAAAATCGGATCACAGTGGACAATTAGCATCTTTTGACATTAACACAAACAAGGCATCAAGAAGAGAGATTAAGTTTGTACCCATGAACGAGGGTCGGCTGGAGAGATTCAGAGGTAATGTCTTGGATAAGTTGTGGGAACTTAAATGTTATGATGATCCTGTTAAGGAATATAATTGTATTTTTAATTTAATTAAATGTGAGTATGATACAGTATTTAAATCTAAAACAATTAAAATAAATGATAACTCATTTAAGTTTAGTGACTGGGCAACAGTAGGAATATTCAAAAGCAGAGACAGATTATATGAATTATATGATGAAAAATCATATAATCATAGTGAAACCTTTAAGGAATATGTTAAAAAATACTCTAAAATGTTCAAAAGTGTGTGTAGTATTGCGAAATCAAATTTTATTAATAATAAAATTCAAAATAGTGTAAATATACCTAAAACTACTTGGCAAATTATAAACAGCGAAACTGGAAAGTCAAACATTAGAAACGCGGAATATAAACTGAAAATTGGTGATCGACTGTTGACATCAGATACAGAAGTTGCTGAAGCTTTTGAAAAATTCTTTGCAGACATTCCAGTTTCGACCACCAAGACATTAAATTCATCAGTCAAAATTGCACAGTCTTTTCTTGAAAAAAATGTTAATAAGTGCAAAACCACCTTTACTTTCAGGCATGTTACTGAAAGTGAGGTATTGAAAGCTTTTAATAGTATTACAGTTAAAAACACTGCTGATTTGGATGGCATTTCCGTTAAAATCATCCAATCCATCATTGACATTATTACACCTAATTTAGCTAGTATATTTAATAATTGTGTTGATAGTGGTGTGTTTCCTGATTTAATGAAACTTAGTAAAATTATTCCTGTATTTAAAGCTGGAAGCATAACCGACCCCAGTAACTTCAGACCAATCTCTATATTACCAACACTTAGTAAAATTTTTGAAAAGCTTATTTTAAACCAACTAGTGGTACACTTCTACAGCAATAATTTAATGAATCCAAATCAGTTCGGATTCACACGGGGTCGCTCAACAACTGATGCCAGTGTTGAGCTTATCAAACATATATTTGATGCCTGGGAGGAGTCACTTGATGCCTTCGGGGTCTTTTGTGATCTGTCCAAGGCTTTTGACTGTGTTCACTACGATACACTCCTCATGAAGCTACACCACTATGGAATCAATGATAGGGCACTTGATTTTATGAAATCCTATTTATGCAATAGAATGCAAAGAGTTGATATTAATGGAAAGAGATCGTCGGGATCAGCAGTTCATATGGGAGTACCCCAGGGCTCGATTCTTGGGCCTTTCTTATTCTTAGTTTATATAAATGATTTGCCATTTGTGGTAAAAGACAAGTGTGAGGTTATATTGTTTGCTGATAATACCTCTTTTCTATTTAAAGTGAGTAGGCAATTGAAGCACTGCTTTGAAGTAAACTGTTGTATTGAAACTGTGGAGAAATGGTTTTCAGCCAATAACCTACTCCTCAATGAAAATAAAACTAATTTTTTTAAATTCTCATTGCCTAATGTCCGGTATGTTGATACTAACTTAATTGTAAAGGGACAAGAATTGAGACCTGTAAATTCAACAGTGTTCCTTGGCATAACCCTAGATGCACAACTACAGTGGGGTCCGCATATAGAAAGGTTGGCGAAGAGACTTAGTTCTGCAGCATATGCCGTCAAAAAGTTGCGAAATATCTCTAATGAAGCTACTGCGCGGTTGGTTTATTTTGGTTATTTTCATAGCTTAATGACATACGGCATTCTCCTTTGGGGAAATGCTGCCGATATTAAAACCATCTTTGTGCTGCAGAAACGGGCTATTCGCGCAATCTACAAACTTAATTCCAGAGCGACATTAAGAAATAAGTTTAAAGAAATAAATATTCTTACGTTTGCATCACAATATATCTTTGAAAATCTTTTGTTCGTAAAAAAGAACTTAAACATGTTCCGTAGAAAATGTGACTTGCATAATATTAATACTAGAAATAAGTACAAGCTAGCCGGCTACGATAGTAGACTTCATAAAGTCACTAACTCATTTATGGGTCAATGCATACGTTTTTATAATAAGGTTCCTACAAATATTCAAGACTTACCACTTGATAAATTTAAAGAAACTATTAAACAAAAATTGTGTAATAAAGGCTTTTATACAATATCTGAATATATGGACGATAAAAGTCCTTGGTTGTAAATTGTTTTTCGAAAGTTCTCAATCTCCAACTCCATCTCCAACACCATGTCCATCTCCCTCTTATCCAAGGCCATCTCCATCTCCTTCCAATCCATACAACAGCAAGAACGTCATGCTCCCTCAGGCGGCATGGCTAGCGGTAGCGTCGGGTGTACGGTCACCCTCTTCCCTAAAATATGGTTGAGGAGAGTGATGGCTGGTGCTTGCGTTATACTCGTGAACGAGTGCTGCTAGCGGTGCCAGGCCGTTTTGCTGAAGACTTTATGACTATGTTACTTTTTTGAATTTGACTCTGACTTCCCCATCTCCATGTCCACGTCCATGTTTGTGTCCCGTCTCTTTCCACGACTATTCCCATCTCCATCCACATTATCTGTATTATCTCTCACCTCTATCGCTACATCTATCTACTTCTATCTTTACCTCTATATCTATGTCTATGTTTCTGTCTAATATTTGATTGCCTATTGTATAAATATAATAGTAGACTCCAAAAGATCACCAACTCGTTCATGGGTCAATATGTGTACGCTTTTATAATATAATTCCAAAATATTTAAGATTAACCCTTCGATAGATTTAAGGATAAGTGTTATATAAAGTTTTACTATAAGTTATCCGGATGCAAGAAGATTGTTAATTGTTATTGTGTATTTTTAAAAGATGATTGCTGTTGAGTTTCTTGCCACTTCTTCTCAACAGATCGACTTTCCGAAGTGGCGGTAGATTCAGTTCAATTTGTAAATTTTGTGACTTATTTCAAATGTATTCAAATACTTACGAAATAAAGATTCTTTTGACTTTGACTTTGAATCAATGAGATACCGTGAGCGAGCGTAAGGTGTTTGTCAACAGCGACTATTTTTAAAAAAGTTTGTGGTGCCATATCATTACACTTTTCAACTGAGCGATAAAATAAATATGTGCTACGTTTATATTATATCAAAGAACTTAATATTAAAATTTAGCCTGTGAGTAAAAAATACCAAGTTTTACAACAGTTATAACACAATTGAACCTATATTAATAATTGTTTTAAACTATCGCGGTTATTTTCACTATCGCCAGTCCGCGATCATGGTGCTTGTAACAGCATCGAAATATCGGACGTGCGAAAATAAAATCAAAAATCGTGGTAAGAATCCCGTAAATACATTAAATCATAGTTTACTTACATTTTTTTTGTTATTTTTATTTTATTTAAAAATAAATGAATAAATAAAATCCCCAGACAATCACACCAACTACATAGCCCCAGCTTAGCTTATGCCCTATGCCAAGCCATGGCATAGCTTGTGTTATGGGACCCCATAGAGCGAACTAGGAGGGAACCTAGAATATAAATACCTATATAAATAGATAAACACCCAGACACGGAACATTTTTTTTCTGGTTCCGTGCGGGGATCGAACCCGCAACCACTGGCGTCTGAGGCAGATAGGTTTACCCCAACGCCAAAGTGGTCGTCATATAGATTTTGTTTTTATTTAATTCGTTGTGCTACAATTGTATATTAAGCAAAAATATTTACTTATAATTTTCTTTTGATATAAAATTTTATTATTACCTACCGATTCTGAATATACCGATTCTGACACTGTTGTACCAATTTTGACATTACATTTTAATATTTGCTGACTTGTTTCTAATATTCTATTTTTATTATTATTACTTTTTTTAAACTTTGAATTTATAATTTTAAACCACTTGTCTTTTTGTATTATTTTACCTTATATATTCATATGCCAATGTAATGGCGAATCATGGCTGCACATCATTATTAATTGTACCATATATTTTGTTTTTACCTGTGATTATGAATGAATAAATGATTTATGAAATTGAAAAATGAAAATTCTGACTCGCTCCTGTATCTTAATATTGCTTGTAAAATATACATTGTTATAACTTTTTAGAATTCACACATACTAGACAAGTTTTTAAGATTATGGGCAGTTATAGCTCCATACTTTGTTTTGTCACAGTAGATGATCAAAGTTGACACTATGAAAAAAGTTGAGAAAAAAATTCCCAAAAACGACACTTTTGACAATGTTTAACGTCAAGAACACCTAAAGTTGTACAAAAGTTAGATGAAAAAATTCTTTAGAAATATAATTCCGTAAAAATTACACAAAAATACCTCAATTTGATGAAATGGAAGCTAAATTAACGAAAGAATTCGGGAATTCTATGAAAAAATATGAAAGTCTCCGCCATTTTTATGTGGCTGAGAATTCCGCCAAAAAGATATGATTTTCTTACAGTCTTACATCCGGACCAACTCCAGATAACGCGTTATCCATTCATTACGACAGACCCTGTATAAAACTGTTCCGTTACTGACTGAGTGACTGACAGACAACGTGCAGCCATAACCACTGGGCGTAGAGAGCTACAATTTGGAACATACAGTCCTTAGGGAGATTCGGGGAGCAATAAGGAGGGAATTCCTTAAATTCCCACGGAAACGGGAGATATAGAACTTTTTAGTTTGTATGAAAAATCTTTTATTTTGTAATCCTCAGACAAACACACAAACTACATGGCCCCAAATTAATAGTTTGTGATATGGGATACCATGTAGTGAACTAGATGGGAACCTAGAATATAAATACATAAACACCCAGACACAGAACATTTTTTTCTTGTTCCGTGCGGGAATCGAATCCGCAACCACTGGCGTCTTAGGCAGACAGGTTTACCCAATCGCCAAAGTGGTCGTCATAGTCCTTGTTCCTTGAGTGCACGGGTGTGTCTACAGTGGAATCCGTTTATAATGACATCGAAGGGAAATAAGAAACAAGTCATACTAAACGGACGTGACACAAAGCATAGGTACTGCAGGAATAAATAAACTGTTTAAGTTAGTATGTGATTTATTTTAATAGAGAGGAATCAAATAGAGATAAATAATAATAATAATAATAACCCCGACCGACTGGTCCGATTGTCGGGTCTTTTCCGCCGAAAGGCGAGTAGTTATAAGTATACAAAATAATAATAATATAATTTATTGACACAAAAAACACTTTACAAAAGAGAAATTATTAACAAGTTATTAAGTAAATAGTCAGTTTATGTGTCAAAAGGGCACTTTCAGCAGGATGTTGCCTCAGTGTGAGGCAACGCTGGTTTTCAAAGCACCCCTTGACTAAAAATCCAGATTTAAAGCGGTGGGTTACATAATTACATTCTATTCAATACATTTAATTTAATACAATACAATTCACTAAAAAGCAGAAAAACAATTTTAACAAACATAAAAAAAATACAATGAATTTAAATGCCAAACAAATCACAAATTCTCAAAAATAAAAGAAAACACACTTATATACTTATCTAGTTCTAAACAGAATACTAACTACATGGGATTATAAACTATATTAAAATTACTAATTTTACACACATATTACTCATAAAAGGAGTACAGAGTAAATAAATTAATTCATAGCAATAAATAACAGAACAAAAACACAGTCCAACAATACACAAATTAGTTGACAAACAGGAGCAGGTACGGTTAGTGCTTAATTTTAAAAAGGAGGAAATGTTTTTGATGCATACTTGTCGCAAATTTGAGTTTCAATAAAAAATGCTTTAAGCCTCATTCTAAACGACACCTGGGACATGCCTTCGCGAAAAGGAGGAGGGAGGTCATTCCATATCTTAACAGCACGGTATCTGAAGCTGCCCCTGAAGCTGTCTCTACAATATTTACTGTACGGTAGTGATATTTTATTTTTATGGAACGTGCGGGCTTTTTCTTCTCTGGAGGTGGACTTCCATTCAAACTTTTCAAATAAATACTTAGGTTTTTTTTTCGTTACAACTTTGTTTACCAAGCAAGCTAGATGTAAGTCCCGACGTTTTGACATCTTCAAAATACGGTGCTCGTTAAGAAATGGAGTGATGTGCGCTCGCTTAGGAACGGTGAAACAGAAGCGGGCGCATGCGTTCTGTACCCGCTGAATAGCTCGAGATGTTTTTTCATAAAGCCTTGGACCATATACCGTGTCCACATAATTAAAAAGTGACAAAACGAGACTTTCCGTTAGTGTAATTCTAACATTTTCTGTTAAATATTTTCTAAGCCCGTATAAAACCCGTAGTCTGTAAAATGCTGTTCTAATTTTCAAATTTATGTGTTCTATGAAACGAAGTTCAGCGTCCATGTATAGCCCTAAGTTTTTTGTAATCTGAACGCGTTCAATTTTTTCAGTTTTAATACACACGTTAGGACTAAAAGCAGATATTTCAGTAATTTGATGTTTTGTTCCTAATATCATATATTTAGTTTTCAACGGGTTTAAGATTAAACAGTTTCGTTGCGACCATTCGAATATAGTGTTAAGATCGCTGTTTATCCTATTCACTGCCTCTATTGTCTGGTTTGGCTTGAAAGAAGTATATAGCTGGGTATCATCAGCGTACAGATGTACCGAGCTACGTCCCGTAAGTAATTGAACAAGGTCAGCTGTAAACAGAATAAACAGGATCGGTGAGAGAATCGATCCCTGGGGGCAACCTCTCGAGATACTTTTTATTTGACTATTTACTATTTCGCCCTGTGAGTTTTCGACTTCAACAAATTGTTTTCTACCCGTCAAAAATGATCTAAACCATTTGATAGAGTCTTGTGATAAACCGTAAAAATTAAGTTTGGCTAGTAAAAGATCTATATTCAAACAGTCAAAGGCGCGGGAGTAGTCTAACAAGACCAAAATACTGCCGAGTCCAGCATTAGAGGCGTTTAGAAGCTCGTCGGTGACGTGTGCCAGGGCGGTGTCAGTTCCATGACCAGCGCGGAAACCGGACTGTACGTTTGGAATAATGCTCTCTGACTCTAGATGTTTAGTCAATTGAGTGCAGACTGCTCTTTCGATGACTTTTGAAAGGACAGGGAGAACACTTATTCCTCTAAGGTCTGTAAAATCCGTCACTGAAGAGCTTTTGGGTAGTGGTTTGACCCTTGCTACTTTCAAGTCCTGCGGAAAAACCCCCGACACTATTGACCGGTTCACAATATATGTAATGATTGGCAAAGTAACATCCAGGGTCAACTTAATCATCTTTATAGATATGCCGTCGTGTCCTGTGGCATTAGATTTAATGGTAGATAAATATTTTTGCACTTCTAATTCATTAATTTCTTGCAGACAAAAGGTCGTATGACTGTGTCTATGATTAAGAAAAAAAGCAGTAGTGTTGTAATCTGCAATATTATCCCCTGGCGTGTCTAAAAAAAAATCGTTGATCCTGTCTGGATCACACAAGTGTTGAGGAATGTCAGCCCGTTGTGTTTGCCCTAAGGCAGACGATTGTTTTAAATATGACCACATTTTGTTTGGATAACGCAGATTATTATTTATGTAATAATTAAAAAATGCTTTCTTTTCGTTATTTATTGCGAGTGTTGTGAAGTTGCGCAAACTTTTATAATATTCCTTACGCTTGTCATTTTCAGGGGAGGGTGGCTTTTTCAAATAATTATTTTGTGCGATATTTCGGGTTTTTATTAAAAGTTTAATATTGTCCGTCAACCACGGCATCGGCTTATCTATTAAATTACTTCGGCGCACGGGTGCATGTGTGTCAAAAAGGGTAAGAATAAAAGTATTAAAAATTTGAATCATTTCATTCACACATGCGCAGTCATATATCATCTCCCAAGGCAAAGAACGAAGATCTTTAACAAAAATATCTCTATCTATACGATCAAGACATCGTCCAATAAAATAACGGGGCGGCGATATCGGTTTAGGCAACTTAAATTCGGCATATACGAAAGCGTGATCACTAAGACAGGAGTTGTGTTGTACTATAATTTTTTGTTTTGAGTCCGGCAAGTCAGTAATAATCAAATCTAGTAGCGTTGAAGTATTTTTATGGATTCTAGTCGGTTCTTTTACTAGTTGATTAAGGCTATGCTGGTTGAGAAAGTTAATGACCTGTAGAGATGTACTCGTATTTGGCTTTAAAAGATCCACGTTAAAATCCGTCAGTATAAACATGTGTGAACAATCACCAAAGCTACTTACCGACGAGCTGAGCGCGTCTACAGCATCCGCAACATTTAGTCCCGACTCCGGGCGGTAGGCGGTGCCTACTGCGACACGCAACTTACCCGGTAGAGTTAGCTCTATCCACATCTGTTCAAGTCGAGACGCAGGGTACGAACGGGCACGCACTCGGAGGCCGCGTTTAATAAAAAATGCCACGCCACCCCCTCTATTAGCAGATCTTCTTGGGACATGTCGAAAACTGTAACCCGGTAGAGTAAACATATATTTTTCTTCACCTTTCTTTAAAAAAGATTCATTTATAGCTAGTATGTCAGGCTTGTATTTTAAAACGGTGGCTACTAGCTCCTCCTGTCCTGTGTTTAAAGACCTCACGTTTAACAGTCCCAAGCTTAAATTGTTAATTTTATTTTTAGCCATTTATATAATACAAAAAAAATAAGCAAAAGCATAATCTCATCATATATGACATCAAAAACACCTGAATACCTCCATACCTTAAAATTGCAGAGAACATCGACAATATACTACTATTAATTGTATTAGAAAGTAGAGAAATTACTAAAATTATAAAATGAATTGCATTAAAAATTATAGAAATTATTGAGATTCTAATAAGAGTTAAATTAAAAACAAAACAAAAGTAAGAAAAAAATATAGTCAACATACAATTTAAAAAACATACCACAACAAAAACAAAAATCCATCTTATCAATATAGTTAGATATTCACTTTTTATGACATAACAGAGTTCTATACTTAGAGATTTAGTTCCCAAAAACCTTGGCAATATCATTTTCACTCCGAAATCTATGCTCAGCGAGACCGTCCGCTTTGCGTGCTAGTATAGCCCCGTTCCTCACATAGACATATTTCCAACCAAGCCTATTCCTTTCACTGCGTACTTTATTCAGGATGATTCTGTTATGTTTTGTGAGACGTTCGTTAATATACACAGTTTGAGGTTTACCGGCCTGTGTGAATTCTGCAGAGGAGATAGGTTTTCTTTCCCGGGACGCTTTCAGTAGGCGTTGTTTGATCGCTCGGCGCGTGACTCGCAGCACGATGGGGCGCGCGCGCAGCTCTGGCCCCGCGGCCGATACGGCAGCGGCGCGGCGCGGCCCGGCGCGGAACACCTCCACCACGTCGGTTTCCTCCAGTGATGTGCCTAGTTTTGTTGCCACCAAGCTTATAACATGTATAAGGTTTTCATTGCTTTCCTCCGGAATGCCTATGACTTCGAGATCATTCACCAAGGCGTCCTGTTCCTTTTGATTAATTTCAACCTTAAGCTGATCAATTGTTGATTGCAAAATTGTAGTTTTATTTCCATCCCGTTCTATTAACTTAACCCGGCATTCTAAATCATTTACGATATTAGATGTGTGGATTATCGAGCTCTTACACCAATCAACATCCTCCCGTAAGGTATTTATTTCGGCGTGTAATAAGTCGAATCGCTGATTTATTTCGGCCCGCATATTTTTTATTTCGGCCGCTAGTTCTGAGATTGACCATTCACGAGTTTCCTGGGCTGGCTCTGTGAGTGAAACTTTAGCTATCTGTGCACCTAAAGCTTTTACAGGAGTGTTTGTTCTGTCCGTTCTAGGAATTGCATTCACGCAGGATGGGCATAACCATCCCTTTGCAACCGTAGCTGTAGCGCTCAGTCCAACACACTGTTTATGGTACTTGGATTTACACGAACATGTAGCGCTGTCCTTCGATGACATAAATTGTCCACAAGCCGCACAATTAACCATATTTATGCTTCTTACTAATTTAGTTTTCAGTATTAGACACTAGGAAGTAGTTGTTTCTATTCGTTAATAGATGTCTCTGTTCTAAAAGTTCAATCTATTCACAGCTAGATGTCACTTGTAGTATAATACGAAAATATAACGATAGATGGCGCTAGTCGTATTTGTATTGAATTAATAAGTATTTAGATTCCCAATTTATTTTAACTTTACACTTGAAATCTATTATATACGGGAATCACAGTTTTAGTTTCTGCTACAACTCACTGTCTCACTGTTTGTAAACCAGTTGTTTTACACTGCACTATGAAATCACAAGCGACGAACAGTTCGATATTAATATTGTATATTTCCCTTATTGGATTTAACACTTTGGCAGGATAACACTTGTACGGTAGAAATGCGCTAATTCAGTTAAATTTATGCACTATTTATGTTATTTTGAGTAAGATTTACTTATTAAAAACAATAAAAAGTAGCAATCTGATGTTTATATTGCAAGTACCCACACACGAAAAAAAACCAAAGTAGATATTAATAAGTAGACTCAATAAGTAAATCTACGCTCTGAGACTCAAATCAAAAAAGCCTTTCACGCGCCGAAAGTCTTTGGGTATAACGTGACTCTCCCGAACACTGCCAAAGGTGTTAGAAATCATACGGTCGGTCACTATAAGCGGACAAAATTTGATAAAAAAGGGTCACAATAAGCGATATGTCACTATAGGCGAAGTCATTATATCCGACTTAGTTATATAATTTATATGAAAACCAAACTTCAATGTGTAAACACGTCATAATGAGCGGTTGGTCAATATAAGCGGAGTCATAATAAACGGATTCTACTGTACTTAGTTTATATGTTATACAGTCGGTGTGTGGTTGTATTATGGAAGGAATTCCCGAAATTCCCACAGGTAGTTTAGCGTGTACGAAGTTGCGGGAAAAAGTTCGTTTTAAATACTTACCCTGAAGTGTCGGTTGAGCGCTGGTTTCTGCGCGAACTTAGCTGCGCACTGTGAGCAGCTGTACGGCCGCTCTCCACTGTGCACTCTGATGTGAGTCCTGATAATATACAAATAATAAATCAACAAATATTTCTAGCGGCATATTATTTGCCCAAATTAAGTTTCTTAAAGAACTCGAGTAATGGATGCTAGATAATGGATAATACAGTTAAGAAATTAAACATGCATATTGAAAAAATAGGGTTCCATTGCATGCGCGATCCATTGCTTTACATCGTATTATGTAAGCGATAGCTGTTCAATTGATCGTTGATCGCAGAATGCATTTATTGCTACGATACTAGCGCCAAAAACAATTTGGTAGCTAAAAAAGAAACTAATAAAATGTGAAACAGATGTTTGCTTTTAAAATTTCGCAGAAAAGCACACACGAAAAGTATGAAAGCCAAAGGTATTATATGCACTTTTAGTACATCGATTGTACGATAGAGGCAGCACAGTCGTCGGATTGCTATGGCTTTGCTTTTGCTGTAACGTAATACGAATTAGTTCTTTTTTAGCAAATCTTGCGCAATTCATGCCATCGCTTTGCTCTTGCAAGTTACGTGATAAGGCAGCGGTTTGCTAGTTTGGCTCTGAACGGACAAACGATCGTAACTTGGCGCTATAGTAACTTTGATTCAAGTTACTAAGGCCTGTCCATCGGCGTACCCTACATGGCTATTGGAGGTGGTAACCAAAATTATGCATCGTCCTTTGTAAGTACAGTATGGGGACATTGATAATATGATTGGCTTTTAAAGAAAGACAGCAAATCAATGAGTAAGAAGAGTATATCCGATTACCGAAAATAGCTGAATAATTTAAAGCATAAGTTTTGAAAATTATCACATTAAAATGTATCTTATGGCGTTCAGCATAAGGTTGAAATTATAAAAGATTGAATCCCTACTTACTTCTATTTGACATTGTATGTTTCATCATGTCTTACTAAGGATTTATTTATTTATTTGTTTGGCACTGGTGACACTGGTGACGGAAACATTGCACTTCGATAAAAAGTCGTTGCAGTGCAACAAAATATAAAACTTATTGTTAACGTCATAAAATACAATTTCAAAATCATCAATAAATTATAATCTCACTTTCTCGCTTCCTCATTGTTGTCTGTCTTTCTTTAAAAGCCAATCATATTATCAATGTCCCCATACTGTAAAAAATGTTTTCTTACCGAAGCCTGTTCTTGCAAGCGAACTGTTTGTTACATACAGAACAAGGGAATGGCTTCTCTCCCGTGTGTATTCGCTGGTGGTAGGTGAGTGCTGCGTTTGACTGCAATAAATACAACAAATATAAATATGTCGGGAAACAAACAAAACGAAAAGAAGCGTCACTCGCAAAACACGATAGAATTAATCACTGGACAGTTACTTAGTACCGAGTCTGTGGGCTTGGGTATAACCCTGGCTTAGTCACAACAAAATCTTTATTCGCGAGTCCGTTCCGTCAGTTACAATGCCAACTCAATTAATACCGAGCTACTATCGACCGTCAGTCCGAGATACGTCAGCGCACCTAGCCGTCCTATCCGTATCTGTCTTGCCATCATCCTACTTCTAGATAAACCCGCTGGCGCTGCAATCGAATGTTAAACAGTCATTCATTGCATTTAGCGCCCTCTACAACAGTGCTACCAACATACTTCCGTTACCATGAAGTCATACTAACATCTTAATATCGCCAACTTATCGTTAGCTGCGATAAATAAATAAATATAAATATTTCTGACACTCACACAACATTATCTAGCCCAAAGTTCTTAGAATTAAGTTTCTTAGAGAACTTGTGTTATGGATAGTAGATAACTGATATACTTAAGAAATATATAAAAAAATACATATGTTTTTATTAGAATAAATTAACACATAAACATCCATAACTTGACGAGTCATCACACAAATATCCGCCGCCGAGATTCGAACCCAGCCCCTCTGGCATACTAATTTCGAGAACGAATCTCGAAAGTAAATATTTTTTTCTCAAACATGTTTGGAAATTTGACAACCTTCTTCGAGATAAATCGAACTTGCTGTACTGGTCGAGCAGCGGCCGGCTTTAGTTGTAGGAAAATCCATATCTGTCGTGTTTAGCGGCCAAATAAATTACTATGTAAAATCATATTTGTCGTGTAATTTAAAAATGGAACATCTTCTACTCCCCAACATGGCGACCAAAGAGGTAACTTATCAAAAGTTTAATTTAAATTTCGAATCGGCCTGCACATAGAAATACTTTGGCATTGTACATTCAATACAATAATTGTATTTTCAAATAAAAGTTCTGAATTGTACTAATAAGTTTAATTTCCGCGCATTATTTGAGAAAAGTACTATACAATAATTGTTTTAAACTATCGCGGTTATTTTCACTATGATTTAATGTATTTACGGGATTCTTACCACGATTTTCGATTTTATTTTCGCACGTCCGATATTTCGATGCTGTTACAAGACCAAGCACTACATACCGCGAATCGTTAAAGAAGCGTTAGAAATAAAAAAGTGCGAAAATAACTTTAATCGAGAAGACGGTTTTAAATTGTCTAGTACGGTTCCACGTGGTTAGGACTTTTACTAAACCAAAAAACAGCGAAAGTGGTGTGTCCGGTCAAAAACCCAGTGATACTGTGAGCGTGTTTTGCAAAAGTGACATTCATGTGAGTTCCAGTAGTAGCAGATCAAAACGGATAAGAAAGGGGGTAGATCGATATATCTGCCTCTAACTGTCATCGCCACCTACCTACATCTGCCAGTCCGCGATCATGGTGCTTGTAACAGCATCGAAATATCGGACGTGCGAAAATGAAATCGAAAATCGTGGTAAGAATCCCGTAAATACATTAAATCATAGTACTATACAAGCCTTGGCCGCAACTAGGCATTGATGGACTTACATATGTGTGGCTCGGCTTCGCCTCGGCCCACATTCATACGTTCGTTCATCAATTTTCCGTTTGAAATTTCGACCTATCACGTTTAATGCACTGAATTATTTCCCAGGATATAGTGATTTGGCGGCTGACTGGTGTAGCGGTAAAAGCGTGTGCCTCCTATGCCAGCGGTCCTGACTTCGATTCACGGTTGGGTGGATATTTGTGTGATGAACACAGATATTAGCCGTCAAGTCATGGGTGCATATAAGTTTATTTATAATATACATACATACATATCTTTACGCCTGTATCCATTATGGGGTAGGGAGAACACCAGACGTTATAAAACTATCTGATGTCACGTTTGACAAATATGGAGGC
Source organism: Stenoptilia bipunctidactyla (assembly GCA_944452665.1). Classification (NCBI taxonomy): domain Eukaryota; kingdom Metazoa; phylum Arthropoda; class Insecta; order Lepidoptera; family Pterophoridae; genus Stenoptilia; species Stenoptilia bipunctidactyla. Next base: position 16,614,865 of record OX101746.1, read on the forward strand.
ATAATCATGATGGAGACCTATCGCCCACAAAACAAATCTTCAATAAAATCTCTGTCCCTTATCTGAATTTTAGAGTATGAGAAGCAGTTGGTACATTCTTTTTTTTTTTCGCTTTCTTCAGCCCAGTTTCTAATATTAATATTCTAATATGTATGTGTATCAATTATATTGATCCGTTATCTAGTATCCATAGTACAAGTTCTTAAATGAAATTTAATGTGTGCTAGATAATGTGGCATTATTAAAAAAATATTTTAAGGAAATTATCTATCTCAATATTTATAAAAAAAAAATATTTTCATTAAGTATTTTTTTTCTAATAAAAATATAAATAATATTATGATTATAATTGAATTTAAAAAAATATTGTTTAAAATTGAATTTAAATATTTCATTTGATGCAATTCTTGATACATAAATAAATAAAACTAATAAAAAACCTCCTAAAAAGTTAATATTAAAATATAAGAAAATCAATAAGTTTTAAGAATTATTCCCGTTAATAATTATAATAAAAAAGTTTCAATTAAAATTATTATCCCTAAAGATAATGGGTTTGTTAAAAAAAATATAAAAATAGAAATAAAAATTAATATTGAAGTTAAAAATATTTTCATTAATTCAACGTAATCTCTTTGTGCCACCTATCAACCCTGAAATAATGCTCGGTGTTTGCGCCTGTAGTTTAGTTATTTCGCATATTTTTTATAATTCGCCGTATTTTGCAATAGATTCTCTGATCTGCAGGCCCTACCTAACCTGATTTTGTCCCTTTCCCACTCCTTCCTATGTGTGAGCGAGACGATAGACGCAGACGCAGCGACAGCAACTAGATAGCTGTCAAAAGAAAAAAATCTCACTTGCTCATCTTCGTTTAACTTATGGCGGACGCGCCCTTTTGCTTCTAATTTTTATTACCAAAGTACTTTTAAGAGTGTTGTGTTTCCCGAGAAAGAAGAAGCAGCTGCCAAGGAATTATCAGGTCAGTCTCGCTCCTCTTTTTTTCCTAATTTTTCCGCAATAATAATTACTGCAGTATCAGAGAACCCTCGCGCATACACTCGGTCTTAACAAAAACACCCTGTATAGACTTCACAAAGTTACTAACTCGTTCATACGTCAATGTGTAAGCATTTATAATAAAATTCCAAAAAATATTTCGATAACTTTAAAGATACAGCAAAACAAGTTTAGAGTGAAAAGGACTACTATAAGATAAAATTCAAAATTCAAAAAGTTTTATTTCTTTTTAGGAATTTCACAAAACACTTGTTGAAGTCAGTCATCACATACTTCGGCTTTAACTAGTTGTTGATAGTTGTTAAATATGATATTACAGTACACCAAAAGACAAAAAAAGCCGGCGAAAAAAAACTCTTGGCACTCTTTTTCAGTCAGAATTATCAAATTAATACAAATAGGTACAATACAAATTGACCGTGACATGAAAAAAAAACAAACACAAGACAGCTAATTGTGAGAGCCAATGTCATGCCACAACCAAATTGCTTACATAGTAGGTGCAATGAGCTATGGATGCACAATACGAACATGACAAACTGGGACCAGAGTATTTGAACAAGAATGGAATAAAATAGTCATAGTATCATTAGCAAAACGACCTGGCACCGCTAGCAGCACCCGTTCACGAGTATAACGCAAGCACTAGCCATCACACTCCTCAACCATATTTTAGGGAAGAGGGTGACCCGATACCCGACGCTACCACTAGCCATGCCGGATGTAGACTGTTATTTTATCAATATATGTATATAAAACTGTTCCGTTACTGACTGAGTGACTGAGGTACTGAGTGACTGACAGACAACGTACAGCCGTAACTACTGGGCGTAGATAGCTGAAATTTGGAACATACATTCTTTAGGTGATGTAAGGGTGCATTAAGGAAGGAATTCCCGAAATTCCCACGGGAACGGGAAATATAGGACTCTTTAGTTTGTATGAAAAATCTTATTCCTTGAGTGCACCGATGTGAAACTTGGTGTAAAGATTTTTCAATGTTGTGTTATGAAAGGAATTTCCGAAATTCCCATGGGAACGGGAAATATATGATGTTTTAGTTTGTATGAAAAAATCCCATCCCTTGAGTGCACGGATGTGATACTTGATATAAAGGTTCCTCAATAAGTGTCTGTTTGTATTATGGAAGGAATTCCCGAAATTCCCACAGGAAGGGGTTGGACTTTTTAGTTTGTATGAAAAATCTTATTCCTTGAGTGTACAGGTGTGATACTTGGCATGAAGGTTCTTCAAACAGTGACTGGTTGTGCTACGAAAAAAATTCCCAAAACTCCAACGGGCACGGGAAGTATATAATTTTTAGTTTGTATGAAAAAAACTTATTCCTTGAGTGCATGGGTGTGATACTTGGTATAAAGGTTCTTCCGGAGGGTGTCTGGTTGTATAGTTTCTGAAATTTCCACAAGAAGGGTAGTTAAGCGCATACGAAGTTGCGGGATAAAGCTAGTATTTTATAAAGATGATTACTGTTGAGTTATAGCTTATTTGTATAGGACTTACCGGAAACTTCTTCCCACACACTTCACATACCACGTTCTTATTGTACTTCATGCCGAGGTGCATTCGTTGTGTGTGTAGTCGCAGACTTTTGCGACTTTTGAAACTAGTGCCGCACTGCGGACGAAAATAGAATGGAATAATTATCATTTGTTTGTAATAAAAATACGAAAAATATTAAAAAACAATGCCATACCAATCGTTAGAATAGATTAGTGGACGTCGCGTCGCGCCTCTAAACTGGAATAACTCTTTTTACTCTAAGCGTAGGTATGCCACGCACCTTGCGTAGGCAAAATATCGCCACGTGCAGTGGGCAGACAACATTTTTGTTTTACATACGTACATAACTTCACGTCTGTATCCCTAATGGGGTAGGCAGAACACCAGAGGCTATAAAACCATTAGATTTTTTTTTTATATTGTAAGGATAGGACGTTTGTCTTCCATGCCACCTGATGGAAAGTGCGCATGAAGACTATGGTGTTACACGTCCATCCACGAGAAACCTATTCACTCGACACTTAAATGTTCCAGGACTGTAGTGGTCAGGAAAAACAGACGCAGGCAGATTGTTGCACTCCTTGGCAATCCGTACCAAAAAGGAACTATCGAAGCGTTTTGTTCGACTTCTTGGTAAATCCACTATATAGGGATGGAAGTACTGTCTGCGTCTGGTAGTCCGGTGGTCAAAAAGAGCATTCGCATTTTGGTCAAAAAGAGCATTCGCACACGCACCAAAATGTAACCGATAAAATACTGTCAAACAAGCAACCTTACGACGATGCTCCAGCGTCTGCAATTTTTTATTTGTAAGGTTGTTGTTATTTATGAGTTTTCGGGCTCTTCGGTCAACAGAGTCTAGCGCTTCAACCTGGTATTTGGCAGAACCATCCCAAAGGTGACTACAGTACTTTATGTCTCGCTTGACAAATTTGGAGGTATTATTATGATGGAGTGAGACTATTGCAGTGACAGGGAGTCAGCCTATCGCCCGCAAAAACGCCAATAAAGCCTCCGTCCCTTAACTGACTTTTACAGTATACCCGGGAAGAGAAGCAGCTGGCACATTCTATATTTTTCTTTCGCTCCCAGTCCAACATGGAAGAACTTTTTTTTTTTATTGAAAGAGAATTTTTTAGTTTTTCTTTTTTCGTGTTATCATATATATAAAAAATTGAAAAAAAGTGTTGTTGAGACTGATGAAGAGAGGCAGACTACAAGAGGTGATGCGCTTATTAAATTTGACCCTGTGTACGTATTTATATTCTAGGTAGTTCACTACATGGAATCTCAAAATACAAGTTTTGCTTACTTTGAGGCCATGTAGTTGGTGTGATTGTCTGAGGATTTTATTTATTATTATTTAATTATTTATAACGTCGCATTATTATTATTATTACTACACGCCTTTCGGCGGAAAAGACCCGACAATCAGACCAGTCGGTCGGGGATCAGGGCAAGAGAGAAAGAAACCGGCAAACGATTCGGGCAGTCTCGAGCAATACCGCTTTCTGCATGCGTGCTGGAAGCGAACCACCGCCAAATCCCAGCATTTCAAGGTGTCGGACCAGTGTGGCTGGGGTCAAACCGTTTGCGGATATTACAACCGGGATGATTTTATTAATATTATTTTTACCTTTGTGCAGTTATAACTAAGTGTGGCAGTGCTATCGTCATGTGTTTCCAAATGTGACTTCAAGGAGTACAGGCTCACGTTCAAGCCGCAAATATTACAAGTGCTGAAAGATAAAAAAACACGTTTATACAGGGTGGTTTTAAGTCACTTTCCAACTTTTTTTGCGCAATAAGTATCATTTATAGAAAATGATTTTTGCATATGAGGTATGTATTTTTACATACATACATACATAACCTCACGCCTGTCTCCCCTTGGGGTAGGCAGAGACAAGGGAACACCAATTGCTACGATCCAGACATACCTCTTTCGCTTCCTCCACGTTCATCAATCTTCTCATACATGATGGCCGGTTACGGGTACTTTTGACTAGGCCCTTTTCAAAATGTCGCCAATTTGATCGGCATTCGTTCGCCTACGCCAGCCCCTTACAGCAACACCATCCATTCTTGTTCCGTACACCTCTTTCGTAAATCTACTTTCACTCATCCTTTCTAAATGCCCAAACCACCGTAGCATACCCTTTTCAATCTTAGCTTCACATCCTCTTTCAATCCGCATCTCTTTCTTATTTCACTGTTGCGCACCCTATCACTCAATTTCACTCCACACATGCTTCTCAACGCTCTCATCTCCATGGTATGTATTTTTTACAAGGAAATTAATATATTTATATATTTAATTAATATATTTGGGTCCAAAAAATATTTATGATAAATTAAATAAAAATGAAACAAATAGTGTCAACATATTTAAAAGTAAAATTAAGCACCATTTATTGTCTCAGCAAAAACGCATTACCTCCCAAAGTTGCATGATATCTGAAGAATGTAATCCATGTAAGAACCAATTTATTATTAAAAAAAAACCTTATTTATGTAGTTATGTTTAAGGTTTTTTGTTTTTCATAATTTTATTATTAATATATCCTCAATTTAAAAATGGGTCTGTACATATTTGTTTTGTAATAAATAGAAGCGAAGCGTAGCTATTCAACGCATAGGATTTGGCAGAATAAACAGCGTTGTTGCGGAACTTGTTCCAGCATCAACATCAAGCTGAGCCAAAGCCTTTTTGCTCGCACTAACATTAAATTTATTATTTTATCTTGTATTAGTTCTAAGTCTTTTTTTTTTGTGTGAGCAAATAAATTGATTTATTATTTTTACTATATAAACAAGTTTTGTGTGAATAGGTCTACAATTAGATATCCGGATGCAAGAAGATGGGATTCCCTGGCTTAAAGTGTTATTATATATTTTTAAAAGATGATTGCTGTTGAGTTTCTTGCCATTTCTTCTTGCGATCGAGTCCAATTTGGAAATAGTTTGACTTATTTCAAGTGCATTTATGTACTATCCAATTGAATCATGACATAAGCTCATTTTGGCAAACCGTTTAAATGCTAGTAGGTCGAAATTCACTTGAAGATCGGTTTCCTCGGTGTCCTCACCACTCGTTATCATTTCATTCGACACGGACATTTACTAAGTACAGAATTCGTACAGTATCTAAAATGTCCTAAGTGCATTATACGCGATAGACCTTACAAGTTGGACAGTTTCAAACGAAATATCAGCAAAATGGGTAAAAATTCAGTTGGTTCAATAGCACTTACGAAATAATGAGTTTTTTGATTTTGACTTTTGATTTTCATTTAATCCTATCTACAAAGGAATTTGTTTTAATTCATTCTTTCTTTTGCAAATTCGTAGAATTTTATTAATAACTAGACACCGCGCGCGGTTTTACCCGCGTAAATTTTGATCCCGTGGGAATTTCGGGATAAAATATAGCTTATACCTTCCTCAAGAGTTGGGCTATCAAATGCAAAAAGAATTTTTCAAATCCCACTTGCAGTTTCTGAAATTAGCGCGTTCAAACAAACAAAAAAACAAACTCTTCAGCTTTATATATTAGTATAGAAGTATAGATTACTTACGTATTTTTAGTCATGTCACTAGTCTCCGATTTACCCTGAAACAAGATTAATGTTTGATAAGTATAATATTCGTTCCCCGCACTATACAAGGTGTTTAAAAAAGTACTTTGGAGATAAATATTCCAGACCTTTTGGCAGCATCGAATAATCAGAAGTTCGAAATAACAGCTTAAACGAAACCCCTAAATTCATTAAACTTAATCACAACAATTGTTCAAATTTCAAAGAGAATATAGTAATCTTGTTTATTTATTTTATTTTACTTTATTCAGGAAACAGTCATTATAGGCACTTATAGTTAAAATGTATAATTTATACAGAGACCAGTGAAGTTTCCATACCAAAAATTATAAATTTGAACGAAGAACACAGTCACACAATACATTAGTAGGTACAGTAACAGTTCTTTTTTTAATTTTGGGAGAGAGAGATGAAAGATGTCGATATTATTATAAATCTTATTAAATTGGGTACAAGATCTGTTAATGAAAGAGTTAGCGGCATAATCCAACTGCAAATCTTCCCGCGGACAAAGTCGCGGGCAGCAGCTAGTATCATATAATAGTATATTATGTAACAAGTGAGCGAAGTTGCTAATTACAGTCGAGGCTGTGATTTGAGCCCGAGCCGCAGGCGAGTGCTTAATAATGAGCCGAGACTGTAATTAGCAACGCTCACGAGTTACATACGACGTTTTTCAACACACTTGTGAGTAAAAGACAGACATACGTGATCATAAAATAACAAACACACTTGATAACAAAGCTGTGAATTGTGATTGAAAAATGGCGCCGAACCTCGCGCATGCGCGTAGGTTTTTTTTTCCGTCAAATGTGTCAATGTCTGTATAGCATATACAGCCTATTTTAAGTGAAAATGTTTAATTTGGAGTGGTAAATGCAAATATTTTAATATTTTATGACAAATGATTGTAAATTGTGAATAATTTGTTTAATATACAAATTTATTATACTAATATAAGGCGCAAACATTTAAAAATGTATATGGATTTGAAGTGGTATAAAACCTCTTTGTTGTTTCTGAAAATATTTAGTGTATAACCCGGACCAATAAAATATGCTCTGTTTTCTCGCATGTTATTTGCACAAAGTTACAATTCAACTTTGTAGGATTCATTATATTATGCACTAGGGTATAATATATTAATGCACGCGTGACTTATAGCCCAGTTTATAGTTCTAAACTCAATAGAATAACGCTCACTTTACGAGCAAGTGTGTTGAAAAAAAAGTAAAATTAAAAATTTTAAAAACCCCCCGACACAAAAAAAGACCTTAAAAACTAACAAATAATATTTTAAACCTATTCTAATTATTATCGTCCCATATATAATTGACTGTAAGACTTGTACTTTAAAATATTTTTATTTTCCGAGCGTCGTCGCCGCGTCGGGGACCGCTCAAGTATATAAAGTATTAAGCCAACAACAGCTAATTTATTATTACATTTAGGTATGAGCGATCTTAAGTTTCATGCATAGTCTACGCTCTACGTAATGCCGCGCGCGGCGAGCTCGGTGTGCGGCTTGCGGCGCGGGGGTGGGCGGCACCAAGTGCGGCGACCCGAGCGGGCAGACACGTGAGGGCAGACGACGTTGACGGTTGTGTCGATTTTACGAATTTTTCGGAGTGAATTCTTTTGATGCAATCTGCAACTGACAACTGTTTTTCTCACTTAGCGGTCCCCCGACGCGGCGACGACGCTCGGAAAATAAAAATATTTTAAAGTACATGTCTTACAGTCAATTATATATGGGACGATAATAATTAGAATAGGTTTAAAATATTATTTGTTAGTTTTTAATGTCTTTTTTTGTGTCGGGGGGTTTTTTAAATTTTAAATTTTACTTTTATTTTGTACTTTTTAAAGTAGGTTTTAATATTAGGAAGGTATTTAAAGTAATTAGTTAGCTTTGATTTAAAGTAAGGTTAGGTATTTAAAGTAATTTTAACTAATTACTCATCAACAATAAGAGAGCTGATGATCTTCAAACGGCTGATCAGGTCATTGTAACCTTACCATACACTTTCAATTTCATTGAAGTAATACGGTACCAAATTTCGAATCGATAGGATATATGGAAGGTAGTCAGATCCTCTCATCAACTATTAAAGAGCTGATGATCTTCAAACGGCTGATCAGGTCATGGTTCCCTTACCATATACTTTCAATGTAATTGTAGTAATACGGCACCAAATTTCGAATCAATACGACATATGGAAGCTATTCAGATCCCCTCATCAACTATTAGAGAGCTGATGATCTTCAATTGGCTGATCAGGTCATTGTAAACTTACCATACACTTTCAATTTCATTGAAGTAATACGGTACCAAATTTCGAATCGATAGGATATATGGAAGGTAGTCAGATCCTCTCATCAACTATTAGAGAGCTGATGATCTTCAATTGGCTGATCAGGTCATGGTTACCTTACCATATACTTTTAATATCATTGTTGTAATACGGCACCAAATTTCGAATCGATACGACATATGGAAGATATTCAGATCCCCTCATCAACTATTAGAGAGCTGATGACCTTCAAACGGCTGATCAGGTCATGGTTACCTTACCATATACTATCAATATCATTGTTGTAATACGGCACCAAATTTCGAATCGATACGACATATGGAATTTAGTCAGATCCCCTCATCAACTTTTAGAGAGCTGATGACCTTCAAACGGCTGATCAGGTCATGGTTACCTTACCATATACTTTCGATATAATTGAAGCAATACGGTACCAAATTTCGCATCGATAGGACATATGGAAGGTAGTCAGATCCCCTCATCAACTAGAAAAGAGCTGATGATCTTCAAACGGCTGAACAGATTTTCATGAAACATGGCTAAGAACACTCAGGATAAAATTATCTATAACACAAAAAAAACTAAACGAAAATCGGTTCATCCGTTTGGGAGCTACGATACCACAGACAGATACACAGACACACAGATACACAGACACGTTAAACTTATAACACCCCTCTCGTTTTGCGTCGGGGGTTAATAAAAGCGATAAAATTGTTTCAGTGCGATTCCAAACAGAAGCTACTGGACGTTTCATAAAATAAAAACGACCAAAACCGACTTCAAAAAATATGTAAATACCTACCCAGATAAATTATTAATGTTCTTATTACATTATTAATTATTAATTCGTTTTTGGCAGAAATTTACTAAACGGGGTAGTTATATGGACGGAATAGAAACCGGAATAGGATGGCGTTTATAAAAGTTATTTAAACATTTTTAATGAGTCGATTTTTTGAAGGCGGTTCTCTTTTTCTGAAAAAGAAATAATGAGTTTGCTTTCATTTTGGTTTTATGTTTTTTATTTCTATTTTTTATTTCATACTTTTTAGGGCTAGTTATTAGTTTTGTTCTACATTTATAGTTTCTTAGTGATAAGTTTTGAGCTAGTTCTGTTATCAGTAATTACCTACTACTAGTAATATAATGTTTTGACTGTAACACCATGACTTTGACCTACTTACTAATATACCTACGTTGTGCATGTAGGCCTAGGTAGAAAACTAGGGAGAAGGACGCTTTAAGAAAGAAAAGAAGAGGAATAAGACTCCCAACGAAAAAAAACGACGACTTGATGCAGCAAGAGATGGTCTTGTCTAGGTAACGCCAGCATGCTGCTCGTGCTGCAAAAATTGATAAACGCAGAGAGATTCACTTAAAAAAACTTCGTGCGAACAGTCAGTTAAGAACTTATCCAAAACTTATCACTTAAAAAATCTAACACGAATATCTACAAATGTGGAAACTAACTTACTATGAAAAAACTAATAGCTAGCTCAAAATTAAAAGTAAGTAAATGTAAAACAGAAAAATCTGTATCAAAAACATACCACCCAAACGTGAGATAATTGCAAAAAAACATATATACATACGGATCAAACTGATACCTTCCTTTCTGAAGTCACTTAAAACACCAAAAGTTCTCCTAAATGGAACAAATATCCTTTTAAAAACCTCCTCAACATCGGTTCAGTCAAACGCAAGATAATCTTTGACAAACATAATTATCATACAGATTAAACTGAGAACCGCCTTTTTGTAAGTTGGCTAATCAAAAAAAACATAGCCGTCCATCCGTGATTGGCAGAGTAATAAACTAAAGTCATACTTTTATAATAAATGTGAAAGTTTGGCATAGTGAATAATGTACAGTCTGGAAAAGCAAATTGGCTGCTTTTTATCAGAAGCTGCGCAGGTAAAACCGCGTGAAACTGCCAGTATTTGGTAATTATTTGGCAAATCAATCAATCATTCGTCTGAATATAACTCGAATGTACGAAATACGAATGTTAGGCCGAACATTCGGCTCATCTCTGATACAAAATAAACAGATAAATTGAGTTTATCTGTTATTAACCATTTTTTAAGTTGGTTAATATACTAAAACCTTCTCCTAAACATGACAAATCTTTTTCTGAAAACCGCATCCAAATCGGTTCGGCCAAATGCGAGAAAATCGCGGACAGACAAACATACATACATACAGGTCGAACTGATAACCTCCTTTTTTTGAATTCGGTTAAAAAAAATCAAAAACCTACATTTTTAATTTTTCATGGGAATTATGCACTTTCTGTTATTAAGACGCTAACTTTTCGCTGTCAAAAAGGTTTTATATATACTAATATTATAAAGAGGAAAGATTTGATTTTTTGTTTGTTTGATTGCAATGAATAGGCTCTGAAACTACTGATTCTTTAAAAAAAAAACTCTTTCACTTTTAGAAAGCTGCACTATCTCCGCTGAACATAGACTATGTAACACTACGCTGCAACCAATATTAGCGAAGTTATACAGGAAAATGTTGCAAAAACGGGAAAAATTATTCAATTTTGAGAGCTGCCATTGCGTCCGATGCGTAAACGGTTTAAGTTACGCAAAAATAATGTATGACTTAATTGTTCCTGTTTAAAAGTTCTAAAAAAAAATCCGCGACAACATATACCTATCTTTTAAGGTTGACTCACAATAACTATTCTTATGGTTATAAATCGCGTAAGAAATTAATGTATTAATTTGCGACGAAGTTTAGTATATGTTTTTTATCATAAGTATTTAATTGTGAACAAAATTGTCTTTGATATCACTTGATTTCAATCAATATCTTAGGACATATCGTAATTTTAAAATAAATTCGCAACATAATTTCGTAGAGTTTTTAAAGTAACTCTGTCTATCTTTCGGTAATTAACCCTTTAACAGCTAAACTACTGAATCGATTGTGACGAAATTTAGAAAAGAGTACGTAAGCTTGATTTTCAAAGAGAATATAGTAATCTTATTTATCCAACTGCAATAGCCGATCTTCACGCGGACAAAGTCGCGGGCAACAGCTAGTATCATAACATAAAGAAGGATTTTCTACGTCACCTAAAAAGAGTCTGTCAAGTTTAATTCCCTCTAGAGTTAATGTTATGACTTCACCTTAAGATACTGCGAAATACTACATGTTTTATCGTACATACAGTGGAATCCGTTTATAATGACATCGATGGGAAATAAGAAACAAGTCATACTAAACGGACGTCATACAAAGCATAGGTACTGCAAGAATAAATAAACTGTTCAAGTTACTATGTGATTTATTTTAATAGAGAGGAATCAAATAGAGATAAATCAAATTAGATATTAATAAGTAGACTCAATAAGTAAATCTACGCTCTGAGACTCAAATCAAAAAAGCCTTTCACGCGCCGAAAGTCTTTGGGTATAACGTGTCTCTCCCGAACACTGCTAAAGGTGTTAAAAATCATACGGTCGGTCACTATAAGCGGACAAAATTTTATAAAAAAGAGTCACAATAAGCGATACGTATCCGACTTAGTTATATAATTTACTAGCCACCGCGCGCGGTTTTACCCGCGTAACTTTTGATCCCGTGGGAATTTCGGGATAAAATATAGCCTATAACCTTCCTCAAGAGTTGGGCTATTAAATGCAAAAATAATTTTTCAAATCCCACTTGTAGTTTCTGAGATTAGCCCGTTCAAACAAACAAACTCTTCAGCTTTATATATTAGTATAGATATGAAAACCAAATTTGTAAACACGTCATAATAAACGGTTGGTCAATATAAACGGATTCTACTGTACATATAATTTGCGTTTACCTTGTCAACGCGATGTACTTTGCTCCTGTGCATCGCAAGCCCATGCTTGCTAACAGCTTTCGCTCCACAAAGGTCGCACGTGTACTGAGATGGATGACCAGTCCGCATGTGTGTGAGGTATGAAGTCGACTTCCTGGAATTCATATCATAAAATAAAATGAAGAATACCGACACCGAGGAAGACGTCGTTGGCGCCGTGGTTACTGTGTGTATCACACGATGCTTGGATGGGTGACCGCCGACCATACATTTCTCACGGCGACTTCCGTGCTTCGGAGGACAAGTTAAGTAGTCGGTCCCGGGTGCTGTATACTTGTATACAGTAGTCGTTAGGGTTTGACAGAAGCCACTTTGGCGCCCTAAAAATTCTGACATCCGCCACCCAGCACTGGGCCAGCTTGGTGGATTATGGTGGATTATAAAAAAATTTGGCCGGTGACTACAAATCAACCCTGTGCAGGGGCCCACTGCAGGGCATGAGCCTCTCCCCTGGGTGACGAGGAAGTATAGGCCATAATCCACCAAGCTGGCCCGGTGCTGGGCGGTTAATGTCACAATTTTCAGGGCGCCGAAATGACTTCTGACAAACCCTAACGACTACTGTATACGAGTATACAGCACCCGGGACCGACAGCTTAATGTGCCCTGCGAAGCACGGAAGTCGCCGTGAGAAATAACAACAACCTTCCAAATAAAAAATTGCAGACGCTGGAGTATCGTCGTAAGGTTGCTTGTTTGACAGTATTTTACCGGTTACATTTTGGTGAGTATGCGAGTGCTCTTTTTGACCAAATTGAACCCACTCCTTTTTACCACCGGACTACCATCCCTATATAGTGGATTTACCAAGAAGTCGAACAAAACGCTTCGATAGTTCCTTTTTGGTACGGATTGCCAAGGTGTGGAACAATCTGCCTGCGTCTGTTTTTCCTGACCACTACAGTCCTGGAACTTTTGGATGGACGTGTAACACCATAGTCTTCACGGGCACTTTCCATCAGGTGGCATGGAAGACCAACGTCCTATCCTTACAATATAAAAAAAATGAATGATCGGCGGTCACCCATCCAAGTACCGACCGCGCCGAACGTTGCTTAACCTGCGATATCGTATGATACACACAGAGACCACGGCGCCATGACGAAGACCTACTTAATATTATTGAGTTGGAATGTACTCACACGAATTGTTTAGAGCACAGTTTACACTCAAACTTGTGACCCATGTGCCAATTGTCGTGTTCTTTCGCTTGATGTCTGCAATTAAAAATATGTGATGTTAGAGAGCAGTAATAGCGTAGAGTGAATGATTCATTGGAAATTGATTTTTTTAAATAAAGGTAAAGGATTTGTTTGGAATGGGAGAGAAAACATGGAAAGTGCCAGCTGCTTCTCATCCCAGACATACTGTAAAAGATAGTTAAGGGACTGAGGTATTTTTACTCTGATGGTTGAGCGTTTAGAACCTCGCCATAAAGTGAGTTTCAGCTCTTTTGTGGTGAGAGTGCCGACCCAACATCTGCCAACCTTCATGAAGGAGGATTTCTGGCCGCAGGGAGTCGTCTTCCGAAAATTTCGAGGACGACTGTCTTATGACTCGCGTCACACGTCGCCGACTTTACGACAGTCTCAAATGTAGTTTTAAGTATTTTTATATATTCTAGTTTAAGGTATGTATCTGTTTATCTTATATATATGTTAGACTGTAAGGTATTTATTCTATGGGTCTCTGTTTTCAATTTTTAAGATCTTATTGTAAATATTGCCTGAAATAAATGAATTATATTATTATTATTCACGTTTTTGTGGGTCGTTGGCTGGTGATTTTTGACGTAGCTCCATCTAATATATGCTAAATAATTTCGATGACGTGTAGCCAGGGCCGAGTAGCTCAGTTGGAAGAGCACTCGTCCGGCAAGCGAGAGGTCCCAAGTTCGAGCCGTGGTGGGATGATTTTATTTAGCATATTTAATACGAGGGTGGATTGAAAAGTTCGCGGCCTAGTCAAGAAAACAGAATAAAGTACATACAAAAATATTTTTATTTTTCGACGTAATCTCCATTTAGCTCTATGCACTTCTTCCATCTGCTTTCCAGAGCTTCCATACCTGTTTTAAAAAAAGATTCCTCAAGGTCCTCAAAATACAGGTTAACAGCGGCTTCGACCTCTTCATTCGTTAAAAATTTCTGCCCACCGAGGTGTTTTTTCAGGTTTGGAAACAGATGAAAGTCCGAAGGTGCCAAATCAGGAGAATAAGCTGGATGTGGCAACAATTCGAAACCACAATCACGAATTTGAGCCATAGACTCGACAGAAGTGTGGACTCGGGCGTTGTCCTGGTGAAACAACACTTTCTTTCTCAGAATTCCTGGGCGTTTCTGTTTAATTTCTTCACGTAAACGGCGCAGAAGGGTGCTATAGTACGCAGAGTTTATTGTTTCGCCTTTTGGAAGGTAGTCCACCATAATGACACCCTTAGCATCCCAAAAAACCGATGCCATCACCTTGCCAGCCGACAGAATTGCCTTTGCTTTTTTCGGAGTTCGTTCACCTGATTTTTTCCATTGTTTGGATTGTTGTTTTGATTCTGGGGTATAGTGGTGAACCCAGGTTTCATCCATTGTCACAAATCTGTCAAGAAAACCTTGTGGATCAGCCTCGAACATCTCCAAACAGTCGCGAGAAATCGTGAGTCGAATTCGCTTTTGCTCTACTGAAAGCAATCTGGGGACCCACCTAGCCGAAACCTTAGAAAAGCCGAGTTCATGGACAATGATGTTTTGCGTTCGTTCATATGAGATGCCTATAGTGTCTGCAATTTCTCTGATAGTCAATCTACGGTCTTTCAATATGAGATCACACACTTTATTGATGTTTTCTTCGGTCGTAGACGTCATTGGCCTGCCGGAGCGAGGGTCATCTTCGATGTTCTCTCGTCCACGTTTAAATTCTGCAACCCATTTTTTCACAGTGGTATAAGACGGGGCAGATTCCCGTAATGTTGTTTGCATGTCATCATGGATCTCCTTTGGTGTTCATCTTTTTTTAAACAAATATTTAATCACAGCACGTTGTTCAAATTTCTCCATTAGTGAAAATTTGTTCTACACACGTATTTATATTGTTCGTAAAATTTTATTTAAACAAGATATCAAATTGAAAATTCGCGGGCTGACAATTGAATAATGACAGTTCAAAATGACGGCAGAAAAAATAACAAAAGTTTTTTTTTTAATGGCCAGGCCGCGAACTTTTCAACCAATGTAGTATATATCCCCAGACAATCACACCAACTACATGGCCCCAAAGTAAGCATAGCTTGTGTTATGAGATACCATGTAGTGAACTAGGGGGAACCTAGAATATAAATACATAAATAGATAAACACCCAGACACGGAACCTTTTTTTTTTTCTTGTTCCGTGCCGGAATCGAACCTACAACCACTAGCGTCTGAGGCGGACAGGTTTTCACCTTCAACAAAGTGGTCGTCAAATAAATGTATGAGCTTTTACTAGTAAAAAATGTAAGTTAATTGTACGCCTTACTAATAAATAATAAATATTAATCTCGGTACTTTCAAATATTAGTAGACAGGGACCGGAAAACCCCTTTATTTGATTAAGCCTATTGATAGGGTAACTCTATCAAAATCTTACCATATGGAAGTGTAACCCTCTTGATATGGTAAGCCTATCGACGTGGTAACACTTTGAATACAGTTAACTACTTTCGGATGCGCTTACCCTGTGATAGGGTTAGCCTATTTCTATCTCTTTTCCACGCATGCTGTTGAATTCGGAAGTATAATTCGAAGTGCGAGATTGAATAGATGGTGATATTTTTGATAATTTGATATTCTTAGAGATTAAATTTTCCTGCAGGTTTTAAAACCCTATTGAATCGGTAACCTTCAATAGGGTTTTCGATAGGCTTACTGCTTACATGAAGCTAACTCTATTGATATGGTAAGCCTTAAATTAGGGTAAGTCTTCGATACGGTTACCAAATTGATAGGGGTTTTTAAAACAAGTCTATGAAAAACCCAATCAAAAACCTCTTTAAGGGTAAGCGGTTCCGGTCCCTGTTAGTAGACAGGTTTACCCCATCGCCAAAG
The DNA here is from genome assembly GCA_944452665.1 of Stenoptilia bipunctidactyla. NCBI lineage: Eukaryota > Metazoa > Arthropoda > Insecta > Lepidoptera > Pterophoridae > Stenoptilia > Stenoptilia bipunctidactyla. Next base: position 16,631,269 of record OX101746.1, read on the forward strand.
TGGTCGTCAAATTAATTTTCAATTACTAAAGAAGTAGCTGTAAAATCTGGTCGCACTCAAATATTTATTTTTGTAGTTTAACAATATTTTGTACAAGGATTGCTAAAGCATCAGACGATTGGTCTCTTATTTGTTCCTCCAAAGTATCGACCCTTGTCTCCACAGAATCTATCCGATTGTTACATGAAATAATAGATTGTGATATATCCTTTCTAAATTCATTTATCCGCATCGTCGAAATTTCGGTTTTCAATAATCTAATTTCCTTCAGAATCTCCAGCTGCGGCCCATCGTAAGTGTAATTAATTTCCAATGATTGTTTCTCCGGTGTTTTATTAGATTCAGTAACAAATACATACACACATACATACACAACTTCACGCCTGTATCCCGTATGGGGTAGGCAGAACACCAGAGGTTATAAAACCATCTGATGTCACGTTTGACAAATTAGGAGGCATTATAATAGTGAAGAGAGACTATTGCAGTGACAGGGGGTCAGCCTATCACCCACAAAAAAGCCTCCCATAACACCTCGGTCCCTTAACTGACTTTTACAGTATGCCCGGGAAGAGAAGCAGCTGGCACATTCTATGTTTTTCTTTCGCTCCCAGTCCAGCATAGAAGCAGTAACAAAATCACTGCTAATCGTTTTGACTGGTGTCTCAGCAGTGTCTTTTGGCTTCGGAGCTTTGAGTTTATATCCAGGACAGGACCACTGGTTATTAACCTTGGCATTATCTAGTATCCCGACGCATGACCGATGAAACATGACAGTACACTTATTACATTTGGCGGCTTCGAACATGGTAATAAATCTTCCACAAGCTCCACAACTAATCTTTGGTGCCATATTTTGCCACAAAAACAAGCATTTCTATTCAAAAAAAATTTTAAAAAGTTATGAGGAATAAAAAAAAGTACTTTTTTTTCGTAGGTATTGAGCCGGGAACGTCGCAATCAATAGTCAAAGTTCATAACCACTCGACCGTAAGGACGTCACGTGTGTTGCTCAAATTAAGCAGATAACTTTTATGATAATAAACAAAATCCCTTTGGCTATCCAACGGTCTTGCTTGTACAATATAAGTCTAGTAAAAAATGCTCGTAGGTCGAAATTCGCATGAAGATAGTTTTCCTTGGTGACGAACTTGTTATCATTTCATTCGACACTGACATTTACTGAGTACAGAATTCGTACAGTATCTAAAATGTCCTAAGTGCATTATACGCGATAGAACTTACAAGTTCGACAGTTTCAAACGAATTATCAGCAAAATGGGTCATGGTTCAGTTGGTTTGCTAGTAAAGTCGTTTTCATAAAAGACGTCCCGTGCATTGATCTTATGTCAAACACATAGGGTGTATTATCGCTTAAATCGCGGGACTTCTTTAATGAAAAGGACTCTATGTATCAATCCACGTTTCGCGGGAAAACCTGCGGCGTGAAAAAATAAAATTACATAGATCCTTCAATATCATATCAATATCTGTACAGTTATGTATTTTTATTTTTTTAATTTTTTTTAATTAATACCATACCAAATTTCATATTACAATACATATACAATTATGCTTATTTAATAGACAGTAATATAATATATTATAGTTAGAATACCAAATACATAATGACACAGAATTAAATACCATATAAATGACTAATGAAACGCAAAAAAAAAATTTCATTAAACTCACACTAATTTTATAACCATAAACTCGCACATAACTAGGTACATAACCATACACGTACATACGAACACGCACACGCACACACGATCACACACACCCAGACCGGTGAGATTTTACCTTCTTATGTTGTTTTTTTATTATGATTTATTTTATGTTCCTTAACGTCTTGTGTTGTTTTTTTTTATGTTTTTTTAACTTGGTTTTAGATTATTTAGATGTTTTTAATACTATAAACATAAAAATTTATTTTATTTTTTATTTAATGTTAATTTCATTTTTAATTTCATCTTTATATAACAATTGTAATTTTCAAAAATTTTTTTTTAAATTTTAAATCCTATTATTATGTACATCATGGATTTTACTATATAGTTTGTGTATTTCTGTTTTTGGCCATATGAATAATAATTATAATTTTTCTATGTATCATATATATCACTGTAGAAATACCTGTCAATCTAATATATAAAATTCTCGTGTCACAGTTTTCGTTGCCATACTCCTCCGAAACGGCTTGAACGATTTTGATGAAATTTTTTGTGCTTATCCGGTATCTATGAGAATCGGCCAACATCTATTTTTTTTTATGGCAAAACAACGTTAGCAGTCAGCTATTAAATAAATAAATACTCACGTGGTATGAGCCTTGTAGTCACACAGGCCGCACTTGTATATGTGTGAGTGCGACGTGGAGATATGTGCGCGGAGCTGTCGCTCCGTTTTGTACCGAAGCTGGCAGATATCGCACACGGACGTACCATTGCTCTGAACAATAATATTGTTATGTATGTTACATGTTAGATTTCAAAAATGAAATAAAAATTAAAACACTCGTCACATGATAATAAATAATCAATAAAAGAAAAATGTCGTCAAATTCAAATTCCATGCTGGAATGGGAACAAGAAATAAACGACCAACAAGAATTGACGACCAGCTGGTGTAGTGGTGACATACATTGCCTTCTATGCCAGAGGTCCTGGGTTCGAATCCCGGCGGCGGCGGATATTTGTGTGATGAACACAGATATTTGTCGTCAAGTCATGGATGTTTATATGTTTATTTAAGTTTATTCTAATAAAAAAATATGTATTTATTCGATATGTATGTTTATGTATTTCTTAAGTATATCGGTTATCTAGTATCCATAACACAAGTTCTTTAAGAAACTTAATTTGGGCTAGATAATGTTGTGTGAGTGTCAGAAATATTTATGTGTATCAGCTGCTTCTCTTTCCGAGCATACTGTAAAAGTAAGTTAAGCGACAGAGGTGTTATGGGTGGTTTTTTGGGGGCAACAGGCTGACCCCTTGTCCCTGTAATAGTCTCTCCATCATTATAGTGCCTCTAAATTTGTCAAACGTGACATCAGATGGTTTTATAACCTCTGGTGTTCTGTCTACCTCATAAGGGATTTAGGCGTGAAGTTATAAAATTCAAAATGTCTACACTCACATAAATTTTTAATATCAAAAGAAAATTAGATAAAAAAAATCAATTAAATGGAAAAAGCCGAGTTTCACTCGTAGATGAATTAATTAACTTAGTATTAGTCTGTAATGACGAGTTTTCTGACAGCTCATAAAGATTAGTTCAAAAAACCTCTATGGATGGCACTTTAAAAAATCCGAAGGCGTTCAGTCTATAAACTATAATGTAGGTAAGTGGTATCTACTCTCAAAGGTTATTTATAAGTTCAAATTCTGATACAGACGTCAATTAATTTATTTTACTTTTAAAACGCAGTGTGGAATAAATGGCTATATGAAAGACAAGACGCCTTTTGCAAAGCGCCATCTATCGAAGACTTTTGTACCATTTTTGTAACGTTTTGTTTTTTTTATGAGCTTTCAGAAAACCTCTCATTAAATGTAAAGTTACAATGCAATGACATCCTTTATAATGTTTTGTCATTTTAAAAGTCCTTGACACTATAAAACATTTTATCCAATAAGAAATTAGATAATTTTTATACTTAATTTTTATACTTTTTATACTTTTACGGCAATTTCTATACTTAGACGGCAACTTATTACATAATGAGAGCATCCTTTATAAAAAGTGGTATATACCTTGGCAAATTTATTGAATCTCATGGTATTCTTAATTGTTACGTTAAACTGTCATACACCCATTACAATAGGGTTTAATTGTATCGCTCAGTAGAAAAAATAAAAATATGGCCCCACAAACTTTTTTACAAATAGTCGCTGTTGATGAACACAGCTACTACTTCGCGATATCTCATTGATAATACTACGGAGTAGTACTACAAAAGGTCTTTATTTTAATGGATTCATTCATAATTAACATTGGCTTTGGTTAATATGTAAGCAAATATTAATTTCCTTGTAAAAAAATACAGAGGTTTACTTAGCGTTTTTGTGGGCGATAGGTTGACTCCCTGTCACTACAGTAGCCTCTCTCTATCATAATAATACCTCCAAATTTGTCAAACGCGACATCAGATGGTCTTGTAACTTCTGGTGTTCTTCCTACCCCATAAGGGATACAGGCGTGACGTTATGTAGGTATGTAAAAATACATACCTCTTTTTTGCAAAAAAAAAATCAATAAATGATACTTATTGAGTAAAAAATTTATACCTTATCATGTTTCGCCATATGCAGTTGGTACGCCTTCAAGTTGATGTATCCTTTGTAACAAAAGTCGCACTTGTACGGCGACTCCAAATAGTTGACAGACTTGGCTCTCTCCTTCACTTCTTCAAGCTGCTCTTTCTTGCTCAGGATTATTATCTGGGCGGACGTATGAACTGGAAATAATATTTATTTTTTCTATATTATCATGTATGAAAAGATTTATAAACGTGGACGAAGCGAAAGAGGTATGTCTGGATCGTAGCCCTTATCTCTGCTTACCCCAAAGACATGCGTGAAGTTATGTATGTATGTACTTACATTCATGTGCATTAATATGTACACACTTCGTAACTTAGTCGGTTGTGATAAGGTTCAAATTTCAATGAAAATGTATACATCTTATTAGACGTGACTGTACTCGCACACAATTCGAATATAGTTTAATGCAATAGGATACAGGCTTCAGTGTAGAAATGGCGGCCTTTCATCAAAATATGATCTTTTCCAGGCAAACATATAACATTTTAGTATAATCAGGTATAATATACCTAGGTATAAAAAAAGGTATATAGTTACATTATGAGCTACATAGACATAATAAAACTACTTATAAATGTACTGTATAGATACTTAGTCTGGCCATAAATACTGTTACAATTAAAAATAAACAAAATATTACATTTTAATTTGGAATCTATCATTTTATATGATTTTTCGTAGTGTTTTCTCATTTTGGCGCCAACACATTGTACAATATTTTGCGTTATTAAAATGGAGTGGGGTGATAAAGAAAACCGAATCCCTGTGATTGCATTACACAAAGTAGGTATGGAGCCAAATTCAATTTTAAAACTCTCCATACGCTTGGTATTAGTGAAATATTTGTGTACCGGGCTATTAATAGGTACAATGAGACCTCCTCTGTTTGTGACAGAAAAATATATGGCGGTCTACGTAGTTTTCGTACGAAAAAGATGGTCAAAGCAGTAAGAGCTCTTGCACATTATAAGACACGGACACAATACAAGAAAAATGTCTTGTCTGGTGTATCGTACACATTCATGCAATTCGTCTTATCCTCAGTCTGTAGCCACAATTTTTATTTAAATAAAAGCGTGGGCACTACACGTCTTTTCGCTAACGCAGCCGCGCCGAATGTGCACGCGCAAACTTGTTTACATAGCTGAGTAGATGTGGTGTCTAAGCAGGACGTCTTGTGTAGGCACGACATCGAACATGCAGCCGACAAAATGACTAGTATGCGCGTGTCTTATCCGACATAAGAAAAAATATCTTGTAATATGAATGGTCTGATATAACAATCATTACAACTGAATTTCTTATACGACATTTCTCATAAGACACAAGAAAGTTTCTTATAATGTGCAAAAGTCGTAAGGGGAAGAATCCGAAGAAATCCTCTCTGAAAGCAAAAGATTTTATCTCGGGAGATGAAGATAGCACCTAGAACCATGTCGCGTATTTACAAGATGACTTACGACTTGCGGCCTATAAGAGACGCACTGATCATTTCTTAAGGCGCTGCGCAGACAACAGACTATCCGTGACGCACTTTTTAGTCTGTGAAAATAGAACCTATGCAAATATATGCAGTAACGCACACGACGCGCAAAAAGTCCAGCGCACAATCATTTGACAAACTTTTGTATAAAAGGCTTACAAACTAAATAATTAGCACTAGTTTCCGGCTCCTTTCGGTTGCAAATTGACATCCAGTTACAAAATTTGAGAATAAAAAGAAAAATAGTTAACCACCGATTTTTACTAATAACTAAAATCTTTTTGTGCGATCTGCGCTGCACCCAACTGATAATTTAAAAATGGATAGGATGGTAAAATCGAAACAACTATTTCGTTTACGGATGAGATTTTTTTTACAGTTGAGCAACATTTTAATAAACAAAATGACCGTATTTATGCTCAAAGCGATTAAAAAGCTTCCCAATTAGTCGAAAGAGTGCAACGTGGGCATTTTCCGACATCAGTGATGGTTTGGTGGGTGACTGGCTATGAAGGGGTGATTGAGCTATACTTTTGTGAAAAAGCTAGCAAAACATCGGCACAAGTGTATCAAGATACCATTCTTGAGAAGGTAGTTAAGCCCCTTAACAACACCATGTTCAATAACCAAGAGTGGTCCTTCCAGCAAAACTCGACGCCGGATCGTAAAGCTCGGTCCACGCAGTCTGGTTGAAAGCGAACTGAGCCGAAGACTGGCCGTCGTCTGGTCCCGATCTGGATTAGTAGTCAGTTTTAGAGAGTACGGCTTGCTCTAAACGCCATGATAATTTGGAGTCCCTAAAACAATCCATAAGATTGGCAGTGAAGAATTTTCCTATTGAAAGGGTGCGTGCTTCTATTGATAACTGGCCTCAACGTTTAAAGGAATGTATAGCAGCCAATGTAGACCACTTCGAAATATTTTTATGTTTTAAATTGTTTTATATTTGTCGGCGATAACGATATGTTTGCGATATTAACTTCATGGTAGCGGAAGTATGTTGGTAGTACTGTTAAAGAGGGCCGCTAAATGCAATGACTGACATTCGATTGCAGCGCCATAGGTTATATCTTGAAGTATTGTGATGGCAAGTGACAGATAGACGGTTAGGAAGGCTAGGCGTGCGGACGTGTCTCAAACTGACGGTTAATATTAGCTCGGTATTAATTGGTTTTAGCGTTGTAATGGTAAAGTAATAGCGGAACGTAACAGCGACTAAAGATTGTATTGTGAATAAGCCTGTATCTTAACCAAGCCCACTCTCGGTACTTAGTAACTGCCTTGTGATTATTTCTATCGTGTTTAATAAGCTTCATCGCTCACATATTTATTTATTAAACTTACACACTCTAAAAGTAATGAAATATTATTCAACCGACTTCCAAAAAAGGATATATATGTATATATAGATATCCCTTTGGGCACTTTGTGGATCCAACGTGCCGTATAGGTAGTAATTCGTTGATCCATTTTTACTTGTTGATCCGGGTGTCCTTTATTGATCCATTGCCAGCTGACCATAAATTTGTAGCTCCGTTCGGAGCCACAAGTGTCACGAAGAGTTATAATAATAATTTAGGTATTTTTATACAAATCTACCTTTTTGGCGTATTTGCAGTTGTTGATCCAATTCAAATGGGCCAATCAGGGCGCATCATTTTCCAAAGGCTACCTCATTGGCACGTTTGGACTACTATATTACTGGCTACAGTAACATAATTATGTCTAGCTAGTATTTCAAATTCTCCTCAAAGTAGTAGAGAATCTTGTCTTTAAAAAGGAAAACTCACAAGAAAGTAATCGCTCCACTCATCTTTATGTGCTTGTGTTTATTTTGTCGATTCTGAATAAAAAACTTTATGTTGATCGAAAGAGATTATATTTTCGTTTTCGAAAAATAATAAAGCAATTATGTGAACAATAGAAGAAAGACAATGGTAATTCCCAAAGAGTCTTTCATAATCATCTCATAAAAAATACCAATTGACAGACCCAGTAGTCATTTTATTTGAAATAAAAAAAGAGAAACAAGAATTGTGGCTAGAATTAATAAAAGACTTAAAATAATTGTTTTATTGAGCACTTTGAGCTCATTTCAGCTGAAACGCTTTCCGTGAAGCAAATAAAATAAAACTTGTCTTTAATTCAAAGGAAATATTGCGCAAAGAGGCAGTTCTTGGATTTTATATTTTTATTATAAATTCTTTTTGTAAATGTTGTTTATGTAAGTATTAATTTGCATCCAAGTTCGTTTATGCAGAACTGGCTCCTTGCGCAATACTTCTTCGCATAAGGCTTTTCCTGGATTTTTTTTCATTTTTATAAATTGTTTTTGATGTCGCATTACTGCTTCAACCTCATCACTACTCGATTTGTTGAGTTTTCATTCGTCTTATTGGTTTTGGTACAGTTATTTCTTCATCAGATACATCATCGGATTCATCGGTGATGATTTGTTTTTTCTTTTTTGAATACTTTGAACGTTTGAGTGATAGAACTTTCGGTGTCCGATGACTGCACCTGCTTTGGAGCACTTTTTTGTTCACTTATCATTTTATTTTTGGTTTCGTCAATTGTAAGTTTGTTTATTATTTCTTTGTTCTTTTGTTTAGAAACTTTTTTATCGGTAAATATTTTTTGTGTCTTTCTTGTTTTTCTATTCAGTTGTTTTTCTTGAACATAATTTACTCTTATTGTTTCTTATTTTCTCACTTTTTTCTTCACATATAGCGCTTTTATTTTGGTGATCATTCTCTTTATTATTTTATTCATTTATTTTACTGTTTCTTGGATCTTTTTGGAGATACTCTTTTCTCAAACATACTTAGAAATGTGAGCATTATTTTGACAATCTTCTTCGAGATAAATCAAAATTGCCGTACCTACTGCCCAGATACATGCGGACAGCGGCCGGCAAAATGATTTTTTTATGCATTTTTATGGAAATCCATATCTGTCGTGTTTTGCGGCCAGATAAATTACTGCGTAAACTCATATCTGTTTTGTAAATAAAAAATGGAATGACCTTTTACTTCGAAACATGGCTACCAAGGAGGTATCTAATAAAAGGTTTTATTTAAGTTTCGAACTGACTTGCAAATAGAAAGCTGTGTATTGACAAAAAAAAACAAAGGAACAACAACTAGGCATTGATGAACTCACGAATGTGTGCCTCGGCCTACATTTGTACGTTCGTCCGTCAATGCTTCAGTTGCTGGCCGCTGTAGTAATGTACCTACTATTAATATCATTGGTACACGCGTGGCTTTTAACCTGCAACCTTTGGAATGAAATGCATACGTACGCCCGAACCACTATGCCAGCTAAATTCTGATATTTCTCCGTCCCCAAACAAATATATTAGTTTTGTTAAAACCATTAGGTTTTTACCTACCAAAATTATAAAGGTTTATTAAGGTAATACCACATGCAGAAATTTACTCAGTAAAGCCCGTCACAGACGTATTCGTAGACGTAGACGTATACACATGTTTTCTAAGTGACAAAACAATTTTCAATTTCCGTCCTATTCCGCCAAAAAATCACTATCCACACCTTACTATTGTTGCTGCAGAACACTTGAGATGATTGTAGAAAAAACACATGTACTTACCATTAGGTGTATGAAAAGGCAATCCGTTAGAGATCGGCTTCACTGCAAATCTTGTTATAAATATAGAATTTATTTGCATTCCGTATTAGTCGACTCCATATCTTATGTGTTTAATTATGTCTCCGCCTCTCTTCCTCCGCAATTCATTAATGCAAATCCAAAATACATTATGTTTACGGTTTTCACTTGGAAAATATGATATGAGCGAAATCGTAACAAGTAACTACAAGTAGCTACCATTTACAATAAATTTCAAAAATGATAATTGCTTATGTCAAATTCATGATTGAGAAAAGATCTGTGCTCGCACCGCTGAAGCCTTATAAATACTAACATCCTTTTAATATACCTAGCTAGCATGCAACATTCACAATTTTATGTAGGTATTAGTCACACACGAAAATTTCACACAATCCAAACCCAAACTTTGCTTCATAGGTATTACAAACCATAAATTGACAGAATTTCGACAAATCAGGTAGGGTCCTTAACTTTTCTGCAACTTTGGTCTGGATACCTAGTTCAACTAAAAAAAAAAAATATTTTAGAATAGATAGTTGGAACGACGTGTATACAGGATATAAGGTATACAGGATTATATAGCAATGTGTTAACGGCCAAATGGGCTTTTTCAAAAAAGGGTAAGTTTAACTTAACTTAATTTCCATCTTCATGCATTTTTTAACGAAGTTTAAATTACCAGAAATGTGCCAACAGCAGAATTAATTGACAGTTAAATGTAAGTGACAGCCCTTCAAACTTAATTAAATTGGGCACTTGATGCACTGTATTTTATTATATTATGATTTGTTAACTAATACATGGGAATAATTGCTAAGGGAGCATAAATTATTATCGTAACTACGTAACTTAACTAACGTAGGTACGTAACTTGGTATAAGTTCTTTACTTTATAACTTATAACTTCTCTTGTCGGGACTTCATTTAGAAAAAATCGCTTAACTACTACTAAATGTAAAACACATACCTTGACCTTCATTTTTGTCTTCATTCATTTTTCACGACTAAATTTCGACGTGCAAACAGTTCAAATATCGCATTCAAATTGAGAGATTAAAATGGCGCAGCAGAGCAGACCGAGGCCTAAAGGGCGCGGGATGTGGTGTACGGTGCTCCCCCCCTCCGTGCCTTAACCGTTACAACCGAGGCGGATCTAACAATGTATGGCGCATTGCGAATACCTAGTACGAGTATATAAATGGATCAACACAAGTAATTAATATTTGAAATATATTCAGAGCCAAGTAGTCTTTCGTACATTTAAAAAAATTTGCCAATACGGATCCACAATTGCATGAAATTGTTGAAAAAATATTTTTCAAGTATAGGTTCTATCGACGAATACATTTGGCAACATCGCATAATAGAATGCTACGTTGCCATTTCGCCCGAGAAATACGCAACTGGGTTCAAGTTATTCGATGCAAAAGGCGGAGTCAACAATGTACGGGGTCGTGGCTGGATCAACTAAGTGCGCAAAGAGGAGATATTTCGGAATTGATTTTGAAAATTGTTGTTTCATATGATAGAGGATACTTCATAGTTGGCCCCATTTAAATTTCATCGAAATCGGTTAACGGTCGGAAACAATATGTATGATTTCGGAGAATGTTTATGTTGATGACACTCTCAACTCAGCCAACGTTTTGACGTGAAGCCGGTTTTTTTAATGCTCTGCATTCGTTGATTATCTTTATGAACAATATTTATGGCACGACTAGGTATATAAATATCAAACTTGTGTTTCAAACATTAGGTACTATCGAAAACACCTCCACCTGACCACCACTAATTTCATTTTTGCTAGCACTCAAAAAATATTTATATACACGGAACATAAAACACAAGAGGAAAGGGCATCGCTTAATAATTCATTAGGAATAGCTGTCACCAAACTAAAACATTTACATTTTACGCACACTGAAATATATCCAATTAAAGCGGTCATAATTTGGTGAAATCAAGAAGACATAAGGACTATTACGAATAAAAGAATATCAACTATATTACACTTGAAATAGAGTAGAAGTTAGTAATAACACTTAGTGATTTATGTCAGAATTCTATCTACATGCTTTTAGTTGATTCTGTCAACTTAGTTATGCTCTTCGACGATAGATGTCTATCCAAAAACGCGTTATGCAATTTTAGATTTTATTTCAATGAAATACATGTCATTTTTCATTTACACTAATATTTTTTCCGAATTAATTGGCAAGAACGATTAACGAAACATAAAAAATGAAATTAAACAAAAATAGCGACTTACCGATGATAGGAAACACCTGATCGTATTAAAGTTTTAGTACCACTATTGTTTTTACACTCTAGAACAGAACATCGAGTCATTTTATGGGTTTTTTTGTAATGGAACACACCGGCAAAAGACGTCACAAAGCGTTGTAATCACGAGAGCGACTGACTCGAGTTAAGTCTCACTAGTCTTAACTTTGGCACGTGCGCCACGCCCACACGTCCCTTCCTCTTGTGTTTTAAGTTCCGTGGTAATATAGCAATAGTAAAATAGTTCAGCGCCGCAGCACCTTTTCACAGCTGATATTAGTGATGGGAAATACAAAAGGATTCAAAGACACCGATGCCGCCGATGAAATCTATTATTAAGAACGATATCGATATTGTGAAATCGATTTTCTAACAGACAGACATACATACATTAAACCTTGATTTGCGTTATCTATGTAGATGTATGTCTGTGTGTACAACTTATTATATAAAATATCTCACTTCTCTCTCTTTTCTTGCGAACTGTATCACTTTTATCCAATGGTTGTTGATTCAAAGGGATTGTTCGTTTTGCTATTTTTTCCAAGGGAATATCATCTTCGGATTCTGACGATATGAAGTCTTTTGTATCATCAACGACTAGACCACCGGGAGATTGTATGTCATTGTAATCTGTAGACAAAGAACAAAATATATAAGATATAGTTATTCAAGTATTCATGAAGTCGTTGTGGCGCCGGCATTACTGTGCATATCATACGATATCGCAGGTTAAGCGACGTTCGACGCGGTCGGTACTTGGATGGGTGACCGGCGACCATTCATTTCTCACGACAACTTCCGTACTTCGGAGGGCACGTTAAGCAGTCGGTCCCGGGTGCTGTATACTTGTATACAGTAGTCGTTAGGGTTTGTCAGAAGCCATTTCGGCGCCCTGAAAATTCTGACATCCATCTACCAGCACTGTGCCAGCTTGGTGGATTATGGCCTATACCTCCCCGTCACCCAGGGGAGACACTCATAGCCCTGCAGTGGGCTCAATACAAAGAGTTGTGATGAGTATTCAGCGAAACAAGCTCTAGAAACAAGCCTTATGAAACTACGATGAGAAATAGTCTTAATTGTATTCTTTACGATACCTAATCCAAAATATAGTAAACAAGCTGAATCGGGAATATTATGAAACTGCATTGAAATGAAATGATGTGATTAGTTAGTTCTTACATTACATATCTTGCTATCATAACAATTAACGATGGTATGGATCTTTTGATTAATTGTTTTTCTACGGTTTAGTGTAATTTTATGGTAAATTAATGTTTGTTCATGCTTCTATGCTGGACTGGGAGCAAAAGAAAAACATAGAATTAACCAGCTGCTTCTCTTCCCGGGCAAGCTATAAAAGCCAGTTAAGGGACCGAGGTGTTATGGGAGGCTTTTTTGTGGGCGATAGGCTGACCCCCTGTCACTGCACTAGTCTCTCTCCACTATTATAATGCCTCCAAATTTGTCAAACGTGACATCAGATGGTTTTATTACCTCTGGTGTTCTGCTTACCAAATACGGGATAAAGGCGTGAAGTTATGTATGTATGTATGTATTAATGCTTGTTTTGATACATTTTAAGGGTAGTAACGTTTTTATGTACAAATCAATTTTTTCATGTCTCATTTTGATGTTAAATAATAAGGTTTCATATAGTTTTATAATGTTGAATTATTATGTAGGTAACTACTAACTACGGTGTTTTTGCCATAATTTTATGTTTTATCATGTTTGAATAGTGTATGAAAGAATGATCATCAGTCATCGATCGCGCGTCGTGTCACTCGCACGCACCGTAGCGAAAAAATAAAATAAGTACTACCCGACCGACCGTACAAAATGAATTGTACTAAGTGTAACAAAACTGTATCCGAAGGAGTGAAGTGTGGTCAATGTCAAGGACATCTTCACTACAGCTGTGCAGGAGTAGCTGAAGCAACCTATCGGAAGATGGGTGCTGAGAAAAAATCTGCATGGAACTGCGTAAAATGCCGTACCCCGCAGACGCCGACCGTTACTACCGGCAGCACTTATCAAAAAACATGCTGTAACAATAACTCTGCCATGATCGAAGAAATAAAACAATTAAGAGAAGATTTCACTTTGGGAATACAAAATCTCACATTAAAATTAACCGAAATAGAATCCAACTTGAGTCGTTTTGATGAACGTCTTACCGTAGTTGAGAACAAAGCGAACTTAATAATGAAGCTACAATCCGACCTAGCAACCTCCAAAGACAAAATTACTCAACTGGAACACATAAATAATGAACGTGAACAATTTGGAAGAATAAACAATGTCGAGATATCTGGTATACCTATAACAAAAGGAGAAAATCTAAACCATATATTACACTGCATATGTAATAAGATCGGATTAAACATAAGTGATACGGATGTGAACAGTATTAATCGCGTGCGTCGTTATACACAAATTGAACCTGCGAATAATAGTGGTGATGGTGTTAAAACAAAGCCGAGACCGCCAGCAATTATCGTGAATTTCACGCGACGCCGGAGCAAGGATCAGCTGTTAGCGGCGGCGCGGGCGCGCCGTGGCCTTACTACCTGCGACCTGGACCTTTCGGGTCCCTCCACACCTATCTACTTTGGAGACCACCTCACGCCGCGTAACAAGCTGCTGCTGAAACGTGCTCGAGAACTCAAGGCCCAATTAAATTACTCATATCTATGGATTCGAGATTGCAAAATAATGATGCGTAAATCTGATAAATCCCATATTACATATATATCTAGTGAGAGTGATTTTAAAAAATTAAAGTGACAATTTCAATTTTGTTATATAGTTCCTACACTTATTACAGTAAACTATAATCCAACGGTAAAGTTAACTTGCTTTTTTCATAAACCGAATAATTATTGTAATGATGTTACATGTCAGTCATTTTTCCTATCAATAATATATACCTACCACTGCCAAATAATAAAACCTTTTCATAAAGTAATATTTCGTGCTCATTTTGTGTTCTTGTTCTTGTTTATAATAACATATTATTTCTTGTTGGTTCCCGTAAAAATCATAGTTAAACAGATAATACAAACTTATTACTTATTCGTTTACAAACATTACTTGGTTTACTATAATTGCATACCTTTATTAAGTGTTAACTACTTCCATATGTTTTATATTTCCAATCTATTGGTACCTACATCGCTCATATCTACGACGCAATATAAAGTTGTTAATTTGTTTAAATTCATACTTAGATATGCCTTCTAAACAATTTAATGGTTATTATCAAAATGTGCGGGGACTTCGAACTAAATCACTTAATTTCTTTGCAGAGGTTTCGCAGTCTGAATATGATTTTATATGTATCACAGAAAGCTGGCTTACAGCTGACTTCTATGATCGTGAATATTTTGACAGTAGGTATGTAGTTTATCGATGTGACCGGTGCGCTAGCGCGAGCGGCGAGCAGCGCGGCGGCGGGGTCATCGTCGCTGTCCGCGTCGAGTATGTATCACTGCGGCGAGACTGGCCGACGCCCGCGGCTTCGGGTTCTGAGTGCGTATGGGTCATAGAACACATATACCATAGAGTAACTTATATACTGGTATAGAGTCGTCACTAACAAATTTGGTACTAGCGCGATCTAGCGGAAAACAACCGTACCTTGACAAGCAAAACCTAGCTGCGCCGCTCTAGCTTGTGTTCTCAAGAAGGGTAATTTTAAATAATAACTTTGACTTTGGAACAGCTAGATTCGTAAAATTACGGGTTAATCAGGTTTGGGTATGATGAATCCAGCAGTTCAATCAAAGTCTATGTATTGAAGTAAATAAAAAACAATTTAGCAGTTGCGTGATTTATTAGGTTTTCTTTTTTTTTATATTCAAATGCACACATTTTCATCTTGTCATAATTTAAATCTTATTCTGATTTAGGCACACAACAACCTGTTTCACTAGTATACATAATTGTAATAATCGGTGTCCTTGTAACGTGCATAAGTCCAACGTGTTATGCGAAGAATTCAGAGTCCGGGAGCTTGCCAAAGTTGTAGAAAATTTATAAAACACAATCCAGAGCACATTCACGAGTCACGAGAGGAAACGGAATGAAAAAATTCATTCTTCACTCATGTCAGTCTCTCAATCACTTTCGTTTTGACATTTTGAGCATCAACATAGTAGAGCTTTATATAGTAGTATTACTAAAAACTTCAAGATTTTCCTAACTTTAAATCATTGCATAAAACCTATTTTATGTCACTATCCACTGTGGATTAAATAATGTATTGGGTATTTTTTGCAGTCATAAAAAGACATTTTCATATGCTTGGAACGCACCCAATTAGAAAAATCTACGATTTTTTTGTATTTATGATTCAATTTAAATATTAAATATATCACCTTATATAGCGGATAAAATAATATTAATTTTGTATCAACTACTTAAAGCACAATATATTTTTTCAGGAACCGTTGAGCAAAAGTGACTATTGGTTTAAAATGGAACATAATCTTTACCGTGTTGAGAATAATGCCATCTATCGGAAAGCATCAATACTTTTACCACCAGAGCGAATTCTAAGGAAAGGGAAAGAATACTAAGTGAAAAAACACTGACATATACTCAAGAGAAGAAGTACAACTTCATACATTAAAAGTTAAGACTAGACGCCATCTGAAAACGGTCCACAAAGCTAATATGGCGGGAATTTCAAACATTTCAAACGACTTCGAGATTTCAATTTGCTCTGGTCTGAATAAAAATAAGCAAATACTTGCAAACTTGTTAGGTGAAATACCATATGTATCAGTTCTGTTAGGTTTGCTTATTTTTATTCCGACTGGCTAAATATAAGGTTAACTTGATGAACAATAAATAGAACAATAAATAAGTTTTTGATGTTTTTATTTTGTTTAATACAACAAAAATTACAACAAAAATTGTGGATAAATTGACAAATTGACTCTTTCTTAAAAATACAAATTCACACTGACGCGAGTTTCTTCAAGCAATCAGGGGGAGAAAAGTCGATTAAATCACAAGAAAACTTAAAACACAAACACAATTTAAAAATATCGCAAAACCGCAATCGCGAAAAAGTATTTTCCTATTGTGAAGTAGACGTTAATTTTTGACATTTCTTTTTATGTCTGTGTTGCTATATTCAAATAACATCGATTCGCTAATTCATTCGATTATGTAATACGGTCCCTTCGATTATGTAATACGGTCCCTTTAAATATTTGTTAAATTATTTATTAATGATGAAGAAGTCATGAAAAGCTTTCGTTTAATGTTATTTCTAATTAAAGCGAAGATTTCTTGAAGAAAAATATGAATAAGTGTAAACTCAAAAAAATACTGCGATGTATTCGAACAATCGATTGAATATTTTTTTTCATGGGCTACACTGGTATCATTCTTGCTCTTTTCCTCTTATTGTGTTCTGTCTTCTTCACTCTGACTCCAGTATGTAGTCTGCACCATCTCCATACATTGTCGACGCCCCCTGGTATGGGTTTCTATTTTATTGGAACAAAATAAGTACCTAAATATTGCATGTTTGTATACTGTGCAAGGGGCGGGTCACAGTGACGCAATTCGTGCATTTTTGGATATCACTAGTGATTTAATGACGGAAAGACCCAATGATATATTTTTGATTACCGGTGATTTTAATATTTCTAAAGCAAATTGGGTTGACACTGAGTCAAATCATTCCAACTTAATAACTAATGGAGATTTCTGTAGTCAATTGTTAAGTGATTTTTTATCTTTTTCAGACACAAAACAATTTAATAATGTTCGTAATGTAAACAATCGTATACTGGATTTAATAATAAGCAATACGGATTGTCGAGTTGAAGGTTGTCAATCACCTTTATTAGCGGAGGATTCACATCATAGGTCCCTTATTTTGGAAATATCAGTTGTAAACATACAATATATAAAAACAAAGTTTTCGAGTACTTATGATTTTTGTGGAGCTAATTATGAGGATTTGAACGAAGAATTACTAAAAATTTACTGGCGTGATACGCTGGGTTCCTTATCGTTGGATACTGGTATAGATGTTTTTTATAATATCTTAAATAACTTAATATCACTTTATGTACCCTTTCGTACTGTTAAATCTTCTTGTTCTTCTCCCATATGGTACACAAAGGCATTAAAAAAGGTTTTGGCTGAAAAAAGAAAGTACCATAGGCTATGGAAAAGTTATAATAATCCATTAGATTATGAAAGTTTTAAGATACTTAGAAAACGGGCAAAATTATTGGAAAACGAATGCTATAAAAATTACATTGAATTCTCTGAACATAATATTAAGATGAATTCTAGGTATTTTTGGACTTTTGTTAAAAATATAAAATCGACAAACAAATTACCTCAAACTATGTACTATAAAGGTTGTGCTGCAACTGAAGGGGAAGAAATTTGTAATTTATTTAATGAACATTTTCGCTTAGTTTTTGAACCGGCTAATTCAAACTTATTACCTGAACACTTAGACCCCCCTCAGAATGCTCCAATTGACATAAGCACTATAGAAATAACCCAAAGCGTTGTTCTGAAATATTTAAAGTCTGTCAATGTAAATAAAGGGGCTGGCCCTGATGGAGTACATCCGTTGCTTATAAGTAAGTGTTCTTCCGCGTTGGCTTTACCTCTAACAATTTTATATAATAAATCATTAAAGGAAGGAATAGTCCCAACTATTTGGAAAACAGCATGGATTACCCCTGTTCCTAAAGGTACAGCTAGCCCAGACATTGAGAAGTACCGTGGCATATCCAAATTATGCCAATTCGGTAAAATTATGGAAAAAATTGTTACAGATCAAATTTTTCAATGTGTTAGAACTGTAATAAATCCTAACCAACATGGTTTCTATCCAGGTCGCAGTGTGGAGAGTAATCTCCTTATCTTCACTGAACTAATATTAAATGCAATGAACAATAATCACCAATTAGACGCAATTTACACTGATTTTGCCAAATGTTTTGATAAAATTTGTCACTATACCTTAATGACTAAGCTTTGGAACCTTGGAATACACGGTGATTTGTTCCGATGGATTAAATCCTACATACACAATAGAAGCCAGGCAGTGGTTGTTAGCGGATATTTATCACAATATGAAACCATAAGTTCTGGAGTTCCCCAAGGTTCACACTTGGGACCCTTATTGTTCAACTTATACATTAACGACATTAATAATTTTGTTCAGGGATCAAATCTCTTACTTTATGCTGACGACACAAAAATTTTTAGAATAATAAAAACTGTAGAGGACTGCGAAGCTTTACAACGTGATTTATTTAAGTTTGAAAGGTATTGCCATGACAATAAAATGTACTTAAATTTGGATAAATGTCATGTTATTAGTTATAGTCGAAAACTAAATACAATCACGCATGATTATAATCTTTGTGGTAAAAAAATTTCTAGAGTAACACAGATTCGTGACCTGGGTGTCATCATGGACTCCAAACTTACATTTATCCCTCACATAGACTTTAGTACTAATAAGGCTTATAAACAACTAGGATTTATTTTGAGGATAGGCAAGCCTTTTAAACACTCCTTGACTTACAAAGTCTTATACAATAGTTTTGTTCGTCCTAATTTAGAATTTGCTTGTACTGTCTGGCATCCCTTCTTTAGGTCTCATATTGATAGAATTGAAATCATCCAAAAAAAGTTTATTAAATCTCTTGCCTACAGAACAGGTTATTCTTACATAGACTATGAAACCTCTTCTAAGCGATACAACTTAATGTCATTGGAAACCAGACGAAATTATTTTAATGCCATTATGATGTTTAAGATCTTGAATAACATTGTTGATTCTCCCGCATTATTGCAAAATATCTTATTTCGAGTGCCTCGTAGATGTGAGCGACTAAGTGTTAAGAGAGACTTATTTTTTGTAGAAAAAAGCAGAACTTGTTATGCGCAAAACAGCTTTGTTAAAAGAACATGTACCTTTTATAACTGTTATTTGAAGGATATTGATTTGTTTTTAGGCCACTCGCTGGCCTCGTTTAAAGCTTCCCTAGTAAGAACATTGAACTTGTGAAATTTTGTAATCTTTTTTGTATGGGTTTTTTGATATGTTATTATTTTTTTTTTCTTTTTGTTTTTGTATGCATGGTGATGGGTAATTCATTTGTAATATTTAGGAAACTAAAGGTCTAAATTTGTAAATTTTTTGTAATATTTAGTATTTTGTGTGACTGTTTGTTTCTTATGAATAAATAAATAAAATAAATAAAAGAAATGATGAATGAACAACTTTCTCAGAATCAAAATAAAGTCGTAAGTAGCTTGGTAGGTAAACAAATTTGACCTTATGTTAAAAGACCTAATATATTAATACAGTCTACCTACGTCTCTATTTTAATTTTCTATAAACGCAAATCGACGTAAGTAGACCGGTCTTTTCCGCGCACTGCAACACTATACGTAGACTGGTATTCAAACGACACATTACCCATAGAGTGTCAAAAGAAACTTTGACCTTATGATTAAAGAGTTAATGCTTTAACTAGTAATTTCTTAAAGTACAGTAAACGCAACGTCTTTCTACGTAGAGTGTACAAATTCCGTCAATGCGCCTCGTCAACATGTGCTATGCTAACATTTTTCGATAGGAGCCGGCGCGGTCCGCCGCGCAGAACCCCGAATGCGCGAACCTTGAGGCGAAGTGTCGGGAAAGTGTAGTAATGTTTCTTTATTTTTTTATAGGGAATTCTGGTGAAAAATGAAGTACCCCCTTTTATTACATAATTATGATCAGAATCGAGTACAGAGTGCTCTCCTTTAATATCTCAAATTTGTCACCAGTCACCCTGTATACCTACAGCGTCTTTAACTTTTGGTTAAGTTTTCTCAGTAACTAATTAATATTTATTTTTTATTATTCTATTTTTTCTCTTCATGTATGATGTCAAACTATCACATCCTCAAATTTCGAAAGTGACCCACCAGTCACCCCGTATATGTTATATTCTAGGTTCTCTCTAGTTCGCTATATGATAGGTTTCCCATATCTTATCCTATATATTATAAAAGCTTTGCTTAGTTTAGGGCCATTTAGTTGGTATTTTCGCTTTTGGGGTTTTTTTTTTTTTTTAGTAAAAGTAGTCCGATTTTTCTAAATATTAAAAGAGCATACCATTCTCAACAGAATCCTCAACTTTAAACTTTTCCTCGCTTACAGTAATCTCATCTTTTACATCCACTTTAGTTTCATCCAAATCAGCACAGGGTTTTACAATGTTATTGTCATTAGGCATAAAGAAGTCTTGCACAGTGGGAGCTACTTCCAAATTATATGTCAGGTGTAACTTCTCCCTATCAATAGATATTGATGACAAGGTGTTGGAGAACTGAAAAAATATAAAAATTAATAAATAAAAATGTGTAATCTTTTAATCTGATGAGGTTTGCCCCTATACTAAAAATATTAAATAGCATAAATTTTCCACTGTTGACATTTGTAATTACCAAGCGGAATTTATCTTACAAAAAATATTTATAATTATTATACATTTCTCCATGTTTTGACATAAAATTTAGTACATGATTTTGTAATGTTGCATTAGGGTTAGAATATAAACAATTTTCAGACAGGTTCGTATTACCCTTTCCAAATATCTGTGGATATTGTTACAATATGTTTCACCCCTGCAGCCATGCACCGCATATAAAGTATCTTTAAAGCTGGCCTATAATGTACCTATCGCTGTCAACGCGATTTCAGACAGGGAATCGTTCCCAATGTAGGTATTTGTAGTTTGAATAAATTTATTCTTAAATAAATGACAAAATGTGTTAAATAAAAATCACCTTAAAGAGTAATCAAAACAATAGAAAAAATAAAAATCATTTATTTAAGAGTAGTTGAGCATTTTAAAATGCAAAAACTTTAAAATAGGATTTATTCTGTTTTTGTACTGATTTTGCATCTGGTAGTTCTACTCTTGGGAAATAGTAACAGATGAATGGAGTCATTATGTATCACTTTACAGTTAAAACAGCTACTACTCAATTATAAATTCACATATCTTGACTCCACAATCACTGTAGGTGACAATATTTCAATGTTTAGAACTATTAAAAAACTCTCAGTACACACCTCAATGTTATTCAGTAGCTGTTGTAAAACTCCATGACTTTGGACACATTTTTTCAGGAACTTCTCCAATTTCCTCAATATTGCAATACATAAAAAGCAAAGTTGAATCATAGAGTCCGCTTTCGGAAGCATCTAAAAAAAAGATGTAAGTTATAGTATTGTTAATAATAAATGGATCGTTTTTGGAAACGTGCGGCCGGTTGGGTTAAGGGGGTGAAATAGGTAGAAGATGATCTCCCCATTCCAAAAATACAAATCCCAGGGAGAGATCTGTTAAAATTTGCCAGTAATTAAATGAAGCAAAAATAAATACTTAAACTTACAGAGATATTGAGTATTTTCTCATAGACTGCTTCGAGAGGTGTATTAATTATATTGTAGAGTCTTATATCACAAGCTAAGCATACACGGCATACCGAAGTCATCATTTTGCTTTGATTCTAGAATTTTCATTCAACTTTACGAGGATTATTATTAAAATTATCGTTTCATAGCTTGTTATGTTATTGTGCACAGAATACTAGCATAAACAGATTTTAAATACATACATAACAAACAAACTAACTAGATATATAGATAGACATATATTATGGTGCGTGAGGAGTGTGAAGCATTTGGCGCGTGGTAAAAATTGGAACTAACCACGATGTTGTAATAGTATATTATGTAACAAGTGAGCTAAGTCTAAGTCCAGGCGGCATTTACTTAGAGCCGAAGCAGAAGAAGTTTTGATCTGGCCTTGAACCACAACCGTCGACATCTAGCATTAATTATTTAACGCCAAATCATTCCAGTGATTTGTCTATGTCGCCGACATACACTCAGGACGAGCTGGCACTTCAAATAATAATGTAGAATATAAGTTTGTTAACTGTACCTTCAACAGCTGCTTCAAATAAATTTTATGACCACGTATGACTGTCTTTTACTCACAAGTGTGTTGAAAAACGTCGTATGTAACTCGTGAGCGTTGCTAATTACAGTCTCGGCTCATTATTAAGCAAAATCACAGCCTCGCCTCACCTCAAATTACCTCATCGTCACTTACCATCTTACCAGGTGAGATTGAGGTCAAACGCGGGTTTAGTCATTTATATATAAAAAAAAAAAAATTACCAACTTAGCTCACTTGTTACATAATATACTATTTCATTTTTCATACTCGGAAAGTAGTCTATGTTTGATCCAAGTATCGGTCTGAAAATGCTTCATCTGACCCGCGGGTCAGAATGTTTCATACAAATTCATTCCGAACCAAGGGCCGGAATGGATTTCAAAAATAGAACTAATACATTTCTTATGAAGCCAGCTGTCAAAAATTTAGATTTTTTTTATGATTTTTTTTTTTATTTTAGAAGTCAAATTAAAAGAAGTAATTTAAAAAATTATATTTGTCTATATTTTGTCACTATCATTTAAATAAAAATATAAATATACATGACCCTTTTGCGAGGATCATGAATGTAGAGCGCTATTAATTTATGTAATAAACATTTATCTTCATGATCAAACATGATTTTTTATCCTACTTATTCAGCGCTCTAACAATAATGATACAAATCATTTTCCGTCCTTGTCACATACACCCTATTCAATGTAGCAGGTAGCTCTACATGGGTTTGGGACCCTCACAAAAGGGTCATATTCAAACAGCCCTAACTCTCGAGTTATGCAATTAACAACAATAATTTTAACGTCAATTTGTAAGTAATATCCTTAAGTATTAGGACAGTATTAAAAACATTAGTATCAATGTTTAAATTAGTAAATGTTTTAAGATATTTTGTAGGGAAAAATTTTCCATAATGTTTATTTTTATTTGATAGTTGCTATTTCTACCTTTAAAATAACATTTTTTTTTACATCTGTAGGATCTTTCTGTCCAGAGAAATTGGCATCTTTCAGCAGACGTATCTACAAGAATAAAAAAAAAATTAAATGGCGACCATTCCGACAGGAGGGGTGGTAGACCCCCATATATGGGTGTTTTTGTCGATGAAATTAGGTATATTTTGTAACCTTACATTATCGCTAGGTCGTGACCGGACACACTGTATAATTTTCTTAATTAGGTATACATAATTATTTTAATACATAGGGTTGTTTTATGTAAAAAATTATATCTATACCTACATAGAAATATGTCACCGATTTATATGTGAATAAAAATGTCACTTTAAACTTTACGAATTGTTCGGAATTTTTCCATTAATTTTAAATAAATATTTAAGAAAAATGTTTTTTTTTACTTTCCTTATATTCGAAATGAAAAGTAGAGTGTTCCCCGCGGGTGGATGACATCAATTCATACTCGGATTATATCTAAACACCTCGTATGGGAATTGATGTCATCCAACCCTAGTTTAACAATCTACTATTACATATCTCCTGTTCTGTAAGTAGTCACTTACTTCCCTACCAAGTAATGTTAACATTACAGCATAGGTTTTGTAATTTGAAAAAAGAACTGTCATACTCATACTTACTGCAAAAAGTATACTTATGAAAAGTTTTTTTTTCTCGATTTCGATTATTTATTCAAATCGGAATCGAGACAATTTATATTATAGGTAATTTATGAAGATTTTATTTTAAATATCGAACTATTTGTTTCGCAGTCACATCGTATGTTAGTTGAAATCGATTTAAAAATCAAACTGGCCAGCACGATTTGACGCGCTTGTAAAAAAGTAAAAAAGGCAGTCGCGTCGACGCGAAAGTAATTAAGCTATTGCATAGCTTCTATCGCGGGCCTTGAGCGTGGGTACCGAATCCAGAAATTCCCACTCCGACCGGCACAGCGGTGATATTTTGATTTCATAACTTTACATGCGGGCTTTAATAAACAATCAGCGCCATCTACTAGGAACTTGTGGAACTTCATATTAGATCAAACATTACTGCATTAGTAAAATCAATAAATAATTATAATTGCATAAGTTGATAAAAAATGCTATGCAATAGCTTTACCGCGGCAGTCTCCGAATGCCACGCGTCTTTTTTTTAAATTTTAATTAAATACATATGTTTACGTTTAACAAATGTTCATAGAAACTTGCTTTCTTGTTTTTTTACTTACCTCACAGTCGATATGTAAAGCAGAGTGTTTACCTCGGATGTAGTGTCAATTGCATACTCGGCCTAATTAGATGTCATACAGCCCTTGGTTAACAATCTACTATTATTTGCAATTGGTTTCTAACTAATATTCCTTTTAAAATTATTCTGCACAGTAAGGTCATTCATTCGAAGCGTTATCGATAGAGAGAGTAGTATATTCCTTGATCGATAGCATGATTTACTTTTTTGCATAAGATTTACAACCCTATCTGTCAATATATTATATTCATCTGCCCACTCTACGCATTAGGCGGAAAATGCAATACGTACGTACACTCCATAGATAAGGTACACTCTATACCTCATAAATATTATTACTCTAAGCACTGTACTTATTTATTTACTGAATTTAGTGATCATAGAAAAAGTTAGTGACAGTTAGTAATATTGTTCCATGGTTAGTGATACTCAAATACTGGCAGTAATAGCAAGTCGCCTGGCTACCATTAGTCTCATAGTAACTTTTTATTAAACCTTGAGTTAAACTAAAAGAGGAAGAAGAATTTAGTGATACCCAAATACTTTTTCCGACTTCATTTATATATTCACTTTATCCAGACATTCTTCGAACTATTTTTGTTGAAATATTGGTATGTGAGAAAATTGTGTTAGACATTGTGTGAAAACATGCTATAGCTTGTTTAATTTTAATCCTTAATAATTCTATTGGTAAGTAGGTGTATCTTTCTTTTTGTGCCAAAAAAGCTATTAGCCTTTATTAGAATACATCTTTATATTAAACGAGCTTTTTCCCGCAACTTCGTACGCGCATATACATAAAAGTCTTTTTATTCCCGACCACGTGGATATTTCGGGAATTTCTTCCACAATAATACCAGACATACATTGAAGAACCCTTATACCAAGTATCAAATCCGTGCACTCCAGGAATAAGATTTTTTCATACAAACAAAAAAAAATCATATATTTCTCGTTCCCGTATAAATTTCGGGAATTCCTT
Organism: Stenoptilia bipunctidactyla; assembly: GCA_944452665.1. Lineage (NCBI taxonomy): Eukaryota > Metazoa > Arthropoda > Insecta > Lepidoptera > Pterophoridae > Stenoptilia > Stenoptilia bipunctidactyla. The sequence goes on from OX101746.1 coordinate 16,657,210, forward strand.
TCACAGCACAACCAGTCACTTATTGAAGAAGTTTTATGCCAAGTACCACTTCCGTGCGCTCAAGGAATAAGATTTTTCATACAAAGTAAAAAGTCCAATAATTCCCGTTCCCGTGGGAATTTTGGGAATTCCTTCCACGATACAAACAGAAATTTATTGAGGAACCTTAATACCAAGTATCACATCCGTGCACTCAAGGGATGGGATTTTTTCATACAAACTAAAACATCATATATTTCCCGTTCCCGTGGGAATTTCGGGAATTCCTTTCATAACACAACCAGGCACACATTGAAAAACCTTTACGCCAAGTTTCACATCGGTGCACTCAAGGAATAAGATTTTTCATACAAACTAAAAAGTCCTATATTTCCCGTTCCCGTGAGAATTTCGGGAATTCCTTCCTTAGTGCACCTCTACATCCCCTAAAGAATGTATGTTTCAAATTTCAGCTCTCTACGCCCAGTAGTTACGGCTGTACGTTGTCTGTCAGTCACTCAGTCACTCAGTACCTCAGTCACTCAGTACCTCAGTCACTCAGTCAGTAACGGAACAGTTTTATATATATTGATTGAACTTTTCTTTCCTCACAAAGACCTAAGTAAATAATAATAAATAAAATCCCAGACAATCACACCAACTACATAGTCCCAAAGTAAGCATAGCTTGTGTTATGGGATACCATGTAGCAAACTAGTAGTAATAACATAAAAGAAGATCTTAGTAAGTTGTCAATTCCACTATGAAAAGACTTGTGAGCAGCATTATCAGAAATAAGATTCATATAAATCTTGCATGATGCATAACGGTCATGAGGTCTTATTAATATGTTTTCATGAGTACAGAGCTAACAGAAATTAATTATATTTTTTTTTTTTCAGGAATTCAACATGAGTTATGGGAAATTTATTTGTGACTATTGCAATAGAAGCTTTAATCGGAAATATAACCTGAAGAATCACATTGAGAATATGCATTTGAATTCCACAAGCAAGTGTTCTGTATGCCACAAAACATTTGGTACATCCCCTGGTTACCTACTTCACATGAGTCGGGGCCACAATAGGAAAGGAGAACCATTCCCCGAGTGTGATATCTGTGGTAGGATATTTACAAGAAGACAAAACATCGTTCATCATATGTTGAGTATTCATAGAACACAAATGTTGAAAAATGACAAAAGGAAACAAGATGTAAGCATTGATTTAAAATGCCCATCATGTCGTAAAACATTTACAACTGAGTGTAGTCTAAAACGACACATCAAAGAGTTACATGACTTTGATTATAATAACTTAAATGTATGTATACTTTGCAACAAGGTTTTTAAACGAAAATATGGTTTGCATGCACATATTCAGAGTTGTCATAGTGGTAAAATTAAGCTAAAACAATGTTTTATGTGTCATAAATCATATGTTAGTAAAAGTCATTTGAAACGGCATATAGAATTGGCTCATGGTCAAGATGGTGATACTTTAATAAGAGCCTCTGAGCTATCAGCCACAAATAATGGTGAAGGATCCAAAGATGATACAGATGTTGAAGAAGAAAATTACAGTTTTAATTGTCAACAGTGTAATATTGAATTTGATACTGATATCTTGTTAAGACAGCATTTAAAATTGTACCATTCATTTGATACATATTATAATTACTGTATATCTGCATTGAGAAGAAATTCAAAGGAAAATAGCACATATCCTTGCCAATTCTGCGATGAACGATTTATAAATACAAATGAGTTAAGTTATCATTTAAAGCTGAAGCATAATACGGAATTTTCATTTTCAAACTGCTATGTATGCTATGAGAAGTTTTATACAGAGGAAGCTATGCTGGAGCACAAAAAAAACTGTATACAACCCAAAAACTGCCATAAATGCAGTCACTGTGAGAAATTATTCACTGAAATAACCAGTCTGGAATTTCACTTATGTATTTTCCACCCCCAATTACAAGTAGCTGACCCTAATATATCGTCCACAAATAACGATGATTCCATATCACAAAACCAAACTTTAACATGCAAATTTTGTAAAAGAATCTATTACAGTGACAAGACATTAAAGCATCATATAAAATTGAAACATACTACCGATGAAGCTGTTGATTGCCAATTTTGTGGGAAAGTCTACAATAATAAGTACTATCTAGCATCTCATATTAAACAAACACATAATGATGACGATTGGCTCCAATGTGACTATTGTGACAAGCAATTTAGAACAAAAAGAAATATAAGGCATCACATTGAATATACACACATGCGAATGCAACGGTATAAGTGCATTGAATGTGAAACTTTGTTCAAAGAGAAACGCAGTTTAAGAAAACATGTCCGTAGAAAGCATGCAAATTCGAGTGCATTCCCACAGTGCCATATATGCAATAAAAGATTTGAATCAGCAAAATCATGTAAAATACATATGAAGCTTTTACACTCTTATAATATGATTTCTCATCCTTGCCATCTTTGCTCTGTTTCATTCAGTTCAAATGACGCTTTGAAAGTCCATTTGAATACTAAACATCTAGCAAAAAATCAAATTTACAAATGTGATGAGTGTAGCATGATACTTAAGGGCCAAGAAAACTTCCAACAGCACATGGATTTACATAGAGTTACCCCTAGCACGAGTCGCGGGGCTCTACCTCAGTGTGTCCTGTGTTCAAAAGATTTTTGTAACCGTAAATCTCTGAAACGTCATATCAAAAAATTCCATGAAGAGTTTGATTTGAAAGAACTAGCCAAATGTGGTTCTACAAACAAAAGTTATAACGTTGACTGCGAAGAGTGCTTAAAGAACTTTTCGGATGACAGATTCTGGACTGTGTTTCAAAGTGTCAAGAATGATCGTTACGCTAAGGTTTTTAAGTGCGAATTCTGCTCAGCTTCATATAACCCATTGGAGTTTTCCATTCAGTGGTATAAGTTAAAGAATAAATATACAGAAACAAGTAAGACTATTATGAGTGGTTTGTGTACAGCGGAGATGAGCGATGATGAGTCTCATTCTGAATTTGGGAAATTGCAGCAGTCAATGGAGGCAGAAAGTACGACATTAGATATAAAAGTAGAACTTTTTGGAATAGATTATGATGGCAATGAAGAACTTGTTAAAACTGAACCATTGTCTCCTTAAGAGGTTATTATTTTCTATGATTTATGATGACTTAAGACCTAATATGTTCCTAGGTATTTCTTACTATTTAAGTTGATTATGTATCCATATACAATTCTATATCATATTTTTGTTGTAGTTATGTTCTTATTTACATTCTTAATAAAAAGATTTGTTGGTCTAATAGCAACAACATTTGTTTTCAGTTGGGCATTCGATTTTGAAAAGACAAATTAAAAACATAATTAAGTAGCATAAAAATATCTACTCTGGTTTATCAATGCGTTATAACTTGATTCCTTGGCCTTGATACCCAAAGTAGTGTACCCATATTATTCTAAAATTCCCTATGTAGATTTTAAAATTCTAATTACCAATACAAATATGATTTTTTAATTGCCTATTTTTAAGGCTTCTAATTTGCTAATATGTCATCTTTGCAACAGTAAAAAAAAACTTTCACCGTCAAAAAAAGTTATGGCGCGAAATTCTTGTCACTTTGAAACAAATGACAATGTTTTTTTTACAAACTTTCGGAACATCCACTTGGTGCTTGATTGAAAATGAATTACTTAACATGTTAGAGATAGCTTATAGGTGTTTAAATAATGATTATTTTATAACTACTACCCTAAACAAATGTATAAAAGGTTTCAATACTCCAATAGTATATTATGTAACAAGTGAGCTAAGTCTCGGCTCATTATTAAGCCCTCGCCTGCGGCTCGGGCTCAAATCACAGCCTCGACTGTAATTAGCAACGCTCACGAGTTACATACGACGTTTTTCAACACACTTGTGAGTAAAAGACAGACATACGTGATCATAAAATAACAAACACACTTGATAACAAAGCTGTGAATTGTGATTGAAAAATGGCGCCGAACCTCGCGCATGCGCGTAGTTTTTTTTTCCGCCAAATGTGTCAATGTCTGTATAGCATATACAGCCTATTTTAAGTGAAAATGTTTAATTTGGAGTGGTAAATGCAAATATTTTATAACAAATTATTGTAGATTGTGAATAATTTGTTTGATATACAAATTTGTTTTACTAATATAAGGCGCAAACATTTAAAAATGTATATGGATTTAAAGTGGTATAAAATCTCTTTGTTGTTTCTGAAAATATTTAATGTATAACCCGGACCAATAAAATATGCTCTGTTTACTCGCATGTAATTTGCACAAAGGTACAATTCAACTTTGTAGGATTCATTATATTATGCACTAGGGTATAATATATTATGCACGCGTGACTTATAGCCCAGTTTATAGTTATAAATTCAATAGAATAACGCTCACTTTACGAGCAAGTGTGTTGAAAAGTAAGTTAATTGTTTGCTACGCAGCACTGTTCTCATTTCGACCTCAGACTGAGAGGTCTGGTATTAGCTGTATACTGATGAGATTTTTACTTTCACATATGATAGATATGTAAGAACATTTTCTGTGTGGAAAAACTATGTACCTACTTATTATTATTATTGGGATTTCGGGACTACAAAGTTAATTTTAATTAGCGCATCAAATCTTGCAGGCAACCTCTCCACACTTTCCACAAATCTTGATAAATAACGCAAAAATAAATAACAGAAAAGCGTTTTCTCCTAACTCTACATTTTGTAAGAACTGCCTATTATTATTTGAAGCGATATTTTACCGCGCAAGGTGCGTGGCATACCTACGCTCAGAGTTAAGTTACGCCATTAAACCGAGGCTATAAATATTATTATTTTTTTCGGGAAAAAAAAATAGAAACTATTAATTTTAATAAGTTGTGGAACAAATGCTGTTGGGATTAGTGATGGGTATAAACAAATATGGACACAATGGGCATAAACTAGGCGTATTGGGCATAAATGAGTTTACGTCCAAATAAATGCCCGATCACTAGGCACAAAAACAAACAACTTAATTTTGTAAAAAATTAAGCAGGAACTTGAATAAAAATGAAACTTTAATTTTGTAAATCAAAACTTTTAATCAAATAATCAGTCATTAAATAATCACAGCGTTACTCCCCTCCCGCTTCAACAGTAAACTCCAGCTACCCCCGTTGTTCTTTCAAACCAAGTTATAATTTTAACCAATCGATTTTGGTAAAATGTTAAGGTTTTTATTCCAGTATATTAGTTAAAATAAAATATGTTTTTAATGAATTTTTTTTTGTATACTTAGATATAAGATACGATTATAAATAAAAAAAAAATCTGTTTAAGTTTATGCCCAGACAAAAGACATTTACTCGGCATTTACGGGCATTTATCAGGCATTTACTCAATGCGCCAAAAACGCCAGGGCATAAACCCATCTCTAGTTGGGATTGATGTGGAGAGGCGGCCTGCAAGAGGTGATGTGCTTATTAAAATTAACCCTGTATATGAGCAGTCCTATCCGCTCGTCACACTGCGGCCTAGAAGGTCTTTTGTGTGAGTCCCAATCTATAACTCGCCGCGCACTGCAATGGAGTCCAGGAAATTTAAGATTTTCCTTACGGCGATGCTCCTAATCTCTTTTAGATCCAGTTCGTGCTTATCCAGGTGAGCGGAACGCTTGTGCATAACTGCGGGGTGTGTAGAACTAACTTGGGGCTCAGTGGGCGTAGAGGGGTTTCCTCTGCGCTTTTGCAGTATCTGCAGATCGCCGTGTCAGTGAGACCCAGGTTGGACATATGCTTGTTTAGTTTGCAAAAACTATGTAAAGATTATGTATAGTCCATTATTACTTTTATGTTTTATACTAGGTATTGTGTAGGTACTTGCGAGTATATAACAATATACAGTGTATTTTTTCAATCGGTGTCCAGCTGGGCTAGCGTGCAACCATCGACAACGATAAATCGGGTCTTTAAATCGCTATTTTCTTAGAATATACTAAATTACTTACAAGAAAACGGAATAAGAAAAAAAAATGCTCCGGGTTTGGGCGTTTATCTATATATGTATTTTATATTCTAGGTTCCCCCCTAGTTCCTACCTAGTAAAGTATAGCTGAACTTTTTTGATGATCATGTGAATATTTTAACCTTATGTTTCAACCGGTTTTTACTACTAGCTACTAGGTGAATAATGCCATCGCCTGTGCGGCTATGATTGGCCATAACCACCGCTAACCCATCCTTTGAGGGGTTATAGTACAGAATTGCAACAGTTTTTGTATGGACACTCTTTGGCGGAACCGTACCCTTTGAGATATTTTAATGTTTAAAAAAGTCATGGGTGCTAACTAAAAGTACCATACAAAAAATTAAGCAAATAATCTGTATTTTGGCCTCTTAAAGGATTATGCTTAAATTGAATACAATAACAACCGGTAAAATAAATGAACGCAACGATATAAGTGGTAGAATAGTATATTATGTAATTAGCAACGCTCACGAGTTACATACGACGTTTTTCAACACACTTGTGAGTAAAAGACAGACATACGTGGTCATAAAATAACAAACACATTTGATAACAAAGCTGTGAATTGTGATTGAAAAATGGCGCCGAACCTCGCGCATGCGCGTAGGTTTTTTTTTTCCGCCAAATGTGTTTTGCATATACAGCCTATTTTAAGTGAAAATGTTTAATTTGGAGTGGTAAATGCAAATATTTTGATATTTTATAACAAATTATTGTAAATTGTGAATAATTTGTTTGATATACAAATTTGTTTTACTAATATAAGGCGCAAACATTTAAAAACGTATATGGATTTGAAGTGGTATAAAACCTCTTTGTTGTTTCTGAAAATATTTAATGTATAACCCGGACCAATAAAATATGCTCTGTTTACTCGCATGTAATTTGCACAAAGGTACAATTCAACTATGTAGGATTCGTTATATTATGCACTAGGGTATAATATATTAATGCACGCGTGACTTATAGCCCAGTTTATAGTTCTAAATTCAATAGAATAACGCTCACTTTACGAGCAAGTGTGTTGAAAATATTATTTGTACCGATATAAGTGTAAAATACTTAAGTAATCATGTTTATTTTTTATAACTACAAAAATAATAAAAAATATGATATTTTTCGCTGTTTTTTTCTCATTCTATATCATTGACAACCAAAGTCGATCGACGGACGAATGGAACACTGCATTATAAAGCGTTGTTATTTAGTCACGGGCCAAATTCTTTTTACACAATAAGTAAGTATGATAATGATAATGATTTATTTATTTATTGCAGTATTACAAAGATCCTTAAACCTAAAAGCCCAGTAGCCTGTGCTAGTTATACAATAACTGTGTTACAGTGTTACAGTTTTTTTTCCCCATTACCTTAATTATACAATAAAATAAGTTAGTAAAATATAGTAGAAATAACGAATAGACAAAAGTTATATAATAACAATAGTTTTTTAAAGTGTGTGTGTGTGTGTTAAGTTCGAGATTTACGTTTATAAAAAAGCGTGACATTTTTTTTTACAAGTAACAGATTTTTGTTTGGAGAAAAAAAAAGGAAAAAAAAGTTGGGAGTTAATGTTTCAGAGTTAAATTATTTGTGCGAATAAGGTTTCAGTACTTTCATAGTCATGTTTAGAGGGCCATATTTTAACTATCAGGTATCATTTTAAAGAGGCGGTTTTTGCAGCATTTTTGTAAAAATCGTCTCTTGGATATGTTTTTTTACAAGGAAATTAATATATTCGTTAACATATTAAGCAAAGCATGGTCACTTTAATTTGAATCCATTAAAACAAAGAAGACTACGCGCTTTTGTAGTAGGTACTACGTCGTAGTATTATCAATGAAATGCCGCATCGTAGAAGTTATATTCATCAACTGCGGCTATTTGTAAAAAAGTTTGTGTTGCCATATCTTTAATTTTTTTTGTACCTAATGAGCGATACTAAATTAATATGCAGCTATGTTTATATCGTATCAAAAGAATTTTAGCTGGTGGCTAAAACAATCCTGTATTTTATGAATTTCTCCTGTATTATTAATCCTATATTAATATTTTATAACTATCTATCCGCCTCAGCTTTCTAAATAAGATTTCTGACACTCACACAACATTATCTAGCCCAAACTAAGTTTCTTAAAGAACTTGTGTTATGGATACTAGATAACTGATATACTTACTTAAGAAATATATAAACATACATATTGAATAAATACATATATTTTATTAGAATAAACTTAAATAAACATATAAACGTCCATGACTTGACGACTAATATCTGTGTTCATCACACAAATATCCGCCGCCGCCGGGATTCGAACCCAGGACCACTGGCATAGAAGGCAATGTATGTTACCGCTACACCAGCCGGTCGTCGAATTACTTACAAACTTAAAATAAAAAAGTTAATCTTATTTCGACATGAGTGAAAATGATCCCTGGGTGACGAGGAGGCACCAAGCTGGCCCAGTGCTGGGTGGTGGATGTCAGAATTATCAGGTCGCCGAAATGGCTTCTGACAAACCCTAACGACTACAAATACAATACTGAACAATATACACCTGGGACCTGCTGCTTAACGTGCCCTCCGAAGCACGGAAGTCGTCGTGAGAAGTGAATAGTCGGTGGTCACCCATCCAATTATGTTGCTTAACCTGTGATATCGTATGATACACACAGTAACCGCGGCGCCACGACGACTTCATTAATTAATATTTTAAAGTACTATTAATAAATTACATAAAAAATAAATAAATATTTCTGACACTCACACAACATTATCTAGCCCAAATTAAGTTTCTTAAAGAACTTGTGTTATGGATACTAGATAACTGATATACTTAAGAAATATATAAACATTCATATTGAATAAGTACATATTTTTTTATTAGAATAAACTTAAATAAACATACTCGTATAAACGTCCATGACTTGACTAATATCTGTGTTCATCACACAAATATCCGCCGCCGCCGCCGCCGGGATTCGAACCCAGGACCTCTGGCATAGAAGGCAATGTATGTTACCGCTACACCAGCCGGTCGTCAAATTAAATTTCAATTCAAATTAAATTAAAAATACATAAATAAAATGTCGGACTATAATTTTGGTAGGTACATCACCTCCAATAGGCAACCACTTTGGCGATGGGGTAAACCTGTCTGCCTCAGACGCTAGTAGTTGCAGGTTCGATTCCCGCACGAAACAAGAAAAAAAAGTTCGGTGTCTAGGTGTTTATCTATTTATGTATTAATATTGTAGGTTCCCCCTAGTTCGCTACATGATATACCATAACACAAGCTATACTTACTTTGGGGCCATGCAGTTGGTGTGAATCTGGGGATTTTATTTTTATTTATTTTATTTTAATAGCCATGTAGGACATGCCGTTAGATAAGTCTTAATAACCTGAATCAAAGTTACTATCGCACCAAATTCCGATCGTTAGTCCGTTCAGAGCTATAAGGTCCTTAATGTCAAACTGTAATTTTGGTACCCACTTCCAATAGCGAAAACGCACTGCCTCGTTCATTCGCAGAGTGCAGGACAGCTCCAACTCCATCCTGATGACCATTGCAAGGAGATATGACAGTCTCATGTGGCGCCATTGGGCGAGAGTGCTAGTCAACAGCAATAATAACTTATTTTAACGTGTCAATTTAATTTAATTTAATGTAATTACACTTATTTTATTTAATACAATTCTTAATTTTATTTCTGACTTCTCGATTTAAATTTTGTTTGTATTGTAGGTAGGTAATTATAGTTTTGATTGGATTCATTTTAAATTTGAATGTGACTACTAGAGGCACTATAATTTGTATAATTGTTATTTAAGGTTTTAATTTCATTAATAATTTTTCAACACACTTGCTCGTAAAGTGAGCCTTATTCTATTGAATTTAGAACTATAAACTGGGCTATAAGTCACGCGTGCATAATATATTATACCCTAGTGCATAATATAATGAATCCTACAAAGTTGAATTGTACCTTTGTGCAAATTACATGCGAGTAAACAGAGCATATTTTATTGATTCGGGTTATACATTAAATATTTTCAGAAACAACAAAGAGGTTTTATACCACTTCAAATCCATATACATTTTTAAATGTTTGCGCTTTATATTAGTAAAACAAATATGTATATCAAACAAATTGTTCACAAGTTACAATAATTTGTTATAAAATATTAAAATATTTGCATTTACCACTCCAAATTAAACATTTTCACGTAAAATAGGCTGTATATGCTATACAGACATTGACACATTTGGCAGAAAAAAAAACCTACGCGCATGCGCGATGTTCGGCGCCATTTTTCAATCACAATTCACAGCTTTGTTATCAAGTGTTTGTTATTTTATGACCACGTATGTCTGTCTTTTACTCACAAGTGTGTTGAAAAACGTCGTATGTAACTCGTGAGCGTTGCTAATTACAGTCTCGGCTCATTATTATGCCCTCGCCTACGGCTCGGGCTCAAATCACAGCCTCGACTGTAATTAGCAACTTCGCTCACTTGTTACATAATATACTATTATAAAATACTTTTACTAAGAATTAAATTGTTCGGGTACCTAACTGTTTTACTAACATAGTAAATAAGATAATGGATCTCTGTTATCTAAATAAACAATTTTATTTTTATTATTAGTAATAGCCCTGTAGGATACGCCGTTGGATAGGTCTTAGCGTAGTAACGTGAATCAAAGTTACTATTGCATTATTATACATGTGTAACCGGAAGACGTACAGTAGGTACGCGTGCTTGCATAGTGTCTTAATTCACGCTTCCGATTATTTGATGCTGTTACAAGTCGATACTGTTAAAAGGTCACACGCGCGCGCTTTTCTTGAAACGTTTCGATTTTTTTTATGGAAAAACTATAAGTCCAAATAAAAAACCATTTTTTGTAGTCGAATGTCTGACTAGCCCTATCCGGGATATTTTACACACTGTGTAATCGTTAATGATGATGATTAGCCTTATCTAAGTAGGCCTAAGTCAACCAATCCGTAATCGATCAATACGGATTGGCTCAGAGTATTTGACTTAGGCCTTATGTTTGATTTGACCAAATTTAAACATCCCGAGTATCTATATAAAAAATTAAAATTTCCCAGCTCTCATAATAGGTACGGGTCAGGTATCCCTAGGGCTTTGCGAGCGCCGTTAGCTATGCATATTCACAAAACAGAGGCTTTCACCGGGAGCTTTAGATACCAGGCAACCAAGTGTTGGAATAATATACCTCCTCCGATAAGAAATGTGACATCCAAATATACTTTTAAAACAAAACTTTAAGACTTATTGATATTAGAACAAAAACAAATGAGCTGAAACTTGGTTGCTTGGGTCTTATCGACGGGAGCCCTCAGTATTTATATATTTATTTACTTATATGTAGACAAGTCCTGGATGTACCTATAATAATTATTATTTTCCTCATTCATTATGGTTGTTTTTTTCCCGAATTGTAACTTATAGTCTCAATGTTATTTATTCTATTTTATTTCATATTAATTTATTTGACTCAATTATACTGTGCTTATTATAATTTAACTGAGCAAATTACGACTATTGTGGTACTTATTTAATTCGATATTAATCAATATAAATTACATATAATCATAATATAATACTATTATGCGTCGGTATAGTTACATGCGCCTCTGCGCAGACCTCACTGGCGGTAACTGAAAATCGGTGGTTTGCTTAAATGCAAACGTCTCACTGAGTTATCGCCATTTTGCATCAGCATACATTTCTACTGAACCAATTTAATTTACTGTTTTATTCGTTGAAAAATATGTATTTACTTTATTTTGTGTTTTCTTTTTTTTTTGATTTTGTTTATCAATATGCATGTGTATTTGTGCTTGATTATATGTATGTGTGCTTGATGTGAATAAAATAAATATCTATCTATGTATCAATATTTCATTTTTACCATACATGATAGAGTATTTATTTAAGAAGAATCAGAAAAAAAACATGCGCTAATGAGGTATTTTGTATTTCTCTCCCAACAATCTCACAGCTTCTCTAATACCGGATTCGGCTGCACCATGCACAGTGCTATAATGCTCCACATTAGTGGCTTCTCCAGCAAATAATATCTTCGCCTGTCTGTTGGCATCGTAGATCGGTTCACCGAGTGTCTTGCGAGCATCTGGATATTGCGTCACCATGTTGTTGTCGTAGGTATAAGACCCACGGGTATAAGGGTTAGAGTACCAGGATGTTCTGAAATAAAGAGGTTTGTTTTGTTAAATTATATACCTACAGTGTCTGTCGTAATGAATGGATACCCCGTTATACAGTGTTGGTCCGGATGTGAGACTGTAAGAAAATCGTATCTTTTTGGCAGCTATATGAAATGGCGGAAACTTTTATACTTTTTCATAATTTTCACTACGACCGGCTGGTGTAGCCGGTAACATACATTGCCTTCTATGCCAGAGGTCCTAGGTTTGAATCCCGGCGGTGGCGGATATTTGTGTGATGAACACAGATATTAGTCGTCAAGTCATGGATGTTTATATGTTTATTTAAGTTTATTCTAATAGAAAAATATGTATTTATTCAATATGTATGTTTATATATTTCTTAAGTATATCGGTTATCTAGTATCCATAACACAAGTTCTTTAAGAAACTTAATTTGGGCTAGATAATGTTGTGTGAGTGTTAGAAATATTTATTTCTCGTTCATTTCGCTGCCATTTCCTCAACTTAAGCTATAACTGAGTAATTTTTACTGAATTATATTCCTGAAAAATAGTGTTATTCAATTTTGATATAATTTTAGGTGTTCTGAACGTTAAACATTATCAAAATTGTCGGTTTAAGACAATGTTTTTTCAACTTTTTTCATAGTGTCTACTTTGATCATCTACTGTGACAATAAAGTATGGAGCTATAACTGCCCATAAACTTAAAAACTTATCTACTATGTGTAAATTCTAAAAAGGTATAACAATGTGTAGTTTACAAGCAATACTAAGTTATGGGAGCGAGACCACTGATAAAGGTCAGAATTTTAATTTTTCAAGTTATGTCATGATTCTTGTAAAACTTGGTCGTAATAGTGGTAATAAGGCGTAATACCAGGGCCCGGTAGCAGAACTCGTTCGGCAAGCGGGAGTCCCAGGTTCGAGTACTGGTCGGGTGATTTTATTTATAATATTTTTTCAGTTATTTATAAACTCATATAAACAACTGAAAATATATGAATATAATATTAGATGACCAGTTTGGCGATGGGGTAAAAATGTCTGCCTCAGACTCCAGTGGGTTCTGACGGAACAAGAAAAACAAAATGTTCCGTGTCTGGGTGTTTATCTATTTATCTACTTATTTTGAAAATGAAAATGAAAAGAAAAATTAACAAGAAAAACAAAATGTTCCATGTCTGTGAGTTTATCTATTTATGTATTTATATTCTAGGTTCCCCCCTATTTCGCCACATGGTATCCCATAACACAAGTTACGCTTACTTTGGGGCCATGTAGTTGGTGTGATTGTCTGATGATTTTATTTATTAATCATATGTTGTGATTTGTTGTTACTAAAGTTATTTCTTTTTTGGAAGTTTCCAAATTATAAAACGGGACCCTATTACTAAGACTTCGCTGTCCATCTGTAACCAGGCAGTTGAAATTTTCACAGATGACGTAAGTACCTATATCCATTGACGCTGTGACAAAGAAATATTAACGACGTCAACACGGTACCTACTCCCAAATTAATAATGCGCATGTAGATCTTTTTACGAAAAGCTTTTTCTATGCGTAGATAATGTAAGGTAAATAATTTTACTACTTTTGCCATCTAAATGTTTTAGTCATTGATGAATAATTGAACATGGCGACAATAAAAATATTATTCATATTTTTTAAATTTTAAAATAATGAAATCTTATTTCTTAAATGATGAAAAATTATTCCTTTTCGCTTGAAAGTATTATTGGAGATATTATTGCATTATCTTAATACACAGCAAGAATTTTTTTACGTTTTTCAATCTTTATTTACAATAATACAATGTGTGGCCTTTCACATACATTGAAAGCAATGTATGTGAAGTGCGGATTAGGGACCGCAGCTTGATGTGACTAAGCAAATATAGGCGATGTCTTCTCTAGTACGTTAGTTAGGACATAGTAACTCAATGGCTAATTGATCCCCAATGTCAAGGCCGGGTCGAATCACCAGGTCCATGAGGAACGACCTAATAATTAAGGCTAAAAGTAACAGCCTACAAAATTTAAAAATACAATAATTAAAATACCTGGCCTTCTCTGTTGATATATTTTTTACTGGAAAGCTCTGCAACAAATGCTTATTTAAATGTAATATTTTTCACTCTAAGACGTGTTTTTGAATAAAATGATGTATGCGGACCTGTTATATCATTTTATAATATAAGTAGTTTATAATATAAAGGTTGTTTTTAGTTACCGGCCAATTTCTTTTTACGCAATAAGAATCATTTATAGAAACGATTTTTTCTAAAAGGTATGTATTTTTTTACATTGAAATTAAAAAAAGTTATTCCTTAACATATTAAACACAGCATGGTCACTCTAAAATATGAATGAATACCATTAAAACAAAAAAGACTGCGCGCTAATACAAAACTTCTTGTAGTACTTCGTCTTAGTTCGAGTAAGGTAAGAGCACCAGTCATGAACAGTGACCCATTGATGAACAGTTTTTGTACTTTTATTAATATCTACCACACGGAGGAATTTATTATTACTGGAAATACTTTTTTATAAACTGCAACATTTTCACATCATGTTAAGTGAGATTCCTTGGCGGGCTTTTTAAAGAGATAGGCGCGTTTTTTCAACTTTTGAAAGAAAATATTAATTTTATGTTCTGTTTAGCAAATTTCATTGATAGTTTATCGCATTCGAATCGTTAATAAGTGCAGACATGGAGGAGGACCCAGGGGAGTCGTCCCCTGGGAAACCCGATAGGAAGCGACTGCGGAGGCCTCCTACTCCAGCCGACATGGACTCTTTAGACGGAAAAATGTACTTACCGTTCATAAAACCAGGATATCGAAGACTTTTTCCAGAAACGTCTGCGTCCCAGGAATATGTAGTATTTACCGAGAGTACCAGTACTGAAGGAAATGTTGGCAACAGAAACCCACTTACTTTGGCGGGACTTTTTAAAGACGAAGTTAAAGGAGTGACAGGCATTAAAAGAATGTCTGCAAATAAAATAGGCATATTTTTCTCCCAGGCAAGTAACGCAAACAATTATTTACTCAACGAGACATTCCAAAGACGACACAATTTTAAGGCATTTATCCCAGCGAGAAGTATTGAAAAAATTGGAGTATTGAGGTATGTTCCTACAAATATAAGCAATGAAGACCTTTTCAAGAAATTAATCTCATCCTGTGAGATTATCGGAGTGAGAAGGTTCACTAAAAAAGTCAATGGTAAAACTAAACCATTTGAAACTGTCTCCGTAACTTTTTTAGCTAATTCATTGCCAGAATCTGTATCTTTGGATTTATTTAATTTTAAAGTCTATGAATATGATCCTCCCTTATTGCAATGCTTCAAGTGTTTCAAATTCAATCATCATGCAAAAATATGTAAGTCTCAACAAAAATGTTCAATTTGTGCCAAAGATCATCATTACTTAGAATGCCCCGATGATCAGGCTTTGCATTGTGCTAACTGTGGTGGTCAACACCTTGCTATTTCGCGAGATTGTCCTGTTAAACAAAAAAGAATACTAGATAAAAAGAATAAAGTAACATATGCCAATTTAATGAAAAAAACAGATCACACATATAGTTTAGCACATTATAACTCAGATTACCCTACATTACTCCCTAAGAAAGTTACAAACATGGTTACAAAACCCAAAGAAATTACAACAGATGAAATAGTTCAAGGTATTTTAAAGAATGATAGTATCTTAAAATCGTTAGTGGCGACGTTAGTAAATTTAGGAAATAGTAATAAAAAAATGACTACATCTTTCATAAAAGAAACATTAGTAAACAATTTAAAACATGGATAATAAGTTCTTAAAGATTTGCCAATTTAATGTAGAAAGTATCAATAGCAAAAAGCCACTTCTTATTTCCTTTTTAGAGCAGAATGACATTGATATATGTCTGTTAAATGAAACTTATCTCAAAAATAATATGCATTTTAAATTAGCTGGTTATAATTTTATTTTCCAACATGGCCCTAAGGGTCGTGGTGGAGTCGGTATACTTATTAAGAATAATTTTAAATACAATAGTATAGATATGCCTTTTTATGATGATTTACAATCTGCAGCTATAGTTCTTAAAACTGATACAGGTGATATATCCATCCTATGTGTCTATAGTCCACCAAGACCAGGACATTTTAAATCTAGACAGCTTAAACAAATAATTAATAGTTTACCTAAACCTATCTTACTATCTGGGGATTTAAATGCACATCATGTGGCCTTTGGGTGTTTTTCAACAAAACCCAGAGGTACAGATGTATATAACATGTTAGATGAGTGTGATTTATGTATCTTGAATTCTGGAGCTCCAACCACAGTAGGTAGTTTACGTCACAAACAGTCTTCCATTGATATAACTTGTGTCAGTCCCAACATTGCTCCACTAAGTCAGTGGAGTGTTCATGATGATCCAATGGGCAGCTATCATTACCCAACTATCACAGTCATACAGCTATCACCACAAACTTTTGAAGTAGGTCAACCATCAGAAAGATTTCTGTATAACAAAGCTGACTGGAAACTTTTTGAATCTGAAACAGAAAAAACATTCAAATCATTCTCTATTGATCCTAGTAATCCTTTGTTGTCATACAATCAATTTTGTGATATCTTAAATCAAATTAAAGAAAAATGTATACCAAAACTTAAAATAACTTCTCCAACAATTATGAAAAAACCTGTTCCCTGGTGGGACGATGAATGCTCAGAAGCAGTTAAAAAGAGTAAAGCAGCTTTGAATTATTATAGAAATCATTCCTCTTTAGAAAATTACATACATTATAAAAAAACAGATGCCATTAAAAAAAGACTTTTGAAAGAAAAGAAAAAGAATGGTTGGAAAAAACTCTGTGAGTCATTTAATAGATACACACCTATTACTGTAGTCTGGAACTATATCCGCAGATTCAAAAGAGCATCTTCGAATGCACCTCCGAAAAATTGTGAATGGATTCCATCTTTTCTTGATAAGTATGCTCCCACTGATCCACCTGAAAAATTAGTAGACAGCAATTTGTTAGATACTTTTTTTATGCAAGAAGGTAATTCACAAAGTGCATTCTTATCTAATTCTTTTACATGGCAAGAATTTCAATCTGCTTTAAAATCCAGAAAAGACACTACTCCAGGCTTGGATGATATTCCTTACAAACTTTTAAATCATTTACATGAGAATGCTCAAAAGATTTTACTCAATATTTTCAATTTACTCTGGGATAATGAACTAATTCCAACTTCATGGAAAACCCAATGCATCATTCCTATCATAAAACCAGACAAATCTGAAAGCCACTGTAACTCATACAGACCTATATCATTGTCATCTTGTGTTGGAAAAGTATTTGAATATATGATAAAGGTTAGGTTAGACTGGTATGTGGAATCTAATAATATCTTACCAAAGGAACAGTATGGTTTCCGTAAAGGTAAAAGCTCTGCAGAAAGTTTTGTTGCTTTGATATCAGATATAAAGCAATCCTTTTCTTCTCATTCATCTACAGTTTGTGCCTTTCTTGATGTACAGGGGGCATTTGATAATGTGATTCCGTCCATTCTTGTAGATGTCTTAATTGACATAAGTATCCCAGGCAAGGTCTGTAAATGGATTTTTAATTTTTTGTATGACAGGACAATGTATGTAAAATTTAATAATATTTTATACGGACCTAGACAAGTTTTTAAAGGCACAATGCAAGGTGCCACTATATCACCTCTTTTGTACAATTTGTACACATGCCATTTGAATAGATATATTTCCCAATATAATGTCAAATACCTGCAGTATGCAGATGACCTGGTTGTATATAGTAGTCATAAGGATGTAAATATTGCTGTAAATAATTTAAATAATGCATTACAACAAGTTCATTATTATTATACCTGTAAATTAAAGTTACCTCTAAGTTTAAATAAAAGTGCAGCAATGATTTTCTCTAAAACATACACTACTTCTATTAATATTGTAAAACTTCATGATAATAGTTTAAAATGGATAGAAGGTAAAAAGTTTTTGGGAATTCACCTTGATAGTAAATTACAATTTCATAACCATATAGAACAAATTATTAAAAATGCCTGCCGAGGTCTGAACATAATTAGATCTTTGGCAGGGGTTCACTGGGGATCAGATCCCAAAACTTTATCGTTACTTTATAAAAGTCTAGTGCGTAGTCACTTTGATTATAGCGCCTTAGCCTATCTCAACTGTAATTATACTTTATTAAGAAAATTAGATATTATCCAAAACAAAGCACTAAGAATCATATCAGGTGCTATGTGTTCTACTCCTATACATGTTATGGAAGCAGAGACATGTATTCCTCCTTTAACATTGATAAGATTAAGAATAGCTGAAAGGTTTTGTTTAAAGGTTTTTGCTTCTAATAACAATCATATAATGAATAGAATACTTCCTGTGCTCCCATTAGATATCACTTGTGTAGGTACTTATATGGACTCTTCAAATATTTTATCAAGAAAATTACCGGAACTCTTAAGAATAATGATACAAATTCATCTTAAATTTGGTAAAAGTGTATTTAGAGAGAGCCATTGGCCTTTGTATAATATAGATTATAATGCTAATATGATTGATGTAGCAGTACTTAAGAGGGATGTCATTAATCAAATAGAACTTTTAAATATGCTTGATGAAACTGATTATTACAGTATATACACTGATGGTTCTAAAACCTTGAGCACTGTTACATCAGCATATTATGACCCCCAAACTAAATCCAGAAAGTGTATCAAAATAGATTCTAATTGTAGTATATTCACTGCTGAATGTTATGCCATTTATTGTTCTCTTTTATATTTATGTAATATTAATAGTAATAATTTTTTAATACTTACCGATTCACTTAGTGTTATTAAAGCTCTTGAAAATAGGTTTTTAAAATTCAGTACCAATCATTTGATTTTTAAGATAAAGCAAGTGTTGTATGATATGTGTGTAAATAGTAAATTTGTAAAATTTATGTGGGTCCCTTCTCACTCCGGTATATCGGGAAATGAAGAAGCAGATAAAATAGCAAGGGGAGATCCAGATGAAGATCATAGTGATTCAATGCACATACCTTTTACCGATTTATATGCTCCCATGAAGGAATGCCACAGAGAACTTTTTAATGATTACTGGAGGAATGTATCGTCCGATAAGGGAAAATGGTACTATGACATACAAAAGGTCCCGCCCGCCCAACCCTGGTACCACAAAATCTTTGGATCGAGAAGCTTCATAACTTCCATCAATAGAATGAGATTTGGGCACTGCCAAACAAAATCCCATTTGTGCAGACTGAAGCTTGTGGATAGTGGACTATGTGAGGAGTGCAACGAGGAAGAGGACTTAGAACACGTTGTTATGAAATGTAGAAAATATAACCTACAAAGATTGTTATTGTGTAGTGAAATTGACAATGACACTGACAGACAAGAGCGACAAGAAGAAACATCGTTGAAAAGTTTACTTTCAGAGAAGAAGTTTTATAAATCTTTATTCCAATTTTTATTGAACATAGAAATGAAACTGTAATTTTAAGAAGTGTTAACATTTAAGAAGTGAACTTTATTTGTAAACTGTATATTGTTAATTTGTGTGGCTAAAAGGACTCGTTTCCAGGCCCGTTAAATAAAATATTAAAAAAAAAAAAAAATGTTAAGTGACATTTGACAGATGTCAGCCTTTTTGTTTTCAAATAGGAAGAAAGTAAAGTCGTTTGTAAAAAAAAAATCTAAAAAATCCTGATTTATTATAAGAATCTACATGCAGGTGAGTACAAAAATTATTTCATTGCAGAAAACGTATATTGTTGAGGTGTTTTTTCTTTTTATTTTCATTATGTACTATCATTAAGTGTAATATTTGATAGTCCCAATAAACGTTTAGGTTAGATTTGGATTTGTTACAGGCATTGTTTACGACTGGTACCGTTCATACTTATTTATCCAATCATGAACATATTGATCATAATCGAACGTTTCTAACGTATTTTTTTTCTTTTCATAATCCATTGATTTTATTAGACTGGAATTGTGTTGTTTTGTTAATTTTCATAAAAAATATACGTTTTCAAAATACACGCGTGTCCATGATTGGTCGTCCATTAATGGACTAGTGTCCATGATTGGTTGTCCATAACTGGATACTTTAAAATTCTTATTGATTTCTATAGGTAATATATTGTTATTTTAGCAATGGCGCCAAAAAGGAACTACACGAAAGAGCAGATGGCAAGGGCCATAGAAGAAGTGAATAGAGGAGTCAAAGTAGCTGTCGCAGCCACTAAGTTTGGGGTCCCAAGAATTACACTTCGAAACAAAGTCACTGGTAAGAGCCCCATAGATTGTACCCTTGGTCCTGACACAATTTTAAGTAAGGCTGAAGAGAAGCTGTTGGTTGAGTGGCTGTTTTTGATGAGTGACAATCATTTTCCGGTCACAAAAGATCACTTACTGGATAGCGTCCAAAAATTAATAATAGAGAAAAATTTACAACATAGTCCTTTCAAAGATAATCGACCTGGCAAAAAATGGTTTGCTTCATTCCTAAAACGACATCCAGAAATTTCCGAACGTACGGCTCAAAATTTGACGAAAGCTAGGGATGCTGTAACTGAAGACGATTTAAATGAATGGTTTGAGACAAACAAGAAATATATTGATGAGCGCGGGCTTCAGGACGTCTTAAGTGACCCCACTCGCATTTTTAACACTGATGAAAGTGCTTTTTATCTACAGCCAAAAACAGGCAAAGTACTTGTTCGCAAGGGAGAAAAAAATGTTTATAACACTGCTGGAGATGACAAAGAAAACTTGACAGTGTTGTTAACAGCCAATGCTGCGGGCACTATAGCACCACCCATGATCGTATTTCCTTATGAACGTTTGCCAACCTTGATAGTAAATAGCGTTCCAGAAGATTGGGTCATAGGTAGGTCCGAGACTGGATGGATGTGCGCTAGAACCTTTTATGAATATATGACTAATGCATTTAATCCATGGCTAGACACGAATAATATTTCTAAACCAATAGTGTTCTTTTTAGACGGACATAGGTCCCATATGACTCTGCATTTGGCTGAATTCTGTAAAAGCAATGGGATAGAGATTATTGCGTTATACCCAAATTCAACTCATTTAATACAGCCAATGGATGTTGCAATTTTTCGACCGCTAAAGGTATTTTGGAAAAATCAGGTAAACCAATGGACGATAGAACACCCGGAAAAACGATTAAAAAAAGAAGATTTTACACCAAACTTGAAAATTGCTTTAGAAAAAGTCACAAAGGACACAATAAAAAACGGCTTCCGCAAAAGTGGTCTCTCTACCCATTTGGGATTGAGTATGTCGATCTGACCAAGGTGAAGTCACACTCTCGTGATATTTCATGCACTTAACAACATAAATCAGACGCTATGTTGCAATTTATGACCTACCTTGAGTCTGAAATTAAAAGCATTTTTACACCTGCAAAATTATTGCTTTTTAATCATCTTTTTTACATGGACCGATCAGAAATTGTAAATCATCTTCCACAAGAAGATCAATCTCTTTATTTTATATGGGCCAAAATCAAACATTCACTAATTGGTGTAGAAGATGTAAGTGGCGTCAATCTACCTGGACAAACTGATTTGAATGAATCTGCAATACTTACAGCTACAATAGATAACAACCAGTCTGCCAAAGAGCCTGAAGAACTGGTCCTAAGTACATCGCAACAACAAACCAATATGGAGTCCTGCTCAGAAATCAACGCTGAGCCTTCAATATCTGTAAGAACACAACATATAATCATTGACAGTACCGCACCACAGAATATCAATAGATTACAACTTATTTCAACTGAATATCAAACCCCTGAAGCTATTGATGAGTCAACATCGAGAATCAATGAAAAAGAATTACCACGAGTTGCTCAACTAGACCAACAAATGACTCCAGCAAAAAATTCTTCCTCAAGCACTTTACCGAATCCATTAACTTCAGGTTTGACTACTTCTAGAGGCATGATTGTTCCATCACCATTTAAACGGGCCATATTTTGGCCAGAGCCAGACGTTAAAAAAAACGACTTACAAAGGAGCGCATGCCTTCAGCAATCACTAGTGATCGCTGGAGAGCGTATATGACAAAAAAAGAAAATGAAAAGAAGAAAACTGAGGAAGAAAAAGTAAAAAGGGCGATTGAACGTAAAGAAAAAAGAATGTTAAAAGAAAAACAATTGAAGGAAAAACAAGAAAAGGCAAAAGAAAAGAAGAAACCGTTAAAAAAAGAAATAAAGAGAAAGTCTAAGGCACCAAGCTCTACTTCAGAAGAAGAGGAAGAGGTAGAATACCTAGAAAGCGAATACGATAGTCTTGAAGAATTCGGCGATGAGGTATTAAACATGGAAGGACAAGTTACTGTAGGTGAAACTTATACAGCAATGAGCAACAGCAGACAATCATCAGACTCAGATTTGGAGAATATTCCTTTTGCACAGATGTCTCATAAGAAAGAGGAAGGAACCTATGTTATTATTAGATATGAGGGCGAGTACTTTCCGGGCATCATTGAGAATACAGACCAAGGGTATTTTGAAGTTAACACAATGACACTGTCTAAAGGTAATACTTTTAGGTGGCCTGATACACCGGATAAAATTTGGTACAAAAAGGACGACGTTATAGCAAGACCCTATTAAAATAAATAAGAGAGGTTTCTACAAGGTTATAGAGATGGAAAAATATTTACCCTTTATTTCTTAAATTAAATTCTATTTCTACTGTATTTTTAAAACTCGTAAGACTGTATTGCAATATTTGTTTAAAACATACTCAACTAAAGTTCCTATGGTATATTTTAAGTTACTTAGATGTTAAATAAATAAATAAAATTGTCATTAAATGCGTTTCTGTTTAACCTTATTAGGTACTTAACCATGACAAATGAAAAAATATTCCCAAATTGCAGTTGTAATTCCGTATCGATAAACGAGCATCGGAGCATCGGATCCTGATGATGATAAGTTCCCGTAATTGCACTGGCTGATCCTTCCCTTCATCTGGAAAACGCTTACGCGTAGTTATTGTGGTGACAGAAATAGGAGGGACCGTAGTACCTACCCAGACGAGATCTTAACAAAAGATACTCTCCTACAAGTGAAAAGAGCATATTTAGTGTCCACTATTGGGTGTTCATAAATGGGTGCGTCCATAGGTGGGTGTCCATTATTGGAATTGGTTTG